>JARKIP010000061.1:0-1250000 GCA_029990175.1 Petunia secreta
GGAAAAAGTAAAATGGGACTGAGTACCCTTATATTTGTTGCTACTTTCTGTTATCTGCTTTTGATGAGCTCAAATGTTCTTGATTGATTTAACACATTCTCATATATCTTAATATTTTGAATATTCAAAATTATATCTTTATTCTTTGGGATAATACTGTTCCCCATCTATGCTTATAATCCATGGATATTAATTCCTTTATGAAAACTTTTACAGTTATATACATGACAGATTGACAACCAAGGAGCGTGGGTGGCCTGCTCAAAGTAACTATATTTTTGTTCGGATCGTCATTGCCCGTTGGTCCTCATAGTTTATGACTCAGTTATTGCCGTGATCCTTGGTAATAGTTCCTGTCAGAAAATTATGGCTGTAAATTATTTCTGTCCGTTGGTTCTATATTTTTGTTAACATGTCTTTGTAAATTAGTAAAGGAAGTACATAAGGTTTCTGGCGCGCTGGTTAATTCAATGAGAATCTATGTGTTAGAAATGTCCCCAGCTGAGTTGGGTAAGTTGGCAGTGCCCCCTATATTTCATTTTCACTTTCTCTGATGATTTGTTCTTTAGGTGCTCTTCCCATTGGCAGTGCACCAAACTGGGCACTTCTGATTGAAAATTCATCTCGTGGATTTTAGCATTATGGATACTTAGCTCAGGGCAAAGAAATTTGTTCTGAGTGCCTACTTTAGGCACACGAATATTACAAGGTACGCTATCTTGTATGCTTGAAGTTACGATTGGTTCGATAAAATGTTCACAGGTCACCAAGTCTTTAAATTAATGTGATTGATCAGTCTGTATAGATTCCATAAAAAAATTCAATGTATTATATAGTTGAAGTTACAATTGGTTCCATTAATTCTTCACAGGTCATTAGTCTTTTTAAATTAGTAATGTGTGATTTTACCGTATGGATTTCAAAAAGAACATCAACATACTGTGTACTTGAAGTTACAATTGTTCCATTTCAGAAGTCATTAGTCTTTTCATATTAGTAATGTGATTGATCAGACCTTGATTCCGTAAAACAATATCAACGTATTCTGCAGTTAAAGTTACAATTGGTTCCATTACATGTTCACATGTGATTAGTCTTTCCTAAAATAGTAACGTGATTGATGCGACCAATATTGATTTCCTAAAAAAATATCAAATATGGTAAAGATCATTCACATTAACGTTTTGCATTAGAAAATAAAAGAGTCTTGTGGATCAAAAAGCAAGGTGGATTAAGTATTTACGTGCAAATTGCCAACCTTTCCATATCGCATGTTGCATGTTGTGTTTGTAACGTTTCCTTTCGTTTTGGTTTCGTTTGGGGGGGGGAGGGGGGGGGGAGGAAGAGGAGATGATTGGGCTTTAGAATTGTATAGTTTTTATGTATAGAATGATTAGAAGGGATCAAAAGATTGTAGCCTCATTAGGGGTAGCTAGTAGAATCTTCTTTATGAAAGAATGGGCATATACAACACCAAAGTGCTCTCTGACGTCCCATTTGAAAAATGTAAGTTCCTAACATCGACTGAGATTTGTTCATCCAAAGACTAACCACTCGAATCGATTTTGACATTATTGTAAACTTTTATTGATTGACATGGATTGGAGCACCAAATTATTTACAAGATGGTAGGCTATTGGCTAATAATCAAGACCCTTTGGGAGTTTATAGTACTGAAAAGGTGGTCAAACTTGAAGGAAAGGAAAAAAAAAAGAGCGTTCTTTTGGTGACTCTCCAATCTCCACACACACAAAGATTGCATTATTGTAAAACTATGGGTAGCTTTGAGACTTCGAGTAATATAAAATCAATAAGTTAAGGGAAAAAAGGACGTAGCTTTCGTATAAAAGCTTAGGTTTCAGTAAAGAAGGAAAAAAGGAAAAGAGAATTGAGGGAGTGGAAGTAGCGTCTGACTGCAATTGTTGCCAATATGGTCGTGGTGTCTTCCACAAAGGAAGAAGATATGAAATAAAAGATAGGGCTACCATTATTGCCTTAGCACCAACTACCATTCATAATATTTTATGGTCCAAGACGTCATTTCTAGTATGCCATTTCCTCGACCAATACCTTCAGGGGTCGATGTAAGCTTCAATATGTGGGTTCGGTGGAATAGAACTAGTAAGCTTGGTGCAAATAGTTTACATGTGTTAAGAAAGTCATTAAAATATATACAAAGCCAGATTCAAACCTTAGTAGTATTGCTATTCTAATATTAGATCCCGTAAAATTTAATTCACGGATTCATCTTTGGATACCCCCTTACTGATATTTTCTAGTAAATCGACGATCTAAGCTAGTTATGAGCACTTGAACAATTTACTATTTTTCACCAATTATAGGTCTTAATTCTATTTGAAGTTTAGTCTCTCATAGTCCTATCAACTTCATTGACGGGTAGTCAAGACCGTTGGATGTCATACCTACCAGTTTTTGCACTTTTTAACTTCTTGTATTTCATGTCCTCGCGCTTAACATTAAGATTTTAAGTTAATAATAATGTTCTTTTGTAGTAGTACTAGTTTACTTCCGTAGGAGAAGCTTCACATAATTTAATTGTAAGCAAGAAAAAGTTTTGAATCCAACTTTCATAAACAAACATTTGCTTCAACATAAATATCAGTCCGACACGTGAGATGTGTTTCTGACATCAAGAAATTAAAGGAAAATTAACAAACAGATGACGTTCGCACAATTTATTAAAATTTGAAGCTATTTTTTTAAATAATTAGATTGATCAGACGTTTAAAGAATAACAAGTACCTTAACTCTAAGAGCCATTTCACACTGGGTCTGTTATTTTCTTGCGCAGTCTCCTTTTCAAACTTTTTACTTTTTCTTTTTCTGGATATTTTTTACTTTATGTGGGCAAATTTGCAGCACGTGAAGTTTAAGATTGGCACCGTTTTGATCCCTCATGCAAACTGTAGTTTACATAGTGAATGATCAAATTTGTCCTTGTATACTCGAAAATGGTTTTTCTTTTATCTTCTGTTAGCTAATACATAACCCAAATAATATTACAGTTAGACCCCCCTTATAGCAAACATTAACTATAACATTCTGTTATAACGATCAAGTTTTTTTCAGTCAATTTTTCATTTAGCTATTATATATTCTCTGTAATAACATTTCACTCTAATAACTAAAAAGTATCTGGACAAACAACGACATCATGGAGGTGTGTTACTAAACTTATTTAAGTTATAGTCCTTGTTAATTTATATTTGGAAGTTAGATTGATCCCTCCACATTTTGCTTCTAGTCAAGCAAGAAAGAATTAAAGACCCTTTGTTTGCGGCATAAGAAAGTAAAACTTCTTTTGAGTGCACACAAATTCCTAAGTGAATAACTAAGTATTGGTACTAAACTGCATTACTAATTCCTTTCTTCGTCAGATGTATCTTGGTTCTTTTAAGAAATAAAAGATGGTAGAAAGGAAAGTGTTTCCAGTTTTTTCTTTTTTCTGGATTGTGCACATGGTGATGTATGGCAAGTTATCTAGAGCATTTTCAGAAAAACCCTACTGAAATAGCTATATATAGGAGCACACTAGAACAACATTTTCTGCTAACTCATAACTCCGGAAAAGAGGTACCCGAAACGGAAAGTGTTAATTTCTTAGCCTAATATTGTCAAAGCAAGCTAAACAAGGGACTTCCAACTTATCCCCACCTTAATTAGAGACCCATACACCTCTAAGATGAAATACGTTACGTATTATATATGTTCTCATTTTCCTTTTGTAGAGCGATACAGGTGTTTTTGTTAAGGGAGATTTACATAATTAGGATATGCGCACGTCACTCACACATTTTTGGCACTCTTAAAAAAATTGTTTGTTTTAGTCCCTATCGAAGTTTGAGCACATCGCCATAAGACCTGAGCAAGTTCTGATGGGTGACTTCTCCAAGAATACAGTTTCTTTCTCTCCTTAGATTTTGAAAACAAAATTAATGTTGAATTACACTTCTAATGTTAAATTTCACTATAGTATCTATGGATATGAATTGAATCGTGTACTAGAACTCATTCACAATTTAAAGAGGGAATCCTTTGTTCCATTATGGTAGCTCACTTGAGACTTCTTTACAATTTTCGACGTTATAAAGATTGTCAATGTTATCTTCGTTCAACCCTAAAATATAAAGTTGTGGAATTCCATATATCACCTTATCTTCCGCAAGCATTATTTGCATAAGCACTTAAGAAAGTTAATCTTTGAACGACACTTCTTGCTAGCAAGTTGATAGCCAATCCCTTGAAAAGAAAGAAAGAAAGAAAAAATAGCCTATGGAAACTCTTCTTTTGAATCCTTAATTTCTTTTGAGATTTTTACACTCTATACCCATAAAATTTAAAGTATTTACAAGCTATACCCATTACAAATTATACTACCCATAAAACTAAAAGTATTTACCTAACCTACCCACTTATTATTGTATACCTTCGTTATGACTTATAGGTGTATACCTTTAAAGTATACTGCATAAATTATGGTATACAAGTCTGGATGGACATTTATTACTGTATACCTTTGTTATGCCTTATAGGTATATACCTTTATGGTATACTGCATAAATTATGGTATACAAGTCTGGGTGGGTAGAGTGGGTAAATAATTTAGTGGGTATGTCCGGTAATATTTGAAAGTAGTGGGTAATGACTGTAATTATTTTAAGTTTTGTGGGTATTTTTGTAAGTGTCCCATTTCTTTTTCATTTGATTTCAGCAAAATCGTCAGGGCACAATAATAGACGTCATATAGAAGATTTTTAGAGACCTTTGGATCTTTACGTATCCATTTGTCACTTCAATTAATTCTCAATGATTTTTGTCGAAAGAATTGTAACGAAGATATAAAGGGAGTAATGTAAGAGAGACCCTCCTCTACCAAGTTGATCAATTTTCGATTTGCTTTTTTACTTAGTGATTCCCTTTTTCCCTTTCAATGTTTTAAAACTTCTATGATTAGAATTCAAACAGAAATAACCACTTTAGATTAAAAATGATGAAAATAAAAGCGAAAGTTAACATATTTGGACTCGAAGAGGAATGAAAGTGACTCCCAAGGGAGTAATAACTAAATTAAGCCAAATGGGACAAATAGCATATAGGATAATATGTTAAAGATTGTGTTGGGTATAGAACAAGATTCAATATTAAAAGTTGATGAAATAGAAACTGTATATAAATGGAATGATATTCTAGTGAGTGTAGTGAAGCACTCTCGCCTCACTATTACGTTTAACTTATGACATTGACGACATATGCTTTTCAACTATAGTATACCTATTTCTTATAAAGTCCTACAAGTTTGGTTCAATATTGAGCGTTATTATACCATGCTAAGAGTAACTTTGATGAACTGCCTTAATCGAACCGGGTATTATAATTTGATCGCAACTTTAACCTAGACGATCCTAGTATCTAAGAGCATTGATTGCACATTTGCCATAGATTCCATTTATCAAAAGAAAACAGAAATAGGGTGTGTTTAATCGAGAAGAAAAAAAATGTTTTTCATGGAGAATATTTTTTATGGAGAATATTTTTTAAGGATCAAGGTAGGTTGCATACATTACACCTCTTGAGACTTGAGATGTGGCCTTTTTCCGGAACTTGTTGAACGCCGGATGATTTGTTTACCGGCCTGCCCTTTAATATCTTTCTAGGAATTGTTTTCTTGGAAAATAGTGATTTTCATGCTTATTTTTCGGTGTTTAATCGCCAAATCGTAAAATAATTTTCTAACCATCTAATAAGGTTTGGGATAGGGTGTTGGTAAGGGGTAGGGGTAGGGGTAGGGGTAGGGGTAGGGGTAGTTGTGGTGGAGGTGGGTGAGGGGTAGGGATGGGTTGGTTGGAGTAGAGGGTGGAGGGAGGAGTGCGGGTGGTCTTTGGTGTAGGATGAGACAATGAGTATGAATTATCATATTTGGAGCTTGTTTTCCCTACTCTAACTAAGGAAGTCATTTTCCCCAAATTTAAAAAAGAATGAGTTGCCATAAAAAATATTTTTAAAATATTTTTAAGCCTACAAAACATGGAAAAACTGAAAAACATATCCAGATTATAATTTCCTCCATGCGAAACACACGCATAGTGACACCACTTGTCCAATCATAAAGATGTTTACCCCTTGGAATCATGACTAGTCATTTGAGTTTTTGCATCATGAAAGAGAGGAATTTTAATTGCTGACTGGAATTACACAACAAGATCCACATTATTAAAAGTAAAACTTTTTGGAAACTAGATTACGACACGATTTCTATCATAAGAAGGGAGAGTGTGATGTCTCATTGTGACCGAATCAAGAAGCTCCATTGGATACTTCATGTGTTGCTATATCTTGTAAGTACAACATACCATGATAATTTCATTAAGTCAAAATGGATAATAAACAGGAGCAAAAAGATTCAACAGATGGGCCTAGCGGGGCGCCAGCTTAAGTTTTGACCTCCTTGGAAAAAGTGTTAGAACTTTTAGCCCCTTCACCGGAACTTCTGTCGATCCGCCTTGAGTGTGCTTGACGATTCGTCGGGACTTTGTTCCCTGTTCTAGCGATTCAAACTAAAAGTTAAATAATTGTTTATGTATTGGGTAAAAATCGACTCGCTATGAATCGCCTCGGCAAGACAATCTGATAACCGCGCCCGAGCACGTGATGACAAACCAGTAACCGAAGCAACTGAGTTGATTACCGAAGTCAGACACCGAGGTCGTCGCCGAAGGCGAGCCGTAAGCTGAGCTTCGATGACGTTCACTTCGATCGAACAGCAAGGCCCTACCACCGAGGTCACACACTTGTACCTCGGAGAATCCCCTCGGTTCGAGCGGCTTTGCAGCCCACTACTTCAGCCCACTATCTCCATTAATGAGCGCTCAGAACGTAGGTTTGAGCACTACCAGATATGGGAAACTTGGGCTAGGTCCTTGAGTCTATAAATAGCGCTTCATTTTGTATTGTACATATTCAGAAATATATACAGAAACTCTGCCAAATTTTGTACTCGCTAAAATATATTGAAATCAAGTTACTTTCTCGTGTTTTACGCTTATTCCTTGCATTTTTCTGACTTTGATACGAAGATTTGCTTATATTCTAACCCAAATTTGATTTGTGATCCTAAAATCGATTTAGGCCCATACAAATTGGCGCCATCTGTGGGGATATAAGCAGAAACGCTTTGTTCCAAAGTTCAACGTACTTTTTCATTAAAGCCCGCAATTTTTCGACAAACGATATGGCTAACAGCAGTGGAAATCTTAACGAACGGACTGACGTTCCGTCGAACCAACAATCTACGTCTCCAATGACAACCGAAGCATTTCAAGCCTTCGTTGTCAACGCGCTAAAGGCTCTCCAAGAGCGACAGGATGAGCAAGTTAACATCAACGCCGAATTCCACGCCTCGTTAGAGGCGAGGAATAGCGCAGCACCGAACGGCACCCAGGCTTCGGCCCAAAATGGAGGCATCCCGCCCTTCATTCCTACGGGCGCGATAATAGGGGGACCTCCCAATGGGGCCACGTCTGGGGGGTTCGGGAAACATACCGAGCGCAACGCCACACTTCGGGACGATTCCTACTATGGCTGAAACTACATCATCGGTCGACGTTGAGAGGTTGACAAGAGAAATTGAGGCATGCGTCGAGGCTCGCGTTGAAGCTCGCATCGAGGCACGCGTAGAAAAGCGCCTCGAAAGCGTACCGGGGATAACAAAGACTGAAGATGAGCTTGACATAGACCAATACAGGGAGTTGCCATTTAAGCCCGAAGCGGCACCAGCTCCAACTCCTAAAAACTTCAAGCTCATGTTCTTAAAAAAGTATAATGGGACCACCGATCCCAAAGAGCACGTAAGGGAGTACATGGTGATGGTAAAGTGCAATGACTTAACGGTAATAGAGCTCGAGTCAATGTTCTTAAAAAAGTTTGGCGAATCCTTGGAGAAATGAGCGCTGCGCTGGTACATGTGCCTACCAGCAGGGTCAATTTCCACCTTCAAGGAAATGACCAATGCCTTCGTTAAAGCCCACACCGGAGCTCAAAAAATTCTCCAGAGGAAGGAGGATATATGCGAGGTCAAGCAACGGCCCGATGAGCCACTTAAGAAGTTCCTTGAGCGCTTTCATGCTGCGCGCATGGAGCTACCTCGGATGGATGATACTCTGGCCATCATGGCATTTGAAAAGGGTATTAATGTTCGCAATTCTGACGCTGCTGCTGAATTGCGAAAAGAGCTTCAACAATACCAAGTTTTGATATAGGAAGATCTACACAAACGAGCTTACTCTAAGATCAGGCTGGAGGAGGCTGAGTTTAAAAGCCAATGTTATAATTACAAAAACCAAGGCAAATCCTCGTATCGCGCCGAGGCATTGCAAGGAAATTCGAAGGGGAGGTATGAACCATATATCTCCACAAGGCAGCCTGTCAGCCAAAGGTTGGGAAATTCTTTCGGAAACTCATTTACAAGCCCACATATAAGCCAACGGCTCAGAGGAAAGGTTCACTCCATCATGAACCAAAGAAATTCTTCAGGCCCAGCTTCAGCTTCAAAGAAAGAACTACCTCGGATCCCTGATTACAATTTTAATATATCGACCTCGGAGCTGGTCAACGTAGTCAAGGGGACTGTCGGGGTAAGGGTACCCAAAGACATGAAAGTTCCAGCGGACAAAAGAGACCAGAATTTGCACTGCGAGTTCCCTGCGGATTATGGCCATCGAACCGAGGACTGCAAAGCATTGCGCCTCGAGGTGGCTCATTTGTTAAAGAAAGGTGTGTTGACCGAATTCCTTACCGACAAAGGAAAGGACAACTACTCCAAGAACCGAGGTGATGGACAACCACCTCGGGCTCCACCCCCTGAGAGAGTTGTAAATGTTATCACCGGGGGATCAGAGGTGAACGGGGTGAATTTCGCATCTGCAAAGAAATTCGTCAAGTTGTCAATCACAATGGAAAAGAGAACTCGAGTGGGAGGCTCGAGTAAAGAGATTGTATTCGACGATGACGATTGTGATGGGATGATATTCCCTCATCACAATGCCTTGGTCATCATGCTGAGAATCAATGACTCAGACATCAAACGAGTCTTGATTGACCCCGGTAGCTCGGTCAACATAATAAGCTACGGGGCCATTAAGAAGATATGGCTCAAAGGGGAAGTCATCCCCAAGGCAACAGTGTTGACTGGCTTCAACAACTCCACGGAGAAAACTTTATGTGAGATTACGCTCAAAACATTTGCTGAAGGAGTTAGCAAGGAAACACTGTTTCAAGTGTTGCCCGAGGACATAGCATACAATGTGATCCTCGGCAGACCATGGATCCATTCCATGGAGGCTGTTCCCTCCACGTTGTATTAAGTGATCAAATTCCCTACGTCTTGGGGAGTTCAGTCAATAAAGGGAGAGCAACGAGTAGCAAAAGAGTGCTATTCGGTTGCGTTAAGAAGTGGAGTTGCCCCGACCGGGCCAAAACAATATCAACTAACGCAACCGGGGTCAAGCGAGGAGGACCTCCGAGGAGACGTTGAAAGGATCCCGGTCTGCATTCAAGAGCCTCGAAAACAAAAAGCCGAGGACTCAACTATTGAGGAGCTGGAATTTTTCACCTTTTTGAGAGATTTTCCTGAAAGAAAGGTAGTTGTCGACTTGGAGTTGGACCCAGAGTCAAAGAGAGCCATCATTTAAGTTTTAAAATCCAACACGATTGCTTCGCTTGGTCTCACTCAGACATGATTGGTATCGATCCGGAGATCATGACCCACAAGCTGAATGTAGACCCAAAATTCACCCCGGTGAAGCAGAAGAAAAGGCCTCACTTCGGAATTAAAAAGAAAGCGATCGGAGATGAAACCACAAAGTTGCAACAAAATGGTTTCATAAGGGAGGTAAAATACCTCGAATGGCTGGCTAATGTGGTCGTCGTACCAAAAAAAAAAGGGCAAGTGGAGGATGTGCGTAGATTACACTGATTTGAACAAGGCTTGCCCCAAAGACTCATACCCATTGCCACAAATAGACAGGTTAATAGACTCCACGGCTGGACACAAACTATTAACCTTATTGGATGCTTATTCGGGCTACAACCAGATCCTCATGGATCCGAAGGACGAAGAGAAAACCTCGTTCATCACTGACCGAGGTACCTTCTGCTATAAGGAGATGCTATTCGGTTTGAAAAACGCTGGAGCGACATACTAGAGATTGGTGTGTCGTATGTTCAAGGAGTATATTGGAAAATCAATGGAGGTCTACACAGATGATATGCTCATCAAGTCAATTCGAATGGAGGATCATCTGAATCATTTGTGAGAAGCTTTTGCCGTTCTAAGGCAATATGGCATGAAATTAAACCTTGAGAAGTGCCGCCCATTCGGCGTAGGGTCAGGAAAATTCTTTGGATTCACTGTCTCTGAACTAGGGATCGAAGCAAACCCAGATAAGATCAAAGCCATCGAGGAAATCCTTGAAGAGTTGACTGGGTGAAAGAAGTTCAGCGCTTAACTGGCCGAATCGCTGCCTTGAGTCGATTTATCTCAAGGTCCTCGGAGCGATGCCACAAATTCTTCTCTGTTTTGAGGAAGAACAATCACTTCGAATGGATACCGGAGTGTAAAGGAGCGCTGAAAGATTTGAAATGCTACCTGGCTAACGCGTCGTTGCTCGCCAAGCCAAAGGATGGTGAAACATTGCTAGTTTACTTGGCTGTGTTCGAGGTGTCAGTCAGTGCGGTACTGCTTCGGGAGGAAGATGGCAAGCAACAGCACCGGCGAGACCCGGGCCAAGCAACATCACGCCCAACAACAGCACCGGCGAGACCCCTTTTTCACTTGCTTATGGTATGGACTCCCTTATCCCCGTAGAGGTGGGCGAACCAAATCTTCGGTACGCTCACACCACCGAAGATGCGAATCAGCAAGCCATTCACATAGAATTGAACTTGCTCGAGGAGAAAAGAGAGTTGGCTTTGGTTCGGATAGCTGCTCAAAAGAGGCAGATCGAAGCATATCTCAATAGGAAGGCCAAGCTTAGAGATTTTAAAGTTGGCGATTATGTGCTGAAGGCTACAAACCAGTCAACGAAGGAAGAAAACGGGGGAAAACTTGTCGCAAATTGGGAAGGACCTTACAAAGTCAGAGCAATTGTTGGGAAAGGATCTTATCAAATTGAAGATCTGCAAGGTGTGCCCAAACCCTTAAATTGGAATATTTCCAATTTAAAGCGGTACTACTTCTAATCGAGGTAAATATTCCTTAATCTTTTTAAATTTACCCACAGCCTCGAGCCGAACAACGCTCCTACGGCTTCGGTCGAAATGTACTAACTCGCTCCTTGTTTCATTTTGCTTGACCTTTTCAGGAAGCGGATAAAATGACTTCCAATGCTCGGACCTTCATCAAGATTCACACCCGAAACACTGGGGGAGTGAGAGGCGGTTTGCAACAGAGGTCGACACTTAGCCTCCCAACCGAAGCTTGTCTATTTGATAACCGGGGACTGACACCCGAATAATATCTTAGTACATTGTAATTACGCCCGATAGTGGCATGTTATCAATTTGTTTTTACACCCAAGGTCTACTTCGACTTGGCTTTATGTAAATAGCCGATTTTGGCTCGTTGATCTTATCAATGAAATGAATTTGATTCTATATCTCTTTGTTTCCACAATCTTGCACTTTAAAGTTGCACTTTAAGTGCCTCGACTCGAGAACGAGACGTCATTCTAAGTTTGAATCGGTTTTATTCAGTTAAGTCTTGCAAGTTATCGATTTTAAATATTCGGTTCATGCAAAAACTAACATTTAAGATAAAAAGTACGAATTCATTCCATTAGTCCCGAAGGCTGAAAATTTACACATCAAAAGGACCCAAAGGCCCAAAGTATGAACAAAAGAGCCCGAAGGCTTACATGAAAGCAGAAAATGTAAATAGAAGTCTAAGCCTCGGGGGCGTCATCTCCCTCTTCGAAATCCCCCTCGGCATCTTCTTCATCTTCATCATCGCTCGAGGCTTCACTTGATGGGAGGTCATCAATGATAGCTTGAGCCTTTGCTGCCTTCTCTTCGGCCTTAGCAATTTCTTATTCCAAGTTGAGCTCGCTAGCGCGGCACTGCTTGAGCAGTTTCAGCCGAGACTTGATAACGGCCCATTGCTTATCCAGCCCCGCCCTCTTAGTCTTGATCTTAGCTCTGTCTTTGCGATCAGCGATTTCATCCCGAAGAGCTTCAACCTCGGCCTCACGAGCTGAAAGTTTGGAGGTCTCACCCTCCAACTTCTGAATATGAAGTACATGTTTTCTCAGCTGCTCGTGATGCTTCTTGGCCATCCCCTCAGACTTGCATCTTGCCTGAATCAGCTCGGCATTTAGTCTTGCAACTTCAGCCTCCAGCCTCGAGCGCTCAACCTAGAAGCCATCACCGAGGGCTTTAATCTTCGCCTCGGCAGCTGAGTCATCATCATGAAGATCAGACTGGGACTTGGACAATTTAGACTTCAATTCCGCTATCTACCCGTTGAAGCTATCCTTTTGCCTGTCCCACGAGCGGGCAACACGACGGACCTCTTCATCTCTTATAGTCTCGACCTCTATGGCCCTGAATGATGGAACGAAGCCCTAAAAGGAAATCAACTAAAGAAATCATTATCAGCAACCGACCGAAGACAGAGGTACAAAATTAAGAAACAAGCAAAACTTCCTCTGAGAGCATTGGCGGTGATGGTGTGGTGTAGCTGGCCTCGAGAGTAAGTCTGCATAACTTTGTCTTCCACGGGGCCAAGCAAGGGCATAAGGCTCAAGATATCGCCTCGATCGCTCGCCAAAAGGTTCGAAGAAGATGGCACTTCCAGCTTTCGAAAAGACCCAACCGAGGTATAAATTCTCGCGGGCTCGGATTGCGCCCTGACCGCGTCGTTGCCAGCCCTCTCTTCGGCGACAGCAGTGCTAACCTCTCCGACTTTGGCTTTGGCAACTGCCGCCTCGGAACTGCGTTCCTGATCTTCGAGGTCAACAAACTCGATCTCCCTACGAACCTCTAAGCCCCCGGCGGCTATATCATCAGGCTCATCAATCAGCCTTGGGCGCTGTTCCACTATTACTTCGAGACGAGGGGAAGTCGCCACCTTGGTGCGGGGAGCCACAGAACGAGAGGGTTTCTTAAAAACCGCCCTCTTTCTTTTCACGCCTGCAAAGGCAACATGAAAGAATTATAAGCAAGAGAATGAAGAGGAGCAAGAACCAATAAGTTGACCGAGGATGATGTTTACCTTTAGAGGACCCCTGACCGGAGGCCCCTCTTGAAATTTTTTAAGACTTTAAAGCCTTCAACTTCTTCAGGACACCTGCTAGACCTGTCACCGAAGCCAGATCATTATCCGACTCGGTATCTTCTTCGTCTTTCTTCTTCTTCTTCTTCTTTTTGTCGTTCTTTTTGTTGATGGCATGGTTTGGAAAACCTGGTACCGAGGGGAAAAAGGTCAAGCGATAAAATCAAGAAGAGTTGGGATAACAACTTATGCAGCAAATTATTGATGACTTACCGTGCCTTTTGCATTGCCAACCGAAGTCAGCAGCCATCTCCATCCATGACCGAACGGGACGTTTGCGGGCCCCAGTCACAGCCTTGACCCATTTCGTCAAACCTTCGGGGGGAACGATAGCAACTTTGTTGGTTGGGGAACAAAAAAAATTAAAATCAGCAAACAAGAGAGGAAGCAAAAAGAGAAGCCAAGGACGAAGGAACATTTACGTGTATTATTCAACTTCTCTGGGAAGTTAGGCTCGGTGGATAGGACGCTGGTCTCCAAAAGAACGTAATGATCAGCCTCGGTCCCTAAGATCTTCGCTCTTATGGAGGAGCGCATATTTGCCTCGGTTGTTTAGAGCCACAACCCCGGCTTTATGGAAGTAATGATAATAAAGAGAAATGAGGTGCTGCAAGTTGAAACTTACCCCGACTTCTGTACTCAGCCAATCCAGGCATTGAACGACCCTCCAGACGCCGGGGCCTAACTGAGCCAAGCATAGGTTGTATGCTCGGCAAAAATCATCAATAACCCTGTGGACAGGTAGGGTGAATCCAATGGTGAAAGGGTAGGTATATGCAAAAGATAACCCCTCCATATGATGGCAAACATTGCTAGTAGGGTCAGGGACGATTATTTTCACCTCGGGCCTGAATGCACAATCCTTCTGAACCCGTTGAATGTGAGCTTGAGTGATTCGGGCCGGAGTCGTGTTCACTGGTATATTCCTGTTCTTCTCCTCCTGATCAGCAGACTATTTTTGTAATTTAAGGTCTTTTCCGTTATCAAAGTTAGAAGGGATGATTTGATGAGGCTGAAGTTCTTGCTCGAGGGAATCTTTGGTAATTTCTTCTCATGGCCCGAAGGTCCCGCCTCGGCTTCGTGCTCCCCCTCGGCGGCGGGTAGCTCACCCCCAGTTTCGACCTCGGCCTCGGCCTCGTCCTCGCCCTCGGCATCGTCACCCTCACCGTCGTCATCCCTATGGATGACATCATTAGCACCACCTACTACCATGGCGTCATCAAACATGACGTCGCCCTCCTCCTCTATATTGACGTCATCACGCTCTGTAGCTAAATCACGTCTGGCTCTCTCCTTACGGTGCATAAAGCCACCAACACCAGACGTCACTTCGCCGCCACCCTCCGCCGCAGCCGTTTGAGTCGCCGGCGTAGCGGCGACGACGTCTCCACTAACGGTGGCGGCGGCTGAATGGGACATCCTAACTCTCTCACTAGATTTACTTGAGTCTTGTTTGGAATTTGTGGTAGACATGATTACAATTTTAAATGTTCAAAGATCTTGTTGAAAACAGGAGTAATCAAGACGAAAATTGTGAGAATAGGTTGTGAGGAAAGTACTTATAGGTGTAGGAAGCAAGCAAGTGGCAAGACTTCATCATTGTAACGTTGGGGAAAACAAAAAAAGCAGTGTGACCGTTCGATCAGCCAACGGGTGAGAGACGCGTGTCATTGAATAGTAATCTAAAAGGACGCGTACCGTTGACAATATTTGAAACGCTTGGATAAAATCAAGCGACGTCGCTTTCCCACAGAATCTCACTCCACTCCTCGGTGACTTCGGTAATTAATCGAGGAGTGGGGACTATGTGTATTGGGTAAAAATCGGCTCGCTATGAGTCGCCTTGGCAAGAAAATCTGATAACCGCCGAGCACATGATGA
Organism: Petunia secreta; assembly: GCA_029990175.1. Classification (NCBI taxonomy): domain Eukaryota; kingdom Viridiplantae; phylum Streptophyta; class Magnoliopsida; order Solanales; family Solanaceae; genus Petunia; species Petunia secreta. The sequence continues at coordinate 15,227 of JARKIP010000061.1, forward strand.
CAAACCAGTAACCGAAGAAACTGAGTTGATTACCAAAGTCAGACACCGAGGTCGTCGCCGAAGGCGAGCCGTAAGCTGAGCTTCGGTGACGTTCACTTTGGTCGAACAGCAAGGCCCTACCACCGAGGTCACACACTTGTACCTCGGAGAATCGCTTCGGTTCGAGCGGCTTTGCAGCCCACTGCTTCAGCCCACTATCTCCATTAATGAGCGCTCAGAACGTGGGTTTGAGAACTACCAGACATGGGAAACGTGGGCTAGGTCCTTGAGTCTATAAATAGCGCTTTATTTTGTATTGTACATATTCAGAAATATATACAGAAACTCTACTAAATTTTGTACTCGCTACAATATATTGAAATCAAGTTACTTTCTCATATTTTACGCTTATTCCTTGCATTTTTATGACTTTGATACGAAGATTTGCTTATATTCTAACCCAAATTCGATTTGTGATCCTAAAACCGATTTAGGCTCATACAGTTTAATTGGAGCAAAAAATGTAAGAGTGGCGCTAAAGTATCCTATTTTTATGAATCTTTCAAATAGGAGTGGATAATAAAGCACAGAAAGTACGTCGGGGTGTAATTATCTTAGATCACCTGGCAATTCGGGACATAAAAAACAAAAAAGTTTACACATTTGAACAGTTCCCAAGGGCAGAAATTAATAGTTTTACATGTGAGAATTTAATGAAATGAATCTAAAATTTAAATTTAACAAGTTCAAAGTCTTGATTTACTTAAAGCATCGCAGTTGCACGAAAGTGTTATGCCCTAGGGCTTAGCACATCCATTATCTTGAGTGTCAAATTGCATGAGCCTTATACAAAGTCGCGCTGCTTTTCGCGAAAAAAGACTTTCAATTGGGTGAATTCGCTAAAGATCCTGGAATGACATAGGTTCACAGTTAGGTATAATACTTTAAAGAGTTTCAACTACATATTATCCTTAACGTTGAAAATGATAAGGTTCAATTGAACTCATAACAATTAAGGTCGCACTTGATATCGCTATCTTTGATCAATATAGGTAAAGTTCATATTTTGAATTCGACTTTAAATATCTTATTGGTTTATTTGGAATGACAGTTTAGGCTAGTTTGTAAACACTTAGAATATTTTCCCAAGTATTTGCTAATTTTCTCCAGCATAGATCATCTCAATTTTATTTGAATCTTGGTCTTACATATTTTTAATTAACGAACAACTTAATATGATGGTGTTAATAATTTTTACAAAAATAATATAAAATGTTCTGTTGCAATTACTTTCATGAAAAGCATCACATAAGTTAGAAGAAGTCTCGAGTTCAGCTTCCGTAAAAAGAGGTATTTTCAGACATTTTGTTCAATATAAAAATCAGTCCGACTCGTAAGGTGTGTTTCTGACTTCAATATATAAAAAGAAAATATATTCACTAACAATGACGCACGTACAATTTAATCAAATTTGAAGTACTGTAATTTATCAGAGATGAATAACGACCACCTTAAATCTAAGAGCCTTACTCACTGGTTCTTGTGTTGAAGTCCTTTTCAATCTTTTTACTTCATGTGGGCAAATTTGCAGCACGTGAAGTTTAAGAATGGCATGGTTGTTGTTTCTTAATGCTAAATGGACGAATTTATCCTTGTATTATTCGAAATTATATTATTTATCTTTTATTGTACTTGACTTGTATTAGCCATAAACTAGCGAGCATATAAAATCGGATCCCCTACAACTAGGGTGTTCGTGGGTCGGTTTGGCTCGATTTTTATTTAAAAAAAAGTCAAACCTATTAAGTCGATTTTGTTAATATTTAAACCAAACCAAACCAATATAGCATAAGATTTATCAATTTCGATTTAGTCGGTTTGGTTCGGTTTTTATGGTTATTTTGTTTCTACGGACGTAGTTTATTGTACAAACCTACCAGAAAACTAAAGATAAGAAGAGTTTTGCTTGAAACGAAACAAAAATGCCATGTATCAATAAGAATGAGTGGAATAAGATGCGAAAGAGGTAATCTCGACTTCTCTGTATCAATAATAACAAATGGAATAATAAAGAACTAAAAGTGCGAAAGACCAAAATTTAAATAGAAAGAACAATTTGGAATAAAGACATATAGTTTTCTATCAAATATATCAAAAATACAAGCCTAGGAAGTATGAAGCAAATTATCGTTACATTTCTTCATGGCCTAGATATTACTATACTACTTAGTGGATAGAATTTAAAGACAGCAACAAAGGACTATCATATAGTAACACATTATGATATGAACTAGACCCATTAAACTTCATAAAGCTATAGATTAAGAAATTACATTTGATCTTCCTTTTTTTGTATCCAACTTTCTTTATGTATAACTGATTTTCATACTTGCTTCACCTCTTTTTCAATTTCATATTAAGCAGCACATTCTTTTTATTAGTTTTTTTTATAATAATATTTTACTTTTTATATATCTAAATATATAATTCTAACTATACTTTATTGGGCTAAAAAGAGAACTAATGTGAGGATTATTTAAGAGAAAATTGTCATTATTTATTGATCTTGCGCTTGAACTGTAGTGAGAAAATATTATATCATATTTGTCGGTTTGGTTTCGATTTTGGTTTGACTTTTTTTCATTCAAAACAAAAACCAAATCAAATAAAGTAGGTCTTTGAAAATATAAAATCAAACCTAACTAAACCAAACCATTAGTCAGTTTATTTCATCGGTTCGATTCGGTTTTTCGGTTTGATTCGGTTTTACGGTTCGGTTTGAACACCCCTACCTACAACAATTATTATATACGATATCATTTCACAATAACAGTCAGGTTTTCCTTTGAGTCGATTTTTTTTTTATGTATTCTATAATAGTATCCGGGATAGCAACAAAACAATATCCAAACAAACATCACTAGTCTATAGCATTTTGACTGCACTTAATTTAAGCTATGGTTTTTGTTAATATATATTTTGACGTTAATTGATACATTGATCATGGGTAAATACTTATGTGCACCCGGTGTTTACACCAAACTAAACCAACAAATCATGGTTAAATGCACACACACATTGGTTTGGTGTAAATATCAGGTATGGGTAAGTATTTACCTTGATCATGCTGCTTATGACCAAGCAAGAAAATATTAAGTACCTTTATTTCCTGTATAAGAAAGTAAAAACTCTTTGAGTGCACATAAATTCCTAAGCCAAAAACTTATACTCCTTCCGTTCCATAATGGATTGCATGTTTCGGATTTTGAGAGTCAAACGAATTTATTTTTGACCGTAATATTTTCATATGTCTTTTAAATATTTTGAATTATTAATTATTGTGACTTATAGTACTTTTTATGTAGTTTCTAAATATATAAATATCGATCCAAAAAATTTAAAGATTATATGTCTAAATTTACGGTCAAAATGAACTCTTTTGACTCTCGAAATCCAAAACATGTCATCTTTTTTAAACAGAGGGAATATTGTTCTTCTTAACAAAATAAAAGATGGTAGAAAGGAAAGTCTTTCTAGTTTTTATTCTTTTTGGATTGTGCACATGGTGATTATGGGAACCTGTCTAGAGCATTTTAAGAAATACCAACTGAAATAGCTATCTAGTAGGATACGACAACACACCAGAACAATTTTTTCACTAAAATCATAACTCCGTAAAAGAGGTTTTATGCGAAACAATACTCAAAAGACAGTGCTATTTGTCGACGCCCATTTCTCCCCGAACCCCCGGTTAGAGTTCGAAATAGGGCTCGACTTATTGAGACTCACGGGTAAAGACTTGGAGTCACCACCTAACATATTTTTTAACTAGGCGTATTAGGGCACCTATTCTATTTCTGACTAATTTTACAATTAACTCTGAAATTTAGTCTACAAACCAGAATTTCTAGGTAAGAGGTTCAGGTTAACTCGAGAGGAAGGGGTTAAGCACCTCTCGAGCCCCACCAAATGTGGTTACCGGCCGGACTAAATAATTGGGATTTAAAATAAATTAAACTTAATAAAATTGGACAGTTTTCACTAGAATATACAAGTACACAAAATTGAATTTAAAGTAAAGGATCCATCTTCTCGAATTGTTTTCTTCATTAGCAAACTTCAATTAAATGGACCTTGCAAAATAAACAAAATTAGTTAGTGTGCCGAAAATTAAACGATAAGCCAAAAATACAATAGTAAATATTTTGAAACGTTTGTCTACTCCAATGATGTTGCTTTTAGTGAATCTCGTCAGGAAGTACCTCGCAAAAATATAAAAGTGAATTAGTAAGATAACAAACGACAAAAAATAAGTAAAGTAATAATAATAATAATAAAATTGATAGTAGTAATGATAATAGAATAATAGTAGAGATAATAATGAAAATAAAAATGTTAGTAATAATAAAAAAATGATAGTAATTATAATAATAATAGTAATAAAAGGAAAGCAAAAGGAAAAAGAGAGTGTTTTTGAAATTTTAGGCTCAGAATATGTATTGCGTCAAGAAGAGGTTAGGGATGTCGGTACGGCTGCAAACACGGAGCCGGTCGTGTTGCCATGCCAAGCACCTCCAATCCCATTACTCCGCTATCGCTTACTTTGCAAAGTGATATGCATCGTCATCGCCTTTTTTGTTTGTTTTCGGGTCACATAAGGGACGATAAATACGGGACGGGACTTGTATTGGCCTCCAAACGTCATCGGCCTAAACGGTGTAGTATCCGTTCAAATCAGTGTATAGCCTCAATACATGTATATGTATTTTTTCATTGGCCACAAACTGTATATTGCCTGTTCAAACTTCCAGTCGGTGCAATATCTGTTCAGGATATGGGTCAAGCTGCATGATATCTTAAACGAATCAAGGCTGCGTAACGATGTATAGTCCAACAGAATTAGTGGGGCAAGGGGTCAAAGCAATCTGCATCAATAACAATACAAATCTACAAATCTAGCGTATAACAGAACCAAACAAACATAGCCAAAGTCATAGTCAAATTGAACCCATATAAACCAAAGACAACAGCAGCAAGGGTGAATGAAACAAATGAACCGGGTCACGGTTTATCCAATGAAAACACGAGCTGTGGCAGAACCACAGTGGAACGGAGGAGGAACGACCACTACTCCGCCTCGGCAGCATTGCTACGACTCCACCATTCCCAGTGCCAATAACGAAATGAGAGACCAAAGAAACGCTTATGTTGGAGCATAATTTTCCGGTGATAAGTGATGGTAGCGTCAGAAACGTGGTGGAACGGGGGAGGGGGAGCGACTGCTAGGCAGCGTCGCTACCACCCCAACCCCCTTTCACTTCTTGATTTAGTCAAAGATCAGTAACAAAGGTCCACCGGCGATGGCACTTTCACAGCGGTGGCGGGATTCTTTGGGATTGCTCCGCTTCCCAAATCCCTCTGTCCAGATTTGTATTCTACATCCCCTTTCCTAATGTTTCCCCCGTTTCTTTTGCACTGATTTCCGATCCCATTTGTGTGTCGATGGGAAAGATATGGGTCTCGATCTATATATTGTAGTATATGGGTGTTCAATATGTATAAAATGGTGAGATCAAGAAGAGGGTGATGGTGAAGACCCTCTGTTTCTGATCTGCTTTTGTGTTTGTGCGTGTGAGCGTATGTGTGGGTATTGAAGAAGAAGATGATGGGTCCAATAGAGAGAGGAGAGGGGAGTGTATTGTGTGTATCCGTTTCCCTGTTTTTAATCTTGAGGGTGTTTAAATAGGATGGGAATGGATTTTGAAATCCCTTAACGGTCAAAGAAAAATCATCCCCATATTTTCTCTTGATTTTGCCATTGATTAAAGAATTTGTTAGAAAGAGAGAGATATGGGGAGTGGATATGAGAGTGATTTTGGGCTGAATTTTGTACTTAAATGCGGGGGAAATTGATAGCAATTTTTTTGGCAAGTCAAATATTGAAAGCATTTAGTCAAAATAGAGTGTATATTTTGTCTATACACTTTACTGGAACTAAGACATAGAATGCATTTGGTCAGACTTTCGTCTAGTTTCAGTGAGAGAAAGAATTTGAATTTCCAAATAATGTGATAAGCTATGAATGAAAATTAGACTGAAATATGTTAATTGGGGTAGTAATTAACTTAAAGGTGCGCGAGTGCATAAAAATTATAAATATATTTGTATATATAGCAATTAAAGGAAATGCACACATAAAAGAAATAATTTTGGTCAAATTAGATTTATTAAGTATAAATAGTCACAAATAAATATAAAATGTTATAAATATAGTAATCGTACGAATAGCCCTAATTTGACATGTATTTCACACATAGTTAAAAGATACAATTACGTAATATAACCGCAATTAGGTATATAATGTATAAGTAGTGAAAAACACCCGTAAATGCATGCAAATTTGTTCAAACAGTTAAATTGCACCTTAAGTTAAATATATAGCCAATTAACGAAAAATGAGGGACAAAATTGGGTGTCTACAGCTGCCCCTCTTTGCCCGGGGATGATGAAAGAATCTTCGGGCAAAGATAGTTGACGGAGTAGCCAATTTTGTCTCGACTGGCAAGAAGGTGGGAATGGAGAATGAGAATTTTGGAGTGTTTTGGCCGAACCCCGGTCTCTGAGTTGCCTACATATCTCGGGTCTCACGAGAATCAGGCCGTGTGTAGTTCTAGAATGGCATGTTGCCTGTGTAAGATGTTTATGACGCACGATTTTAGATGTCAAGAGTAAACTTGTCGGAGTATGTAAAGCTTACATTTGTGTATGCTTTGCCTCTTGGTGAAATAAATGATTGAAGAATAAAGCGGAGGCACTATCGAAGACGAAATATCATCAATAGATCTAGCGTGGGAAAAGAGCTTGTAATCGTCATGGTTATGAAGATGTGGTGCACGACACACCCATAAAGAGGAGTTTACACGGACATAGTTTCCACTTCATCTCGATAAATGAGTCATCTTGCCTTCAATATTGTCTCGATCAAATTGGAAAATATTGAGAAGTGGAGCACAATAAATGCGCACGATTCAAATAGATGGGCACGATTAAGCACGAGAACACGCACGATTGACACAGATAGGCCTGGATAGGAATGAATACAAAACTGACATCCAATCGACAAGGAAAGATCAGGTAGGTTACTTGTGCGAGTATGGAAATATAGATTCAAGTGCTTTGGAACTCGGCAAAATAGATAGCTTGCGAGTATAACAAAAGCATTGTCTACAGGATTGAGCATGGGTTCCAGAACGGTGTATAGTGTGCATTCAAAGTTTTGTGGTTGCACAAATTCATATGTGATAGTGATTTTCTGGGGAGCAAGTGTAAGGGTATGTGTATATAGGAATTAGCTCAAAAGGTCTGTCAAGGGGTCGAAGAATGTCCTGCAACAAAAGTAGGATAAGTACAACCAATGATAAAGTAAACTCCCTGTAAAGTTGAGCTCTCCTTTGTCATGTAGTTGTCTAGTCTGTTTTCAGGTGCTTTGAGTGTTAGGAAATATATGCTTCTCATCTGGGGATATTCATTTATGTGCATCTTATCAGGAGATAATTGTTTGTCGTGTCGGGTCGTATACCTTGGAACATTGTCACGTTGTTTCCTGCAATAAAGGGTGAGCTTTTGCATATAATATTTGTAAGTGTAAAATGGACTTTCCTGTCATTGGATTGTCAACTGTCAATGTGTTGTGGTCCCTCGTTTTGAGATATTTGTGTATCATAGGCGCTTGCTCGTCAAGAGCTATTTTGCATGCTCGTCAAAGCTATTTTGCCTGCTCGTCATGAGTTATCTTGCCTTCTTGTCGGGAGCTGTTGCCTGCTCGTCAAGAGCTATTTTGCCTCCTCGTCAAAAGCTACTTTGCCTGCTCGTCATGAGCTATTTTGCCTTCTTGCCGGAGCTGTTGCCTGCTCGTCAAGAGCTATTTTGCCTCCGCGTCAAGAGCTATTTTGCCTGCTCGTCATGAGCTATTTTGCCTTTTTGCCGGAGCTGTTGTCTGCTCGTCAAGAGCTATTTTGCCTCCGCGTCAAGAGCTATTTTGCCTGCTCGTCACGAGCTATTTTGCCTTCTTGTTAGGAGCTTTTGCCTGCTCGTCAAGAGCTATTTTGCCTCCTTGTCAAGAGCTATTTTGCCTTCTTGCCGGAGCTGTTGTCTGCTCGTCAAGAGCTATTTTGCCTCCTTGTCAAGAGCTATTTTGTCTATCGCGCCGGCCTGTGTACCCTGCGAACAAAAAGTAAAGTGCCTGTCGTCGGGCTGTGTACCCTGCGAACAAAAGTAAAGTGAAGTGCTAAAAATAAAATGTCATTATCCTGTCTGCAACACCGTTAGAAAAGTCGTCGTTTTTTCTGCTTTTATAATGCTTTCATGAACGTTGGGCCTTTGGTCAAGTTTTCTTCGGGGAACTCCCAGTTTCTGTACTTCGTCTCTCTTGAAATTTTTTAGGGGACCTCAAAAATTTCTGCCCCAGTGTCAGCTTGTGTCTTTTGGGAATTTTTGAGGAGATCCTCAAAAATTCTGCCCCAGTCTATTACCTTTGATAGATCATCATATCATGGTAGTGCCTGCAAAATAAACAAAAATACGTGTGTATGTCCAATTATAAGGCGGACGAGCCTATTGTAGTGGTGCCTACAAAACAAAATATATGAGTTTGTCCTATTTTAAGCCGGACAGAGCTGATCGTCATATTTTAAGCCTGACGAGGCTAGTCGTCATATTATAAGCCTGACGGGGCTAGTCATCATATTATAAGCCTGACGTGGCTAGTCGTCATATTCTAAGCCTGACGTGGCTAGTCCTATTGTAGTGGTGCCTGCAAAATAAAATATATGAGTTTGTCCTATTTTAAGCCGGATAAGGCTGATTATAGTAGTGCCTGCAAAACAGAAAGAATGAGTATGTCCAATTCTAAGGCGGACGAGCCTATTGTAGTGGTACCCGCAAAACAAAATAAGTGAGTTTGTCCTATTTTAAGCCGGATAAGGCTGATTATAGTAGTGTCTGCAAAACAGAAAGAATGAGTATGTCCAATTCTAAGACGGACAGGCCTAATAGTCATATTCTAAGCCTGACGAGGCTCATCGTCATATTTTAAGCCTGACGAGGCTAGTCGTCATATTTTAAGCCCGACGTGGCTAGTCGTCATATTTTAAGCCTGACGGGGCTGGTCGTCATATTTTAAGCCTGACGAGGCTAGTCGTCATATTTTAAGCCTAACGTGGCTAGTCGTCATATTTGCCTGACGGGGCTGGTCGTCATATTTTAAGCCTGACGTGGCTAGTGTTATCATGTCTGTTGTGATTGTCTGTGAATCTTGTGTTTGTATTGAAAAATCTGCTCTCAAAGAAAGATTCGTTAGTCAAAACAAAGTGGTTGCATTGCACCGAACACCTGTGTATCGGCTTGAATCTGCACTCGCCCTTTAGTGTGATGATTGATGACTCTGATTGTGTGGGTACTTGCATACTTATACTGAGGTTTGGTGTTTGAATTTTGTCGGGTTTGGAGGTTGTCCAAAATTGTATTTGTCTTAGGTTATGCTGGGGTGTCTTCATGTTTCTTGCTTATTTTTGATGGATTGGTAGAAAGTGTAGTTGTGGCTCGAGAGTTTTGCAACTTTCATTTGTTGGTTCTTGTTGTATCATTGTTTGGCCTTTGGTTAATCAGACTCTGAGTTTTGTGTTTTGGTGCTAGGTATTTTCTGATGTCATGGTAATGTTTGAGTGACGAGTGTAGATCTTTGTTGGATCGAATTTCGAAATCGGTATTTAGGGAATAAAGGTGTGAGTTTGTCGTTTCGTCTGTCCTCAATTGTGTTGGGCCTTATAAGGTTGTTTTTGAAAGTCTTGACAGAGGAAGGTTACTTGTTGTGTAAGTCGGGTGTAGTGTGAGGTTGTGAGTTTTGCCAGTTTCGGTTGTATAGTGATTGAATTTGTTTCTTGCGACTCTTGTGTGGGTACAATGCCAGCTGATTCTGGTTCGTGCATACTACAAGTTGTACGGAAGTGGAATTGGGCTTATCTGAGTTTTCTTGATGTCCCATGCTGGCGGTTTGAAAGGCTTTGTTCCAGAAGGTAAATATTTTCAGCTCGGCTTGACATTTTGGCTTTTTCTCAATACAGATTCTTGACCAATTTCGGTGTTCAAGCGCAAAGCAACTGTAATAAAGTGACAATATGCACAAAACAGAGTTAGCACATTAGCAAGTTTAAAATAAAAATGACACATAAGCTTAAGAGACTGCCTAGACCGCGGATGACTTGAATTGTATAGAGATTCTAAAAGATTGCTCGAGTGCTTTATGTAGCAGTCAAGACAAGGATTTTGGTCGAATGACCGACGCTCGTTTAAGCAGGGGATGAGAAGTAAAATGTCAATGAAAAGTGGTAAAGATATTGTGTAAAGAATAGGTTGTGTTGACAGAAAGGAGGTTGGCTTTTGTCGAACTCCAAGACCTTAGTGCACTTGTCATCCTTTCTTGCAAATTTGTGTGTCATGATGCCCGTGTGTCTTTGAGAGAAATACTCAATGTCTCTCATACTTGTCAACCGACTGCTGTAATTCAATCTTTGTCTTAGCTTTTGCTTGTCAGGTAGATTTTGTTGCCAAGAGACCATTCTTAGATTGCTGCTTCAGTCAAGACTGTTATAAAATTAATTCATGGTTTTGTAAATGTCTCAAATAGCTTCATCTTGAGATCATCGTCTCGTCCCACACTTGCTAGTTGGTAGAGATACACTTCCAATACTCAAAAAGAATTTCTAGCTCCATCATATAATGCGATCTTTGTCACTGCGCCTTTGCATTCTTTTCCAAATTGGATCAGTCTGTTAGTTTTTTGTTGTTATGCATAAACCTTTGTATCATCAAATGGGTTCCCATCATCTCTCACTTCCTTATTGCCTTGTGATAACCCTTCGAACATCTTTTGAGCCAGGAATAGGTACAAGTTTGGAAACATTTTGGATTGCCTAAAATGTATTAAGATATGTACTCGACCAATAAAATGATCCTCAGACATTGTGTCAAAACGAAGTATTTCGGTAAGTCATGTGTGCCTTTGAGTTTGACCAACAAATCTCTTGTCCTGTCAATTTCCGCTTTGTGTGTATAGTGCCTGCTATTACAAACTCTTATTGCTTTGAAAAAATCCTTGATAAGCACTCTTTGCTAAACCAAATCTTCTGTCTTGGTATTCAACTTAAGCCAGCCTTTTGGATAATCAAGACATGCGAAAGATTTATGATATCAGGATTTGGGCATAGAGTAGGGAGATGAGGTGCCTTGGTAGGAGATTGGATTTGGGAAGGGATTGACCTAGGTAGAAAGAGACCCAGAGCAACCAAACAAATTCACGTAACGTACACTTAGCAAATAAAAATGTATCCTATGATCGCTTTATGAATGATGATTTGGAAAGCGCTTTGTGCCACATGTATCAATTCATTTGCTACAAAATGTGGAGTCTAAAAGAGAATATTGCATTTATCGAACATTAGTCTTTATTACAATGCTTGATATTGAAACAATGTAAGAGAAGGAAAAGACTAGACATTACTAGGAAACTAAATCATGGCCAAGTAAACATCTTTCATGTTGATCCATCCTCAGAAGATTCTTCTTCTTCTTCTTCGGACGAGTCTTCGTTAGACGAACTTGCCCCTGACGAGTATCCTTGGAAGATGATATTGTCTGCATCAGTCAAGAGCCGGGATATGTCAAATGTGAAGTTCTTCAACATTTCCCAAGCCTTCCTTCCTTTCTCTTCTATTCCTATGTCAGCCACAGAGTTTATTCCTTCGCTAGCCCATACACCGATAGATTCTATGCGTTTTGTCAGGAGTTCTACCTTATTGCACTATTTGTCTTTTTCTTTGTCCTTTGCTTCGACCAAACTTTGCTTCTTCGTTATTTTCTCTCGTGCCTTTGCCAGTTGTTTGTGTAGCCTCTTGCACTCAGATTCCAATTCCTCAGCATTTCTCTTCCTTTTTCTTGTTGCTCTTGGTTAAACCGCTTTTTCCATGTCTCTCCTTAGCCAGTCTGGGTAATCTTCATCATAGCCTGCATCAAACCTATCTCGTCCAATAGTCTCGAACTCCATTCGATGCCTTGCTTTCCATAGTTCTAATATCTTGTCTTTGAATGGTATCACTCCTCCAGAAATATCAGCTTTGAAACTTCTGATGTCTGCAATTTGGGGTACAATCTGCTTTCTCCCTGCTTGTCTAAGTGCCCTTAAAGAAGTGCATGGGTAAACTCCTCTAAAGCCCACTAAGATGAGAAATGAGTCTCTTTCGGATCGTGTGATTACTGTTGTGCTGGGAAAGTAATCAAACATCCATTGTATGTCTTCAGATGTCAACTGAGAAAGCCTGTGGTGCCAGCCTTCGGTGGTTGTTGGTCGGTCCCACTTTTCAAGAGCACTGTCCATGCGGGCGATATGCGTTAAGATGTAGTTTTCTCTCGGTATGGGGTGGAAGCCTTGGTCTGTGCTTTTCACCTTTTACAAGTGTTCCATCAACCAAGTTTGCAAAAGCAAATTGCAACCTTCGAAGACACCAGCTCCCTTCTTGCATCTTTCTAAAGCTCGGTAAAGTTCTGCAACGATCATAGGTACCAAAGTGTATTTCTTGTCAAAATCTTTGACTAGGACATCAGCAATTGATACCATGCAAACGTCGACTCGTCCTTTGTGTTGTGGAAACACGACAGTTCCTAAAAAGCTGGTGACAAACGCAAGTACCCTCCGCTTTTGCCACTCTGCCTGGTTAATGCTGAAATAGTCTTCGGCTTCTTGAAATGCTTCTCCATACCCAAATTTGATGTATAGGGAAGTTAGAGAAACTCCTGACTACCTTATATTGTCTGTGCGTAATTCGGGCTTAAACCCTACCATTTCGAAGAACTCCTCGGTTGTAGTGTTCTCAGGCATCAAGACTTCTTCTCTTTCAAACGGCAATTGAGTTAACCCGCCTATTTCCTCCAGTAGTGGTGTCAACTCTACACTCCCAAAATGGAAAACTGCTCGGTCCGCATCCCAATAGTGTACTGCTGCTTCTACTATCCCTTTCATTGCTTTGTGCTGAAATCAGGTTCCCAAACACCACTTTAACTCGGTCTTGTTGATCTATGCTTAGGTTTCCCCACCAATCTCTGAGTAACTGAGGAATTTCAGTAACCATGTCAAATGTTCTATTGGCCATGATCTTTTGGAAAAAGTGAGGGAATGAGAAAAAAGGGAAGGAATATGCCTAGATTTTGGTTGTAAGCAAACGATTAACGTGTGGCACGAGCTTTTGAAAATAATGCAACAGAGAATATGAATAGATGTGTCTTTATGAGTTGATAACCCTTTAGACACTTCAGAAGGATGGCAAGTCTTTATATAATGCCAAAAGAATAAATGCGCATTATGTGTCATCCCGTCTATCAAGCGGTCATTTCTGCTTCAAATTGGATTTTTGATGCCTTTTGGGTTACCTTTTGCGCGTTTGAATAGCATTGAATACAGAATGATTCCAACCATTTAGGAATAAATAGTCGTTTCTGATTCAATTTCGGCTTTGATGCCTGTTCGGTTACCATTTGTGCCTTTGAATGGCATTGAATGCAGAATAATCCCCATAAACGGTCTACATTTGCGCGTTCAATCCTTTAAGTATATGCCAATAAATCATGTTTAATACTTTTTAAGGCCAAAAACTCGTTCAAATTGTTTAAACATATTGGCTTATCAGACTTGAGAACAAGCCGACTAATGATATGTCATGATGCATGATTCCTAGCATTGCTACTAAAGAATGGAGATAGCCAGACCGAGTTTTATTATCCTCCCAAGCGGACAACTCAGGAGCGGGAACCTCTCGGGCCAAATGGGTTCCAAGTTGTTCCCCCTAAAAGGAGATTTTTTGTGAGGGAAGAGGTGGTCGTAACCACCGCACGATTTAGAAACTTGCCAGGAGCGGCGGAAGGTATGCATAATAAGCACAAATTTAAAAAGAAATGCACAAGTTTTGAAAGAAATGCATATGTTTTGTAAAATGATGCACACATATTGAAGTATTTCATAAAATAATTTTAAAAGGATAAGAACAAAACAAACGCGTTAGTTTCGAAAGATAGGATTAATGTAAACTAGGCAATATTAAAAATCACGAAAAAGAAAAGATGCAAATATTTTACTGACTTTTAAAAGAGGGAAAGACGAATAAAACAAGTTAATTTTGAAAAGTAGGCTAATAGAATTAGGCGATATATTTTCAAAAATGCGAAAAGTATTATGAAGTAAAACCTGGTTTTTTTAAAAATAAAAAAAAAATTAGCAAATTTATGGAAATGGTGCAGATATTGAGATAAAAAATAAAATAAATAAATAAATAAATTTCAAAAGGAAGAAACAAACAAGTTAATTCTGGAAAATAGGTTGAAATTTTCAAAAAAGCAAAAGAATTATGAAGTGAAAATAAGGAAAAGAAGGAATATTAGTTTTGAGAAATAACGAAAATAAGAAAATAAATGCAAAGAATCCCAATTAAAGTCCGTTATGGTTTGAACCAAGATATCCCCAGCAGAGTCGCCATTCTGTCGACGCCCATTTTTCCCCGAACCCCCGGTTAGAGTTCGAAATAAGGCTCGACTTATTGAGACTCACGGGTAAAGACTTGGAGTCGCCACCTAACATATTTTTTAACTAGGCGTATTAGGGCACCTATTCTATTTCTGACTAATTTTACAATTAACTCTGAAATTTAGTCTACAAACCAGAATTTCTAGGTAAGAGGTTCAGGTTAACTCGAGAGGATGGGGTTAAGCACCTCTCGAGCCCCACCAAATGTGGTTACCGGCCGGACTAAATAATTGGGATTTAAAATAAATTAAACTTAATAAAATTGGACAGTTTTCACTAGAATATACAAGTACACAAAATTGAATTTAAAGTAAAGGATCCATCTTCTCGAATTGTTTTCTTCATTAGCAAACTTCAATTAAATGGACCTTGCAAAATAAACAAAATTAGTTAGTGTGCCGAAAATTAAACGATAAGCCAAAAATACAATAGTAAATATTTTGAAACGTTTGTCTACTCCAATGATGTTGCTTTTAGTGAATCTCGTCAGGAAGTACCTCGCAAAAATATAAAAGTGAATTAGTAAGATAACAAACGACAAAAAATAAGTAAAGTAATAATAATAATAATAATAAAATTGATAGTAGTAATGATAATAGAATAATAGTAGAGATAATAATGAAAATAAAAATGTTAGTAATAATAAAAAAATGATAGTAATTATAATAATAATAGTAATAAAAGGAAAGCAAAAGGAAAAAGAGAGTGTTTTTGAAATTTTAGGCTCAGAATATGTATTGCGTCAAGAAGAGGTTAGGGATGTCGGTACGGCTGCAAACACGGAGCCGATCGTGTTGCCATGCCAAGCACCTCCAATCCCATTACTCCGCTATCGCTTACTTTGCAAAGTGATATGCATCGTCATCGCCTTTTTTGTTTGTTTTCGGGTCACAGAAGGGACGATAAATACGGGACGGGACTTGTATTGGCCTCCAAACGTCATCGGCCTAAACGGTGTAGTATCCGTTCAAATCAGTGTATAGCCTCAATACATGTATATGTATTTTTTCATTGGCCACAAACTGTATATTGCCTGTTCAAACTTCCAGTCGGTGCAATATCTGTTCAGGATATGGGTCAAGCTGCATGATATCTTAAACGAATCAAGGCTGCGTAACGATGTATAGTCCAACAGAATTAGTGGGGCAAGGGGTCAAAGCAATCTGCATCAATAACAATACAAATCTACAAATCTAGCGTATAACAGAACCAAACAAACATAGCCAAAGTCATAGTCAAATTGAACCCATATAAACCAAAGACAACAGCAGCAAGGGTGAATGAAACAAATGAACCGGGTCACGGTTTATCCAATGAAAATACGAGCTGTGGCAGAACCACAGTGGAACGGAGGAGGAACGACCACTACTCCGCCTCGGCAGCATTGCTACGACTCCACCATTCCCAGTGCCAATAACGAAACGAGAGACCAAAGAAACGCTTATGTTGGAGCATAATTTTCCGGTGATAAGTGATGGTAGCGTCAGAACCGTGGTGGAACGGGGGAGGGGGAATGACTGCTAGGCAGCGTCGCTACCACCCCAACCCCCTTTCACTTCTTGATTCAGTCAAAGATCAGTAACAAAGGTCCACCGGCGATGGCACTTTCACAGCGGTGGCGGGATTCTTTGGGATTGCTCCGCTTCCCAAATCCCTCTGTCCAGATTTGTATTCTACATCCCATTTCCTAATGTTTCCCCCGTTTCTTTTGCACTGATTTCCGATCCCATTTGTGTGTAGATGGGAAAGATATGGGTCTCGATCTATATATTGTAGTATATGGGTGTTCAATATGTATAAAATGGTGAGATCAAGAAGAGGGTGATGGTAAAGACCCTCTGTTTCTGATCTGCTTTTGTGTTTGTGCGTGTGAGCGTATGTGTGGGTATTGAAGAAGAAGATGATGGGTCCAATAGAGAGAGGAGAGGGGAGTGTATTGTGTGTATCCGTTTCCCTGTTTTTAATCTTGAGGGTGTTTAAATAGGATGGGAATGGATTTTGAAATCCCTTAACGGTCAAAGAAAAATCATCCCCAGATTTGCTCTTGATTTTGCCATTGATTAAAGAATTTGTTAGAAAGAGAGAGATATGGGGAGTGGATATGAGAGTGATTTTGGGCTGAATTTTGTACTTAAATGCGGGGGAAATTGATAGCAATTTTTTTGGCAAGTCAAATATTGAAAGCATTTAGTCAAAATAGAGTGTATATTTTGTCTATACACTTTACTGGAACTAAGACATAGAATGCATTTGGTCACACTTTCGTCTAGTTTCAGTGAGAGAAAGAATTTGAATTTCCAAATAATGTGATAAGCTATGAATGAAAATTAGACTGAAATATGTTAATTGGGGTAGTAATTAACTTAAAGGTGCGCGAGTACATCAAAATTATAAATATATTTGTATATATAGCAATTAAAGGAAATAATTTTGGTCAAATTAGATTTATTAAGTATAAATAGTCACAAATAAATATAAAATGTTATAAATATAGTAATCGTACGAATAGCCCTAATTTGACATGTATTTCACACATAGTTAAAAGATAAAATTACGTAATATAACCGCAATTAGGTATATAATGTATAAGTAGTGAATAAAACCCGTAAATGCATGCAAATTTGTTCAAACAGTTAAATTGCACCTTAAGTTAAATATATAGCCAATTAACGAAAAAGGAGGGACAAAATTGGGTGTCAACACTATTTCCCAACCTAACTTTAGACATTACATTTGTTCCAATTTTCGTTTCTAGAGCCAAACACCGGTGTTTTTGTAATCCTCTATCCTTTTTTTCATTTTTGAAAACAAAAAATCTTTTAAATTGCATTGATTACGTAAAATTTTCACTATGCTATATGTATACTATGAATTGAATTGTTTACTGAATTCGTAATACACAATTCAAAGAAGGAATTATGGTAGCTTGTTTGAGAGTACTTCTTTTTAAAAAATCTAGGTTATAAAGTGGGCCTCGAGATACCAGTTTTAGGGAGAACGTTAGGGTTAGGAAGAAGAAAAGATTTATGTATTGTATTTCATATAATTTCTACTGCTATTACATGTATTTATAGCGACTGAATTAAAAGAAGTAATTAAGTATTGAAAGTGACTTGTAACAACTTTTCCCGCCTTATAACTACCATTCAAATTGGTAACTAATTCCTCCGATTAACTTCTCTAAATGCCTGCTGAGTTAGCTAATTGCTCGCAGAGCTATTTATGAAGAAATATGTGTGAAAATACCGCCTCGAATAGAAGATCCTTGTCCTCAAGGATTAAATGAAGGAAACCTAACACAGATCCTGGAAGTACTCCCAAATAACAACATCAGAAGGAAGACCCTCCCACTTCACTAGCAATTGAGCAACAGCCTTGTTACCTCGCTTAACCATCCTCCTTTCCAAAATAGTCTCTAGTTTAGGGAAAAGAGAGCTGGTAATGTCTAAGATAGGGGATAAGGTGGTGTGAGCAGGTAACTGGTGATATTGTTTTTACAAGGATACATGAAAAGTAGGGTAGTGAATCTTGACGGTATCATGAAGGAGTAATGTATAAATAGTTTCTCCCACTCTCTTATTAATCTGGAATGGCCCATAATACTTGTTGGCCAGCTTGTTAAAGGGTTGTTGGGTTATTGATAGCTACATGTATGGCTGTAGCTTAAGGTACACTCAATCTCCAACTTGAAAAACTCTGTCAGATGTGTGTTTATGCTTCATTTTCGTCATCTTGTGTTGAGCTCTTGCCAAGTGAAATTACAGCAGTTGTAGTTTGACCTCCCTTTGCAATAGCCAAGAATCAACCTCATCATGTGCAGACTCTCCAAGAAAATTAGGCAAATGAAGGGAAGGTGGCCTTCCATAGAGAGCCTTATATGGTAAACATTGAATAGATGAATGGTGGGAGGAATTATACCACCATTCAGCCATAGCTAAGTAAGATTTCCAATTATCAGGAGAATAATCGCAAAAGTACCTCAAATAAGTCTCCAAGCACTTATTAACCATCTCAGTTTGAGGGTGGTAAGTTGTGGACAAGTGCAGCTAAACACCTTGTAAGCTAAAGAACTCCTGCCAGACTTGGCTCAAAAAGACACTCTTCCTGTTACTAACACTAATATATGGAAGGCTATGAAGTTTGAAGATGCAGCGTATAAAGGCTTGAGCTACTTCTTTAGCTGTGAAGGGGTAAGCTTAAGGAATAAAGTGAGCATACTTTGATAATCTGTCCACAACCACCAATATAACAATAGATCTTTTTGACATAGGCAAGCCTTCTACAATATCCAAACTAATTTCATACCACACTGCCTTAGGAATGGGTAGTGGCTGCAGGTATTTGGCCAAATCACTTTTGCTCCTTTGACACACATCACACCCTTGAACAAAAGCTTGAATATCTTTCCTGACCCCCTTCCAATAGAATAGAGCTAACATTTTTTTTGCAGTAACTTCAATGCTTGAATGAACCACTTGAATAGTAGCATGCCATAATGAAATGATGTGTTGCCTCAGTTCCAAGTTCTTCCCAATCGGTAGCTTCCCTTTCCTCCTTAGTTGGTTGTTAACCCATGTATACTAAGAAGAAGAAGAAGAAGAAGAAGAAGAAGAAGAAGAAGAAGAAGAAGAAGTATGAGAGGCCTTGAGCTTATTAATTAGAGTAACCAAGTCAACATTTTGTACCCAACTCTGCTGGATCTTAGAAAAGAGTGAAGTATCATCTGCTGAAATAACTATGGCATAAAATTTAGCACTGTGCACTCTGGATAAAGCATCAACAGTTTTATTATCAGTGTCCTTCTTGTATTCAATATGGTAATCAAATGTCATCAGTTTAGTAACCTAAGAGAGTTGTGAATCAGTATGGAGCTTCTGTTCCAGCAAATATTTCAGTGCTTTTTGGTCAGTCCTGACTATATAGTGCCTACCAAGCAGGTATTGAGACCACTTGGTAACACCCATCACTATGGCCATTAACTCCCTATCATATACTAAAAGTGCCATCTTCTTTAGCCCCAATGCTTTACTCAAAAAGGCTATAGGATGACCTTCTTGTATGAGCACATCTCCAACTCCATTACCACTGGCATCAGTCTCTATAACAAAGGGCTTTGAAAAATTGGGTAAAGCTATTACAAAACCTGTAGTCAGTGTCTGCTTGAGTTCCTCAAAAGCTTGATCAGCTGCATTGGTCCAATGAAACTCATTCTTTTTTAGTAAGTCAGTCAGGGGCTTACTTATAAGACCATATCCTTTGATAAATCTCCTATAATAACCAGCCAGGCCTAAGAATCCTCTCAACTATTTCACAGATTTTGGCTTAGGCCACTACTTCACTGCTATAGTCTTTTGTGGATCAGTGGAGACCCCTTCAACTGATATAAAGTGACCTAAGTACTCTATCTTAGAAATTCCAAAAGATCATTTGGTCTTCTTAGCAAGCAGTTGGTTCTCCTTCATCAAGGTGAATACAACTTCGAGTTGATTTTAAGATGCCCTTTCTAGCTTGTGTTATATATTAAGATATCATCAAAGAACACCAAGATGAACATGCGCAAGTGAGCTTTAAAAATGGAATTCATTAGACCTTGACAAGTGGAGGGATCATTAGTAAGCCCAAAGGGCATTACAGGGTATTCAAAGTGTCCTGAGTGGGTTGTAAAGGTTGTTTTTGGCACATCTTCAGGAGCAACTCTTAGTTGGTGGTAACCAGACCTGAATTCTATTTTAGAAAAAATCTTAGCTCCTCCCAGTTCATAGGAAACTTGTCATTAACGGTTTGCTTGTTAAGTCATTGTATTCAACACACATCCTCCAACTTCCATCCTTTTTCCTTGCTTTCACTATAGGGGAGGCATAGGGACTTGCACTATTCTGAATAATTCCCTAGTCCACTATTTGATGTACCAATTTCTCTATTATGTCCTTCTTCATCCCAGGGTATCTATAGGGTCTTTGGTTAACTAGTGCACTATTGGAGAGTAGGAGAAGCCTATGATAAATTCACCTCTTAATGGGGGTAATTCAACATGTTCCTCAAACAAGGAACTGTACTTCTCCAATAGGTTATGCATCAATGCTGTCACGACCCAACTTAGGACTGCGGCGGATGACCAACACTAATTGTCGATCATCGCTAAACCTACTAATAGTCTATGAATTATAGAGATGAGCTGGCAACCTTGTTATGAATACATACATATTTACTGAAAACATAAAGTCTGGAAAGATGACAAGGCTACGCTAATATACATAAAATACTGACTGCACCACACAGGGACATATCTACAAGCCTCTAAGAGTGCTGTACTGAATATACAAAGGACGGGACAAGGCCCCGCCATACCCAAGCTGGCTGACTGTACACATACCAAAAGATAAGTAACTCCGGGAGTAAGCGGAGTGACTCCAATAGCTGATAGATGGCCTACTAACGTGGTCCAAGCATTGATCTATCTGCACCTACGTGGTATGAAACGCAATACCCCAGAAAAGGGCGTGAATACGATATGTACCAAGTATGTAAGGCATGAGCATATAATATATCATAGCTGAATGAAACTGTAAGGCTGGAATATAAATATGTAAATATGAGCTGGAGCATAGCAATGTAGCTGGAAATCTGAAGACGTACTAAACATGATCTGAATATAAACTCAAGTCTAGCTGAATTTGAAACTGAAGACTATGATGAACTATACTAATAAATAACTGTAATATGACTAATAACTGGTAACTAGAAACTGGAACTGATAACTGTCAACTGATCCTGACGCTAAGAACTGATAACTGAGAACTGATAACTGGTACTGAGCTAAAAGTGAACTGTTATATGAACTGGTACATGTCTGGTGTTATGGGCTATATCCCCCCAATGAACATCTGAACTAGTACCTGTCTGGTGTTATGGACTGTATCCCCCTCCCCCCAGCCAGTAATATCGAGTCTCTCTGGTCAGAGTGTGTGAATGACACCCGGTCGCACTAGGTGTTTCAACTCTCGCCTGAACCAGAGGGGCTGTATCCCCCAGACGGGTAGTATCACACGCGACCGGACTGTGTGTCCAATGTCCAGCCTCTATGGGGGACTCCAAATCACACATAACATGATCACAATATAAGCATAAGAATATATGAGGCATAACACATGTGGCAACAATAGATATGGACTCAAGGAATGATAAGAAAACTCTTGATAGAATTATAGACACAACCTAGAACTCAGAATTTGTCAAACTCTTTGAATTTCTATAAAAATTTCGGCAGAGTTTCCTCTGAAACTGGATGATCCGCAAAAATAGAACCAATACTATACTATACATGAGAATGGATACCCGGATAAACTGATAACATAAACATGTTAAACGGATAACAAGATGAGACGACTGGATGACATAACAAATCTGCAGATAGAATGTCTGAACAGCACAACTGTCCCGACTTTCAACCTAATTTTTCAGAGTGTAGATCAAAGTTATAGAATTTATGGTCTTTATGAAAGTTTTAGATATATGTCTTAGGGTTTTGGAGATTCTTAAATAATCTAAATATCAATTTTGTACAAGGAGTTATGATCAATATACTAACAGCTGTCCAAAGATCAAAATGATTTTCCAGATTTTGAAACGTTTTATCTTGCTGATTCGGACGTCTTTCACCTTGGATTTTAGTACCAAATTAAGTATATACAAGGTTTCCTTGATTCCATACAAGTACCCAACAAGAAACACCATGTTTGGAACTAAGAAAAGCTTCAAAAACTACAAGATGCATGCCTTACCAAAAGAAAGGTTTAGTCTTACATACCTTTGATGTTTCTTGCTTCTAAACCTTATTTCCTTTAAATTCCACACCTTCTAAAGCTTAAATAAGCTATAATACAGAATTTAGGTACTTTACTTAGCCTTGAAGTAATTCTAAAACTCAAACTACAGACGAAATTGAAGGTAGCATAACGTTACCTTAATCGCGTAGAGTATTTTGACGCAATATGTCTCCAATTTCGAATTAAGATTGACGGTCATCCTTCAAAATCATAAAATTTTCTTAAAACTTAATGAGAGCACTGTTTATCTCTTTAGATTTCTGGAAATGACGAGATGGAGGCGAATTTTTCCTTTTATACTTGAAACATTTCAGTTTTAGTCCTCTATTGCGCTTATGCCCCTTTTTCTGGCCTGACTTCTGATGCTCATATCTTTTTATCCAGACATTATATGAATAAACCGTCAAAAGTGTTGGAACCTACACTCCAAGACCTTCAATTTGGTATATGATATGTCCCAAAAAGACCTCATATAATACACAAAATTAATTTCTGAAAAAGCTCTGTTACAAGGCAATTCCTTAGTCGATTTTTCCGCAACTTAAATCAGACTTTTTTCAAATTTTATATTCAATATATAAACATCTTATATGGTAATATTATGTCTTTAAACTCACTTAAATCATTCTTAACATGTCATTAGAATGATATATATCACTTTAGACATACAGGGTGTAACAAATGTATTATCTCTAATGTCTTCAATTCTGCAACACTACAATGTGACCCTTCTACCATCTGCAACATATACAATTGACTACCCACTGCATTAAACTTAGATAGTATTTTCATTATTTGCTCTTCCTCTCAACACATGTTTCCTGCCATTCAACACAAACTCCATGGTGAGAGTTGAAGTTCATTTTGATGTCTCCTAACAACCACTGCATCCCTAGCACCATGTCATAGGACCTTAAGGGTATAACTAGGAAATTAGCAGTAAACAATGTGCCTTGCAGCATCCAACTGAATCTCATACATGATTCTTCCACTTCCATGCACTACCATCAGCTATACTCACACTTTGGGGGGCAGATTTTTCTAATGCACAACCTACTTCCCTTACAAAACTGACATCTTTGAAGTTATGAGAACTCCCAGTATCAATGAGTATATGAATAGGTCTCTTCTCATGGTAACCAGTTACTCTTAGTGTATGGAAGTTCATGGTGCCATTAAGTGCATGTAATGAAATAGACAAAGCCTCATCTGTGGCCATTGTTGGGGTTAAATCCACAATTTCCTCTACTGTAACATCTTTATCTTCCCTGTCATCTTCAACTTCCAGCATGTAAACTTGTCTATTTCCCTTGCACTCTTGCCCAAAAGTGTACTTCTCATCACAAAAATAACACAATTTTTCTCCCTCCTTGCATTTATTTCAGCAATAGTCACTAATTTTTTATTTATTTTTTTGGATTGGCTTATGGGGTGGATTCAAAGTATAGGTATTTTCAGTGGTGTTTGTCTTAGTATGAGGTGTTTTATAGGGTGTTGGTTCAAGGAATCTCCTATTTGGAGATGGAATGGGAAGTAAGGGTACCCTGCTTGGTTTGTTTTGGAAAATATGTGCAGCTTCTTGTACCCTTTCTAGATAGTAGGCTTGATACAGGGATTGAGGACTAAGAAGCCTCATAATATATATATAATCTCTTTCAATTCTTCTTCCAGGAAGCAGCTAATGGTATTACTAGCATACAAATCTAGTCTAGTTAGAGATCTATCAAAAGAGGCTTGATACTCCTTTACTGTCCCTACTTGAGTCGATCTCTTAATATCAGCTATAGGATCACTATATTTTGTCCCAAACCTTTCAACTAGGGCTAGTACATACTCATCCCATATCAAAACCCTAGCAGATTTTCTACTTCTCATAAAGGCTTGATACTATTGCATTGCATCTCCTTCTAAATGAATAGAAGCAACCCTAACTTTTTTTATCATTCGGAATATCATTAATAGTAAAAAATTGATCTACCTTATACAACCAGATCCTCAAATCTTCTCCATTAAACCTCGGAATTCTCTAGCTTAAATAATAGGGAGAAGTAAGAATTTAGGGAACTTACTGTATGTGATCTATGACCTTAGAGAACATTCTGGAGAATCCAGGGATTGATGACTATTAGTCAGAGCTGCTCTAGTTACTTAATATGCAAATTTCTGCTTATCCCTTGCATCCATTCGTTCCTTCAATTCCCTATTCGAATTCTCAATTTCAACCATCTCTATAAACAACTAGGGGTCGTTTGGTTTGATGCACTAGTTATACATGGATTGTAATACATGGATTAATAATACAGGGATTAATATTGCAGGGATTAATAATACGGGGATTAAATTTTATGCAGTGTTTGGTTCATTGGAGATAAAAGTTATCATTTAATATATTTGATTTATTTTTAAACTAAAAAGTAATGAATTTACAATTATATCCTTTAATGATTGACTTTTATTGGCTTCTAGGGAAATGAGAAGGATATTGTTGTCCTTTTGTTCCTTTATCCATGTATAACTAATACATGTATTAGTTATACCACCTTGGTGGAGGGATAAAATAATACACCAATTGGTGTATTATTTAATACATGCATTAGTTATACCTCTTTCAAAATACAAACCAAACAAGGGATTAAATTTAATACATGGATTAATATACCCAATCCCTCAAACCAAACGTCACCCTAGTGCATTAACTCCTTAATTCCTTGCATTTTTGTATTTGCTTCTTCACTGTTACAAGTATTAGTTTTTTTCATTCTGCAGCTCAATGAACTGGATAGCTCTACTACCAATTGAAAGCTAAATCAGGAAATCAATCGAGATTACAACACAAAACAAGTTCAAGAGGCTTGCGGAGGGCCTCGAGATACCAGTTTTAGGGAGAATTTTAGGGTTAGGAAGAAAGATAAGATTTATATATTGCATTTAATATGACTTCTACTACTATTACATGTATTTATAACGACTGGATCGAAAGAAGTAACTGAAATATTGAAAGTGATCTGTAACAACTTTTCCCGCCTAATAACTGTCATTCAAATTGGTCGCTAATTCCTTCAACTAACTCCTCTAACTGCCTGCTGAGCTAGCTAACTGCTCGCTGAGCTATTTATGAAGAAATATATGTGACATAAAGTTGTCAATGTTATCTTTCTTCAACTCAAAAATATAAAGGTGAGAAAACAAGTTTCAGATATCACCTTATCTTCTGCAAGCATTATTTGCATAAGCACATAAGAAAGTTTTATATTTGAACGACACTTCTGGTTAGCAACTCGATAGCCAGTCCTTTGAAAAGAAACAAAGAAAGATAGAAGAGCCTACAGAAACTCTTCTTTTGTTTCCTTTATTTCTTTTTTGTTTGATTTCACCAAAGTCGTCACTCGTCAGAGCACAATACTTTCTTTTGCATCAAGTCCTTTTCAATGTTTTTACGTCATGTGGGCAATTCGCAGCACGTGAAGTTTAAAGATTGGCACCATTTTGTTCCCTCATGCAAAACTGTATTTTACTAAGGAGAAATGATGAAATCTTTCCTCGTACACTCGAAATTGTTTTTCTTTTATCTTCGGTTATACTTGTATAATTAAGCCAAAAAATAATGAGCATAAATCACATCACTAGTCTATATCAGATTTTACTATAACTCCATTTTAATATAACAATCAAATTTTTCTGGGACACTTACAAAAATACCCACAAAACCTAAAATAATTACAGCCACTATCTACTACTTACAAATATTACCCAACCTACCCACTAAATTATTTACTCACTCTATCCATCCAGACTTGTATACCATAGTTTATACAGTATACCATAAAGCCTAAAGGTATACACCTATAAGGCATAACAAAGGTATACAGTAATAAATGTCCCTCCAAACTTGTATACCATAATTTATGCAGTATAACTTAAAGGTATATACCTATAATGCATAACAAAGGTATACAATAATAAATGGGTAGGTTGGGTAAATACTTTTAGTTTTATAGGTAGTATAATTTTTAATGGGTATGACTTGTAAATACTTTAAATTTTATGGGTATAGAGTGTAAAAATTTCATTTTTCTTTTAACCGATTTTTCTTGTTATTATATTATATTATATGTTCTCTCAACAACGTTTCGCTCTAGCAACAATTAAAAAGTGTCTAAGACCAACAATATCATTATAGAGATATCAAATGTGTGATTGAACTTAATTTATGGTCATGTTAATTTATATTTAGAAGTTATTTGATCCCTCCATCATTTTGCTTCTAGGCAAGCAAGAAACAATTAAGACCCTTTGTTTGCGGCATAAGAAAGTAAAACTTCTTTTAAGTGCACACAAATTCCTAAGCAAAATTGTATTGGTACTAACTGCATTACTAGATTGAATTCATTTCTACTTCTAATATATCCTTGTTCTTTTTAGGAAAATAAAATATGGTAGGAAAGAAAGTGATTCCAGTTTTTACTCTTTTTGGATTGTGGACATGTTGATTAGGGCAAGTAAGTTAGAGCATTTTCAGAAAAATGTACTGAAATAGCTATATTAGTAGGATACAGCAGCACATTAGAATAACATTTTTGCCCAACTCTTAACTCCGGAGAAGAGGCTGTACGCGGAACAATATTCAAACGAAAGTGTTATTTCTTTGCCTAATATTGCCAAAGCAAGTAAATAGATAGACTTCCAACACATTCCCAGCTTAATTAGGGATCCAAACACGTTACGTTTGTTCCCATTTTCCTTTCTAGGGTGAAACACCGGTGTTTTTGTTAATCCTTTTTCTCTTTCATTTTTGAAAACTAAAAGTTTGTTAAATTGCATTGGTAACGTGAAATTTTCAATACACTCTTTTTGTATACGAATTGAATCGCCTACTTAATTCATACGCAATTTTTAAGAGGGAATTCATTGTTCCGTTATGGACTTATATGGTATAGCTCTCTTGAGACTTCTTTACAAATTTTCGAGGTTATAAAGACTGTCAATGTTATCTTCCTTCAACCAATTATGCAGAGTTGAGGAAACATGTCCAATATATCACCTTATCTTCTGCAAGTATTACTGCATAAGCACGTAACAAAGTTTGATCCATTTGTCGCTTTCAATTAATTCTTAATGGTTTTTGTTGAAATAATTGTAAGGGACATAATGGAAGTAAAGGATTAAGCTAGATGGAGAGAGACCCTCTCCTACCAAGTTGATTAACTTTCGACTTAGTTATTACAAGTGATTCTCTTTTTCCCTTTCCTTATATTAAGATTCTCGGATTCTCCTTAAGGCACCGTGTTGAGTAGGAATTTGAATAGAAAGTCTATTTTGGGGCTCAATGTTGCTGGACTCTACTCCTCTCCCCGGGCTCGCTCCGCTCTATGCCCAAAGCTTCACGATTTTCTCTTCGAGAACACTGGCCTCGTCGATTCTTCCCCTCGTTCTTTTTATCTTGGACATTGAGATGTTCATGCAAAGCATAGGCTAGACAAGCGGTACACTGAACACCAACCCAATCTTAAGATTAAAATTTAAAATACTAATAAGCACTTTAGATTATATATGATAAAATTTAAATCAAAATTAAGATAATTGCACTCAAAGAGGAATGAAAGAGACTTCCCAAACTTAAGTTAAACCAAGTGGAACAAATTCTGGATAATATTTTAAAGATTGTGTTGGGTATGGAACAAGATTCTTAGAAGTTGATGTGAAATAGAAATCATTTAAGCACAGTGAAGGATTCTCGAAGATCTTACAAGTTAGAGAATGTACCTGTCCCTCATAGATTGTATAATGATAAGTTGATTAACTAGTTATACGTTTGTTAACAGATTTGTTAACAGAATCCATTTATCAGATGAAAACAAAATAGAGTGACACCAATTATCTAATCATAAAGATGCTTACCCCTTAGGATCATGACAAGTCATATGAGTTTTGGCATCATGAGAAAGAGGAATTTCATTTTGCTGACTAGAATCACACAAAAAGAATCACATTATTTAAAGTATACTTCTTGGATTACAACACGATTCCTATCATGTGCAGGGTGACTATTGTGGCATACTGTCCCCTTTTAACAGATACAAAAAGTTCCATTGGATATTTCGTATGTTGGTATATCTTGTGAGTACTACATCATGACATCCATCAAGTCAACATGGATGCAATCAGAACATCAGAACATACAACTATAAAGTTTGCAACATCCGAACAGTACCTTGAGGGCAGAAATTTATAGTTTTTCTTGCTGTTCAGAATTTAATTATAATAGCCAAGGTTTTTAATTTTCTTAAATATGGGTTCCCAATTATTTGTGCTCAGAGTTGTTTACATAAATATGTCTTATATCTGGTTCATAGTGAAAATGGTAATGAGCTTAATTGAACTCATTCAGCTCCTCTTCCACACATTTCTCTCCATCTTAGTCGGCTGTCCATTAGATTTGAGGCATGTTAGTTCTTCAGAAACTGGTCGATCAAATCTATTTGATTACCAAGGAATACAAATCAAAAACAAACATAGCTTGCTTCGCAATCACATAGGTAAGAAACACTAAATTTGATTGGTATCATTATTTCTTATCTAGTAGAGTAGTAGTAGATTTACAAAAAATAGGATACTTCTGGTGGCAGCTCCCACTTCCAGCCCCAAGAGAACAATTTAACTTATAATCCCAGTCGCCAGAACTCAGAAGTCGCTAAAAACTCCTGGCGAGTCACCTCATTCGGTCCAGGAACTCTGTACAAAAAGTACCTGGTGGTGCTAGCACTTCACTAGGAGTTTCTGGCAATTTCAGGCTAAAGGTTAGATAGTCCTCTTATAGGGATCGAAAATGTGAGAGTGACGTGCCATAGGGCCACTGGGTGCAAAAACTTAGTTATTGATCTGGTAACTTATTGAATCTGGCATCTTCTACCAATAGGTCACCAAATTCACAGCCATATTCTTCCATCTTTTTGTTTTCAAAATAGATTTTTCATATGAAATGAATGAAGAATAAAAAGGATGCAGATACCCAACCAAAACCCCAAAAGTTTGAGCAAAAACATGAGAAGGCAGAGTGTCCCTTCATTTATATTAGCCAAAAAAGTAGTGAGCATATACTGATTTTAATACTAAGAGCTGCCACCGAATACAAATAGATATTGGACGAAAATTACTGTAAAGAGGAAAATACAATCAAAGGTGAGAATGTTATAACAAAGATTAGTTCCACCCTTCCCACTAAAATGTCCACTTTAAGGATGTATTCCCATCATCCTGTCTTTGTTGCTTTCAAATTTTCAAGAGCCACAGCAAGCTGATTTTTGGGCGCTTTGAGAAGTTCCTGCTCCCTGGTCTGGTTGATTTATCCTGATGGTCTGAGGCTGAAAAAATTCAGGAAAGCACAACATCAGTATGCTCAAAATTCTGTGACTGGGATATGGAACAGATCATCATGTCCGACGTTCACAGGCAACAGGAGTATTATGCTAACATTGCTGATAAGAATCCTATTGCAAGTCTATCGAAGTCTGCAGCTCTCAGCCACTGATTATCAAAAAGCACGTCCCCTGGTCTTTCCCACCTGGGGCTACCCTACCCTAAGATAAGACGGTTCCTGCCCCAACTGCATAGGATAAAATAGTATTCCTAATCTTGGACCAGCCCAGCAAAGAAGGCTTTTGAAAGAGAGCTGTCACCCTTTCTTTCCTCCTCTTTGGAAATAGGAAGTTGGAACGGATACGCCTTGGAAGGGACAATAAGGAATCTTAACTTGAAAGGTGCGTCCCATGAAAGCTTTTTTTGAGGGTTCGATAACTAAATCAAAGATTCAAAGAGCAAAAGGAATGCAACATGAAGACTGATTCATGTACGCATGTAGGAAACTGAAAGGGAAGTCAGTTCTTGTAAAAAGAAATGTAGACAAACAAATTCAACAAAATTGTGTTCCCACTTAATTTGTTTAAACTCCTCTCTGGTAATTTCAAAGACCCCCAAAATTTCACCCTCGAGGTCTGTTTGTCAAAAGTTAGTCTTTCGATTTATCAATCATCTTTCCTTCTCACTAAATTTTCGGCAGTCAAACTTGTCAGCTAGCACACGTAATATGCACCACTTCTAATGAACTTGGTTTGTAAATAATACCTCAGCCTTTGAGTCGGATTCAGCAAGTCTTTGCTTTATATCCCGAGCTATGGAAAAGAAAACCTCCTCGACATTCAGATTTGTTTTGGCACTCTGCACGAAATATCACTATGATATGAGGAGAACTGCTATTGCAAATAATTCCAATGCTGGCAAGCAGTTCTACTTACAGTCTCAAAGAATTTAATGCCATATTCATCAGCTAGTGCTTGACCTTTTGATGTGGGAACAGCCTGCAGAAAAAGTGTACATCAACTAAGTCGTACAATAGCTATAAATAGCATGTATACAACCAACATACATAGATCAGCTGATAATCGGGGAGAGAGAGAGAAAGAGAGAGAACCCTTTTGCTTTCGTCCATGTCAGCCTTGTTGCCAACCAGAATTTTGTTGACGTTGTCGGAAGCATGCTGCTCAATGTTTCTTATCCAGTTTCTGATGTCTAAACATGTGCACAAAGTTAGTTTTAAGGCTGACTAAAAGAAATGTACATCATTCTAGCTTAGCAAAATTCTGACAAATAGAAAATGAGTAGTTTATTTATAATCTTAAAGGCCCTGCTTCATTCAACTGCTCCATGATAAGGGAGGGAGAGAGTACAAGTAACAAAAGGAGAACAAATATAGTTCTTTTGGCAAATGCCTGATTGGAGGGATTGGAGAAAGGAGATTCCCTGACAAGACCTCAAACATGGTGGCTATACCCTTACCAGTGAGCCAACAACTTAGTGCCTTTAAGGGGAAGAATAATCATCTATAAAGCTAGAGCAAACACTCCAAAATTGATATAACAAATTTGAAGATTTCTTTACAGCAATCTATTTTTGTGAACTTACTGTTAAAAGATGACTCATCAGTTACGTCATACACCAGCAATATACCCATGGCTCCACGATAGTAAGCTGCAAGGAAAGGAGAATTACTAAAATTGTGATGTTGCAGTAGTAATGAAGCAGAACAAAGCATTTATTTGGTGTGTGTATGCCCAAAAGAAAAATCAAATGACAAGATAACAAGAAGAAATGAGCACAGTTCATTTCACCCACAAGCTTACCAGTAGTGATTGTTCGGAACCGCTCCTGACCAGCAGTATCCCAGATTTGCAATTTGATTCGTTTACCATCAAGCTCTATGGTCCTTATCTTGAAGTCAATGCTGTGTAAGAAAACTTTTCTTCAGAATAAGTCTCCTAAAAATAAATAGCTAGATCAATAATCATTTGGTCTTGTAAGTGTCCATCCATGTTTCCACTAAATCTTAAACAAATACTACAGCATTCAACTTTCATAACTATACTTCTACTTAAAAGGTTATGTAAACTTTCATAATCAGTATTTCTACTTCGGAGGTTATGTACTTTGCATACGTGAGGCTTCTATTTTTCTTTTTTCTTTTTTTCTTTTTTGATGAAGTAAGTTGTTTCATTCATAACGCATCCAGCAGATGCACAAATTACAAAAGTATAGCTTCTGCTATTACAAAAATCAAGCTAGAACTAAGGAACTAGTAAAGTCCAGAAAGTGGTCAGAGCTAGTTACAGGGGCTAGATTTATCCAGCTAAACAAATTAAGTAAACATCTAGCCTTTAGAATATGATTTGGAGTTGATATTCCATCAAAACACCTTCTGTTCCTCTCATTCCATTTACACCAAAAAATAGCTGCCCTTCTATTTTTCTTTTTATTTAGCTGGTAAGTATAAGAAACCATGCCTGCTTATTTGATTAAATAAGAAACCTTGCCTTACCAGGTATTCAACACCTTTTCCTCTTTCAATCAATTAAGTTTGTATACCATGATTACCTTGGAGTTACAAGTGCTAACAAAAAACCCACAAGAGCATCATAATAATAAGGGCATGATAACAACAATAAGATTAGCGGTCATGAGTAGTAGCAGCAGCATTTTATTCACATTTTCATAATGTACGTTCACGTTAAGAGGTTACAAGCTACTTTTTCAGAAGAACTTTATTTTCTTACTAAATTCCTTGTGTTCATATATCTTGATTACCTTTGACTTACAAGTGCATTAAGAAAAAACAAAAAGAAGGAAGAAGAAGAAGTAGAAGATGATGATAATGAAGACAACAACGACTACAATGTCCTCAAACAGTACTAGGAAATATTACCCAATAGTTGTAATAAAGCTGGTAGTGAAGGAGCCATCTGAGAAACGTAAAAGAAGGCAACTCTTACCCACACCTGAAAATTCAAAAAGAGGTTATTATATCGAGATTCATCAGAAGTAAAAACGTTCAATATTTATCTAATAATAAAATGATGAGAAAAATTATAAGCAGCTATAAACTTCAGTACCACTTGCAGGGCGAAGCCAGAAATTAACGGAAGGGGGTTCAAAAAAAATTAAGGTGTCATATTTGGAGTTTGAACTTGTGCCCTAAAGCAATTCTTGAACCCCCACCCTACCACAGCACTAGTATATTTCCTTATGTCAAGGGGGTTCAATAGTATGTATATAACCAAAAAAACTCATTTTTACCTAACTTGCGCAGTATAATTTTTCAACGAAGGGGGTTCAAATTGAACCAAATTGTCAGTACATAGCTCCGCCCCTGATCACTTGGCAGTCAACAATTCAACATTGATAGAGATAAAATATACTCCTAACTGATATATACACGATGACACAGCAATGCTCTTGATCAACTCTGAGCTGCGGGAATGTTAGAAAGTGAAAGCAGAACAATCTTCAGCAGAAAGCACCAAAAGAGAGAGAGTGAAACATTTCAAGGTGAATGAAACCTTTTTAAGGAACTAGACACACCCTAATATTCCCCAGCATTCTGTCGCTCTAATAATTTGGAACTGTACCTCCATATTAACTAGTACTGAAATTTCTAATGGAATCCCAACTGTGTAGAGGTTTCCATGTAGAGGTTTCCAATTTAAACTGCTGTGCATGCTTGCAGAATGATTGACACAAACATCGCATTTCCAGTAGCTTAGCTAAACTATACTAGTGGATTCCAAGATTACATCTACTAGTCCAAAATTTCCTAGATTCATATTCAGTCTATGACTAAGTCATGAAAGTGTTTTTTTTTTTTTTTGGAGCAAGTCCTGAAAAAATGCATGAGTCTTCCCTGCTCCTCGTCCATTCACCCTCCCAGGGACATGAGCAGGTCCGAGGCAGTGAGCACCATGTAGGTTAACCAGATCATAAGTTGTCTAAGCTTTCGCTGAACTTCCGAAGTTAGTGATCCCTTTGGTCGAGCAGTAAATTAATTGATCTCCTAGTAAGTGCATTCTTAAAACAGTGGTCACTAACCAAGCATCTAGAAATCAGTATGCTTTATGCCAAGTACCAAGGTGAGTTATACAAATGTGCTCATATAACAGGTCCGAAACATTTGTATAATGTGCCCACATGGGCCATAGTAGGACTCTTCCAGACTTTATAAAGTACATTACTACTTAGATGAGGTAAGTTTATGTACTTTTTCTAGTTACTAATTTGAACTACAAGCTACCTGACCAAAAAGAATGATGAAGGTTCCAACGAGCACAGCTAGACACATTTTATTTTTGTTTTATTGCACCTTGATGAGTCAAATAAGTGCTGTCGTTGTACACTAGCGAGGTTGTTTGATACACAAAATGTTTACACTGTAGGTTCGACCTCACCAGAAGTTTATCAATAATGCAATGTGGCAGTTCTTCTTTACACCAACTAAATAAATGAAAAAAAATAAGTGAATTATTTGGTTGATCTTAGGTTTTTCCACTAGTATTTCCTGTAAAAAGAAAGAAACAGTAGGTGCTTTGAAGATAGATGCACTACGATCCAGAAGCTCAAACTGAATTGTCTTTTGTCTCTTTACTTCTGGTGTAAAGAATCTTTTGTAGATGAGGAAGAAAATTTATTAGACTTTTTTGATTCCTTGTACGAGCACACAAGTTAGTCTTCTGTTTCTTTCTTGTAAATGTAGCTGCCAATACCAACTTGGTATTGATGAATACAAATGTTACCTTCTTCAAAAAAAAAAAAAAAAGATACACAGGGTGCAGTTGTCCAAATTGAGTCCTTCAGTTACACCTACAAATTTCAGAGAAATACTTCCTTACCGGAGTTCTTAATTGATCAAGGAGCTACCCATGATAGTCAACATAACATATTGGTAGTTTATGATTTGACATCAGTAAAAATCTAATTATAGTTCCAAAGATTATTATTTGGTTGATCTAAGGTTTTTCCACTAGTATTTCCTGTAATTTTGCTCATTATCATTGTAAGAAGATTAAATGAAAGAGAACCACCAAAAGGACGCTCCTTGGTCAAATGCATAAAATCGATAATTGTAAATGATCATACAAGAAAATGCATAGATTGAATGTCAAAGAAAAAAAAAAGGAAGTTAGAAAATGACTAATATAAACAAGAAACAGACCTCCCCGACAGGGCTAGGTGAAAGGAAGGGCTTTAAATCGTCGGAAATCACACTATGTATATAGGGAAAATGATTTTTATGGTTATATATAAGCTATCAAATTTCCTTCATACAAGGAAATAGTCTAGTGTAGTGGTAAGGGGGTTCAAAAGTTATGTTTGGTCACATGTTCAAATTCCAACTATAACACTCTAGACCATTTTGAATCCCCTTGCATAAATTCTAGCTCCGCCATTGCTAAGAAGCATCAAATGAATTTTCAACTCTAGCGTACACTAAACATTTCCTTTTCGTGTCACATAGAATGCAATATGCACCACCTAATGAAGCTTAGTTTGAAGCTCGAGAAGAATACGTTCTTTTCCTTCTATCTGACACACTTTCAATTTTAGTAAATTCTAAAAAGAACGATATATTCCTATATTTAGAAACAACTAACTTTAAACGTCCGATTTTACTCTTAATAGCATGATTTCTATAGCCACATTCTCTATAACAACACCTCATCGTAACAGCCTAGTGTTATATGGAACCGATTTCTCATGTTATGTTATATGTTTTCTATAACATCATCACATCAGCCTAGTTTCATTTAGAACAGATTCCTCATGTTCTCCATAACAGCACCTCACTATAGCAGCTAAAAAGTTACCAGACAAACGACGTCAATATAGAGAGGTCTGACTAATAAATAAGCTAGCATCAAAGCTCTACACCGAGATCACAGACGCTACGATTCACAAAACTTAATAAAACATCTCATACACAAAAATGACGCAGAGTTTTAATCAATCAACATAAAAATAATTTTTTTTAAAAAAACAAAGATATATACAAAAAAATTATTAAAAATAATAAATAATTACCGCTGTCGCCGATCAAAAGGAGCTTAATGAGATAATCATAATCAGCTCGAGCTCTAGCGGGTGGAGCAGCCATTTTTTAATTATTATTTTTCTCAGAAAATAATTATATGATGAAGGGGAACTCTCCAACCCTAGATATAATACAAATGAATTAAATTAATATGAATAAAATTTAATTGAAATTCATGTGAATAAATACAGAGATTTGTATTTATACATACCGGATCGGAGAAGAGTGAAATGAAAAGGAAAAGAAATGAAATATATGTTTGAGATCTAATAAATAGGGAATACTGTAAAAATAAATGAAATAAAAATATGTTTTTAAAAAGAAAGCGTCTTTGCAACGTTAGTCACGTCAGCACCGGTTGGCCGTTGATTTTTTTTTTTTTTTGGTTTACTTCTTTTTTTCCTTTCCCATTATTTTTTACTTTTTTTGTTTATAATTTAGAAATTTTCGAGAGCTAGTGACATCGTTTCAAATGTACTAGATAATAGGTTTGTTTAGAAGATGAGAGTAACTGAGATGATGATGCTTAGATTGATGTGTTGGCGAAGTATAAAAGATAAGATTAAGAATGAAGATATATCCGACAAGGTGTGAGTGTCTCCCGTGGTAGACAAGATGCGGAAAGCGGGGTCGAGATGGCTCGGGCATGTGAAAAGAAGGAGCACGAATGTCCTAGTTATGAGGTACGAGGGGTTGGTAGTGATAGATCTAATGAGATATAGAGGTAGACGGAGGAAGAATTGGGGAGAGGTGATTAAAATGGACATGGCACATCTATAAGGCACCGAGAACATGACTCTGGATAGGAGAATAGAGAGGCCGAAGATTAGGGTAGAATGTTAGTAGGTATTCGAGCGTTTTCTCCCATTTCTATTGGAGAACATAGTTCTAGGAAATAGTATCGGTTCTTACGGGTAAAGTCTTTGTAGTGATAGGAATTTTAGGATACCTTATTGCTTTATTTATCGGCATTATTATTATTATTATTATTATTATTATTATTATTATTATTATTATTATTCTCTTATTTTTCGACTTGTATTAGTAGTGTTGCTTCTTTTGCTTTTGTTATCTTTACTACTCCCTCCATTTCAAAAAGGATTAACCTATTTCCTTTTTAGTTTGTTTAAAATAAAATAACCTCTTTCTAACTTTGAAAAGAAATATTCACTTTTACTCCTCCCTAAATGATTTGTAGCCACACAAATATCTATAACTTATTTTAGACCACAAGTTTCAAAAGTCTTCTCTCTTTATTAAACTCCGTGCAAAGTCAAATGGGTTCATCTAAAGTGGAACGGAGTGAGTAGTTGTTGTCAATACTTTTCTTTTCTTCAATATTTTAAATTTATCTTTTAAAAATGATCTTCATAAGGTATTCGTACACCTCACTTTCGCTAGACCCATTTATGGAATGACACTGAATATGTTATTGTTTGGTAATAGGCAAGTTCATTTATCATAATTCTTCAATTAAATACAATATTATTGTCGTACGCTTGACTCTTCTATGTGATAGCATGATGATTTAAACATAACTTTAATGGAGAAATTTGCTTAGTAACGATTCATGTAATCGATCGTAATTTGAATTGAAATGAGGTCTGGTTGTTTTTGTTGTTGTTTGTGCTTAACCCACGTATCATGTGGTGCACTATCACTATTAGACCAAAGTCTATGCAAAAACCTGACATTATTCTCACTCCTCCTTTCAAGTTAAAATACATATTTCTATTGATTTTAGTAGAATCCGGAGGATATTTGGTTAAAGATGAAAAAATAGTATTTGCAGTTGAAATTGTAAAGTTTAAAAGTTAATGTCGTATTATTTTACATGAGTTTAATTTTAAAAAAATTAAAGATGCGGGAGAGAAAATATACTTGAAAGACTCCTCAAACAAGATTGTCAGCATTTATCAATGTATGAATACCAAAATATTATTAGCGTTGCTCGGAAAATAACTTAAAAAATACCGAGCATCCAAAATCCTCTAGGGCACATTTATGAATTGGAAATATTATACTTGAAAAGCTACTCAAACAACATCAATGTTTGAATACGAAAATATTATTAGCGTTGCCCAGAAGATAATAAAAGAAATATCGAGCCTTCAAAATCTTCTAGGCACATTTATGAATTGGAATTTTCCTCCGAGATTGTCATGCATTTATTGCTTTCCATAGGAGTTTCGACGATTTTTAGTTTGCGTTGAGGAAAATAATATTTACAGTTGAATAGCAATATATATTTATAAAGTCAAAAGTCTTATTGTCATTAATTTAGTTGAAAAATGTGCGAGTGAAAATCCATATTTCGCTTGAAGTCTTCTTCAAACATAATTGTCAATGACGAGGCTACTTGCTCTAATAGGTGGTTAATGTCACAATTATTAGATGTTACCAATTCAAATGTTGAATCTTCTAGCCTTAACAATTGGTTGCATTAAAAAGTTGCCATATTGATCGAAGGTATTTCAATTGCATATAACTATAAGTAAATAATATGTTACTTGATATGTTATAGTTGTATTTGTCTCGTAATTTTCAATTTTTATAAGCCAGCATAGCATTCACACATCATACACAAGAAATTTAGGCTTTTATATTTATATATGTCAAATTATATTAAAATGTGTTATTTGAACGCATAAATTTTCTTACACAGTGACTTATGATTTATTTGAAATTCCTGTTGTCTTATTGTCTCCATCATGTGGACCTATAGAATTTGCACATAAAAACCAGAACAAGCATAGCACATGTGCCTCCCTTGTTATTTGCATAATCGAATTGTCTCATTTATTTGAAAGATATTCACATTACATATGCACCAAAATTGTAATATTTAACTACACATTCAGTTTTACCAATGTTATTTAGTTTTTGGTCATTTTGTAAATATTACTTATAAGTGTAGTTATCCATCCTCAAATCATTACAGCTAAAAAAGAATACCCACGGGTGAAGTTCACGCAAATTAAATTTTTTTGTCTGAAAATTAACCAAAATCAAATAAAAG
This sequence comes from Petunia secreta, assembly GCA_029990175.1. Classification (NCBI taxonomy): domain Eukaryota; kingdom Viridiplantae; phylum Streptophyta; class Magnoliopsida; order Solanales; family Solanaceae; genus Petunia; species Petunia secreta. Next base: position 54,085 of record JARKIP010000061.1, read on the forward strand.
TACGAAGTTGGGCTCAACATCAAACCAAATTCAAACTTTTTTTTAAGTTGAGCAAAAAAAAAAAAAACAAATTTTAACTTCAGTCTAAAAAAGATGAAGTTAGCTTAACTTGTGAACTTCAACCCCAATGATCTAAAGCTAGGCAACATGGCCAACCTGGCCAACCTCTACAAAGGTAAAAATTTCGCCCAGAGGCCACTTTTAACACTGGTATTTAGTTTGAGGCCACTTTTTTCAGTGGCTTTACACTAGAGGCCACTTTTGTGGCAGTACACTAAACGGGGCATATTTAAAAGTCCAAATTACCCCTCATCTTTTCTGAATTGACAGGGGTTTTTAAAACCCCTCTCTTCATTTTAACCCTTTCATTTCATGCATTTTAACCCTTCTTCTTCACTGAATCTTCATGCAAAAATCATCTTCAAACGTAGAATAGTTAACGAACTCATTTTTAGTTGTATTGCATTACGTTTTCTCTCTTCACCTTTGCATTTTCGCAGGTATAACATTTCTCTCTTTTCATATACTACTTTTTTGTATTTTTTTTTTTTTTTTGTATTTTTTTGTGAAATATGTTGTTGTTAAGTTAAGTAACGTTATTTTTAAGTTTAATTTTGTATGTTTTTTGCGTATTTAGTAGTTAATTTTTATTCAAGTTCTAGTGTGTGTGTAGTAAAGTTATGTGTGTGTGCGTCTCTGTGATCGTCGAGTGCGTGTGCGTGTGTGTGATTGACTGAATTTACGTTTGTGTGTGATGGACTGAAGTTCCACTAGGATTGAACTTCTGTCTCCAGTGATTGCAGTTTATTCCTAGTGGACTGAAGTCTCCCCCCCCCCCCCCCCGGTTCCCAATGCATCTGACTCAGTGTGTGTGTGTGTGTGTGTGTGTTTGTGTGTGATGGACTGAACTTCTGTCTCTGCGTGTGATGGACTGAACTTCTGTCTCTGTGTGTGATGGACTGAACTCTTGTCTCTGTGTGTGTGTCACAAGCACTATCTCAAGGCAAAAAACACAGTATGTGTCACCATTGCATTTAGGTAGAAAGCACTGTTTGTAAAAGCGTTGTTTGTAAAATCGGTTGCTTCATCGCTTAAAGCGCTCGCTTCATGCTTCAGTTGCTTCATGCTTCAGCAGATGAAGCGTGCGCTTCATTGAACACGGTTTGAATAGTGCAGCTTCCAGTTTTGACTTATCTTTCCAATCTGTGAAGGAATATCTTCACTTTCTGATTGCACATTATAGGCAGAAGGACCAATTTTTCTTTTTTTGTAATCTTGAGGGTAGGCATTTAGTTTCCAGCCGCCATTTAGTCAGTTTGCAGAAATCACAGTAGAATTTCTTTGCCTGTCTCTTGAAGTTTTTATTTCCCTGGTTTCCTCTGACCTTAGTGTACATTGCACCCTGATTCAAGTTGCCTATAGCTGGTGCAGCACCAATAACTTATGTATGTGTGTATGCTCAGTCCACATAGGACAGATGTTCATTTCTAGTGGACTGAAGCCTATCGCCCATATGTGTGTGACTCAGTGTGTGCTCTCAGCCTACTATTATTATACTTCTGTCTGCAAGGAATGAACTTTTGTGTGCGTGCGTGTGTCTGTGTGTATCCTCAAACCTGTATTTGTTTATTTTGTATGTGTGACTGATAGTTTTTTCTTTTATTGTTAGCTTTGTGCAATATGGATGCTGGAATGGAAGGTAATCTAGTGTATCCATTTGACCGCTGGTTCAACATGAATGCATATTGGCAAGGGGAGCACAATTTGGATAATATCATTTCAAATTTCAGTAAAGCACAGCGTAAGAAGCTTTCGGATGGTGTGTTTGGAGACTTTTTGAAGTTGCAGTCGTTCAAAACTTCTATGAGGTTACTGCACTGTTTATTATTGTCACGTATTGTGAGCAGTGATCCAAATAGATTAAGTTTTAATATTTTTGGTCATCTCATCCATTTTGGTCCCGAAGAATATCATGTTTACACTGGTTTGAGGTTTTCTGCAAACCGTGAGGAATTGTTTGATGGACCTGCTATAAATATGAATCAGAGGCTTCTGAAGCAGTACTTTCGTGGCAAAAAAAATCTTCAGGTGTCAGACGTTCGTAAATTTTTAGTATCAATGACCCCAGCATCTCTGGTCGATGAAGATGATGCAGTGAAGATTGCAGAGTTTTATATTTTTCAGTCAATCATCTTGTGTTCTAACAAAAAAACAAGCTTGGTTGAAGTGCATTACTTGGATATTATTGACAACGAGGATCTTTGTAGAGCTTATCCCTGGGGGAGTGCGGGTTTTGAAGCACTAGTTAACTCTGGAATGAGACCTATTAAAAGTGGTGTAAATTACTATGTACTGGGATTCCCGTTTGTGTTATGCGCTTGGTTTTTGGATTTATTTCCATCACTTCGTTCTAACTTTTGTACATATAATGGTCGTGGCTTCCCAAGGATGGTTAGGTTTATTAGTTTCAAAAATCCTCAGTATAACACTTTGGTTGATCAGTATTTTCATAATGTAAATGTAAGTTTCTATATCTGTGTCTGTGTGTGTGTGTGTGGTTGCTTAAGTTCTTTACCCTCATGGACTGAATTCTATCATAATGTACTGAACTTCTTCAGCCTTACTGAAGTTCTATCATTATGTACTGAACTTCTCTTCCATCCATGTATCTGTCCTCATGGACTGTACTTCTAAAATAAACACCAATTGAAGTTCAGTCCATGAGGACAAAACTTTTATTTCTGCATATAAAAGTTTTATTCTTATTTTACTGTGGTGCTAATATATTTCTCTTGGTTTTTTTTTTTTTTTTATAGAGTTTTGACAAATTTAAAATGGTTCCAATTGTTCTGTCTGAGGAAGAAAAAAGGTCGGTGGAATTGAATGTGACAGAAGCAGGTCCTGCTGTACCTGTTGTTGCATGTAAACTTTTAAAAGGAAAAGAAGCTGTTGAAGATAGTGAGGATACATCTGATGATTTTGAGGTTTGTGGGGCTCAGACATATCATGATGGTGCTGAGAGTGAAGATATTGCTGAGACTGAGGATGGTTCTGAGAGTGAACATACTGCTGAGGCTGAGGATGGTTCTGAGACTGAGGAAGGTGGTGGTGGAACTGAGGATGGTGCTGATGAAAGTGGAGATGTTGGTGCTCAGACTGAGGATGATGATGATGTGGGTGAGGATGATGATGATGTGGGTGAGGATGATGTTGCTGAGACTGAGGATGATATTCATGCGGGTGAGGCTGCTTGTGATGATAAGCAGGATGCTCGACATGGTGTAGAGCTTGATGAAGATTTAGTTAATGCAATTGTTAAAGTGAGTTTTCAAGTATCATGTGCATTCATCTTTTTCTGTTTTTATTTTAATTGAATATTTTTATCAGTTCTATTGATTTGTTTTTTTTGTTTTTGCAGAAGGTGAATATAAAATTCCGGAAGAGGATGCGTAGTCAGCGACGGTGTATAAGGAAGTATATTGGTGGTGTAGAAAACAAGGTTCGTGGTGTAGAAAACAAGGTTCGTGGTGTAGAAAACAAGGTCGATTGTGTTCTGGATTTTATGAAGAAGTTTTCTAAGAATTTTGAGGAAAAGGAGGCAAGTTGGAGGAAAGATGTTAGTGGAAGAAGGAGCAAGGAACAATCTGGTAGCGTTCGTAATTCCTTAAACTTGTTTTCATGTGGAGGCAATGCTAGTGATGTAAGGAAGAGGAAGTCTCCTCCAGATGTAAGAAAAGACTTCAGTCATGGAGCTGTATCAGGGAAAGATGTTAGTGGAAGAAGGAGCAAGGAACAATCTGGTAGTGTTCGTAATTCCTTAAACTTGTATTCATGTGGAGGCAATGCTAGTGATGGAAGGAAGATGAAGTCTCCTCCAGATGTAAGAAAAGACTTCAGTCATGGAGCTGTATCCGGAAAATCAAAATCTCCTTCAGATGACAGACAAGACTCCAGCAAAGGCAGTGTAGTTAGGAAATCAAAAATCTGTTCAGATGTCATAAAAGAAGTTAGCGGTGGTTGTGCAGGTCTAAATTCAGCTATACAATTGCATGGAGCTTTACAAGGTGCGTTTGTCAATGAAACCCCTAGACAAATTCATGAACGAATTGATAGTGAATTAGATATGTTTGGTGAGTTGACTGCAGCCCAGAAGGAGGTGCTTGAAATTCAATTGCAATGTATAAGTGGAGAGCTTGATCTGTCGACACCTCGCTTGCTCCCTCAGGATATGATTGTGGAGAAATCATGTACAATAACCTATGAAAGGAAAAGGAAGAAGTTGAAGAAAAATAGTTCACATCCTGATATGCCTAGTTTTAATATACTGCCACTGAGTCAAGAAAGTGTTAGCGGGGGTTCATGTGATGCTGAAGATACACCAAGAGCTGAAGAAATTCAGCAAGATATGTCGAAAAATCAGCAGCAGGTTGAACTTGGAAAAGAACAAGGCATAATTCTGCAACAGGAGAGGACCGATGACGTTGAAATGTATAATGTTGATGTGAGTTATCAAGCAGGAAGAGAAGAACCAGAAGGGCAGTCGGTCAACAAAACAGTAGAAGAAGAGGTGATTTCGCACGGAAAGGAGATGCCTGTTGATGTCGTTATGGAGAATGCTGACAGAAGTAACCAAGTTGAAAGAGATGGGGATATGACTGAAGATCAGCAGGCTCTTGGCTGTCAGTCAATTGATGAAGCACCCAAAGAAGAGATTATGACACAGGAACAGGAGATGCCTCCTAAGATTGTTATGGAGAATCCACAGGCTATTGAGCAAACAAGAACAGAAGTTGATTTGACTGAACCACTGACTTTTGAAAGTCTTGTCAACAAACAACAGTCAGTCGGTATAGCGGGCAAAGAAGCAGTAATGACTCAGGAACAGGAGAAAGAGGAGCTGAACAAAGAACAACAGGCTGATAGAAGGAACCAAGTTGAAAGAGATGGGGAGATGACTGAAGATCAGCAGGCTCTTGGATGTCAGTCAATTGATGAAGAACCGAAAGAAGAGATTACGACACAGCAACAGGAGATGCCTCTTAAGATTGTTATGGAGACTCCCCAGGCTATTGAGCAAACAAGAAGAGAAGTTGATTTGACTGACCCACAGACTTTTGAAAGTCTTGTCGACAAACAACAGTCAGTCGGTGTAACGGGCAAAGAAGAAGTAATGATTCAGGAACAGGGGAAAGAGGAGCTGAACAAAGAACAACAGGCTGATAGAAGTAACCAAGTTGAAATACATGGGGAGATGACTGAAGATCAGCAGTCAATTGATGAAGCACCCAAAGAAGAGGTTACATCACAGGAACATGAGAGGCCTTTTCCGATTGTTAGGGCGATTGCCAAGGCAAGTGACCAAGCCCCTGAAAGTACTAAGGTAGAACAGTTGGAGCAGCAAGGTCTTGTGGGGAAAAGGGACCGAAAGCCCAGTCAGTGGTTGCTATCTCCGTATAATACCACAAGAACTAAAAAGAAGACAACTGACTGGAAGGGTAATTACAGACGTATTTGTCCATTCCACCACTTGAAGATTAGTCCAGCAGTGTTGGATGAGTTTAAATCTTTTTTGCTATTTCAAAGAAATGGCACTGAACTTGATGAGTAAGTCTATTTTGTATTTTTTTATGATTTCTTGTCTGTAGTTTTATAAGTTCAATGCATAGTGGATGAATTTGGAAACCTATAGGTCAATCCCCTATGGACTGAACTTCTTATCCCTTGAGTTCTGCTCCTATGGATCGAATTTCTGTGCATATGGAGAATTGAACCTCAGTCAAAAGGCCATGGACTTTTTTGTGCACAAGGACATGCCAAGTTCTGTCCACCTATAAGATTGAACTTCATTGCCTATTATATTCTTATAATGTTAGTGCATTTTCTGTTGAACTTCATTGAAAAGTAATATGTGTTTTGTATTTTGTATCTTTTTAATTAGGAACAACCGTGCTTGTTATATACGCGATAATGATTACGACAGTAATCCATATCAGCTGGAAACAATGAAGCCAGACAAGCAGTGGTTTTTGGAGTTTGTAGATGTTGCCTACCCTTTGACTGATAATGTTAGTGCATTTTCTGTTCTTTGGTTTGTTCCGTTTTCGTTATTCTGTGTATTGACTAAACAGGTTCATTTTTTTGCAGTATATCGATGTTGCTATGTATTATATTAGGAAGAGGGCATGCTACCATTTGTTCAAGTTTCCTCACACACTGTCAACTACTGATCTTGTTTTTGATAGTTATATGTGCTCTATTTATGAGTCAGAATTCAAAGACAAAAAAAGACCGGGTGATGAAATCTGGCTTGACGGTATTGGACAGTATATGTGTGATTACCTTCATGGCCTGGAACGGAGGTGTTCAATTCCCTGGGGTGGGGTTGATAAACTCTATTTTCCGTGCCGATTGCAAGCAAAACCTGGTGAAACGGTGACACATTACTTTTTGGCAGTCTTTGATTTGCACGACAAGAAAATACGTGTATATGATTCGATGGTCAAAAGAAGGAAGCCACCAGAAGACAAATTTGACCACATCAAGGCTTATGCTGTTGTGCTCCCACATCTGTTCAAGTATGTCAACTTCGGGTCTCTGCATGATTCTTTCAAAAACGACAAGTTCAATGCTGCCTATAAAGCCCATTGGGTACTATCACCGAATCAACTAGATCGGTAAGTCTTTTCATTTTTGTGCAAGTTTTAGTGCAAAATTTGATATAATTGACTGAACTTATAACCCCTTGCCTACTTATGTCTTACTCTTTGTTTTGGTGCCTCATTTTTTAGGACTAGTTGTGGCGCTTTTGTAATATGGTATGCTGATCTGCTGACCAGAGGTAAAAGTGTTGACAAGGTTCAACCAAGTCTAATTCATCATTACAGGGAGCGGTTTGGTTGTCAGCTTTGGGCTCATGGTCGTGCAAAGGCTAGGGATGGATTTGAGACTCCACCTGAATTTGTTGAGCATGATTATGGGCAACATAATGATGACATGTGTCCGTTGTAAATATTTTTGTTTTTATCTTAAGAATTCGTAGTAATATTTTTTGTAAAGTGTTTTGGTAAAGTATGGTGAAACAGATATTATGTACAGATGAACAGATGATTATGCATAGAATTATGTAAATGCCATTTATGTTGCAGTGATGCAATTATATGGAGTGAACCTTTTTTATACCCCCCCATGTGTGTGTGTGTGTGTGTGTGTATTTGTGTGTATGTGTGTGTTCAGTCCACCAGGGGATGAATGTCTGTGTCTCCAATTGATTGAAGTCCTCAGAGGACTGAAGTTTTATCCTCATGACAGAAGTGTACATCAACCCTGTGTCTGTGTGTGTTTTCAGTCCACTAGGACTTGTCTCCAAGGTTGGACTTCTATTTATATGCCATCAAATTCAATCTACAGGGTGACTGGAGTTTTATCCTCAGAGGGAGACAGAAGTTTTATGTTCATTGATGCACTGAACTTCTATCATCATTGGTTGAACTTTATTACCCTCATTATGACTGTTCAATATTTATTTTACCTGTTATCGACTGGTGACCTTTCAACTATAAGTTGCAACTTTTAAAATGTTATTGTGCCTTTTTGAACTATAAGTTGCAACTGTTAGTATTTTATTGTGCCTTTTCAACTACAAGTTGTAACTGTTATAATTTTATTGGTTTTTTACTATAAATACATAACAGACTGTTAATTCTTATCATCTTATTATTTTAGGATTATCTATTTTTGAGATTTCTAAACTTCAGGTGCAAGAATGTCTGAAAGTAGTGTGAATCAACCACCACGAGCAGAACAATCAGGTGCACCAGGGTTTGCCCCAGCACCAGGATTTGCACCAGTACCAGTAGGGATTCGAAATAATATACAATGGGAGATTGCAGTCCTAAGGCGGCAGATTCAGGACTAGGAGAATGCAATACAGGAAATGCAAAATGATATTTTGTATATGCGTAACATCCAAAGGCGACGAGTGCGAATGATGACCCAGGCTATTGAAGCGATAGCAGCACATGTTGGTTTTGATCTTGCTGGTCTTCCACCACCATCTCCATAACTGAATATGTATGAAGTTTCTATGGTGTAGAGTTTTTTATAAGTTTTGTGCCTATATATGTATCAACATTTTATTAATGTTTAATGTTAAGTTTTTACATTAAACATTAATAAAATGTTAAGTTTTTATTAATGTTTAATGTTAAGTTTTTACATATATTCCAAGTATAGTATTTTTCTTAATTCAAATGCAAGTGGCTAGAGACTTCAGTCCATGATAATAAGAGTTCTGTCCGTGATGAGTTGTGTTTACTTAAAGAAAGAGCTTCTAATCGAGTTACTTCAATTTGAAACTTAAAATCCTCATGGACAGAACTTCAGTCTGATGATAGAAGTTCTGTTCCATGTTGATTTAAGTTCTAGGTTTACTTAAACAAGGAGCTTCTGATCCTTATGGACAGAAGTTCTGTCCATGATGATAGAAGTTCTGTTCCATGTTGTTTTAAGTTCTATGTTTACTTAAACAAGGAGCTTCTGATCCTTATGGACAGAAGTTCTGTCCATGATGATAGAAGTTCTGTTCCATGTTGTTTTAAGTTCTATGTTTACTTAAACATGGAGCTTCTAATCCTCATGGACAGAACTTCTGTCCATGAGGATGCTTCTACTTTAGTTATTTTCAGTTAATAATGAGAGATTCAAATATACAAAACATAACTAGGTTAAAGTTCATATATTAAAAATAGACATTGTCATAACAAAAACAAACAGTACTGCATAAAGGAAAACAACAAACAACTACTAGAATTATTCAATTAAAATTGGATTGTCTACTGATGCTCCACCACCATTATCATCATCGTCAGTGCTTAAATCATCATCATCATCATCATCTTCTACTTCACCAGCCTGATTGTTTGTAAGAGAAACAACAAAAACAACAGATGGAACACCCTCGATCATTTCGTGCCATAGGTGATCAAAACGAAGCGTTTGACCTATTCTGAAGCCTTTCTTAATAAGCATAGCCTTCCAATCGTTACACAGCCTTGCATGCCTCCCAACTTTGAAGTGCATCATATGTACATCTTCAGCTTCACCGTCACAAATTATGCATGCCACTCCATTTACACCTGGCAGCCTCTGCTTCCAATTGTCTGGGAAGATCTAAAAGCAAGAATATCTCACAGTTAATAAACAAAATCACAAAACACTGAAAAGTTAAATGAAAAATATAAAATATACTCTGGTCATTTGTTTTAACATACAAAATCATCTCTGTTATAGTAAGACGATGTTATTTTCTTCCTGAAACTGCCTAGTTCCTCCATGCGATTGTTTTCATTTGCCATATTTTGTTTTCTGAAAAAAAAAAACTATGTAGTATGTATCAGATGAAGAGTGAATAAACCTTGTAGTTTCCTCTAAATGCAAAGGGGGTATTTATAGTTAAAAAATCACTAACTGGCAAGTGGATGGTCTTTTTACAGTTTTCTGTACGGTTATGGTCTATGCTTCATTAAATGAGGTCAAAGAAGTTTATGTTTTCTATGCTGTTACAGTTTCTGTACAGTTATGCTTTTTATGGTCTTAAAGAAACTGTACAGTTATGGTTATTAATGCCAGTTTTTGACCTGAACTTCAGTACCCGCCCGTTGACTGCACAGCACTTTGGTAAATCCTACAGAAGGGTATGCATTTTTTTTTTTTATTAATTGCAGTTTTTGACTGAACTTTTAGTCCCCTCATTGACTGAACTTTAGAAACCAAAAATTGACTGACGTTTAGTACCTCTCATGGACTGAAATTGCAGTGGAGTTGTTAAATCCTACTGCGATTATGTTGTTTTTTTAATAAATGCAGTTTTTTGTCTGAATTTCACTCCCCCCTAATGGACTGAAATTGCAGTTCAGTTGTTAAATCCTACTGGGGTCATGTATTCCTGTGAATTGTGTAGTTGAATCCTAGTGGGGTCATGTATCCTGTCAGGTGTGTTGTCTTCAGCTTACTACAGAACAAAAGAAGAAAGAATCTTCAGCTTTATCCAACAGTGAAATGACAACACAAAAAGACAGAATATCTTTTCTATAATTATAGCAATAGAAATAGCCCTTACTATAATTCAAGAGAACAACCAAATAATTTCTATTTCTACAGCATCCTATCAGGCATCTTCAATCAAATAATGGCAGCACTCATTGATGCAGTTTTGACTCAATTGGATACTGAATCAGATCAGTTTGTAAGTTATTCATAAAATTTTTGTCTTTCAAAAGTATTATTTTTTTGTTATTTGTTGTTAAAAAATAACACTGTTCATTTTTCTTTTTGTTGCAAAGGTTTTGCCAGCATTGTTGGCAATTAGGCTTCCCAGACGTAATGTTGCAGCAACTGTAATTTGCCGTGGTACTCATTTCCGGATGAACTACCTAAAAGTGGGAAGGGAAAGGTGGTTGTCTAATGGATGGAGGGAATTTGTCCGTAGTAATAATCTACGAGTAGGAACTAGGATACTTTTTGGAGTTGTTGAATCCTCAGATCGTGTGGTTTTAAGTGCTACTATTTGGCAGGATGTTAGAGAACCTTTAAGTTCCAGTCCTAGTTCTAGTTCTAGTAGTGGGTCTGTTGTTGAAGATGCCTGATAAGATAATATCTATGTGTTGTCTCTTATATTTTGTTGGTAATAAATTTTGAGTTTTCTAGAATTTTTTGTTTTCCAGTTCACCAATGCTGCAACAATGACTTTGAACTTTTGTCTCTAACTATTCGATTGAAGTTCTGTCTTTTTTAAGGATGGATGTTTTTAATTCATGAGATCAAACTTCTACTCACACAAGGATGGAAGCTCAAACTTATGCGCTTTTGGTTTGTAGAATATAGACTGAGCTTTCTATCCACCAGGAATAAACATTTGCTTTCCAAGTATGGAAGTGCAAACCATATCGACTGAAGTGGTATCATTATGGGAATGAAGTTCGTACATCCCACTTTTCAGTTCATATTTGAAAGGCTGAATTTACACTCCATAAGTAGCTACAAATTCAGTCTTTATATGGACTGAAAGTGCTTCGAATACTAGTATCCAACTTATTAACATACACACACACATATAAAAAAATAAACTGCAAATGCATTCAGAGTTTGAATACCTTCATTATCTTGAATGTTTGATAAGAAACTATCAGTAATTTGAATATCTTCATTTATTTCTGCACCATCATTGACAGCGAAGCAGTTTCATGAAACAAAAAGAAGTTAGAAAATTAAATTAGTAGGAGGGACATATTTAGTAAAAAAAAGTTTATGGTTAACGAAGGAAGTAGCAGTACCTATATTTCCTTGAATAGGGTCGGAGTACTGGAGTATTTATGCATGAGGTTCTATCATGTCCGCGGAGTTTGCATCGACTACATTGGTTTCCTTTGACCCGTACAGCCTCAGCAATCGGGACGTATCTCTTTGTTTTCCTTCTTCCTCGTTGTATTTTGACGTTAGGAGTCTCTATCCTCTGGCTTTTCACGGTATCTGGTACAGTCCAAGAGGTTTTGTGCCCTATCATATTCACCTCACCTTGATATGCGTTTAACCAAAACTCTCGTGAATACCATTTTGAACAGAACTTAGATTTCAGCAGGCGTCTTTTCTCAATGCATGAAATTGCATGTACACATGGGAGTTCATCAGTCTGGAATTGAAGACAGTCACAGGTCCTATTCTTTAAGTCGACGTTGAAGCTTTTTCCTTCATCCTGCACATTGAATGTTGCTGTACCTGTGGGGAATACCTATTTGAAATGAAAAATAACAACTTTTGTGAGTCAGTACAGATGTTATTTAAAATCGGCTATTAGTCAGTCAGAGCAAGAGTGCATGAGTACAGTTCTAATGGACTGATTGGAGTTCAAATCATATGGACTGAAGTTCAATCGCACAAGGATCGAACTGTCTGTACTGGAACTTGGTTAATGTTATGGACTGAATTTTGTAGCAACAAGTATTTGAACTCCACCCCCCAGTGGTTATGTACCCCCTCCGCCTTTTTTTTACGGAAGTTCAAATCACAGTCCTGAATTTTCAGTCTATCTGTATCTGTATTTTTTATACACTATTAGGATTGCATATTTGGCGCTGTATACTTACATTCATTGTGAAGGCCAGCTGAATCTTCTTGTTTAATTCATCTTCTGCCCACCTTGATAAGCTATGAAAAGTCTCTAGAGCAGCAGTTCTTCTTTCACAAAACCATTTCTGCTTCTTAAGAATGATTAAATCCAAAAGGCTTAAAATGGGCAACTCTCTTGCTTCAAGTAATGCAGAATTCATCGACTCAACTATATTTGTTGTAAGCATATCATATCGTCGCCTCGGTGAGTAAGATCTAGCCCATCTTTCAGGTGGTTCTTCCATTATGTAGTTGTACGTGTTTTTATCCATTCCCTCTAATTCGGACATGAAATAATGAAACTCTTCACGCTTATAAGCTCTTGCAGCAGTTTGAAACAGACTTATCACTGTGGTTCTCACGTTCTTTTGGTTTAGATTCTTTTCAAAGTGGTAGATGCAGATACCATGGTGGCTATCAGGATAAACTTGTGCAATTCCATGCGCGATTGATTTGTTTCTGTCTGATAGAAACACCAGTTCAGAACGAGTACCTATTGTCCTTCGCAGCTCAGTGAAGAACCAAGTGTAAGCTTCATTATTTTCAGAGTCTGCAATCCCATAAGCTAGAGGGAAGATTTGATTATTTGCATCTTTTGCTACAGCAATGATGAGAACACTTAGATATTTCGCCTTCAGAAACGTCGCGTCTACTGCTATCACTGGTCGACAATACCTCCACCCGTCTATTGATGGTTTGAAAGCAACAAACATATACATAAACCTGAAACATTTTAAAAAATTCTCAGAAAGTTTTCAATTTCCGTGTAGCAATCGAACTGACTTTTGAGAAATGCTTACCGATTAAGACTGTCTATCTTTAGATTTGTGTAAGCGCCTGGATTTCTCTCTTTCAGAACATGCAAGTATGAAGGGAGCAGATGATAATGCTCATCAGGCCGTCCCCTAATTAATGCGTTTGCTGCTTGAATTGAACGCCATGCCTTGTGATATCCTATTTCAACCCCGTGTATCCTTCTCATTTCGTTGACAATAAATGTCGGTCTAACATCTGTTCTGTTGTCACGGATGTTTTCAAGAAAGTACTCACATATCAATGTTGACGTGGCATGTTTTTGATCAGCCTTCTTAACGTCAACAGAGCATGTATGTGTATTCTGAAACTTAATCACCTTAAACAGTGAGGAATCTTTTATCCTTCTTGCTCTGATGTTCCATTCACAGTTTGGATCGATGCATTTCAGTTCATATCTCGTTCTATTTGATCTGATAACCTTGAACTCAAAATGCTCCTTGATTGCCATCTTGACAAAACACTTCATCATGGTTTCTTTGGTGTCAAATGTTGAGTATGCTGCTACATCTTTTGATGATACATCTCCTGTTAATATCATAGCTGGAGATTGCTTTTGTTTTACCCTGGACCTTTTCCGTTTGGTCTTGGCAGCTGGTGTGCTACTAGGGCATTCAAATGTTGGCGCTGGTGACTGAAATTGAGTATTGTTTGGTTGCAGTGTCTCAGCAATGCCAGGTGTTTCAAGCGCTAGGTGGGAGTCAATCTGCATTATCAAGCGTCCCTCTTGTTGTGGAAGCTCTGTGCATGGAGTATGATTATTTTCAACTGCTTGAATGCAGTCGATCTGCATTATAAGGGTCCCCTCCTGGGGTGAAACTTCTGTACGAGGAGTTTTATTCTCTAGCTTCTCAATCACGAAACGACTATTCTTGAAAGTCGGATCATTCTTCAGCAAAAGCACGCATGTTCTCAGTTCTTCTTCTGTAGTTACAAGCATTCCCCTGCTCGAGTCCATTCCAATATCAAACCATATATTGACAGTTCCAGTGAAATGTGTTGCTTCATAAATCCTCTGCATGAATGTTCTGAATTCGATCATTTGATTAACAAGCAGGAGTTTTGTTTCATGATGCAAGTACTTGTAATCTTTTGTCCAATTCCCATTGAAAGCAATAACTAAACAAACTGTATCCATTCTGCATTGAATAAGTAAACCAGAGAAAGAATTGTGTTATTATGAAGTTCAGTCTTAATAACAATGTCAATAAGTAATCACAAAGTCTTGAGGTTGCTTCTTTCAGTTTATAAAAAGCTTTTACGGCATGTGGATTGAAGTTCAGTTCACGTGGACTTAAGTTATATGCACAACGATTGAACCAATGAAGTTCAGTCTTATGAAGTGAAGTTCAGTCCTAGCGTGCTGGTGCTTAACATGCCAATGCCAATAAGCAATTTCAATTATAAATGAACTTTTTCACCCCTTAAGCACTGAAATTCAGTCATAATTAACTAATTTTTAGTTCAAAGACTGATCTTCGAGGTATCCTGATAACTCGACAGTGGCGATACTGATGTTCAGTCATCAACGGCACATTGAGGTATAAAAACTAGTAAATTTTAAACGAATTTCTCTGAATTCAGTTCACATAGATTCAAACTCAGTCCTAATGCAGCATGACGTAAAATTCAAAATTAAAATACATAATGAACTGAATTTTTGTTCAAACTTCAGTGCTAGTATGCTTATACTTGACACAAAAATGGCGACACTGATGTTCAGTCATCAACGGTACATCGAGGTGTTAAAACTAGTAAATTTTAAATGAATTTCTCTAAATTCAGTTCACATAGATTCAAACTCAGTCCTAATGCAAACTCAGTGCTAATGCAGCATAAAGTAAAATTCAAACGTAAAGTACTTAATGAACTGAATTTCTGTTCAAATTTCAGTGCTAGTATGCTTATACTTGACACAAAAATGGCGACACTGATGTTCAGTCATCAACGGCACATCGAGGTGTTAAAACTAGTGCTGATACTAGATACGACAATGGCGATAGTGATGTTCAGTCATCAACGGCATATCGAGGTGTTAAAACTAGTAAATTTAAAACGAATTTTTCTGAATTCAGTTCACATTGAATGAATTTAGTTGAAACTCATTCCTAATTCGGTATAACGTAATATTTAAACGTAGAATACTTACAATTTTTGAAGCAAAACTTGTGAAGAAATTTGAAAAATTGCGATTGGGGCGTGAAGAATTGGTGGAGAATTCAGCAGCAGCAGCAGCGACAAAGTATAGAGAATAACGAACTGTCTGTTGTATATATAAAACGAGGGGCAATTTAGTCTTTTACCTTTTTCATTTATTGTGGGTGTAACTAAAGTGGCCCCAAAGTTAATGTTTTGGGTTTAGTGGCCTCTACTATAAGACCAGTGGCCAAACTGGCCTTTTGCGCACTTCGCCCTCTACAAAGGTGTGTCCATAAATCACCGACATTACAAGAGCACACACAACAGTGGCTATTTCTGCACTTTGCACCCAAATCATGAAGTTTTAGTGCACAAAAGACACATTTGGAGCTGTTGCTACAAATTTGACCCCTTAAGAAAATTCTTACAAAGAAAGCCCCCGTCAGGAAAAGTTGTTGTCGACCACTAGAAGGAAGCTTCAGGCGATCACTAGGTCTTTTGCTAATATAAAAGTTTGCAATCGCAATTAACTTTTTTATGATGCCATTTTTAACAGACTTTTCTTATGGAGAGTCAAATCTCTGACCGGATGCCAGAAGGTTTCCTATTTCTATTATGTGATTTTTATATTGTATAGACATTTGGAAGTGCCTTTAACAGAAATAGATACATTTTTTGTAATTTATTGTATATAGACAATTAGACTTATGTAGGTATCTTTTATTAGCCATTTTTAAAAACAGATTAACTCCCCTCTAAGCGTGCTTACTTTTGTGGGAACTTGCGTTTTTTTTTCACTGCATTTATTATTTTTTTCAGAATCTCAATTAATTACTAGTTTACCTTGTGAGTTACCTTGTTTACACTGATAACTTCCCCTATTTAATGCCTATTTTCGTGGGATATGTGATTGACAGTTTTTGTTAATGCATATCATTTTATAATGATCTGATAACAACTAATTAAAATACACGATTTTATCTCCTAATATTAAGGTAATATGTCAATCAAGTGGTAAATTAAGAAGTTAAAAAAATTCAAAACCAAATACATGAGACTTTTCATCTAACAACAGTTTTCTCACTTTATCTTAGAATTGTAAACCGAAAAACCCTTCAATGAACAGAGCCTTTCCATCTTCTTCCCTACAGTCTGATATATATATATATATATATATATATATATATATATATATATATATATATATATATATATATATATATATAATGTGAATACTTGCACATACAGTATTGTTGCATATTACCTTGCATATATAGTATACCTTGCATATTTTTGAACAGTATCTCTTTCAATTGCATATGTATTGAATAAATTGCTGAATATATTATGGTGAATATATTTGGTGTATATTATGGTGAATATATTCGCGATATATTTGGTGAATATATACAGTATATATTTGTTGCATATTACCTTGCATATATAGTATACCTTGCATATTTTTGAACAGTATCTCTTTCAATTGCATATGTATTGAATAAATTGCTGAATATATTATGGTGAATATATTTGCGTGTATTATGGTGAATATATTTGCGATATATTTGGTAAAAAATAAATCAGTAGCATTGGATATATATTTGGAAGAGATTGTAGATTACGTGACTTGTGGGACTCCTTAAATATAGGATTTACTTTTATTACGTATGTTTACAACATAATTAACGCAACTTTGTTAGGATAAAGGATATTCATAAACCTATTTATTAGCATCTTTTTGGCTAGCCATTATTGTATATTAATTGTGTCTATTAAAGAGAAATTTTGATCAGTAGCCATTTTTGGACGCGCTCATTGGGGACTATCCATCGTTTCCAAATTCATTGAAGAATAGCCAAAAATTCGCGCGCCCACTTAAGCTCAATTAGCGTTGGAAAACACCCCAGACTAGTCTCATAACAAAATACTGGGGCTTTGGACAAAACTTGTTCAAAGCCTCAGCATTTTGTTATGGGACTGAAGCTTTATATATAAAGTCCCATAACAAAATACTTGGGCTTTGAACAAGTTTTGTTCACAGCCCCAGCATTTTGTTATTGTTATGGGACTTTATATATAAAGCTTCAGTCCCATAACAAAATGCTAGGGCTGTGAACAAAACTTGTTCAAAGTCCCAGTATTTTATACTGGGGTTAGTTTACTGAAGCTTCTCAGTATAAATACTGGGGCTTTGAACAAGTTTTGTTCAAGGCCCCAGTATTTATACTGGGATTTGTCCGGAGGTGGCTATTTCTCAGCGAATTTGTTTTTGACGGCTACAAATCAATTAATGCGCGCCAAACAGGCCCCTGTACGAAATTTTTACTCTATTAAACTGTAGGGCCATGTTATATATTTGGTTAGATATGAAATTTTCCCTTCTATTATTCACCCCCAAAATCAAGAAAATTTTGATCACTAGCCATTTTTGGACGCGCTCATTGGGGACTATCCACCGTTTCCAAATTCAATGAAGAATAGCCAAAAATTCGCGCGCGCACTTAAGCTCCATTAGCGTTGGAAAAATACCCCAGACTAGTCCCATAACAAAATACTGGAGCTTTGAACAAAACTTGTTCAAAGCCAGTTTTGTTCAAAGCCCAAGTATTTTGTTATGAGATTTTATATATAAAGCTTCAGTCCCATAACAAAATGTTGAGGCTTTGAACAAGTTTTATTCACAGCCCCATCATTTTGTTATGGGTTATAGGACTTTATATATAAAGCTTCAGTCCCATAACAAAATGCTGGGGCCTTGAACAAAACTTGTTCAAAGCCCCAGTATTTTATACTGGGGTTCTGAAGCTTCCTAGTATAAATACTGGGGCTTTGAACAAGTTTTGTTCAATGCCCCAGTATTTATACTGGGATTTGTCTGGAGGTGGCTATTTCTCAGCGAATTTATTTTTAACGGCCACAAATAAATTAACGCGCGCCAAACAGGCCTCTGCACAAAAATTTTACTCAAAATCATGGATTAAGGCCCATAACGAACCTTTTGCAAAATGGACAGATATGGCATCACAATAACAATTTTGACCCTTGTACGCAAAGTCTTATATTTTTTTGCCCCCCCGTAAGGAGAAGTTCTTGGCGTTCGATCAGTAGAAGTCACATAGGGAAATTCCCTGGCAATCAACAAGTCTTGCTGGTAGGATACTGTAGGATCTTTTACTATAGGAGCAAAAAACATACCCCATCCATTTTAAAAATGATGAACTTATTTTTTTTAGCATGTTTAAAAAAAATGATCTCTTTCTAAATTTTGAAATAAACTTTTACTTTTACCTTTAATAAAATGATTTATAGCCACACAAATATCTCTAACTTATTTTAAACCACAAATTTCAAAAGTCTTTCTTTTTTTTATTAAACTCCGTACAAAATCAAATGAGTTCATCTTTTTTTAAACAGAGGGAGTAAGACTTTTCTTGTGATTGACAAAGTTGTCATTGGATGCTAGAAATTTCATATTTCTGTCCAGTTTTGGGTTGGGCAAGCCCATTACATCTTAGCCCAAAGATTTATATTAGGACTTGGAACCACAATTTTCGGGGAAAGTGCATGAATATCCACTTTCTTGGCTCGCCTTTACAGTTGGAGCTATTCTTTTCAAAATATTTAGTTTTTAATCACTTTTTGAAACTTTAATCCTTGTGGGCTGAAGGTATGAAGTTCAACTTCAGCCCACAAGAGCTGAACTTTTAGGCATAAAATGCGTAAACTTCATCTCTTTTGGACTGAAGTTGAACTTCATACCTTCAGTCCATAAGGATTGAAGTTCCAAAAGATGACTTCTTTTGCACAACCAAAGAAAAAGTGACCTAAAATCAAATAGCAGTGGCAAAAATAGCCTCTAGACAAAAATTTTACATAATTTTCGTAAAAAATTCGTGCAGGGGCCTGTTTGGCGTGCGTTAATTGATTTGTAGCAGTCAAAAACAAATTCGCTGAGAAATAGCCACCTCCGTACAAATCCCAGTATTTATACTGGGAAGCTTCAGAACCCCAGTATAAAATACTGGGACTTTGAACAAGTTTTGTTCAAGGCCCCAGCATTTTGTTATGGGACTTTGTATAAAGCTTCAGTCCCATAACAAAATGCTGGGGCTATGAACAAAACTTGTTCAAAGCCCCAACATTTTGTTATGGGACTGAAGCTTTATATATAAAGTCCCATAACCCATAATAAAATGTTGGGGCTGTGAACAAAACTTGTTCAAAGCCCCAGCATTTTGTTATGGGACTGAAGCTTTATATATAAAGTCCCATAATAAAATACTTGGGCTTTGAACAACTTTTGTTCAAAGCCCCGGTATTTTATTATGGGACTAGTGTGGGGTGTTTTTCCAACGCTAATGGAGCTTAAGTGTGCGCGCGAATTTTTGGTTATTCTTCAATGAATTTGGAAACGGTGGATAGTCCCTAATGAGCGCGTCCAAAAATGGCTAGTGATCAAAATTTCCCTTAATTTTTCGTGAAATTTAGGTTGGGTGGCCATATTTTACAGTACTAGACAATGAATAGCCAACGGTTATAGAGTTTTAGAAGAATATTCATAGTTGCTTACAACTTATTTTGATGGTTGTCACCCATTATATCATATTGTATTATTACTATGAGTACGATGTTTGTTTTGGTTGTTACTCGAAGTACCATTGTATTGTATGGTTAAATCTATCGTTACGTAACGATGAAAATTGTTACTTTATGTAACGACTGATTTGGAGTGATGGCATCGTTACCTTTTTTTTCTTCCCATCATGGCCAAACTTATTATTTTAATATTTTTATTATACCATTTACCTTATTATACCACAAAACATTACAGTCTATCCAAACATTATACAATACAATATATTATGAAACGATGAGTAATATCCATCCAAATGGAGCGTTAGACTCTAAGATTTTTTTCTGAAGTTCAATTCAAAAATTTTAAACTTGTAAGCAGAACTCCAAGAAAAACAGAACTTTTGGAATATTTTCCAGGGAGTTAATTCTTGTTTTCCTGGAGCTCTTTCGGAAGTTTGAACGGTGTTGATATTGGAATTCCAGGAATCTCAAAAGATTCGAGCAAGTCCAGATGAGCAGAGCTTACAGAAAGGCTCGAGTTGAACAGCTAAGGATGGAAGGGAAGAGATGAATTTAGAATAGTGTTGAGTAAAAGTTAAAATTCTTATTGATGATATGAATTGTATCTTATATATATAATCTAAGCTAAGAATGCTAAGCTATGTAATCTACTCAGAATGCTAAGCTATGTAATCTACTCAGATGGAATAATATCTCTAAGTAACTTCTAACTGAAAAGATTCCTTCTTAACTAACTCCTAACTGCTTTCTTGACTCCTTTCTGTTAACTGCAGTGCTGACTTGATTTAACTGCAATGCTGACTCAGCTTTCGACTAGGCTTCAAGTGCTGACTTGTCAATCGATATAACTATTCATGTATCAATACTCCCCCCCCCCCCCCCCCCGAATAAGATCCTTGACCACAAGGATCAAACTCTGGAAATCTTGTCTGTAGTTCTTGGAAATACTCCCAAGTAGCAGCATCAGTAGGAAGGCCCAACCACTTGACTAATGCTTGAGTTACTGCTCTATTACCCTTTTTGACCATGCGTCTCTGTAGAATTGCCTTAGGCTCAGGACAATGGGGACTAGCAATGTCAAGTATAGGGGGGTAAGTGACATGGCTAGACAACTCATAACACCTCTTTAACAATGATACATGTACTGTAGGGTGGATTTTTACTGATGATGGGAATAAGAGTGTATAAGCAACAGGACCTACTCTCTTAAGAATTTGGAAAGGTCCATAATACTTGGAAGCAAGCTTATGGCAAGGATGGGTGGAAACAGTAATTTGCAAACATTAAAGTTCCTATCATTTCTGTGCAAGTCAGCTTGCTGTTTCATTCTTAGTTGGGCTCTGGTAAGGTGGTGTTTTAACAGCTGCAATTTCAACTCTCTATTAAGGAGGGTGTTATCAACTTCAGCTGAAGCAGATTCTCCTGGCAGGTAGGGTAAGTAGAGGGGTGGGGGTCGACCATATAGAGCTTCACAAGGAGTGGTTTGAATAGCTGAGTGATGTAAGGAATTGTACCAATACTCAGCCATAGGCATGCAGTCAGACCAGCCAGCAGGATCCTCAGCACAGAAACACCTCAAATATGTCTCTAAACACCTGTTTAGTACCTCTGTCTGGCCATCAGATTGAGGGTGGTAAGCAGATGAAGTATTCAACTGAACTCCTTGTAGTACAAACAGCTCTTGCCAAAAAGTACTTAGAAAAACTGCATCTCTGTCACTTGTGATAGTATCAGGGAATCTATGTAACCTGCAAATGACATCCAAGAAGGTTTTGGCTACTAGTTGGGCCGTATATGGGTGTTTCAAAGGAATGAAGTGGGCATACTTGCTTAGTCTGTCAACAACAACCAATATGACCTCATAACCATGGGATTTGGGCAACCCATCTATGAAATCCATAGTAATCTGGGACCAAACTACATCAAGTATAGATAGTGATTGCAGTAGCCAAGGATATGCAGCTAAGTCGGCTTTACACTTCTGACATACATCACAATTTTGCACAAATTCCTTCACATCCCTTCTCATACTCTTCCAGTAAAACAATGTAAGCAACCTCTTCAGTGTAGCATCTACTCCTGAATGACCTCCTTGTGCTGTAGAGTGCCAGAATGACATGATTTCCTGTCTCAGTTGTGCAGATTTCCCCACCACCAGTCTTCCTTTCCTCCTCAGTTGTTGGTTAATCCAAGTGAAGTGAGGATAATTACCAGGTTGTAATGACAGCTGTTCAATAAGGGATTTGAGTTCAGGATCTGAATGCCAACTATCTGCTATAGCCTATAATAGGTTAGAATCAATTGTTGAGATTGTTAATGCCAGTAGTTCTGCTCCATCTACTCTTGAGAGAGCATCAGCCACTTTATTCTCCACTCCCTTTTTGTACCCAATAGTACAATCAAAAGGCATCAATTTTGTCAACCACATGAGTTGTGAATTGGCGTGGATCTTCTGCTCCATTAGAAACTTCAGGGCTCTTTGATCAGTTGTAATAATAAATTTTTGTCCCAATAAGTACTGAGACCATTTGGTGACTGCATGCACTATAGCTAGGAGTTCCCTATCATAGACTAATAAAGCTGCATGTCTAGGAGAGAGTGACTTACTAATGAAGGCTATGGGATGGCCTTGCTGCATTAAAACTATTCTTATACCATAGCCATTGGCATCTGTTTCAATGACAAATATTTTAGTAGGGTTAGGTAAGGCCAGTACAGGAGCCTCAGTTAAGGCCTTCTTGAGCTGCTCAAAAGCATAGGATGCTGAATCATTCCATTTGAAGTTGTCCTTCTTGAGCAGATCAGCTAAAGGTCTACTAATCACACCAAAATTCCTAATGAATCTTCTGTAATAACCAGCTAGACCAAGGAAACCTTTGAGTTGTTTAAGAGTTGTTGGAATTGGCCAGCTTTTCACAGCTTCAATCTTTTGGGGATCAGTAGCTACTCCTCTGCTGTAATAAAGTGCCCCAGGTATTCTATCATGTGTACCCCAAAGAAACATTTACTCTTTTTAGCAAACAAATGATGTTTCCTAATTTCCTTGAATACACTTCTGAGATGATTCATATGTTCTTCAATGCCCTTGTTGTATATCAATATGTCATCAAAAAATACAAGTACATACTTCCTCATGAATTCTTTGAATACAGAGTTCATAAGGCCTTGAAATATTGCAGGGGCATTAGACAGGCCAAATGGCATGACCAAGTACTCATAGTGGCCTGAGTGTGTCCTGAAAGCTGTTTTCTGCACATCTTCTGATGCCATTCTAAGCTGGTGATATCCAGACCTTAAGTCAATATTAGAGAATACTTTGGATCCTCCTAACTCATCCGGCAAATCTTCCACCATAGGAATAGGAAATTTATTCTTAACAGTGTGCTTGTTGAGGTCTCTGTAGTCTACACACAATCTCCATGTGCCGTCTTTTTTTCCTGCTAAGACCACTGGAGAAGCAAAGGGGCTGCAGCTTGGTTGAACTATCCCTTGGTCCAGTATTTGTTGCACCAGTGTTTCAATTACATCTTTTTTGACAGATGGATATCTATAAGGTATCTTGTTAATTGGTTCAGTTCCTTGTTGTAGTTCAATTCTGTGATCAAATACACTTCTGGAAGGAGGTAATGTAGTAGACTCTTCAAAACAAATCCTTAAACTCATCTAACAGTTTCAGTAGCTTAGGTGCACTTCCAAACACCTCTTTGGTTTCTACTGAATACTATTGTACTTCAGGACCCTTATAAGGTATGACATGAATCATGGATAATTGAGATTGAGTGCTTGCAGCTTTTGACAGCTTATCTGCACTCATTGTCTTGATTTGGCTTTCAGCTCCTCTGAGTACATGTTTTTTGCCCTTGTATTTGAATTCCATAGTTAATGAACTGAAGTTCATTTTGATATATCCTAAGGTTAGAAGCCACTGTACTCCGAGCACCACATCACAAGACCCTAAAGGTAGCAACAAGAATTCTGCAGTGAACTCTGCTCCCTGCAGAATCCAAGAAATCTGACACCCCCTGTTTACTTTCATCATACTACCATATTTGCCACAGCTACTACCCGAGGACCAGTAACAGTCGTAGAGCACCCAAGTTCCTCCACTAATCTTGCATCAATGAAATTATGGGTGCTACCACTGTCTATCAATATATGCAAAGGTTTTCTTGCGTGGTAGCCAGTTACTCTCATAGTTTTAAACCCAAAGTATCCATTTAGAGCATGAACTGATATGGCAATCTGTTCTACAGGTTGTTCCTCTTCTATAACTGGATCAATACCTTCCTCCTCACAATCATTTACTGATTCTTCTTCCTCTATTTCAATGATATATAGCTGTTTAACATTTTGACATTTGTGACCCAAGGTGTACTTTTCATTACAGAAATAGCATAAAACTTGTGCCCTCTTATCATTCATTTCCTCCATGCTTAGAGTTCTTCTATTTGAGCTTCTCTATTGGTTGGTGTCATTTTTGTAGGATTTATAGGAATTGTCATTTTTGGGAGTGGGTAGAATTGGTTTAGAAGAGTATTTACTATCAAAAGTAGTCTTATAGGGGGTTTTATGATAGGGATTTGTAACTGGTTGTCTATGTGCCTTAGCATTTTCTTTATTAAGGAATTCTTGTATCCTGGCTAGCTTATAGGCTTCATATAGAGATTGAGGATTTGCCATTCTCACAGCTTTATTCAATTTGGCTTTAAACCACCCAAGAAACAGCTTAGAGCATTTTCAGGTTCAATATTCACTATGGTAAGAATTTATCCACCTGTTTTGATACTCTTTTACCTACCAGTTTGGGTCACTTGTTTTAGTTCTCCCATAGGGTCATCATAATCAGATTCAGACCTTTCAATTAATGCTAATACATAATCACTCCAAGTAGGAGGAGAAGAGTACCTTCTGGTTTTCATGTAAGCTTGATGCCACTGTATTGCATCCTCTTCCATATGTACTGCTGCAACCTTTACCCGTTGACTCGAAGGAATATCATCAACGGTAAAGAATTTATCAACTTTATACAGCCAGGACCTAAGATCCTCCCCAGAGAACTTTGGAAACTCCAACTTTGACAACCTTGAAAAGTATGAATTAGGGGTAGTTTTTTCTTTGAACTGGTGCAATGCTTCTTCAGGTTCCATAGCTTGCCTATCCATAGATTGTCTCCTTAATTCTGCTTCTCCTCTGGTTCCTTTAGAATGTACCAACCGTTCCTTTAATTCTACAACTGTATGATCCAATTTCTTCAGATTAGAAACTTTCCCACTTAGATTTATAATTTCTCCTAATATTTTCTGCATCATTTCCTTAATTTCCCCCATTTCAGTCGAAGAACTTTCCTGTGATTTGTATTCTTCGTCATAACTGCCAAGGATTTGAGGGCTCGCATACCACTGATATTGGAATTCCAGGAATCTCAAAGGATTCGAGCAAGTCAACCTGAGCAGGAGCTTACAGAAAGGCTCGAGTTGAACAACTAAGGATGGAAGGGAAGAGATGAATTTAGAATAGTGTTGAGTAAAAGTTGTAATTCTTATTGATGATATGAATTGTATCTTATATATATATATTTATAGCTAAGAATGCTAAGCTATGTAATCTACTCAGATGGAATAACATCTCTAAGTAACTTCTAACTGAAAAGATTCCTTCTTAACTAACTCCTAACTCCTAACTCCTAACTCCTAACTCCTAAAGCTATGTAATGCTAAAAATTGCTTATTTTCTTTCAAAAGTACTTATTTGGGAAGTACTTTTCAAAATAGTAGTTTTTGGCAGCTTGGCCAAACAGGTTATATGAAACATTATAAACATTAACTAACTTTAATATCCAAAAGGATAAATTTTAGTGTAACTACACAAAACGCTCCATATATGACTCATATACCTCGTCTAGTTACAAAGCATATAACATCCCTATATACGACATAAACCATGTAATTACTTATCGTAGTTAAACAACAAAGTATACAAATTAATTAAGTACTAAACAGACTCAAGCAGATGTATGAATTGTATATGTACAGCTTATCATGACATTACAATCATCAAACGAAGCTTTATAATAATTTCAAATGAATATGTTTAACCAGATTGAAAAAAATCGGATGAGCGTGTTAATAACGAAGAATAAAGAATAAGCATATATATGAGAGAGAGTGGGGGGACAGTGTGCACGTAGAAGTGCCTATGTAATCAAATTTCGAAAATAAATGTATTTTGAAATTTGAAGTACCGGCTGGCCACTATATAGATACTTGTCTATATACAAGTTGTGCCATTTCCAAACGTGGCCTAAGTAGCCCTCCCCCAACCCCATCCTTTCATTTTCAGACGTTCTAATTACTACTAATTGGTTTACATAGTAACGACAATATAATTAAGTTTGAAAAAAAATTAGTAGAATATAAATGACAGAGATTAATTTAGTCTAGTATATTACTATGACTAAATCTAAGACACGAGCAGATCCGCACAAATGTTTAACGTTGACAAGTCTAGAATGTTGACGGGGTAATTATAACAGCAGATTCCTAGGTAGAATTGGTTGTCTATAATTGTCAACATTGACTCATTCACAAATATAATACAAAGACATACGAAAATTCGGTCCCCTTAATCAAAGCAAAGACGTGTGGTGCAACTGGCAAACATTGATCTCCAACTATTATAATAAATAATATTTATGAAGTTCTTTGTATTGATGTGTATATATTCTTATACTACTAGATCAATTTATATGTGAAGAAAAGTAACTTATCATAGTAAGCTTGATAGAAGATCACAAATTACAAAGCAATTATTGCTTATATAATCGGTTAAGTTATACTGATAACAAATATTTTTAATAAATATCAATTTATATTAACTAAAATATCTATAATATATAATCCTTGTGGAAGATCGTGATGTATGAACTGACCTTGGCTTTCTTCAAATTTGGAATATATTAAAGTAGTCTATATCAACTTGTGTTGAATTTTACCAATTTCGTTCATCTTTTCTTAAGAAAGAAATGAGAAAAAAGTGATGCGCCAACATAAAGGAAGGTGGGTGAAGTCTGTTACAAAGCCATATTATATGCATGCGAAATATCAAAGAGAAAGGGGGAATATATCTCGAATAAGAAGTTACTTCAACGTTACTTCTGCCACCCCATCACTCATATATTCCATGTTCTCCTTTATTTGCTAACTAAATAAACTAGGCCATCACGCAAACATATATTAGCAAAAGTAGTTTACATAACTTTACAATGCCATATATTTAAGGGTTAAGATTTGTTCATGTAATATGAAAAATTATTTAACAAGCAAGTAATTGTCGTTAGCAACTTGTATTTGTCTTTAAAAATATGAACAAAGCTTCAACGTAAAATGAATAGGTTTTACATCTATATTCAACTTCTTTTTCTTCTTAAAAAAAAAAGTCGAAATTTGCTCATAAAATTTTCCAGCTTAAACTTATTCTCCGATTGGAGCATTGCTAGAGTGTCAAGGGCAAAAATAAGTTTTTTTTTTTTTTTTTTTCTAACAACGGAATAATATAAGACAAAATTCATGGAATGCAAAGTTGTTCAATTTCGAATAGTTATGAAATATTGACAATCTTTCTATTTTAAATTGTACTCCCTCCGTTTAAAAAAGGATGAACCTATTACTATTTAAAGAGTCAAACAAGATTATGTTTGACCACATGTCTTACATATATTTTCTAACTATTTTGAATTGTTATCTATTGTGACTTATAGTATTTTTCACGTAGTTTCTAAACATGTAAATTTTATTTAAAAAAATTTAAAAATTCGATGTGCAAATTTTCGGTCAAAATTATTCAATTTGACCCTCGTACTCCGCAAAGGTTCATCCTTTTTGAAACGGAGGGAGTATGATAAAATATTCAAATCTCAATATTTTCTTCATCCTTGCTGACTAGATTTATTTCCTATCCACCCGAGTATTAACTATATAAAGAAAGAAAAACAAATCTAAAGAAGTAGTAGCTGTTTGAACATGTCCAATCACGAGATTTTTGTATGTTGCATGTTTGCGAGCATGGAGATATTTGAAGAACACGCCAGCCAAACGCAAGATATTTTATCAATTGAAAAATAAGTATCATCTTTTTTTTTTTTTTTTTTTTTTTTTTTTTTTTTTTTTTTTTTGAAAAAGATATCCTCTTTATACCAGAATATGGGAATATTTGAAGTTTTGAACAACTTGCCGAACACAAGTATTTTTGTTAAAGAAAACTAAGTTGTTTCCACGTCTAAAGTTGGACCAATGTCGTAGTATTTATTATATATGCATCTTTTAACTTCATAGTTTCTTTAGTATACGATTAAATATGATAATATGGATAGTCGAATATGGTTCTAGTCAAACTTGTTATGTATCCACGATGAAAATAATAATTTCCGTAGAAAATAAGAAGGGGAATCTATTTTGCTTTCGTATAATTAAGCAAAAAGAACAACTTGTGTTATTATTCCCACGTAGCAAAGTTCGTGATATTTGTGTTTCAGGTATATTCTTCTTTCATCCTAATTTGAATAACAGTCTTTTTAATTCGAAAATTTTACATTATTTCACTAGTAATATCATTTTTCATGAGTTTGTTAATATCAACTCTCTAAACTTTATCAAGCTTATTTTATAAATAATATTTTAATTTTACTACTAATTAATCAAGATTTCAAATACATGCACAATAATCCAAATGAATCAGTCATGCGTAGACCTAACTAAAAAAGAAATATTCAATTTTATTACCGATCTTATTTCCTTGATTGACGATGTTTTAGATGTTCTTATCAAAGAAGACATTTTACTCTTACTTTAATAACCAAATGCTTATCATCAGACATTTATTTTAGTATTCTTAACATTTAGTTTAATCTATTAGACATTTAGTTTAGCATTCTTAACGTCAGGAAACATTCATATTCTTGCCCCTCATTCCCATAGAGCTCCAACTTTTTAAATAATACTAGTAATAAAGAAGTTGACGGTAAATGTTAATCTTGTTTTAAAAAATAGGGATACATGACATGTAGTATTTTGTAGTGGAGTTTCACTATGGATTTTTTACACTATATACTATTAAAATCCAAAATATTTATCCACCTTATCCATTAAAATTTACACTACCCATAAAATTAAAAGTATTTATCCAACCTATCTATTTATAACTGTATATTGTTGTTATAGTCTGACTGGGATATGTAAATAATTTATGGGTAGAACTCATAAATATAAAACATATGAATTTAAGTAGATAAATATTTTGATTTTGATGCTTATTTTCGTAAACCTCTCTTTCATTATTAACAATTTTGTTAAGGACAAAAGAATGAATGCACTAAAATTGGATGAGAGATTTGGACAAGTCTCCCAAAATAAATTAGATGAAGTCTTTTCGTTCTCACGCCAAATGGAAGGCGACCATGCACCACGTAGGTAGCCGAATATTCCCTCCACCGCACAAACTTAATCCCCTTAACCACAACATCTCACCTTCCGTTTTCCCATCAAACGACTGTTAGCAATTCCGTCACTTTCACCCTTCCTGGTCCCACCACTCACACATCTCACCCAATCATAACACTCCACGTGTCCAGAACTTTCCAATTTTGCTTCTTTTCTTAGGGGTAGTTTGGTTCGCACTTGGTATTGAAACTATGCTCATGAAAAATCACATTGTTTTATACCATGTTTGGCTGTACTTTGCACCACCACATAAAAATTACTAACATTATTTTTTACAACGCTTGATTTAACCTTTTCATTTCTATAAAACTGATACCTGCATAGGTTAAGTAGGAATTTATTTCTTATTTTATATGAGATAGAATATGGATTAGCATAGTATGTATTAAAATTATATACTTCCTCTGTCCCATTTTATTTGTCATACTTTCTTTATTAGTCTGTCCCAAAAAAACTATCATACTTCTAAATTTGGTAATAATTCAACTCTAAAGTTACTTTTTAACTCATTTATAGCCACACAAATATTCATGGCTTATTTTAGACCACAAGTTTCAAAATCTTCCTTGCTTTATTAAACTTTATGCCAAGTCAAACTACGACAAACAAATAGGGACGGAGGGAGTATTAACAAAGCTAATCCTCATAATAGGAGTTTTTTTAAATAAAATTTCACAATAAACAAACTTTTTAAATGATACAAAGTGTATAAATCCATAAGGTCAATGATTCTCATTCAAGCAGAAATAATCTTTGCATTAATATCCACACCGAACTAATATTCATATTAGTTGCTCCGTACAGTCAGTTTGTCATACTTTTCTTATTAATTTATCCAAAAAAACATTAAAGTTTTTCTTTCCATTATCCAAACTTTGGTGGAAGGTAGCAAATATTCAGTGGAATTAGTCGAGCTGCGCACAAATTCTTCCGGATGAACAAAAGAATGACATATTTTTAAATTTAGAAATAATTTAACTACTAACTTCCTATTTTACCATATCCGAAAGTATTATTATTTTTTAATTAAACTTGTCTAGTCACACTATGACAAATAAAATAGGACGAAAGAGACGTACTCGTGTTCGAACCAAACGACCCCTAAGAATCTAAAAAAATCAAAAAAGAAAAAGAAGAAACGTAAGAATATGCTTTAAGAGCAGCATAAATGGCAAAAAAGTGTTGAACAGAAGAGAGCGGGAAGAAGGGAAACGCGTTTTACTCTTTCCCTTTACTCAACTGTCTGCTTATTTCTCACTTTCTCTCTCTAGGTTTTACATTTCTCTCTCTTTAAATCTCCTCTATAAATACTCTTTCCCTTTTCTCGTTCTTCATATTCTTTTGTTTTTGTTTTCTTTACAGATCTGAGCTCTGTTTTGCTTTGCACCGACGCTTTTCTCTCCTTCGTTGTTTCAGGTAACGATCCTCATTTTCCGTGCTTTTTATTTTCATATATATATTTTTAAAATATTTTTTGTCGTTTTGTAGTAATGTATTTTACGAATCGTTTTGTTCAATGCATTTTCCAGTAATTTTTTGCTCATATATTTTGTTGAATTTCACTTTATTTTCTCTGTTCTTCGAAAATGCGCTAAATGTCATTGTTTCAGGCATTTATTTCCTTTTTTTTTTTCCATTTTCTGTCGTTTTGTAATAATGCATTTTACGGATCGTTTTCGTCACTGCATTTTTTAATGTAATTTTTTGCTAATATATTTTGTTGCATTTCACTTTATTTTTTTGTTCTTCGAAAATGCGCTAATGTATCTGTAGTAAGTTTTGTTTAATGACGTTCATTTGTTCCTATTTTTTTCGCTTTTGTAATAATGCATTTACGGATTTCTGTAATTTATGCTAATATATTTTGTTGATTTCACTCTGTTTATATTCTATGCGAATGAGCCAATATCTCTGCCATAAATGCCTTTAAGCACCTTAGTTTCTCTGTTTTAGGCGTAGATTTATACGAATTTATCATGTATTTGTCGCGTTCTGCAGTTCATTTCGTGTAGTATTAGAAATTTTCTGCTTTCGGTTACGTTCTGCTTTGAGTTCTGTATCGTATACCGCGAATTCATGAACTGGATTATCATGACTTCTTTCGGTTACATCGTTTGTATTTCTTTGTTATCATACATTTGACTCTTAATGTGGACTGGAGTTGCTCGTGATTGCTCCTTACGTAGAACTTTTGCTTAGCCGATTTTCTTCTTCGTTTTACAACTTAAATGTTGACAGTTTTCTAACTCGAGCAAGCAGATTTTGCATATCTAGAGCTAAGTGAGATAGATCTGGCGTTGCTAGTTATACTAATAGATCAGTTTTGCAAGTATGCAAGTTGTAACCTCTATATCAGATGATGTATCCTACATTTATCTTATCTCTTAGTATTTCTTTGATCTATAAAGAAATATAATCCTGCGACATTTTATAATTTTTGTTGAAGGTCATTTAGAGTTTGGGACCCTTAGATATGTAAATATACATATATTTCTTCCCTATTTTTGTTGGACAACTTCATTCAATGGCTCTGCTTGCTAACATTTACTTTTCCCATACCTATGGAGTTACTTACGTGCTGCTAATATGTGGATGTGCAGCATTTGATGATGGCTCCACCAATTGAAACTCCAGTCAAGGCTCCAGTGACCCAGAAGACTTCCATTCCACCTCTTAATGAAAGAATACTCTCTTCCATGACAAGGAGATCAGTTGCAGCTCATCCTTGGCATGATCTCGAGATAGGTATTTTTTTTATTCTGTTAAGGGCAACAGCCACTCCCAACGATTGTGCAAAGAAATTGTTCCTGGACTATTCATGAGCTAAAATTTATATTTTGCTGCAGGACCTGGTGCCCCACAGATTTTCAATGTGGTAAGGATTCGTTGTATTGCTTCAAAAGTTTACAACTGATATATAATATTATTGCACCTATTGGTATACGCGAATTAGGCAATTAATACTTCATGTATAAGCTAAATATTAACTGGCTCACTACGCATTTTAGTTCTGTTTAATATATAGCTTAGGTAATCTTAAGTCCTAAACTGATTCTAAATATTTGAGTTTTTTATGAGCAACCAAGATTGGGATCTATGCTGATGCTCTAATTTCTTAATAATACCTTATAGCAGCTGACAAAATCTGGGTCAACCAAAATACTTCCAAGAAGTCTTATTTTGTTGTCACTCTGACTTTATGCTACCTTATTAAATGGTACTTAACTTTTCAATTCGCTGTTACGTAGGACTTATGAGAGGCTAATATATGGTTAAGGTTATTTATATTACCTGATAAACAAGTTAATGAATGTTTATGGTTAGAGTTTTGCATTGGTTAAGAATAATTCTTAGTATGTCAACCTACTAATTTGCCTGGTCTCTGCAGGTGGTTGAGATCAGCAAGGGGAGCAAGGTGAAGTATGAACTTGATAAAAAGACTGGACTGATCAAGGTATAAGTAGTATCTTTTGATACAATCAGAAGTATGAATTTTTTAGCTTAGTTACCTGAAAAACTGTCATTTCAGGTCGATCGTGTTCTTTACTCATCAGTTGTATACCCCCATAACTATGGGTTCATCCCTCGTACACTCTGTGAGGACAGTGACCCTCTGGATGTCTTAGTCATCATGCAGGTGATCCAATTCTCCTTTTCCATTGTCCTCATAAACAACCTACTGTGGATAGCAGCTGATTGTTGAACTGCAATTAAATTGTCTTTTAACTTGCATGTCTCATGTGTAAGCAAGAGAGGGACAAGATATAGTTAGCTCCCAATGCCATTAACTCAAAATCTGAAACCTATGTTTACTAAAAAACTGTGCTGGAGAAAAAAATGTTGATCTGATCTGGTGTTTAGATCTCATAATAGACATCTGTGATTTCAGTATTTGTTCTTACTGAAAAGGATAGGTTTCTTACTTCAAACAACTTGTCTCTAACTTATGATTTATGATATACTACTGCAAAGTCAATTCAATCTCTCTCCGTAGTGCTGATTTATGTGGACATATCTGTATAATATGTTGTAGGAACTGTTGATCTTCTTAAAAAGCCAAGGCTACAATCTTTTGCCAGTGCTGTGCATTGTTATGAAGAGTGGAAAATCTAACCATTTTTGTCCTTTACAATGCATATATTTAGCAGATTAAGGAAATTATCAAAGTTTCCTTTGGATACTCACTTCTCTTGATTCTTACCATGCTAATTTTGCAGGAACCTGTTCTTCCTGGTTGCTTTCTCAGGGCTAAAGCAATTGGTCTTATGCCCATGATTGATCAGGTATATATCTATGTTAAAATAAAAGCTTGTCCCCAATCTTTCTATGTATTAACTCTAGTCAAAATGCAGGGAGAAAAAGATGACAAGATAATTGCTGTCTGTGCTGATGATCCCGAATATAAGCACTACACTGATATCAATGAGCTGCCACCCCATCGTTTGGCTGAGATCCATCGCTTCTTCGAGGATTGTATCCTTTCCACAATACAAATCTTAAGAGCAGCATTTATTTTAATTTCAGAAGTTCATTACTTTATCATAATGTGTTTGTTTTCCCTTTGGTGTGTGCAAACATGAATAAGAATGCACATTTATGGTCCTTAACCAATGTATCAGATAAGAAGAATGAGAACAAGGAAGTTGTTGTTAATGATTTTCTTCCAGCTACCAAAGCATTCGAAGCAGTCCAGCATTCCCAGTAAGTCGCCGACCTTCTTTAGAAGCATTACTAGAAGTTCAGTCTTTCTCCCTTCTGCAGTATATGTAAAACCGAACAAACAACACAGACATTTTAAACATATATGGCAGTTGTGTTCAAATTACAAAAGATGCATAATGTGAACCATTATTGAACTTGACGAGACCAATTTCGAGACCATACATTGTCGATATCTTTATAGTGAATAAGATTCTATGTACTTGCGCCATTTTCTTGCTGCTAATATGTAAAGTTCCACCTGCTGCTTACTTATACAGTGGTACCATTCTTTCTTGTCAGGGATCTGTATGCTGACTACATCGTGGAGAGCCTGAGGAGATAATCTTTTCATCATTCCCAAGTCATCAATGGTGGTTGATTTACGTCTCTAATACTAATATACAATATAGTAGTACTGCACTAATATTGTCTACTTGTACTGCAAAGCACAGTTACACCTTGTTGAATATGCGTAGAACTTGCCATATACAATATGCTTGTAATATCTACTGCCTGGGAAATTAGCAGCACACAGTACAAGATGATGACGAAAATGAAACGTCAAGTTTTCCCCTGCTCAGTTTTGTAAGATTTGAAATTCCTCGATTTTCTGGGTTATGAAATCTATTATAGGCAGTTAAGTGTGTATCCATTCTGTTATGTTCTCTGATTAATGGTTTCTGAATTGAACATATGTTATATCCTTGAAGTTCACGTGCAAACTTGTTACACAGTATTATTTCACCTGACTTAAAGTTTCATTTTAGTACTCCTGTTTTATTAAATAGCAATTACTGTCTGGTCTTATAAGGAAAGGGAAAACAGTTCTCATAGTTATTACGGGTCGTTTGGTTGAGATAGAGTTTACGCGGGTATTAATAACGTACGTATTAGTAATGCGGGTATTAGCAATGTGGGTATTAGTAATGCGAGTATTAATAATGCGGGTATTAGCAATGTGGGTATTAATAATGCAGGTATTAATAATGTGGGTATTTGTAATATATGTATTAGCTATGTATATATTATAACGCAGGGATTATTTCTTGAATCACTAATATATTACAAATTAATATACAATGTTATAATTTAAAATATTTAGTTAGTCCTTAAATATAATTTAAAAATATTCTTACTATTATGATGGTTAATTTTATCATTTTAAATTTTAATACCTGCATTATTAATACCCGCACTATTAATACCACTTTTTACCCTGCATAAAATAATACATAGATTTCCGCATTAATAATGCGGGTATTAGCTATGCGGAAAAGTAAATTGTGAACCAAACATTGTATTAGTAATGCTATGTTTTATGTGGAAAAGGAAAAATCCAACCAAACATGGTATTATAATGCTAAATTTTGTGCAGCTATCAAAGAGGAAATCAAACAATGTATTAGTAATACCAAGACTTTATGAGATAATTAAATTAGTGCTAGTCAAACCAAAAGACCCTTTACTGATTATATAGTAACTTTCACGTATGTTATGATCACATTTTTCTAAAATCCAAAAGAGCTATACCGTCCAAAGCAAATTACGAAATGTTGCTTAATACAAAGGTTGAACATAAGTTACGCACTGCAGAGGAGCAAAGAAGTGGAAAGGACAAAAAAAAGGTTTCATTGATAGCAGTGGCGAACGCAGGATTTTTTGCAAGCAGTGTCACCTTTAAAGAAGCTTTTTGTTATTTACAAGTAGTTTCGTACTTTTTAAGTTAGCTAAATGTTGAAAGTTCAATCTCTACTTTAAATGATAAACATTCAAAAAAAATTAATGAAAAAAACTAAATTGTGCTACAAGCGGGATTCAAATTCTTACAGTCTAGACTTTCTCAATGTGCTAAATCACTAGACCACTAATTCATGGTGTTTCAAGCAGTGTCACTTTCTTTATTTATACTGAATATTATGATTTTTTATATATTTACATACATATACATAGTAAAAAAATTCGGCGCAGCGGTGTCCCGTGACACCCCTTGCCAAAGGGTGGTTACGCCCGGTGTGAATTGTGATGCAGTTTTGAATTTGTATTGAAAATCGATATCATACTATTGTAGAACAAACTCGCTAACGTTATTACGTGCTGAGTCAGTTGGGTTAGAGATTAAAAAATGCAGAGCAAGTGAGCAACAGAGTGACACAGAGCCTGTTTGGGTGGGCTTAAAAGCTGCTTATTTTAAGTGGCTTATAAGTCAAAAAGTAACTTAAAAGCTACTTTTTGAGAAGTTAGGATTTCCTAACTTCTCAAAAAGTGGCTTTTAAGCAACTTATGGCTTTTAAGTTCAAAAATTTTGAGGTTACCAAACATATTTTAATTGGCTTATAAGCTTATAAGTCACTTTTAAGCTCACCCAAACGGGCTCACATTTATCTAACGAGAAGAGCTTCGCTACAAATTTGTCAAAAGAAAATGGGGGGGACAGAGGAGAATGATAAAAAAGGATAGGCAACTAGGTGTAATTCCTAAAAATATTCAAATAAGCGAAACACAATATGAAATCTAAATAATGATATGTTTCCCTTAGTTGATAAAACAAGTAGGCAAAATGAGTAGAGCAATTTACATAATTACACAAATTAGTAGTATTCTTTTTTATAAAAAAATGTAAAATACTGTTCCATTTTCAAAATATATTAATATTTTTTTCAATACATAGCAAATACATATAAAAGGTGATAAAACTATAGATTCCTCTCCTACACTATCATGTCATCCCACAACCATTGCCCCTAGCGACTGTCGTCGCCTCCGGCTGGTTGCCAATTTTTTTTTTGAATTTTTTTGAATTTTTTTGGATATGTGTTTTTTGTTGTATGGACAATGATTCACTGTGCATACAGTGAAAATACAATAGATATACATCCTATAGGATTATTGTATATGTTCCATACACCGGACATACACACCGTACATAAATGAAAACAAAATATATTTTTGTATATTTATTGTATGACAAGTGTATACCCATTGTATGTCCGGTATATATACAATGCATATACACTACATACAATGGGAATACACATGTAATACATTCTCCACAATCAACAAAACACCAAACATGCACCACAACTACTGTAGATCCACCGTGTACCTCTGGAAAAACTTTTTTTTTTTTTTAAAAAAAAGCAACCAACTGAACAGATTCATGTACAGACACCAAAAAGGCCGACGACAGAAACCGCCGGAGCTCCGTCGTCACTTTGTTAAGTCAAGTTTTTTGGAGGTCTTTTAATTAAATCTTGTTTAGTATGTTTGACACGTATTTTGGTTGGAAAGAAGTTTACCTTTACCAATATATTTGTTCCTTCATTTCCTCCTCTGTCTCCTTGTAGCGTGAAATTCTGAAGACCCCAATTTCCTTGGGAGAATTTCAATATATAGTGGTTATACCCAAACATATTATATATACCTTTACATTTTTTGGTATACACAATGTATTGGGTAAAAATCGTCACCTTCGGTCAGCATCTCGAGATGGTAGACCGAAGGCAAAACGAGCTGATGCTCCGAAGAGAGGATTATCGGTCTCGTGGTCAAGCCACCGAAGCCAATGCCCTGTGACACGCCCGAAGGCAAGTTAGACCTTGGGCTTCGGCGACGAGCCATCCTACTCGAACAGCAAGGTCAAACGACCGAAGTCTTGTAACAAGGCTTCGGTTACCACCTCGGTTCCAGCGGCTTTGCAGTCCACTACTTCACCCCACTAACTCAGCCACTACTCAGCATTTACCCACCAAGATCGTGGAAGAGACATTGGCGGATGATGGAGAACGTGGGTCTGGCCCTTAGGCCTATAAATAGAAGTTCATTTTGTGTTGTAGGTATCCAGAAATACATACCAAAACTCTGTCAAAATTTGTATTGAACATCTATATATTGAAAGCAAGTTACTTTTACGCATTTGTCATCTATTTTGTGCATCGTTTATCGCTTTGATACAAAGATTTGCTTATATTCGAATCCAAATTCGATTTGTGTACCTAAAAACGATTTAGGCCCATACAAATTGGCGCCGTCTGTGGGGATATAAGCAATAACGCTTTGTTCCAAAGTTCGAAATCCGTTTTTCATCAAGAAATTTGTGATCTAACGCTATGGCTGATAACAACAATGGTGGTAATGGTGATCGGGTTGACGTTCCGACGAACCAACAATCCTTCACCCCAATGACAACCGAAGAATTTCAAATGTACGTTGTTACCACGCTAAGAGCTCTCCAAAATAAGCAGGATGAGCAAGCTAGCATCAATGCCGAGTTTCGCGCCTCGCTAGAAGGACGAAACAGCGCCGCCCCAAACGGCACCCAGCCCTCGGCTCCTGGTGGAGGCACCCCGCCTTTCGTTCCTCAGGGCGCGACAACAGGGGGACCTCACAACGGAACCGCATCTGGGGGGTCGGGGAGTAATCCATCTTCCATGCCACACTTCGGGACGGTTCCCTCTATGGCGGAAACAACGTCATCGGTTGACGTTGAAAAAATGAGCAGAGAGATCGAGGCACGCATCGAGGCGCGCTTCGAAAAACGCCTCGAGCGTGTCCCGGGGATAAGCAAGGAGGAAGATGACCTCGACATCGAGCAATACAGGGAGCAGCCCAATAAGCCCGAAGCAGCACCCGCTCCAACTCCCGTGGGTTTCAAACTCACATTCCTCAAAAAGTACGATGGGACAACTGATCCCAAGGAGCATGTCAGGGAGTATATGTCCATGGTAAAAAGCAACGACTTGACGTCCATGCAGCTCGAATCCATGTTCTTAAAAAAGTTTGGTAGTTCGCTAGAAAAAGGTGCCCTTCGGTGGTATTTGTGCTTGCCACCGGGGTCAATCTCTTCGTTCAAAGAGCTATCCAGCGCCTTCGTCAAGGCGCACACCGGCGCGCAAAAGATCCTCCAGAGGAAGGAGGATATATGTGAAGTAAAACAATGGTCTGGCGAGCCACTTAAAGAATTCCTCGAGCGATTTCACGCTGAACGCATGGAGTTGCCTCGAATGGATGATACCTTGGCTATCATGGCCTTCGAGAAAGGTATCAACAGTCGCAATTCAAATGCTGCTGCTGAATTGCGAAAGGAGTTGCAACAGTATCAGGTCCTGACGTGGGAGGATCTACATAGAAGAGCTTACTCCAAAATCAGATTGGAGGAGGCGGAGTTCAAAAACCGAGGTTACCAAAACCGAGGTGATATTTCAAATCGCGCCGAGGCGCCACGAAATAATTCAAAAGGGAGGTATGAACCTTATACCTCGCCAAGGCAACATGTTACTCAAAGGCTGGGAAACAACCCCAGTAACTCATACCCGACGTCTCACATAAGCCAAAGGCTTGGAGGGAAGGTTCAAACCAATGTGAACCAAAGGAACCCCTCGAGCTCCGCCTCGATTCCCAAAAAGGATCCCCCCCGAATCCAAGATTATAATTTCAACATATCGACCTCGGAGCTGGTCGACGTCGTCAAGGGGACAGCCGGGGTAAGAATCCCCAAAGATATGAGAACCCCGATGGACAAAAGGGATCAGAATTTGCACTGCGAGTTTCATGCAGATTATGGTCACAAGACCGAGGACTGCAAAGCTCTGCGCCTCGAAGTGGCTCACCTACTGAAAAAAGGAGTCTTGGCCCAATTCCTCACTGACAAGGGGAAAGATAATTTTTCAAAGAACCGAGGCGGTGGGCAACCACCTCGGGCTCCACCTCCGGAGAGAGTAGTTAACGTCATCACCGGGGGATCAGAAGTAAACGGCGTGAACTTCGCCGCAGCCAAAAAATTTGCTAAGCTCTCCATCACCATGGAGAAGAGGACCCGAGTTGGAGGTTCGGGCAAGGACATCGTGTTCGATGAGGATGACTGTGATGGGATGATGTTCCCCCATCACGATGCTCTAGTCATCATGCTAAGAATTAACAATGCCGACATCAAGAGAGTATTGGTTGACCCCGGCAGTTCGGTGAACATCATCAGCTACGGGGCGGTGAAGCAGATGTGGCTAAAAGGGGAAATCGTTCCCAAGTCAACAGTGTTGGCTGGTTTTAACAACTCAACAGAGAAGACGTTGGGTGAAATCACGCTGAAGACATTCGCTGAGGGTGTCATCAAGGAGACACTGTTTCAGGTGATGCCCGAGGATCTGGCCTATAATGTAATCCTCGGGCGGCCATGGATCCACTCCATGGAAGCTGTTCCTTCCACTTTACACCAAGTGATCAAATTCCCAACGCCTTGGGGGGTTCGGTCAATTAAAGGGGAACAGCGGGTAGCGAGGGAATGCTACTCGGTTGTACTGAAGAGTGGAGTCGCCCCGAGCGGGCCCAAAAAATAGCAACCAACGCAACCGGGGTCCAGCGAGGCGAACCTCCAAAATGAAATTGAAAAGATCCCGGCATGCGTCCAAGAGCCTCGGAAACAGAAGGCCGAGGACTCCACTGTCGAAGAGTTGGATTCTTTCACTCTCATGAAAGAATTCCCAGAGAGGAAAGTACACATCGGCTCGGAGTTGGACCCGAAGTCGAAGGAAGAGATTATGGAAGTTTTAAGGTCCAACCATGACTGCTTTGCTTGGACTCATTCAGACATGATGGGTATCGATCCGGAGATCATGACCCACAAGCTGAATGTAGATCCAAAATTCACCCCGGTGAAACAAAAGAAGAGGCCTCACGCCGGGGTGAAAAGGAATGCGATCGAAGATGAGACCACGAAGTTGCAAGAAAATGGTTTCATAAGGGAGGTCAAATATCCCGACTGGCTGGCGAATGTGGTAGTTGTGCCGAAAAAGAATGGCAAGTGGAGAATGTGTGTAGACTACACCGACCTGAACAAAGCTTGCCCCAAAGATTCTTATCCATTGCCGCAAATCGACAGGTTAATAGATTCCACGGCTGGACACAAACTACTAACTTTCCTGGATGCGTATTCGGGCTACAATCAAATCCTCATGGACCCCGAGGACGAGGAAAAGACCTCGTTCATCACTGACCGAGGTACCTTTTGCTACAAAGTGATGCCTTTCGGTTTGAAGAACGCCGGGGCAACCTACCAAAGGTTGGTATGTCGCATGTTCAAGGAATACATCGGGAAGTCTATGGAAGTTTACATAGACGACATGCTCATCAAATCGATCCGAATGGAGGATCATTTGAGTCATCTGAGGGAAGCTTTTGCTGTGCTAAGACAATACGGCATGAAATTGAACCCCGAGAAGTGCGCCTTCGGCGTAGGATCGGGCAAGTTTTTGGGATTTATTGTCTCCGAGCGGGGAATCGAAGCTAACCCAGATAAAATCAGAGCAATTGAGGACATCCCCGAAGAGCTTACCGGGGTCAAAGAAGTTCAACGCCTGACTGGCCGAATCGCTGCCTTGAGCCGCTTTATCTCAAAGTCCTCGGAGCGATGTCACAAATTCTTCTCCGTCTTGACAAAAAACAGCCACTTCGAATGGACACCGGAGTGCAAACAAGCTTTGAGAGACTTGAAACAATATTTGGCTAACGCACCGTTGCTCGTTAAGCCAAAAGAGGGGGAGACATTGCTTGTCTATTTGGCAGTGTCCGAGGTGTCAGTGAGTGCTGTGTTGGTTCGGGAAGAAGACGGCAAGCAGCAGCCCGTCTATTATGTGAGCAAAACGCTCCTCGATGCTGAAACCAGGTACCCACACTTGGAAAAACTAGCACTTGCTTTGCTCATTACTGCTCGGAAACTGCGGCCCTATTTTCAATGTCACCCAATAGCGGTAGTTTCAACCTTCCCCTTGAGAAATATATTGCATAAGCCTGAGTTATCGGGGAGGTTGTCCAAATGGGCGGTTGAGCTAAGTGAGTATGACATCACTTATCAACCTCGAACTGCCATCAAATCTCAAGTCTTGGCAGACTTCGTGGCTGATTTCAGCGTTGGGATATTGCCCGAAGCGGAAAAGGAAAGCTTTGAGACGAAGGGATCCCCTTCGGGGCTGTGGGTACTGCACACCGATGGGGCGACGAATTCAAAAGGCTCGGGTTTAGGCATTGTGTTGAGAACACCCACCGGGGAGAAGATTAGGCATTCTGTTCGATTCAAAAAGGTCACCAACAACGAGGCAGAATACGAAGCGGCTCTAGCTGGCTTAGAGCTGGCCAAAGAAATGGGGGTTGATAGAATCGAATTAAGATGTGATTCACAATTGGTGGTCAACCAGATCCTCGGTGATTACACGGCTCGAGAGCCCAGAATGCAGCTTTACTTAGATCGGGCACAGAGGGTCCTAGCCCAATTCCAAGAATGGAGTGTCAAACAAGTACCTCGGGAAGAAAATTCCGAGGCGGACGCCTTGGCAAATCTTGGTTCTGCCATTGATGAAGCTCACTCGGGGACTGACTCGGTGGTTCGGTTGCTGTCCGCCCA
The DNA here is from genome assembly GCA_029990175.1 of Petunia secreta. Classification (NCBI taxonomy): domain Eukaryota; kingdom Viridiplantae; phylum Streptophyta; class Magnoliopsida; order Solanales; family Solanaceae; genus Petunia; species Petunia secreta. The sequence goes on from JARKIP010000061.1 coordinate 96,379, forward strand.
AATGAGAGAGATGAAGTTGCAAGTCAATTCGGTTGACAATCGATGGGATTGGCGAAGCAAGTTCATCTCCTACTTCGACTCGGGGACTGTTCCCCAAGATAAGAAAGAAGCGAAAAAGCTAAGGACCCAAGCGGCCTCGTATCACATGATCGAAGGCAATTTATACAAGAGGTTGTACTGCGGCCCGATGGCCAAATGCTTGGGCCCCGACGAGGCGAGGTACGTGATGGCCGAAGTACACGAAGGCGAGTGTGGAAATCACTCGGGGAGAAAATCGTTGGTGCGTAAATTGTTAAGAGCTGGGTATTATTGGCCCACCATTAGCGCCGATGTGAAAGCCTTCGTGCAAAAGTGTGACAAGTGCCAACGCCATGGGCAAATGATCCACCAACAGGCCGAGCCTCTACACTCGGTGGTATCACCATGGCCCTTCATGAAATGGGGAATGGACGTTGTCGGACCACTACCCAAAGGAAAAGGTGGTGTTCGGTCCATCTTGGTGTTGACTGATTACTTCACAAAATGGGTGGAAGCCGCAGCGCTCACCGAGGTAAAACAGAAGCAGGTAATCGACTTCATCAAAAAGAATATCATCTACCGGTTCGGCGTCCCAAAAGAAATCGCTTGTGACAATGGCAAACAATTCATGGGGGCGGCTATCACTGACTTTTTTAAACAATGGGGAATCAAAAGGATAGCCTCAACTCCCTACCATCCAAGTGCTAACGGCCAAGCCGAATCTTCAAACAGGATCATAATTGAGAATTTGAAAAAGCGACTCGATGAGAAGAAAGGCCCTTGGCCCGAGGAGTTGCCCGGGGTTCTGTGGGCCATGCGAACTACGGAGAAGAACAGCACCGGTGAGACCCCTTTTTTATTAGCCTACGGCATGGATTCTCTCATCCCGGTGGAAGTGGGCGAACCAAGTCTTCGGTATGCTCACACAACCGAAGATGCCAACCAAGAGGCGATGCGCATCGAGCTAGACTTGCTCGAAGAGAAGAGGGAATTAGCTTTGGTTCGGCTTGTTGCCCAAAAAAGACAGATCGAAGCGTACCTCAACAGGAAAGCTAAATTTAGGGACTTCAAGGTGGGAGATTATGTGTTGAAAACCGTGAATCAATCAACAAAGGAGGACAACGGGGGGAAGCTTATCGCAAATTGGGAAAGGCCCTACAGGGTCAAAGCAATCGTTGGAAAAGGCTCTTATCAAATCGAGTCTCTTCAAGGCGAGCCCGAACCGCTGAACTGGAACATCTCTCATCTAAAGCGATACTACTTTTAGCCAAGGTAAATATCCTTCAATTCTATCAATTAAACAGCCCCGAGCCGAACAACGCTCCCATGGCATTGATAAACAATGTACTAACTCACTCCTCGTTCCACCTTTTTTGCTCGACCTTCTCAGGAAGCAAACCGAACCGATTCCAGTGCTCGGATCCTCATCGAGATTCACAACCGACCACTGGGGGGGAGTGAGAAGGGTTGACACCGAGGTCGACATCGAGCCTCCCAACCGATGCTTATCTAGCCGACAACCGGGGACTGCTGCCCGAGGACTAGATTTAGTACATTGTAAATTAGCCCGATAGCGGCATGTCTTAGTTTGAAGTTCGTTAATTCATTTTTTTTTTTACCCGAGGTCCGTCCCGACTTGGTTTTATGTACATAGCCTTTTGGCTCATTGATATTAATAAAGCGACTTCGGGTACTCTCATTCTATCCATGTTATTACTTGAGCCGCGCAATGCATCGACTCGAGGACGAGACGTCGTCCTAAGTTTGCACCGGTAAAATTTTGCTTAAAATCTTGCAAGCATATCATTTATTTTCAAAAGTGTTCGATACACATGAAAAATAAACACGCAAAATTCACAAAGCGATCTTTCATTAAAAGCCCGAAGGCTGAAGTTATATACATCCGAAAATGACCCGAAGGTCAAACATAAGTACAAAGGCCCGAAAGCCAGCATCCAAAAAGGCACGAAGGCCCATAAAACTAAAGCAAAAATCTACAAAGTATGAAGGCTACGCCCCGCCGGCATCCCCACTGCCCTCCTCGGCGCTATCACCTTCATCATCGGATCCTTCACTCGAAGGGAGCTCATCTACAATCCTTTGAGCCTCGGCAGCCGCCTCCCTCGCTCTAACAATCTCATCTACGAGCACTATCTCCCCAGCTTGGACCTGTTCGAGCGCGCTGAGCCTGGTCTTGACAACGGCCCACGTTTCTTCGAACTTCGCCCTTGTTGCCCTAATCTCGGCCCGCTCATTGAGATAAGCTATCCTGTCCTCGAGCTTAGACACTTTGTTCCGAAGGGCAGGCACCTCATCTACCTGGCTCTGCAGCTCAAGGAGTTTGGCATTATACTCGCCAAGCTTGCTGCGATATTTCTCCCCCGCCTCCAGCGCCTCGGATTTCGCTCTAAATAGCTCTGCGTCAAGGCGAGCGTTCTCAAGACTTAACCGCGAGCGCTCGGCGGTGAACTCTCTCGTTGCAGCCTGTACACGAGCCTCGGCAGAATCCTCAGCGGCCCGAAGATCTGCTTCGGTTTTCGCCAAAGCCTCGTTGGAGCGCTCAAGCTCATCATTCAAAATTGCAAACCGAGCCTCCAGTTCAGCAACCTGCCCTTTGAGGACCTTTTTCTGGCCATCCCAAGCAGCGGCAGCAGCTTGTAGCTCAGTAGCTCGGTCGCGCTCGAGGTGAACGGCCCGCAATGAAAGAACCAAACTCTGCATTCGAAGCACGATGTCAGAATCTACAAAACAACGGAGCTATGCAGAATATGAACTGAAACTTACCCGAAGAGCTGAAGCAGCTGAAACGCCCATCAAGCTCATAGGATTAAGATTGCGAAGGGCGTGAGCTTCGGCGGGGCCAAGTAAAGCATCAAGGGACATGATATCCTCCTTGGTGGCATCTAACAGGTTAGCATCGGGGTATATCTCCAAGGCCCGAGCTGCGACGTTGGTTGGCTTCGACGACCCCCTGGAGGCTTTGACCATGCCTTTAATCAAACCCTCGCCCATTTTAGCCTTGCCCTTGCGCTTCTCAGCCTCTCGATCAGACTCTTCCACCTGTATGACCTCGGTCGGTCCACCCACTTCAGCCCTTGCCTCGGGAACAGGCTCGGAAGTGAAATCTGGTCTCCCCTCGGGAACTGGAGGGGGAAGCTCTTCATCACTAGGCTCATCAATCAGTCCCCGGCGCGTAGTGACCAAAACTTCAGCAACGGGGACTGTAGCCTCTTCGACTCGAGGGCCCTTTGCCTTGGTCGCTCGCTTCGAAGTCGCCCTTTTTCTCTTTGCACCTGGGGAAGGGAGAGGAGCAACTCGCTTAGCATAAGTGTAAGCGGCGTTGGAAACACAAGAAAACCTACCCAAGAAAATTTCACCTTGAGAGGTCCCTTGGCTCGAGGAGGCTTTGGCTTTCTTCTCCTCAATCATCCTCTTCGCCAGATCAGCCATCTTGGCGACCCCTTTGGTGACATCCGTCACCAACCTCGCGTCCCTCTTCGTTTTCTTGCTTCCCCTCTCCTCCTCCCTGCCTTCGGCCTCCGCGTCGGCTTCATCTTCATCCTCGATCTCCCTCATGGCCTTGCTGGGAAGACCTATATAAGCGAATAGAAAGAAACAGAGTTAAATAGACGCTAAGTGAGCTAAGCACCCCGAAGTCACCAGCGACTCACCGTGCCTCTTGCACGCCCACCGGTTTTCTTCCAAACCAGCTAGCACCATCCATTGCCGCTCGGGGCGCAGTTTCACCTTCATAGTTTCGGCGGCCCACTCGAGCAGATCCTTCGGCGGGTTGATTGGGACCTTTGCAGCTGCAAGCCGAAGATGACGAGATAAGCAATGGTCACAACATAAAAACCGAAGGGAAAACGAAAGCAAACACTTACGATGAGCGTTCCACGCTTCGGGGAAGCCTGGCTCTGCCGACAGTAGCTTCGTAGGAATGAGCACGAACCGATCGTTCCATCCGCGGTCCCCGTGGTCCTCACTCTTGCTCAAAATCGCGTACGAGCCCCGGGGCAAGAGAGCGACCACCCCAGCCTTGTGGAAGTAGGGATAGTAGAGGGAAATTAAATGTTGAAAGGTGAAAGGCAAGCCGGCTCTGCTACTCAAATACTCGAGGGCTTGAACCACCCTCCAAACCCCGGGCCCAAGTTGGGCTAGGCAAAGATTGTAGGACCTGCAAAACACATCTATGATGGGATGTACTGGCAGGTCGAACCCGATGGTAAAAGGATAAGTGAAAACCGAAGAGTATCCCTCCACGTGCGTTGACACCGCCGAGCCTGGCGCCGGAAGTCTAATATCCACCTCGGGGCCCCAGCGGCAATCAGCTCGAACCGTTTCAACTCTTTCCTCGGTTATGATGCTCGAGGTGACATGAACGGGGATGTTCCTTTTCTTCCCTTTCTGAGCATCTGATTGGGCATGGACCTTTAGATCCTTGTCATTATTAAAGCTCGAGGGGATAACCAACCGAGGATCAATCTCCACCTCGAGTGGGATTTTCCTCTTGGACTTCCTCGAAGGGCCAACCTCTGCCTCCCCCTTCGAGCCACTAACTTCACTCCCTCCTACCGAGCCACCCACCCCCTTGACGCTGGTGGCGTCATCTCCCTCGACATCATCTCCTTCGACGTCATCCACCACGTCAGGATCCATATATTCGCTGACCTCAGCCGTGCCGCGGCCGGCCTTGCGTCGCGAGGGGATGGGAGCGGCAGACGTAGCTTCACCACCGTCACCTGCCACCACCTGCGAAGGTGGCGGAGGAGCAGTGGCTTCTTCATTCATTACCATGGCGGCAAAGCGCTCCGCTCGTTCGCCAGAATCACTCGAACCACGGCCTGAGTTAGTAGCAGACATGACGGAAGTCAGTAATGGAAGCTAAAAGGGTTTTTTCTTTTCCGTGAACGTGAAAAAGGTAGCGGCAGAAATGGCTAATGGAAAAGCTCTCTGTCGATTCTTCTCTCAAGTTGAAATATGGAGTGAAGAAGGAAGGGGTCAAAGTGAGGTATTTATAGTGTGTCTTGCACACGTGCAAGTGGGAGTCCAATGATGACTAAAACATTGGAGAAAGCGAAAAGACGGCGTGACCGTTAAGAGACCTATCACGAGCCGCCACGTAACGCGGAACAAAGACCCTACAGATACGCTACTTTTGAAATTCGTGGATAGGGCTTTGCCACGTCAACCTCCCGCTTAAACTCATTCCACTCCTCGGTGACTTCGGTGTCTACCGAGGAGTGGGGGGACTATCTGTATTGGGTAAAAATCGTCACCTTCGGTCAGCACCTCGAGATGGTAGACCGAAGGCAAAACGAGCTGATGCTCCGAAGAGAGGATTATCGGTCTCGTGGTCAAGCCACCGAAGCCAACGCCCTGTGACACGCCCGAAGGCAAGTTAGACCTTGGGCTTCGGCGACGAGCCATCCTACTCGAACAGCAAGGTCAAACGACCGAAGTCTTGTAACAAGGCTTCGGTTACCACCTCGGTTCCAGCGGCTTTGCAGTCCACTACTTCACCCCACTAACTCAGCCACTACTCAGCATTTACCCACCAAGATCGTGGAAGAGACATTGGCGGATGATGGAGAACGTGGGTCTGGCCCTTAGGCCTATAAATAGAAGTTCATTTTGTGTTGTAGGTATCCAGAAATACATACCAAAACTCTGTCAAAATTTGTATTGAACATCTATATATTGAAAGCAAGTTACTTTTACGCATTTGTCATCTATTTTGTGCATCGTTTATCGCTTTGATACAAAGATTTGCTTATATTCGAATCCAAATTCGATTTGTGTACCTAAAAACGATTTAGGCCCATACACACAATATATACAAGCAGTTTTTCTAGTTATTTTTAAGTATACACACCTTCTTTAATTTACAAGTGTATACATATTTATTTTACACTTTTGTGTATACGCACTTTTTTCACAATGAATACACATTTTTTTATACTTTTGTGTATACATATTTAAAAAAAAAAAAAAAAAAAGAGGAAGCTGGACGGAGCAACAGTCGCAGTGGCCGGAGCTCCGGTGAGTTGTTGCAGCGGCTCCATTGCGGTAGATCCGTTGCTGCGTTGGAGCCGCTGCAGCAGCTCAACGGAGCAGTAGCAAATGGCAACAACACACAGCAGTTACTTGTTTAAATCGAAATTGTACAAATCAAAATTTCCCTTCATTACGTCTTTCCTTGTTTAAACTAGTTACTGGTAAGGTTAATATTAGTTCCATAATTGGAAATTTTATTACTTAATTAAATGGTTCCGGACTAAGAGATGCTTTTCTTGGTGGAAAAAAAAAAAATTCTAGCTAGGTTTTCCAAGCCTCAAATCTAGTCTATAAATAGACGAAAATTTCTGCCAAAGGAGACATTAGTTTCTCTCTGACTTTTAATTAAAAAGAGAAAGACTTTCATAAGCTCTTCGTTTTTTTGGGGGGGTTTTTTGATTGCAGAACTCTTGTGCAGACTGAGAACAAAAATGGGTCGAATTCATATACAAAAATGGTTGATTTTGTTATTGGTTTTGATGTCACAAAGCTCATCTTCATGGGGTAGTTGGTTCTCTAAATTTGTGTCTAATAACGAGAATGATAAAAAACTAGAACAGACTAGTTCAGGAGAATACTCTTCTTTCAACTTTGAGCCAGAATTCTCTATGGAAGTATTTCAAAATGATGCAAAGGAACCTAAGGTTATTGAATACGCGCAACAGCAGGTGTCAGTCCCAAATTCTTGTTGGCAAAGGGCTTATAAATGTTTATATACTTCATGTTCAAAGGCTCTTCTTAATGAGGAATTAAGCGGTAGGCTTGCTTGGAATTTATGTGAATGTTTTCAGCAGTATAGTGGAAGGTCTCCTATGCCTACATGTGATGCAAATTCATCAATGACGGAATGTCTTCACCAATTGGACAGTGATGTTCAACAAAATTATTTAGACTTCTTTCTTCATACTCGTGGTTTTTGCTATCAACTGGAGTAAGTCTTTACTGCTCACTCCGGTTCACTTTATCTGATGTTTTAGCTCTTTTTTTTTGTCCATAATATTTGTTCTTTTCGAAAATCAAGATGGAATTTTACAATGTCACCCCTTACTAATAAATGACTTTAAACAAAATAATAAGTAATAATAGCTTGAATGGGGACTAATATAGTCAATTACACTGCTAATTAATGCTAAAAATGTGATTTTCTTAATACGTGAAAACACCCATGGACCGGAGGGAGTATTCCTTTCACGTTCTTTTAATAAATTTATCTTTTTCTTTTCTACTTTTTTGCTTTAGTGTGTCTTCGGTACCAAGAGAGAAATTAAGTCATATTTTTGGAGTTTACGTTGTCGAAGTAATCTCTCGGGTTTGGGCGGAACTTGTAAAATTTTTGCTTTGGAGCCTATTATAGAGTACTATTTAGATTTTAGTCAGCTTTTAAAGATTATTTAGTTTTTAGCGGCTAACATCTGAAGGTCTAGATGAGTACCAAGTTTATACACGAAGGTTGACCTAACAATTAAGAAATTAAATAGCTTTTAAAAGTAAAAATTTCGCCCAGCAGCCACTTTAAACACTGGTATTTAGTTTGAGGCCACTATTTTCTTTGGTCTTACACTAGAGGCCATTTTTGGGCCTTTACTAAATAAATATTGACTTAAGTTCTGATAATTGACTGAAGTTCAGTCCATACGGCCCTTGGACTGAAGTTCCATCTCTTAAGGACTGAACTTTCAGTCCATATGGCCATGGACTGATCTTCAGTCCATGATATGGCCATGGACTGAAGTTCCATGTTAAGGACTGGACTGAACTTCAGTCCATATGGCCCTGGTTTTAAGGACTGAACTTCAATCCGGCCTCTGGACTGAAGTTCTATCTCTTTAAGCAAAAGTGGCCACAAACTAAATATTTTGGTATTAGTGGCCTGTGCCCAAAGACCAGTGACAAAAGTGGCCTTTCGTGCACTTAGCCCCTTTTAAAAATGGAAGATTTACAAAAATATCCATCAAACCTTACTTATTTATATCTCTACGCCCATTACATTTTTACCCACTATGTTGTCTACACTGTATATCCATTCTTCTGTATACCTATATAGTATACTTGTTACACTTATACCCTCAAATCCGTAAAGAAAAATAGGTTGAATGGGTATTTTTGTAAATAAAATGGTTTGCATGGATATTCCATGTAAACTAACTTTTTTAGGCACAAACACATAAATAATTTGTTTTTGTGGACATGAAGTTCCCCTTTAAAAATTGGCCATATCTTATATGGCACGCCTTAAATAATCTCTTATGCACTTCCTCATCTTTATTACTAAACACAACCTGGTTTGCTAAGTATTATTATTACTAGTAAATGTCTTCCATATACACAGGAATGAAAGTCCACACCATGGTGAAAACCAACTTTGATTATTTATGGCCCAATAATTGCAGGGCGGAAGCATGGAAGCATGAGACAGAAAGGTTGGTGAATGATTTGAAGAGTTCTGCTGGTTTTGCAGAAAAAAAGTTAGATGACATATTAAAAGCAGAGGAGTCGATACTGAAGAACTCAAAATATGTTAAAGAATCTTTAGCTTCTATTGATGATCGAACTGAAAAAGTAGCACACACTTCCAAGAATGTTGAAGACCGCGTAAACACTGTGTTCATTCAGTCACATGCAATTTTGGTGCAATCCAAAGGAATAGCAGCTTCCCAATTAGAGTTAAGCAAAGGCCAGGCGAACATGAACGAGACTATGCATGCAAACATGGCAATGCTTCATGAATCTTTCACTAATTTAGACAATGGTATCAGTGGCCTAAGGACTAAAACTGAGGGAGTTGAGAAGGAGATTGTGAAAGTTGGTAATGAGATGACTTCTAATATGAACAATTTGCATAGTAAAGCTGATGATATTGGAAGCATTGTCGGCGAATCTTTGGATAAACAGAAACAACTTTTAGATGAACAGAATAAAGCACTTGATGGCCTGAAACTTTTCACTGAAACTCAGTCTCAAGCACTTGAAAAGAACAGGTGAAAATTCATCAAGAATATTAACGGTGTTCAAAATTTAATATATATATATATATATATATATATATGTGTGTGTGTGTGTGTGTGTGTGTGTGTGTGTGTGTGTAAAAATTATATAACCTATATAGTAGTATTTGATAAGTTTCCCTTCGCTGGCTGTAGCTTTTTGGCTCAATTGGGATACGAGCAACAAGAGGAGCTTCTTAGAGGACAGGAACAACTCCAGAAAACAAATGATCTTCTATTTGAGAAATCAAAAACAATATTAGTTACTCAGGTTTGGTTATTCATATTAAAGAACTTCCACTGAGCACATTTATTTCCTTAGATTTCTTGTATTAGTTCCTGAAGTTCATTAATTGTACCAACAGGAAACCTTTGAGTCTAAACAAGCAGGCATGCTTCATACAATGGACAAGATGTTCTCCTTGCTAAGTGCCATATTTCTTGAATCCAGATCGATCAAAGCTTCCTTGGTTTATTTACTGTTAATCTTTTTACTCTACATGTTCACTAACACGAAGCAGACATATAATGTGAGATCTAGGCTTTACATGGGTAAGTATCAATTTTTCTTTTACGTAAGATTCTTTTCTTATAAAAATCCTTTTTACTCATCATCTTTTCTGTTATTTTGGTTTGTTCTAGGATTATGCCTCACATTGTTGATTGAAGTAGCCATAATTAGATATGAAACTAACCAAATCGATATTCAAGCATGGAATGTGAACATAGTTAGGTCATTATTTGTGCTACTCGCATCATACCAAATCCTCTACGCCATTTGCACATACAGGTACAAGCAGAACAAAAACATAAAACTTCTTTTTAGCATAACAATATTTCAGTAGAAAATCCACATATTTTCTTATTGTGCAGAGATTATGAAGCGTTGAATCATCAGATGTTACAAACACTTGTTGAGAAGGTTAATGGTATTCAAAGACAATTTGAGTACTTGTTATGGGAATTGGAGAATGATGATTCAGACGATGAAGTGCAATGGTCTTCCTGGATTGAAACTGAATTACCAGAAGATATTGACAAATTGAAGGACCCTGATTTTGTATTACTTGAAGTAGGGGAGAATTCAGTAGGAAGCAAGTTAACTACAGGGAGATACAACTTGAGGAATCGCAACCTTTTGACATATTGATGATCTTAACAAAATTCTAAACTTTTTTTGTTGTTCGTCTCCCAAGAGGAAAAGCATTTTCTTAATTCGGTGTTTTCTCTTATACTACTAATTTTATGTACTATTAGTAACTTTGGAACTTGATTATTCATTTTAATTCATTCAGTTGGTTTTGTTTATGAGCTATTCTTGTATTAGATAAACTCATGAAGTGATTCTCATAGAGGACATTCGGTCAATGCATGATTCACTTGTTGCGTCGTTGGTTTTAAGTTATGTTTTGTGGTGTTGACTCAATAATGAGCATCAGTTGATCTGTTAATATATATATTTTTTTAATATTCAACTATTCTCCATTAACAATCAAACCAAATTCAAGCACAAATATTATTCTCCAAAAATTGGATCTAACTAAATCACAACAAAGTAAAATATAATTTTCAGTCCAATCCCCAAAAACGTGTTTTTTAAATTGTTAATTAGTAATCGTGTGATTTATTTGATTTCTTATAATTTTTGTTTATTCGTAATTAATTTAATAATTAATAATGCACAAGCTTGAGAGCATTGAAGAAAATTCCAATACTCCTTCCCACATATAAACCTTAAAAAAATGGGTTTAATTTTTATTTATTGTTAATGTACATTTGTACATTGAAAATGTACATTGAATTAGTAACTTGTATGATAAGACAATAGTTAAATTGAACAATTATGTAAAGTTAGTAAAATTGATTACCAATTTTGGCATTAGAAGGATAAATTTTACACCCATATAATATGGGTATAATGTGGGTTAGCCTATCTTCAACCCGTCCATTAAACACCCAATTCATTTTAGGAAATTTTAAAAAATAAGCAGCTCGCTACACAAAATTATAAATAGGAGACCATATTTTTTTTCATGCATAGCACCCATTCCTAAAACTAGAAATTCTAGTACTCCTTCATTAAAAATACCCTAACTATCAAATCTCCCCCTCCCTAGCCACTAAGCCGCCGGTAGACACCCTCCCCGCCCGTGCTCTCGTTACTTTTTTGTATTTTACTGAATTTATGTTGTTTATTGCATCTAAATCATTATTTTGGACAAGTTTATACACACAAATCTCCCCCAAAAAATAAATTATACATGAATATGCATAGATAAATGCGTAGCAATGAGAGAAATACAAAAATATACACAAAAAAGTAAATATTCATATAAACATCCTTAATAAACATATTTATTCACTCACATATACATACTTATGCAAATTTATACAATTTTATAGTGTATAAATTTGTATAAAATTATATAAACTTGCGGCGGACTGCTATCTCGGGAAAAAGGTGACATATTGGGTAAGATTCGAAAATATGGATCGATTTTGATAATTTTCGTCTTTTGCTTGTCTTTTAATGTAATTATCCCTTCATTTTTGACCCGCATAAAAAAGGTGAGTTGGGCTTAAACCCATTTTCTAACATATCTGGCCATTTAGCATAGGAGCCTTATATCAAAATGGCCATCGGATAATTTGCACAAAGCTAGCCAAATTTTAATCCAAATAGTAAATGATACATTTAATAGCATTGCCCCATAGATTAGGAGAATCCCACGTACATTAAGTGATTAATATTTTCTTAACCAAAAATATCATTGTAACCTACCTTCTTCTTTCCACACCACCAACACAGTTTGTTTTCTTTTTCTTCAATCATGGATATTTGTTCATCAATTTTTTTTTTCTCACAAAATAACCTAATAGATATTCAATATCATTTTATAATCAGCCACACAAAAGCACAACCCCTTATTTACGGTGTTCAAAACATACATACATCCTGTGAAGAAACTACATTGTTGTTAGAGTAGAAATATTATCAAAAGGTAATTCATTAAAAATCTATTAACTTGTAGTTACATATTATATTATAAAATTTTAATTTTATCATCCCGAACAGTATGGAGTCAATAAAAATGCATATTCTACAATGCATACACGCGAATTATGCATATAACACATATTTGGTTACACCCCATCATATATAAATTATATGCAATGAATGACAATAAATATACCTCATATATTTGAAATATAATACGTATATAAAGTGCATATTTTGCAAACCTGATGCATACATGTGAATTATGCCTATAACATAATTTGGTTATACCCCAATATATAAATGATATGCAATCGAAGACGATAAATATACCTCATATATACGGATATACATCGGTGGCAATGGAAGACATAAATCTAACATTTATAAACTGATACGCAATCTAAAAAGTATCTATAATCTAAAACTGATATAATCTAAAAATCTAAGTTTTTGACTTTTTAGATTACCACGCTTTTGATTTGGTTTGCTTTAAATTAGGAGAAACTTAAGTTAATTGATATACTTAAAAATATTTAATAAATATCTTTAATTAGTGAGATAAGATCCTATCTTAAAATAACCGACATATCTATTCGACTCCCCTAAAACTAGGCATGTAAGGGAGAAAGTGTTTAGTAAAAAAGAATGTCTATAATAAGTAAATGACATATTGTTAAATGTCTATAAATTTTATTTTTTGTTAGGGACTCTTCTAAATGTTCATGCCACGCAATTTTCTCATCTTCTAATTTTTGAAAATTTATTGGCATGAACACGGTAAAAAGTAAGAAACATTATATAAACACATTTATCGTTTATTATGAAGTCTAAACATTTATCATTTGTATTATACATTATATAGCCTATTTGAAGGGATATGGATTACCATTTACATTCCCTTTCCTAATTAAATTCTAATCTCTTATTAACTGATTTCAAATATTAATACCACCTAATCCTAAGCACCACTAGCTGCGCCTACTCTTGTGGGATATGCATAATCGTTTCATTCAGCTCCCCTCCAGAGGAGATCCCCTCCATTCCCATCATTACATGCTTAAATGAGAGCCACCTGTCCACTTTGTCAATCAATGGTCTAAACTTAATTACCTTAACCACTTGGTTAACTACGATTAAGAGATAAATAATTTCCATTTATCCAACAAAACTAGGCCAAAAGGAAACGAAAAAACAAATCAGCTATTCAATTAGTACAATTTTAAATTGGTCCCACACTGAACACTTATTCTCCAAATGTTTGATATTCAAGAATTGCAAAATTTGTATCCTTTGCATTATTGCATATACTGTGGGTAATACCGTTAACGTTCTGCATATTTTTTTTGGTATTCATTCTTTATTTATTTTGTTTATTCATTCTAAACACACTTTGGGTACACTATTTGCATATCTTTTTTTGTGTATATTCTGCATCACTATGGGTATACTTTCTGCACAAACTTTGAGTTTAATATATATATCATATTACTATAAAAGCATCTCCTCAACAAAAACAAAAGTCAGATTACCAAAAAACCCCTACACATAATACCTGATTAAAAAAGAAAAAAAAAACAAATAACCAAGACACGGAAAAACCAAAAGACATGGCTATTCACAACACCAACAAAGAGGGAGCATGCGTTGCTTCACTCCTAGGAGGAGAGCCAACGCTTCATGTTTCATATATATGCCTATTTGGAAGAACACATTTTTGGTTTGGTTCACGTCTCCCTTTTTATGGGATTCTTTTTTCCAAAATCTTATTTATTTATGGACTTTTTATCTTAGAGTTAGTGTTTGTTTCCCTGAGTTCTTGACTTGGGGCTTCGCATCTTCAAGTAACAGTCTCCGCGATTAGATTGTTGGGTAGTCGTCAGTTAACCACGAGTTTATTTTATTCTTTTCATTAGACGTCTTTTACTGGAATTTATTATGCGTCTCATAAAAACCTTTGGTTATTTTGTTAGGTATGCTTCGCATCATATTCCTCAAGGATCTGCTTCTTATTCTTTTGAACTAAAGTATGTTGGTTTTTCTCTTTAATTGAGTGTTTTAAATAGTTGGGGTGCAAAATTGATTTCAAATGCTATGATTGTACTTCTATTTTTACACATTGCAAAAACGAAGAGAGAAGTTAAGTTCTTTATTTTAATCACGCGCGCACTTCTTTTGCTGTTTACATTGGATTAGGCAAGTGCCAAATAAACATATAGGTGTAAATTGGTTTTCATTTTAGTGTATAATAGGCCGTTGCATTGCTCTGCAAAATTGAGAAGTATAAACTCTCGAAAGCAAATCCCATCCATTAATTAGTGTAACTCTTATAAACAATGAGTCGAAATAGATTATAGTGCATTCCACACCGAGTTCTATACGAGGGCCAATGGTACTGCACTTTCAATGTATACATCTTCCATAACATTGACCAACTAATTTGCAGGTATCAATGGGGTCTATATGATGTGTAGCACATGAAGGTATGAACAGCCTTTCTTATTTCATCTCTCGATTTCTCAATGAAAATTCTTTTTGTTTAAAAATTGTTATGTTTGTCGTTGCCTCGATAACTACTACTTTCAGCTGTCCTGGTCTTCATATAGATTTTTCTTTTGCAAATGACATTAACAAAATTTCCTATTCACACAATTTTATCTTTACTGCAGGGTTTTGGCAGTTTCTTTTATGATTGTGACCAGTTGGGATTGCATCGACACAACATCTATGTGTAGAAAGTAATACTTCTGCACACCCCTCAACCAAGGCTACATACTGATCATTTTGCATATACTCGGACATCAAGTGAGAAAATTTTAACACACTCTTTTAACTATAGTCCGTATTCTCGATATCAAAGTCATGCTTAACTCGAAGAAGTTGGGTAATTCTTGATCTGAAGGTAAGAAATGCAACTTGGAAGAATGTTATCTGTTTTGACTCGGAAATGGGCTTTGTAAGTAAAAAAAAAATGAAGATGGCTCGTGGGATTAAGTTGTCAGTGCTCTCAGAGCGAACAAAAGAAACTTATATGTGCATTTTACCTCCAAATCATCTGTGGATGTACCCAAATGCCAGGGTGCATTGGAAAAAATAGAAGCTGAGGTAGATGGTTAAACTGTTACATCAATCTTCTGACTGATAATCACTCTCTTCTGGATTGCCTCTCAGTTTGTAAAGAATCATAAAGCACCCTTGTTTTGAATCTTTGGGTAATATGTTGAACCACTTAAATTTGACAATATTAGAGTTTCTTCCATATGCTTGCATATTGCAAAATCAGACTTTAGGTAGATAAAGAAATGTCATGTTGGTTAATGGGTTATTGCTTAATGGCTGATGGTATAGAATGAATTTGATGTTTTCATGTAAAAGGTGTAATTCCCTATCATTGGTACATCAAATAATTTAGGCTAAATACATAAATGGCCCCTCAAAGTTGGCCCTAATTTCCAGTTAGACACTCATACTTTTCAATGGACCAGATACACACTCCTTTTTGGCAGAGGTGTATCTCGTGAACACCTGTATCTGTTAGTTCATTTGCGTGAAGTTCACTCGCTGCTGACGTGTAAAATGACCCAATGAAATATTGACACGTATTATTCAAAAAAAAAAAAATCACCTGTTACTAAAAAAAGAGAATTCAATATTCCCAAAAATAAATATCAATTTTTAATTATACATCTTCTCTTCCGAAATATCAAATCATCCCTCACCCCCCCCCCATCACCACTCCCTCCTTTATTACCACCTGTTACCCTTCCCCCTTCCCCGCGTGTCTAATTACTCTTAATCCTCTCTAAACTACAGCTTGTTTCCCTTCCCTCCGTTTATACAGTGGTGTTTGAATTCAAAAAAGGTAGCCATGGAAGCTTTTTCAAAAAGGTTTAAAAGGGGTAGCCATGGAAGGTTCAAAAAGATAAATATTGTTTAAGTTTTTCAAATGGGACCCACACATAAATTAGTATTATTAAAAAGAGATAAGACGAAGTATGGAGCCCCCCACGCTCCAAGAGTCGAGGGAAACACACATGTTTTACCATGTAGCGTAAGGTATTTGCTAGACACATCTCTGTCAAGAAGAGGTGTCTATCTGGTCATTTGGAAAGTATAAGCATCTAACTGGAAATTGGAGCCAACTTCGAGGGGACATTTATGTATTCTGCCAATAATTTATAGAACATTCTTAATATTATTCTTCTGCAAAAAACATGGCCTACCGTGCCAAATTTGTCACGGTAATTCTGAATAATAAATATCATGCGATAGATAAAACTATAGTACATTACTCGGTATACACGTGCAACGCACGTGCCGAAAAACTAGTATATATATATATATATATATATATATATATATATATATATATATATATATATATATATATATATATAACTATGGGTATACTTTCTACGAATATATTCTGCATATAACTATGGATAATTGCCTCCACTATAATTTCTAGTTGCATTTCAGCACAAACAAATATCAAATTTATCTGTGGTATCTCCAAATATACTCGTATCTTTTTTTTTTTCATAAGATTCTTTGATCAAAATCGAGTGGGTGTGAAGTGAAGTTTCGTTGGTTTCTTTTTTATATGGAACTTCAAAGTTCTGCATGTGTGTATTCTGTGAGTAAAAAAATTGATGAACAATTCCATGATTGAAGAAAAGAAAATGAATTGTGTTGGCGGGTGTGGATAGAAGAAGGTGATGATAGATATGGAGTAGGTTACAATGATATTTTTGGTTAAGAAAATATTAATCATCTAATTTAGATAGGATTCTCCTAATTTTGGGGGCAATTCTATTAAATGTATCATTTACCATTTGGATTAAAATTTGGCTAGCCTTTGTGAAAATTGGCCAGCGCCATTTTGATGTAGGGCTTCTGATCCACGCTCAATCCTACACCATTAATGGTGAAGGGCGGTCGTCAAAGTATAATACCCGATGTGAGTCGGGGTCGATTTCCCAAGGGAACTAGCACGTTAAGTGAGAGAGTTGTAAATAGATATTCAAATGAGGTTTAGTGTTGAGTCCTAGAAGTATGATTTGTTTTATGAAAACTATGATTAATTCTAAAGTGTAAGCAATTTAACGAGTAAGTTGTTCGATATTACTAGACTAGGGGTGCAACCAACTAATAGTGATTTCCAACTAACGGGTGTCTTTACTTCACTTTCCCAACACAAGTATAATTATGGTCGAGCATTCCAATCGTGATCTCTAGAATCCTTCCGGCCTAAGAGAGATCTTTCACAACCCACTCGTCAAAGCCTTAGTTGAATGCTTAAAGCACTACTCAATGACCCGAGGAAAGGAGACCTCTTCCGAGCGTAACTCCTTTTAGATGAGTTAGTCTATATCAATAGCCTATCAACTCAAATCCTCGCCAACTCCACTATTCTACACTAGTTAATCTCTTCCGAGTCTTTAACTAGCAATGTAGACAAGAAATCCCAAATATCATGGATTTTGGAATTTTGATGTTATTGTAATGGGGAGTTGGATAATTGTTACTTATGTTATAGTTAGTGAAATAGAACAACACCCATTAATTTTCTATCACAATAGCATAGTTACACCCCTAGTTATGAGTTTAGCTACTCATAACTAGGGTTTGAATCATAGTAATAAAGATGTAATGAAAAGATGAAATCATGTTGGACATAAGTTTGAATTGATATATGGAATCAAGATTCAAAGTTACAAGATTAGAAGCTTACAAAATGATGTTAAACCTCTACTTGGCTCTCAAAATCGCCTCAAACTCAATGCCAAACGTAATAATAGAATTCCCCATTCAAAACTTAGCTTAAGCTATTTATACAAGCAGGGAGAATTTGCACAGCACAGTGGAGTAGGCGGCCAGCCTACTTTAGTAGGCGGTCAGCCTACTTTAGTAGGCGGCCAGCCCCTTTTTTGGTCAGTCTCTGGATCTTCACTGTAGGCGCCCCGCCTCTGTAAAGTAGGCGCCCCGCCTCTTTTTTGATCACTCTCTGGATTTTCTGTAGGCGCCCCGCCTCTGTAAAGTAGGCGCCCCGCCTCTTTTTTTCTCATTCTCTGGATTTTCAGTAGGCGCCCCACCTCTGTAAAACAGGCGGGGCGCCTCTTTCTGGCTTCAACTTTTCCAATTCTTTCTTGATGTCCTTTTCTTTCACACTTTGGCTCGAATTCTTGCTCTCTAGCTTCAATCTTCAACGAGTATCCTTGTGAATTCATTATAACTTGAAACTAAGCGATTCATGACGTCAATAACACAAAATGTCGCTTTTGGATTCAAAAACGTAAGTTTAGCGTAGTCTTTAAGTTGGTAAAATACCAACTTATCAACTCCCCCAAACTTAAGTCTTTGCTTGTCCTCAAGCAACTCAAAATCACGAGACCAAAGCTTGCTCCATTTTAAGCTTGACACCAAGGTATGTTCCACATTTCGAATTCCACAAACAATATTATTTTAATTATTTTTGTTTTTGCAATAATGAATTAGTTGGTACTAACTAGTCACATATACCAAAATGAACAATTGACAAGCAACTATGCACTTCATTCGGACTATGGCAAAAAGGAAACTCACGAGCCTTTAAAGTTATCTCAAGGTTATCGGCTTGCTCCGATTGTTCATGAGCCTCAATATGCATTCAAACCCCTTGCTCAAAAGTTACTTGCTTCCTTACGACGAAGAATGGAGTCCGTCACTCACAAAAAGTTTTAAAACCAAATTTGGACTCCAAGAAATTGAACTCTCACTCTCATAAAGAAATGCTCGTGTGTGTTTCTCAAAAATTCAAAGACTTGCTCTTCTTGTACTTCTCCACTAATGTAGGGCCACTTGACTCGGGATCAATTAGGACTTGACATGGTTGCAATGTAGGCTTTTGGTTTTAAGGTGTGGTAGATTTGGCTAATTAGTGACTAACACCTCCATAGTACTACATCATTTTGATCTCTTTTGTGCAACCTTTCTTTCCCTTAGGCTCATCCTACTTTTTTTTTTTTTTTTTTGAAGATGGTGCCAATTAATCCCTTCTTTATTCACACTTTTCTTTTCTTTTCTTTTCTTTTCTTTTCTTTTGTATCTATCCTTCCATTTTCACTTTCTTTTGTTTCTCTTTTCTTCTTTCTTTTATTTCTTTTTTTTCTTCTTTCTTTTATGCACTTCAATTCGACATTCACCATGGGATTCCAAGCTTTTACCATCTCCCCCAAACTTAGGTTTTAGCCTAAGTTGCACGTTTTTCAATGCACACATGGAGGTTAGGGGTTAAAAAGAGGGTTGGTGCCTTAGCACACAAGAATTGGCTCGGTTTTCAATTTAGTGACTGCCAAATGAAAGGTTAAGGCTCAGAGGGGTTAACTGGGGTAAATGCGTACGGGTAGGCCATTTGGGATAGTAGCGGTCCAAAGAAAGCCTAAAATCATATCTCGAGTCAAGTTTCACCTAGGATTTCGTCTCAAAGCACATTAAGAGCAAGTTCCAAACTTACAAGTCACACACACAAGCTTATTATTCAAGAGCTCACCACACTTGCAAGTAATCTTTCAAGTTCAAGGTCTAAACACACACTAAGGACACTCACTCACAAAGCATAAGATGGTTCAAATTTTAAACCACGCCAACAACACAATTGAGTTAACTAGAGAGCCTCGTGGTCTACAACTCATGCCATGCCATTCAAAATACACATTCATTTGTCAAAGTTGCCATAACAGTAATGTAACAATAGGTGGTACCACATAATCCATTAATATATTTTCAAAAGGTTTCATGTACAAACTTGGTTCAAAAAGAACCTCCGGAAAGAACCAAGTGAAGAAAACCGGAGGCTTATTTGAAAAGTAAAAAGTCAAACATAACATAACTACTAGCTATACTAAACAAGTGCGTGTATATAAAGATGGTCCGAATTGTATATGGATATCATTAAACACAGGGCACTATCCAAAATACATATACGAATTCGGACCCCTCCCCCAACTAAAAACTCTAGCATCGTCCCCGCATGCTAAGTCAAACAAAGTAAAGTGTGAAGGGGGGTAGAAGGGAACTCCCTGTATGCTCAAGCAACGCCCTTCCCTTTGCCCGCTACAGGGGCAAGTGAGGGCCCAGCTGGTGGTGCCTGTCGTCTCTCTGCTGTTCGGCGGGCTGACTCAATAGATCTCCGTGTAGCAATGTCAACCTGCATCTCCTCGGGCGACAGGGTGAGGTCACCAACAGTCCCTGAGACTGGATCAAGAGCATCATCCTCAATATCGAAGTCCATGGCCTCAGTAGCCTCAATGTCCTCGAGTAAGTCCTCGTCTTCTTGTTGCTGAGCTTTCTTTGACTGTTTGGTTGGAGGCTTAGAGGCCTTTGAACTAGACGCTCGGTGTGCAACTGAAGACGGCTGTGGTGGTAGTGAAGAGGATACCAAAGGAGCCGGAGCAGCTGGAGCAACAGTAGAGCCAAGTGGAGCAGCTGGAGCAACAGTAGAGCTAAGTGGAGCAGCTGTAGTAGCAACTGGGGCAGTGGCCTTAGCAGAACCCCGTCGAACATAAGTAGCAACTGGGGCAGTGGGGATGACCGGGCCCTTAGGCTGGGGCTGTGGAGGGGCTGAACTCTGTGGACTGATAACCCCTCCGGCAGGTACACCTAACGCCTTGCTAACCTTCTTGTCTAACATAGAGTAATGGGTAGCAAGGTCAGACAATGAGGCCTTTATGGCACGAACATCCTGTGAGTGAGCCTGAAGGGCCAATGTGTTAGCTTCCACAGCTCTGGTGTGGTTCTCAATAGTCTTGGAATGAGCCGTCAAGACTCGAACCAACTCACTAAGCTGCTCAGTAGAGACCTCAGGGGGTGGAGGTGGTGGTGGGGGCTGCACCTGTGGTAAGTTAGAAATAAGAGCCCGAAGCTCATCCAACTGGGTACCAAGATCATGCACATCCGCGGGGAGAGTGCTAGTGCCAATACCTGAAGTAAAGGGGCTCGCCTCATGCTGAGGGGCTGCCTCAGAAGTGGGTGGTACATCATCATGATCATCATATAGAACAGTACCTGAGGAAGCCTTTGGCGGGGAGTCCTTGAAAGCATACCAATAGAAGGCAGATTTAGGAGGCGATTTCAAGTCCCCTGGTTGCTCCGGGCAACCACATTTCAGCAAATAATCAGTCAATGTAGAGGGGAATGCCAGGTTATCCTTCTCAGATTTCACCACTTCTCGCATGTGTTTAAGCATCTCCGCTCCCAAGTTTACTTTGATACCTTTCATCAAACAACCAATCATTACGGCTCTCTTCAAAGTTAACTTGTTATCCTGACTAGTTGGCCGCACTCGTGATATAACAATGTATTGCCAACCCTTTGCTTCAAAATTAAGGTCGGCCCTCACAATTTGAATTCCCACCTTTTTCCATTCCGGGTTCGCCTTCCTACCAATGATCGGTACCAGCCACTCTCTTTGCTCTTCCCGGGAAAGTTTCAATTTTTTTACATGTTGGGATGGATTTAAATGTGGAAGATCCAAGTGTGCATTTAATGCTCGTGCAGAAATATCAACATACCTACCTCGGCAATACACTCTGTTGCTCCCCTTTGCCGTGGCAGCTAGATTGGCATAGAACTCCGCGACCAATTGCTCATTTGACTCCCTTAACGGTTTCTTCAAAGCTGCCTCCCACCCGGTTGCTACATACCGGTTGTAAATGTCGGGATTCTTGACATCCACATCCTTCATGCTAATAACCCTTTCCGGATTGACTCGCTGATTTTGAAACCGTTTCACATAGAATCTGAGTGCCTTTCTTGAACAGAATTTGAATTTCATCTCCTCGTTCATATCCTCTTCACTTGACACCTCCGCTAGGGCCTCCGGTTGCCCATCTTCCTCCTCCTCTACCTCTTGAGTTTGCTCCTCCTCTATCCCTTGTGCTTGTTCTTCTTCGACTTGTTCCTGTACCAGTTGCATAGGAGGGGCAGTTTCTTGCCTTGTTTTCTTTCTCAATTCACTTCTTGATTGTGTAGCCAAGTTGACCAATGGTACATCGTCCCGTGTGTCATCATCAAGAGGAGGAGGTGGGGCTTCCGGCTTCCTTTTTACTGTTTTCTTGCCCATGGTACCTGTGGAAGCATAGAAGAATGATCATGAGTTACAATTAAAAGCATTGCAAAAGGCAAGAGAATAGACAAACACCACAAGGCACAGTGCAACAGTCAGCTAGCAAACAGGCGCCCCGCCTCTGTAAACAGGTGGTGCGCCTGTTTCAGTTTCAGAACAGCCCAAACAGTGGCATGGCAGCACACAGGGAGTCTACATAGGGTACACAGATGCAGGCCAAATAGAGCAGTAGATCATGTAGTTCATAGCAGCGTAAACACTCAGTTACGTCTATGGAAATTGCAATTGATAGCATAACCCAGAACACACAATTGGGGGTAAAAACAGAGCAACAAAACAGGGGGTTTACACCAACTTTTCAGGCAGCCAAGGTTGCTTCCACACTCTCATGGGTTGTGCAATTCAAGTGGTGTGGTTGTCAAGCATAAATTCAAACTACGTGACTCAATGGGAGAATCACCAAATTCACCAAAATCACCAGAACTAACTCAAGTTTACAACTCAAGGAATTAAACTAGTAGCCCGTTTCATGATGCCCATTTGTGCACAAACTAGAAGGATTTTCAAGCATTTTCAATAACGACCGAGCTATCGGAGTTTTAAATGCTCACATGATCCAAACTACTACTCCAAATTCTTGACCTCAATTTCCAACAACTATAGCAAGCTCAAGCATAGGTTGTAACATTCAAGTTCATTACTTTATGCAATTCCAATTTCAAGCGCATATGAACACGTTTTAAAAATGCATGCTTCCCCCAACTAATGGCTCGACAAATGCGAGTTTTCAAAGCATCACAATGGCATTCCCAACACTCTAAATAATTCAAGAGACCAATTATTAGGGAGTTCAAGCCCTGGGTTCAAAATTTCACCAAAATTCCCAATTTTCAAACCGAAACCCTAACTTTCTCAATTTACCAACTTCAATATGTATCATTTAAGCTCAAGGAACAATTTTTTATACTAAAGTAGCCTAATATGAACTGCTCCTATAACCACAAATATTGTTTCACAAAGTTAAAGAAATTTAAAGCAAAAATTAAAAGAAATTGCACACATACCCGAATTTAAGCAAGAGTGAAGATAAAGGGTGATGATGGAGTGATTTGTGTGTGTTTGTGATGGATGAAATTGATTTTTATGGAGTGGGGTGATGATTTTCGGCCAAAGGGTCTTGGGGTTTTGCTCAATTTGTGTTTTAAATTGAGAAAGGAGGTGGTCCGCCTATTTTTAAGCTTAAACCCGACGGGTCGGGTTTCATGGAAAAAGGGGCGGTCCGCCTATCCTTTATGGGCGGTGCGCCTACTTTATGCTGCGATTCTAATACAATGTAAGCTTACCTGGGCGGTCCGCCTACTTAGGTGGGCGGTCCGCCTATTATGCACAGCAGGATTTCTTGAAATTCCCCTTGGCGTACTTCCTTCACTTCCTCGTTCCGCACTTCACTCAACTCGGGTACCTGCACATGTAACAACTAATTATGCTAAAAACATGGGTTGCCTCCCAAGAAGCGCCTAATTTAACGTCGCGGCACGACGGTTTTGGCTTTTCCTCCTCAAGGTTCATCAAGGTAAATGCACGCCACTTCACCCACCTCGGCGTCGCATCCCAAATAGTGTTTCACTCTATGCCCATTAACCCGGAAAGTTCTTCCGCCTTCTCTTGATTGCAAATCGACGGAACCATAAGGGGTAACTCCTACCACCTTAAAAGGCCCCTTCCACTTTGACTTGAGCTTGCCCGGGACTAACTTCAACCGGGTGTCGAACAACAACACGACATCTCCTTCTTTGAATGTCCGGTTCCAAATCCTAGAATCATGGAGCATTTTCATTTTCTCCTTGTAGATCATTGCATTCTCATAGGCTAGGAACCGGAATTCATCAAGCTCGTGCAAATTTGAGATTCTTGCATTGGCGGCATCATTCCAATCCATGTTCAATTTCTTCAATGCCCATAGGGCTTTGTGTTCAAGTTCCACCGGTAAATGGCAAGCTTTTCCGAACACCAACTTGAATGGAGACATCCCAATTGGAGTTTTGTATGCGGTTCGGTAAGCCCATAGAGCTTCATCAAGCTTCCTTGCCCAATCGGTTCTATTTGCATTAACCGTCTTGGCAAGAATATTCTTTACTTCCCGGTTTGAAACCTCGACTTGGCCACTTGTTTGGGGGTGATAGGGAGTTGCAACCTTGTGTTTCACTCCATATTTTTGAAGGAGGTTTGAGAAGGCACGGTTGCAAAAGTGACTCCCACCGTCACTAATGATTGCCCTTGGAGTCCCAAATCTTGTAAAGATGTTCTTTTTCAAGAAATTCAATACACTCTTGGCTTCATTGTTGGGGAGCGCAACCGCTTCCACCCACTTGGACACATAGTCAACCGCCACCAAGATGTATTTGTTGCCATAGGAGCTCACAAAGGGCCCCATGAAGTCAATCCCCCATACATCAAACAATTCAACTTCCACAATGGGATTCATTGACATTTCATGCTTTCTCGAAATTCCCCCCATCCGTTGGCATTGATCACAATTCTTGACCCAAGCATGGGCATCCTTGTGCAAGGTTGGCCAAAAGAAACCACATTGTAGCACCTTAGCCGCCGTCCTAACTCCACCATGATGTCCGCCGTAAGGCGAAGAATGACACCCATTCATAATGGCCTCTTGCTCGGGCTCGGCAACACACCGTCGGATCCATCAACACACACCCTAAAGAGATAGGGCTCATCCCAATAATAGAACCTTGCATCTTTTGCCAACTTCTTCTTTTGATAAAACGTGAAGTCTTCGGGGTAAACTCCCCCAACTATGAAATTGGCTAAGTCGCCATACCAAGGGATTGGTTCCCAAGACACTGCCAAGATCCTTTCATCCGGAAAGGTATCATCTATCTCCACTTCTTCCTTCGGGCGACCTTCTTCCTCTAACCGTGACAAATGATCCGCCACTTGGTTCTCGGTCCCCTTTCTATCTATCACCTCAATGTCAAACTCTTGAAGAAGTAACACCCAACGAATGAGTCTTGCCTTGGAATCCTTCTTTGCCATCAAGTACCGGATAGCGGAGTGGTCGGTATGGACAATTGTTCTCGACCCCACCAAATATGCTCGGAATTTCTCAAAGGCGAAAACTATTGCTAGAAGCTCCTTTTCCGTCACCGTGTAATTCATTTGAGCTCCATTCATCGTTTTACTTGCGTAGTAGATAGGATGAAACATCTTCTCCACTCTTTGACCTAGCACGGCTCCCAAAGCCACATCACTAGCGTCACACATGAGCTCAAATGGGAGCTCCCAATTAGGACTCACAATTACCGGTGCGGTTGTCAACCTCTTCTTCACTTCTTCAAAAGCCTCTAAGCAAGCTTTGTCAAACACGAACTTGGCATCCTTCTCCAAAAGTTTGCACATAGGATTCACAACTTTGGAGAAGTCCTTGATAAAGCGGCGATAAAATCCCGCATGCCCCAAGAAACTTCGGACACCCTTCACGGTCATTGGAGGTTGGAGTTTGGAAATCACCTCAATCTTCACTTGATCTACTTCGATGCCTCTTTTAGAGACTTTGTGTCCCAACACTATTCCTTCTTGCACTAAGAAATGACATTTCTCCCAATTGAGCACAAGCCTTGTTTCTTCGCATCTCTCTAGCACCCTTTCCAAGTTTGACAAGCAATCATCGAATGAATCTCCAACTACCGAGAAGTCATCCATGAAAACCTCAAGAAAATTCTCCACCATATCGTGAAAAAGAGCTAGCATGCACCTTTGGAATGTGGGGGGGGGGGGGGCATTACAAAGACCAAATGGCATTTTGCGGAATGCAAAGGTGCCATAGGGGCAAGTGAAAGTGGTCTTGTCTTGATCCTCGGCCTCAATGGATATTTGGTTATAGCCGGAGTACCCATCCAAGAAACAATAGTAAGCACGACCCGCCAACCGATCAAGCATTTGATCAATGAATGGCAAAGGGAAATGGCCCTTCCTTGTAGCGGTGTTGAGCTTTCGATAATCCATACACACTCTCCATCCGGTTACGGGTCTAGTTGCAATGGACTCACCCTTGTCATTTAGAATCACCGTCATACCCCCCTTCTTGGGCACACATTGCACGGGTGACACCCACTTGCTATCGGACAATGGAACTATCACACCCGCATCTAGCCATTTGATGATTTCTTTCTTCACTACCTCTTGCATAGGAGGATTCAATCTCCTTTGGTGTTCTACACTTGGCCGACACCCTTCTTCAAGCAAGATCTTATGAGTGCATACCCCCGGATCAATACCCCTTATATCCGCCAAGGTCCATCCTATAGCCTTAATCCTCCTCTTCACCACTTCAACAAGTTGGGATTCTTGAGTTTTGGTCAAATGAGATGAGATGATTATGGGTAGAGTGGAGTTGGGACCAAGGAAGGTGTATCTCAAATGGGATGGCAAGACTTTCAATTCAAGTTTCGGTGGTTCTTCGATGGATGGTTTTGTTGGTGGTGTTTCTCGGTTCTCAAGGTCTAGGGATAGCTTTTTAGGTACATAGGGTTTTGATCCAATGCCTTCACTACCTCCGCTACACTCTCTTTATTTTCTACATCCATGTTCCATATCACCGCCGCCAACGTGTCTTCTTGACTAGCTAAGACACTCTCCTTTTCTACTAGGGCATCAACCACGACATCAACATAAGAACAAGTCGCGTCATTATCCATTGGTTGTTTCAAGGCCTTGCAAATATGAAAAACGGTCTTCTCTCCATTGAACCTAAAAGTAAGTTCACCTCTCTCCACATCGCAAAGAGCTCTCCCGGTTGCCAAGAATGGTCTCCCAAGAATGATGGGTACTTCAAAATCTACGGGGCAATCAAGAATCACAAAATCCGCCGGGAAGACGAATTTGTCCACCTTCACCAACACATTGTCAATAATTCCAATCGGACTCTTCATTGAGCGATCGGCCATTTGTAAGTTCACGGTTGTTGGTCTAGGTGCCTTGGTGTCCAATGTTTTATACACCGCATATGGCATTAAGTTGATACTTGCACCTAGGTCACACAAAGCTTTCTCAAAGTGTCTTCCACCAATTGTGCATGGAATGGTAAAAGCCCCGGGATCTTCCATCTTTGGAGCTATGTGTTTTGACACAATTGCACTCACTTGATGCGTCACCTTGATTGTCTCGAAATCTCCATACATCTTCTTGGTCACCAAATCTTTCATGAATTTAGCAATGTTGGGCATTTGTCCCAATGCATCAACCAATGGAATATTGATTGAAGTGCTTGCAATTTTCTCCCATATCTTCTTGGCATGTGTGATTTCTCTTTGCTTGTTATTCTTTTGTGGGAATGGAAGGGGAATTTTTGGAAAGGAGCTTGGAATGGAAAGGCTTTCTTTGGGTGGTGGAGTTTTCTTTGGTTTAGCTTTTTGGGTAGTGGTGTTTTGGGGTGTAGGCTTGGGAATTTCTTGAACATCATCATCATTGTCTTGTACAAACACCTCACCTTGCCCTTCTTCTTCTTGCAACACTTCATCCCCAATAGCATCATTAGAATGTTCCTCGGCACCCTCATCATTGCCTTGCATGTTCCACCTTTCATTATCATCGTTCTTGGCCTTTTGATAATCATATTCATTGCCGCTTCGAGTCTTTATTGCCATGACTTGATCTTTTCCGCTCTTCTTGGGATTTACTACCGTGTCGCTTGGTAGCGTACCATGCGGCCTTTGGTTGACTTGGTGAGCCAATTGACTCATTCGTGATTCAAGCTCCTTGATTGATGTTGTATGGGATGTTATGGTTTCCTTTATGCCTTGTTGATTTTGAAGCATTTGACTCATCATTTCTTCCAATTTTGTGGTAGTCTTTGCTTCTTGATCATTTTGCTTAAACGGAGGTCTTGGAGCATATTGTTGAGAAGAACCGGCTCCTCTCCCCTCTTGGTTGTTACTCCAACTACCTCTTCCTTGACTTGGCCTCCATTGCCCTTGTTTTTGATAGGCTTGTTGATATGGTTGTTTGTAGGGTTGTTGATAAGGTCTTTGATAACCACCTTGATCATACCCTCTTTGCCCTTGGTAATTGCTCACATAATTTACCTCTTCTCCTTCTTGCATTTGATAGCATTGTTCCGGATAGTATCCTTCTTGCCCATGTTGGAGAAGGGTCATAGGAACACCTCCGGGAGTAACATAACCCATTGGGGCTACTTGATGCCCGGCATTTGTAGTGTGGATATTTTCCACCTTGTGCACTTTCTTTTCATTGGCTTCCCTATCGGCCTTTGCGTTCTTGTTCATGAGGTCCACCGATGTCAATATCCTTGCCATCTTCTCATCTTGGGCTTCAAGTCTTTCCAGCATCATTGGACTAATCCCAACTTCTCTTCCCGGGTTCTTAGCTCTTGATTGCCATTCTTGAGAGCGCTTTGTCACCTTGTCTAGGATATCTTTTACTTCTTCGTACCTCTTGTCCATGGTGACACCATCACACAAGGTGTCCAAGGCGGATTGGTTCATCTTGTTCAAACCTTGGTAGAAGCTTTGCAACAACATGTTCCCCTTGAAACCATGATTGGGACACCGGAGCAACCCATCTTGGAAAGCTTCCCAAGCCTCGGTCAAAGAGTCGGATGTCTCTTGCTCAAACATGTAGATTTTATCTCTCAACGCCGCTTGCTTCCCTTTTGGTGAAAACTTCCCAAGAAATTGTTTTACCAACTCTTGCCAAGTGAAGATGGAATTTCTCGGCAACTTGTTCAACCACTCTTTAGCTTTTCCGGTGAGAGAGTAAGGGAACACTCTCAGCCTCAATGATTCTTCCGACACCCTTGCCGACTTGTAGAGATTACAAGTTTGCACAAAATTCCTCAAGTGATCATTTGCATCTTCATTTTTACTACCACCAAAGCACCCATGTTGTTCAAGACCTTGAAGAATTACATTTGGGATGCTAAAGCTAGCATTGCCATGAATAGGGGGAGGAACTATGGCACTTGCAAAACAATTCATATCAATTTCTTCCTCAACCTCCTCATCATCTTCATAGTCTCTCATCTCTTGTTGATAGTTCCGAGCACCTCTAGCATACTCTTGTTGATAGTCTCGAGCATCTCTACCATACTCTTGGTTCCGGTTGACATTGCGAGCATTAACTCTATTGGCATTGCCCCCTCGGTTGACATTTGCTCTACCTTCACGGTTTACACCTCGACCCCCTTGGTTCACACCTCGGCCGCCTCGGTTTGCATTGTTGCCACCCCGATTAGCATTACCCGCAACACCTTCATTTCCTCCAAGATTTTCTTCTTCATTTGCTTGGACCCCCGCATTTGCTTGGCCAAAAGGGTTGTCATCATGAGGGTTCACATTCTCCACTTGAGGGTCATTAGCTTCCTCTTGTATCTCGTCTTCATCCACTTGTTCAACATGGAATGGATAGCCCTCTTGGTTGAGTTCTACGTGGAACTCTTCATCATATTGCTCTTCATAACCTTGCGGATCCCCATGTTGTTGATTGTAATAATGGTTGTAATTAGGGTTCCGCAAGTTCCGATTAGGATTTCTCCGATAAGCCATGTTTCACCTACACAAGGTAAAACCAAAACCAAAAGTAAAATGCTAGGACTAGCGAACTAAACAACTTTGATTAACTAATGCAACTCAATATTAAAACCGTAGTTCCCCGGCAACGGCGCCAAAATTTGATCCACGCTCAATCCTACACCATTAATGGTGAAGGGCGGTCGTCAAAGTATAATACCCGATGTGAGTCGGGGTCGATTTCCCAAGGGAACTAGCACGTTAAGTGAGAGAGTTGTAAATAGATATTCAAATGAGGTTTAGTGTTGAGTCCTAGAAGTATGATTTGTTTTATGAAAACTATGATTAATTCTAAAGTGTAAGCAATTTAACGAGTAAGTTGTTCGATATTACTAGACTAGGGGTGCAACCAACTAATAGTGATTTCCAACTAACGGGTGTCTTTACTTCACTTTCCCAACACAAGTATAATTATGGTCGAGCATTCCAATCGTGATCTCTAGAATCCTTCCGGCCTAAGAGAGATCTTTCACAACCCACTCGTCAAAGCCTTAGTTGAATGCTTAAAGCACTACTCAATGACCCGAGGAAAGGAGACCTCTTCCGAGCGTAACTCCTTTTAGATGAGTTAGTCTATATCAATAGCCTATCAACTCAAATCCTCGCCAACTCCACTATTCTACACTAGTTAATCTCTTCCGAGTCTTTAACTAGCAATGTAGACAAGAAATCCCAAATATCATGGATTTTAGAATTTTGATGTTATTGTAATGGGGAGTTGGATAATTGTTACTTATGTTATAGTTAGTGAAATAGAACAACACCCATTAATTTTCTATCACAATAGCATAGTTACACCCCTAGTTATGAGTTTAGCTACTCATAACTAGGGTTTGAATCATAGTAATAAAGATGTAATGAAAAGATGAAATCATGTTGGACATAAGTTTGAATTGATATATGGAATCAAGATTCAAAGTTACAAGATTAGAAGCTTACAAAATGATGTTAAACCTCTACTTGGCTCTCAAAATCGCCTCAAACTCAATGCCAAACGTAATAATAGAATTCCCCATTCAAAACTTAGCTTAAGCTATTTATACAAGCAGGGAGAATTTGCACAGCACAGTGGAGTAGGCGGCCAGCCTACTTTAGTAGGCGGTCAGCCTACTTTAGTAGGCGGCCAGCCCCTTTTTTGGTCAGTCTCTGGATCTTCACTGTAGGCGCCCCGCCTCTGTAAAGTAGGCGCCCCGCCTCTTTTTTGATCACTCTCTGGATTTTCTGTAGGCGCCCCGCCTCTGTAAAGTAGGCGCCCCGCCTCTTTTTTTCTCATTCTCTGGATTTTCAGTAGGCGCCCCACCTCTGTAAAACAGGCGGGGCGCCTCTTTCTGGCTTCAACTTTTCCAATTCTTTCTTGATGTCCTTTTCTTTCACACTTTGGCTCGAATTCTTGCTCTCTAGCTTCAATCTTCAACGAGTATCCTTGTGAATTCATTATAACCTGAAACTAAGCGATTCATGACGTCAATAACACAAAATGTCGCTTTTGGATTCAAAAACGTAAGTTTAGCGTAGTCTTTAAGTTGGTAAAATACCAACTTATCAACTCCCCCAAACTTAAGTCTTTGCTTGTCCTCAAGCAACTCAAAATCACGAGACCAAAGCTTGCTCCATTTTAAGCTTGACACCAAGGTATGTTCCACATTTCGAATTCCACAAACAATATTATTTTAATTATTTTTGTTTTTGCAATAATGAATTAGTTGGTACTAACTAGTCACATATACCAAAATGAACAATTGACAAGCAACTATGCACTTCATTCGGACTATGGCAAAAAGGAAACTCACGAGCCTTTAAAGTTATCTCAAGGTTATCGGCTTGCTCCGATTGTTCATGAGCCTCAATATGCATTCAAACCCCTTGCTCAAAAGTTACTTGCTTCCTTACGACGAAGAATGGAGTCCGTCACTCACAAAAAGTTTTAAAACCAAATTTGGACTCCAAGAAATTGAACTCTCACTCTCATAAAGAAATGCTCGTGTGTGTTTCTCAAAAATTCAAAGACTTGCTCTTCTTGTACTTCTCCACTAATGTAGGGCCACTTGACTCGGGATCAATTAGGACTTGACATGGTTGCAATGTAGGCTTTTGGTTTTAAGGTGTGGTAGATTTGGCTAATTAGTGACTAACACCTCCATAGTACTACATCATTTTGATCTCTTTTGTGCAACCTTTCTTTCCCTTAGGCTCATCCTACTTTTTTTTTTTTTTTTTTTTTTGAAGATGGTGCCAATTAATCCCTTCTTTATTCACACTTTTCTTTTCTTTTCTTTTCTTTTCTTTTCTTTTGTATCTATCCTTCCATTTTCACTTTCTTTTGTTTCTCTTTTCTTCTTTCTTTTATTTCTTTTTTTTCTTCTTTCTTTTATTTCTTTTTTTTCTTCTTTCTTTTATGCACTTCAATTCGACATTCACCATGGGATTCCAAGCTTTTACCATCTCCCCCAAACTTAGGTTTTAGCCTAAGTTGCACGTTTTTCAATGCACACATGGAGGTTAGGGGTTAAAAAGAGGGTTGGTGCCTTAGCACACAAGAATTGGCTCGGTTTTCAATTTAGTGACTGCCAAATGAAAGGTTAAGGCTCAGAGGGGTTAACTGGGGTAAATGCGTACGGGTAGGCCATTTGGGATAGTAGCGGTCCAAAGAAAGCCTAAAATCATATCTCGAGTCAAGTTTCACCTAGGATTTCGTCTCAAAGCACATTAAGAGCAAGTTCCAAACTTACAAGTCACACACACAAGCTTATTATTCAAGAGCTCACCACACTTGCAAGTAATCTTTCAAGTTCAAGGTCTAAACACACACTAAGGACACTCACTCACAAAGCATAAGATGGTTCAAATTTTAAACCACGCCAACAACACAATTGAGTTAACTAGAGAGCCTCGTGGTCTACAACTCATGCCATGCCATTCAAAATACACATTCATTTGTCAAAGTTGCCATAACAGTAATGTAACAATAGGTGGTACCACATAATCCATTAATATATTTTCAAAAGGTTTCATGTACAAACTTGGTTCAAAAAGAACCTCCGGAAAGAACCAAGTGAAGAAAACCGGAGGCTTATTTGAAAAGTAAAAAGTCAAACATAACATAACTACTAGCTATACTAAACAAGTGCGTGTATATAAAGATGGTCCGAATTGTATATGGATATCATTAAACACAGGGCACTATCCAAAATACATATACGAATTCGGACCCCTCCCCCAACTAAAAACTCTAGCATCGTTGATGCAGCTCAAAGTGCTGATCAAGGACCCGATGACAATCAACCGAGGAGATCTCCACCGAAGGCAATGACTGATCTACCGGGGAGACGAATCACTCGAAGCCAAGCTAAGCTGCTCCATGACATGCACGTACAGCTGACCATGATGGAAAGTAGCATGTGTTCGGAGAGGGAATTGCAAGGTGTTGAAACCAAGGGCCACATATTCAAACCATGATGGGAAGTCAGCGCCCAATGAGGTGTGTGTTCGAGCAGACAATCGAGAATCGAAGCCAAGGCTGACCGAAGTCAAAAGCTGCCGAACACATTTTAGTTCAGCCCTGCGTGGCTTATTTCTATTGGTCGCTTGTGACCCTTTTACTAGTTTACCCTTAGTAGTCCCTATATAAACCTTATTCCCTTACACTGTAAGTAGCTAGTTTTTTGGATATTGAAATTGAATGAAAGTGCCGAGCACATTTCTTGTCTCCGTCGTGAGCAAACCCCGGTGAGGGCTTTTATGGACTTGTGGCTTTCGGTTAATCCGATTGAACATTCCTCTTTGATCATTCAGTTTGCAAGAGGCAATGTTCTCTTGAGGATTGTTGCATAGTATAGGTGATCCTTGTATCCCTTTTGATTGAGCTTTGAGACAGGTTCCTCACTGTTCTTTCGAAAGAAGCAAGTTTTGTCTTGCTTTTATCTTTATCTTCTTGTTTGTTCTTCCGCGTTTGTGCTAGCAACCCCTTCGGGAATTGCATTGCACCATCTTGGTATCAGAGCACGGTTTGGGCTTGTTCCTACAATTCCAAATCCTGTTCACTTTATCTTTAATTTTCGTGCGTTTTGTGTCTTTGTTTCCGTTTCGTGTTCCTGTTTTGTTTGTTACTGTTGGTGTTCTTACAAAAAAAAAAAAAAAAGTGTTAAAAGAAAAATTCAAAAAAATTGTGTTTGATTGTTGGTTGTTTGGGAAAAACAATCTTGGATTCTTGTTCACCATCGAGTTCTGATTCCAACGAATACCCGATGTACTGATTTCGTGACTAGGGTTTCTTGGTGAATTTTGGACTGTTTTGAACTTTGGTGACTGAAAACTCGAACCCCACTGTGTTTGGAAGAAACCGGTGAAGATTGGTGGTTCTTGAGTGATTTGGGTTTGTTTATTGCTTAAAATCGAAGTTCTTAAGTTGGAAACGTTGTCCGTACACCGGAAACTTGTTACAAATCGTAACAGTGTACGACTCGAACGAGCTGGATCTTAGCTCGAAGAACTTCGTCTGATTTCCTCCGTTGTTGTTTGGAACCGGAGTTGAAAGAGCAACTCAGATCTGTTGAATTTCGTGGTCAGTGAACCGAAGTTGTTGCGTCCGTACGCCGGAGCAAGGTCACTGTTCCATTGAAGAAGAAAGGGGTTAAAATTTTAACATCAAAACCCCCAGGTGAAAGTTGTCGGCTGAAAAAGGAAAGTAGATAAGGTAAAACCCTATCCGTACCAAGGAGGGACCACTTTTGTACGGACAGGAGTGGGTGTGATCGAAAAAGATTCCAAAAGGGAATCAAAGGGTAGATTCTCCTAGGTTCTCACTTTCTTTCGTGTCTAATTCTAGTTGGTGGATCTTTTGAGTAATTGTCCTACTCAAGGTCGTACCAACTCTTTTAAGCTGATAGGAACTCGTGCGAAGGGGTGACCGAAGTCCAAATTTTCGTAGAAATTCTCTTGACTCCCCGAGCTCAGTTAAAAAGCGTCCGTTCCATCGAGTCGAACATCACTTCACTCTTCCCGAAGAGGCAGTGACTATTGTCGAACTTGAAGGATCTTAGAGGACCGATCAATCAGACGAGCCACTGTTAACAAGTCCTTGAGTGATCAAAAACCGAACCCATAAATTGAGTGGACCCGAGTGCCACCCATCAAAGGTGAGGGAGTGTGTGAGGTGATTTCTAACCCTAACATTTTGTTTGATCTTTGACTTGTGCAGGTACAATGGCTGGAAACGATGGCAAAAGCATTGAAAAGCCTGAATTGTCGTTAGCCGATCTCATGGCTGCGATACAAGGCATCAGTGCCGAAGTAAGAGGAGTGAGTGCTCGAGTAGCTAACCTCGAGCAGGGAAACGCGTCCGTGGCCATGAATGGGTCCGGCGTTGGAACGAGCCAATCCACTCCGATGAAACCTGAGCTGTATACTGAGCTTGTACGACAACATCAGTTGACAAGTGAAGCAATTCGAAGAGAGCTTAACTTGGGCAATCCCCAAGCACAACAAAACTTGGGCAATCCCCAAGCTGGAAATCAAAACTTGGGCATTCCCCGAGGAGAGAGGTTACCACTTCCAAGGACCCGAAGAGATCTTGGAGCTGTAACCGAAGAGGTTGATGAGGAGGAATTTCCCGAGGACGAATATGAGCGTGAGCCGCCATTCGCTCAACGAAGGCAAGCTCACCGAGGACGTGGAAATTTCCGAGGTCGAGGCCGAGGCGCAAATGTTGAAAGAAATATTGGGCGTGAGGCTGATGATCGAGAAGATGAGTTTCCCGAATAGGCTAGAGCTGTTCGAGACTCAAATTTGAACAGTGTCAAGATCACTATTCCACCCTTTAAAGGAACTAGTGATCCCGACGAGTATCTTGAATGGAAGCTTAAAATGGAGCGCATCTTTGAAACCAATGAGATGACCGATGAGAGAAAGGTTGCCCATGCCATTGCTTCGTTCGAAGCTTATGCATCAACATGGTGGGAATCTGACAAGAGGCATAGAAGAAGAAATGACTATCCAGTAGTCAATACGTGGCCACAGTTGATGAGAGCGATGGATGGTAAGTACTTGAGTGCCAAATACAGGCAGACTCAAATGCAAAAACTCTATGAGTTAAAGCAAGGGTCCAAGTCCGTCCAAGAGTACCACGATGAGTTTGAAAAGGTTCGATTGAATCTTGATCTGGTCGAAGACGAAGAGCAAGCCATTATCAGATTCAAAAATGGCTTGGCTAGGGATGTGTCATCTCAGTTGAGACTCCACGTGTATCACACGTTGGAAGATTTGTTTGATGCTGCCACCGAAGCTGAAAAATTGGTGAAGGACGATAAGGCAAACCGGTATCGAGGAGTCACTACTTCTACTCCTTTGAACCGAGGTAAAGAATGGAGGAGTCCAAACCAAACAAGTGCCAACGCTGTTCGAGATTCGAAGAGACCCTTCGAAAGAAGTGTGACCGTTAACCAACCAAGAGAAGTGGGAGGTAAAGTTCAACTCAACTCTCCTAGTGCTTCAAATATTCAGTGTCACAAATGCAAAGGTTATGGTCACATGGCAAAAGAGTGTCCAACTCGCAAAGTTATGCTTCTGCTCGAAGATGGAACCGTCCATGAGCAAGCGAGTGACACCGAGGAGGAAATTATCGAGGAGACTGATCGAGC
This sequence comes from Petunia secreta, assembly GCA_029990175.1. NCBI lineage: Eukaryota > Viridiplantae > Streptophyta > Magnoliopsida > Solanales > Solanaceae > Petunia > Petunia secreta. The sequence continues at coordinate 132,780 of JARKIP010000061.1, forward strand.
TGAAGTTGATGATGATCATGAGGCTGCCGAAGCTGATCATCCGGAAATGTTTCTTGTGGTTCGAAGGAATTTGAGCTGCATGACTCTTGAAGAAGAGGACAACTAAAGAGAAAACCTCTTTCATGCCCGATGTCGAGTGAGGGGAAAGGTGTGTTCGATGATCATTGATTCCGGTAGTTGTGCCAATGTAGTGAGCCAAACTTTGGTTTCACAAATGGGATTACCTACGATGAAGCATCCCCACCCTTACAAGTTACAATGGCTGAATGAGTGTGGAGAATTGAGAGTTGTCAAACAAGTGTGGATCAAGTTCAAAATCGGAGAGTATCAAGATGAAATGATATTTGATGTGGTTCCGATGCAAGCTTGTCATTTGCTATTGGGTCGACCGTGGCAGTATGACCGAACCGCTGTTCACAATGGCAGATCCAACACTTATACTGTGAAGCTTGATGGGAAGAGTTTTGTACTCAAACCCTTGTCTCCAAAACAAGTCACCGAGGACTATAAACGAATGAAAGAATTGAAAGAAGCGGCCAAAGCTAAGCTTCCGATGGGAGCAAAATTGGGGCCCGAAGAGATAAACTCACCGACCGAAGTGAAAGGAATTTGTGCAATCATGCAACCCGGTGAGATCTTACGAGGCAACGACCACGGTCAGATGATGATTTGCCTCGTGCACAAGGGTATCTTTCTAAACTCTAATGATGATTTTTCTAATGATAACCCTTTGCCTTTGTTTGTTCAAAAAGTTTTGCAGGACTTCGAGGACATGTTTCCCGAGGAAATGCCAGGTGGATTACCTCCACTGAGAGGAATCGAGCACCAAATTGACTTCGTACCAGGGTCTCAAATCCCTAACAAACCTGCATACCGGTGTAATCCCGAAGACACCAAAGAGCTCCAACGGCAGGTTGATGAATTGCTGAACAAGGGCCTCGTTCGTGAGAGCTTGAGTCCTTGCGCCGTTCCTGTTATCCTTGTTCCGAAGAAGGATGGAACATGGCGAATGTGTGTTGACTGTCGAGCAGTCAACAAAATAACGATAAAGTATCGTCATCCTATCCCTCGATTAGATGACATGCTAGATGAGTTAAGTGGTTCTTCATGCTTTTCGAAGATAGACCTCAGGTCCGGTTACCATCAGATCCGAATGAAACCCGGGGACGAGTGGAAAACCGCATTCAAGACCAAATTCGGTCTCTATGAATGGTTGGTGATGCCTTTTGGCTTATCCAATGCACCGAGCACATTCATGCGACTGATGAACCATGTGCTCAAACCGTTCATAAATAAGTTTGTTGTCGTTTATTTCGATGACATACTTGTTTATAGCAGAACCGTGGATGAACATGTCGACCACCTAAGGCAAGTACTTGAAAAGCTTCGAGAAGAGAAGTTGTATGCCAACTTCAAGAAATGCGCCTTTGGTGTCGATCGTGTAGTCTTTCTTGGATTTGTTGTCAGTGCTAATGGTGTCGAAGTCGACGAATCTAAAGTCGAAGCCATCAAAGATTGGCCAACTCCAACCTCGGTATCACAAGTTCGTAGCTTCCATGGCTTAGCTAGCTTTTACCGAAGGTTTGTTCGTGACTTTAGCACCGTGGCAGCTCCTTTAACCGAGCTGGTGAAGAAAGACAATCCATTTGTGTGGGGAGATCCCAAGAAAGGGCTTTCCAGGAGTTGAAGCGGAGGCTTTGTTCTGCCCCGTTGTTGCAACTCCCTGACTTCGGCAAAGCATTCGAAGTCGAGTGTGATGCGTCTGGAGTTGGGATCGGAGGAGTGTTGATGCAAGAATCGAAGTCGATCGCTTACTTTAGCGAAAAGCTTAAGGGTGCAACCTTGAACTACTCTACGTACGACAAGGAGTTGTATGCCCTCGTTCGAGCACTCGCCCATTGGCAGCATTATTTGTGGCCTCGAGAGTTTGTGATCCGAAGTGATCATGAGTCCTTGAAGCATCTCCGAGGACAGGAGAAATTGAACCGAAGACATGCCAAGTGGGTTGAATTCATTGAGAGCTTTCCCTATGTAATTCATTACAAAAAGGGAAAAGACAATGTTGTGGCCGATGCGCTATCAAGGAAATTTGCCTTAGCGACCACTCTCGCCTCGAGGCTCATGGGATTCGAAAGCATCAAGCTAATGTACGATGACGATCCCAGGCTGAAATGCGTTCGTGACGCAATCTTGAGTGGCCGAAGGGTTGAGAAGTATCAGTGGCACGATGGCTACCTCTTCAAGAATGGGAGGGTTTGTGTGCCAGTGTCATCGTGGAGAGAGCTCCTTGTTCGGGAAGCTCACTCCGGTGGACTGATGGGGCACTTCGGTGTCGACAAAACTCTTGGTATCTTGACCGAGCAGTTCCATTGGCCCAAAATGCGACGAGATGTGGAAAAGCTTTGCAACGCTTGTCTCGTTTGCAAGAAAGCTAAATCGAAGTCCAACCCTCATGGTTTGTACACCCCGTTACCTGTGCCTGATCGACCGTGGGTTGATATATCCATGGACTTTGTCTTGGGGTTACCGAGGTCGGGGGGAGGACATGATAGCATCTTCGTTGTGGTTGATCGATTTTCGAAAATGGCTCACTTTATTCCTTGCAAGAAGTGTGATGATGCACAGCATGTAGCTACATTGTTTGTTTCTAATGTGTTGAAATTGCATGGTGTACCTCGTACTATTGTGAGTGATCGAGACACAAAATTCTTGAGTCATTTTTGGAAGTGTCTATGGGGTGCCCTCGGCACCAAACTACTCTTCTCGACGTCTCACCATCCACAGACTGATGGACAGACCGAGGTAGTTAACCGAACCTTGGGATCTTTGCTTCGGGCAATGACCAAAGGGAAGGTTGGAAACTGGGCTGATCGTTTGCCCATGATGGAGTTCGCGTACAATCGAACGGTGCATAGAATGATCAACATGACCCCGTTTGAATGTGTGTATGGCTTTAATCCTTTGATTCCACTTGATTTAACCCCATTGCCTCGAGATTCTGTTCTTAATTTTGAAGGTACTCAACGAGCAGCTGCTTTGATCGAGTCGCATGCAAAGGTGAAGAAGAACCTCGAGGACGCTTATGCAAAGGTTGCCTTGAAGAAAAACAAGGGGCGTAAAAAGCTGGAATTAAAGAAGGGAGATTGGGTTTGGGTTCACTTCCGAAAAGAACGTTTCCCGAACCTAAGGAAAGGGAAGTTGGCTCCTCGAGGGGATGGTCCATTTCAAGTCCTGAGCAAAATAAACAACAATGCTTATGTTATCGACCTCCCAGGTGAGTATACCGTGTCCAACACTTTCAATGTTGCTGATTTAGCTCCTTGTGCTGTAGGTCCAGTATCGGAGATAGAGGATGACTCGATTTCGAGGACGAAATCCTCTCAAGAAGGGGAGGATGATGCAGCTCAAAGTGCTGATCAAGGACCCGATGACAATCAACCGAGGAGATCTCCACCGAAGGCAATGACTGATCTACCGGGGAGACGAATCACTCGAAGCCAAGCTAAGCTGCTCCATGACATCCACGTACAGCTGACCATGATGGGAAGTAGCATGTGTTCGGAGAGGGAATTGCAAGGTGTTGAAACCAAGGGCCACATCTTCAAACCATGATGGGAAGTCAGCGCCCGATGAGGTGTGCGTTCGAGCAGACAATCGAGAATCGAAGCCAAGGCTGACCGAAGTCAAAAGCTGCCGAACACATTTTAGTTCAGCCCTGCGTGGCTTATTTCTATTGGTCGCTTGTGACCCTTTTACTAGTTTACCCTTAGTAGTCCCTATATAAACCTTATTCCCTTACACTGTAAGTAGCTAGTTTTTTGGATATTGAAATTGAATGAAAGTGCCGAGCACATTTCTTGTCTCCGTCGTGAGCAAACCCCGGTGAGGGCTTTTATGGACTTGTGGCTTTCGGTTAATCCGATTGAACATTCCTCTTTGATCATTCAGTTTGCAAGAGGCAATGTTCTCTTGAGGATTGTTGCATAGTATAGGTGATCCTTGTATCCCTTTTGATTGAGCTTTGAGACAGGTTCCTCATTGTTCTTTCGAAAGAAGCAAGTTTTGTCTTGCTTTTATCTTTATCTTCTTGTTTGTTCTTCCGCGTTTGTGCTAGCAACCCCTTCGGGAATTGCATTGCACCAATCGTCCCCGCATGCTAAGTCAAACAAAGTAAAGTGCGAAGGGGGGTAGAGGGGAACTCCCTGTATGCTCAAGCAACGCCCTTCCCTTTGCCCGCTACAGGGGCAAGTGAGGGCCCAGCTGGTGGTGCCTGTCGTCTCTCTGCTGTTCGGCGGGCTGACTCAATAGATCTCCGTGTAGCAATGTCAACCTGCATCTCCTCGGGCAACAGGGTGAGGTCACCAACAGTCCCTGAGACTGGATCAAGAGCATCATCCTCAATATCGAAGTCCATGGCCTCAGTAGCCTCAATGTCCTCGAGTAAGTCCTCGTCTTCTTGTTGCTGAGCTTTCTTTGACTGTTTGGTTGGAGGCTTAGAGGCCTTTTAACTAGACGCTCGGTGTGCAACTGAAGACGGCTGTGGTGGTAGTGAAGAGGATACCAAAGGAGCCGGAGCAGCTGGAGCAACAGTAGAGCCAAGTGGAGCAGCTGGAGCAACAGTAGAGCTAAGTGGAGCAGCTGTAGTAGCAACTGGGGCAGTGGCCTTAGCAGAACCCCGTCGAACATAAGTAGCAACTGGGGCAGTGGGGATGACCGGGCCCTTAGGCTGGGGCTGTGGAGGGGCTGAACTCTGTGGACTGATAACCCCTCCGGCAGGTACACCTAACGCCTTGCTAACCTTCTTGTCTAACATAGAGTAATGGGTAGCAAGGTCAGACAATGAGGCCTTTATGGCACGAACATCCTGTGAGTGAGCCTGAAGGGCCAATGTGTTAGCTTCCACAGCTCTGGTGTGGTTCTCAATAGTCTTGGAATGAGCCGTCAAGACTCGAACCAACTCACTAAGCTGCTCAGTAGAGACCTCAGGGGGTGGAGGTGGTGGTGGGGGCTGCACCTGTGGTAAGTTGGAAATAAGAGCCCGAAGCTCATCCAACTGGGTACCAAGATCATGCACATCCGCGGGGAGAGTGCTAGTGCCAATACCTGAAGTAAAGGGGCTCGCCTCATGCTGAGGGGCTGCCTCAAAAGTGGGTGGTACATCATCATGATCATCAGAAAGAACAGTACCTGAGGAAGTCTCGACTAAAGAAAAATACTTTGGAAATATGTTTGAAACAAAACAAGATGCAAATATCACGTTAAAGAATATGCTGACATAAACGTAAAATTATCCAAGGTAAACGAAAAACACCAACAATAACGATTAAGAATAAGATAGAAATAACATATCTAACATCACACAAATCACTCAGCTGCTATCTAACTTTTCACCCTAATCTTCAACCTCCACATTTTTTTCAATCTAGGGTCATATACTCGATAATTAGAAGGTGAGTCATATCTTGTCTAATAAGTCTTAATACTTCTTCGCTCTACATCTTTCTCCATAGATTATGTACTTTCAACCTCTCAAACTCGGGTAAGTTTAAAAAGAAGTCCCAAGCAAGTCTTTTAATAATGAAAAGGGCCTCAAGTTTTAAATAATAGGTATAGGGTCCTCCATTAGGATTAGTGTTAATTGGGTAAAAGATGTATAAAAACTTAACCCTCAAGTTTTTAAGTTTACACTTTACACCCTCTAATAAACCCTCATTTTACTGACACGACCCGGAATCCGGCTAGGCCGTGCGGGCACCCGACATCCTCCCCTAGACCCGTCGGGCGAACCCTTACAAGTTAAATTAGGAAAATAAATATAATTCAGTTCATAAATAAGAACAAGAGTTAGAAAACGCACAGACGTAATGATGCCTCTAAGCTGTACAAAAAAAATTACAGCTGACTATCCAACACACTAGGTTTAGGGCTATCCAGACTAAACATCTAAGAGTACAAAAGAAGAAAGATACCTCTGAAGGGAGCAAAATGCAACTGAAATAATAAACATAAAACTGGTGGCCATCCGGAATAAAAGCTAGCTCACTCTGACAGCTGAAGTCGACTTTGCTCCTTCACAACGTGGCGAACTCAATTCTGGAGCGAACCTGCCGAAACGAAATAGATAGACAAAAACAAACAACAAACAAGGGTGAGTCAAAAGAACTCAATAAGTGGGGCAGACTAGCCACCTCAAAGAATAGGATAGCTAGCCAGGGAGAAAAGAAACAGATAAACCAAATTCCTCTTATTTAAATTATGAAAAGGTAGAGCCAGATAATAACTAGAAACACGTATGGAATTATAAATTCATTAACAACCAGGAACATAAAATAGCCAGAACATATAGGTATCTCAAACATATCAACAATCAGAAATACATCATGTTGCGGTGTACAACCCGATCCATATATTCTGTTGCGGCCTGCAACCCGATCCATATGTTCATACTATCACGCCGTGCAACTCGATCCATATATTTATACCGTTGCGGCGTGCAACTCGATACCCGCAACCCAGAATACGAGCCATAAATATATAAGCAAACTGAGATATGTCCACAACTTGGTATACATACCGCATACAAAAAACACAACACAATACACATAATAGTAAGTATGCGGTGCAATGAGATGTGAGGAATGCGATACGATGCAATGCAGTCACATATGTCTGATACCTATCTCCGGCACGGGACTCTCATCGTCTACCAGGAGATATATGCAATAATGACCCTTCACCGGCTCGGGACTCTCATCGCCAACCGGGAAGTATATGCAATAATGACCCTTCACCGGCTCGGGACTCTCATCAATTACCGGGAAGTATATGCAATAATGACCCTTCACCGGTGCGGGACTCTCATCGCCAACCGGGAGGTATATGCAATAATGATCCTTTATCGATGCGGGACTCTCATCGCCAACCGGGAGGTATATGCAATAATGACCCTTCACCAGTGCGGGACTCTCATCGCCAATCGGGAAGTATATGCAATAATGACCCTTCACCAGCTCGGGACTCTCATCGATTACCGGGAAGTATATGCAATGCTCAAATCCAAGTGCAATGCTCATATGCTCAATGCAATACCAACAACAGGGCATAACATATAATATATAATGTAAATTCAAAGCTAAGGCGTAATGAGTACGCCTATCGGCAGCTACACACGTAAGGAACACGTGGTAGAAAATGGCCAAAGAAATGGATACAAACACTTACCTTGTTACAAAGTTAGAAAATGGCCAAAGAAATGGATACAAACACTTACCTTGTTACAAAGTTAGCACAGTTACTCAACAACCGTTTTATCCTTTGGATTCACTGCCAAACGATCATGCTGAATGTTTCAGGGTAAAAATTTTATCTTTTCTCCGGCTCTTTTCTCATTTTCTAGCATTTTTTTCATTGTCTCTGACACTGTCTCGTTTCTATTCTTGTTTCTGTTTCCCATTCCATTTTTGTTTCACCTTTTTAAAGTAAGGGCCACCGCCCTTCTTCGATGCTTTCTCCTTATCCTTTATTTTTCTTTTTTTTTTAATATTTTCTTTTCTTAACGAAAATTAAAACGGTACCCTACGATGCTCGAAATAATTTCAAATTTCGCATACAAGTTATACAAAATATATGTAGCATACTCGCTAAGGCGGATCTCAAATCGGGTTACCGAAACTCAAGATGCGGATTTAAATAGAAAAAGGTCAAATTATTTAACTTTCGGCATATTAGCGGAAACTAGCCGAACAACCTCGAAATCCACTTTCGAAAAATCACAAAAGTCACAAATAATTATACGAACCTAACGGCGTTTTCGGATTTCGAATCGGAACTCATTCGCCAAAACCGAGCTTGAAAATCTCTTTTTAATATTTATCGAAAATAAAAATTGAAACCTTCTTCCGATACGTACCAAACGAGGTATGATTTAACTCAAATTTTATAGACAGGTCCTAATGGACCTTACGAATATTTTAAAATTATCGGCACGTCAATCGGAGTTCTAACTTCTGAAACGACTAACCGAGGTCATTTCATTTACCCCTTCCCCCCCCCCCCCCCAAATGGCAAAAAAAATTTCCTACCCAATAGCTCCCCCCCCCCACCGTCCCGCACCCCCCATCACTGCTCCGCCGATTCCGGTGAGTTTTTGGCCCTTTTTCTTGATTTTTTGGTTCAATATCGGCTCCCAAAGTAGATTCTACAACCATTTCCAAGTATATTGTGTATTTGCAAAAGATTTGTTCTTAAAAAATTTGAGAATTGTCAAAATTTGCTCAGCCATTTACAACACGAATCTCAGCTAATCGTCTTGGATTTTCAGCAACATTTGGTCTCTGGTAAGTGTTCTTTAACTTTATAGTCGAAAAATTTGATTTGAAGCTAAAAGCTACCGGATTGACAATTTTGAAGAAGTGGGTTTGGTTTCTGGTCAAACATCCGTCGACGAGATGGTTGATATTTAAACATCTCGTTGATGTTTTTGTGCACATCGTATCATATGTTTAAACATATGTGGCTGTTGAGCGTATGTTTAAACCATTAAACATTTGGACTTATGTTTAAACATCATGGATGATGTTTGAATATAATCAGGATTACTAAACATCATTGAGAATGTTTAAACATAAATTCAAATGTTTAAACATGTGAGCGTATGTTTAAACATTCTCAATGATGTTCAGTAATCCTGAATGATATTCAAATGATGTTTAAACATAAGTCCAAATGTTTAAACATTTTAACTGATGTTTAAACAACCTCAATGATTTTTAGTAATCCTGAATGATATTCAAACATCATGCATGATGTTTAAACATCTGAAAAAGTGTTTAAACATTTGTATCGATGTTTTGACAATCCTGAATGATATTTACACATCACTCGGGATGTTTAAACATTATTCTAAATGTTTAAACATTTGTATCGATGTGTAAACACTGTAAAATTTTTTTACAGAATGTTTGAAGCAGTACCTTTCATTTTTTGTGAATATGGCTTCTATAAACAATTGTATTATGAAATTTGTGCTATAAGGATCTAATTTAGACCATCTTTGTATCTTCAGGACAATAATGGGGCTCGTATTATTGGTAGTTGATTATCTCGGTGAATGGATGGAGAAAGCTAAAAGTTTTGTTTGGGTTCCCATTGTGAAAGAGAGTAGACCTATTCTTATTAGTAAGCAGGTTACTTATAATGAGCTGGTTGAAAAAATCATTCAAAGTTGGGGAATTCTTGATGATCCGAGGGATCTTTCTATTACATACTTGTTGAGCATTGCAAAGCAAAAGACTGCACCCTCTCACATTAGGAATGTCATTGATGTCTCTCTTTTTATGGCTGATGTGGATGCATCTGGTGCTAGGCCCACTCTACGTGTAAATATGGTTCCTTGGGTTGTATTACATTGGGGAGGAGGCTTCATTAAATATGAATGTGCTTGAGAAGGAAGAAGAGGAAGAAGCAAAAGAAATCCAAGAAGATAATGAGGTACAGTTTCGTGATTCAATACCATCACAAGGCAGCCACACTCGGCCGGACGGCACTGGTTTCTACACAGGGCAAACATTCACGAACAAGCACGAGTTGGTTGTGCTGTTGAAGCTTGCTGCAATGAGAGTGCCTTTCTATTTTCAGTATGTGAAGAATAAGAAGAATGTATTTTGTGCTAGATGTGTGGACAAGAATTGCCACTGGTGGATTCGAGCCATGAAGTACAAGAGTTGTGACATGTTTTATATCACTGTCTACAATAGCCAGCACACTTGTGGTTCTGAGCATTCTAAAAACCATCATCCACACGCCACGTGAAATGTTGTTGGAGAGTACATGAAGAACAAATTTCACGATGGAAAAGAACCATCCACCAAAGAAATCAAGGATGCAGTTCTAGAAGAGTTGGGTTGCAAAATAAGCTATTGGAAGTGTCTCAAGGGCAGCAACATTGCAAAGTTTTTGGCAAGGGGGTCACCCGAACATGGCTATGCCATTCTTGGTGCATACAGCTATATGATTCAACAATCAAATGAAGGAAGTAAGACGGCATTACAGCTTGATGAACAAGAGAGGTTTCTGTATTTTTTTGTTTCTTACGGTTCGTGGATCAGGGAGTTTAAGAATATTAAAAAAGTGCTGGCTGTTGATGGCACTTTTTTGACGGGTCCACCTTGTGGACTGTTGTTGTCCGCTATCGGTCAGGAGGCTCAAAATCACATCTTTCCTCTTGCATTTTGTGTAGTTGACAAAGAGTGCGATGCCTCCTACATATTCTTTTTTGAGCAATTGGTCGGAATAGTCCCTGACGATGATGAGTTGTGCATTATCTCTGACAGGCACAGAAGCATTGAAAAAGCTGTTTCTAAGGTTTTCCCATTTGCAAACTATGGTTATTGCATGAGGCACCTTGGTGAGAACCTCCGCACGACTTTTCATTGTGGAGATTTAATTGGTAAATATATTACCGCAGCGGAGGCGTATACGGTTTCTCAGTTTGATAAGCATTTGAAAGAAATTGAAGAAATTGACCCGAGAGTATCCAACTACCTGGTTGATCTTGGGGTTGAGAAGTGGAGCAGAGCACACTTCGCTGAAAACAGGTACCTGAATTACACCAAACATATACTTAGATGTTTGAAACAGTATTGTTGATGTTTGAAACATATACTGATTGAATTACACTAGTATGTGTGACTGCATTTCTAATCATTTTAATATATGTTTGAAACATATCCGTAATGTTTAATATGTATTCACAACAATTTAGCAGATGTTTGAAACATTATGGTTGATGTTTGAAACATTTTGGTTTATGTTTAAACATATATATTGATGTTTCTGTCTATTCAGTGCATTGTTATTGCTTGTGACATATTTTATTGTTCAGTTTCAGATTCAGGTTCATATCAACTTTATTGTTTGTTAATATTGTAGGTTCAATGTGATGACCACAAACATTGCCGAGTCGGTTAACTCAATGTTCAGGAATCACAAAGAATTTCCAATTGATGCGCTTTTCAATGTTATAAGCGAGAACTATGCTGAAAAGTTTCTTCAGAGGCGCATGGAATTTTTGTACAGCTCGAACACTTGTGTCCCCTTAATTGAGGAGGTGATATCAACCAACAATTTATTGGGCAACAAGCTTTTGGTGCATCGAGTGAATGCCAGTTTTTTCAAAGTCAAAGGAGGAGGTCCAACAAATATGACTTATGAGGTGCACCTACACAACAGGACATGTACTTGCAAGCAGTTTGATTTGGACAAGATACCTTGTCAACATGCTATGGCAGCTATGAGGTTGAAGTATCCAAATGAGTTTGGGAGGAAAATCTAGGAATACACGTCGCCATATTATTATGTATATTCCTACTTGCTTGCATATGCCGAAGCAATCTATCAAATTCTGGATGAACAATCTTGGCATGACTGCCCTCATGAGCTGAAGGAATGGAAATTACCTTGCCCTTACTTGAAACTTGGCCATGGAAGAAGGAGGATGAAGAGAATTCCATCCGTTGGGGAGCGATTCAAAAAGAAGAGGAAAAATGCGGGATTTGCAAAAAGCTTGGCCACAAAAAAACTACCTGCCCAACAGTTACAAGACCAAGTCAGAATGATCCCACAAGTGTTTAGCTGCTGCTTTGAACAATCCTTTTATTTGGGTGTTTGTTGTTGAATTTCTGAACTTCTTTTTAGACAATCCTTTAATATGTAATCTCTATTTAGACAATCCTTTATTTATGTTCGTATTAAGTTATTAAGTTGTGTCTTGTTTTCTCATACTTTGCCTGCTTCTTTGTTCCATATAAAACATTTGATCGCACTTGAGTCTGTTCCAAACATCTTGCACAATGTTTAAACATATAACAAAATGTTTAAACATCTTGAACTATGTTTAAACATCAGTGGAGATGTATACACACTAGATCAAATGTTTAAACATAAATACATATGTTTCAACATCACGTGTAATGTGTAACAATATTATGAAATGTTTCAGATTCCACCGAATATATTAAACATCCCACTGGATGTTTAAACATCACGACGGATGTTTCACAGTAACTGTGAAAAACTACACGTCTACACTGAAAAGATGGGTTCTCCTGAAAAGACACATTTCAAAACTGCACGACTGCACTGAAAAGACATATTCATTCCACAAGGTGCCTCTTAAAGTATAAACGGTGACTTTTAAAAACCACATTGACATTCTATAAATACCCAACACTATATGCACCAACAGTATATGCAAATTTTCCATCACCAACAACTTCAACATCATAAATATGTCTGAAGCAGGATCAAACGACCCCTTGCAGGTTGGCAATAGTGATCAGGCATCATGTCACAACCAACCAATATAGAATGCGCCACAAAGAGAATGACGAGGCGATATAATTGGGAAGTTGCAATTCTAAAGAACGACATGGCAGAGATGAATCGAGCCATAGAAACAGTACGAGTAGATTTATGGCGTTTAAGGTATAGGCACGCGAGGGATCACCGAAGGGTCATGCAAATAATTACACAAATTTTGGATGAACTGGACCTGGAGATTGAAGGCGTATGAAGTTTATGATATATTTTAAGTTGTTATATATAATCTAGTTTCCGTATTTAACGTATTATTATGTTGTAAACTTTATATCATGTAACATATTATTATGTTGTAAACTTTATATCCGTACGTTGTAAACTTTATTATTATTTAATTTAGTTGTTTTGTCTCTTTTTCACAACTGCTTCTTCTCATTTTAGTATAATAATTGCAATGTTTAACAAGCAGGCGGGATCTTAAACATTTAACACGATATTTAAACATATGTCGTTATGTTTAAGATTTCACTAATTTACTTAAACATAATGTGTGATGTTTAAACATCATGAGAAATGTTTAAGATTTTGCAAAATATTCTAAACATCAGCGGCTGATGTTTAACATTTCGTAAGATGTTGCACATCGTACGAGATGTTTCAAACATCTTATGGTATGTTTAAACATCATAGCAGATGTTTGAAACATATGACTATATGTTTGAACATTTCATCAAATGTTTAAACATATCACGCTATGTTTGGATGAAGCAATCTATTTTTTTTTTTGCAAGTATGCAACCATATGTTGAGTTATGAGACGTATAGTTACACATTTTGAACGATAAACTTAATGATTAAGTATACAAAGTATAATTCCATCGATATTGAAGGTATTTGAAATGATGACACTGATGATTGGTGTTTCTATCAATCAAGATGGAGGTGTTTGAGTGAAAGGTGTTAGTGTTATGAGTGATAACACCAACAACTAAGCGTTTACATGCATTTTTATTGAAAGGTGAACATATTGGTTGTTTAAACTCCAATAATTAGTCGTTCCTATGTGCATGTGAATGATTTTGAATAAAATTGGAGTGAGAACTCTATTTTAACTTGTTCACTCATGTAGATGAACATTAATAAAAGAGTTTGGAGTGACCTATCAAGTGATTAAAGTTAATCTAAGTTTTCATCGAAAATTGAAGGGTTTAGGAGTCAAAACGGTAAAAATAAACACTTTAAAGTAAGTATATATTGATAATTGAACTCATTCTTATTGAAAACTCAAGCTTAAGCTTAAACGTCATACGAGATGTTTCTAACATCTTATCATATGTTTAAACATCGATATTCATGTTTGCACATCGACCAAGATGTTGGAAACATACCCACACGATGTTTAACATTCTTTCGAGATGTTTAAACATTTCCTGAGATGTTTAAACATGTATGGTGATGTTTTTATAAACCGCATTGATGCCAAAAACTATTATTTGGAGCGAATGTGTAGTATTATTTGTGACAATGAGCAGTCGTATTTAATGTGAATGTACAGTTATTCTAATGTGTAAAAGGGAAAAGATGAAAGGGTGTACGTGGGGTTATGAAGGGGTGTGTTTGAATTTATGAAGGGGTGGATGTGAATAGGCACATACACAGCTACATATGAATAGACACCTCCTGTAACCATCACATATACAACCGAAAAGGCACCAAATTTAGCCTATATATATGTTCCATAATTACTTCTATCCAGCCCAAACAAAATCTGAAGAAAACAACACAAACCAACACTATTAGAAAGCATTTGAATCTGCAGCAAGCAACAACATTAACAACAACAAAGATGCCTCGCCGAGGAACGCACCCAAGAGCACCAGAACGTGATCGTAGAGTGCCAAGGACCATTGAAATCGAATATGTCCGTAAAGATATTGCAACCTTAAGCGCAGATGTGGATCAATTACCAGCATATATTGAAAATATTGAGGATCAAGTGACGCAATTAACGATTAGGTTCGACGAATTCCTTGAGGATTATAAGATAAATATACATCTTATCAAGCATATACTCCGTGGTATTCAAGTTGAACTCAAGATTGACCCGCAGAACTACTCTACACCACCACATCCTCCAGCGGCACACATGTGAAGTGAAGATATAATATAGTTTGAATTGTCTCCTTTTAAGTCTAGTCATTTAATTTTCAATTTGTTTACAATGTCGTGTTTTTTAGCCTTGTATTTTCATTTTCCATTTCATTGTTTTGAATAATTATTAAGTGGTATTAAGTATCTTATCAAAAAGAAAAACAAAAAGGAAAGAAAGAAAGAAAAGAGAGCTTGCAGCGCATTAAACTAACCTTTAAAACATAAATGTGACCCTTTTAAACATAAATGTGATGTTTAAAACATATTTCGAGATGCTGGAACTTCTGTATAAATGTTTCAAACGTTTAAACATTTAGATAAGTGATGGATATAATTTATTGATATATTTTTATAGTTAAATATTAAGTATTTTAAATAAAACGTGAATAAATATATCCATCTCTCGCATATTTTCTAACATATTTTGCAGGAAGAAGAAATTATTCAAGTTGAAGAAAAATAAGGGATGACCATTGATGATTACATTATTCATAGTGTGATTATAACGCTGATAGTAATGTCCGTGAATTGTTTTATGCTGAAGAATAAAATGCAAGCGGAAGAAAGTTCATGAAAGGAAGCTACGTATGAATCTTTGAAATTGTCATCTAAACCCAACTCACCTTGGCCATCTTGAAAATTTTCCTACCACCTTAGGATATGACATCTTAGAAAGAACTTTGGCTTTGGAATTTATCTATAAATAGGTAGTAAACCTTGTATGGAAAGGCATCAAATTTTCATCTTGCAGAGAACTACTTTCTCTTGCTCTTTTTCTTTCTTTGTCTTTTATAACATTAAGCTTTTGTAGTTTTCTTTTGTAGAAGAAATACTACTTCTTCCTAGTCTTTATATTTTTAAAGTTTTTCTTACTCCATAATGGAGTAATCTCTTTTGTTGGGATAGTTGATGAAACTCGGTAATATTTATAATACGTATCTCAGTTTTAATACATGCTTAGCCTGAAGTTTTTAATCACATTTTAACACTGTGCTAGAATTATAGTTTTTACTAAATCTTTATTTTCACATCCGTCTATTTTATATCTAGGTTATTGTTATATTAATTTTGTAATTCTCACGGAGCAAAATTAATGTATAATAACTGATGAATAAAGTAGTAGAGTAAAAACTATTTTTTCAAGTCTGTAATCTTGTTTACCTCAGTTTTAATTCTCACGGAGGAATTGTTGTAGGTAAGATTATTGATTTTCCGTAAAAATATTCTCACGAAGTTTTTACTACTTTTTTAGCACAATTCAGGCAAGAAAAATATTTCGGTTTAATCGTCACTAGTTATAATTTGATTAATATGCATAACCTCACGGAGTGTTATTAATTGATTATTTTCTTAGTGAGCAAAATATAATTGAATTAGCAATAAGCAATTATTCTTAAGAGAAATACAT
The DNA here is from genome assembly GCA_029990175.1 of Petunia secreta. NCBI lineage: Eukaryota > Viridiplantae > Streptophyta > Magnoliopsida > Solanales > Solanaceae > Petunia > Petunia secreta. The sequence continues at coordinate 148,657 of JARKIP010000061.1, forward strand.
GTCAAAACTGAGATATTTATTATAAGTATTACCAAGTGAATTCAATGATTCCCAACTCCTTTTAAATTTGAAATCTTCCAGAAGTTCTTTATTTTAATTTAAGTAAATTTAAACTAAAAACTCACCTTTCATCAATTTGACTCTCTCAAATAGTAATTAAAATACTACAAGTCCGTAGCATAGAATACCCAATCTCTGTGGGACGATATCTTAAACTATATTAGAATTTGACACGAACGAGCAGACAATTCCTATGCACTTTGGACCTCGTCAATAAGATGTTTAACCATTTGGATGATGTTTCAGCATATTCCAATTAATATTTTAAACATCTGAATTATGTTTCAACATAGTCAAGTATGTTTACATATATGATAAGATGTTTAAACATCCACACTATGTTTCTTAAATCAGTGAGATCTGTAAAGTGCACACAACCAAAGTATTTACATAAAACATATAATTATCCTTACATGACGACCAACAAAACATAACATAACATAAAATTAAGAAAACAAGCCAAAACAAATACTTAATTATCCTTACATGCCAACAAATACTTAATTGTCCAACCGTAACTTATCAAACTACTGTACCATCTTCCCACGAAATATGTCCACAGCCCATTTCACCCTAAAATCCACCATGGTTTTGTCACAGAGCTTGTCCCATGGAGTCTTTGTATGAAGGTGCTCAATGAAGGCAAGGGCATAACCACCTGATGCAGTATGAGTATTGTTTGCCGGGAGGTCTTTCACACACTCATATGGCCACAATTTTTTGTTCAAGATATCCTCCGGCAAACTTTGGAACACCTCGCATTGTCTGATGAAAATGGGGAAAAGGAAGTGATGGGCTTGATCAGTGTGTCAAATTCATCATCAGTGTTGTCACTGTACAGGGAGTCGTATACCCTTATCTTACCTTCCTCCACAAGGAACTCCACAGTGACAAAATGAACACCTTTCAATTTTAACACACAGAAAATCCTCTTCACCCCAGCCCACTTCACACCCCCTGGGTTCAGCTGCTTACCTTGTGCATAGTCCAGCATATCATCCTTGAATTGAACAGTCTCAAGCTGTACTTCTAGGGGCGCAGCCAAGTATCAGCGAGTACACGATGCTTCTTGTAAAGCTCACACAATTTCTTAGAGAAATTCAAATCCAAAATGACATCAGATTTGAGATACAACTGGAAGTGGCCATTCTTTTTAAGTCTCATCAGGCTCATGATTTCCTCAACATGCTGCAGAAAAGGGAAAAAAAGGAAAAAGAAAACACATAAACACCAGGCAGAACATGTCAACATCAGTGAAAATGTTTAAACACCAAACATCATGTTTAAACATCTTGTGATATGTTGCAACATCGTATAGATGTTGAACATTATATAAACATATATGCGTAATGTTTAAACACTAACTAATATGTTTACACATTATGTATTATGTTTACACATATCACAAGTTATTTGTGATGTTTAAACACTGCTTGTTATGTTTGTACATCCCAATCCATGTTTAAATATCTGCTCTAATATATGCACTAAGAAAAAAGAATTAGGGTGAATTGCGTGTACCTTTTCCTTCAAATTGCTTTCCATTCTAATGATCTCTTCTAGATCCTTGTAATTGTACTCATGCCCAAGAAAAAGTAGACTTTTTTCCGCTTTCTTCTCTTCCAAGAAGGCATCCAATGCATCTTTGCTCTTCTTATCCACAACCTTGTAAAGATCAATCTTCCCCCTCACTATCTTCTTCTTCCCCTTTCTTCCTGAAGCAGTAAATGGGGATTTCAGAACTCTACTAGGGAACACTGTTCTCAAACCTGTTCTCTTGGGCACCTGGGTTTTCATAATTTCCTTCAACTGTTCTAATATTGTCTCAATCCCACCAACCTTCAACATCAATTTATCAGTGTCCTCCTTGCACTTTAAGCATTTGCAAGTGCACTCTCCAGTCGACGTACCCACAACTACTTCTTCTCTCCTCAAAACTCCTCCTCTAGTACTGCCACCATCTTCTTTTCTTCAGCAGGTCCTCTACTGCCGCCATCTTCTTCTCTTCCAATAACTCCTCCTATACCCTCATCCTGCCTTCTAGCATATCCAAAAAGATCCCCAGCAATTCCAGTGTACTCTCTTCCACTTACTCCAAAAAGATCAGCACCCTTGCCCCTACTGTATCCCGTCAACATTGCACCACCGCTTAGCACAACATGTTCTAGAGGGGTGTTAGGAACAACAGCTTGTTTCCTCAACCTTGTCACCCCATCCAACTGTTGCATCAAGCCATCAATCACCACGTCCTTTATATCCTCAAATGGCACAAAGTCATGTAGCACATCCCTCAACTCTTTAGGTGTGGGTACGAGGTAAGGGTGCACCTCCTGCAAGAAAATAACCACAAATGTTAAAACTATGTATATATGTTAAATGTCTGTATATATGTTCCTAAAATATTTAATGTGATGTTTAAACATTACACTAAATATTTAAACATTTCATGTGATGTTGAAACATCATGACTAATGTTTAAACATTTCGTGTAATTTTAAACATCACTACTAATGTTTAAGCATTTAGTGTAACATTTAAACATCATTACAAGTGTTTTTTAAACATCACTACTAATGTTTATACAAATAATGTAGTATTGAATGTGAAAGATCTGGGAAGTAAAATAAATCCTTACCTGGGTGTCAACATGCTGGAACACTGTATCTGGGTCCTTTTCTACCTTCTCCCCCAACCAACACTTCATCCGTGGTATTGTCTTCTCCTCAGGGTATGCCCTTAGCCTAAGTGCCGGAATAGCCTCTAACACCCATGCCATGAAAGCCCATGGAAATCCATACAGTGTATAGCTATTCCCAGGAGCCTTCCAGGTTGTAAAATCCTTCAAGATGTAAAATACAGTCAAGTCAAAGCTTTTTCTTCCTCATGGGTACTTGTAAAAGTATTCAGGGGTGCTCGCGAGACAAACCACCCATTCCTCAATACTACTGTTAGTGTCTTTTGAACACAACACTTGGTGCTCGAACCAACACAAACATAAACTGAACCTTATGTCATCATCCTTCACCAGGTCTTCACTCTCTATCAGTTCTAGAATATAATCACCACTTGCAGCCTTCTTCCCCTTCCTTGAAACTAAATCCCACAAATCTTTCCCCTTGCTACGGGCTTCATCCATGAAATCATCAGGGGGAGGTAGGGCACAACTCAATTTTGTCATCAGGGCAAACTCCTGCATCCCAAAACGAAGAGGCAGATCATGGAATTTAAACCACGCCTCAAACTTCTTCTGACAAATAACCCAGCGAAGTAAAACGTTGTGAACCAGTTTTGGAGCAGACACACACTTGGGCAAATCGATTAGGTGCCCGAAACAGCTTTCCTTGAATCTTTCCATTAGATTAAAATAATTTAAAGCTTTACGAAATTTTTCCAACTTTGAGTGCATTGATGATCTGACCGTCACCTTCTTTGTTGCGAACGTATTATTATACTCCATCCACGTCTTCATTTGACTCAAATCAGGCAGGTCAGTCTTTATGCATGGGTAACCTCATCAGCCAACTCTACCTGAAATTGATATAAGAAAAACAATCATTACACAGTCACATCGCTGATGATGAAAACACTTTCATAGTTTATACATCACCCAACATGTTTCAAACATCTTATAATATGTTTGGAATATAATCTATAATGTTTGAAATAAATCCAAACATCATTTATTATGTTTGAAACATAATACAAAATGTTTGAAACATTCGGACTGATGTTTGAACATAACCGTATATGTTTGAAACATCATACAAGATGTGTAAACATAAGCATCGATGTTGCCTTCTGTTCTGTTGCCTCTACAGATTGATCCTCTGTTGTTGCTTATGTTGTTGCTTATGTTGTTGCTTGTGTTGCAGCTTCTGTTGTTGCAGGCAAATTATGAACGACTTTTCTTCTTCCTTCCCTTGCCTCACTAACTCTAACTTGAGGCATAGCACCACTTTCTCCTATTTGTTCATTACTTGGATCTGCTTCTGCATCCTCTGTACCGTCTTCACTACTTCTTGACCTTTGTGTTCATCTTCCTCTTCGTGTTGATTTTTGCTAAGATCCCGACTAGCTTAACTAGCACGACTAGCGCTTGGGCTCTCGAAAGGGACCTGTAAAAGATCTGGTACTGCCCTGCTTCTTTGTCTTTTTGCACGAGGAGATTCACTTTCAGATTCCATGGAAATTTGCCTCTTTATGGCATTGGTTGTGGTCTTCTGGACTTTCTTAGCAGCAGCAGACGTAGCCTTTACTAGTTGCCTTTTTTTGGGGGACATGTTGCCTACATACACAAATAAGTTTCTTTATAAGAACAAAACATGGTGAAAAAAACATCATACATACAGGGAACAAATATTATGAGTAATGTTTAAACATCACGTTGAATGTTTGTATTCTACATGGGCTGATGTTTAAACATCTCTATTGATGTTTAAATCAAGGTAACATTTCTCTGGCTAAACATCCGGTGATATGGCCAAATACATCACAGATGTTTCAAACATCTTACGGGATGTTTGAAACCGACGGATTTTGTTTAACCATATCACCGGAAACTACACACAAATTTCAGTCAAAACTTCATCATTTCCTCCTTCAAACCAACCCTAGTCAGAATCATCAAACAAACAGAACTTTTAAAATGAAATTCTAGGGTTTTCTTGACACAAAAAACGGAACAAAAAATTGGTAAAAAAATACAAACGGGTGAAGAAAAATATAATGTATGTGTCGGAGAAGACTTACAATCGATAATCGGTGACAATCAATGAGTTTGACAGTTGGAATTTTGAAAAATAGCGTCGGGTCGTTGAAACGAGTCGGGTTTCCGGTCGGGTATGTTTGAGGAGTTTGAGAAGTTTGAGGAAATGTTGAAAATGTTAGAGGGGTTTGATTTTTGAAATGGTAGTGGGGTGGGGTAGTTTGTAAGTTTTGGGTGTTTTAATTATGCCCCATAATTTTTAAAAGAGTCTAATCACCCCCCACTTAAACTTAATCACCCATTTGAGAGAAAAGAAAAAAAATAATAAAAGGACCCTTTTTTCATTTCACACTTGAGAGGCCTTTTTGTGTCATTTTCTCCTCAAACTCTCCCCTTATATACAGTAGCAAATAACACTATACTTCATAAACCCCAAAACCTCTCCTTAAACCCTTATACACCACCATGAATTCCTTCAACTCCACCACCCCAAATTTTGACAACCTTCTCCTCCAATCACTAATGAACAAACTCCAAATTTCACCAAACTCTTCTTCTTCTTCAACCAAACAATCCCTTGAAGATCTTTTATTCAACACACTCCCTTTTTCCTCCTCTTCATCGTCCGAGTCCGAATTCGAATCCGAATCTAAATCCCAGCTATCAAAAGAAGAATCCCGGGTCGAAAAACACATAATTAAAACTATCTTAACTGGAAAAACCGATTCACTTAAACCGAATTCGGGTCAAGCTGTTTCAATTGGTGAACATCAAATATGTATTGGGTTTCATGAAGATACTGAGGATAATTATTATAGGGTTTGGGAATGGCATGGTCATATTATGCTTTTTGATGATGAAAATGGGTTTACTCCTGAATATATTTATGGTAATTATTTCGAAAGAGTTAATAATAATGTTAAGGTTGTTAAAAATAAGGAAAAAGAAGAGGAAAAAGAAGAAAAAGAGGACAATGTTGGGAATTTAGGGTTGAAGGAGTTGATTGAATCGAGCGAATCGGAAAATGAGGGTCGGATTTTGAGGAGGAATTTGAATGCTGGTTCCTCTCCGAGGTTTATATCGAATTAACCCTTTTGTTTTTTGTTTAATTATGTTGTTATGAGTTAATTTATGTACATCGACTTATGCGTTTAACTTATATACAATGACATGTTATGAGTTTAACTTATGTACAATGATAGTGTAAAGAATCAGGTGGATGTAGCAGGTGTATATAAGTTAAACTCGTTATGCTATACTTATATAGTACTCCGTTCATTTGCATCTATGCTCTTCTTTTGTTGTTCGTGTTTTAGCTTGATGAGTCACCCCTTTTGTTGTTGTTAATATTGTTATGAGTTTAGCTTAAATATATCGACAATGTGAAGAATTTAATATGACTTATTTTCGAGATTATGAATCCTATTTTGTGGAAGGTTACCTATAGTTATCTTTTTGAGTGACCTGATTGTGGAAAAATTTCTTTTACATTGTTGTTGGTGTATATAAGTTAAACTTGTTATGTTATACTGATATAGTTCATTTGCATATAGGATCTTCTTTTGTAGTTTGGATTATGTTTTGCTTGAATAATATGCATGAAAGATACTTGATTCGGAATCGTGTGTCTTGCTTTTGCATGATTAGCAGGTGTTCTTAAGATATGTTTGCTTGTTCTAAATAGCAAATATTGACTTATATTAGGAGAATAAGTCGTCATGAAAATTCTATGTCAGTTTTAAGTTCTTACATATATTTCACTTTTCCTACATAAATAGCCTTTGGTTAGAAGTTAATAAGTTAATAACAAGACTCGTTGAAGGAACTATATTTTATCTGTTGAGATCTTTAGCAGTATACCGTTCTATAATCTGACAGCCAACACAACACAAAGGAAAGGAGTTGGATGGATAGTGCACGAATTTTGTGTTCAGAACGGGGCGACAGTTGAAACTCGCTGGGTCAATTTTTCGGTGCTTTGGGAATAGAGGATTTTTAACATTATAAATGAGAATCAACTAGTGTCTCGAAGAAGTTCGGTATTTAAGTTCTGGTTGAACATTACCATTAAGGTTGCTGTTAATTTTTAGTGAGGGGAAAATGTCAATTTTCTCCAAGAATCAGAACTAGGAGGTAAGGCTTTTAGCGTACTACAGAAGCAATTTTATTCATTTGAAGAGAGCATGGGCAACTAGCTACATAACATGTTATAGTAGGTGATGCTTTAAGGTATTATCTTATGGGCGCTAAAGCAGCAGGACTTTGGCTGACAATGTAAACTATTTTGTGCATCACTTTGTTAGTTTAACATTCTCTGTTAACCCTTGAAATGTGCTGAAGTAATCCTTCGTGATCTGAACTCTTTAATACAAGGCAGAAAAAACCGTATCTCTTTGCTGGATTCATGTCTAATGGAGTACAATAGTAATGTGCTCTTATGTTTGGAAACCAGGGACATATAATGTGCCTCATGCTCTCATCTCATGGATAAAGTACCTTTCAATGTCACATTTTGTGCAAATTGCCTTCAGTATCACTTCATTAGGGTGATGTATCTCCTCCCCATACAAAATGTGCATATCATACAACAAAATGACAGTATTCCTTTACATGAGTAGAACACCAACACAGTCGACTTACCAAAAAGCCTGAGATGGCCCGGAAGAATAAATTCGTATTAGCAGGTTTTTCTTCACCGACTGGTAATAGTAAACAGTAATGGGAAAATAATGTATCCACAGTTCATATAGAGGGTAAGAAGCTAACAAAAATGTTATGGTGTTCTAAGAGCTTCCAAGTGCGGAAGTGTGATTTAATATTTTTATACTAACCCTTTAATTGTAAGAGCAGGGATGGATCTGGAAATGTGTTTTTAAAGGGAGTGGGGGTGGAATTTATGAACCAAACCTTTAGGAAGCACCCTAAGATACTGTTAGTTATAAAACTATAATACAAAGTCGCATCTGAATAACAGACTTCTATTACTTTCATAGGGATATACTTATTTCATAGCCGTTCCTTCATAAGATGTGTTGCGCAGTGACAAGACTCTACTAACCCTCTAAGTTCCAGGGTTGATACTTGTGCTTGAAATCCCAAACTATCTTCTAATCCCAAATCATTGGTAAGAACTCTGGTATTGTGTAGAGACCGTCCTTTTCTTGTAGTTTCCAACATCCAACAGCATGTGTATTTGCTATACATCTTTGATTGCTTATGTTCTCCAAATTTATGCTATCATCCGTTGGATTTGACTTGAGACATTATTCCTAAATGATGTTTTCACCTGCTAGTTGTTTCTTGTTGCTTATTGTGATTTTAGCTGTTTTTCCTCCATCTTCTCTACTTGTAATATTTGATTGTTCTTTGCTGCCATGAATGATTCTTCTAGCATGTTTTACTCTTTACTCATCTCCGTTCGGTCTTCTTGACTGAATTTTCCTTGTTACGATTGACAGGGTCTAGATGGTGGGATTGTTAAGTGTTTGCTGTTTTATACTAAAGAAACACTTGGAGGTTGCTGTGTATTTTCCCTTGGCTTCACAGAGATTTTTCACTTTTCCTTTTCCAAGCTACTTGGTGTTCAAATAGCACATTTCCAAATTAAGATCTTGTATGGTCTGAAAATTTTCATTGAAAAGCAAAATAGGAGGTCCCTTGTTGAACAGCCGAGAGTAGTTCCTACTTTTCTTTAATCTACTCTTTTTTCTCGTTCTTTTGTTAGTATTATTTTTTCAATATATTCTCAACAGAAGCACTTGATTTTTGGTTTATACTTTATACCATATACATATGGTTGAAATACTCATCTAATGATGTAGGTGAGTCTCAGAACTTGGTTAGTGCTAACATTTCGCAACTCCAAATTTATGATCCCAACCTTCCTTACTAATGGAGTATGTGTTATGAATTCGTCAATAGTTTAGAATATCAATTGTGAAGTTATTCATTACTGTACTTCATTCAAAAGAGCAACATTTTGATGAATAGTCTTGCATGATCAAATAAACTTTCATCAAAAGATATTTAGACGTTTTTCTCATGCGATCCCGTTGATAGTTTGTCAAAAAGAAAGACTTCCATTCCTAGGTTTGAGGTCATTAAGAGACTCGGCTCCAAAGAGAATTTAATAGTACTCGGTCTATAATACCTTTGACACAACTGTTACAAATACATGTATGTAGTATAAATGTGGATGACCACTACTCTCCATTTATTCACTTGTAACATATGATTTACTACCCCACTTTCTCCTACTTAATTCCTCCCCACTTTCTCCTACTTAATTCCTCATTTAGGGATGACTTGTAACTTCCTATGTATTGGAGTCCTATAAATAGAGGACACTTTGTCTATGGAAGACACGCTTGAAGCATTTTGAGAATACAAGTTCTTCCTTCTCCTCTCATATACTTTTGTCTTGTTCTAACTTTACTATTAGTTTTACAATACGTTATCAGCACGAAGAGCTCTAATATTCTACAAGTCAAGTTTCAATCTTTCCCAACGGTAAGCCTAGGTATAATTTCTACTAATCTTTTTCAGCTTCATGTCTCTAAGTATAATTTTGTTATAGATTAATATATAAATAAGAAAAGTGAACACCTTATGTTACAAATGAACTACGGCTAGCAACTTGCTTGACCAATGAATTATTTAACGTTTTTTTTATCTTCACACACACACACACACACACACACACACACACACACACACACACATATATATATATATATATATATATATTACATTTAATAAGAAATAGAGTATTAGACATTCTTGTTTTGATTGATAATAATTCTAATCTATTTTATTTTCTTTGATAGTTTTCATTATGTCAAATTTATCAAAGCTTGAATTTGTGACACTTGACATATCCGGCAAAAACTATTTGTCATGGGTGCTTGATGCCGAAATACATTTGGATGCCAAAGGTCTTGGTGATACTATCAAAGAAGGAAATGAGATATTAAGCCAAGATAAAGCTAAAGCCATGATTTTCCTTCGCCATCATCTTGATGAAGGATTGAAAACAGAATATTTAACCGTGAAAGATCCACTCGAATTGTGGACTAACTTAAAAGAACGGTATGATCACCTTAAAGCCATGATACTACCAAGGGCTCGGGATGAATGGATTCATTTACGGTTACAAGATTTTAAAACTGTAACCGAATATAATTCTGCTGTTTTCAGGATCAGTTCTCAACTGAAATTATGTGGAGAAAATATTGATGATGCTATGATCTTGGAAAGACACTCTCCACTTTCCATGCATCCAACATGGTGTTACAACAACAATACCGTGAAAAGGGATTTACAAAATATTCTGAGTTGATCTCATGCCTTCTGGTGGCTGAGCAACATAATTTCCTGTTGATTAAAAATCATGAAGCCCGTCCCACTGGATCTGCTCCGTTCCCTAAGGTGAATGTGGGAGCACATGCTCCATTCTCTGAGGCGAATGTTGTAGCAACAAATAATGTGCCTGAAAGAAGGCAAAATAATTACCGTGGTAAAGGCCATGGTCGTGGGCGCGGCAAGGGACGAAATAATACTCGTCGTCACGGTGGAAATAAATATGAGAACAATAAGAGTTCTCAAGCTAATCCTTCAAAAGGTAAGAATAATAATATTTGTCATCGATGTGGTGGGAAAGGTCATTGGGCGAAAATTTGTCGTACGCCTGAACATCTTGTCAAGCTTTATCAAGCTTCGCTCAAAAGAAATGAAAATAATGTGGAGACACATTTGACCTTTCAGAATAATGACAATGAGACACATCTGGCACATCTTGCTGACAAGCATGATGAGACGGAGGCGTATGTTGCTGTAAAAGGTGATGATCTTTTTGAAGGCCTCCCAAATATTACCCATTTAGAAGCTGGAGACTTCTTTGAGAATCGTAACTGAAGAACTGATGTTGTAACTGGGGAATAAAAATAATAAAGAATAATGTTGTCTTTATTTTATGTTTTAAAGTTAGAAAAAAAAATGTCATCTTTATTTATGTTTCAATGTTTAAAAGTACTTTTCTTGTACTTTATTTTTAGTATTTCTTACTATGTAATTTTTATCTTTTTATGAAGAAAATGGAAATTTCCCAGTCTTCAGTTGGATTCAAGCTCTATAATAAAGATATATGTCTCTTGGATAGTGCTACAACACACACAATTTTAAAGGATAAGAAATATTTTTTTTATTTGATTAATAAAGAATCCAATGTTAGTACAATATGTGGTAGTACAAAGTTGGTTGAAGGTTATGGCAAAGCCAATTTATTATTACCTGGAGGAACAAGTTTGGCTATTGATGAAGCCATGTATTGTAGTAAGTCTCAAAGAAACTCGTTAAGTTTCAAGGATATTCGCCAAAATGGCTATCATATTGAGACTAAAACTGATGGAAAGATTGAATATCTTTATATTACTACAACAAAGTCGGGTGAGAAATATATTCTTGAAAAGCTCCCCGCTCTTTCCTCCGGTTTGTACTACACAAACATTGGTACAATTGAATCACATGCCATAGTAAACAAAGGGTTTACTGAATCAAATGATTTTATTATTTGGCATGACCGGTTGGGCCATCCCGGTTATAATATGATGCGCAATATAATTGAGAATTCAAATGGGCATACATTGAAGAACCAAAAGATTCTTCAATTTAAAGAATTCTCTTGTGCTGCCTGTTCTCAAGGAAAGCTAATTACTGGAGCATCTAAAGTTGGGATCAGGATCCCTGCATTTCTGGAACGTATACAGGGTGATATATGTGGGCCCATACACCCTCCATGTGGACCATTCAGATATTTTATAGTTTTAATAGATGTATCTACAAGATGGTCACATGTGTGCTTATTATCAACCCGCAATATGGCATTTGCGAGGTTGCTTGCTCAAATAATAAGATTGAGAGCACAATTTCCAGATTATGCTATTAAGACAATTCGTCTTGATAATGCTGGTGAGTTTACATCTCAAGCATTTAATGATTATTGCATGTCAACTGGGATTACAGTTGAACATCCAGTTGCTCATGTTCATACTCAAAATGGTCTAGCAGAATCATTTATCAAAAGCCTCCAATTAATGGCTAGATCAATGCTTATGAGAACTAAATTACCCATTTCAGTATGGGGTCATGCTATTTTGCATGCGGCAGCTCTTGCTCGGATTAGGCCGACAAGTTATCATAAATTCTCCCCACTACAATTGGCTTTTGGTCAGGTGCCAAATATTTCCCCTCTTAGAATTTTTGGATGTGCGCTATATGTGCCAATTGCTCCACCACAATGCACAAAGATGGGACCCCAAAGAAGGTTGGGGATATATGTTGGGTATGAATCTCCGTCTATTATTAAATATCTTGAGCCCATGACGGGAGATTTATTCACCGCAAGGTTTGCTGATTGTCATTTTGACGAATCAGTTTTCCCAACATTAGGGGGAGAGAATAAGCAGCTGGAAAAAGATATTGACTGGAATGCATTAACACTATCTCATTTAGATCCTCGTACAAATCAATGTGAACAAGAAGTTCAAAAGATAGTGTATTTGCAAAATGTTGCAAATCAACTGCCAGATGCATTCACTGACCTACCAAGGGTTACTAAATCCCACATTCCAGCTGCAAATGCTCCTGTTCGAGTTGATGTCCCGGTAGGACAATCTATAAGTGCAAGTGAGTCTAAGGTACGCTTGAAGCGTGGTAGACCACCCGGTTCCAAAGATAAAAATCCTCGAAAAAGAAAAGGAGCAATTGATCAAAAAGATCAAAATATGGAGGTAATTGCTCAAGAAGAGCATAGAGACATAAGAATTGATAAGTCCTCTTCAGGAGAGGCTCAGGTACCTGGAAAATACTAAAATCGAAGATATCTCAATGAATTATGTCTCTACCGGAAAAATATGGAACCGAAATGATATTGTTGTCAACAACACTTTTGCATATAATGTTGCTGTTGATGTGATGCAACATAATGAGGATCTTGAACCAAAATCTGTCAATGAATGCGGACAGAGAAATGATTGGTCAAAATGGAAAGATGCAATTCAATCAGAATTGACTTCACTTGAAAAACGCGAAGTTTTCGGACCAATTGTCCGAACACCTGAAGGTGTAAAGCCAGTGGGTTATAAGTGGGTATTTGTGTGAAAACGAAATGAGAAAAATGAAGTCGTTAGATATAAAGCACGACTTGTGGCACAAGGATTTTCGCAAAGACCTGGCATTGATTATATGGAAACATATTCTCCCGTGGTGGATGCAATCACCTTCAGGTATCTCGTAAGTCTGGCAGTACGAGAAAAACTTGATATGCATCTAATGGATGTTGTCACAGCCTATTTATATGGTTCATTGGACAACGAAATTTTCATGAAAATCCCCGAAGGGTTCAAAATGCCTGAGGCATTTAAAGGCTCCCGAGAAGCTTGTTCAATAAAGCTTCAAAAATCCTTGTATGGGTTGAAACAATCGGGACGCATGTGGTATAATCGTCTTAGCGAATACCTGTTGAAACAAGGATACAAAAATAATCCAGTTTGTCCTTGTGTTTTTATAAAAAGATCTGGATCTGGATATGTCATAATAGTTGTGTATGTGGATGATTTGAATATCATTGGGACTCCCGAAGAGCTCCCAAAGGCAATGGAATGCTTAAAGAAAGAATTTGAGATGAAAGATCTTGGAAAGACAAAATTTTGTCTTGGCTCACAAATTGAGCAATTGCCTAAAGGAATATTTGTTCATCAATCTACATATACAGAAAAGGTCTTGAAAAGATTTTACATGGATAAATCACATCCGTTGAGCACTCCAATGATTGTGAGATCACTTGATGTGAATAAAGATCCATTTCGACCTTGTGAAACTGATGAAGAGTTTCTTGGTGCTGAAGTACCATATCTTAGTGTAACTGGTGCACTGATGTACCTTGCCAATAATACTCGGCCAGATATAGCTTTTGCTGTAAGCTTATTGGCAAGGTTTAGTTCTTCCCCAACTCGAAGACATTGGGATGGTATTAAGCATATACTTAGATACCTCCAAGGCACTATTGATAAGGGTTTGTCCTATTCGAATGATACCAAGTCACAATTGATTGGTTATGCCGATGCTGGTTATTTATCTGATCCACATAAAGGTCAGTCCCAAACGGGCTATTTGTTTACATGTGGAGATACAGCCATTTCATGGCGTTCAGTGAAACAAACTATTGCTGCTACTTCTTCAAATCATGCAGAGATATTGGCTATTCATGAAGCAAGCCGGGAATGCATTTGGTTGAGATTAATGACTCAACATATTCAGTACATTTGTGGTTTTCCTTTGAAGAAGATTCCAACAATATTATATGAAGACAATAGCGCGTGCATTGAGCAACTGAAAGAAGGATATATTAAAGGAGATAGAATAAAACACATTTTACCAAAATTCTTTTTCACTCATGATATTCAGAATATTGGTGAAATAGATGTTCAACAAATACGGTCGAGTGATAATCTGGCGGATTTGTTTACCAAAGGATTACCAACCTCAACATTTTGAGAAGCTTGTTTACAAGATTGGGATGCGTCGTCTTCGAGATGTCAAGGAGTGTCTTCATCAGGGGGAGTAAATACGCGCTGTACTCTTTTTCCCTTAACAAGGTTTTATCCCATTTGGGTTTTACTTGTAAGGTTTTTAATGAGGCAGCTCTAAAAGCGTATTACAAGATATGTGTACTCTTTTTCCTTCACTAGGCTTTTTCCCACCGGGTTTTTCCTGGTAAGGTTTTAACGAGGCACATTATCTTCCAAATGGTCATCCAAGGGGGAGTGTTACAAATACATGTATGTAGTATAAATGTGGATGACCACTACTCTCCATTTATTCACTTGTAACATATGATTTACTACCCCACTTTCTCCTACTTAATTCCTCCCCACTTTCTCCTACTTAATTCCTCATTTAGGGATGACTTGTAACTTCCTATGTATTGGAGTCCTATAAATAGAGGGCACTTTGTCTATAGAAGACACACTTGAAGCACTTTGAGAATACAAGTTCTTCCTTCTCCTCTCATATACTTTTGTCTTGTTCTTACTTTACTATTAGTTTTACAATAACAACGATATTTTCTTATTAGTAGTATATTTTACTCGTCATTTAAGAAAATTATTACTACCCAATAACAATACTCCTTGCTTATTTTGGTGAGTCCTCTAGCTACTCCCGAGTTTGAATATTGAAAATGAAGAATTATGAGGAGTGTGTTTCCCCTAAATGAACCTTACGTATGTACCTAAGGTATCTAACACCATATAAGAAACAACACTGCTAACTTTTATTTTCTAAAGGCTTGACAACTTGTTATGATGGTTGTTACCTATTGTATTTATAATACGATGTCTGTTTTGATTTTTATTTAAATTTTTATTATACTTTATCGTAAAATTCATTGTTATGTAAGGATGAAAAGTGCCATAATGTAAAGAGCGATTCGTATGATTACCTTATTTTGTTTCTTGCATTCTCAATCATTATTTAATAATCATATTTTTAGTCTTTATCCTACATTTCTTTTACGACAAAGGCTCAAATATACCTATAAACTATTTGAAATTGTGTAAATTTACCCCCGTCATGGAAAAATTACACCATATATAATTTAAGAGAATTTATTTACCAAACATAGAGATAGATATTTTTCCTACTATATAAAAAATAACGACATTTTACAACTTTGTTACAAAATATAGTAAAAACTAAAAAATGTAGATAACATAAAATCCCTAACTGTAATTTCTCCTCCTCTTTGCTCTCTCTTTCTCTACATCTCGTCACCTTGTCTTCTCTATCTCATCCAATTTAGTTGCTTTTCTTTTATCACAAGCAGATCTTTTAGTGTATCTATATAGAATCATGAATTTCACACCACTCTCACTCTGTTAAATCTAGAGTATCTAAATTTGTTTCTTCTCTAGTTCTCTTTGTTTAATTACATTATCCATATTTCTGGTGTTTCAGAATTTAACCACTTTAATTTTCCTCAAATATGGTGAGAATGTGATCGATTCATACGATGGCGTACTGTGCAGGGCTGAGCAAAATCGATTTTTGATCGGCTGGTTTTATTGTATTTTTCGGCACCGATGATGTTGTTGTCAATGGTTTCTCCAGCGAAGATCGTTGTTGCTTTGCTTCGTTTTGGTTTCTCTAGGTTGCTGATGTTGTTTCATTATGTTAGTGTATGAAAAATGTATACCAGATCTGAAAATTTTATGATTGTTTATGACAATGGTATGAGAGTTGTTTGGCAAATGTATATGAAGTGTATGGTAATTGTATATGAGGTGTATGATATTTGTATCACTGTTGTATGGAATTTGTATGGAAGTTGTATGAAATGAGATTTGAGTGTATCTCCTTTGTTTTGCTTTTTGTATATATGTATTTATAATTTTCTTCTTCCTACCTTTTTTTTTTTTTTTTTTGTTTATGGTGATTATAATGGTGGTTTGGTACTTTTTGTGGTGATTTGAAGGTGGAAAGGTTGTATGTCATTGTTTTTCCAATGTATATATGGTATATATACAGTAGAAAAATACATGGCATACAAGCTTAAACAATTTTTTTTTTTAAAAAAGAAAAAATTCAGTGACGGGAATCCGGAGGGAGTTGGCAGCGGTGGGGGCAATGTGGGAGAAGAAAGGGATCTAGGGGTTTTCCCCCTTTAATGTATATTTTTTATTTTTTGATAAAAAGGTATTGTTATTTTTGAAACTCTAAAAATATTGCTATTTTTGTTTTTAAAATGTTACTTTGTATAGTTATGTAATTTAGCCTAAAAAAATTGGCCCATTCATATTGCCGTTGTTATCCCTTTGGCCCACCTATATCCATGTCCCCCATTTTACACTACCAACCCTATATGTATATGTATTTATAAAAATTATTTGTAAATGATTTTGATAATTAAAAATTCACATGGGAATATAAAAGGCTCCACCCAAATTTCACCTAGACTATTTACCCACCCCATCACGCTACTATTGTAAAGGTGAATTGTATTGTAATGGATAATTAGAATAATAACCATTGATAGAGGAATACATCTCAATTCAAGGTAGAAATAAAAAAGAAAGTAAAGAAGGGAGGGAGGTTCCAGAATTACTTTAAAAAAAAACTAAGAAAATAAATATATTGTTCTTGCTTTACCTCATAGGAAATCTCCCCTTTTGTATATATAGTGTCTAACTTGGGTCCAATGGTAACTTGACTTTATTGTGACCGTATTCGTAACAGCCACTAACCTCTCCTCCTCCACTGCCATGGTTGGATTAGATCCGACTACTGAACACATCTTCTACACCATCAACAACCTCACAACACCCAGATACCTTATGATTTTGTGGAACTATAATGAAAGTACTGGATTTTCTTAAAAAATCAATGAAATAACAAGAAAAATTCAGCTTTAAGCTCCATCTATAATTCCCAAATTTTACTAAACACGAAAATTCATTAATTTTCTTGATCAAATGTTTGAAAGTCAAACGGGTGTTCAAATAGTATTAACTGTAAATAATTTTAATAGTAGCTTTCAATCGGATTTAGTTAACTAAATTTGACGCAAGCACCTACTTTCAATTTTGCTATGTAATTTATGCTTCGGTAACTTTCTTATTGGGCTACTTATGCTTATGTAATTTTCTTGTTATATGTGAGTAGTTGATAAAATTTGCAGTATAAATTAATTTATGTGGGTGATTTAGTGCTCTTGGTAGCCATTGCTATTAGTTTGTTGTAGGCTTTTGGGAGGGTTAAGTTGCAAAGGTGGTGGTTTCCGGCATAGTAAAAGAAGGGGAAGAAAAGAAAGAAAAAAAAAAGGAAAAAGAATTGTTAGAAAACTGGAAGAAAAACAGATTAACACAAAGCTATGAAAAACTACTTCAACAAATATTACAATGAACAAGCCTTTTATAAGGCAACACAACTCCTATATCGTCTCAGCCACTACGCCATGAAGATACTTAAAATAAACCCACTTAGTCTACTAAGTACACAACTTGAGTAATTTGAAAATAGCATACCATAATTCTTATAACCGTAAGACTAACAAAATAGAAACTAACTTAATTAAAATATCTAACAAACCCTCCCTTAAGCTGATAAGTCTACAACTTTCAGCTTAATCAAATCACTCACGGCAACCCTCCTTAAATGTGCAAACACCAAGTAGCTTCCTTATCTTTCTGAAAGTTACTAGCTTGAGGGGCTTAGTAAAGATATCAGCAGCTTGGTCCTCACTTCTGCAGTAGAGAACATCAAGAACTTTCTCCTTCGTGAGATCTCTTAGGAAGTGAAATTTGACATCTATGTGTTTGCTCCTCACGTG
The DNA here is from genome assembly GCA_029990175.1 of Petunia secreta. Classification (NCBI taxonomy): domain Eukaryota; kingdom Viridiplantae; phylum Streptophyta; class Magnoliopsida; order Solanales; family Solanaceae; genus Petunia; species Petunia secreta. The sequence goes on from JARKIP010000061.1 coordinate 166,806, forward strand.
CAATACTGGATTCTTTGAAAGCTTAATTGCTGAACCATTATCACAGTAAATTGGAATTGGTTCTTGCTGTGGGAAATGAAGCTCAACGAGTACCTTCTTCAACCAAATTGCTTGAGTAGCACATGCAACTACGAACTCAGCTTCCATGGTAGATAATGTAACAATTGGTTGCTTCTTGGAGCACCATGAAACAGCTCCTGATCCAATCATAAACACATAACCTGAAATACTTTTCCTGTCATCCTTATCTCCGGCAAAGTCACTATCTGTAAAGCCAATTAACTTGGACTTTCCCTTTTTCTTGTACAAAATACCATAATCAATGGTACCTTGCAAATACCTGAGAATTCTTTTAGCAGCCAACAGATGAGACTCTTTTGGATACTCCATATACCTGCTAATACGACTAACAGAATACATTATATCAGGTCTAATGACTGTTAAATACATCAAACAACCAACAATCTGCTTGTAAAGAGTGTTGTCAACATGTTTTCCTCCATGATAAAGCTAACACCGAGGAAAACACACTTGTTAGCTTTATCATCCAACTTTGTTCTTTTCTGATCTGGAACATGAGCAAATGCAATGCAACCAAACACTTTAAAGTGTTTAACATCTGGTTGTTGTCCACTCCAAGCTTCTTCCGGTGTCATGTTTTGAATAGTACTTGAAGGACTTCTATTCAAGACATAGACACTCCAGCAAGCAGCTTCAGGCCAAAAAAGTTTTGGAACACGGCTCATTCGTAAAAGGCTCCGGACAACATTCAAGATTGTTTGATTCTTTCTCTCACATACTCCATTTTGTTGAGGAGTATACGATGTTTTAAGCTGCCGACGTGTCCCATGAGAATCATAAAATTTTATAAATTCTTGTGAAAGATACTCTCCGCTACGATCAGTACGAAATGTCTTAATGGAACATCCTGTCTCCTTTTCAACAAGAGCTTTGAAGCTTTTAAAAATTATAAAAGCTTCGGACTTTTAGTGCAAAAAAATAAACCCATGTTTTCTTACTAAAATCATCAATAAACGTTATAAAATAACGTTTCCTCCATTGGATATTGGGTTTATTGGTCCATAGATATCAGAATGAACCAGTTCCAACTGCCTTTTAGCTCTCCATGCTTTTCCCTTTGGAAAGCTATCGCGAAATTGCGTCCCCACGACGCAATCTTCACAAATATCTGCTGGAATATCAAAATTAGGAAGGCCAAAAACCATATTTTTCTGCTGCAACATTTTTAATCCTCCAAAATTTAGATGCCCATATCTGTAATGCCAAAGCCATGCTTGACTGTTCAATTTTGTCGAAAAACAAAAATTGGTAGATCCAATATCTTGCACATGAAGCGGAAAAAGTTTATTTGTTGTCATTTTAGCTTCAACAATCAACCCAAGATTAGAATCTTGTATTCTGCAAATTCCATTCTTAATAGACACCCCGTAGCTGTTCTCTTGAAGTTGACCCACACTAATAAGATTTGTTTTCAAATCTGGTACAAAAAATACATTAAAAATAATCTGCACAGATGGCGACTTTGTTTGTAGCTTCACCTTCCCTTTTCCTTTGACAGCAATGTGAGAATTATTGCCAAACTTGACTGTTGTGCGAAAAGTTTCATCTAATTCCAAAAATACAGATTTTTCTCCACACATATGGTTGCTACAACTCGTGTCTAAATACCATAAATCTGTGTGGTGTTCCGTTGTGGATTGACACACCATCAACAAAGAGACTTCCTCCTCCGTCTCAGTCACTTCAGCAAAATTAGAATTTTCTCCACGTACATTTTTCAAATTTGTACGACATTCAGACGGTAATGGCGATACCTGTGACACCTATAACACTCAATGTGGGACTTATCTGCAGACCTTGGTTTCCCATTGGACGAGTGTTGTTGATCACGACCATGTTGACCATTCTTTTTGTGATTCCCCTCTTCAACTTTGTTTGAGTTTCTTCCCTTGTATGTGTTCCGTCTACGCCCAGAATCTTTGAAGGTTGTGACTGCCTGCAAGGCTTGCTCCTCCGTATCCTGCTGAACAATTTTTTGCTCATGAACCATCAAAGAATTTTGTAATTCATCAAGGAGAAAGAATATCAAGATCTTTCGACTCTTCAATGGAGCAGATGACAAAATTAAATTTAGGCAACATGGACCACAGGATCTTCTCGATGATGGTGACGTCTGCAAGCTTCTCTCTATGAATCCGCATCTTGTTTGCAATTGTCATGGTGCGTGAGAAGTACACCGAGACTAACTCTCCCGGCTTCATACGCAAGGTTTCAAACTCACCTCGTAGAGTTTGAAGCTGTGCTCGCTTTGCCCTTGCATTCCCTGGTACTTCTTCTTCATGGAGTCCCAAATTTCCTTTGACGTGTCCTTGCAAAGAATTGTTTCCAATATTGAACGATCAATGGCTTGGAAAAGATAGTTCTTTGCCTTTAAATCTTCCAGCCTCTGTGCTTCAAGCTCTGTCCTTTGAGAGTTTGTAAGAACAACATCGGCTGCAGGTTCTTGAATCCCACCATCAACCACTGCCCAAAATTCTTTGGACCTCAACAAATTTTCCATTAGCATGCTCCAATGGTCATAATGACCATCAAAGCGTGGAATAGCAGGTTGAACAAAATGCTCAGAATCCATCGCAAACTCACAATTGAAGCACACTCACTCTAACCTTGCTCGGATACCACTGTTAGAAAACTGGAAGAAAAATAGATTAACACAAAGCTATGAAAAACTACTTCAACAAATATTACAATGAACAAGTCTTTTATAAAGGCAACATAACTCCTATATTGTCTCAGCCACTAAGCCAATAAGACACTTAAAATAAACCCACTTAGTCCACTAAGTACACAACTTGAGTAATTTGAAAATACCATACCATAATTCTTATAACCGTAAGACTAACAAAATAGAAACTAACTTAATTAAAATATTTAACAAGAACAACGTTGTGGGAAGGGATCTGGTGAAAGATAAGAGGGGCAGGGGGGTTATTTCCATGGGCGGGGTAAGGGGTGGGGGGCACATGTGGATTTTTTTACAATTTAGAAAGGAGTAACAAAACTTTTTAAATTTCATTAGAATTGAGCCCTTAGTCGAAAGGGTATAGGTGCGCCAATCTGGTACCGGCAAGGATACAAATGGGCCAACTTTTTAACGAGGAATAAATTTGTGCAATTTCAAATAGTTCAAGGATATATTTGGCCATTTGCAGTTTCTTTTATAATAACCCTACTTCGTAGTTTCGTACGCTACTTTTTCTTTGTCATATTGAAGCTATTGCTGGTACATACTACAGTCAAACTTCTCTATAACAGCTCCTCATTATAACATTATTCAGTATAATGGTCTAATTTTCTCTAGAACCAATTTTTCATATTATAATTTACCTCTCTATAACAACATTCTACCTATAACAACAATGACGTTCATTATAGTGTTACATTTTTTTATAAAATTACCTCTCTATAACGGTTATAGTCAAATATTGTGTAATAATATTTTGTAAGAGATATATTATGTATAAAATAAAATACAATATATTTATGATAATCATTCGTAAAAAAAAATATATTGCCTTTTTTTTTTTTTTACATTCGTACCATAAAAATGGTTATGAAAAAGGTTGTATGAATGCATATATTCCTTAGATTTTAATTTTTATTGATATGATACAACTAGTTATAGATTTATTAATAATGTATTAATCTTTTAAAATTTTAATTAATGAAATATGAAAATTTATTGAAATTATACATTTAACATGTATTTTTTGTGAACCTTTTGACTATAATAGCTAAATGAAATCTAAACGTCAAATGTCAGTGTATATGTATAACATCACCACTTTATAGTAGCCATAAAAATTTCAAACAAATGCTGCCACTATAGAATTTCTTGACTGTATGATGAAACAACGACAAAAAATAAACAAACGTTATTTTCATCAATACAATATAATGTAATATTATACATTATTAAACGACATATAACAACCATCCAGACATGCTGCAAGGCTTATCCAGTATGTCTACTTCACTAACTTATCATGACTTCCTCTCATTGGTCCATTCACAACCACACGGATCACAATCTCCGCATCCAAATCTCACGGTCTCAAAATACACCCCTTTATTCAAAAATCATTTTCTTTTAACAACCCAAATTTCTTTTAAAATTGAGAAGTAATTTATTACTGTAATTTATTTGAAAGTGCAATAGTTTGATCGCTTTGACTAATAGTCTTGTATGCTACGGTTTGTCTTTAATGCATAATTGAGTTAATCAATTAAACCTTTGTCAAAAACATATTACACGTTTTTCCAATGGATAATTTGTCGAAAAGACTCCCTGTTATACTCCATCCGTTTATGTTTAGTAGTCCACTTTCAGCTTTTCACTCCCATAAAAAAAAATAAGAAAATTTAAACTTGACAAATATACCCTTATTAATTATACTTGAAAAGTACACGTTATTTAATTTTGAAGGAATTTTGAAAAGTACAAGATATTTAATATCAAGAATAAATTAGGAAGAATATAGCCAATTTTATTTTGAATTGCTAAAAGGACAAGTAATTTTAAAATTCGACTTTGGTGAATTTGAACAAGTAAACATAAATAGAGGGAGTAAGTATCGTAGGTTTGAGATCATTAAGAGACTCGCTCTTCAAAGAGAATTCAATGACGAATTGAAGTCGAAATAGTAATCAATATAATAACTTAGTATTGAATGACGAAAAATAGTTAAACCTTTGAAATAGAGGCTTCAAACTATGGGTGTCAAACGGGTAGGGGCCTACCCGTCAAAACCCGGATCCAGACTCATTAAAACCCGACCCCACCCGGACCCGCAAAAACCCGGACCCGAACCCGTAGACCCGCTAAAATACCCCTACCCGAACGAGTTTTTTTTTTCTTAACAAATACCCGTATCCGTTAAGACCCGTCAAAATTATGGGGTATTAATGGATATACCCGTACCCATACCCGTTAAAATAAACTGAGTAATAAAACTTGTACGTGGAGAGAAATGTATACACAAGTTTTTCACTCATGGTTTAATTTGTTTTGTGTCCATATTGTTAGTAGTAAAATATGTTCAAGAGAAACAAATTATTTATTTAATTAAAAAAATACTTTATATTCCATAATAAATCAACACTTTGAAGTTTGAATATATATTACTCTAATATGGTATAGAACTTCAACTATTAATTTCGATATATACCTCAGAAAATAAGCTACTTGGAGTCGGACAAAGTAATTATGGGATCGTATTTATTACAAAGTAATGGCACCTACACCGGAGCATGATGGAAATGACATGGAAGAAATTACATAAAGAATTAGGCATATTTAAATTTGTAATTTGAATTTTCATTATAGTTTTGATGTTGCACTTTTTAAATTTGGAAGTTTAATATTTAAGACTTTAATAGTTCAAGTATCTTAAATAAAGTAACTCTTTGAGTTTTTCCTATTGATCTTTTTTTAATTTGTTTTAAGTATTTAAAATAATATTATTAAAAAATAAAATTATAACCCGTAGCCAAACCCGATTTGTTAAGACCCGACCCGTATCCCTACCCGCTAAAACCCGACCCGTACCCCTACCCGCTAAGACTCGAACCCGCACGGGTTTTTTTTTTTTTTTTTCTAGCCGAAACCCGTATCCGTTAAAAACCCGTAATTTAAACCCGTACCCGACCCGTATCCGGAACCTGTGGAATTACAATTTTACAATCCGAACCCGGACCCGTATACCCATTTGACACCCATACTTCAAACCTATAGCTTGTCAATTACCCTTTGTTCATCTCATTGATGATTCATAGCATTCATTGTTCTCTAAAATCCTTTGACCACTTCCATTGTATAGATTATTACTACTATTCAAGTTTTTGACCACATTGAATCCTAAGAATGTACTTTCTTAAATGAAACCAACAAAATATAGTACTTGTACCAAGTTATACTTTTTTAAAAATAAACTAGTAGTACTCAATAGTAATACTCCCTACTTACTTTAGTGAGTCCTCTTGTAGCCGTCAAAGTCTTAAAAATGAAAGGACTTCTAATGAGGAGTGTGTTTCCTAAATGAATTTTACGCCCGTACTTAGGGTACTTAACATCAGATGAGAAACAAACTTTGCTAACTTCTCTTGTCTAGAAAGCTTGACAACTTGTTTGGATGGCTATTACTTACTGTATTGTATCATATTGTTACTATATACACAATGTTTGTTTCATATTGTTAATTTCTTACTACGTAACAATAAAAAGTGTCATCTATGTTAAGACCGATTTGGTATGACTATGTCATTATCTTATTTTTTCTAACATTCCTTCAATTATTAGTTAATAATCATGTTTACTCCTTATTCTACATTTCTTTTATAATTTGTCATATTAAAGTTATTTCTGGTACATAATATGATGATACGATAAGAAATAATATGATGATACGATATGAAATAATATGATGAAACCAAACATTATATTCACAAAAACAATACAGTTCAAGACAAATTAACACAATACAATATATTCATAAAAATAATACAGTACAAGACAAATTAATACAATACAATACATTATTAAACGATACTACTACGTAACAACCATCCAAACGCGCTGTAGCGCTTATCCACTCTGTCTACCTCACAAACTCATCGTGGCTTCCTCTCATTGGTCCATTCACAACCACACGGATCACACTCCACACCTCACAACCGTTGATTAACCCAAAATCTAACGACTCAAAACACACCCCTTTTATTCAAATAACCATTTTCTTTCAACACAACCCAATATAAAAGCACATCAGTTCACAGTTACTCGAACAGTAGATCACAAATCAATTATTCATTGTTTGTTGTAAAAATCGCAAGTTTAAAAGAATGGAGAAAAAGGGAGCAGGAGGAAGAAAGGGTGGTGGACCAAAAAAGAAACCAGTGTCACGTTCAGTAAAAGCAGGGTTACAATTTCCAGTTGGTAGAATTGGGCGTTACTTAAAAAAGGGTCGTTATTCTCAACGTGTTGGTACTGGTGCTCCTGTTTATCTTGCTGCTGTTCTTGAATACCTTGCTGCTGAGGTAAAAAGTTTCTAGTTACTGTTTGCTTTTATTTGATTTGTTGTAGTTTGACTTGACACGAAGTTGAAGAAAAAACTGAATACTTCTGAAACTTATAGATTTTATGCTTAAAATATTAAGCTTGTAATTTGATTAATTCCGAAGTTAGGAATGTGACATTCTGTTTGTAGATACTGTTAAAGATTGAATTTTTTTAACATCTGGGGTATGTAATTACTGTTAAAAATTGAATTTTTAGCTTCTGGGGTTAGTAGATACTGTTGAATGTTACTTGAAATTCGATTTGTAATTAGTTTAAATGGAGTAATGGATTTATATAGTTGACCCAGCTTGTTTTGATTTATGATAATGGGTTTTGTTCATATTGTTTAGATTGGTAGCTTTTATTCCGTTTTTGTGTTCTAATGTACTATACTACACCTTTAGAGGTTGTTGTTTTGAGTCCTTGTTAGCTGGATTTGCTTTTTAATATCAAAATGATTGAAGGATTATGTGATCTTCATCTTCTTAGTTGCGCCCCTAGTGCATTGGTCTAGTGGAAAACATTCAACTTGTGATGTGTGGGTTAGATGCATATTGGGGGGTTTGAACCTGATGCAATGCATCATAACTCTGGTATTTTAAGAGAAGAACTGTCTGACCTCATTATTCATCAAGTTGCAAATTGTGTGCCATTGACAGCGAGAACAAGAATGGATGTATACGTTTTCAGCTTTAATTTGTATGTTGATTCGCTATAGAAGGAGCTTTAAGTCACAAGTAATTATTTTTTGTTACTTAAAGAGTATATGTAGAATATTGTTAAAGGATTACCAAAAGTTATAATGTTGTGTAAGCTTTCCTCTAATGGTATGGTTGTAGCTTGTGATGTGTGGATTAGGCTCATGTCACAAAGTCGAACCTTGCTGCAAATAAAGCCTACTAGTTAAGATAGTACTATTGCTTTGTTTGTTTATGAAGATTAAAGGTATTACTGCGTGAGGATGGAAGGTTTTGGAGGTTGTAGCTCTATTAGTTTTTCTTGTTCGTGATAGTGGATTTGTTTTTCCTTCCAATTTTTTCAGTATTAGTTGTATTTGATGTTGATTATAATGATGTTTATGTTGGTTTGGATGGTGTTTAGGTTTTAGAATTGGCTGGGAATGCAGCAAGAGACAACAAGAAGAATAGGATAATACCAAGGCATGTCTTGTTAGCCGTAAGGAATGATGAAGAGCTTGGCAAACTCCTAGCTGGTGTAACCATTGCTCATGGTGGTGTCCTTCCTAACATCAATCCAGTTCTTCTGCCTAAGAAATCTGACAAAGCTGGAAAGGAACCTGCTGCTAAATCCCCATCGAAGGCTACTAAGTCACCTAGAAAGGCCTAATTTGTGAAGCACAGATGCTTGTATGGTGATGTGATGTTCAATGTGAATCTATGATCGGAGGGCATTGTACCAAAGTTGTACGATTAGGACTTGTTTAGTGTTCCTAAATAATCTCTACCTGTATGTAGTTTAATATCTTTAAGACTGATGAAAGCTAGGAACATTTTATTTCTGTTATGTTGTAAAACAAATGAAATTGGTTGTAGTTCAGTGGTTAAATATGAAAAAAAGGCCTTGTTGGTCTTGTAATGCTTTTGAAATTATGGAAATTGAGAAATGTTTCCCTCTTGTTGAAGAAGAATGAGAGGGCAAAGAAATTAGTTCAATCCTTAAGTAGTCTTAAAACATTGTGTAGTTAACTGCTCTTTCTCCTGGCCTGAGGTAGGAACTCTATTAACGGTAGCTTGAGGTAGGAAGGGTTGGGGTTTATATTTGAAATAAAGTTGCAATATTCATATTAGTAATCTTAGCGACCTCTATGCAATATAATAACATTGTTGCCTTATGGTGCTATGGGCTAAAAAATCTTAATGACCTCTATGCTATGTGGCAACTTTGTTGTTTTACGGTGCTATGGGCTATGGCTCAACTGATAAGAAATTTTAGCAGCCTCTACGCAATGTAGCAATTTGCTGTCTTATAGTGCTATGGGCTGTAGCTTAGCTGATAAGAAATTTCAGCGATTTTTACACAAGGTAGCAACTTTGTTGCCTTATGGTGTTAAGGGTTGTGGCTTTGATTGATAAGAAATCTCAGCAACCTCCATGCAATGTAGCAACTTTGTTGCCTTATGGTGCTAAGGGTTGTGGCTTTAACTAATTAAAATATCTTAGAGCCTCAATGAAATTTAGCAACGTTGTTGCCTGTTTTGGCTCCAGGCCTATATGTCCTAATCTTTGTTTTTCTCTTTCTGAATTTTTATTTTTTATGAAATATTTGACGTATAATTTTCAAGTACCAATTGAAGATTTCATTTGACTTAGTAAAAATACTTCAACATGGTTTAATGCTTTTCTTTTACTCTTATTTACATTTTCTAGCCATGAGGTCACATTCAAAGTATGGGCTTCTAACTGCAAAGATTTTTCTCTTCTCTGGTCAAGTAAACATTTTGGTCTTGTTAAAAGATTTTCTAACTTCTAAGACTCTCTTGTCTTGGATTTTTGGAATTTCTTCAACTAAAGGGAATCTATTGCAAGGCCCGAAAGTAAGAACAAATGAGGAAGAGTATACAAATTACTCCTTCCATTTTTTAACATTTCCGTTTCCTAACCTAACTTTTCTTATTGTATTAAATTTTCTTAATCGAAAAGAGAAATATTTAATGCACCCATCGTACATGTCTCCCCTAAGAAATATCTTTATTCGAAATGGAGTAGTAATAATTTTGAAGGAAACATGAAAGGGTAATCTTCTGAAATACTAACTCCACTACAAACCAAGTGTCATTTCAGTCAAATCAATATGATACAAATTACAAAAGATGTACTTACCGCGTTTCAAAAAGATCTCACAATTTTCTTATTAGTTTATTTAGAAAAAAATTTAAACTTCTCGTTTTATTCTTGATAAGATGATAAGAGGACAAATAATTTGAGACGGATGAAGTATTTTAAACAATAAATTTTAAAAGACACTATTCTTTTGTAAACTCCGATCTACATTAAATTATATCATACAATATGGAATAAAAAGAATATCATTTTACGAAAACAAAAAGATATCAATCATTATTATTAATTTTCAAAATTTGCCTTGACACCCGCAATGATAACTGAGTTGGATCAACAAGTGATTTTTTATATTTTTATTAATTTGAATCCGCCGTACCGGACTTGCCTAGTGCGGTTTTATGTTTGTATGCTAAAAATCTTTCCTGTGTGGTTTGTATGTTATAAAGTGCACTCCTAACGGCTACAGGTTCCTTTATCGTAACATCAAAGTATGATGAGATGTACAGAGCAAAATACTATTATACATAGTATAATTAATATTAGTACTAAACTTTTTTATTAATGCAACAACTAGCTAAAGGCGGCATTAAAGGGCTATGCCCACACGTATGGACAAACGCCCATAAGAAAATATGCAAGTCCAGCTCATGTTCTAGAAATATCTAAAATCAGAGAAAACGAAATCTCACCGTACTTTACACGTGTACGTACCAGATTATCCATGTCATAAACCGACCCATCACATTCATTGACTCACTAATATTTTATTTCAACGCACTAATTTATGTAAATATTGAGAAGTTACAAATCCTAACTTATAAAAAAACAGCTTTTAAGTCACTTTTTAGACTTATAAGCCACTTAAAATAAGCAGCTTTTAAGCCCATCCAAACAGGTTCCTAATACTCCATCATCTCAATTTTAGATCTGACTTTCCTTTTCATCTCAATTTTAGATCTGACTTTCCTTTTTACTCTGTTTTAATAAAAATATTTTTTTATATTCAGTAAATTTTTAATCCCAACATTTATTTTGGATCATAAAATTTAAAAATATTGGCCTACAATACATATATACATTTAATGTTAAACCATACTATAATTTAAAAAAATTATATATAAAATTTTGTGTTCGGACAAACATGTTTGCATATTGTAATTTCTTTTATTTAAACAAAACGTAGGCAACACACTATAACTACCCCTATAAATAGACATAAATTGTCTTGCTGTCCAAAAATATAAGTATTTGTTTGGTCGAGCGTTGAATCCGATGCTAAAAAACATGATCCGATTAACTCGTTTTCTCATTAAACTTTGTTTGAACTACTCGTAATTCAATCTTCTTCATTCATCCTTTCTTCTTTTCTATCCCCCGACTAATAATTTCAATTAATCGCCGAGGAATTTGAAACGATTTATTGGAATAGGGATTTTGAGAGGGGTAAAATCGAAGAGCATCGCATCGATTATACGATGCATTCGGTTACACCTGCTAGTGATTTGTTGACTTTACCTCATGCTGCTTCTTTTTACGGTGTTTTATGTTCTCATCGTCTGAAACGTCATCGTAATAATATTAGTAGTAATAATAATCGTTTTAGTTAACGTTTTATTCTGCTCCCGATCTTTTTGTTTCAATTAATCGCCGAGTTTTTGCCCCTTTTTTGTGTTTTCGACGATTTTTCAGCTGTTTCAGATCTGCTTACGAGTTTTTGTTAGTTAAATCTGGTGTGTGAGTTGTTGGTGAACGATTTGGTCTTTTTTTTCTGGAAGTTTCTGGAAGGAGTTGTTTTTCGATCAGACGTATTTGAAAAGGTAATGATTTGTGCTTTGTCGTTATCTAAATCATTGTTTACACCATGTAGCCGGTATACTAGGATGGATTTTACATATACTACTATTTAGGTTAATTTCTTATTGTTGTTGATCTATGTCTAGAGGATGCATAAAATTAATACTTGATTTGTTACCCGGGCTTTGATCTTGTGGTAGGTTGTGATGTGTGTTAGGCGCACGTTATAGGTTTGAATCGCCTTGTATTTAGTTTGGAGAAGGGTAGAGGGGCAGACCCTTTATCTGCTGAGTCTCGAACCTTGACCACTAGTTTCAGGAATTTGTTGGTTATCAAACAAAATAAAAGATAATTATTGATCTTTTTTAGTACGGCTTCCAATAGTTGTGGAACATCATATAACCATTTAATTCACTTTGGTTGTCGATATGTGAGTTCTTGTATTAATGAGTTTGTCGGGATACGTGGAAAAACTAGTGCTAGATAGCACTAATTTGTGTTTTAGGGAAAATTGTTCATTAGCAAAGAGCAGTTTGGGCCTGAATGGTATATGTCAAATAGCGAGAATTAGCACTAAGTTTTGGAAGAATTTGTTGTCCTGCACATCCATAATATTTATGATCCCATGCCCGTTAGACTTCATTTGTTTCGCTTCATGTGCGATGGATCAAATCTGGAGTTGTTTTAATTAGATATTTTTTGATAACCTTAAGACAACTTGCAATCAATCCTCATAGTGCAGTTGTAGAATTTGTCTATTCTGTGTTTATGGATTATTATTGCTGAATTTATGGATGCCCAAAGTTTAGATCTAGACAACCCTTCCTTTTAGGGTAAAGTATTTATAAGCAAGGAGAAAATTGCATAACTATGATAAGGCAGATCGAATATATGATTTGTATCCCACTCTGTTACTTGGACTTTGGATTTGCTTATATACTCATACAAAATGGATCGTATGTTACGAGGGTTTCAAATTATTTATTAGACGGTTAAGTCTGTACAATTACTCGTCCTGATTAGGCAGTTGTATAATTTGTCTATTCTTTTGTGACCTGCTATGATTTGTATGTTGTGCTGAGACTTTGATTGCACGTTTATGCAGATCTTTGCTGCTCTCTTTTGATTGATGGACGTTTGTTCTGATAATTACAAGTTGGACTCTGAAAGTATTTGTGAGTCATCAAAGGAGACTCTTGGTTGTGCCTCTGGCAGTCCAGGAGGTCCTTTTTTAAATGATCTTGGGCACCAATTCACTGAATCTCTGAATATTGAGGATGGTGAAGGCTCAATTGATAAGAACAATACCAACTCGCTGGAGGAAGATGGAGGTGAAGATATTCATGCAAATGACACTGGCATCACGGGGTCTGAAAAATGCTTGATCAAGTCTGCAACATTTCCATGCTCTGATATGACTACTGAGGCTTTGGCACGTAATGCTGATGATAAATCAACTGAATTGGCCTATTCACGCTCCGTATCTTTGCCTGTGAGTTGTCCTGATACATTTAAGGCCCATTTCATGTATTTTCTTTTGAACAGTAAAGGAACACCTACAACCTTTTTTTTTTTTTTTAAAAAAAAGATAAACTTTGTTTTCAAGGCCAATTATAGTTGTCTAGTTAAAGCTGTCTTTTGTTATTGAAGACCATCTATATTTTGTCTGCTGATGTTAGTAAGCAGGCTCGCTTCTGACATTGAATTAGATATCCTCATGAACATTACTTGTGGGAAGTGTTAATGGCTTGTGTGTCATTTGTTTTGTTCCATAGGAGGTATGTGTGTGGTAGTATTCACCTGACTGTTCAATTGGGTCTGTTCTCACATTTTTGGGGTAGATTTTTCATCTGAATAATTTGTTGGCGGATAGCTAAATGTTAGGCATATGAAGCGTGATTACCTTGAGCCATACATTTTATATCTACTGCTTCTCTGCCTACCTTTTCCTCATGCTAGTAGGTTGCTTTTGCATTACCTGTTCTCTCCTCTTGAGGTTATGCTCAATTCAATTTGATGAGTCATCATTCCCTTTTTATTTGTTTATTCCAACATATGTTGTGCTGATGCCTAGTATACATTTCTCTTTTTTTTCTCTAGACTGAAGCAACTTTATTTGGTACTGCTTTGGAGCATAAAAATACTGTCTATCAGGGTTGAGCAATTAAGTTATTAAGATTTCTTGTTGGTTAACGGTCAGTTTTCTCCTCCTCTTTTGTTTTATCCTCTCACAGACACCCTCGAAGCTTGTATCTGCTGTTAAAGGTAGCCGTGAGAAACAAGGCAAACCACCAAGGAAGCTGTCTGTGACATGGGCTCCTGATGTGTATGACCCTATTCCGACTGCAGTTTCGCATGTTCCAAACAAGGGACACCGTCACAGGAGCGACAACAAGAAGAATGGGAAGAATAAGCACAAAAGCAATGGGAAATCTTCACGAGCAAGCAAGGGTAAAGAGAAGAAGCAAGGTCGCAAACATGGTGGGAGTGCTAAGAGGAGTTTGTATTCTTTTGAGGATAACTACATAACGACTTGTTCTAGCTTCCATCCTCTGGAGGAGAACATAACAGCTTGTTCTAGTGGGCTGCACGCTGCCGGTGTGGGTTTTGATGTTGGCAGCATCCCAGATCCATTCTGTGGGAGTAGCTTCCTTAAAAAATCTGTCACAAAGTTGCATTTCCCAGTTGCAGAGGCTACCTGAGTCTCCTTTTTGATCGTGGTGCTCTGTGATCATTCCATCTTGTTCTGTAGATAAATAAGTACAACGTTTAACTGAGTTGTGGAAGTCGTTAAGAATGTTTTAACTGGCATTTTTGTACTAAGCTTTTAATACTTTTGCCCTGCTGGTGGACGAATGACTTTTTTGTTTATGCTGTATTTTCATGTTTGTTTGAACAAGTGTTTTTCTGTTTCATTGCTGTTCATGCACCTTCAATTATTTTATGTTAAGTTCTTTTTTAATAATGCTCCTTGGTTTTGAGCTATGTTCGACAGCTTCAAATTGCCAATTATGGTAAGATTTTACACTTTTACCCTTGCGATCCAACAACAGTAGCATACCTCATTATCATTAATGGAATTCGGCGAGGGTAAGATACATACAGACCTTACCCTTGCTATCCCTTTTGTTTATTTCACCCCTTTTGTTTATTTCACCCTTTAACAACATGATTTCGTAGGTTAAATGTCATACATATTTAAGATCGTAAGGTTTTTCTTTCCTTAAAAGTTTTGTGCCAAGTTAAACGAATTCAAATAAAATAATAGAGTATAAAGCATGAGAGATGATGAAAACTTTAAATAACAGTTAAGCATGCCTTATCCATCTCACTAAAATACTGCCTGTTCGAGCAGTACTTGTACAGCTTATTTGCATTTAGCAGGGATTTTACATCTTCAGAACCAATAATAATCGCAAAACCAGGGAACTGCCCATTAAGAGAGACATCTCTATCATTGAACTTATGCTCCTTCTTCATGTTGTGTACTCCGCATTTATTTTGACATAATCATAACTTAAGTCGCAGCCCCATGCTACTCCACTTCCTGGACCATCTCCTGTATCGGGAAAAAATATATTATATACCGCAGTAAATGATTTCTAGGTAGTACTTATGGACACAGAATCCACAAGGACTACTGTGGATACGAACAAACCCGTGGTAATATGAACATAATGCCTTAGCCATGCAAATCTCACAGAAGTACAAGGATTCTGGCTTTCAACAGTTAAAAATTGTGCAAGTTATTGAAGTCAGGTGGGAGCAGAGGGTAAGAAAGAAATGCGGAAGGATTATCACACATGGCTAATGGTGAGAGCTTCGTGTTCAGAGGAGGGATATAGAAACTGTAGCTGAACAAATATAGAGCCCATGCTGATATTATTCTGCCCAACCAGATAATATGACCACGATACTGTTGAAAAGATGTTCCATCATTTCTGAAATGACAAAGTCGTATTAAGTTGTCTGTTTGAATTCTTGGACAGTAAAAGTTTAGTCATTTCATTTAATATTTAAAGGTACAATTTAATTTTTGGACTGGACAGAGATATTTGGAACTTCTTTCTGGGTTGGGTTAGTTGGGGTGGCACAGAAAACAGTATCAACATGACTTGATGCTTGTAGGAGACGAGCTCTCAGCTTAGAAACAAAAGCAAGTGTATACACTCTTTCAAAACTAGTTTAGCTGTCCTTAGGCGATGTGATGGGGTTACTTTCATCATGTTACTTCCACCAAAGCAAAGGAAGTACAATATGACTATGCCTGTTTATGCATGTGAAACTTACCAGTAGATATATGAATTTCAACAGTGTCGTGGGCTTCACCAGCCTTTCGGAGATAATTGCTAGCTGCAACCCTGCAAAAAGGACCCAAGATTTCGAAATGTCCAAAGAGAGAACAATAGCAACAGGTAGACAAAAATAGAGGAAAAGAGGTTTTGTGGAAGAGCATCACAGTGCGAAAACATGTACTGTATAGACGAGGTGGTATCTACTTTAGGGTCTAGCATCCGAAATTGACCTACTGAATACTGGAGTAACAGCTAGCAATTTGAGGTAAGATTTACAATGAAACAACAGAATTATCATATGCTCTACATTCGCAAGGGTCCCACCACGAAGTTAAAGACATAAGAGCTAAGAAATTTGGATGTGTTTTGGTCAGAAAATGTCAATAGCAACCAAATTTGACCAAACTGAGTTGGTTAGCAAGTTGTAGGCTGCTCGTCAAGAAGCATACTAGCTCCCCTTTGAGCTAAAAACTGACATAAGAAGGCACTTCTAGCCTCTAGGGCCATGCATAATAAAGAAACATAAATGAGGGGTGTCATACTCCATACCTATCAAACGGAAGTGGTTGCCCTCTTTCCATTAGCACAATATCTCCAAGTGATATTCGAAGCCTGTTGGGATTGAAAGGAATCCCTGCATAGCCAGCAGCGCAAGCAATACGGCCCCAATTGGGATCCCTACCGTATACGGCAGCCTGAATATATATTAAGAAAGGAAAAGAATCAGCTAAATGTACTTCCCAGACAGCTCCTAGTGGATACATAAACAATTCACCTCATACCTTGACTAGTGAAGAAGAAGCCACTGAACGAGCAATCTTTGCTGCTTCAGCTTCGTTATCGGCACCAGCAACCCTCACCTATGTCTAATCAGAGTCAGACATCTCACAGATAAAAAAATTTTACAAAGCAGACATGTAATAGATCATAACAGGAAATACTGCATGAAAAGAGTACCTAAAAAACAGCGGAAAAAGGAAAAATAGTGATTCTCAGAGCTACTATTGTATTTATCTTATCATCAAACAGACAAACGTCACTCAGGAAGTCACATTCAAAACTATTTTGTCAAATGAAAGCAAGTTATTTATCTTTCCAAGTAACTAAAGAACTGAAATTAAAAGTCAACAGATAAGAGCTTGTTCTTTTTCCTTAATATAGAAAAGCGCACCATCCTCCAGGACAGGACACCTTCAAACTAAGATAATGCGAATATCTTTTACGACTTCCCTTTATATGTATAATATTTCTATCACCAGGACAAGACACCTTCAAACTATTTCAATCATTCTTTTTCGAGAATTCATCTGTGATCAAATAACTAAATGCAAAAGGCAAGGGAATTACTTCCGAGTTGATTGCTAAGCTTATGCATGTTTAAGAAACAAGACTCTGAGCAAATGAAAGTTAATCAAAAAACTCAAAATGATACTTAAAAAAGGGGTACAGACCTCAATCAAACATGTTGCTCCTTCACCATCCCAAGCTATTGATTTTGCCAGACCCTGCATTACCTGTAGTGGAATCATGTCAATACTTCTGCAATCCATTAGGACATTCCTTTATCTATTTATTTTTATTCAGTCATAAGTACATTCCTTTATCTCGTTCAAAGTACTTCACAGATCACAAGGGTCATTACTTGTGATCCTTTTGACCTGAAATGTTGCTATATTACACAGATGCTCTAGCTTGTGAAATGTCTAGCACACATTTCATTATGATGAAACACCATGAGAAAAGAATGCGCAGTTTGAACTATACAACACAAATATCAAGTCATCAAAATCATAGAAGCAATTTTCATATACGTTAACACCATCATGCTGAAAGTTCACTGCATCACAAACATGACTTTTCTAGAATCTAGTATCATATAAGACAAAAAAGGGTAAATAATAGAAACTCGATGAAGTATATCGGTACTTAGTACACCGTCATGAGAAGTTAGGAGCGCTAATTTCTCAGAAACTTGTCAAGGAGACAACAAATGTCTGCTAGTACTAAACATTCCATCCTGGCTGTGCTTATGTCAAGACAGATCAGTCAGATGAGAATAAAGCTATAAAAAGAAATAGTAGCACATACAGCATCAAGGCATTTTTGTAGGTGCTCTGCCTCGGAGCAATTCAAAGAAGAAATCTCATATGATTCTGAAAGCCCGCTGGCCAGAGCAATGACAGCATCATTTGTACTGGTGTCGCCATCAACCTGTCAAACATAGACATCGGGGTTTCAATCATGTAACAGAGACACAGAATAAATTGAGATGAAATCATGGTATCTGTGCTCATAAACAGAATGTAGTGGACAAATCATATCAACATCAATTCATTTGAGATACGTGAGCTGGCCGAGTCAAACCAAGCAGGTAATTCATGATCTAGCTCATTGAGAAATGGATTTGATAAAATCATGTAACTTAAAACTAAAACCATACTGGAGATGCAACCAAGGAATAACACAAGACTGCTTGACTTATCAGCAAAAATTATCCGTATCGCATAAATCATGCAAAAGAACCTCTACCAGTATTTATTTTATGTAACAAAAGCACACGGCACCAATATCTCTTCTTCAAGCTCTAACACAAAACAATTTGCAGAATTGTCACGAAAATAAAGCATTACTGCCAGCTAACAAATAGGTTGCCAAAGAAGAAAATATTAAGGAGAACAATAATCTTTGATCTATTTTACAATTATGCTTTCAGTGGACTCAAATTTTTGCTGCTGCTTTGATAACTAAATGCACCAGAAATGTTCATATGCAACTCTGTGCAAGTTTCTCACATTATGAACTCAATGTGTTAACTTACAGTAATTTGATTAAAACTTCTATTTACAGCAACTTGTACCATCCTTCTCCACACATCACTTGTGACTGCGGCATCAGTAGTGACAACCTGCAAAGTTGCATTTCAAATCAAGTAAGATGCATTTACTGCTTAGGAGAAACAGCGGAATCCTGAAGCACTTACACCAAGCATTGTCGCCATGTTAGGATGAATCATCCCAGAACCCTTTGCCATGCCCCCAACTCTTATCCGAGTTCCTCTGACCTGAGCATAAGTACAGATATATCATCACAAACTCATCAAAATTTCTTCCTTTCAGAAATGTATACTTCAGGATATGTAAACGGCTGATAGTCTTGAATCAGATTACACATTGATTTTGCCTAGACACTAGCTTATTGCTTTTGATGGCCGGTGTTGCATAGAATATATCAATAGTCATGCATTATCTAAATGTGACTGAACAATTTACTTTCACATGATCACATCTACCAAGAACTTGTTCTAATCCTTCAAGTGACTAGAAGAAAGTCGTCATTAGCTGTAAACTGAAAGTCGTAAAATCCACCAGTGACCTATTAAGTTTACATGCCTTTTACTCTTCTATTTTTTAGAGAAAACCACTCGACGAAACAGTAAAAAATAACAAGCAAAAAGACCTCCATCCCTTTCCACTATCCAAAAGGAAAAAAATCTAGCTCTTAACCTCATTGGCTCTTGCAAAAGCTCTTACTAACCAATTCTCAATTTTACTGATGCAAAAAGTTTACGCCAACATCAAAGAGAGTTCATATGTTCAATGTGATTCATTGCAACAAAAATGAAAAGAGGATCAGTGTAAACATGACGGGATTACTGGAACCACACAACAGGTCAATTTGAAAGCATAGGGAGATTCATACATATCAGTGTACTAAGATCCTGGAGCTATCAAAGATTGCTGATGCACTATCAACCAAATTTTATGCTTGTAGCTGTAGATGATACGTAGTGAACCTGTATCACCCAGTTAATATCTTAGTGCCTGACATTAAGCAATACATTGGAGTTCCAGCATGCAGGACATGTTTAACCCGAGTAAAGAGAATTTGGTGTATCCTTCTTCCCTCCAAAATCCCAAAAATTAGTTGTTTCTTCGAAACTATCTACTATTACTTTATTTCTTTCCAGGGTCCGGCAGAAACTCATGAAGTACAAATGGTAACACCTCAAACAGTGATTATCATACTGTCCATCCAATTTTATGCAAGAGAGCATAGTCAGATATTAAAATGGACATTTAAAAAAAAAAAAAAAGAGAGAGAGAGAGAGAGAGAGAGAGAGAGAGGGAGACAAAATGATCCTTTATGTTTGGTTTAGATTTAAAATTGTCCTTTATGTTTACCCCTGAGCATAGTTGGTCCTTTAAGTTTACCAAAGTGAGCAATTTTAGTCTCTGTAAATTATTAAGCAAATACCGTCGGTCATTCTTAACAGCCCAAATGGAAGTTTCACAACAATCAATTAAGCAAACCAAGTATCCCATTTTGAAAGCTACATGACAATTCTTTAAAACCTTAATTATGACATTATAAAATTTAAAATTAAAAAAAAAAAAAAAAAGTAGACAATATAAGCAGCTTGACTCAAACTGTCATATCAATTGGGGAGCAATCACAATAAACCAAGGATCTCAACCATAACAAGTGCACAAATGCCAGGAAAATTGATCTTTGTACCTCTGTTTCAACTGCCACACTTTTACTAACAAGATCAGTGGTCGTTATAGCTACAGCTGCAGAGTTTGCCCTGCAAATGCACATATAAGATCCAGGAGTCTGTTACCAGGACATGAGATCTAGTATGGATTGAAGTTCATTATTGAGAATGTATGACCTCAAACATGAATGGATACGTATAAACAAGAGAGCATATTCGGTGAAAGGAAGAAGTAGATTTATTACACGATAAAACAAATGATGCCAATTAAACAATATCAAGTTATACATCAAAAGGAGATTTACCCTTCCACAGTTGGTGATAGCTGTCTAACAAGGTGTGGAAGCGAGTTGAGAAGTGCCTCCTGCAAGTGATGTAAAACATAAAAGATGAGGTTCCAGGTGAGGGGAAAACCTCCACAGCAAAAGCATATGCAATATGCCAAAGAAATGTAAATCCAAGGTATCCAACATTGCACATTGCTATATCCAAGAAAGAGGTTCAAGCAATTAGGAAGAACCAATAATTGCAATGTGAAAGCATTTACCTTTTTAATTCTTTGACCTATTACACCAGTCGATTCGATCAAGACTTCGTCAGGGTTCATTTGAAGTAACTGTCACAATTGAGTGTTGTCAAAGGTCTAATATCTAGTTTCTAAACTAAGATGGACATACAGCAAACTGCAAACCTTAGCTAGTTCACTTGAGCACTCTATTACATCCTGATAACCTGCATCACCCTGAAAAGGAAAATTTGAAATTCTCTAGTCACAGTTATCAATTAACGAAGAAAGAAAATGATATGACAGAAGCACTACTTATGACTTCGAGCATCTCACGTTACTGTGAAGTGGATGAGTCTGCTATAATTTTTACTGCCGATTAAATTGACACTATAGAATGATAGATACCCTGCTTTGAACCCCAAGTTCAAAGATTCAAAGAGAAACACCCAGCTTCCAATTCAAACTTTCAGGAGAAATTACCGTTGCTGCATTAGCTTGACCAGCATTTATCAACACAGCACGAGCCTGAAAAGTGACAGTTTTCTTATAAGACGAGACCTTAGAAGCAGTCAAGTTCACTCAAAGCAATACTTCTAATAAGCCCCTTGGATTCACAAAAGAAAAAAGTCATGAAAGTTGGGGGTCATTCAAAAATACAAATAGAGATGCACCCTTTTCTAATAAAAAAGATAAATACAAAATCATCAGGCTTAAGCGTGTAAAAGAAACCCAGAAGATAGCAGTAGAACGTTAGCTTAATTTAAAATTTTAATTGGTTCAATTGTCATCACATCATTGTTTAAGTCAATATAAGCTAAACAATCATTATGCAGGGTACTGAACTACAATAGCACGTGATAATTAGTCAACAGTTTTAGAGGTAATGAAGAGTTCCTTTACCACAAGTGAGAGGCAAAACATTAAGTACTGTTTCTCTTACATACCGTTTTAGATGCATTCAGTGCACTTTTACAGTATATTACAGGTGCAGCTGCAACAACATTTGTAGTAAATGCCCCTGGATAGAAACAAGAAAAGGTGATTACTGATACATTAGTTTCTATTGGTTGATTGTTAGACGGTAAGTTCAAATAGGTGTATTCCTTTTTTCTTTCAAGGAAAGCAAGGGTGGGGGAAGAGGAGGGAGGGATTTTAAACGAACAACAATATAGCATTCC
Source organism: Petunia secreta (assembly GCA_029990175.1). Taxonomy (NCBI): domain Eukaryota; kingdom Viridiplantae; phylum Streptophyta; class Magnoliopsida; order Solanales; family Solanaceae; genus Petunia; species Petunia secreta. The sequence continues at coordinate 189,015 of JARKIP010000061.1, forward strand.
GCTCATGCACCAGAGGAAAGCTCAAAATGGATGACCTAGGACTATTTCTGGTTAGCTGACCTGCAGATATAGCATCTACGTCACAAGTGACGAGTGCGAGATCAGGCTTCTCTCCTAGAGCACGCAATCCACCGTACATCCCAGCAGCCTTGAAACCCTTTGCAGCAGTAACACCACCAGGAATCTACACATTCAAAGCACTCTAAGTGTCTACAAACAAAAAATACCATATAGATCCTGACTAATCATCTGGCCTTTTCAAAAAAATAATTTCAGGGACAAGACAAGAGTGCTGAAGCAGTGAGGTTCAGGACAAAAGACTATTTGACCCACAATTTGATAAGTAACTACTCAAGCCCTATTACCATAAGCTTTCTTAAGAACCACAATTGACAATGTAGCAACTTTTTTTGGTGACAAGGGAACCCGCAGCCGCTACCCTTCGGGTGCGCTCCGGGTAAACCCCGCTCTTGATGCAATAGCCTGTAAACCACACAGGAGAGGTAACTCGCATTAGGCAAGCCCGGTGTGACAGGCTCAAATTGAGAAGGTTGTTAGCAAGGGAGTTTGAACCCAAGTCCCCTATGTAGGAAACCACTTGCTGACTCAGCTACCCTTGCGAGTCAGAATGTAGCAACTTAAAGACCCACAAAATATAGAAAGATAATGTACACAGTTCGGATGAGATTGAGCTTACAACAAGAACTCTCCTTGCTTTCTCCTGAATTTATATCCGGACATAATTTATACTAGCACTATTCTAAAATCTTGACCCTAATTATATTTGTAGTCACTAGCAATTATAAAGTGTCCGTGACAGTAGCTTAGAAAGTCCATATTTATTTGTTATTCATCACTTTCTAGTGCTAGCAAGGAATACGTACAACCGATTCAATGAGACAGATTATATCTTAGGCGCACCTGTATAGAAACCTAGAACCTCAATCTCATCAGATACAATCTGCACTATGCAAAGAGATAATAGCACTTGATAACATTTAGAGTATGTCATTATATAGATAAGTGTGATAATTAGATAACCTCTAGCTAGGGAGAACCCTTAAGTTGGTATTGGAACGAAACAAGCAAAGAAGTCCCTCACCTGCTGCCATGGTCCTTCAGGGAGGAATATAGGAGCTGCTGGTATATAATTTGATGCTTCTTTTGTCATTGATGTAACTGCAAATACTTTAAAATCTCTCCTAAAACTCTTCGGCAAACCATGTACCTGCTGCATAAAAATTTAAACTTTTCTTTCATAACCGAGAAGTCCCCGAGGGTCAGTCGTGACATAAAAATCTAAACTTTTACCTCAATGCAAACAGAAAATATCATTAAAGTAACACAATATTTTCCCATTTAAAGGAAAGCTACTGAATTTTTAAAATATCACATAAAATGCAAGTAATTTAGCACCTTAAAGCTATTGCACAAATCAAATATACAAAAAACACCAACCGCCCCCCCCCCCCCCCCAAAAACAAAAACCCCAGCAAAACCCAAGACAATAACAAGTAAAAAGAACAAACTAAAGGGACTTTTTTGGCAAAAAAATCACATTCTTGATTCTTACAACAACAACTTACCCACTATGATCTCACATATGATCTCACAAGTGGGGTCTGAGGAGGGTGAGGTGTACACATACCATACCCCTGCCTCGAGTGAGGTAGAGAGGCGCTTTCCAATACATTCTTGATTCTTATGCAACATAAAACCATATGCATTTTTTGCAAAATATTTAAAGGGTAATTAAAAAGAGCATTAAAGGGTAAGAAAAAACTGACCTTTACACCATTAAAGTCAGTGAATTTGACAGATATGAAATGAGAAACTGATAAAGACATTGTTTTAGAGGCTCTATGTAGGGTTTTAATGTAATGTTTGAAGCTTAATTCATTGTTGGGTGTTCAATTTCAGGCATTAATCAACAAAGTACACTAGTGGAGTCAGAGTTGGTAGTTGGAACTTGGAAGTAGTACAAAAAGTGAACAAAAAGGTATATGGGACAATCTACCATATTTAATTTAACTGCATTATTATTATCACTTTTTAAGTATGAGCTTAAGCTTTATATATTGATAGGTTAAAAAAGGTCAAATAATTCGGTTGAGTTTATATGTTGTCGCTTGTCACAAGTAATTTGTCATATCCGTAAAATTACAATTTTAATTTAGGCTCTATTTGGAAAGCCATCTCGTAATTGGATTTGGTGTAATTACAAGGATAATAACTATACCGCCTAAAAATTACACAGCAGAGTAATTACAAAATCCTATTTGTTTAACATAGGGTAATTACGAGCGTGCCGTTTGGTTTAACAAGTGTAATTATACAGTTAGATCTTTTAATATTTATTAAAAATAAAAGTCAATTACAAAATATTTGACACAAAAGTGATAAATATATGTCTATATAAGAAATAATAAATTTTATTTACCATTAGTTTACCAAGATATATTTGTTTCTTGAAAATATGGTAATTTAAAATTTTAATTAATGGTATTAAAAATAACTTATAGCTTTTAATTAAATAATAAAATTGACCTTATTACTAAAAATTCTAATTGGAAACATATATTTTTCAACAAACATGCTTGTTTGAAATAAAAATATCATTTACAACTATAATACCCTATTATTATTCAAATATTTGATTACCTATCAATTGTGACTAAAAATGAATAGCATGCATGTGAAATGAAAAAAGAAAAAAGAACCGCACAACTCTAACTTCATTTAACAACGAAATTCAAAATTATTGGCATCACCCAATGTAAGTCAATTTTATTAATAACTCGTTCTTTCTAAGATCAAGAGACAATGTTTCAACAAACTAGAACAGTAACACATTCAAAAGAAGTTGCAAGAAGTAAAGGTCAAAAAATGAGAAAGAAAGATATAAAAGAAAATTAACGAGAGAATATATATGATATATTTAAAAATAAAATAAACGGTCAAAGTAAAAAAAATTTGCATGGAACAAAAAGCAAAGATACTGAAAGAAGAAGAAAAAAATAAAATAGAAGTAATGTAATAAATTAAAAAATTAAATTAAAATGAATAAGAAATTAAAAAGAAAATAAACTCAAAATAAAAATAAAGATGATAGAAATTACAAAGTAACCCTGTAATTACACCATGTAATTACCAGCAATTCTTAGCTCCCCTAAGAATTGAAGAGTGTAATTACATACCCTCAATTACACCCAATTACATGCTGACCAAGTAATTACTTGGTCACTTTGTCTGTCAAATATGCCAAAATTGTGTAATTACACCCAATTACACCTAAATCAAATTACATGGTGGCTTTTCAACCAGGTCCTTAATAGATAGAGCGTCCGAGTTCATGTGTTCAAATCAAAGGAAACAACCGAACACTTCATATTGACGCCGAGCATTGAAAGCAACCAAAAGGAGAGCGTCCGAAAATTCAAGTGTTCGAATTCAAGAGATTGAACACTAGTTTATTCAGCCACAACGTGGCTTATTTTCATTGGTCGCATGTGACCGTTTACTGTTTTGCCTCTAGTATTGTCTATATAAATTCATTTCTATTTTATTTGTAAACACCTAGATTTTGAGTATTGATCATTGAATGAGAGAAGCCGTGAGCACTTTCCTTTTTGTCTCAGATGTGAGCAAACCCGATGGGCTCTTTCGGAACTTGTAGCTTTCGGTGAATCCGATTGAACAATTCCTCTTTGATCATTCAGTTTGCCAGAGGCATTGTTCTCTTGAGGATTGCTGCATAGCTTAGGTGTTCTTTCCTTCTACTTGAATCGTACTGAGACCAGTTCCTCGATATCGTTCAAGAAAGAAAAGTTGTGTCAAGCTTCTATCTTTACTTTTTGTTGTTGTTCTCGATTGCTTAGCTTCATCCTTGGATTTAGCTTGTACCATCTTGGTATCAAAGCACGGTTTGGACTTGTTTCTACAATCCCAAATCCTATTCGACGTTATCTTTATTTTCGTGCAAGAATTATGGGAAAGATATGTCCAATAGAAATGCAAATATGAAATCGAACAACAACTTATTGAAGAAAACAAAAAACAACAAATGCTTTTAGCTTACAAAATAAAGCAAGGAGAGATTGTGTCTTTTTTTTTTTCATTTTGTGTTCTTGTTATTTTTCTTGTGTCGTTACTGTCGGTGTTCTTATTTTAAAAACAAAAAAAAAAAGGGAAAAGAAGAAAAATTCAAAAAATTGTGTTGTTGGTTGGTTGTTTGAATCGAACAACCACAGATTCGTAATCCCCATCGTCCGAGGAATCCAACGAGTACCTGTCGTACACGATTGACGACTAGGGTTTCTCGACGTTATTTGGACTGTTCTTGACGTTGGTGGTGTTGATATCGAACCCCAGTGTGTTTTGGTTTTTATCGTTGAAGACTGGTGGTTTTTGTTTGATTTGGGTTGTATTTTGAACTTAAAGTAAAAAGTTTCGTCGATTTACCACCGTCCGTACGGCCAAAAATTATTCCATTGTAACAAATGTACGGACAAGTGCAGTTGAGTTCTTAGCTCGACGTGAAACTTGAATCTCCTCCGACGTTGAAGTTACCGGAGTGAAAAGCGACCCAGAATATATGTTAAATTGTGGTCAGTGAACAAAGTTGAAAGTGTGTGTCTGTACATCAGAATTGTTGTCACTGTTCCATTGAAGAAGAAAGAGAAAGGCGTCGTGCCAAAACCCCAGGAGAAAACTTTGTCTCCAAGGAAAAAGGAAAGTGGATAAGGATAAAGCATAATCTGTACCAAAGAAGGGACCACTTTTTGACCGTACAGAGGTGACGTGTCCGGGGATTCCAAAGAGGAATCGAAGGGTATATTCTCCTAGGTTTTTACTTTTTTGTGATAAAAAAATCTCGTTAGTGGATCTTTGGAGTAATTTCTTCTACTCGAGGTCCTACTAACTTGCTTGAGTTTATAGGAATTCGTGCGAGGGGTGACCAAAGTCCAAATTTCGTAGAAAATTCTTTGACTTCCCGAGCGCAGTTTAAAAAAAGCATTTGTTCCATCGAGTCGACATCACTTCACTCTTCCCGAAGAGTCAGTGACTATTGTCAAACTTGAAGGATCTTAGAGGACATTGATCAATTCGACGAAGCGACTGTTAACAAGTTCTTTGAATGACTAAAACCTTACCCAAAATTTGAGTGGACCCGAGTTCCACCCAATAAAAGTGAGGGAGTGTGTGAGGTGATTTCTAACCTTTAACACTTTATTTTAGTCTTTGATTTGTGCAGGTGCAATGGCTGGAAACGGAGAGAAGGGCATTGCAGCGCCCGAGGTGTCGTTAGCCGATCTCATGGCTGCGATACAAGGCTTCAGTGCCGAGGTAAAAGGAGTCTCGAGCAGCTAACCTCGAGCAAGGGAGTGTGTTCGTGGCCTTACCTGGGTCCGGCGCTGGAACGAGCGACTCCACTCATATGAAATCGGAGCAATTTGCTGAGCTCGTTCGACAACAACGGTTGAAGGATGAGGCTGTGCAAAATGAATCTATGAGCAAACCCCAAGCAGAACAGCAAAACTTGGGCAATCCCCAAGCTGGTCATCTAAACTTGGGCATTCCCCGAGGTGAAAGAATACCACTTCCAAGTGCTCGAAGACAAGTCGTGGTCGTTGATGAAGGGGTCGAAGATGGAGAATTTTCCAAGGTCAAAGCTGAATATGAGCCACCGTTCGTTTAACGAAGGCAGGTTCAACGAGGTCGTGAAAATCTCCGAGGTCGAGGCCCAGCTGCAAATGTTGATCGATATTTTGAGCGTGAGGCTAATGACTATTATGATGAGTATCTGAGGTGCTCGAGATTCAAATTTGAACAGTGTCAAGATCACTATTCCACCATTCAAAGGAACTAGTGATCCGGATCAATATCTTGATTGGAAGATTCGACTTGAACGAATCTTTGAAACAAATGAGATGACCGAAGAGAAAAAAGTTGCACATGCTATTACTTCGTTTGAGGCATATGCATCAACATGGTGGGAGGTTGACAAAAGGTTGAGACGAATGAATGCTTATCCCGAGGTCACCACATAGATGCAGTTGAAAGAGCAATGGATGCTAAGTATGTGAATGCCAAATATCGACATGAACAACTTCGAAAGCTTTTCGAATTGAGACAAGTTCCAAATCGGTTGAAGAATATCATGATGAGTTCAAAAGAATTCGATTGGCTCTTGACTTGGAAGAAGATGACGAGCAAGCCATTATTCGATTTTAAAATGGCTTGGCTCGAGATGTGTCATCTCAATTAACACTGCATGTGTATTAAACTTTAAAAGATGTGTTTCATGCAGCCATTGATGCTGAGAAATGGGTGAAAGACGACAGGGCAAGACGGTATCGAAGGGTTAGTACTTCAACTCCTTTAAACCGAGGTAAATAATGGAGGAGTCCGAACCCAACAAATGCTAACATCGGTCGAGATCAAAAGAAACCCTTCGAGAGGGGAGTGACCGTTAACCAATCCAAAGACATGGGAGGTAAAGCTCAAATCAATACTCTCAGTGCTTCAAAAATTCAGTGTCATAAGTGTAGAGGTTATGGTCATATGGAAAGAGACAGTCCAACTCGTCATATCATGGTATTGCTCGATGATGGAACCGTCCATGAGCAAGTGAGTGATTTTGAGGAGGAAGTGATCGAGGAGACGGATCGAGCTGAATTTGAAGATGATGGATGTGACACCACCAAGGTTGAGCATCCAGAAGTTCTTTTAGTTGTTCGAAGGAACTTGAGTACCATGGTCATGGAAGAGGAAGATGACAACCAAAGTGAAAATCTCTTCCATGCCCGATGTCGAGCGAGGGGGAAGGTGTGCTCGATGATCATTGATTCAGGCAGCTGTTCGAATGTGGTAAGACAAACTTTGGTTCACAAATAGGTCTGCCTACTACTAAACATCCCCGACCTTACAAGCTCCAGTGGTTAAATGAGTGTGGATAATTAAGAGTGGCAAAGCAAGTGTTGATCAAATTTCAAGTGGGGGTCTATCATGATGAAATGATGTTTGATGTGGTCCTGATGCAATCTTGTCATTTGTTTCTTGGGCGACCGTGGCAGTATGATCGATCTATCATTCACAAGGGTTGAACCAACACTTACACTACTAAGCTCGGACGGGAGAGTTTTATACTCAAACCTTTATCTTCGAAACAAGTCAGTGAGCACTATAAACGGACGAGAGAGCTGAAAGAAGCGGCCAAAGCCAAGACTCCTGTCAGAGTACCAATTGTGGCCGAAGTCAAAACTCCACCACCCATGGTCAACAACATTTATGCAATCATGCAACCGGGTAAGAACTTACAAGGCAACGACACCGGTCGAATGATGATTTGCCTCGTGCATAAAGGTATCCTTCTAAACTCTAATGATGATTTTTTTAACGATAACCCTTTGCCTAGTGCTGTTCAAAGTGTTTTTCAAGACTTTAGAGACATATTTCCCGAAGAAATGTTAGGTGGATTGCCTTCGTTGAGAGGAATCAAGCACCAAATTGACTTTGTTTTGGGATCACAAATTCCCTGCATACCGGTGTAATCCCGAAGACACCAAAGAGCTCCAAATGCAGGTGGGTGAATTGCTGAACAAGGGCCTTGTTCGAGAGAGCTTGAGTCCTCGCGTTCTTCTTGTTATCCTTGTATCAAAGAAAGATGGAACATGGCGAATGTGTGTTGATTGCTGAGTAGTCAATAAATTTACGGTAAAGTATCGTCATTCTATCCCTCGATAAGATAGTATGATAGATGAGTTAAGTGGTTATTCATGCTTTTCGAAGACAGACCTCAGGTCCGGTTACCACCAGATCTGAATGAAGCCCGAAGATGAGTGGAAAACCGCATTCAAGACCAAATTCGGTCTATATGAATGGTTAGTGATACCGTTTGGCCTCTCTAACACGTTGAGCACATTCATGTGACTAATGAACCATGTGCTCAAACCGTTCATAAATAAGTTTGTTTTCGTTTACTTCGATGACATACATGTTTATAGTAAATCTATGGATGAACATGTCGAACACCTAAGGCTAGTGCTTGGTAAGCTTTGAGAAGAGAAGTTATATGCTAACTTCAAGAAATGTGCCTTTTGTGTCGAGCATGTAGTCTTTCTTGGATTTGTTGTGAGTGCTAATGATGTTGAAGTCGATAAGTCAAAAGTCGAGGCGATAAAAGATTGGTCTACCCCAACATTGGTTTCTCAAGTTCGTAGCTTCCATGGCTTAGCTAGCTTTTACCAAAGGTTTGTTCATGACTTTAGCACCGTGGCAGCCCTTTAACCGAGCTGGTAAAGAAAGACCATACATTTGTGTGTGGAGAGTCCCAAGAGAGGGCTTTCCAAAATTTGAAATGGAGGCTTTGCTCTGCCCCATTGTTGCAACTCCTTGACTTTAGAAAAGCATTCGAGGTCGAGTGTGATGCATCCGAAGTTAGGATCAGATGAGTGCTTATACAAGAATCGAAGTCGATCGCTTACTTCAGCAAAAAGCTTAAGGGTGCAACCTTGAATTACTCTACGTATGACAAGGAATTGTATGCCCTCGTTCGAGCACTCGCCCATTGGCAGCATTATTTATGGCAGAGAGTTTGTGATTAAAAGTGATCATGAGTCTTTGAAACATCTCCGAGGCCAAGAAAAATTAAATCGAAGGCATGCCAAGTGGATAGAATTCATTGAGAGCTTTCCTTTTGTAATTCATTACAAAAAGGGAAAAAACATTGTTGTGGTCGATGCGCTATCAAGGAAATTTGCCTTAGCGACCACTCTAGCCTCGAGGCTCAAGGGATTCGAAATCATCAAGCTGATGTACGAAAATGATCCCAAGCTGAAAAGTGTATGTGACGCAATATTGAGTGGCCGAAGGGTTGATAAATATCAGTGGCACGATGGCTACCTCTTCAAGAATGGGAGGGTTTGTGTGCCAGTGTCATCATGGAGAGAACTCTTGGTCCGAGAAGCTCACTCTGGAGGCTTGATGGACATTTCAGAGTCGATAAAACTTTTGGAATCTTGTCCGAGCAGTTCCATTGGCCGAAAATGCGACAAGATGTGGAAAAGCTTTGCAACGCTTGTCTCGTTTGCAAAAAATCTAAATTGAGATCCAACCCTCACGGTTTGTATACTCCATTACCTGTGCCTGATCGACCGTGGGTTGATATATGCATCGATTTTATTTTGGTGTTACCGAGGTCGGGGGGAGAACATGATAGCATCTTTGTTGTAGTGGACCATTTTTCCAAAATGGCTCACTTCATTCCTTGCAAGAAGTGTGATGATGCACAACATGTAGCTACTTTGTTTATTTCTAATGTGTTGAAATTACATGGTGTGCCTCGTACTATTGTGAGTGATCGAGACTCAAAATTCTTGAGTCATTTTTGGAAATGTCTGTGGGGTGCCCTCAGCACCAAATTACTATTCTCGACATCTCACCATCCTCAGACTGATGGACGGATCGAGGTGGTCAACCGAACCTTGGGAGCTCTGCTTCGAGCTATGACCAAAGGTAGGGTCGGTATCTGGGCTGATCGTTTGCCCGTGATCGAATTTGCATACAATCGAACATTTCATCGAATGATTGGAATGACTCCGTTCGAATGTGTGTATGGTTTTAACCCTTTAATTTCACTTGATTTAACCCTATTGTCTCGAGATTCTGTTATTGATTTTGAAGGTACTCAGCGAGCCACTGCTTTGATCGAGTTACATGCAAAGGTGAAGAAGAACCTCGAGGAAGCTTGCGCCAAATTGGCAACGAAGAAAAACAAGGGGCGCTAAAAGTTGGAGTTAAAGAAGGGAGATTGGGTTTGGGTTCACTTCCGAAAGGAACATTTTCGAACCAAAGGAAAGTTGGCTCCTTGAGGGGATGATCCGTTTCAAGTACTGAGCAAGATAACCATCAATGCTCATGTGATCAACCTCCCCGGTGAGTATAATGTGTCCAACACCTTTAATGTTGCTGACTTAACTCCTTGTGTTGTAGGCCAAGCATCAGAGGCTGAGGAGGGCTTGATTTCAAGAACAAAATCTTCTCAAGAAGGGGAGGATGATGCATCCCAACTCCGTGCTGATTAGACATTCATTCTATTGAGGCCGATGACACGAAACCAAGCCAAGTTGCTGCATGATACTCACATTCAATTGGCTTGGTGGGGAGAAAGCAACCGCTCCAAAGTTGATTGGCCGTGCTCAAGATTCGAAGGCATCATCTACAATCTTGAGCCCAAAGAAGGGAGCAACCGAACACTCAACATCGACGCTGAAAAATAAAGCAGACAACCAACCGAAGGAAGAGCGTACGGGTTCAAGTGTTCGAATCAAACGAAACAACCGAACACTTCATATTGACGCCGAGCATTGAAAGCAACCAAAAGGAGAGCGTCCGAAAATTCAAGTGTTCGAATTCAAGAGATCGAACACTAGTTTATTCAGCCACTGTGTGGCTTATTTTCATTGGTCGCATGTGACCGTTTACTGTTTTTCCCCTAGTATTGTCTATATAAATTTATTTCCATTTCATTTGTAAACACCAAGATTTTGAGTATTGATTATTGAATGAGAGTAGCCGTGAGCACTTTCTTTTTTGTCTCAGATGTGAGCAAGCCCGATGGGGTCTTTTAGAACTTGTGGCTTTCGGTGAATCCGATTAAACAATTCCTCTTTGATCATTCAGTTTGCAAGAGGCATTGTTCTCTTGATGATTGTTGCATAGCTTAGGTGCTCTTTCCTTCTACTTGAATCGTACTGAGGCCAGTTCCTCGGTGTCGTTCAAGCAAGAAAAGTTGTGTCAAGCTTCAATCTTTACTTTCCGTTGTTGTTCTCGGTTGCTTAGTTTCATCCTCGGATTTAGCTTGCGCTGCCTACCAAGACCATTTTGCTATACCATTCTTAAGTGGGGACAAAAAATCATAACAAGGATAAGGGGTACATGTAGTGAAATTTTTTGGGCCAATTAGCAGCAACTTATAAGATTATCATTACTATGTTATCAGTAGCCACTTTGGCACACAATTTCTATGTTCATTACCATTTGTTCGATGGTTATTAACTATCTTGTAAAGCATGGATTAACTATACCTTCGCCTTGTAATGCATAAAATTTACATTTTTAAAAAATAGTTTTACATGTTCAGAATAGAAGTCTGCTACACTCCAACATTTTTTGTAGGTTTTTATTTATTTGTCAATTCAACGATCACGATAATGTTTTGGCATTTGAAATTGAAAACTCCAAAACTCCAAAAAATTGTCCTCGAATTTAAACTTTTAAGTTCAAAACTCATGATAATAAACGGATGGTTATAATCTTCAAGTTGGATGTCTATCGGTGGTAGCAAAAATAATTGATGTACAATGAATTTAAAGTTTGCATAGTTTTCATTCTTTCTACTTCAAAAATAAGGCGAGGTTGTACTTTTCAGTGGTGGCACTAAGATTTATGTATTGTACCCGAAGCTTTTAGGTTTGCACTTTCACTGACGTTACCTAGGCTTTATTGCTTATACAAAAACTTCACTAGTAGTAATTCTCATTGACGGCACCAAACAACAATGTAGAAGAAGGGGTAGTGTACCTTCATAATCTAATTCAAAGATCTTGGCATGTAAGTTCTGGGATCCTTGGTATAACATGTAAAGGTTTAATTAAACTTGACTTAGTGTCTCGTAGGGAATTATCATTGGCTCGATCCTATAATAATTAGATAGGAGAAGGCAATATTCTAGCCTTTAAGCCATTGATTAGAGAAAGACAGTGTTCTACCTTATATGTCAAAATGATTTATTAAATATTATAATCTAGTTGTGTGCTAGTTTTATAATAGGCAATATGGATCCTAAGCCGAGAGGTAACTTTGTCACAACCTTGATATCATAATTAATTTTATACATATAGATGTGTAACTTTTTATGTAAATATTTTTTCTTATATATGTTATAAGAAGTTAATATTGAGAATCAAACCACATCTATAAAAGTTATTGTCACGTGTTTTATATGTGTAAGTGCATATATAATGGACATATAAATACATACATGTGTGTGTGTGTATATATGATTGTGGTGAGTTCATATATTTTCTATATGTGTTATAGAAAAATTATGGTATACTTAATTTGTGTAGTTATTTATGTGACATTACTTTCATATAAGTATGTGTACTTACATGAATTTTTAATTTATAACTTTATGTTATTATTCTTGTTGATTATTTCTATAATTGTTATAGAATATATGCTTAGTTAGTCTTGATTTTAAGCAATTTAAGACGAGTATCCCTTTAATAATTGATTATGTTAGATTTATCGAATATTAGAATTTGGATGATGATTGGGAACATAGTGAACTTTCGATTCCAGATTTAATATGAAATATGTATTAACATAGTTAAATTATTAAAAGAAACAATATGTATATGAATTTTAGGCTTTAAGAAAGTACATAGTTGTCTCAAATAGTTTATACTAGTTTATATCAATATGTCAACTGCGATGAAAATATTATCCCGAGTTTAACAAAATTGGTAATGGTGATAACAAAATCCAGTATGTCCTAAAAGAGCAAGATGCTTTTGAGACTCTAGATATTTATATGACGTCTCCTTAAAGTGGCATTACATTCCATTATAGTTGGTATATTAATATGTGATCCAAATTATGAAATTGTTCTAAATCAGTTACTTAAAGTCCGTATAAGTTATGGATATATGAACATCCAATTCTTTTCTACTATTGGGTTTGTGCTGCTATTGTACATAAAGTTATTTTCCACATGGAAAACTAGTTCCAAGGGGAAGGACTTGTATCTTTTTGTGATACTATTTCAGTTTAATATTTATGTGTTCATATGTGAACAAGATACTGGCGTTGTAACTGAATTTGGATGACATGATATAACATATTTAGTAGCTAATATTTTTTCCTAAGTAGGGTGAGATAAGCCAAGAATTGTCTCTTTATGAAACTGTGGACCAAATTGCTTCCGATATTAACGCTAAATGGATTCGAGTGGGAGTCATATTTGGTCACAATGGATATATTCCAATTAACACCAATACGTTGTCTAAAAGAGAATCCATTTAATATTATTGGTCCCAGTGGGAGTAGCTATCAATTGATAAATCAATTTTATCAATCTCAACCTCGACGAACGAGTCGTCTACATATTTTCTACCGTCGATTTGACATCGAAGGGGAAGCATACATAGTTACTCCACAAGATGTATAAGAGATACAAAAAGTAATTGAGGCTCTTAAGTACCCTACTAAGGATAAATAGTTTTAGCAATGAAAGATGAAATGGAGTTAGTGAAACCAAACCAAGAGTTGGGATTGGTTGATCTACTTTTAGGTCTAACATCATTTGGAACAAGCGTGTTCTCAAAATATGTGAAAGGCTTATTGTAGTATTGAAAAATATGGATAAATTATTGAAGTTAAGATTTCAAGAAATCGTTCCAAGAGATCGTTGTTTCTTTCACAAGAATCTTATATTAAGAAATTTTCTTGAACGATTTGATATGCAATAGTGTGAACCCATTAAACTTATATTTCTAGAGCCAAAGGGTAAGTTGGAGGATGTATTTCTCGTGAACCCATAGGAATATGATTTGACTTATGAAGTTTGATATCTGTTATTCTAGTTTGCAGATATCAATCTGACTTAGAAAATGAATACTTAAAAGCAATTAGAGGATATTAAGGTATCTCAAAGGCATAGTCGATTATCCTTGTATTGTCAAGGAAAAGATCTGCAACTTAATGGCTATATTTATGATGATTGACAAGGAAATTTAGATGAGAAAAAAAAAAATCTAAATATGAGTATGTCCTCCTTGCTAAACAATGACGCTGTGCATATTGTTGAATAGCAAGAAATAATCATCAGCCTTGATATAGTGAAAGTTGAATTTATAGCGCTTTCAGCAACTGTGCAAGAAGCTATTTGGCTTAAACGTCTTTATGATAAATTTGGATGTGTTTGATAGTGCTATTGAATTAGTGACTATCAAGTATGATAGTCAAGTCTCAATAGCTTACACAAAAAAGGTCCTACGAATCATTAAAAGACAAAACATATTGATATAAGTATAATTTCTTTAGAGACATAGTTGTACATAGAAAAGTGAACATGAAATACATCTCTACGCATAATATAATAGTTGACTCGATAGTGCAACCCATAGCATTTGGTGCTTATGAATGATATGCGAGGTCATTGGGTTTGCGTAGATGTCGATATATTTATATCTAAAATTTTCCCAAACATGTTCACATAAAATTACATTATTTGAAGTTTATGTAGTTGAAGCAAAAATTGATTCTTATTGGCTCATATACATATAATAGTACATAAATTTGAAGTATGTCGGACAGACAAAAAGGTTGGCTTATTCGCACAGGCAACCGCCACTATTGTCTAGGTGATTAATAAGGATGAGACAATTATGAACTTACTATTATCAGAAGTGATAATAATAGAGAGCTTGAAGTTTATAATAAGAATGTCGCTTGATTTTTCAGGTTAATCATATTTGATTAAATGTGAGTTTGTCTTAATGCCAGATGTGAGTTCTGAAGGATGAAATGTATGAGTAGATTTGTGAACTCAAAGTTAGACATGAGTTGTCTGAACTATCGTCTGCACATTATTTAAATTGTGAAAAACATACACTCTACGGGAAAGGAGTCAATACTGTGATACGCGATTCATACCACGTATGCATAAAATGACCTATGGGCGATACAAGTTTAAATCTCTTCTTGTTTATCGTGTGAAGCCTTGAAAATTATAAGTAATTTTCTTTCTTTTGTACCCTCATGACTTTGATTGGTTTCTCAAGATTCAATTTGGTGTTAGCTATATTAGAGTGTTGCCAAGAGATAACGGATGATTCGGTCTGGCGGGACATTTCTAAAAAAAGTAAGTCAAAGCTCTCAAAGCATGCACAAGTCACACGATCTAGTCGCTATGTATGGAAGTTACAGAATATGAATGAGAGTTGACCCACTATGTGCGAGTGGGAGATGCTAGAATTTAGGATTCAGGTCACCCATGGGGTCAACCCGGATCCCTATCCAAATATTAAATATATATTTGTTATATAATTTAATATAAATAAAAAGAAAAGGTACAACAACTGAAAAAAATTCTTGAAAAGTTGCATCTCTTCAAAGGTATAAAAGAAATTCTGAATAATAGAACTTCTGACTTTTCCTTTGAGAAAATAAAAGGAAAAAACACACGCTAGTTTTTTTTCTCTTCTTCCGTTGCTGTTCAATCTTCCATTGATGTTCTTAGAAGAAAAGAGTTTACTGTTTTGTTCAAAGGAAGAAGAGAAAAAAAACTAGCGTGTGAAGAACATCAATGGAAGATTGAACAGTCTTCTACGAATTTGGAACAATCTATGTAACATGTACAACTTAGACTATGAACTATATAGTGTAGTTCGTATTTCTATAACATGTGATTACACCATCGACTAGTAAAACAAATACGATTAGATCCTGAACAAAGTTTATGTTCTTGAATTGTGTGTAATCCTTCAAAAATACATTAAAGCAAGAAGATTCAATGTACCTTATGACAAATACAATTTGAACAAAACCAAGAAGATACAATATAGTCTAATGGAATCCTACAGACTGCATTAAACAACACTCTGTCTTGTAGTTGATAAAGCCCAGATTGATCTATCGCAAAAGTGAGTAAAAATTATGAAAGATTAGAGTTTAAATTTCACATACATAAAAGATGTTAGGCTATTTTCATTATTTCCCCAAGTTTTGAAGGATAAATTATCGATTATATACGTTAGTAAAAAATACTAGCGAATACCCGATAACTGACAAAGTGTGCACAGATGCCAAGAGAAACACCACCATTATTATATAAAATAAAAAGCAGATCAGTCTCTGTCAGTTACTATAAACTACAATAACCATGACAATTTCTTTAATTTCAGCATCATTCACGAAGACGATAAAACAGAGAGAGGGATTAAACAAAATCATGATGTTCTTGTTCACCATGTTTCACGACGTTGACCTACATTAATGTTTACTGTCCTATTTTCGTGGATACAATGAATATGATATGCTTGCATTGATTCCAAAATCCTAAATTGATCTTTTCTCTTTCCTTTTATTTCCTAATTTGTGAAATTGCTTCACCAAACAAGTCCAAATTTACTGTTTCCATTCTTTTTTCACAAGGCATTTACCAATTATTTTTGTCATTTTCTTTGAGGATTTGCTGTAAGTTGAGGTAAGAAAGCGATCGTACAAGTTAGCATGGGTACAATAGTAATGCCAATTTTATCAAGTTATCCAAGATTTTTTCCTTGACGTTTCCAAGTCATTTATCATTAGAGATATTCGTTGAATATAGAATTTAAGTCATGTGATTAAACATTGTATAACTTTCTAACCCTGAAGTTAAGTTACCTACAATAATAATATATACTTCTAAATAATATTAAAAAATATGTTTTAATTAATAATCTGAAAAATATAGTAAATAGCGGACTATAATTGGTTTATGATGTAAAAAAAAAACTTATACATTGACTTTGTACATCTATATTAAATCATGTTTTTACTCTTTCTCCATCTACAATAATAGTACTCCCTCCGTTCCACTTTAGATGAACCCATTTGACTTTGCATACGGAGTTTAATAAAAAGAAAAGACTTCTGTAACTTGTGGTCTAAAATAAGTTATAGATATCTGCGTGGCCACAAATCATCTAGGGATGAGTAAAAGTGAATATTTCTTTCCAAACTTAGAAAGAGGTCATTTTTTTTAAAACAAACTAAAAAGTAAATAGGTTCATCATTTTTGAAACGGAAGGAGTATATACTTATTAAAAATATGTTTTGATTAATAATCTGAAAAATATTAGCGGACTATAATTGGTTTACGATGTAGAAAACTTATACGTTGACTTACTTTGTATATATTTTTTTTACTCTTTCTCCATCTACCAGAGGAAAAATAAAAATTTGACCGTTTCAGTCGAAATATTGCAATTTAATTCGCGATTAACCCCCAAAGAAAATACAAAGATTAAACTACAATTTGAGTTGCAATCCGCTTCACACTGAACAACGAGATGTATGATTTTATTTTCATCAAAGGTCCTCCACTCCGGAGTATCTTTTTTACTATATCAATCTTTTGTAATAAAAAAGTAATTGAGAATAATATAACTGGTGCAAAGTTTAAAATTTGGTCAATAATTATCTATTCCGTTACTCTTTTTTATATTGCATAATTCACGTGATGTACATCTAAACCATACAGATTATATATTTTTACTAGACCTTTCACAAGAGGGAATCAAAATTACACAATCTTTGAAGTAATTAATGGACAAAGAATCCCAAGGTAAATGGATAATCATCTTCAATTTCAATTCAATATATTCTTTCTTTACTACACACCTGCCTCTATAAATACATAGTCAACAACTACTTTCCTGCAAATCTACACTACACCAACTTCCCTTCATTAATATTTTCTTCTTTCTTCACGCATCCATTCATTTCTTTCAAGAAAAAATGTCTTCAGAAAGAGCAAATCGCCACCAAAGGAGGCCATCACAAAGTGTTTTTGTTTTGCCTGAGAATATTAATATCTCATTAGCTGATGATCCACTCGCCGCCTATACTGGCGGTGGTGAACAAAATAAGGTTGTTCCACCACCGAAACCCGGTGGCCTTGGCCGTACTGCTAGTGGTGTTACGCTACCGCCGTTGCCGGTGGAGTCGTCGGAGAAAGAAGGAACATCCCATGCAGGGCGACAACAAGGATGATATTAGAAAGCTTTAAGGAAGACTATTAAGTACTACCAAATGCTGTTTAATTTCACTTCATGCAGTTGATATTCTATGAATATTTTAATTATTAGTAGTATTGTTATTTTGGGTTGCTACATTACTGTTAAGAGTTTATGTTATGTGAATTAATGGTGTAATTTTTACATTATTAGCTAAATTAAGTTAACTTACAGCATTATATATATCTCTCCATATCATCTTTAATTTTACTCCATTCGTCCTAACTTAACTTATGTGACATTATCTCCTTATTAATATGTTAATAAAAATTAAAGCTTCCTAATTTACTCATAACATAAGAGGGTGAAGTGCAAGATTTGCCACTCCATAGTGCAAGTATTTTGACTGTAACTTTGTCCCAAAGTGTTGAACTTAAAAACTTATTTTAAAAACAAAGTATCCTGAAGTTCTTAAATGATAAACTGAATTCAGGAAACGATGGCTAAAGTCTAAAGATGTACAACACAGCCATTAGAGAGGCTAACTAGTGTCATTTTCACGTAAAATAAGAAATTTTTATAATCACAAAAATATTATGACATACTTAATATAACAACCACACAAATGATACGACTTTATTTAGACTACAAGATCCAAAATTTTTTATTTATTTTTTAAATATTATGTCGAGTCAAACTATGTCACATAATAAGTTAGAAATTTAAAATAGATGATGTATCTTGAGAAATGGGATAAATAAAACTATGTGTTATAACCAATTAAAGTGCGTTGATAATATAAAGTTTCTTACACTGCGAGTGTGTGTAACGACTAATCAAACAATTTTATTTTATTAATCATCTCCTTAGTTAATGTGCTTCGCAAAGACGTAGTATTGTCTGGACAAGCATGCATGAACCTGGGATGAATAGTTAATTATTGGATCGAGTATTATCTTTGTGTACAATGTCTCTGGATTAATCTCTTGTCTTGTTAAAGATGTTATACGTTGACCTTAGTAAAACTATATATTAATTTGATCCGTTAACGTTCAAGCCAATTAAGCGTGAATATATTGTCATTGAGATTGAGTTAACTGTCTAGAAATAATAGAAACTTTACCATCTAATTAATGAGATAGGTTTTTTTTATACTCGCTCCGTTCCAAAATGGTTGTCGTAGTTTGACTTGGAGTGGAGTTTAAGAAATGTGGTAAGACTTTTGAAATTTGTGGTCCAAAATAAGCCCTACATAAATATGTGACTATAAAACATTTCATTAAGAGTAAAGTAGTAGTTTCAACTAAAAAATATTTTTAAATTTAGAATTGTGTCATTCTTTTTGGAATGGACTAATAAGAAAATAGTATTATCCATTTTAGAACGGAGGGAGTATCATGTATATTCTTGTTACTCATATGATGTTATTCTCTTTATCTTGGTTGGGAGATGAGGGAGTATCTAAAGAATTTAGATACTCAAACGGTCACATCCTTTTGAAATCGAAAGTCCTGTAGCCCATCTTTCTCTCCCTCTGCAGAAAGATTAGTGTTTTCACTTACTTGTCAGCATGACTCAACGTTCAATATACCGATTGATGGTAGCGGTTCTCAATTAAATTGCGTAATTGTGATGGATAGTCAGTTTTATGGTTGCCCAACAAGAAACAACCTCTTAGAAGAGTAGTTATTACTTGATTGTTCATTAAACATACTTGCGTCCTTGTCCTAGAGCACCGAACTCAATATTTATTGCTCATAATTCAATTTCCACTTTAATTATATGTTTGAAGGAAAAAAAAAAAAATACTTCCTTCGGTACACTTTAGAAGATGTTTTTGAGTGTTTTTACGCATCTTTAGAAAATTATATTTTTAGTATTAATTTGTAATGTAATTGATCATATTAGTCTTTATCTAAACTATTATTACATAAAATATTGTTTTAAGTTATTTATTAGCAAGATTGATATTGAAAAAAAAAAAATCTTCGTGATTTCTTGAAAGATCTAATATTATGGACCAAGAAAATAGACCAAAACATCTTATAAAGTGGACCGGAGAAAGTACTTCATTCCATAAAATAATTGCGGACTTTAAAGTGATAGAACACTAACCTTCATGACAAAATCACAAACCTTCATAAAAGAAAGTGGAATTTTGAATTCATCTCCAAGAATATTTACTGAAATATAGTCCAAAGTTCGAGGAAATTTCTCTCCGAATTCATTTTTGAAAAATCCCAAATTATAATTATGTAACTTTGAATTAAACTCCAAAAAAAAAAAGAATTTTCTTGGATGTAGTTTGAAGTCCCTAACAACATTTCTTACTTTTGATTGTTATTCATAAAATAAACTTGGTTGAATTTAAAAAATAGGTAAAAAAGATGGTGGTCTTGAAAGATTGAGCTATTTAAAAGTTGTCTTTAAGAATTGAGTACTTCCATAATTACAAAAATGCCACCGTATTTTAATGAAGTCGTAATTACAAAAATATCACCGCATCTTAATGTAGCCCTAATTATAAAAAATGTCACTGCTCCCTACAAAGTAGAAATAATATCAATCCGGCTATGTTTACTCATATAGTCACGTCCTTTTTGAAAATAAATAAGGACAAATCGTCATCAACTCGCTCACATACAAAAATCAAAGCAAAACATAACATAAGACCAATCCAACATCATTTCCTCATACAACGAGCCATAAATCAAGTTCATTTTGTACATAAATGATATCAAATTATACTTACTTTATTCATTCACAAAAATACATATGAAAATATAAAAATCAAGACAATCTGCTTGCATTTACTTACAAATGAGCCACATTACTATCTCTATTTCACAAGCCAATAACACCAAATCGTCATCACTTTGCTCATATATAAAAATCCAAAATAAAAGTAAAATCAAGACAATCTATATACATTTACTTACAAGTGAGCCAAACTAATATCTCTATTTTACAAGCAAATGATACCAAATCGTGATCATTAAACCCTAGGCGACGGGATGTGTGCCCTGCCACCAGATCGCCTAAACGGTCGTTTGCTCCAGGAGCAGGCATATATCCTCAGTTCCCGATGACTTGTAAGATAAGTCCAATCTCACCAGCTAGACTCGTATCCCCGTAATAATAGGTGACGTATTTTTGCCCACACAATCAGTCTTTCTACTTACTGAGTGCTGATGCAAGCAGTCAGAAAGTGAAAGAAGCGTGATAGCAGACGTAAAGATGCGACGGTAATGATGCTCACCTCCTTGACTTGTCGCGTGTGTCGTATTAAATGCAAATTCCTTAGTACATCGACGAGTCTCTGATGATTGGAGGGGTTTTTCCGTGTATCTTCCTAATGTTGATGCTCTGTTCACATCCCGTAATTATGGGGATCCATATCACTTAAACTGCAGTAATCATAATTACGATCCCACCTGAATTTGATCATTCCACTTCCCTATATGTCTCCAACCCATACGTGTATATATATACATGGTAAGTGAGAAAGTTTATTCACAACTTTTCCAAGATCTTCAAAAACTTTTCTTTAAAAGATAATTTTTTTTCCAATCTCGCTAACAGTATCACCATGGCACAAGGTCCAAGCTTTCTCCTAGCAAATTTTAGAGCGCTAGATTACCTCACAATTACCTTCAACTTCGAAAACGACGGCCGCATACCAGTCCAAACTCCTAAGCAAGAGGGTGAAAGCAACAATCTCTCCATCGGATCTTACCCTTTCGTAGTCACAGAGAGGGACATAATGCGCATCAAGCATGAATGTAGATGGCCTGATTTTGCTGTCGTTCTTGATCCTGGTGCTGAAGAAAGAATTTCCTCTCATCGGGCTGGCTATTCGATGGTTCACACATACCCTTTTACTCTTTATCTCAACAAGCGCATCCGTTTAATCATAGAGGACATATGTCATCGTTATAATATTTTCTTGGGCCAAATTTGCTCTTCTGTGTGGCGAATAATGGTCGTGCTTGATCACTTGGCTAACCACACCCAAGCCACATTTATTTTTGATCATCTTCTGTCCTTCTACTCCCCTCATCTTCATAAAACGGGGATACTGATATTCATGAAATGAGGGAAGAAAGGTATAGTCCCCAACAGTGAAGACTCCAAAGACCGTGGTTGGGTGTACATGTACGTGGTTGTGTGGACGGCCGACTTGGTATCCTCTCTTCTATTTCTAGAGGTCTTCAATAGAAAGTGTAAGTCCGTAGAAACTTATCTCCCTGCTTTTCAATTGTGGTTGCTTGAAACTAATTTTCTTTCTTCTGTGTAGTGAACGTAGTGTCCTCCATTTCTTTGAGTCATAATGAACTGATGATTTGGGTTACCAACATCTTTTCAAGGAACCATCCCGATTCCCAGACCTTTTTGTCCTTGGCAAACGCGAATGGTCGGCAGGAGAAAGTTCACGGTAAGTAATATTGAGCCATTCTTTCTACCCAAAATTTCTCTTATATTTTGGTTCACTACTGCTTGCATGGTTCTCTCGTCGCAATATGCCTATGCTGGCGGAAATGTAGATTGTTGCCTCGTATATTGCTCCCCTACCCGATGTGCTGGCATCCAGTGTGAGAATTTTGGAGCAGGCGAGCAGATTTCGTTCCTCGAAGAGAAGAGCGTCTAGACCGGTCAGCATGCCCATTGCTAGTGAAACCCTTATAATTTCTGATGATGAGAGGGAAGTCCCCCGAGTGTCTGCGTCAGGGGCCGTTGAGGCAACCCCGTCTACTACTGTTGAAGCTGGTCCTTCTTCAATAAAGCGTAGACGTCGGATTGAAGAGACCCCTATAGCCAAGGAAGAGGCTAGTGCGGGGGATGATGTCTTTTTTCCTGTCATGTCTTCTGATCCACAACCTCCAGGTCTGTTGCTTATTGGATTTCAGTTTTTTGTTTTTGAAATAATATTCTTTCCTAGTTATCTTCAGAAACTGATGTTATCCGTTCATGTTTAGAACCCGCTGTTGCCATTCCCGCTCCTGAGGGCTCTGACTCTTTTCAGTGGTATCCTGGTAAGGAAGTTGTCGTAGAGGTCGTGCATGAACCTATAAGTGGAGCTCGGGAGATTGTTATCCCTATTGCTGCGGGAGTTAACCTGATGAAGACTCCACGGGTTGTAACGGTCCATACCGCCGAATTGGTTGGCCCTGCAAAACAGGAACACCTCTCTGGCTACGATAATTACGAGTTGCTTGAGGTTTCCACCAGCTTCTCCTTTCGGGTAAGTTTCCTGTTACTACCATGACAAGTTTAATATTGTTCTTTCTTTACCAAACTTCTGTCTTTGCCATTACCCAGGGATTGATGGTGTATCATGAGATACTCTGCCGGGAGAGCTTAGAGGGGAGTCTGGTCGAGGAAGCGGATGCTCTGCGTGGACAAGTAATTAGCTTCCAGCCCTTTGTAGAGAAGGCTAAGGAATTGAAGAATGAGCTGCAGACCACTCATGATGCTTATCGTGCAGAAGTTCTGAAGAGCAGGAACTTAGAGATGGCATTGAATGGTGAAGTGTGCAAGCACAAGAAGGATGTGGAGGCCCTCAACTCGTCCCTTACAGATGTCAATGTCTCATAGCAGCTCCATCTTAGCAATGTGAACTATCTGGAGGGCATCGTGAGAGATTTGCAGTAGTAACTATCCGGTATGGGGGAGAGAACGAATGCTGCTGAGAAATATGTCTGTTTTGGCCTAAATATGATTAAAACAACAAATCAAATTTGTATAGGGTTATCTAGCAATTATACGTATCAAAGCCACGGAAATGATAAGAATAAAGAAAACGAGACGATAACTTTAATAAAGAGACGAGGCAAATGATGGAGAACAAAGTATAAGTGTATTTTTGATATGTTTCTGGATGCATTACATAACATTTACAAGGCTATTTATAGCATTCAATATCGAGGGTAACATTTACTGCAATTAATGACATTTATTCCACGTTTGATCGTGGTTTGCCTATGATCTCCTCATTTAAGTCGTGGGCAACGGTTGACAGTTACAGGAATAAGATAATGGTTGACAGTTACAGGAATAAGAGCTCGTTCGTCGTGTTCAAATTCTTCCCCGAGGGGTGAACATCATGCCTCGTGTAGGTTGTCTGCTGATAACCTTGTGCAGAAGCTTGTGGTCATCCTTCACATCATGCTCGAAGAAACGAGCCTCGAGATATAAGTGTGCGGATTCGAGAGATCGTTTCTACAAGACTCAATCAAACCATGCGTCCCGCTATGTCATCAAGACTTTGGTAAATTTCACCCAATACAGATAGTCATTTCCTCTAGCTCCCGAGAAAGACATTATATGAACTGGATTAAAAGGGTCAGTTTTCCTAAAATTAGGATTCATTTCTTGTCGCAAATATTCACTTGTAGCATACCATATCTCAATGGATTGACGTAATTTTTCTACCGCGTGTACATTCCCATAATGATGGTGTTTTTCCAAAATCAAACTTTGTTGTTCAGCATCTTGAACGAGCCATCCCTTAGAAGGTATTGTTAAAAGATCATCAATTCCTAATGAAATGGATGTAGCAGTAGCTTGTTGGAACCCCAGCAACCCCTCGGATAATAGTCAGGATTGTCCGAGGGGTAGAATGAATTCGGTGGGAGATCGACGTGGCTAATTGTGTGTCATGAATTTCGAAAATGGTGGTTTTCACTCCATATTCCCATCCGTCACACACGTCCTTTTCTGATTGGATGCCACGTTTCGCTCCTCCTTCCTTATAGCGAAATTGCTCTTTTTAAAACACCATCAATTACCTATCGAAAATGTCTGCTACTCATTCTGTGCAGAACTCTTCAGGTCCTTCTGAAGAAAGGACTCTTGGTGTCGCCACCATAATTGTTGGCAACGAATTGGTAAACATTCTGGTACCCATAAATATTTTTTCGCTATTGGACGATAATACAAAAGTTATATCGTACCCTGGCGATTTAATCCTAAGGAAACGCTAAGCCATCGCCAACCATTGCAACATTAGTGAAGTGGGTGGCGAAAAAGAGAATGCTACCACAGAGGTTGGTAGTGTTGAGTCAGAAACTCCAAACCCCAAGAGAGAGATATCTCCCTTGAGAGAACTTACCCCAAGGATGTCGTTCCCTCGAAGATTGACCTTTCGAACGACTTCATGATGCAAGTCCAGACCGAGGCCGATATCAGAAGAAATAGAAACATTCTCGTAGGAGACACTCCGAGCCTTATCAGACAAGCCAATATTCGTTTGGTTTGGGAAGACTGTAAATAGGGCCCTGAGGTCCAAGTTAGCATCCCCGTTCTGGAGAGTCAAACTTGTGACGTAGTAGATATGATCTCTTTCATTTACACCTACCCCTTTATGATAGGATTTACTCTTTTTGTTCATGAAGTGGTGGATGCCTTCTGCCGAACTTACAACGTGTGCATAGCTCAGATTTGGTCCTGGTTTCTGAAGGATCGTTTAATGCCTCGACTACTTGAGCAAAGTGGCTGGTGTCTCCTTTACTTTTAGTCATTTTATTTACCTCTTTTCTCCAACTTTGCATAAGGACGGAGTTGTTTAGCTCCACAAATGAGGCAAGTTCTCGCTGATCACAAAAAGCGAGGACACTGAAGACCGCGGGTGGAACGAGCGCTTTGTGATGCTGCCCACGAGCCTTTTTTATCTAAGGTCTGGCTTCCTCGAGCGGTGGAACCGGAAGCGTAAGTTTTTGCTTCGGTTAGTTTTGTCAAACCTTTGTTTCATCATCTTTCCTCTAACTATTAGCTCTGTCTCTTTTCAGCCAAGTCAGTTCCCATCACACCCCCTGAAAATTTGACGGCTTGGGTGCAAGCTATCATCGGGGCTAAGCCAACTGAATAAAGATCGTGGATGTTCTAGTTTGCATTGGACGAGATCGATGGCCGTGCAAGCACCACGGTGAGGCATTCCTTCTTTATGTTGATTCATTCTCCTAAGGCTCTTTCCTCATTATCTTTTATTTTCCTTAGGTCTCCCTAGTAAGGCGATCACTGCCCCAAAAGAGAAGAAGAAAAAAGATAAGAAGAGAAAAGTCCCCGAGACAGGGGAAACTTTAAACGAGCTCAAGGATATGGTTGGATCCTACGGAAAAAAGAAAGAAGAACGGGGCCATCAGGCCAAGGTAAACATATTTCCTTCCTTCTTCTTTATATCTAACTCCGTTACTCTTTGCTGATCCTTTCTTCTTTTCTCTTTTTATCATAGCTTCAAAGAAGAAAAAGCAATCCTCGTAGAAATCCTTCGTGGCCAAACAGGCCAGAGTAGAGGAAGGTGTCGTCCTCGAGGGGGTCACTCCCCGTTGTAGAGGGTTAGTTGATGAGCTCAAAGAAATGGAAGCTCCAAAGGAGATTGAGACTATTGATCTCGAGATATCGGCCCAATCACCTGATAAGGTTGAAGAAACAACTCCCTCGTTCGCGGATAAAGGGAAGAACGTGGATTAAAATAGTTTTGACGGAGGGGCATCGCGAGCAAAATTTGAGCCTGCTCGTGACCCGACTCCTCAAAGGCCAATCAGGACAATAGAGCTTCCTTCCGACCTTTGCCTCTTAAACAACGATGTGGCGGTGCCCATCAGCTGCAGAGGACTCCTCAGGTTATTGAAGCGTGAGCGCATCAGGAAGTCTCCTGTTGCTGTGTTGATGACTACCGCAGCCCAACATGCCATTCATGTATTTTTTTCCTTTCTCTAGGCTCAGTTACTCCCTTTCT
Source organism: Petunia secreta (assembly GCA_029990175.1). NCBI lineage: Eukaryota > Viridiplantae > Streptophyta > Magnoliopsida > Solanales > Solanaceae > Petunia > Petunia secreta. The sequence continues at coordinate 215,538 of JARKIP010000061.1, forward strand.
TGCGATAACTCCTTTATTAATCCTTGAAGGGGGTAAATTCATGCAATCAGAGCTGCCGAGATCGAGACTCATCGGGTTGCCATTTTGCAAGAAATCAAGGATGAGTGGGACCAAATAAGGAATGGCCTAAAGTATCGAATAATCGACTTGGAAAAGCGACTTCTTGAGGCCAAAATCGAATTGGATGATGTTCGGGTAGTTGCAGATAAGGCTGACCTCGAGGCAACCAAAGCTCGTAAGGCTGTTTCTACTAATGAGGATAGAATGGTTTCCCTAAATGAGAGTTTGAAAAATGAGCTTGAAGCTGAACGCGCGAGGATCACTGACGAGGATAAAGCTATTCTCAGCAGGAAAGCCGAAAAATATCGAGCTGTGGTGAAAGAAAGTTTCCTCAAGGTGAATGAGCTAACTGTGGAGAATGAGCGTCTCACAGCTGATTTAGCAACCCTTCGGGGTAAGATGGCTTCTTCTTCATCCAAGAAGAAGATGAGAGCAACAAGGGCTAAAGTTGACAAGAACTGGGCTGTCATCCAGACGAGCTAACGACTCTCAAACAATGCCAAGCAGGGGCGAATCTGGATGCAGGAATAATCAAAGCTGAAAGCGATGCCATGAAGGCCCAACAACTATTGAATCAACTCCCGTCGAGTAGTGAGAGCCGAAGAATGATGTCTTGTCAGTGTACTTTTTTTTTTTTTTTTTTTTTTTTTTGCGTTCTAGGCCTTGGGCCAACAAGCACTTTTATGGCCTTCGAGCCTTTTAATGTTCATAATCGTTCTCCTTAGTGTTTTCTTAAAGCTTTTGATATATCGTTTGAATGTTTGCTTGCAAGACTTAGATAACTTTTTGATAAATTCGAATGTAAGCTAGCTTAGAATGATGTCTCATTCCCGACCGGGGAATAAATAAAAATTGGCTTTCATGCACTGGATAAAAGAGAAATTGAACCAAGTTTTATTCCATCAATGAGTTCGACGCGACTTACATAAACTTTCAATCGTAACACTTTAAATTGGAAATATTCCAATTCAAAGGCTATTGGATACCTCGAAGATCTTCAAGCTGATACGACCCCTTTCATGTGACGACTTTAATTCGATATGGTCCTTCTCAATTTGCAGCCAATTTTCCTGCTTTTTTCTCCTTTGTCATTTGAATTGAAGCTTTCAAGACGTAATCACCAATTTTAAAGGCTCTAAACTTAGCCTTTCTGTTCAAATAAGCTTCAATGTGCCATTTTTTAGCAACCTAACGAACCAAAGCCATTTGTCTTCGCCCCTCGAGCAGATCAAGCTATACGCGCATAGATTTCTGATCTCCTAGGAAGCATGAGCATATTGAAGGCTAGGTTCACCAACTTCGACAGGAATCAGCGAATTGATCCCATAGGCAAGGGAAAATGGGGTTTCCCGAGTACTGTTCTTCTCAGTTGTCCTCGTTGCGCACAACACCCCGGGCAACTCATCTGGCCACGATCCTTTAACTTCATCTATTCTTTTCTTAAGATTGCCCATAATTATTCTGTTTGAGGACTAAGCTTGCCCATTAGCACTAGGATGATAAGGCGTTGAGACCACCCTTTTAATTACCTACTTAGCGAAGAAGTTTGTTACCTCCAACCCAATTAATTGCTTGCCTTTATCACAGGTTATCTCCCTCGGAACTCCAAATCTGCATATAACATTTTTCCAAATGAAGTCGATAACTTCCTTCTGTCGAACCCTGGAAAAGGACACTGCTTCGAACCACTTGGTTAAATAGTCAGTGAGCACGAGGATAAATTTCACGCCACCTTTCGCCTTCGAAAATGGACCTACGATATACATTCCCCACTTCATAAACAGCTACGACGACACAATCGAGTGCGAAGGCTCGACTTGTTGGTGAATCAACGAGGCATGTTTCTGACACTTATCACACTTTATGACAAATTCCTTGGCATCCTCACTCATCTCGGGCCAATAATAGCTAGCTCGCAGAAGTTTTCGTACGAGGGCTTTTCCACCCGAGTGGTTTCCACATTCACCTTCGTGCACTTGTCGCATTACATAGTTGTACTCTCCTGGGCCTAAACATTTAGCCATCGGGCCGTAATAAATCTTCTTATAAACCTGCCCATGCACAAGTGAGTATGGAACAACTTGCCTTCGGAGCTTCTCAGCTTCCCTTTTGTCTGCTGGCAAAATTCCCAGATCCAAATAAGAGATGATTTTGGTTCGCCAATCCCAATGCATATTGACTGTTTTAACCTCCAACTTTATTTGTCCTACAACGGATTTGAGTACTCGAACCTCTGCGTCAGTCCTCAGTTTTGATTACCGAGGCCAAGTTCGCCAATGCATCGGCTTCAGCGTTCTCTTCACGTGGGATTTGCTGAATCTTCCAATCTTGGAATTTTCTGAGGACCTTTTGCGCTTGAATCACAGACTACTTCATTCTGGGCTCTCAAGCCGAAATATTACCGAGGATCTGATTTACCACCAACTGTGAGTCACTCTTTAACTCGATCCTTTTAGCCCCCATTTTCACCGAATTTCACCAAATGTCTCAGTTTATCCCTAGTTGGGGTCAGAAGCACTTTTCCTAGCCAGAGTCGTTAAAATTTATTGCACTATTAGTGAAAAGTTTCCATACACCATCAGCGGGACCCCTCGAAAGTATTTTTTTTGCCTCGGGGAGTACCTTGGCACTGAAGTCGGCTACGAAGTCAGCCAACACTTGAGATTTTATTTCAGTCCGAGGCTGGTATACAATATCGTATTCACTCAAATCAACCGTCTATTTATACAGCCAACCCGACAATTCAGGTTTGTGCAATATTATTCTCAAGGGGAAGGTTGTAACAACAGCTATAGGATATCACTGAAAATAAGGGCGAAGCTTTCGAGCCGCCATAATTAAAGCAAGCGCTAATTTCTCTAAATGAGGGTACCTCGTTTCCGCGTCGAGAAGATTTTTGCTGACCTAATATATTGGTTGTTGCTTCCCGTCGCACTTCTCAAACCAGCAAACGCTAACAACTACCTCAGAAACGACCATGTATACTAACAACGTCTCCCCATCTTTTGGCTTAACGAACAATGGAGCGTTTGCCAGGTAGTGCTTTAGTTCCTTCAATGCCTCCTTACATTCAAAAGTCCACTCAAAGGTTGTGTTATTTTTCTAAAGAGAAAAGAACTTATGGCATCGCTCGGATGACCTTGAAATGAACCTACTCAGCGCAGCAAGTCGACTAGTCAGACGCTGAACTTCCTTTGGGCTCGTGAAATCCTCAGGGATTTCTTGTATATCCTTTATTTTATCTGGGTTTGCTTCGATGCCTCGTTCAGAGATGATAAACCCCAAGACTTTTCCCGAGCTGACCCCAAAGGCACACTTTTCAGGTTCAGCTTCATACAATATTGTCTTAAGAATTCAAAGGCTTCCCTCAAATAATTTAAATAATCCTCAAACCGAATTGACTTCACGAGCATGCCATCTATGTAAGCTTCCATTGTTTTACCGATGTAATCTTTGAACATCTGGTACACCAACCTTTGAAAAGTTGCCCCTGCATTCTTGAAACCGAAGGGCATCACCTTGTAGCACTGAAGAAGGAAATTTTTCCCTCATCGCTTAGTTCCATCAAAATTTAATTATACCCTGAATACGCATCCAAGAAGGACAATAATTTATGTCCATCCGTGGAGTCTATCAACCTGTCTATCTAGGGCTAAGGATAGGAATCCTCTGGACAGGCTTTGTTTAGGGCAGTGTAGTCAACACACATTCTCCATTTACCATTTTTCTTTGGTGCTACCGCTACGTTAGTGAGCCAATCGGGGTATTTTACTTCCCCGATGAAGCCATTAACAAGCAACCTCTTCGTTTCATCTTTTATTGATTTCTTCTTTACACCAGTGTGTTGTCTCTTCTTTTGCTTCACCGGGGGTGTTTGGGATTCACATTCAGTCTGTGTGTCATTATTTCTGGGTCAATCCCAACCATGTCAGCGTGGGACCAAGCGAAGCAGTCGTCATTGGCCTTTAACAACTCAATAAGAGCTTTCTTTTACTCGTTATCCACTCCCGAGCCAACGAAAACCTTCCTTTATGGAAAATCCTTTGACAGAGCGAAAGGCTCCAGCTCTTTGATGGTAGAGTCCTTGACTTTTTTGCTTCCGAGTTTCTTGTATGAACGCTGGGGTCTTTTCTATTTCTTTTTGGGAAGCAATTTCGGGGACCGAGGTCTCCCCTTCATCGGGCTCCAAGCCAGTTAACTGCAACATGGATGATCCTCCTGAGCCATCCCTTTATCTGTAGCGATCGAATAGCTCGCTCGAGCCACTCGTAGCTCACCTCGTATGGCTCGAATTCCCCATGGAGTTGGGAATTTGACAACTTGGTGTTAGGTAGATGGAATGACCCCCATTTCATGAATCCATGGCCTGCCAAGGATCACATTATAGGCCATATCTTCGGTCATTACTTGAAAAATAGTTTTCTTAAAAACTCCCTCAGCAGTTGTGACGAGGGTAACTTCTCCAAGCATCTGTTCTATGGAATTGTTGAACCCTATCAATCTTACCATTTTCGGGACGATGAGGTCCTCCAACCACATTTTCTTAATGGTTCCATAGTTGATAATATTTACTGAGCTGCCAGGGTCGATCAAAACTCGCTTGACATCACAATTAATAATCCTCATTGTGATTGTTACAGCATCGTAGTGGGGAAGAATCATCCCCTCATAGTCTTCCTTGTCGAAGGTTATTTCATTCTCCCCCCCTATCAGCTTGGGCCCTCCCTTCGGCGGTGACTGACAGTTTAGCGAATTTTTTTGGTGGAAGCGAAGTTAATACTATTCACTTCCGACCCACTCATTATAACACTCACTATCTTCTTAAGGGATTGTACCCTAGTCATCGTAGTTGTGTTATAAGATCACAAATTTGGAACGAAATTTATTATCAGATCTCCTAAATCTGATTAGAACAACAAGTCGAATTTGTATAGGGTTATCTAGCAATTATTCGTATCAAAGCCACAGAAAAGATAAGAATAAAGAAAATGAGACGATAACTTCAATAAAGAGACGAGGCAAAATATGGAGAATAAAGTATAAGTGTATTTTTGATATGTTTATGGATGCATTACATAACATTTACAAGGCTATTTATAACTTTCAAGGTCGAGGATAACATTTACTGCAATTAATGACATTTATTCCATGTTTGATCATGGTTTGCTCATGATCTCCTCATTTAAGTCGTGAGCAACAATCGACAGTTACAGGAATAAGAGCTCTTTCGTCGTGTTCAAATTCTTCCCGGGGGGTAAACATCATGCCTCATGTAGGTTGTCTGCTGATAACCTCGTGCAAAAGCTTGTGGTCATCCTTCACATCATGCTCGAAGCAGCTAGCCTTGGGATATAAGTGTGCGGCTTCGAGAGACCATTTCTAGAAGACTCAATCAAACCATGCGTCGAGCCTGTCGTTAAGACTTCGGTAAATTTTCACCCAATACAATGCCGGAGATGCTCAAGGTCTCTCCGCCTTCCTTCAAGATGAGAATGACAAGCTGAAAGGTCAAGTGGCGTTATTTGAACGAATTTGTGACGACCTTTGGAGAAGCACCTCCTGAAAAAATCAACAAAGAAAAGCTCTAAATATTCGTCGCATAGCAGAAGTTGATCATGCCAACGTTGCTGCCCGCTTCGCCACCCTTCTCCAGGTTCGTGATGACCCTAATCTTGAACTTGATGCTGAGATTGTGTCGTATACTGGCCCTGTTGCCCAGGCAGATGCTTATCTTGGTCCTAACCTTGAGGAAGGTTCAGAAGAGATGAGCGGTAAAAGAGAGGAGACGCCGACTGGGGAACCTGCAGCTGGTGAAGCAGGGCCTTCATGGAGTGTTGCCGATGAAGAAAGTCCGCTCAGAGAGGAATGAGAACTCCCCCCCCCCCCCCCACTTGATGCTCTTTTTTTTATGCATCTGGTGATTTAAATATTTATCCGCGTATGCAGATGTTTAATGTAATTTTTTGGCCCATTTTTGTGGCGTATTAACTTAAATCACTTGTTTTTGCTCATGATGTTTTTTAATTTTTGCTGTAAACAATAAGTAATGCCAAGTTATGCCTCTGTGAGCTTTTGCAACTAAGATTTAGATAGCTTCCGGTCGTCCTGACTGCTCTAGTTATTTAAGAACGTATATTATTGTGCCTGCCTTGAGCAATTATATCCTTTGTAGTAGATGGTTGTTTGCACCCACAATGTGACGACTTTAGCCCGTGTGGAAACGGTCTTTTTGCGTTTTGAGAGAAAACGTCTTCGCTTAGTACTCGATTATTTAAGACTTTCTGGCACTACACAGACAGGCATCCCCATCAGCATATAGGTGCAATTGTTGATTTAAAGAGATCAACGCTCGATTAATATTTGGCGGCTGAGTTAGACGTGGTCAAACTCAAAGCGAGTAATGTACCCTACTTTTGTCACGTAAATTGGGTGTATTACTTCAACTTATATGTGGCCGGGGCTATGAATTGTTGGATCGTAGATGGATCTAGATAAATGAATAAAACTGATTAAGTAAGATAGTAGCTTTATTAATAAAGGCGCGGAGCCTAAGGTGTTGTGGGTGAAAACCCATAACATGTCAAAAAATGTACGAAAATACTGTAATCTAAGAGCAAGACAATGTGTTAAGTAAATTCTGAAAAGAAAAGTACTTCAATTATCCCTACTCCTTCTTCCCTCGGAAGAAGTCACTCAACCGTACCATCTGAATCATAGTCTTGGTTGATTGCGGCTTCGAGGTTTTTGGGGTCTCCTAGAATGTTCGTCTCGGGCATTTACTTGGGGGCAGCTGGTCCTAGGATTGCGGTCGTATAGCATTCCCTTGCTTTCTCCTGATCACCATTCACTTCTTTTATCCCCCGCTGAGTAGGATACTTCAATTTCTGATGTCAGGTGGATGGTACTTTTTGGCTTGATGAATCCACGGTCGCCCGACGATCGCTTATAAGGAACGCCTCCCTTGATTACTTGAAAGGATGAAACGTAATCTATCCCCGGCAAGCGGGTGGTAAGTTAATTTTTCCTATAGCTTTCTCACAAGAATTATTAAATCCTACGAGCATGTAGACGCTCGGTATGATTTGATCTTCAACACCCATCGCCTTCACTGGATCCCATATGATGAGGTTTACGGCACTACCGGCATCGACCAGTACACGTTTCACATCTGTGTCTTCCATCCTAAGTGTTATGACCAGGGTGTCATGGTGCAAGGTGTTGTAGATGATGTTGTCCTCCTTTCTGAACATGATCGCCTCATCTCGGGCGAGAACCTGGCTGGGCGCTGCTGAGATATCCTCTGACTCTATGAGCAATGTCGGTCCACCGATTATCACATTGATGGACCTCTTAGGATCGAGCAGGCTTGGTGGTGCGTCCTGGTTCTCACTTCTGGCGATGGTTTGTTTTCCCTTATCCGTGAGCAGGTCCATGAGGTATCCTTTGTTAAATAAATTCACGACTTTTAAGATCAGCACTGTGCACCCGGCCGTGTCATGTCCATGGTCTCTATGAAATTGGCTGTAAATCTCCTTGTTCCTCCTACCAGGTTCTGTTCTCAAGTTGCTTAGCTAACGGATTTGTGCGTTTTTCATATGATCTCTCACAAACTCGACGGCGTTGACATGCAGACCCAGTTCTTCGAATCGATTTGGAACCTACTCCACGTTGAGCGATCCCTTGGACCATGACCCTGACGTTCCCTGTCTGTCTTGCCATTTTGGAAAATCATCCAGGTTGTCTTTCCTGTTTTGCTTGCCTTTGTCCCTCATTCGAGGTTCCTCCACGTATCCCCATTTCTATCCTTAGCGGATGACGTCTTGGATAACCGGTCGGGCTTCCTTGGGAGCGGAAGACTCCCCGGGCTCTAGGCAAAGCTTCTCAGTGTACCTCTGGTACTGGGCATTCCACGTTGACACAAGGGGCTGAGTCAGACTCCACTGCAGCTCTCAGGTGGCCAGGGATCCCTTTGCATTCAAACTTTTAACAAAAGCTACCACATCAATATTATTGGGAACTGGAGGGAGCTCCATGCATTCACTCTAAAACCTGTCAAGATAATCTTTGAACAGCTCGTTGTCTCGCTGCCTGATCTCAAAGATATATTCCATGCGCTTCTCCTACTTGCGGGCAGCGGAATGCGCTTTCTTGAATAAATGCTACACCTGAGTAATGATTCGATCGATCCCATTGGTAGCTGGGTGTACCAAGCGAGGGCTAGTTTGGTCAGAGTTGAGCCAAACCTCTAAACAAGGGCAGACTGGATTTCTTCTTCAGTAATCTCATTACTCTTCACAGCCGTATAGTACGCAACAATATACTCATCTGGATCAGTTGTTCCGTCATACTTCAAGTTATCTGGCAGGCAAAAGTGCTTCGGTATGCGGATCAGTACATCACTTGCCTTGTAAGCATGCTTGTAAAACTTCTGCTTATCTATCATGGTAACTTGGGGTGGAGCACCCGGCACGTTACAATGGCCTTCATCTCCCTTAAGATCCTGATTGTTAATAATTAATGAGCCTCCTGGAGCAGCATCCATGTTAAGCTTTCGGCTAAGCACAGATGCTGGTGAATCATTTACAGGCACTGGTCCTCGTAAAGATATTGGCCTTTGAAACGATCCTGTAAACATCGTTCCTAGTTTACGAGATACCCCATCGATCACTTGTTGGAATTTTGTTCCGCCTGTTTCATCGTAATTTTGAAGAAATCGGTGATGAAAATTCTAAACTTAGGATTACTTCCAATGGGTGGTTGATCCATTCATTACTGGCGATAGGGGTCGGCTCTTGAGAAGGATCCTTCGGCTGTTCGGCTGAATTCTTTTGTTGGATGCCGGGATTGTCAAGATCCTTTGCTGATTCTTCCACTCCATCTGCGGTGTTCTTTGGAACGCTATTGTCATCCTCAGACATGATTGCGTTTTTTTCGTGGTAGAATACCTATAATTTCCTGGGCCTCATGGTGGGCACCAAACTGTTTATGCCTAAATTTGTATGTCTAGGTTAAACAATTAATTATGATGAAGTCACCAGTAACATGGTAAATTACGATGGAAAAGTAAATAAAGACGATGAAAATAAAGACAAATAAATAAACAATAAATAATGGAGAAAAGCAATGTAAATCTTATTCCTTGAGAGTAGCCGAAGTTGATGGCGAACTCAGAGATAGTACAATACAATTTAAGGAGGGGTATTTATAGTAGTGATACTCAGTCCTAAATAAGGTAAAATACTAATAGGGTCATGGGCCTACAACTCAAGGTAGTGGTATACTAAACCCTAACTAGGAGACTGTAAACCCTAGGCGACGAGATGTGTGCCCTGCATCTTGTGGCCAAACTGCATAAACGATCGTTGGCTCCAGGAGCGGGCGTATATCCTCAGTATCCGGTGACTTGTATGATAAGTCTAGTCTCGCCAGCTGGACTCGTATCCCCGTAACAATAGGTGGCGTACTTTTGTCCACACAATAGGCGTTCTTTGTAAGATGGTACTTTTTGAAAGCTAGAGTTTAGCTTTGTTTGGTTTAGGTGCTAGAGTTTAGTCCCTTAGTTATAGTGAATTATAACCGAAAACTTGCTTGTTGTGTTAGTGGATTTGATTCTCAAGTCCTAGATATTGGGTCGTGGATTTTCTCCCTTGAGCAAGGAGTTTTCCACGTAAAATTCATCGTGTTCATTTGTTTCTTTTATTACTCTGATAGAAATTACTGGCTGAGAGAAACTTTGCAAGAACCGAGTAAACTAACCATTTTCTTTCATGCATTTTTCTCATTTACCAATTTTTGAATCTAATGTGTTGTAATAAAATGTCTTAAGAATTTATCCTTTGGAAAATCTATGTCAACTATATTGGGTTTGAAGTATGGTGTGAATAGAAAATGGAGGGAAGATGAAAAGACATTTCTTGCTTTTAGCACTTTATCCCTTATAGATTAAAGACAACTACACCCTCCGGTACATTTTATTTGATCACTTTCCTTTTTTAAAAGTCAAACAATGTAAACTTTGACCAACATTTTGAGATATATTTCTTCACCATATTAATATGACAAGAATTGCAACTTGTAGTACTTTTCGTGTAGTTTTTTAATATCTAAATTATATTTTTAAAATATTGACTAAATCTAGTTCAATTTGACTCCGAAAATTGGTCAACTTGACTCTCGAAAAGTGAAACCAATCAAATAAAATGGACTGGAGGGAGTAGTTTGTTGGGTATATATATAAAGTTACTTTCTTTAGCTCTAAAAATGAGTTAAGAGGAACGAGCTTCGTGTCGTCGTCATTTTCGCTCGCTCATCTTCGGCTTCGTCAGTTGATCATAAATTTTTTGGACTAACAAATATTATTTTTATTAAATAAATATTAAATATTATTTAGTAATATTTAATCCCAGACATGTTTAATTTGAAAAGACAATAGCAGGTGCCTTCTCCAAAAAAGACACCGTGACATCTCTTCAAAATTTGAGTTTTGTGGCTATAAATACAGATGCATTTTGCCTCATTCTGTATCGAAATTTTTAACTTTTCTCCCTTCTCTACATTTGTTTTCAAAGCAAAAAACGTAAGCCCGAGTCAGTGTAATTTGCTACCGAATTTGAGTTCGATGTTTACTGTGATTTGAGTTACCGCTATTACAATAAGGTTAATTTTATTTTATCCCGAGAGAAATTAATCCACAACCTTGGGTAACTATGAGGGGATTAGATTTCTTAAGGACCGACAGTGTATACTGTTGGCTCGAAATTTTTTTTTCTACTTCATCTCTTTCTGTTTATTTTAAAAGTGCAGATAATAACAAGTGATTCTTATCAGCCTTTTTTTCTACTAATAGATCCCTCAACTTTGCTGCAACTATTAAAATCATTTAGGAGTTCTTAATTTTCTGGAACTATGTCAGAATTCTCACTAAAGTTTTCTAGATTTTCTTCTTGAATGTTATTATCATCTAACTCAACTCGATCTGTGACTTGTTTATTTGAAGAACATCCTCCCAAATTTTCCGATTCATGAATTTTATTATTATTCGTTAAAAGTCTATCATGGACTTCTTTTTGGGATTTAATTAATTCTTCAACTTTTCTCCTTTTTCATCTTTTTGCATAAACCGAATTCATATTTTCTAGTTAACATATTTAAATTGAATAAATTCTAATTATAACTAAAACAAGAATATATATTTAAGAAGTAAGAATATCAACAATGACAAATTCTCGAGGAATGAAATGAGGGATAAAAAGGAGTGAAAAGCTATCAGCGCTTCAAGCAAAATATAAAGACAGAATAATAAAACCTTGCTCAAGAATTTGATAAGTTGATATAATGATATCAAAATAGTGTTGTGCTGATTTAATATAATGAATGGTTGTTCCAACTGCTTGGAAATTTAAAGACGACACCAAAAAGAAAATTTTGATCTTTATAACTTGTACGAAGCAAGTTCTTAGAAAGCAGAGAGTTTGCAGTTTGGTACTTAGAAGACTCGGAAAATTCGCTTAAGAAAAGAATAAAAATGGTGAAAACAGGTAAATATAGGAAGTAGTTGTTAGAATATAGATTAGCCAACAAAATAGAAACTCATCTAAACAAGGATACTACAATTACCAAAATGTAAAAACATCCACTCCCCAATTATTACAATGGTCCCCACATTAAATTAAGAATGTATTGTAATTTCTCCCTAATGTTTCTTTTCGGTTTTGAGATTGAATACACAATATTTTCTTTACAATATACTCCTATATATATAGTACACCTTTAGGAAAAGTTGGGGCCCCAAATTTTTTGGGGGCCCCAAGCCATTACCTCATTGGCTTTATAGTCTAGCCGCCCCTGAGGATACATTAGCAATACTTCATTTTTTTTTTTGTTCTAGACTTCCAATGGATTCAATTTTGAAGGTGGAGTACCATGATGCCGCTATACAAGAATAACAGTGATATATAAAAAGACAACAATTATATGGGTATCAAACTACTAAGCCATACTATAAAAGTTTGGGAGAGGATGAGGATGAGGATGAGGAGGGATGTAACTATTTTCAAGAATCAATTTGGATTCATGCATAGGCAATCGACTACAAAAGTCCTCTATCTCGTGAGAAGGTTGGTAGAGTAGTACAGGATATGAAGAATGACTTACATATGGTGTTCATTAACCTAGAAAAGGCTTATGATAAAGTCTCAAGGGACGTTTTGTAGAAATGATAGGAGGCTGAGGTGTTCATGTGGTATACATCGAAGCGATTAAGAACATGTACGATAGAGTCAAGACCAAGTAAGAATTGTAGGATGCGGCTCAGAACATTTCCTAGTCGAGATAACGTTACATTAAAGGTCAACACTTAGTCCATTTTTATTTGCTCCAGTGACGGATGAATTAACACGGAGTATCCAAGGGAGCACCATGATGTATGTTATTTGCAGATGACATAACTTCTCCTAGTCGAGATAACGTTACATTAAGGGTCAGCACTTAGCCCATTTTTATTTGCTCCAGTGACGGATGAATTAACACGGAGTATCCAAGGGAGCACCATGATATATGTTGTTTGCAGATGACATAGCTTTAGTTGACGAGACTTGTGACAGAGTTAATAATAGCTAGAGATTTCGAGACAAACTCTAGAGTCTAAAGGTTTCAAGCTGATCAGGAAAAAGACATAGTGCATGGAGTACAAGTTTAGTGATGCATCAAATGAGTCAGATGCGGAACTGATGCAAGCAACACAAGTCTTCCTTAAAAAGAAAACTTCAAGTATCTTGGGTCAATACTCCAAAAGAATGGAAAGGTTGGCGAAGATGTCACACATTATATATATATAGAGGAAAATGTTGGATGAAATGAAGGCTCGCTTCTGGTATCTATGCGATAAGAAAGTGCCACCTCGACTTATGGGTAAGTTCTATAGAGTGATTGTTAGACCAACTATATTGTATTCGAATGAGTGTTGGCAAGTCAAGAACACCCACATTCAAAAGATGCCCATAACTGAAATAAGGATGCTTAAATGGATGTATCGGCATACTAGGAAAGATAAGATTAGGAACAAAGTCATACAAGACAAGGTGTAAGCCGCCTCAATGGTGGACAAGATACGGGAAGCGGGACAACCATGGTTCGGACATGTGAAGGAGAAACATAGATGCCCCAGTGAGGGACAGGTCAACGGTGCTGGATCTACGGAGAGGTAGAGGTAGACCGAAAAAAGAATTAAGATGAGGTGATTAGACATTATATGACATGACTCAGCTCCAGATTGCAGAGGAAATGACCCTAGATATGAAAACGTAGGAGTCAAGGATTAAGGTAGAAGGTTAGATAGTAGTCGGGCGATTTCTATCATATTAGCATTCGTATTATTCATATATCTTATTCTTTGTCTTTTTTGCTATTGGTGTTTTTTTTACCTCAATTATCTTAAATTTTACATCAATATTTTCTTTATAATGGTATTTCCATCTTGTTTTCTCTTGTCTAACATATTTTTTTAAAATATTTTTCTTTAGTCCAGGGTCAATCAGAAATAACCTCTCCGCTTTGATGGGGATGAGGTCTGTGTACAACTCAGAATATACTGTTGATGTTGTCGTCGTCATCATTTAGTTTTCATTTTATTTACTAACACCATTAAACTATCCTTGTGTAACGGAAGCATCACTCTACCTTACAAATTATCAAAAGAAAGACATTAAATTATCGTTGTCACAAAAGAATCATCTCAATTTTACCTAAGTATCATAGAAAGAATCACCTGAATTTTACCTAAGTATCATAGAAAGTCAATAGTGGATGTATTACGTTCTTGTACGTGATATTTGTTATAAGTTAGAGTACTATATTTGATCTTTAATTAGACAAAACTTAGTGACTATTTTATTACAATAAAATAATTTTGTGACTTCATGCGATATTTAGACAATGTTGAATAACTACTTCGTTAGAAAAGGATACATTACAAAAAAATTGACGTAGTAAAATGAAAGTTTATTGACCATCCTGTCTTGCAGTTGTCTTAACTCAATTGTGATTTGGGAGAAATAAGGATTTTGATTTAAGAAAAAGAAATGTTCCGTTTTGGTGTGGTCATTTTCAAGAGGCAAACAAATGAACTGTTTATTGTGGTCCTCGTAATATGCATTGCTGGAATGACAAAGCCTTAGCCGATAGGCATTCCACATTTATTCATGGACAGATCCACACTATAGAATTAGTTGTGTAAATCATTGCACTCACTGTTTTTTGCCAAAAATTATATTAGCATGTAAAAAGTAGTAAGAATATGATAAGTACAGAATACTGTCACATTCACACCTAACCAAAACCCACAAACTCCAAACTTTAATTATGAAAAACTTAACAAATATTTCTCATATTTAGGAAGATTTTGTTATTTTTTTTTTTTTAAGTAACACCACCGTTGGTTATATTAAAGAGTTTCAATCTGCTTGTTTAATTATTATTTTGAATGTTCAACTCTTCTAATAAATCCCGTTAGAGGATGTTTGAAACTATTGAAGATTTGAAGGAAGATTTATATCAGAATAGTAATATTGTTGGACAACCAACAAATTAAGATAAGTCAACCCATTTGAGAATGAGTACTGCTGTGCTATTAACTTTTGGCAAATCCATACAAGTTTATCGGAAGGTTTTATTTATTTATTTTTTTTAAAACCGGCCATAAATACTTATATTAACAACAGGACTGCTTAGTTTGTACAAAAAGAGACTCTTCTTTGCCTCAGATGGGAAGAAGAGTCTAATAGCCGTTCATAAATTACAAAAGGGGGGCATAATCAAAATACATAATATCCGCTAAGGACGTATCTAAACAGCCATGCTAGGCAAGAAGAGCTGCAACAAAATACATTATCGGAAGGTTATTTACACTGAAGTCTGTACAAGTGATCATATGACCCCATATTCTGTAAGTAGATCAAATAACCACTACTAAAAAAGCAGAGATTTTCGACTATCAGTGTTCGACCGAAAATCGGTCGAACGGCTATTTCGACCGATTTTCGGTCGAACAGTTAACTTGGTCAAAACTGTTCGACTGAAAATCGGTCGAACAAAAATTTTTTTTGTACCTATCGACCGGTACAAAAATTTCGGTCGATAGGTCGGTCGACCAGCCCGTTAATATTTTCAGCAGAACCCTTCTTCTCCATTTCTATCTTCTTCCCCAAAATCAAAAAAACTCTCTAAACACTCCCCCAAACGTCTATACCCGAAAACCACCATAACCCACCCCCAAAATCAAAAATCAAACACATTCTACCCTCCTAAACACTACCTATTACAAGAAATTCAAGGTAAATTCTTAATTTTAGGGTTATTTTAATTACTTTGTAAAACTTAAACCCTAACTTTTTAACTCAATTTTTTTTGTAGTTTTGAAGCATATAACTAGTGGGGAATCATTAGTAGGTGCTATTGGAGCATAAATCAACCTCGAGGTAAGGTTTTTTTTTTGTATCCGAATTTAATTATGTATTTAATTATTTTTTAACTTTGGCCTATAATGTTGCATAGGTAGTTAATTATTAGTTAGCAAACTTTATTGAAGATATTGTTGATGTTGAAGAACTTGTTTGGTGTTGTTAGCTATTATAAAGTTAGGTTTGTGTTGTTACGGATTGTTGTAGTTGTTGGAATTGTTTGGTAGTGTTGTTTGGAATGTGTTGTTGCCTTGGTATTGTTGAGAAGATGAACATGTTATGCCTAAAACGAATAAGCTTTTGTTGGTTTGAATTGTTTTGATAATAGTAATTACTAGGGTGTTATTAGAAAATATTATTTGTTTGGGGCATTTCATCAAACAAGTTGCGAGCATTAACAAACCCGACGACATTAATCTTGCTATAGTGATTACAAAAAAGTGGCAAAATATTATAAAAAATCATACATATTGTTTCTCAATCTTGCAATGTTTTGTGTAGATATGGACATTAATCGACGCCGTTTGTGGATGGATAATAGAAACTTTCCCGAGCGGCGGGGGTTGAGGCCTTCGTTTGTAGCGGGTGTTATGGAATTTCTGGATATAGCCCGCAACACAAACGATTATTTAAGGCATGACAAAATTAGATGTCCATGTGAAAAATATGAATGTGTAAAGATACAAGATTTGGAGAATGTCGAGTTACATATGTATAAGAAGGGGTTTATGCCAAATTATTACGTTTGGTATAATCATGGAGAGCCTTGGGACTTGCAGCAGCAACTTCAAAATCTTAAAAATATTCATGGCACTAGGAGTTCTCCGGTTGTGGAACCAGAGCAAGCAGCCGGGTATAGAATGGAAGATATGGTGAATGATGCTTTTGGGATGTACCCGGCTAATGATCCCCTTCAGCCGGATACATCACAGCCAAACATTGAGCACATTCCTAATGCTGAGGCAAATCAATTCTACGAACGGTTGGAGGAAACAAGTCGTCCATTTTATGAGGGCTCGGTGTATTCCCAGTTGTCGGTTGCTGTTAGATTGATGAGTATCAAATCAAATTTTAGTATTTCTCAGGCTGCCATGGATTCCATCATTGCCCTTATGAATGAACTAAATCCGACAAATATGGCCTTACCAACTACTTATTACTACACTAAGAAGTTGGTTTCCTCATTGGGGCTTTCAGCCGAGAAGATTCATTATTGTGTTAATGGTTGCATGTTGTATTATAAGGATGATGTAGACCTGCAGACATGTAGATTTTGTGAGGAGCCCCGGTACAAGCCTGAGAAAAATCCTAAAAAGAAGCCGAAGCCTGTTAAGTGGATGCATTACTTGCCCCTTATACCACGCTTAAAGAGGTTGTATGCTTCGATGAGTTATGCTCCACACATGAGATGGCATCATGACCATACCAAGCAGCCGGGTATTCTATCCCATCCATCTGATGGGGAGGCATGGAAACACTTTGATCAAGTGTATCCGGCATTTGCTAGTGAGCCAAGGAATGTAAGGTTGGGTTTATGTTCTGATGGGTTCACCCCTTTTGATGTCTCCTCTACGCCCTATTCTTGTTGGCCCGTATTTGTCACTCCTTACAACCTGCCTCCTGGAATGTGCATGACCAGTCCTTATCTGTTTTTGAACTATATAATACCGGGTCCACATAACCCGAAAGCCTCTATTGATGTATATTTGCAGCCTTTGCTTGATGAGTTGCAGATACTTTGGCATGAAGGAGTTGAGACTTATGATATATCAACGAAACAGAACTTCCAAATGCGTGCTTCTTTGATGTGGACTATAAATGACTTTCCAGCTTATGGGATGTTGTCTGGGTGGTCCACTGCAGGTAAGCTCTCTTGTCCTTACTGTATGGAAGATACAAAAGCCTTCACTTTGAAATATGGAGGTAAATGCACATGGTTCGACTGTTGCCGTCGATTATTGCCAATGGACCATCCTTTCAGGAATAACACTAGTGCATTTATGAAGAATCAGGTTGATTTTGAGGAGCCTCCGCGAAGGTTATCAGGCATAGAGATATGGGACAGGGTGAAGGAGCTTCCTAAGGTAACTGAACAACTGCCATCTAAAGCACCTGGTTATGGGGTTGAACATAATTGGACTAAACAGAGCATTTTCTGGGAGTTGCCTTACTGGAAGGATAATCTTCTTCGGCATAATCTGGATCCAATGCATATTGAGAAGAATTTTTTCGAGGCCATCCTTAATACTGTGATGGATGTCCGGAACAAGACAAAGGACAACTTGAAGGCACGGTTGGACCTACAGCTACTTTGTAGGCGACTTGAGTTACAGGTAGTCCACGAAGGCGACAACATTTTCCTGCCAAAGGCTTGTTATACATTCGATGAGGATGAGAGAAGGATGATTTGTGAGTGGGTGAGTAATTTGAGGATGCCTGATGGTTATGCTTCAAACCTAGAAAGGTGTGTTGACATTACTGGTGGGAAACTGCATCACATGAAAAGCCACGACTGTCACATATTCATGAAAAACTTGCTCCCAATTGCATTCAATGGCTTATCTGATAAAATTTTGAAACCGCTAACAGAGACGAGCCTATTTTTTAAAGAGCTTTGCAGTAAAACATTGAAGGAAGAGAATCTTAACTTGTTGGAACAGAACTTTCCTGTAGTCGCCACTAAGCTGACAAAGATATTCCCCCCTGGGTTCTTTAACGTGATGGAGCATCTTCCTATTCACCTCACTGAAGAGGCTCGGCTAGGAGGCCTGGTGCACTGCAGATGGATGTACCCTTTCGAGAGGTAAGCTTCCATATCTTAGTAACTTTTATTTCTTTAATAAATCCAACTTAATTCCACTAACACAATAATTATTGCAGAATTATTGGTAAGTGTAAAAGGGACGTGAAAAACAGGAACCAAATCGAGGGGTCAATATGCGAGGCATATCTGGCTAGAGAAACTTCTCATTTTTGCTCTTACTACTTCGACAAGGATGTTCCATGTTTGCGCACTAGGCCGGATCGGCATGATGTGGGAGATAATAGTGATCCCAATTACCCAGCGTTTTCTGTATTCAATCAACCAGCCAGGGGAAATACATCTTCCGAAGTATACCAGTTCAATGAACTGGACAGGAAGGTTGATATTTCCCACGATTACACCACTTTACTGTTTTAAGGACCAGTTCCTTCAAATGTGTTCCTTTACTCTACGATATGCGGAATTAAAACTGTAAGTAATTGAACACCAGATATTGGCGTGGAAAAACCCCTTGACTCAGGATCAAAAAACCACGACCTACTTCTCAAGTAGGAACTTCACTATGTAAAAAGATCCACTTGGTTACAAGACTCACTCTTACTAACCTAGGACTAACTCTAATCCTTTAGTGATCTTTCTCACGATCAGTGAAGTTGTGTCAAGTCCACGACTTGAACCAGAAAGTTTACAACTCGATTTTGCTTACTACAATTGAACTAAGACTTGAACTTTTACAAGATTCAATCTAACGAACAGGTTCTAACTTAGTTCTACTGTAGCTAACTAATTACACAAATAAGCTAATAACTCTTCTCAGCTTTTGCTCGATGCTCTCTGTATTTGTGCACACTTCTATGGCTGATAGTCTCCATGTTTTATAGCTTCCAGCAGCCAAGAAGTCTCGATGAATTAGAACTCCAAAGCTCCCTTGACTTTGAATCCTAATTGGATTCTTACTTCTGGAATCCGAATCCTTTAACCCTTAGTTATGCAATCTTTTCGTATCCGATTAGGCCTGCATAATTACCAAGATATATGTCAGTGTAAGGATAAATAATAATATCTCAATTAAACGATTTTGCATGAATTATCTATTCTGCTGCAGTGATCCAAAGGAACAGGTCATTTGAATCCGTTCCTCAGTCATCAGTCAAAACTCCAAGCTTATCCAAGCTAACAAAGGTAGCTACAACACATGTGCTGTTGAACTGTCCCGAGGTCACGCCTTATTACAAGTATGTTGTATTTTAACAATATTGCCTAATATTCACCGTTCATAAGTATATTCGGACTAACGTGTATTTCCTCGGCTTATAATGCAGTCACTGTGTCGCTGAGTTCGGTGATGCGGAAGTTTACGAAAATTTTACAAATTGGTTTACAGAATTTGTAAGTGTTTAACAAACTCTTAAATTTTCCTTATATTTAGATAAAAATATTTATTCACACAACTTCATTAAATTTTTATATAGGTGAACAATCCGGTGAATGGCATCACCTTTGATTTTCTGCGACATATATGCCATGGTCCATATTATAAATACAAAAGGATGAATACGTACTTTGTAAATGGGTACAAGTTTCATACAAAGCAGCGGTCGGAAGGTAAGAAAACATACAACTCTGGTGTGTCCGTGAAAGTAGGAACCGGTGATCAAGGGGGCGACTTTGAGTACTACGGTGTGATTGAGGAGATGTTAGAGGTAGAGTATAGTGTCGGTTGGCCTCATAAGAAATTGGTTCTTTTCCGGTGCAAGTGGTTTGATCACAGTAACAGAGGTACGAGGGTAGACCCGTCTTCTAAGTTAGTTGAGGTTAATCACAAAAGGTCATATGGACACTATGATCCTTTCATCATTGCCCAGAAAGTAAAGCAAGTGTGGTTTGTTCCTTACCCTCGGACAAAGAACCCAGCAAGATCAAAGGCCAAAGCCCATTGGTGGGCAGTTATAAAAGGAAAACCGGTGGGATTACTTGAAGTCCCTGATCTTTTAGATGTTGCATACTAGAACGAGGTCTCAACCGTTATTGATAGCGGATAATGAACTAGTTGACCAGTTGCAACATATTGATGGCATATATGAGCAGTTAGATGCATCTGTAGCTAGTCGAGGGAAAAACCCAGTTAATTTTGGAGAAGGAGCTTCAAGGGCAAATGATGATGATGAATATACAGATGAAGAAGAATATAACGATGACGATGAGGAAGAAGAATTGGCTGATGATGATGATTGACTTTATCTGTACTTTGATGTTTTGTTTTTTTAATAGGCTAGTTTAATGTACTTATATAATTATAAACATAAGAAGATATTTGTATTCTTATTTTTGTGCAATGAATGTGTTTATTTTTGTGCAATGAATGTGCTAGTATGTTACATATTTACTTGTTCCTTAAGTAATGTGAATGTATCAACAGGTATGAAGAAAGTGTTTACACGAAGGAAAAAGGCAGGTGAGCCTTCAGGTGAGCCGGCACAGGACACTCCTACCTCTCAGGTGCCGCATCACCTTCCTACAGGAGCACCTTCAGGATACAGTCCAGACTTTTTCAGGCCACCCGGCATGTCTCAGGTGCCGCATCACCTTCCTACAGGAGCACCTTCGGGATACAGTCCAGATTTTTTCAGGCCACCTGACATGTCTCAGGGCGTTCCTGGTTGGCGGCATAACTTCAGTAGTTATGATATGTCTGAGACCCAGGCCGGTCCATCCCAGGGCGTTCCCAGACTAGGCGATCCCACACAGTCCACTACTCCGTCTGGGTCGAATCAGCCGCCTTCCGACCCATCTAGCCCTACCGGCCCTTCGGTACAGCAGGAGATTCCTCACTATGATCCGAGATCTCCATATTACTTCGGTGAGCCTGGCACATGAAAAGACGGGCGGTTGATTATTTATCCCGAGGGGGATAACAGGTAAGTATCTTATTTTTGAAGTTCTTATCTATTTAGTAGTAAGTTTTTAAATGTTAGTATTTCTATTAACCCTTCTATTTTTTTTTATGTAGCTTTTGCCCCAACACTGATGCTACTCCTGTGGTGACTAAATGCATGAAATATCAATGGAAAGAATCGTGGCCATCCTGGGGCGCTGTGCCCCCTCAAGTAAAGCAGCGGATAATACAGGCTTTTGAGGTGATAAATATGCATACGGTTTATCACTAATTGCAGGTTTTTCTAATGATTATGTTTAAATAAAATATTTTGATGAATATTGCCAGGTTCAGTGTAAGTGGCACCCGGCTCTGGACTATAAAGTCCGTTCTAACTTCCCTAGGAAATGCGGGGAGTTATTCAAGAACGCAATGTATAATGCGCGCAGAAAAGGGAAAATGCCCGGCTTCCTCTATGATCATCAATGGAGAGAGCTGCAGCAATATTGGGATAGTCCCGAATTTCAGAAGAAGAGCGAACAAGGGAAGAAAGCGCGGGCATCAAGTAAGGGTGGATCGCTGCATACCGGTGGCTCAGTTAGCGCTGCGACGCAGAAGATGCGCTTGGTAAAGTAATTTAATTTATAAGAATTACTATGATAGTTTATTTATCTAACTTGTTCTCTTCTTTAATTTGTAGGAAAAGAAAGAAAATCGGACTATTCCACTCTCTGAAATGCACAAGATCAGACATATCAAGAGTGATAAAAAGGGCGGAGAAGTCTGGGTCGAGCCCTGCGCAAAAGAGACCTGGGTAAGTAATTAAATTCAAACTAAAGTCGCGCCAATCCTTCAACTTTTATACTTCATATTTGTACCGTTGAATGTGTTTCTGTTTTTCAGGAAAGAGCTACAAAGGTCGTTGAAGACTGGACCGCGACTCAACAATCTGAATGCGGAAGCAGTACCCCAGTACTGCTAACGCTCGAGCAAGAAATCAATTTATGGTTGGAAGCGGTCGGAGGGGTGAAGAAGGGGTCCGCGTATGGCCTTGCAACTCTGTATTCATCTGGCAAGCATAAATCGAACTATTTGGGCTCGTGTTCTACTGCTCCTTCAAGCTCTCAAACTCCTGAAAAAATGACTCGGATGCAAGAGGAGATCGAAGAGCTGAAAAGACAAAATGAAGCTATGCGCTTAGCACATGAGGCTCATCAAGCAGAAATGCGTGAAATGATGCAACAAATCCTCATTAACAAAAAAAAAAAGGCAAAGGAAAGCGTGATAGTTCGGGAAAGGGAAAGAGCAAGAGCAGACATCGCCACCGTTCGCCGTCTCAGTCTGATGCCGGCTCTAGTTCGGGTTCTAGCCAGTAGTAATAGTGATTGTTGAACTTTAAACTATTTGTTAACTTTGTTTGATTATTGTAACACTTGAACTAATGTTGAAAGACTCCTTTCTATTGTTTGGCTTTGTTAGCCTTATTTGAATATCGTTTATGAATGTATTTTGTCTGGTTTTTCTGCGTGTCGCCGAATTTACAGGTGGTGTGTAGGGCTAATTTCAGATTTTATGTTGCAGGTTTTCGACCGACTTTCGGTCGATAGCTGGTCAAAAAAAAATAACCAGCCTATCGACCGAATTTCGGTCGAAATTTTGTTCGACCGAAATTCGGTCGAAGGGCTAATTTCGACCATATTTTGGTCGACCACCCCAATCGGTCGAAAAAGACAATTTTTTTAGTAATGAACTATAAAAAAGAAACAGTTTATTGCATTGTTTGGTGTCCTAACATATGTAACTTAATGCAATTTTCACCGGACGATTAAATGACAAAAGGTGGTGGATGGATAATTAAAGATCTTGGGACTTTCAAAAGACATCAAATCATGCACTATATACACTACTCCATTCTCTATGTTATTTGCAATAGAATAAGTTCTAAACATATTTGCATTTTCTTAACTTTTTTTTTGTGATGCATCATTGACCTGCATTCATGGAGAATATAAGAGTTTGCATGTGCTGCTATTGTATTAATAAAGGAAGAAGAATCACTCTCACTGTCTCCTCAAGAAGAGCCGCTTGTAGTGCTAGGCAATGTGCTTTAAACATTTTAATATTTTATTTACTTTGGATTAATTTCAAATTATAAGAGGAATTTATTATTTTTATGTTGTAAAAGGAAAAAAAAGTATATGCATGGCCAAAATCACCTTTTCTAGATCACTTTTATGCTTTTCAAAAAAAAAACACAAAGACTAAGTGGGTGTTTGGGTTAGCTTATTAAGTCACTTTTTGATTGTAGAAGTGTTTGGTAAGTATAAATTTACTTAAAAGCATTTGGCTTTTATATAAGTAAAAAATAAACTAAAAGCAAGAAGCTGGGCAATCTCAACTTATTGTTTTTGGCTTAAAAACTATTATGGTTTGACCAATGATTTTATCATTTTATTCCTTATAATTTTTTCTAATTTAAGTAATACCATCATTAACAAAGGGCCAACATTATCCTCTCAGTAAAAAAAAAATTAACGAGATTTTAGTCTTTTAACATAAAAAAAGTACTTTTTTACCAAACAGCTATGCAGCTTATTTTTCAATTTCAGCACTTTTATCCAAACACATAACCAATTATTTACAAAATAAGTTCCAACACTTAAAAAATGCAAAAGCACAAATACATATAAGTTGCTTAAAATAAGCCCACCCAAATGGGCTCTAAATTTTCTTAGTGCACTGCTATTTTCACCCTCTTTTATATTATTTTAATTTATTATCATAATATTATTGTATTTTTGTACCCAATATATAAATGAGCAAAAACAAAATAAATTCGGTTTAGGTAGCGTTAGATGAACGCAGAAAGGCAAAGAAAGATTCTTGATGGACCCCATTTCGTTGTGACATTACTTTCCAACTTTTAGTCAATTGAATAAAGTATTATTTCATCTAATTAATTGCTTAATTATAGTAATGGAGATATCTCTTCTAGCTCGACTTTGCTCTTATACGAGCCAAGCTTTGTTCTAAGGAAATAGTACCCCCTCTATAATTCAAACTTTTGTACCTTGATAAAGTGTATATACTAAGATAAAACTCACTCAAATATAAATGAATCAAAATATATAGTTTCACAAATAAATCTTACAGGACTCGATTAACTAATAAAAGAATCATTTTATTACATATATCATAAAAAAGTTCAATAAAAAGTAAAAGTAATTGTAACTCTATATATATTTTCCTTGTATTTATTCATGGAAAATTGGTTAATTATGTTTTGTTTTATGCAAAATCGAACAACTTTATCTTTTATTAAACTATAAATCTAATATTATTCACCGTTAAAATAAAAAAAGAATCACGCTTTTGCCTTAACCTTAATGGAGCTCCAATGATAATAATTTTCTATCATCATAAAAAATTGAGACAAAATTTGATTTTTCTTTTCCTCAAAAAATTCGTAAATTTGCTAATGGCAAGACATTATGGAATTAAAAAAGTAACAAATGCAAAATTGAGCTATTTTGATAAGATCGAGTAAAAGGACATCCTGATACAAAATATATTTTGTATTTACGGATAAATGCACCTCAAGAGGTGTGATATATGCGCCTATATCGATCCAAGTATCGGTAGTTTATAGGCTCGTGTTATTTAGTATACTATGGGGTTGTTTTGTTGGTGGGATTGGACTAATAGTCCCGGGATTAAATTTGGGACTACATTAATCCCTATTTGATTGGCGGGATTAGTTAAATGGGACAATTTTTATACCACATTCAGGGGTCGTTCGGTTCAATCCCGGAATTATAATCCCGAGATTGTTAATCCCACCTCCTATGTGGGATTAATAATGCTATAATTTAGGCATAAAATGTGTCCTAGTATTAGCTAGAGTAATACCTAATGCCAAACATGAGATAAATATAATCCCGAATTTAATCCCGGGATAAGTAATCCAATCCCTCGTACCGAACAACCCCTCATGGTATTATCTAATCCCATATAGGGGATGAGATTGTTAATCCCGACTGTAATCCCAAATTTGTGGGATATGCACTTATTTAGTCCCGCAGACTAAACACTCCTATATTCTTCGAGTACGCTAAGCTAAGCCAAAGCCAAGTCAAGCCGACGGCTAAGTAAAGATACGCGGCGTCAAGTAATTTGTTTAATTCCTACTCACACAAACTCATAATGATATACGACAACCACACAATTAAAATTCCCTTCATTTGAAGGTTACACACTTTTTTGTATAAAGTAGACGCAACTTCTTCAGCTGACATTCACAAAAAAACACCGCGTTCATCTTGAGCTTTGAGCCCTTTCTCTCCTATTTTTGGTTCTATCCACTACAAACTCAAAATGGTTAGTCCATTTTATTTATTTTTTCTTTTCTTTCATTTTTTTCAGATTTTAATTTCACTGTTTTTTGCTTTTTTTCCTTGTTGGTATGAGTTTTTTGTAGAAAGATTTTGTGGGGTTTTGTTATTTTTGATCTTTGATTGATCTGATAAGATGAACTATATGTTTGCTTGTTAAAAATCTGTTCTTTATGAGAATTTATGGAATTAGTTCTGCTTGAATTCTTGTGTAAGATTGTGTTGATCTGAATAATTTATTGAAAATTTTAGAAAAGGCAGAAAATCCCGCATTCATAGAGGGTCCAGGAAGGGCCGCACCCCAAGGGGTGTGATGTATGAAGCCTATTCTGATGCAAGCATCAATGGCTGTTTCCACGACTTGAACCGTGACCGTTTGATTAAATTTTATTTGGATTTTACTCAGAAGTTAGAATACAGTATTTGTGTTTAATCAAGTTGCTAAACCGATGATCTAATGTGTTTTTGATAATTTTCTTGATCTACAGAGTACTAACTTTGTTCGAAATGACTGAATTTTCTAATTGGGGGATTGGAGTAGCAATCTTTTGATCTAATGCAAGTTTAGGTTTTCGTGCATTTGGATTTGTTTTTAATTAATTGACTGTTGTGTATTGAAGTTAAGATGAAATGAGTCTAAATGGAGTAACATGGTCCATGAGGATTTAAATAACCGGCCACAACTTGTTTGGAATTGAAGCGTTGTTGTGTATTGGAGTAAGAGTATTGGATAAAGTGGAACTGGATTCTGGTGGAATAGTCGAGGTGTGGGTAAGCTGGGTTGGACACCACCTTTATTCCCAAGGGAAAAAAAACACAATGGAACTGATTAGCCTATGTAGACCAATTAAAGATCATTGCTTTATTTTTATTTCTAGCTGATGATAAGTGGCATTTGTTTCTGGAGGAGTAATCTGCTATTACCAGGCTTTGATAGAGATCTACTGTTCTAAAGTTAATCATTGATTAGTGTCTCTGGTAACCAAACAAAGTACTATTCATGGTACGGCTTTCCTGTGTTAGAATAGCCCATTCCAATCAAGGCGCTTCCAATTTGATACTAATGCTGGATTAGAAGGCAATCCAGCCATTTTGAAGTAGGAAACTATGATAAATGTTGTAGCTCCTCTATTTTTGTTTTGATAACCGAGAAATCCCCGATGGCCGATGGTTCACGGTTCAAAATTTGGTGGATAGTAGGGCCGCCCCTCTACCCTTCTCCACTTAAATACGAGTCTTTTGTCTGTCGGTTCTAACCTGTGACCTGACCAATGTTGTTGCTCGTTTATGAGCTCCTTGCTTCTGTTGCCAAGATTCAGTTGAAACTTGACTCTCCACCCCCTACCCCCTTCCAATCATTAACAGTCATGCAGGAGTAATTTAGAGCTTATTTAGGACAGCCTAGTAAGCTATAATCTGACAAGGATAAAGTCTGCTGCTGCAGGCCGATGCAATGACATTAATTTCCTAGAATGAAACCAAGTGAACTTTGATATTAATGGTTATGTGTGTCTTGACTGATCAACATAGAACAATGGAGCTTTATCATGGTGATCTCCGTTTTGAATTTGATAATAAGCATCAAATCATTTTGCTTTGAAATCTTGTGACTGAATAAACCGTGAATAAGTTCTAACACACGGGATTTTTGGTTATGGTATAGGCTAATGCAGCATCTGGGATGGCTGTGCATGATGACTGCAAATTAAGGTTCTTGGAGCTGAAAGCAAAAAGAACTCACCGCTTTATTGTTTATAAAATAGAGGAGAAACAAAAGCAGGTGGTGGTTGAAAAGATTGGCGAGCCATCAGAAAGCTATGAGGATTTCGCTGCAAGTCTTCCTGAGAATGAATGTCGATATGCTGTCTATGATTTTGATTTCGTTACTGCGGAGAATTGCCAGAAGAGCAGGATATTTTTCATTGCATGGTATTCTTAATGTTCATAAGCAATTTAAATGAAATTGTAAAATTACTTTACTCTCAATGTCGTTATTTTCTCTCTTCAAGGTGCCCTGACACAGCAAGGGTCAGAAGCAAGATGATCTATGCCAGTTCAAAGGACAGGTTCAAAAGAGAGCTAGACGGAATTCAGGTTGAGTTGCAAGCATGTGACCCAACTGAAATGGGACTCGATGTTATTCAGAGTCGTGCCAACTAGATATCAATGGATAGAGATATCAGCTGGACCTTATAAGTTCCAATGAAATCATCTTTACTTGAGGAAATTTATAGTGTGACAGATACTTGGCCAGGGTTGATACTGGTTGCCAAGTGCTACAGTTTATGTACTATCTAATGGATAAGTTCGTTTTATGGTGTTTGGTATATGATGTAACTTGTTACTTCAGAATTCTAAGTGTTTCACTGGTTGATTCTACCAGCTAATATGTATCCATTTGTTAGGATACATTTTAGATTGCTATTCAAAATCTTATTTGACACTTTACCTATGATTCTTGTTTCGGAATGGGTGCAAGCAAGCTGATTGCTGTTCTGATGAATATTTGATTTAGTTGAAGTTGAGAAGCTGTCAAGAAAGCTATGAGAACTAATCTTATCTCTCAGCATAATAATATTTCGAGGGGAGGGCTTGATTACGCTTTGCTTCACCAGGTTATTTCTAGTGCCTTGCTATGTTATGCAAACAGTTTGTCAAGTCCTTGTTTTCTTATCAAGTAATTAAGATGTTATTAAGGTAAAAGGTCAAAATTGCTTATGTATAATCCAAAATTGAGTAATGTTATCATCTATTATACTTTTGGCTTAATATTTATTATGTGGCTATGAAAAAGTCTCGTTTTTTGCCATTCACTATTAAGAGAACTCGAGCTTGAGGGTAATCTTAAGCTATAATCAAAAGCTGATTGGTAAATTCAGATCTTTTTTTTTTTGGGAAGACTTTGGACCTGAGGAGTCAATTCATTTCCAGTTTGAAATATGTCAATATCAGAGCATATAGGAGACGATTTGCTAGAATAATGATAAAAACCAAAAGCTAAGAGAACAATTTTGGATAGTACAAGGATAAATTTAGTCATTTTCACTTCACTTTATAGCTCACTACAGTTGTCAGTTGCTAGCTCTTCTTATCCTTTTCTACTTTGTATAAGGTTGCTGAAACTTTAGTTTACCAGAACCACTATATCATTGAAAATGATGCAAACTAGACAATGGAAGGCTCTTGTTCAAAATATGGGATTTGATGATATTATAAAGGAACTAAATAGTCTAATTTTTCTTATGGGGTGACGAAATGTAGTTAAGTGGTTCGCAAAAATAGGAGAAATCTAGTCTATTAAAACAACTTGTAACATGGCACAAATACTAATTTTACTGCCAGTTCTGACAACCAGGTTTGTTAGCAGCTGACTAGTAACTAACTTGGATATATACCATGCTATTAACCGACTGTCACGAGCCTATTGGCTAGAGCCAAGCTCCCACCACGACAACTCGTTGCTTCTGGCTGCATTATTTCGTCACTTGAAATCCAAGTCGGCACAGGTAAAGATCTCTCGATTCAAAGCCAGCCCATTTAGAAAAAATTAAATAAAGAATGAGATTTCATGTACTCTTTAACATAAGATTTTTCCTTATTTGACTTATAATAATATTCGAGTATATTATATCTTAATCTTTCCGCTTAATAGTGTCGCAAGCATTCAAAATTTTAAAAATTAAATCCATAAGAAATTTGGATTAATTGCTAAATAAAAGAAAATATAATGCCACATTCATGTCAAATTATCATCAAATGAAATTGCCAATTAAATTATGTCATGACTAGTAACATGGCATGCCAAGTCAAAATAACATACCACGCGTACAAGTGATAAGTTCTACCTATTCAAATGAGAGGTTATCAAAGATTGGCTTGCAAATTCAAACTTGCCAATCAAATTAAAGTGAAGGAAATTTGGTTGTATCACAACTCTCCTACTCCAGTATTATAAATAGCTCACTTAAGGCAAAAAGAGACACCAAAAGTAAATTGAAGGAAGGCTAGAGAAGCCCTGAAGCAAAGCATCCAAAGCCTTCCAGTACGTCTACGATCTACGTCCTTGTTAAGTTTAACAATGGAGGTCACGGTCTAGTTGAATCTCAAATCCTGTTCATGACGGACGCCAAGTGTTCGTGACAAAGTCAAATCAAACTCTTGATCAAATTCAAATTCCATCAAGTTCAAGATCAAACTTTCAAACCCTTGAGCCGACGTTTGTCATGAGAATAATTAGATGAGGTCATTTGTAAATTAAATGACATCTTAGAGATTGTAATCTGCATCTTTTGTTCAAATCAAATACAATATTTTATTACACTTTTTCTTGTCTCAAATATTTCAGACTTTAAAGTTTATTATTACGAATATAATTAAGGTAAGCCAATCAGACTCCAAAATTGAGGTTTGAGCCTTTCCCAGTTGAGGTGGAGGGTTCAAACCTATCGATAACTTACTATTTCCGTCCCCCTTCCCCTTCTTTGATGTAATAAAAAATTTTTGGAAATAGTTTGGTTCATCGATCAACTTTCAAATATGTTTTTTCAACTTTAAGTACTTTATTTTTTCAAATTTTTACCAAATCATGCTTAAGTGGGTCCGAAATATTGAAATAATTTTTTTTTTTAAGGGAAGAATATTACTCTCTAAAATTAGTTGTCCCCTAAGACTCCCAAGTCCCAACACATACTACTAGTGTCCAAACAAACGGTTAAAGAGTTATTTAAACAGAAGAAGTTACTTTTATCCCTTTAGCACCATAGATACTCAAAACACCACTGTTTGTTACTTATCTCTTTGAACAACTCTAAAGTGTCTACTTCAATGGCCTCTTCTTGAATTTTACACTATACACATGCTACCTGTTTGTTGAATTGCTTCAATGGCTTTTTCTTTTTCTGCTTTCCTCAAATGTCATCCATTAACTCAGCTTCAAAATCCAAAAGAGCATATCGGTGTACAAAGTATCCCGCGTTCACGCAAGGTTCGCGTTCAAAATCCAACAAACCCCTTTTCATTTCCTCCTAAATTTATCAAACCCCTTTTAGTTTCAGCTTCTAATTCAGCTATTTTACCTTCAAAAGCAAAACAACTTTCCCAAGATTTCACTTCAAACCAACTTCTTGACACCCTTTGTCAAGAAAATGATGAAACTTTAGCTTTTGACCTCTTTGAATGGGCTATTAAACAACCCCATTTTACACCAACTTTGTCTATATATGAAGAGGTTCTTAGGAAGCTTGGAAATGTAGGATCTTTCGATTCGATGAGACGAGTGTTGGATGATATGAAGAAGTTGAAGGTTGAGTTAGTTGAAGGTACTTTCTTTATATTTATTGAAAGTTATGCTAAGTTTGAGTTGTATGATGATGCTATTAGTGTTCTTGATATGATGGTGAAGGAGTTTGGCGTAAAGGCGGGTACTTTTAGTTATAATTTGTTGTTGAATGTTCTTGTTGATGGGAATAAGTTGAAACTTGTTGAGAATGTGCATAATAGAATGTTGGATGAGGGTTTAAAGCCGGATGTATCGACTTTTAATATATTGATAAAAGCTTTATGTAAAACACATCAAATTAGGCCAGCTATTTTGATGATGGAGGAAATGCCTATGCATGGTTTGGTTCCGGATGAGAAGACGTATACGACGATAATGCAAGGTTATATTGAGGAAGGAAATTTAGATGGTGCATTGAGAATTAGGGATCAAATGGTTGCAGCTAAATGTACTGCGAGTAACATAACCGTGAACCTTTTGATTCATGGGTATTGTAAAGAAGGCAGGATTGATGAAGCTCTAAATTTCGTGCAAAACATGTCTAGTCGAGGGTTTTATCCGGACCAGTTTACCTTCAATACTTTGATAAATGGTTTATGTAAAGCAGGGCACGCTGTGCACGCATTGGATATTTTGGATTTAATGCTTCAAGAGGGGTTTGATCCTGACGTATATACGTACAATATTTTGATTTCTGGACTTTGTGATGTGGGTGAAGTCCAAGAGGCTATTGAACTTCTCAATCAGATGCTTCTAAGGGACTGTTCACCTAATACAGTCACTTATAACACCATAATTAGCACTCTCTGCAAGGAGAACCAAGTCCAAGAAGCTACTGAGCTTGCACGTGTTCTGACAAGCAAGGGATTCTTACCTGATGTTTGCACTTTCAATTCTCTCATACAAGGTCTCTGCTTCACAGGCAATTTCAACGTTGCAATGGAATTGTTTGAAGAAATGAAAAACAAAGGGTGCCAGCCAGATGAGTTCACTTACAACATTCTAATTGATTGTCTCTGTGCCAAAAAAAGAATAGGTGAAGCTATGAACCTACTCAAAGATATGGAGTCAAGCGGCTGTGCGAGAAGTGTGATAACATACAATACTTTGATAGATGGCTTCTGCAAAGACAGGAAAATCGAAGCAGCAGAAGAGATCTTTGACCAAATGGAACTACAAGGGGTTTCTAGAAATCTGGTGACTTATAATACTCTCATTGATGGTCTTTGCAAGAGCAGGAGGGTAGAGGATGCTGCTCAACTTATGGACCAGATGATACTGGAAGGACTAAAACCTGATAAATTCACATTCAATTCCATTCTTTCTCATTTCTGCAGAGCAGGTGACATAAAAAAGGCAGCAGATATTGTGCAAACCATGACTTCAAATGGGTGTGAACCGGACATTGTTACATATGGGACCCTAATCCAGGGACTGTGTAAAGCAGGTAGGGTTGAGGTTGCAAGCAAGCTCCTCAGAAGTATTCAAATGAAAGGAATGGTTCTGACCCCACAGGCCTATAATCCTGTAATTGCAGCACTCTTCAGACGGAAGAGAACCAAGGAAGCCGTAAGACTCTTTAGAGAAATGGAGGACGCGGCTAATCCTCCTGATGCTTTATCTTATAAGATTGTTTTCCGTGGTCTTTCTTCCGGTGGGGGACCCATTCAAGAAGCTGTTGATTTTTCTGTTGAGATGATGGAAAAAGGACATGTACCTGAATTCTCCTCATTCTACAATCTGGCTGAAGGACTTTATTCTTTGTCTATGGAGGACACACTGATTAAGCTTGTTGATAGGATCATGAAGAAAGCAAACTTCTCAGACAGTGAGGTTACCATGATAAAAGGTTTCCTGAAAATCCGGAAATTTCAGGATGCACTAGCTACTCTTGGTCGTGTCTTGAATAGCAGAAATCCCAAAAGGTCATACTGGGGATAAGAAATGATCCAAATTAGAGGTCCTACAGATTAAGGAATTAAACTGTATCAGTTGCTTTCTGTGATAGAAATTAGTCTAAATTTGGCCACTCAGTTCGATGGGAATCAATATGTTCGGTTTTTGGCGATCTCTGAAATAATCTCTTCAATGAGTAACTACTCACATATTGTGGCTATTTTCCTGCTTCCTACAGTTCTCTGGTAGACTTAAGTAATGCATTCATATATTTTCCCTTTCACATTCCAGTTTGATCTAGTATTTGCTAAGATTTTAGGCTAAGCTATGTTCTCAAATACATGGGAATCAGAGTTTATAAAATCCGTTTTAACCGATTTAGTGCCAGAAGTGGTGGTTTCTCTTATAAACATTATACAGATAGTGTACATATGTTTCTTTAAGGTTCCTGAAACTGTTTCCCAATGGAATGGTTGTTGTTTATCCACAGTTGACCTGCGAGACTTGTGTTTTCATTTACTTTTGTCCAAGCATTCTTCTCTTTTTCAGGGCCGTAAAGCCCACTCAGACAAGATCCATTTTCTCTCCTTATAAAACATGAAAACATCAATGCTAGAAGCTTCATAAGTCATTGGCATAACGAAGTACCTGAAATCTGTAGCTATTAGCTGGAACATTACCTGAAAATTTATCATAGTAGAATCATCCTAGTAAGTTTAAGTTTCTTGTTGGTTCTTTACCTGAAAATTTTGTAGACACTGTGAAACAAAAAGCAAAAAAAGTCCACATGCAGATCGGAGGACATAATCTATCACCTGTTGTTTCTCATCCCCCACCTCCAATTTAACTGAGGACGAGTTAAAATTAGGTTTACTTTCACGCTTTCTGTCTTAATAAGTACCTATTCATTGTGAGTTATCTTGGATGAATGTATTGAGCCCTAACTCAGAAGGTATGTCTTGTTGTCTTTGATTTTGGTTGGTCGTTTGTTCAGATCTTATTAAAATTAATCTCTATGATCTTTTTATTAATATTGCAAAAATCATTGAGATTCATCGGTACAAGCTTTGTCCCCTCAGACTAGTTGATAAGTTTTTAGCTCCAAGTGGCTATGTTTGCCTGTCTTTCATGAGTTCTTGCTTCATGCTGAGCAGACAGTGATTCACTTCTGTTGTTCAGACTGGTAAACAGTTTCCCTGTTCTGGAACTTGCTTCCAGTCAAGCTTTATGAAGCTCACAAACCTTTGACGAGTTGTCCGAGACATCTTTGTAGGAATGGTATTTTGAAAACAATAGGCTGCTGTGATCTTGATATGGACATCACATTGCTCTAGGCTCTGGGCTGCTCATGAAGTTGACTATAGTCTATAGCGCCTATAAAAGACCGTGTGCAAATGATCTCGATTGGTCTATGCTTGATAGTTAACTCTGAAGTAGACTAATGAAGTCTGCTGGGAAATATGCCCAGTCCTCTTCTTATAATACTTCATTATGCTGGAAAAATATGAGGTAAGGACTTCTTTCAGTGATATGGTAGGGGAGGAATATGAATATTTTCTGCCCCCTCATATCATTCAAATGCATGAAGATGGGATCAGAGACACATTGGATGTTTGAACTTATAACCAGTAATGCGTTTCAATTCGAAGAAGTAATATCGTTGACACATTGGGTGTTTAAACCAGTATTATGTCTCAATCATAGAGTAGTAACATCCTTCATTCTCAGCTGATCCTTATCTTTAATTTCAAAGTGGATTCTTATTGTCATTCAGAGCACATTTGAGACAATAGGACAATATTTGGTGTGAAGTTAGAAAAAAAAATATTAGAAATTGAAAATGAAAAATAAGACTATTTGGAAGTTGTGACTACTTGAAGATGATAGTTTTGAATCTCAACAGCCGAGCCCGAGCATTGAGCGAGCCGAGCCCAAGCTGAGCCTAATCGAGTCCGAGCCAAACTGAGCTTTATACATACCGAGCTGAGCTCAATCGAGCTTTGCTAGAGTTTGACCGAGTCCGAGGTGACTTTTTTTCTTGTGTCCCCATACTTTATAATATAAAAAATAATATTAAATTTTTTCTTTTGATCATAATCACAGATAAGGATAAAAGTACTAGTTTATCAATTGTTAGTTATTGCATTAAAATATTAAATAACACATAGACTTCTAATTTATTTATGGTAATTAAGCCTAATGAATGGAAGTTATATTTTAAAGAAAAAGTTACATGATTAATCAAGCTAATAGTGTCGAGTTGATCTTTGACCGAGCCGAGCTTGATCGAACTTTAACCGCGCCGAACCGAGCTGAGCCAAACTTTAAATGAGACCGAGCCGAGTTAAAAGGCAATCGAGCCAAGCCGAGCTCTGAGCCGGCTCAGCTCTATGCCCAGGCCTATCAACAACAAAATCTGTTCCTGTCTGTAAAAATTTCGCATAGGGGCCTGTTTGGCGCGCGCTAATTAATCCTTAGCCACTAAAAATAAATTCGCTGAAAAATAGCCACATTCGGACAAGTCCCAGTATTTTATACTGGGATCACTTAAACACCAATTCCAGTATAAAATACTGGGATCACTTAAATACCAATTCCAATATAAAATACTGGAACTTTGAACCAGGGGGACTTTAAACATGAATCCCATTATAAAATAATGAGACTTTGAACATGTGTAGTTCAAAGTCCCAGTATAAGCACCTGAGACTAGTCCAGGCTGTTTGCCAACGTTAATGGAGAGTGTGCGTGTGGTGACTATTCCTCAATTAATTATGAAACAGTGGATAATTCTCATTTAGCGCGTCCAAAATTGGCTACGCATCAAAATCACACGTGCACATGATTACCCTATAAAGTCCTTTGATTTGAGAGGAGATTTACAAAAATAGGACAAATAAAGCAGTTATTTGAGATTATAGCCCCACTTAACAAAGTTTTTACAAAATGATCTTTGGACATACGTTTTAATTAGTTTAAGTTTCTGTTGCACATCGGCATAGGTTTTAATAAGTTGAAACCTTGCCCAATAGGCAACAAATTATACTTTTTTCACTGTCCATAACTTATGAAACGTCAATAAATAATGTATAATAGGCAAAACTACAACTTATACCTATTGGGCGGCGAAGGCCATTTTTATATAAAAAAAAATTTAGTGTGGCCAAAATTTCAATTCAGCAGTAATGAAGTTATTTATCTGCAAATCTTACTCTCATGAGGCTCACGTGCCATTAAAGTGGAGAAAGTGCACGCATAGCTGTTTTTGGACGTGCCTCTGTAAAGGCTAGCCACTTTAGACCTTAATTGCTATCTTCGATCCATAGCCAGAGTGCTCTATCTTCAACTCCTCTTGGTTTGAAGTTGAAAATTACTATTCTTTCTCAAATGCAAACCAAATGTTTGAATTTGCTTTGAGGTTGAGCGCAACTTCACATTTTGATCTGAATTTAGCTCATTTTTAGATTAAAAAAATTTGATTTAAGTAAACTTCACACCATGAACTGAAGTTGAATACATAACTTTAACCCTGATGATCTAAATAGCATAAGTACAAGTGAGAGTTGCTCAGATGGTAAGCACCATCCACCTACATTCAAGAGTTTGTGGGTTTTAATCACCGTATGAACAAAAAGTGGGAGGACCACTATTTGTTCTGAGAGAGGGGAAGGGGTGGTGTTAAAAAAAAAATTCTGCCTAACAAGTTTTTTTATCAATACAGTATGTTAAGGATTTTGATGGCAATTTGTAAGTTGATGTCTTTGTGTTAGGTAAACTTGGCTAAACATGTTATAAGTCTTATCACCATAATAAATAACAAAAAGAAAGAACTCTAAAAATACAGGTCACAATGAACATTTCCATAAATTCAAGGGTACAAGTAACGCTTTTTACAAACATCAGGACCAGTTTATATAACCCTGGAACAATTTTAATACTAATATAAACCCCAAACTTTCTACACAATTCTATTTGTTGCTCTCTCTTAGCTCTTTATTCGTTTCAGGTTTTTTAGGGCAAAACAAAAGAGAGTGCGGCACCCGCAAAACCGATCCAAAAATCCACTGGTATTTCTCTCTTTTTTCTCTTCATTTTTCCTCATAAATCTAATGCTCACCAAGTGTTTGTGTATTTGTCCGTAACAATTTTTCTATTTTTTTTGTTTAATTTTGTGGAACTTTTAGTACAGTTTAATTCTAATATTAGTAGATTTAGATATCTATGTTCCCGTAATTGTATTTTCTTTTAGCCGAGGGTCTATCGGAAACAGCCTCTCTACTTTAGTGGAGGTAAGGTTTGTGTACATCTCACCCTCCCCCGAGCCCTCTTGGGAGATAACACGGGTATGTTGTTGTTAGATATATATGTAAATACCCATTTGGATATATAGATGCGTTACCCATTTGGTCATTTTTTTTAAAAATTGTTATCTGGGGGACTGACAATGATTTTTTTTTTTTTTTTTAAAGTTTTATGAGTAGTTGCACAGTAAAATTTGGATGGATTAGGTCTGAGATTGAAATTCATGCTAGTTGATTTCTTTCCATCAGCTTAAGCATTAGTGGATAGAGTTACCCGATATTTGTGCGGGTGGGAGGTAGGAGGTAAACAGTGGAATTAATTGAGGTGCATGCGAGCTGACCTAGACACCTACGTTATTTAAAAAAAAAGAATTTGCATGAATTCGGTCTCAAAAAAAGAATTTGAATGAATTGGGTCGCAGGTTCAATCGGCACTAGGTGATTTGTTTCTATCAGCCTAATCCTTGGTGGGTGGAGTCACCCGATATTTGTTTTGGTGGGACATAGGAGGTAGACGGTGGAATTAATCGAGGTCAGTGCAAGCTGGCATAGATACCACCATTATTAAAAAGAAAAGAGTTTGAATGGATTATGTCTTAGGTTCAAGTCCACAGTAGGTGATTTCTTTCCACTAGTTGATTTCACGCTTCAAAGGTTTTAAAATTTGTATTCCGGTTTCCTGTGGGGGGATATACTGGAAATAATGAGGGTGAATGAGGAAAAGGAGAGAAATGTGCCTAATTAGAGTAGAGTGAAAACAAAGGATTAATACGACTAACCTCTCAGTAGTTTGATATAGCGTTTGGTTGATTTGTTGATTTATGTTCTTTTAGATTTGTCTCCAGGAAGAAAGATGATGAAGAATTCATTCTGGATAAAGAGGCTTAATTTCTTGACATCTCAAACTAATGATTGGATTTTCTTGTACCAATTCCTAGAATTGTTACTACGTGCATGCAGATTTAACATTGCGGTTCTTGCCTTTTGATGAACGTCTCTGTTATTTCTCTCATCCAACTATACCTCTGCAGGTGAAAGATCCTTGAAATGGCGACTTTTGCCAAGCCTGAGAATGCTTTGAAGCGTGCTGAAGGTTAGTGGTGCTGCTATTTGCATCTGATTTACCTTTTACAGGAAACTACTTAAAGCTTTAGTTTGAAATGTGCCCTGGTATTATGGACTGTATGTATACTTGCAAGCCTCTATCTCAAGTGATTGGTCTGAGATTTGAGGAGGGTGTTATATGCTCTTGGGGTGGTCTAGATGTCTTCTAATTATATGGGAGGGTGGGAGTATGTCTTCTAATCAGGTGTTTTGATGGCGAAATTGAGAATTTTGGCATGCTGACGAGTTTAATGTTTTGATGCAGAGTTGATTACTGTTGGACAAAAGCAAGAAGCCCTGCAAGCACTTCATGATCTTATTACTTCGAGGAGGTATAGAGCATGGCAAAAAACTCTTGAAAGGATAATGTTCAAGTATGTTGAGTTATGTGTTGACATGAGAAGGGGGAGGTTTGCCAAGGATGGCCTAATTCAATATCGTATAGTCTGTCAACAAGTGAACATTAACTCCTTGGAGGAGGTGATAAAGCATTTCATGCATTTAGCTACTGAGCGAGCTGAACTGGCTCGCAATCAGGCACAAGCTCTGGAGGAAGCTCTGGATGTAGAAGACTTGGAAGCTGACAAAAGGCCCGAAGATCTTATGTTGAGTTATGTTAGTGGGGAGAAAGGAAAAGATAGATCTGATCGTGAGCTTGTCACTCCCTGGTTTAAGTTTTTGTGGGAGACATATAGAACTGTACTGGAGATCTTGCGTAACAACTCAAGATTGGAGGCTCTGTATGCTGTGAGTTCCCATTGCCCTCTCTTTTCATTAGGCTGTAGAATGATTAGATTGTTTTTATGTTGTGAGGTGTGGAACTTCAGTATCTGACTTTTCAGGGCTTGTTTAGAGTGTATTGAGTAAGCACAGGTTGTTTGTCCTTTTTTTCTTTTCATTTAGTTTGCCTGGAAAGTGGTTGTACGTGTGGTTCCGGGTCAGTAAATCAATCCTTTTTCTCTTCTTATTGCACAAACTTTTGAGGAGTCTTTCGCTGTTTGCTGGGCAACTGTGTATGTTCTTTGTTCCATAGAGATATCTGTTTTGTCAGAATATATCTCTTCTTTTCATGTAAAGTCTATATATCATCTTGTTGCTATTTTTCAGAACCTGGTTTGTCCCGTATTCCTTTTTAAGCTTTCTGGATGGCTGACTGAAGTTCTGCCCTCTTCCCATTTTGAATTGAGCATACGTTTTGTCTATTTTGTCAAAAAAAAAAAAAACCAGATTCAGCTTTGTTAAGCTTTAAACCTGATATGTTCAGATGACAGCACACCGCGCCTTTCAGTTCTGTAAGCAGTACAAACGTACAACTGAATTTCGGCGGCTTTGTGAAATCATCCGTAATCATTTGGCAAATCTCAACAAGTATAGAGATCAGAGGGACCGGCCTGATCTGTCTGCTCCAGAAAGCCTGCAGTTGTATCTGGACACCAGATTTGAACAGCTGAAAGTTGCTACTGAACTGGGCCTTTGGCAGGTTGTTACTTTCTCTGATGAATCGTAAGCATATCTTTTTGCCCTATGAGAGTGGAACTTCATACTTTTTAGTTTTCTTTAACACAGGAAGCTTTTCGTTCCATCGAAGACATATATGGATTGATGTGCATGGTTAAGAAAACCCCCAAGGCATCATTGATGGTTGTCTACTATGGGAAGCTTACTGAGATATTTTGGATGTCATCAAATCATCTTTATCATGCTTATGCATGGCTCAAGCTTTTCTCTCTTCAGAAGAGCTTTAATAAAAATTTAAGTCAGAAGGATTTGCAGTTAATAGCATCGTCTGTTGTCCTAGCTGCACTTTCAGTGCCTCCTTATGACCAGTCGTACGGTGCATCTCATCTTGAGCTTGAAAATGAAAAGGAGAGGAGTTTGAGGGTGGCCAATCTAATTGGTTTTGAAGTTGAACCCAAAGCCGAAAACAGAGTACCGGTAACTTCATTTTTGATTATGTTGCGTACTTCCTTATTTTATAATGTCTTCCTTAGCTGATCAGCTTAAGTTCCCTTGATTTTTATCCTTTTTCAGCTGTCCCGGTCATCACTTCTTTCCGAGTTGGTGAGTAGTTTTACGTATGACCTTTTTCTTGAGTTTTGCATATAGTCATTTTTTCGGTTTAATAGCTGAAATTCCTTTTCCCTGTTTGTATTGAATGAGCCTACTTTCTTTTTATCTCGGGATAAAGCTCAATGAACCCTCTATATCTTTGAAGCAAAAATGAGCACCTGTCAAAATGATTTCTAATTGTTCAGTCTCTTGATTTTATAATTATTTGCAAATTCCTTTGGTTTTTCTAATTTGTTTCTCCTTCTGCAGGTGTCCAAAGGTGTGATGTCCTGTGTCACACAAGAAGTGAAAGATCTTTATCATCTGTTAGAAAATGAGTTTCTTCCTTTGGATCTGGCACTGAAGGTGCAACCCATGTTGAACAAAATATCAAAGCTTGGTGGTAAGCTGTCTTCGGTTACTTCGGTTCCTGAAGTACAACTGTCTCAGTATGTTCCTGCCTTGGAAAAACTTGCTACTTTGAGGTTGCTCCAGCAGGTAAGCACACTATTTTGTACTTTTTGATAAAGAGCAGGCGAGCACATTAGTTAAGGTGAAAGTCCATCTTTCTTCGTTAACTGAGAAAGTTTCATTGTGCTTTCTTGTGCAGGTCTCTCAGGTGTATCAGACAATCCAGATTGATAACATATCTAAGATGATCCCATTCTTTGACTTCACCGTTATTGAGAAGATATCAGTTGATGCGGTTAGACGTAATTTTCTAGCCATCAAAGTTGATCACATGAAGGGTGCCGTCTTCTTTGGTAAACAGGTATAATTATGTCTCTTGGATTTAAAACTCTTGTCTACCCTTCATTTTTTGTTTTCTTCCTGAGTTGGTTGTGAGAGATTTTCTCAAGACATTTTTCTTAGCCTTTTTCAGCCTTATCAATTATATGCAGACCTCATTGTTTTTTAGCTCTCTTATGAAATATATGGAGCCTTGTGTGTGTTCCGTTACCTTAACTTTCTATGGGGATACATTTTCTTCTTTATGCGAAAAAAGACACTTGTATTTTCTGAAGGAGAAGGTAGAGTTAAAACTAGGGTCAACAATTCTCTGTATTCGATCTTTAATATTTTGTGCAGTCATTTTGTGGGCTCTCTAAGGGTGTATTGTTGGCATAATATGTTTGTAGTTTAGTCGCTAGAATGAATCTGGCTGAAGATAGATTGTGAACTCTGGTGGATAGCTGTTTAAAGTCTGAGATAGAGGAGTTTTAGTGGTTTACTGCTTCGGCAGATTCTATGTTGTGGGGTTTTGGGCAATGGGAATGGTTTCAAAGTCTTGCTCTTAACAATTGTAAGGTCAGTCTTTTACCTGAAGATTTTTTTTTTCTTCAACATGTATTGGAGAACTGATGCAGGAGAATTTGTAAATGTTTCTCTCAGACACTTTGACTCCCTGAGCAAGCAGGGTTTTGTTTTGCCCGATTAAGCCGTGTAGGCTAGTATATCATACATCATTTGCTTATAATTTGTTTCCAGACTATTGAGGCTGAAGGACTCCGGGATCATCTGTCTCTTTTGGCTGAATCCCTTAGCAAGGCAAGGACAATGATATACCCCCCTGCAAAGAAGGCTGCCAAGCTCGGGGATGCCCTGTCTAATTTGGCAGAGATAGTGGAGAAGGAACACAAGAGACTTCTTGCACGGAAGTCCATAATTGAGAAACGCAAAGAGGAGCAAGAGCGTTTACTCTTAGAAATGGTATGCGTTTCTTGCTGGTGTTGTGAATTGCTTGTTATGATAGTTCTCTTGTATGAAGAACTTGTCCTACTATTTCTTCTAAGGAACGAGTGGAAGAGTCAAAGAGAAGAGAACTCCAAAAGATGACCGAAGAAGCTGAACAAAAGCGCATTGCTGCTGAGTATGAGCAACGAAGGAGCCAAAGGATACTCAAGGAAATAGAGGAGCGAGAACTTGAAGAGGCACAAGCTTTACTACAAGAAGCTGAAAAGCGCAGCAAGAGGAAGAAGAAACCAGTCCTTGAGGGAGTAAGTGTACATTTTGTACTTCTATTCCCTGACCAGGAAGTGTAAAATCTTACCTAGTTTTAATTTGACTCCAGGAAAAGATGACTAAACAGGTCATCATGGAGTTGGCCCTGAATGAGCAACTGAGGGAGAGACAAGAAATGGAGAAAAAGTTGCAGAAGTTTGCCAAAACAATGGATCATTTGGAGAGAGCTAAAAGAGAAGAAGCTGCACCTCTTATCGAATCTGCATATAAACAACGTTTAGCTGAAGAGGCAGCTCTTCATGAGCGCGAGCAGCAGGTTTGCTTTAAATGCTTTTATGCTTTTTTGACTAACCGCAATGGAAAGTCCTTCCACATTTCTCTTAAGAAATGAAAAGTGATGCAGTACCTTTTCTTTCTTCTAGCTCTTTGGTTGATATTCTTGATGAACTGATTTGTCTTTTTAATATTCGTTTTCAGCAAGAGACTGAACTGAGCAGACAGCGACATGCTGGAGACTTGGAAGAGAAAAGGAGGCTAGGACGCATGTTGGAGAACAAGGTCTCTTCATCCGACTTTTATGAATTTGTTGAATGGCTAGATACAAGCTTTGGATAGTTTAACTGAACTGATGGTTGTGAAAGTGGCTTAATGCTATATATAACTTGATGCAACTTTGTTAGGTCTATAAGTGGAACTGGCGTAGGACCATGTTGGAAGTATATGTGGAAATAGAGCTTTTTTTTTTTTTCCACTTCTAATCTGCCCTTTGTCTGATTTCTGGTATAGTGGCCTTGTATGAAGGAAAAAAGGGAGTTCAAAATACTTCACGGCAGTACACCCTAAGATGAATACTCTGGCATGTCACAATGGCCAACAATTATGTTTTCTTGTAATTGGGATAATGTTGCT
Source organism: Petunia secreta (assembly GCA_029990175.1). Lineage (NCBI taxonomy): Eukaryota > Viridiplantae > Streptophyta > Magnoliopsida > Solanales > Solanaceae > Petunia > Petunia secreta. Next base: position 258,582 of record JARKIP010000061.1, read on the forward strand.
TCTTTGGGGAAGATTGTCATAAAGTAGAAATACATTTAAACACTATTTTCCCATTGAAATCTGAGCAGCCATCGGCTTCTGCTGAAGATGAAAACACTGATGTGTCACAATAGCCAACAATAATATTTTCTTTTAATTGGGATAGTGCTGCTATTTTGGGGAAGATAGCATAAAGTAGAAATACATATGAACATTACTTTCCCGTTGAAATCTGAGAAGCCATAGGCTTTTGCTGAAGATTGGTCTTGGTCTTTCTCAAAAAAAAAAGTTGGTTGGCATAGTCTGCATTGGTTCATGATAGTATGTACATCAGCTGTATTATTCCTAATTATGCAGAGAATTTTTCAAGAAAGAGTTGTTGGTCAAAGGGAAGCTGAGTTCAATAGACTGAAGCTGGAGAGACAGGAAAGAATCAACCAGATAATTCAGTCTAGGAAGCAGGAGAGGGAAGCTAGGAGGAAGCTGATATTCTTTTTGCGATCTGAGGAGGAGCGACAAAAGAGGTTGCATGAAGAAGAGGAAGCCCGCAAACGTGAAGGTACTTTGCTGGTTAAATTACCAAATAAATTTATTGCATGCATTTTGTTAGGTCTCGGGGAGGGGGAGGGTATTGGCATTACACCGTGGTGTGTGCAACCAAGGATTTCATGGTGGCACGTCTTGTGAGGGCATGCATGTTACTGCTTGATAACTCAGCTGTTCAGAACCTATAGGTTTCCTTTTAAGTTAATTTTCTCCTGACTCGCCCTTTTCCTTCCCCCAAAAATTTGCAGAGGCAGAGAGGCGGAAGAGAGAGCAAGCTGAGCATGAGGCGAGGCTAGACGCGATAGCACAAAAGCAGAGGCAGCGAGAGCAAGAACTGGAAGAAAAAGCAAAACTTCAAAGAGAGGAGATCTTGCGTGAGTCCTCTGCTGCGCCAGCAAAGCCTGCCGCTGTGCCTCCAACAGCAGCTGGAGGACCTGCTCCCATTCCTGCAACAGCAGCAGCTGCACCTACTGGTGGGAAATATGTTCCTCGGTTCAAACGTGAGAAAGTTGATAGTGCAGGTCAGGCCCCACCTCCTGAAACTGACAGGTGGGGCAGTGGTGGCAGCAAGCCAGATGAGCGATCATCATGGAATGATCGAAAGCCCTCCTCTTTTGGTGGTGGCGGCTCAAGGACCAGTTGGTCGGGTTCTAGGCGGTGAATGGTCTGTTGCTGATGTGGTGGAGGCTGTGGAGGACCAGTTGTGGCATTTACCTTGATGTTTACCTGAGATTTTGTGGTCTTATGAATTCAAGTGTAGCATTTTTCGACTAGGAAATTTTCTGTACGGTATGGAGAGGCTTTAAGTTTTGACATGCGATTTGAACTTGGAAAACTTTTTGTCCGCAAATAACTACAGCTGCTGTTATGTTCAACTTTTTTCCCTGATGGAAGTACAACACAGTGCCTAAGTTTTTTCTTATCAAGTTTTCTCCATGCTGGTGTGATTTTACTTTGCTAGAACTAGAGTTATATACCTGATTGGTGATGGTTCTGGTGTGATTCCTTCCTGTCGAGTTCCTTCAAATATTTCCCGCAGAGACTTCATAGGGCATCTTTTGTCGTTTTAAGGATGAATTAGATGTAATATCACTTTCATTATGGGTTTTAGGTTATAGACACTAAGCCTCAGAAGACTATTTTACTGTCATCATATAAAACTAATACTAACGTAATGTTCGGATTTGTGAATGGTGATAAGTATTTGTTAACTGGTAAACAATACAGATAATGTAATTCCTTTATACTGCGTGTGAAATATAAGTTGAATCTTTTTGTACTAATTTTTACCACTTAGCTCTAATAGTAGTCCAAAAGCCAGCCTCCGGCTTTTGTTGCCGTCACCTCATCTGCTGGTGGCTTGTGTTTGGCTTTGTCACCTATTTTGAAAAATTAGTTATGGAAAAGATTCTAAGAAGGAAGTTCACTTTCACTAAATAACTGCTAAGTACAATTTACACATCAAAATTTTGCTTATCAATACGCCCATTATCTTCCTTTTTTCTCTTGATCCTCACTGTAATGGATTTTTTTAAAGGAACGCCAAACAAATCACGTCCTATAACTGTTTAAATTTGTCCTATAAAGGGAAATAGTTTAAATTTGTCCATATATACAAAACAAAATACTCAATTTTACCCTTAGATAACTTTTGATTTATTCATACCTATACTTTTAGCAAATTATACTTTTAGCAAATTATCAGTTATTTGTCTTTACTATTAATAGAGCTCCAACATAAAATGAGTGAACTCCATGTATTCACAATATTCGAAAGAAAATATCTAAAAAATTAACTTTAATCTTCAACTTTTTAACTATGCTTAAGACTCATCTTCAGATTAATTATGTGTGACTTGGAAGAATCTTGGGGTGAATCTGCAATCATAAACTATGCTATTTTTGTATTCTTACTACTAACACTACTACTACTAGTACTAGTACTACTTTAAAAAGTCAAACCTTTTTGTCTACTTCATCTGAAAAAAAGAATCTTGATTGATCCAAATGAAAAAACAAAAAACAAAATAAAATACTAGAACATACATAAAATATCAACAAGCATTTAATATTAATGCAAAAATAAAAAAAACAAGAAAATGATCATTAATCTTGTTTGTCTTTCTTTCAACCACCATGGCCACTGAAACTTTCTTATTGTCATATTCTTCATACTCCTTTGCCGGCTAATTTTTGTATATATATACACTTGTGATCATAAATTCATTTGTGGCTATTTCTTGAAAGTTTGAAAAAATTCAATCTTGATACTTTTTATCTCAATGGCTACTGATGAAGAAGCACCCCTTGTAGTTGAAATTTCAAAAAATGAAAACCAAATTGTGAATCATGAAAAAGATGTTCATATATTAAGCTGTGCTTTTTTATTGATTTTTTTAGCTTATGGAGCTGCTCAGAATCTTGAAAGCACTATTAACACTGTAAGATTTTTAAAGATTATGTCTTTGTTATGATAATTTTTGCTGTTTGGGCACTCCGGTGCACAAAGCATCCTGCGTTTATCTAGGGTCCCTAGAAAGAATGCATCCCTTGTACGCAGCCTACCCTGCTGCAAGCATCAATAGATGTTTCCACGATAAAAATTTATGTTGATGGGGCAGTCCGGTGCACAAAACATACCACATTCATGTAGGATTCAGGGAAGGGTCACACCCCAAGGAATGTGATCTACGCAGCCTACCCTGATGCAAGCATCAATGGCTGTTTCCACGATGATAATTTCTGTTGTTAATTTATGAAATTTGAGTTTTTGAGGTTTTTTGTATTTTTCAGGAAGGAAATTTAGGGACTACTTCACTGGGGATATTGTACTTGTCATTTATGTTTTGTTCAATATTTGCTTCATTGGTGGTTAGGAAGCTTGGATCAAAGAATGCTTTGATTCTTGGAAGTACTGGCTATTGGCTGTTTGTAGCTGCCAATTTGATGCCTAATTGGTATGTTTTCTTTGCATTTTGCTTATAAAAATCCAATCTTTAATCAATAGGGAAGGTTTTGGATATTGAGCTGGTAGTGATTGTGTGGTGCAAATCCTATTTAACTCCTTTTATGAAGTGAGTTGTGATTAGTAGTTGTTTTGTTATTGGATGTGTTTTACAATATTTGTACACTTTTGGATCCTTGTAAAAACATGAATCTTAGTATTTGAGCGGAGAAGGGTAGGGGGGCGGGTCATTTATCCATTGAGTTTCAGACCGTGCCCCACTGGCCCTCAGGGATTTCTCCTTTAGAAGAAAAAGAAGTAACATACATCTTGCAGTCCATTTGACTAATTATACAGGTTTATCAGATTTCATATTTATCCTGGTGAGGTTGTGATTAGAGAGCTAGAGACCGTGAGATAGCCCTGGAAGAACTTCGGACAACGTTTAGTTGGCTTTTGCTAATTGCTAGTAGCACTGGTCTAGCTTTGGTGCAGTTGAGATTAGAATGGTCAGAGCAAGCCGTGTAGTAAATTCTCAAAATGGAATTAAAACACTTTAGGAGATATTAGCAGTCAGCTGACTTGCCAAATTTTATGTTAGAAAAGCCAGCCAAACCTATGTTATAGTCATCATTCTTATGTTTGTTGAACTAGTAACAGAATTTTCAGGGCACGACATGGCATCAATTTTTATTCATTTAAGGAAGGACTATCTCTTATTCAAATAAAAAAAACTCCTCTCTTAAATTATGCCAGAAAGACAATCTGTAAGACTATGAAACGTAGTCAGACTCTAGAAGAAGATGTAGAATGCTCGAGGATGATGCTGTGTTGCTGATAGGTGCACTGGATGTGATAGCTGAAGCCCCTAAAACAGTTGCAATGACTGCTTGCTATCTCAGGGCATGATGATGCTCAGCTAGTTAGCTATTGTGGATGCTTGTTTTTCGAAAGAACGCCATGAACAACATATATACTTGATAGTAGTATACAGTGTAATTAAAACCTGAATCTTCTCCTTTACTGGACTAACTTTAGAGGTCTATACATATGGTATCACTTTTCTCCTTTTGTGATTGCGACGTATGTGCTGTAAAGGAGCTTATTAAGTTGATTATGGTACTGGATAGATGGGGTAGGCCCTGGAAGACTATGATGACTTGGGTCTGGATAACTCCTTGTCCCCCCTTACCTTTCACTTCACAAAGTCACCAGAACCAAGTCCAAGTCTACAGCTTATTTCCTTGTGCCATAACAACTAAACTCAATGTAATTTAAATGGTATAATCTGTATTGCATCTTTGAGATATGTCCAAAGCAATTTGATCATGATTGTAGAACTCTGAGAGTGTTTCATGACTAAAATTTTGCCACTGATAGATCTAACATTTCATTTCCTAGGAACAATTTTGTATGCTTCTTTGCCCCCAAGTTCAGCTCGCATCAGGCGTAGAGCCTCTTTTCTTTCCTTATGTCCCAGACAAAAGAGATTCTTGGTGCATATGGTCCAAAATGACCACATTTAACATGATTGGATGCGCTGCTAGACAACCCTTCTTCTATTCAAGACATAGCAGCTGTCACTGAGTCGCGTTCTGAAAACGATAGGTTCGGGATAATAGATATTGCATCCTACACTTACGCTTTCGTTTTTTTTCTATCATAAGTTCACTTTGGTAGGCTGATACTTTGGAGAACATTAATTATGTTCTAAGGGCAGTGAAGGTGCTCGGTAAATAATATGCCTACATTAAAGTGACCATTAGAAAATAAAACTGTATCATTGTTGAGCTTAAGATATATTCTACCTGGTCTTTGGAGACAGATATTTTTTTACATTAATTGTGGTTCCACTCAAGTGTAGAATCTGCTTTCTTAAACTGTTGACCTTTCATGTATATTTGAATGTTTTTACCATGAGGCATGTGGTCTCTAGATTTTCTAAGATATATCTTTAGTTATATTGTATGAAAAGATATAATTGAGCTATAGATACCTCCTTTTGGACTCATAAAGTGCCTGATGCTAAGGTAATTAGTTAATGACCTTGAACATATCTCATAAATAATCAGAACATTTATACAAACCTTTCTCATCTTGATTCTATAAAATGAGTTTAATTCCGCTGCACTCTTGTGAGATTTTAACATTTTAAACCTAGTTCTACTTAAGCTTGTCTATAGCTATTTGGCGCGTACTTAATTTTTCCTGCATCAAACATACATATAAAAGTTTAGCTCATTACAAAATTTTCTCCATTTTCTTTTTCTTCTACCCCCTTTTCTGTGGATTTTGCTTTCTTTCTTATGCATTGTAAGGTTTTGAGTATTTGTTTCTTGAGACATATTGTTGTTTAAGATGTTCATGAATTTGAATTGTCAGCGGATGATTAAGCTTTCTTGTAGGTATACCATGGTCCCAGCTTCTTTATACCTGGGTTTTGCAGCTTCTATAATATGGGTTGGGCAGGTATGACTTTCTTTTGGGGGTTGATTTTTCCCCCTTTTTTGGGCTTCTGTAGTTGCCTAATCTTATTATTTGTGGTTAGGGGACATATCTTACTTCCACAGCACGCAGTCATGCAAATGATCATAAATTAAATGAAGCAGTTATTATTGGTAAATTCAATGGTGAATTTTGGGGAATGTTTGCAAGTCATCAGGTACTTTATGAACATTGCAAGTACAGCTTCTTTATTTATATTTGTACGCCTCAATGATCTTTCAGTACATGATAACTTTTTATCTCGATTTTTCAGTTTGTCGGAAATCTTATCACTCTTGCTTTGATGAGGGATGGAGAGGTAGCATCTACTCAGATTAAATGCTCAACTGCTCATGATCTTTTTTTGTTTTTCATTAAGATTTGTCAGTTTTGTGTTTATACAGGGAGGAAACACTAGTGGCACAACTGTACTTTTCTTAGTTTTTGTTTGTACCATAACCCTTGGTGCCATTCTTATGTGCTTCTTAAGTAAGAGAATGGGTAAAGAGGAGGCAGGACAACAGGACTCCTCCGCTAGTTTCTTTTCTTCTGTGGTAACTTTGTTCAAGTCTATCATCACCCTTTTACAAGACATAAGAATGCTCTTGGTCATCCCTCTTATTGCATATTCGGGCCTACAGCAAGCATTCGTATGGTAAAGGACATTTCTTATAGTTCATTAGAGTAAAATTTGCAGTTCCTTATGCTGTTCATTAATTCAATTGATAACTTCTTTCAGGGCTGAATTCACAAAGTATATTGTTAAGCCTACGATGGGTGAGAGTGGTGTTGGCGGAGCAATGGCGGTATATGGGGTTTTTGATGCAATTGTAAGTATGCAAATGCATTTACGGACCAATTCAATCTTTTGTCACATCCAGTTTGTTATTTGGCTGTGTTCTTTGAGCAAACTGAATTTACTCATTATTGTATTGCATGTTGGATGGACATTGTCTCAGTGTTCTCTAGTGGCTGGGCATTTTACCTTTGGTCTCTCATCTATCTCAATAATTGTCTCGGGTGGAGCTTTAGTTCAGGGTGCCGTAATGATATGGATTCTACTTAGTCACAGGTTAGCTTCATGTTCCCTTTTTACTTTTTGGAAGAAGCTGATATTGTTACTTACATCTTATTGTTTCTCCTATATTGTAGTGTGACTGGTGGAGTTCTTGGGATACTATATCCACTTCTCATTGCAGCTTTGTGGGGCATAGGTGACGGAGTCCTGAATACCCAGCTAAGTGCATTGCTTGGTTTACTCTTCAAGGATGATCTGGTACTAATTCCCAAACTTTTTCTATCATTTTGACATATCTCGGAATAATGCCCGGAGTATTAGCACTTTAAGTTGTTGATATTAGTAACAATAATTATTCTTTATCCAAAAAAAAAAAGAAAGAAGTTGTTGATATTAGTTGAAGCTTTTGCCATCATATTTCAACACCATATCATTGACCCGTGTGTTTGAGTTGTCCGGCTGATTTAAAGCGTTTTAATCATTCATATAAAGTAGAAGTGGCCATGATATTAGATTGGTAAAGATGGCTGATACAAGTCATATGCGAAGTAACTTACACCAGATTGCCCAGGGGCCAAGGCGAAGCCTCACATCAGGCAGATTGAAATCTCGTAGACTAATTCATGCATAACATAGAATCTGAAAAGTTAACAATATGCTGTAGAGAATCCCAGCACTAACTTTGTGATGTTCCTTAATACAATTATTACCTTAGTCAAGAAAAAGAAAAAGAAAGAGTTAACAACATGATTTGAGCTTCAACCACCTGAAGTGCCACGCAACATCATAACTGTAGGGCAAGGCTTACTTTGACTGTGTGGCAGGGCATGGCCCGTAGGGCAGAAGAGAAGTAGGTTAAAAAAACCTTCGAGTTGTTTCTGCAGTCTCTGTTGCTGCAGCTGTGTCTACTTAAGAGAGTTAGAAGCATGGATTACAACTTTGGGATTTAGCAATGATTTGCGTGGCATACCTCTTGTATACGGGTTTTTATGACCCAATGATTAATGCAACTTATTTACCTTATCAAATGCATTTCACTGGCTGATTGTTTTACATCAAAATATCTAATCATAATAGTGCTGAACAGGAAGGAGCATTTTCCCAGCTTAAGCTTTGGCAGAGCTTTGCAATTGCCGTTGTCTTTTTCCTTGCCCCACACATTACGTTGCAGACAATGCTAGTGATTATGTTCGTTGCCCTCTGCTTATCTGTGGTTGGATTTCTTTTCTTGACGCTAAAGGTAGAAAAAGCTTTTTCATATCGAGCTGCCTAAGAAGACGCCAATGAGACGTTTAGTGTTGTACTTGGCTATGTTATCATCTAGTTCTCCAGTGTTCATAATCCATCCTGTATTTATCTGTGAACCTGCCTGGTGCAGTGTTTTCAGTTCAACTGAGGTCTCCAGATATCCATTTCACAATATCAATCTTGTGTTTGCTATGCCTCTGCTTAGAGTAGCAGATATGCTCACCATTCACGAACAACAATCTCAAGTGTATTTAATTCTATTCTATCAGTCTATCGATGGATATAGAGAATTCTTATAGTTGAGCCAAGCTCGTTTGGAGATTGAGACGTAGTTATTGTCGAATTTCCACTTCTTCTTGTTCGTGACTTTCTATAATTGGTCTCACTACTGGAGTACAAACACCAAAAAAAAAAAAAAAAGGTTCTGCTTCCAAATCAAACTACACCATCAACTCTGTGTAACCATCAACTCTGTGTTATTCCCTCACAGCTTTTGTTCTAGTGGTGATAGCATACTATAATAATATTTGGAAATTATAAAAGACAAAAAATGAGTTTATTGACGAAATGCGAAAATTTTTACCAAATTTGAAAGGTTGTCTATGAAATGTGAAGATTTTGTATACAATGCACTTTAATTATTACTGCTGCTATGGTTTCAACTTTCAAGGCAAGCATTAAAATTCCAAGACAAATCTATTTCTTTTGGCATAAAATTCCATGGAAAAGCTTTTAATTACATTTTTACGATGTTTTCATGCTCATTCTAGAGATATAATGCCAACTGCAATTTAATAGGGAGAATTACACAACTATGACACCTTATCCAATGATTTGCCTAACTAACCTCGCTTAAAATGGTTTGCAAGAATGACCTCTACTAACTTTAAGTGTACTATTCCCGTGGTAACATTTGACCTTTTATAACTTGAAGTGCTACCCCGCGGACGAAAATACCCCTATGAAATCTTATATTGATGTCCGTATCCCGTCGTCATTTTTAAGTAAGTGTTGCCCCGTGGTAGCGCTTGACCTTTTATCTCTTTCAACATTCTCCCAAATAACTTGAAGTACTACCCCGCCCTCCAAAATAACTTGAAGTGTTGCCTCGACAACACTTGCTTCTTTAATCTCTCCACAGGCAACACTTGCCCTTTATATTTCCCGAAGAGGCAATACTTGTCAATTTATAACTTGAAGTGCTGTCTCCGAGACAATTTTGCTAATTTTGCTAAACATCCTTAAGTGAGGACAATAACCATAACCAATGATAAGGGGTGCATGTGATGAATTTTTAAATTTAATATATGTGATGTCAATGCATAGTATAACAGGTAGAAGCTTTTTTCGATGTACTTCGAAGTTGAGTAAGGACTGTAAGGAGCCATTTGTTTTTATTAAGATTAAGATGTCTGAACCTGAATGTATATCTGAATATTAAGATGTTGTCTCTTAGATCTGAACATTAGATAATTAAGAGCGTTTGATTTTTCAACATCTGGATGTGTATAGTCTATTTATATTTATATATAAGAAATATATAATTGGACTAAAATAGTTATTAAATATTATATTTATAAATTTATAGACACAAATCTTAATTTAAACAAAATAAACTTATGATCTCATAAAAAATTGAAATGATTAAAGATATGAATATTGTTTGTTCGACAAAAACTTTAAATTTATGGATTCCAACTAAAAACTCTACATGAATAGAAACAATTGTTAAACGGTATGACCCTTTTATTTCTAGTCCTTCGATGGATCCGTTCAAACCACCTCCCATGGTCATCGTTTTCATTATCTGCTGTGATCACTAATAATCTTGGTCTTTATTTATCTTCACTTCTTAATAATGCATTACATTGCAAAAATCTCCTCTTTGAGTTCGGGACAGGAATGGATAGTATGCGAAGGAATATTCAAGCTCTCACTTTTGAAATTGCAGAAGTTGAGCTACTGTTTACATTAGAAATCAAAGATTAGGTGAGAGAAAATATGATTTTGGAGTGAGAAGTTGTAGCTAGAGAATAGAAGGCATGATTTCCTCATAACTGCTGGGAAAGATCGTGTGTTTATTAAAATCTGAATGGTAGAAAGACTTGGTCACAGATCTTATTTGGACAGATGTATTCAACTTCATTAAGAAGTTTTAAAAATAAAAAGACAAATGCACTTAATGGGTAGTTATCTGAACCATTTAGATTCAGACTCCCATTAATTGCAAACAAATGAGCCCTAAGCCTCTCGTTCTCTTTTTCCCTTTGCCACTCTTCTTCCTTCTACGAGGCAATGAGCATATGAAATTATGCCACCTATTTGGGCAAGTTTGTGTCCTTCTTTATTATTTAAGATATCAACTATATTCAAATTTTAGCCATCGCAGTTCTGAAGTTTAATTTGTCGACCTGGCATAACCACTCAACCAGTGGCCCCAAACCAGATCAAAGTAACCAATATACAAGAAACACAGTCCATATACAATAGTATTCAAGAAACACAGTTCATATACACCAGAGAAGAATGAACTATTTTCACCATAAATTATTCGGAAAAGGGCCAAATTTGCCCCTCTACTATGGTTTAGGGGTCACGTATACCCCTCGTTAAATTTTTGGTGCACTAATACCCCTGCCGTTACCATAGTAGGCAGATTTGCCCCTCTTACTAACGGGACTCCACGCTGGACACTGCGTGGCAGCCACATCACTGCCAATTGGATCCACATCACTGCCAATCGGATCCACATCAGTTAAATGAAATAACCCATTTAACCAATACCCACAACCCACGACCCATTACCCGCAACCCGAATTACAAAATATAAAAGCTGAAACCCGTGTTAAAAAATCAAAAGACAAATATTTGGGGAGAACAAACGACAAACGGAGAAAACTATGGGATTTTGATCGATCGAAGGAATTTCTTCATCTGCACAATCAAAAGGTATTTTTTTCTTAATGAAATGACTGATTAAGTTTCAATTACTCTTTTTAGTATATAGTTTATATGCATGTGTTTGTAAGGGTGTTAGAATTTTAGGGTTTTGAGTTCAGTTTGTGTAAGTTACTACTGCGTATGAAAAATTGAAGGGGGGCTAGGGTTTCGACATTATTTATCATTAATTGAACTGGGGTTAGGTTTTTGAGATCATACCCCTAAAAAATTAAAAACGGATTAGGGTTTTGTGATACGCTTATCACGAATTGAACTGGGGCTTGGGTTTTCATATAATCTGATCAAAACTAAACTGGGATATAGGGTTTTTGTGATCTGTTTATCTTGAATTGAAATGGTGTTTTTGTCTTCTTATTTTTTGATCAAAATTAAACTAGGGTTAGGGTTTTGTGATCTGCTTATGTTCCATTGAACTGGTGTTAGGGTTTTTGTATAATCTGATCAAAATTGAACTCGTGTTAGGGTTTGAGACTCCAAAAGATAGTTTTGAGGGGTGAATTGTGGTTTTAGGGTTTCTGATTATTGATGTAGATTTTTTAGTGGATAGGGGACCCCTGCATATTACTTTATGTCATGTGGTCCCAAAACATAAAAATTTGGTATGTAATACAGTAGATTAAGAGTTGTTGTCACTTTGTTGCACATGTGGGGCAGTTTTGTCCCTTTGTAGTGTAGGCTTCTTCCATTTTTAATCCATTAATGCATGTGGGACTGCTTGGGTGGTATTTTTAATCCATTAATGCATGTGGGGCAATTAATTTTTAATTCTTCCATTTTTAATTCTTCCATTTTTAATCCATTATCCATAAGTTTGTTGGCACTTTGCTGCACATGTGGGACAATTTGTTCCGTTTTTATTTGTATAATGTCTCTGTTTTCAGTGCAATAATACAGCTGAGACAGTTTTGTCCATTTGACTTTGTTGTCACTTTGATGCATATGTGGGGCAGTTTTATGCATTTGTTCTTTATGACACTTCTATTTTAAATTCAATAACACTTCTTACATGCACCTAAATATCTGGTTGTCTTTTTTTTTTTTTTTTTTTTTTTTTTTGTGTAGGTTATAATAGATGGTTCTGGTGGATTTGTACTTCCACTATGGTGGTGACTGGATTACAGATCCAGAGGTTAAATATGAAAGCAGGATGGTTCACAAATGGTCAGGGTATGATTCTGACCATCTCTCCTTTATAGATTTAGCCCTGCAGTACATTAATGAACTAGGGTATGTAGGTGTGCAACAACTAATTGTTGGTGGTCCATCTGGGAGGTTGTATGAGGTATCAGGGGATGTGGGTATATGCTGCTTGCTAGAACTAATCAATGATAGGTATAAATCCATTGACATATATGCTGTAGATGAAAATGAATTAGGTGTTCAAGTACCTAATATTATAGACCATACTGAGAGTTTACTGCATGATGTTGTGACTGCTATTGATGAAAGTGAAACTGATGAAGAATATGATACTGCAAGTGACAGTGACCTTTCTGATTTTGATTTAGATGAATTAGAGTCACTTGCAGCTGAAAAAAGCAGGAAGTTGACTGATAAGTTAGACAGTTATAAGACCTTAGACAAGTCAATGTCTTTCAAAGACATTCCTGAAGCTAGGAAACACTTAAAGCTATATGCCTTAGCCACAGGGTATGGGATAGTGCCAGTGAAAAGTGACAAAACAAGGGTAAGGTATACTTATGAGGAGGGATGCCCTTTTGTTTGTCTAATCTCCAGGGATGGGAAGGTTGGTGGGGTTAGAGTGAAGACTCTTAAGGATGAACACACTTGTGAGCCTGTTTTTGATAACCCAAGGGTTGATTAAAAAACAGTTGCTCATTACTTCAAACGAAAGCTGCAGGACACTCCTAAATATAGGGTTAAAGAAATGAAAGAAGATCTAGTAAGGGAGTTTAACATTAATGTCTCTTACAACAAGTGTAAGAGAGCTAAAAAGCTGATATTGGAGGTTTTAGAAGGTAGCTTCAATGATGATTACAAAAGAATTGAGGCTTATGCTAATGAGCTTAGAAATAGTAATCCTGGGAGTGACATTGTAATCAACATTTCAAAAGATGCATTGGAGGAAGGAAAGAGGAAATTTCAGAGAATGTACATCTGTTTTAATGCCTTGAAGGTGGGGTTTAAGGCAGGATTGAGGCCTTTTATAGGTTTAGATGGTACATTCTTGAAAGGGAAGGCAAAAGGTATACTATTGGTTGCAGTTGCTCAAGACTCTATGAACCACTTTTACCCTTTAGCATGGGCAATTGTGGATAGAGAAACAAAGCTAACTTGGAGATGGTTCATGTCCTTGCTACAAGATTCCTTGGAGCTTAAGGATGGTGAAGGGTTCACCTTCATTTCAGATATGCAGAAGGTGTGTTTACTGTCTTATTCCTTGTTTTCCCTATTTTGTACTTGTTTTCTCACTTGCTGCTTCTTCTAATGTTTTTTTTTTGTTTTTGTTTCATTAATGTCTCTTGTTTAGGGACTGATTGAGGCAATCAAGTATGTGCTGCCTGAAGCACATCACAGATTTTGTGTGAAACATATAGAGGCAAACTGGTGTAAAACATGGAAAGTAGGGGTGATGAAAAAGTACTTGTGGTGGTGTGCCTGGAGCACATATGTTGAGGACTTCAAGGACCAGTTGACTAAGCTTGGGGAAATTGAAAAGAAGGCAGCAGAAGATGTACTTAGTTATCCAGTTAGGGCTTGGGTTAGGGCCTACTTTGACACCAACTGCAAAAATATGGCAGTTGATAACAACTTGACAGAGTCTTTTAATGCATGGGTGTTGGATGCTAGGCACAAGCCTATCATTAGGATGCTGGAAGACATTAGGGTTAAGGTGATGGACATGTTGAGAGAGCATGAAAGGGAGGCTGCCACCTGGAAAGGAAACTTTAGCCCAAAGGCAATGAAGTTGTATTTACAATACATGAAGATTGCCAACACTTGTAAGGCAGTGTTCAATGGGGACAATGGATTTGAAATAGTTGAAGGCACTGATACACACACAGTGAATTTGGAAGAAAAAAAATGTACATGTAGGGCTTGGGACCTTTCTGGAATCCTTTGTCCTCATGTAATCAAGGCCTTGCTGCATTTGAAGATTAATCCACTAACTGAAATGCATTGGTGGCATAGTAAAGAGGCCTTCCTCTTGGCTTACAAGAACAAGCTACAACCAGTGAGAGGGTCCAAGTTCTGGACAGTTGAACCAAGCCAAGCCATGGAACCACCTATATTAGTGAACCGGGCAGGAAGGCCTAGGGTTAAAAGAACAAGGGAGAAGGATGAGGCAATCAATAGGCAAGCTGGATGGACTGCTGGCAGAAAAGGAAGGGTCATGACTTGTTCAACATGTGGTCAACCTGACCATAATTCTAGAGGATGTGGAAAGGTAAGTTGATATCTCATTGAAACTGTTTAAACTTTTTATTGAAACTGTCTATACTTAATATTGAAACTGTCTGGATTGTTAGGAAACTAGAAGGAAGAAAAAGAAGAAAGGCAAGGAAGCTACCAGTGGACCAAGTGATAGGCAACATTCTCCAGTAGCAGCTGATCCTTGTCAAGAAGAGATCCAGCTTTCTGGATCAATGCCAACTCAAGAATCCCAAGCAAGTGGAGCTGCTGGACTTAGGCAAGTGACACAAGTGGCAACAGAAGAATGTGAGGCTGATTTTGAACCAGAAACAGAGGCTGCCATAAGGCCAACAACAATTTCTGAATTGGAGACAAGACTTAGACTGAGGATGAGTCAAATTCCAACTGGAACAAGGAGTATAAAATTCATAGGTGATGGTAGTGGTGTAAGTGACCCTACAGATCTTCCCTTTACTCCAACTAGTCTAACTTGGCATGGTGCAGCTGCTATCACAACAAATCAGTTGGAAAAAATGGCCAAGTTGAAGACAAGAAAGGGGAATGGAAAAACCCGACAATGATTTCCTATTATGTTTTTTGTGTTTCATTTTGGATCGTATATATAACTGCATTTTTAGACAGTTTCTTTGAATATGGGCATGTGGATGTGGTGTTATTACTTAGGTGGTTTCATTTTTTTGGGGTTATAGCATGACATCCCAATATGTCCATTTGTGTAGTACTTAGTAATGTGAAACTAAATTGTCCAATGAATGATATATCAATTGAATTTCTGGGCAGCTTTTCATCTACTGTACTTGTCTTTATGAATGAATGTTATTTCATTTTTAGGTTTAGATTTTGGGCAAACTGGTGGTTGGACAAGATTTTTAGGTTCAGATTTGATGACTAGCAACACAAGCTCATACGCTAACACTTTCGTTGATAACTAAAAGCAGGAACTAACACAAAAATTTAGCTAAAATAAAGTCACAATGTTTCATACAACACAAGCTCATACGATTAATACACTTTCCTTGATAACAAAACACAAGAACCAGCACTATTTCCAAGCTAAATGAAACCCATAATATTTCATACATCACAAGCTAATAAGCTAATACACTTTCATTGATAACCAAGAGCAAGAACCATCACATTGGACCATACTGTGACTTTATCTTCAAGCTAATAAGCTATCTACAACATTTAGCTCACTTCAATGACCATGCTGCGAAAAATCCCACAAACATAGCCCAAGATATTATAATCACCATCTTCATCCTTGTGACTTTATCTTCAAGATTTCTACCTTTGACATCCATAGCTACAAGCTTTTCCTTCAACTTGTTATTTTGACTTGTAACCGATTCCAATGACATCTTCAAGTTCCTTATCACATTCACGGCCCGATCGGGTAACATTTCATCTTCCCATTCCTAATATCCACAAGACTCAATCTATTAAACCAAAATTTAACTAAAGTTAGATATTTAACTAAAGCTAGATATTTGGATGCTGAATTTGCTTCGATGAAAGAAATTTAACTAAAGTTAGATAAATTAATTTTGATAAAATAACACTTACACCATCTTTAGCACATTTGTAGAATCTTCTCCCCGCGTTCAAAGGAGTCCAAGCGGTGAAATGATTCGCAACTACACCACAACGACACATCCTAGAAGAAGAATAACTACCTTGTGACATTGGTATGTAGTAGATTGGGGAAGATGAAAAAGACCTAATTTTTGCTTTGGAGAAAGAATGAATAACAATGGGTGGTTTTAATAGTCTTCAGGGATGTGGATCCATGTCATATAAACGATTGGCAGTGATGTGGATCCAATTGGCAGTGATGTGGCTGCCACGCAGTGTCCAGCATGGAGTCCCGTTAGTAAGAGGGGCAAATCTGCCTACTATGGTAACGGCAGGGGTATTAGTGCACCAAAAATTAACGAGGGGTATACGTGACCCCTAAACCATAGTAAAGGGGCAAATTTGGCCCTTTTCCGTAAATTATTGGATTCAATTTTGATGGCTTTCTAGCTAGTTGATCTTAAGTATTCAACTTTTGACTATTAGTTGAAATTTCAAAAAACGAGATGATGATCTGGATTTCAGCCTTCCTTATCATGGCTTTGGTGACCGCGTTCGCCGAATTTTTTTCCCCTCGGTAGTGGTCGACATAATAAAGTATTGTTGGTGATAATTTTTGTATGATAGATAAGCTGTTCAAAATGAGTTAAAACCAACTATGTGGAATTGATAAAGTAATGCCTCAATTGTAATGCTTGGGTATTCATTGTATTTATAAATATAAAAGTCAAGAATACCCTTATGTAGAAGAGTAAAATACAATAAATCCTAGGCTAACATATATATATTAACCCGCCCCCTCAATCGACGTGTGGGAACATGCGAAGATTGTTTCGAAGAGTCTTAAATCGATGAGAGGATAAACCTTTGGTTAGAATGTCAGCTAATTGACGCTCTGTCGAAAGATAGCGAACAAGAATAGATCCTGAGGCTACACGTTCTCGCACAATGTGAAAATCAAATGCAAGATGCTTTGTACGAGAGTGATATATAGGATTCATCATGAGATATGAAGCACTCACATTATCACAAAAGATGAGAGGTGCATCAGCAAGGAAAACATGCAAGTCTCGTAGCAACTGTTGAATCCACAATACCTCAGCTACATTATGAGCCATGGCATGGTACTCATCATCTGTACTAGATCGAGAGACAATATGATTTTTTTAGAAGACCAAGAAATAAGATTCAGACCAAAGAAAACCAAAGATCCAGAGGTAGACCGACGCGTGTCAGGACAATCAGCCCAATCAGCATCTAAATACGTAGTAAGAGAATAAGTAGTTCTTGGCTTTAATAACAGTCCAAAGTCAAGAGTATCAGCAACATAATGTAGAGTGCGTTTAAGAATAACAAAATAAGTAGAAGTAGGAGCATACAAATACTGCCTAGCCGTGTTTACCGCAAAAGCAATGCTTGGCCTAGCTAGAGTCAAATACTACAAAGCACCAACAAGACTACGATATAAACTGCAATCAGCAGCAGTAGAGCCCTCAATAGTAGCAGATTTAGAAGAGAAATGAGTGGAGACAGACTTGGATTGCAATAATCCAGCACGATCAAGAATATCACGAGCATTATTACTCTAAGAGAGATGCAAACTATTCCGCAAACTAGTGGCATGAATACCCAAAAAATAATGGAGATCACCAAGATCACTAATAGAGAACTCAGAGTTAAGCAGTTTAGAAAACCTGGAGATTAACCTTAAATTAGATCTGCACGACTGTTTTGAAATCCATGAGATTCAGAAAAGAACCAAACCGACTAAACCACACACGAGGTGCCTGCTTGAGACCATTTAATGCCTCATGCAATTTACAAAATTAATCAGGTCAAACAAAATCAATGAATCCCTGTGGCTGCTCCATGTATACAGACCATGTAGAAAACCATTAAGAAAAGCATTTTTTACATCAAACTAACCAATAGGCCAACAACGAGAAAGAGCAAATAGAGTATACCAGACGTTGTGGGACAAACAACTGGACTAAAGGTCTCACCATAATCTACACCAAGGGCCTTAGTATATCCCTTGGCCACCAAACGTGCCTGTTACGCCCTAAAATTTACTAAAATAAAAGGCAGTGACTTAGGGTGTTTAAAGGTATACTATTTATTAGAGATTTTCGGAGTCGCCACTTGACATAGTTCAAAGGTGTGCCAAGTCACCAAAAAGGTACCTTAGAATACCTATGACTCGTTTAGTGGTCTGCATCAGAGTTCCGGGTAAGGATATCGGTTGACTCTCGGGAAGGTGTTAGGCACCCTCGAGTCCTGTGCAAGCACAGTTGCTTTATTGACGCTCTTCGGGTTTGTGATTTATTGTTTGTTTGTTTAATTGTCAAATTATTATTTGTTACGCTTTGATTTGGATGAAAGTCGCTCATTCATTGACGAAAACTCTACCAGAGATTAACCGTGGACGCGTTGTCCATTCAAATCTTGATATAAATGAGTTTCGTGTAAACATTGGACCTTTGGTACACTTTTATTTTTTAGTTAAAGTTGTCCCTTCATTCAAATGAAGACTTGGTTAGATATAATCGCACTTGCACCCGCTCGAGCGAAATCTTCTAACTTAATTGAGTTTCACATAGACATTCGCTCGTTCATTGATAGATACTCTATTGAAAATTAACCCCGAACACAATATCCGTTCGAATTTCCAACAAAATGAGTTCCACGTAAACATTTGAGCGACTTATTTATATTTTATGAGTCATACTCTCGGCCTAATAGTTTTGCCTAGTCGTTTGTTTTCTCGAACCTAATTTCGCCTAGGCGTGTATGGTGAAGTGGTTTTGCCCATATTATTTTAACTTTAAATTTTAGGTCTTCACTTACGTATTAATTGCACCCTACAGCTACTTTTGCATATTAAACAATCATACGTTCACATAGAAAAGTGGCCTAGATATGTAATGAGAAGAGGGATTTTTACACTCTATACCCATAAAATTTAAAGTATTTACAAGTCATACCCATTAAAAATTATACTACCCATAAAACTAAAAGTATTTACCAATCTATCCATTTATTATTGTATACTTTTGTTATATCTTATAGGTGTATACCTTTAAGGTATACTGCATAAATTATGGTATAAAAGTCTGAAGGGTCATTTATTACTGTATACCTTTGTTATACCTTATAAATTATATGCGTATATTTTTATGGTATACTGCATAAACTATGGTATACAAGTCTGGATGGGTAGAATGGGTAAATAGTTTAGTGGGTAGGTTGAGTAATATTTGAAAGTAGTAGGTAGTGGTTGTAATTATTTTTGATTTTATGGATATTTTTGTAAGTGTCCCATGAGAAAATAGATATGGGCCTCATGGGTTCAAACCCACCCCAAAGTCTGGAGTATACTTTTTGATCTCGTTTTTATGGCTTCAAGCTTAAAGTTGAGGTGATAGCCCATTTAATTAAACCATTTCACAAGTTCTTTGATTTTACAAGAGAAAAACATAAACATATAAACTTAAAACACGGACAAAAAATATAAACTTAACATGATAGACAAAATTAACTTTAAAGTTCGACATATCTCATTCAATATCATTTTTAACATTCTTTGGCCTAGGCTATTTCATGCATATTAAAGGAAAATATCAAAGTTAAAAAAAAAATTTACCTAGTGAGCCACAAATCTTAAGCTTAGCAATGGTGTCCTGAAGCTTGGCCCAAAACAACAAAGCACTCAGCAAATGCAGCAACGAACTACCAGCAGCAGCAACATAGCATAGACCAAACCTTTACCTCTTATATCAACCTCTATCTTAACTTGAAACTCTCTAATTTATGTCACAAAAATTCCTTTACATCTCACTCTTTACTCTTTACTCTTTACCCTAATTAGTTACATGACCCCAAACTAGAACATAAAGCAGCAGCAAACACCCCAGCAGTATCAGCAATGAGAGAGCACAAACAGCCCTTAAGCACAACATCTTTCACTAACTTAACAAAGATTTGAACCCCACCTCCTACCCTTTTGCTTTCTTCTTTCTTTCTCTAACTCTATTTTCTCTACTCCAGCTCTCAATTTTCACATCCCAATTTTCAGATATGTAATTCTTCTTTTTAGAGTGAAGTATTTATTCCAGATTGTTCCCCCTCTTAAAGAGTGAGGGAATGGCCTCTTAAATAGGCCAAAGGAAGAGTGTAAAAGTTTGGTGAAAAATACATCCATGTGCCAATGTTTTTACCCCCCTAGAAAAGTACTTTTGGCATGCATTCCCACCATACTAGACAACAATTTAAATGGCAGAAAAACCTATTTTGGAGCTGCCACACTTTGACCTTTTTTTTTTTTTTTTTTTTTTTTAAACTCTTTTCTTTGAAAATTTCAGATTTCAAACGAAACTCAAAACCAACCAACTTGTCTAAAACAAGTTTTCCACACTGAAATTATGAACAAACTAATGGAACTCAATCAGTCTCCATATACTACACAGAATCCAAAGCAAGGACTTTCTTTGAACAAAGACTTCATAAGAGTGATCAACTACCAAGTCTAGACAAAACAATTGCTGAAATAAAGCTATTCCTACAATGTCAAACAACTTCATCACTAGATAAACAAACAAGTCAGATGTGTCTAAACAAAGAAGCAAGAATAAATGACAGAGACTTGAAACAGACAAACAAACTTTCATATGAGCTAAAGATTACTTGACTGGACCGGGCAAGTTGCACATGCTTAAACGATTCAAAACTTACAATGCTAAACAACATCACTACTGCTAAAGAGCTAAACAAGACATGTAATTCTATTTTTTCCGTATAGCATGGATAAACTTCAAATTTACAAACTAGTAGCCACTCAGAAAGTTAAACATTAGACTAGATAAACATGATGATTTCATTTCAAATACTAAATACTACAAGTAGACAACTGGTAACTAACTAAAAACAATCTAGCTAAAACTAAAGACAAAGAAGACATACAGAAAGAGGGAACAAATTATCTGTCTAACCCGTCCCATATATACACCACGACCACTGTCTTTAACAAAGCACCAACATCATTGTTTCAGCGTCTCCGCACCATCACAACGCTGCCCGAAAACGACTAATGCAGCTGCTGCTACAAAGCCAACACAAGCCATCAATATCATATCATCACAGCCTCGTCGCAATCATAAACAACACTAAGCCATAGCCAACAAAACCTTGCTATTGAACCAAACATCACTGCCCCACTGGTAGCCTCGCCAATCAGCGGCATTGTGTCACTATTGTCCCACCATCACAGACTATAGCCACTGCCTCGCTAAGCCAAACTCATCACAAAACTGCTTCTCGCCACCACTGCCCTCGCCTATTTATCACCACCAACATCGTCATTGCCATACAAAATCTGCTCAAACACACCTCACGTTCAGCATCACCTCCACTAAATGCCGTTGCACCTCCACTCGACACCACAACCACCATGTCTTTTAAATAATTTAAATTTTTTTTGAATTTTTGTACCAAAATTAGGTGATTACAGTGCCTTACAATGATTAAGTGAGCCATCTACCTTTTGCTTGACACGATAGACCCATTTGCAACCAACAACATCAACACCATGCAGACGAGGAACAAGAGACCTCTGATTTCCCAAGCATTAAACTCCTCTGCCATAACGCTCCTCCACCTTGCATCCTTGGCTGCAGAGCTAAAACATGTAAGCTCGACAGGCAAATCAGACAAAGACATAAAATTAAGAGCAAACTTAGGATTTGGTTTAACCATACCACATTGTGATCGTGTAATCATAGGATGAAAGGAAAGAGAAATAGAAGCTGATTACTCAGTAGGAGAAGTGGAGACTGTGCTAGAAAAAGGACACTGAGGATGACTCTGTACTCTCACTCAGACAAGGATCTTTACGCTTCTGATACTATGATAAAGTAATGCCCCAATTGATTAGCTTGAGGTATTCATTGTATTTATAAATAAGAATATAAATATAAAAGACAAAGAATACTCTTATGTAGAAGGATAAAATACAATAAATCTGGTACATACACATATATATTAGTCAGGGGCGGATCTACATTGAGGGTAGGGGGTGCCACGGCACCCGCTACCCTCAATCGCGACAGTGTATGTATATGTATGTATATCAGTCTTGACAGTGTATTTCAATCTATATTTTAAAGTGGCACCCACTAAACAAAATGGCTCATGGTGCCACTGGTTGCTGGCTGAAACATCAACCCCAATGTTGTGGTTTCGAATCTTACAAGCTACGTAATATTTTGTTCTGCCAGCAATCATTCCAAGGTGTTGGGCCCCTTTTCTCTTTTCTTTCTCTCTTTTTAATTAATTCCACTAGCCTTGTAGTAGTTTGTTTTTATTTCTTTTTCTTTTTCTTTTTAATTAGTAGTATAAAATAATGTAAAGACATATTTGTCCATAAATATTATATTAAATATCTAAATTCATAATCGCAATTTTAAATTTCATGACTCTTTTTAACTTAGAATTCAAATACTTCTTTTTCTAATTTTAATTAAATCATGTGTAAATTTGGTCCATGGAGATTAGTCTTATTTTTCCAAAAGAAATTTTTCGTGCTTCTAACAATCCCTCTACCTTGCTAGTATACGAAGACTAAACATATTGAATTAGACTGCTTAAATACAGTAAAAAATTAATTTTTATGGTATAGTTATATTTTTTAACCCCTCAACTTAAGGCAAAATTTTAGTTTAATGATAAGGATGTTTCAAAAATTGCTTTAAAGTATTATTTTAAATCTTATATATGACTTTTCTCGCTCCGCCTTTGAAGGCTAATAATTGTAAATTCTTATAATTTTTGACACCCAGTACTTGTAAATCCTGGATCCGCCCCTGATATTAGTAACAACAATTACACCAAACTATAAAGAATAGAGCCGGTGGTTGTTTCATTGTTGAAGAAAAAAAAAAGTAGAATTCCAATGATCAAAGAAATAAGACGTCAAACCTTTGTATTTTTTGTTTTTTTTTGGTAAAATTGATTAGAATAAAATAATAGAGTCCAAGTTGCTTTATACTATTAATACTAATTTTTTTTAAAACCTAATAAATAAAAAAAGAAAATACTTGAACTTACCTTTAATAATCTTTAAATAACCTTATAAAAAAAGGTTTACACCGCTTAAACTCTTTTGATAATAGGAGGATATACAGTCAGAATATATAAATACCATGCAGGTTTTGTTCTCCTACTTCAACGTAACAACACAAAAACCTAGTAGTAGTCTGCTCAAATTCATGCAAACCCTAATGGAATCTGAGGGAGATCATCTGCATACCCACCGTCAAGTTTCAATGCATGATTCAAGCTTGAAAATTCCTTTTCTGCCCGAAGAACTCATCACTGAAATCCTCTCAAGGCTACCAGTGAAATCCCTCTTGCAATTTAGGTGCGTTTCAAAATCTTGGCTTGCTTTAATCTCTAGCCCTCAATTTGTCAAGACCCATCTCAGCATATCTGCTAATAATAAGGATTACACCCACCATAGACTTTTGCTTAAATTATTGCTTAATTCGAAGATCAATTTTGTGGATTGTTCCCTTAGCTCTTTGCTTTGTGACTCTGTAGCTGCTAGAGCATTTGAGTTGGATTACCCTACGAAAGACCTCAATAAACTTGTGTGGGTGTTGGGTTCCGTCAATGGATTGTTTTGTCTTTCCATTAAGGAACACGGCTTGTTTTTTTGGAATCCGTCACTTAGGATGTTCACGAATTTTTCAGCTTATTATGGACGTGCTAACTGTTTCTTGCATGGTATTGGATATGATGAGCTTCATGATGATTATAAGGTAGTTCTTATTTCCTCCACTACCCATCGTCATGAGGTGAGAATATATAGTCTAAATAGTGATTCTTGGACAAGTTTAGGTAGTTTTCAGAGAGAAGGGCTATACATAGTTAAGACGAAGGGTATGTTTGTGAATGGAAAGCTTCATTGGAGCAAAAGTACTACTCAGAATTATATTCTGAACCCATAATTTCAATGAGTTTAGAATTAAAAAAATTTAGTGGTTGAATCAAGTATAAATCCTCAATCCGCTTTTGACCATGAGCAATTTTAAACAAGGTACTAGAAGAAAAACAGGAAAAGAGCAAAGCAAACACAACATACATATAGTAAACCTCTGCCAAAGCTTTAAGGTTGGCAAATGCCCTCCCACCTGTGCTGTTCAGCACTAATGTTTAGCTATGTGATGTAAAACAACCATCCAGTGAAAAACATGCATAATATTAATTAACATATAGGAAGAAGAAACAGGGAGATTCCATGCTTCATTTTTATCCATTCAGTAAGCAAGGGGTAGAATACTTGTTCCTAACATCATTTTGATCCATTCAGCCAGCAAGGGATATCAAATCTTGACATCGATTGATAGCATAACATGCTGGAGTCAGGGGCGGTGGTTCGGGTTCCATCGAACTTGGTAGCTTTTCTTCAAACATTATATTTGTGTTAATGCTGCATTTATATGACACGATTTCCTTGTTCATGGTGTTCCTATTTTTCTTACTTTATCTAGAGGGACAGCATCCCTCTTCCAGGCCAATACAAATCATGAAGAGAAACAATAATATTGAGTACCATATACTTTGAAGATGAAGACATCAAGCACTTCAACGTAACCAAACAACTGTTCTTACAAAAATAATTGTTGTTTCCTGAAGGAAAAAGGACTAATATTTGATCGCGAGAGAATATAGTTTAAAGATCAACACAATATGGAATGTCATTGTTGTCTTTGTGACACATTGAAACAAAATTCAATTGAACATGAGAAATATGTATCAAGAACTATTACTAATTAGGAGCTTAAAATACACCATTGTCTTCATCTAGTCTTTTCAGCCTTCATAGTTGTTGCATTCCAGATTCATTTTGGCAAAAGGGCCAAACGAGGCTTTCAATGTAGATGTTTGTTTTCCCAAACCAATCACAGTTGGTAATTTTTTCATATCTGATAGAGTCATCCTTAGGATTGTAAATCATGAAAGATGAACCAAACTGAAACAAAATTTCACCTTTATTTAACATGTATAAGATTGGAATATAATACTCCACAGGATCATCAATACTATTGATGGTACTATATAACTTTGTCCAAGATTCCTTAACCCCATACACCTTCATTATCCACACATCTGTGTGAAATCTCATCTTATAATTACAACACACTGAAAGATCACTTCCCAACACCGTCACCCATGGCATTAAATCAAAATCTCCTTGACCATAGTAGGGCATCTCCAACTTTCCCCATTTACCATCTGCCAGATCAAAAGAAATGATGTCCCAACCATTATAGGAACGAAACGTCTGCAAAGTACTTTTACTCCAATGAAGCGTCCCATTCACAAACATACCCTTCATTTTCATTATACATAGCTCTTTACTCTGAAAATCACCTAAACTTGTCCAAGAATCACTATTAAGACTATATATTCTAACCTCGCGATGATGCAAAGTGTTGAAAATAACCAATACCTTATAATCATCCTGATGCTCATCATATCCAATACCATGCAAGAAATGGTGAGCAAGTCCAGAATTATCAGAAAATTTCTTGAACATCCTAAGTGACGGATTCCAAAAAAAAAGGCCTTGTTCCTTAATGAAAAGACAAAACAATCCATTAACGGAACCCAACATCCACGCAAATTTATTGTTGTGTTTCATAGGGTAATCCAACCAAATGCCCTAGCAGCTACAGAGTCACAAAGCAAAGAGCTAAGGGAACAATCCATAAGATTGTACTTATTAGGACGACCCAATATAGTAAGCATAAGTCTATGGTGGGTGTAATCCTTACTATTAGCAGATATGCTGAGTTGAGTCTTTACAAACTCCGGGGTAGAGATTAAAACAAGCCAAGATTTTGAAACACACCTGAATTGTAGGAGGGATTTCACTGGCAGCCTTAAGAGGATTTCAGTGATAAGTTCTTCGGGAAGAAAAGGAATTTTCAAACTTGAATTTTGCATTGAAAGTTGACGGTCGTGCTTTGGGTGTTGATCATCTCTCTCAAATTCCATTAGGGTTTGCATGAGTTTGAGCAGACTACCTCTAGGTTTTGATGTTTTTACGTTGAAGTAGAAACAAGACTTGCATTGTACTTTATATGTTGGGGTTATTATTGGAAATCCAATCTCGTTCTGCCTTGTAATTTCTAACCCTTAGGGCCATGAGGACTCGACATCATCCAAGCAACTTTTTGTTTGATTCGATGTAGTTTGTAACAGTGTTTAAAAGGTGTTCGCGGAGCCGGCCTCGGAACGGGTCGTAGCATAAATGTCCTGAGGCGATCTGGCCGAGCAAAAATATCAAAAAGCGTAAGCCCTATGGTTTGGAGCGCAAGCCTATGCGTGGACGAGTTCGGAAGTATGGGGGTGTAAGCACAAAAAACCTTTCCAATTATTAAATTAAAAAATACTAAATAAAGTCTTTAATTATCAAAAGTTAACATAGTAACTACACAAAATTACTTTAAAATATACTCCGTATTATTTACTAGAGTCCCCTAAACAATCGCTAGAGTCCCCTGACGCCTTGCTTGAAGTTTATTTCCACAAAATAAGAGACGAAAGCAGTAAGATGGCTTCCTTGCTAAGCTAAGAAAAAGAACTTGACTTTTGTATCATTTGGTCCAAAGTAAATACACTAGTACTTTTTACTATGTATTCTCTTCAAATGGCAGTTGGTCCAATAATGCATATATAATTTATTGGTTACCAAGGCAGTAGTGTAATGCTAATCAGTGAGCCTTTATGCCCAAAACATAATTCAATCCTTGAATGCTTCCTTGTTTTTCACGTGAGTTAGCAAGAATTTAAGATACCATTTTGAAAATGACCATATCTAGCTTGTTTTTCCATAGATTAATACTAGGCAAACTTGCTCTCCTCCAACTAAACAATACTATATTATTTTAATTTTTTTATATATATTTGAAATAAAGATGTTACCAAGATTTATGAACGAATTGTTAGACACTTTTCACTACTCATTTATATAATAATACCACGCTTAAGAAATAATTCAAAAGTTCATTTTCCTAATTTACGATAATTAAATTGAGTCACTCAAACTTGAAGACATATATTATAGTAATAAATTTTACAGGCTGTTACATAAAGCAGGGTATGAAGAGAGGGGTGGGGCTCATACATACCCAGAAGGCTAGGTTATGTTCTCATTGAGTCCTTTTGCTTCACGTTTTACTAAGAATAAGGTGGCAAAATGGGCTATTTTTTAAATTGAGCAGTATAAATAGATTGCTCAACTAAAAAATAACAAAAATGGTATATCGGCACTGGATTTATAGCATTTAATAAAGGACCGACTAGTAGAACAAATATTTAAACAAGTCGGCGTTTGTTCTACCGACTTAGTTTTTTAACTAACGATAATTGGCATTAGTTTTGCCGATTTATAATAGCTACTGCCTCACATGTTTCATCTACCACTACCGATAATCTCTTATTTCTTATCTTTTCTCACATCTCTTATCAACAACAAGAAACAGTTTTTTTTCTCTCCTCATGGCCAATGTAAATGTATCATTTTATTGGGGTGGTGAAGTGTTACATGAAAATAATTCAATCAGATATAGCTTACCTCCTAAAAGCAATTCCAAAGTGCTAACTACTATTTCATATGATAGTTTTGTTGGTATTTTATTTAAGAAAATGAATATTGATCCAACACGGGAAAAGATTTTAATTTTTGGTAGGTATCCACACTCATCTACTAGTCAAGGTGTGCCAATATATTGTGAGTAGAATATATATATGACGATGAAACATTGATGAAATTTTTAAAGTTACCGGAAGAAATGTCCATACGAGTGCTTGAAATTTATGTCCGTACTGAACCACACATGATGAATGAAGTTCCTTCTGAGCAACATTGTGTTGATCTTAATGTTCCAAGTGAATTTACTCAATTGCAAGTAAATAGGCTCTCTGAGAAGCCTTCTAATCAGTTCGAACAGAATTTTGGGTATGTGTTTAAATTGTTGTTATGAATTAAAATAATAGTTCCATATGGTATATTATGGGGAAATTTTGATCACTAGCCATTTTTGGACGCGCTCAATGGGGACTATCCACCGTTTCAAAATTCATTGAAGAATAGCCAAAAATTCGCGCGCACACTTAAGCTCCATTAGCGTTGGAAAAACACCCCAGACTAGCCCCATAACAAAAAACTGGGGCTTTGAACAAAACTTGTTCAAAGCCCAAGTATTTTGTTATGGGACTTTATATATAAAGCTGAGTCCCATAACAAAATGATGGGGCTTTGAACAAGTTTTGTTCACAGCCCTAGCATTTTGTTATGGGTTATGAGACTTTATATATAAAGCTTCAGTCCCATAATAATGCTGGGGCTTTGAACAAGTTTTGTTCACAGCCCCAGCATTTTGTTATGGGACTGAAGCTTTATACATAGTCCCATAACAAAATGCTGGGGCCTTGAACAAAACTTGTTCAAAGCCCCAGTATTTATACTGGGGTTAGTTTACTGAAGCTTCCCCAGTACAAATACTGGGGCCTTGAATAAGTTTTGTTCAAAGTCCCAGTATTTATATTGGGATTTGTCCGGAGGTGGCTATTTCTCAGCGAATTTGTTTTTGACGGCTACAAATCAATTAACGCGCGCCAAACAGGCCCCTACACTAAATTTTTACTATATTATGTTTTAGTCATTTAGTTTTCGATGTTGACAATAACTTACATTAAATTATTTATGCAGTTTTTCTCCACTAGAGACTACGTACTCGTATGATACGTGATCCACGCTCAATCCACTCACCTCAAAGGGTGATGGGGCGGTTGTCAAAGCTAATAGTACCCAACGTATGAGTCGGGGTTGATTTCCACAGAGAACTAGCAAGATAATCTATTAGTCTTAGGTTGAATAGTTACAGGACCTAAGCTATTTTTAGTTTGAATTCTAAATAGTAATAACCTTTAAATTATAGATTCAACTGAACCCAATATTTTTGACTCAGAACGTGCGATGTGCTTAACATATTGACATAGAAAAGTCACTAAATCTTTTTTATTTATTTAAAAGTTAATTTTGAACCCATAATTTCGATGAGTTTAGAATTAAAAAAATTTAGTGGTCGAATCAAGTATAAATCCTTAATCCGCTTTGACCATGAGCAATTTTAAACAAGGTACTACAAGAATAACATGAAAAGAGCAAAGCAAACACAGCATACATATAGTAAAGCTCTGCCAAAGCTTTAAGGTTGGCAAATGCCCTCCTACCTGTGCTGTTCAGCACTAATGATTAGCTATATGATGTAAAACAACCATCCAGTGAAAAACATGCATAATATTAATTAACATATAGGAAGAAGAAACAGGGAGATTCCATGCTTCATTTTTATCCATTCAGTAAGCAAGGGGTAGAATACTTGTTCCTAACATCATTTTGATCCATTCAGCCAGCAAGGGATATCAAATCTTGACATCGATTGATAGCATAACATGCTGGAGTCAGGGGCGGTGGTTCGGGTTCCATCGAACTTGGTAGCTTTTCTTCAAACATTATATTTGTGTTAATGCTGCATTTATATGACACGATTTCCTTGTTCGTGTTGTTCCTATTTTTCTTACTTTATCTAGAGGGACAGCATCCCTCTTCCAGGCCAATACAAATCAAGAAGAGAAACAATAATGTTGAGTACCATATACTTTGAAGATGAAGACAACAAGCACTTCAACGTAACCAAACAACTGTACTTACAAAAATAATTGTTGTTTCCTGAAGGAAAAAGGACTAATATTTGATCGCGAGAGAATATAGTTTAAAGATCGACACAATATGGAATCTCATTGTTGTCTTTGTGACACATTGAAACAAAATTTAATTGAACTTGAGAAATATGTATCAAGAACTATTACTAGTTAGGAGCTTAAAATACACAGCCTTCATCATTGTTGCATCCCAGATTCATTTTGGCAAAAGGGCCAAACTAGGCTTTCAATGTAGATGTTTTCGTCCCAAAAGGAATAACAGTTGGTAATTTTTTCATATCTAATAGAATTACCCTTAGGATTGTAAATCATGAAAGATGAACCAAACTGAAACAAAATTTCACCTTTATTTAACATCCAAAAGATTGGAATATAATATTTCACAGGATCATCAATACTATTAATGGTACTATATAACTTTGTCCAAGATTCCTTAACCCCATACACCTTCATAATCCACACATCTGTGTGAAAGCTCTTATAATTACAGAACACCGAAAGATCACTTCCCAACACTGTCACCCATGGCGTTAAATCAAAATCTCCTTGACCATAGTAGGGCATCTCCAACTTTCCCCATTTCCCATCGGACAGATCAATAGAAATGATGTCCCAACCATTATAGGAATGAAAAGTCTGAAAATTACTTTTACTCCAATGAAGCTTCCCATTCACAAACATACCCTTCGTCTTCATCATGAATAGCCCTTCACTCTGAAAATCATCTAAACTTGTCCAAGAGTCACTATTTAGACTATATATTCTAACATTGTCATGATGCAAAGTGTAAAAAATAACCAAAACCTTATAATCATCATGATGCTCATCATATCCAATACCATACATCCAGTAGTAACCACCTCCAGGATCAGACAATTTCTTGAATTTCCTAAGCGACGGATTCCACAAAAAGAAACCTTGTTTCGCAATGTAAAAACAAATCAACCCATTGACAGAACCCAAAATGCTTGCACCTTTATTGCTGTCTTTCATAGGGCAATCCAGCTCAAATGCTCTAGCTGCAATAGAGTCACTGAGCAAAGAGCTAAGGGAACAATCCACAAAATTGATCTTCGAACTATGCAATAATTTAAGAAAAAGTCTATGGTGGGTGTAATCCTTATTATTAGCAGATATGCTGAGATGGGTCTTGACAAATTTTGGGCTAGAGATTAAAGCAAGCCAAGATTTTGAAACGCACCTAAATTGCAAGAGGGATTTCACTGGTAGCCTTAGGAGGATTTCAGTGATGAGTTCTTCTGGCAGAAAAGGAATTTTCCTGCTTGATCCATGCATTGAAACTTGACCGTGGGTCTGCATGAATTTGAGCTGTCTACTATGTTGTTACGTTGAAGTAAGAGAACAAGACTTGCATGTTATTTATATGTTCTGATACTATTCTCCTATTATATGTTGGAAAAAGTTTAAGCGGTGTAAACTTTTTTTTATAAGGTAATTTTAAATATTATTCAAGGTAAGTTAAGGAAACTTGGACTCTAAATTTATTCATAGTCAATTTTACCAAAAATACAAAGGATCACCGGCTCTATTCTTTATAGTAGTGACTCTTTATCCTTTCACTTTTTTTGTTCAGATTATAAAATATGGGGAAATTCTGTGTAATTCGACATTGTTTGTTTAAAAAACATAACTTATTTAAACAGCTAATCTATCATACAAAAAGGCATAGGTGGAGTCAAGCTTGTCATTTCAAAGGGTGAAACTCATATATTTGCAAAAGGCATAGGTTATGTTTTCAATTAGCCCTGTACTTCATGCCCTCACTGAAGCCACACTTCATTCCACCTATTTTGTAAAAACTGAAATATTTTTTGCGAAGATTTAAATTGTTATTGCCTTTTCGAGGTCAGTGGTGCATGGTTCAAAATTCGATAGATAACGAGCTCGTGCCTATATCCTTCACCACTTAATACTAAGGATTTTGTTTAAGTCGAGTAACACACACCCGTCATGTGTACTGCACTCTTACTACTAGGCTTGTTTGTTAAGGATCAATCATTAGGCTTGTTTGTTAAGGATAGATTTGACACCAAGTCCAAATACAATAATTTTGTGTACAATTATTGGCATCAAAAGGGTCACATTAAGTCTGGATGGTTGAAGTTGAAAAATAAAGATAAGCATAAAAAAATCACCAGGGAAGTAGTGACACCGCAGAAGCCAGTGTAGCAACTGATGAGAATGATGGATCTATATTTTTAGCAATTAAAAATTCTTTGAGATCTAACAATGAGTGGGTTTTAGATTCTGGTTGTTCGAGTCATATGTGTCCCAACAAGGACTTGTTTTCTACATATGACCCAGTTGAAGGTGGAATTGTCCAGATGGGCAACAATGCCTTTGTAGAGTTATTGGCAAAGGCATAGTCAGAATCAAAATGCACGATGGTGTAGTGAGAACTTTCACTAATGTTAGATATGTTCCTAAGTTGAAGAAAAATCTCTATCTCTTTGGGCACCCTAGATTCTTTTGGATGTAAATACACAGGTGAAGGTGGAGTTTTGAAAGTTTCATGTGGTGTTCATGTGATTATGACGGCACACAATTCGGGTACATTGTATGCTTTATTGGGATCTACCATTACTGGTGCTGCTACAATTTTGACATCAGAAATGTCTGATTCTGATATCACAAATTTGTGATATATGTGTTTTGAGATTATTGTGAAGAAGGTAGAGCGAATTTTCTACATCAACAAAATTTTGGCTAAGGTGGAGATTGGTAAACGTGGCCATCATTTGGCCATAAACTATTGGCCTTGTTAGCCGAATGGAGAGCCAAGTGAAATTGGTTGTTGGCAAATTATTGTTCCTGTTTTTTTTTTTTTTTAGCATTGTTGGCTTCCCCTTGACCAGTCGAATTGATTTCTTTAGGCTATAAATAGCCTACTTTCCAGCCATGATTCAAACGCCAACATTGAGAGCTTCTCTTAGTTTACTCGTCTATTTTTATAGAGAGTATTTTGTACGAGAGTTTGTGTGTTGGGAAACACTTGTATGCACCTCTTTGTGAGTGACTTGTAAGGTTATTCTCTCGGGGTATTTGGGATTAATTAGAGTTTATCTTTAGTTTTGTACTCTCTATTTTGTATCTGTTGGTGTAGTAAAATTGTTCCTCTTCGCCCGTAGATTATGTCATTTTGACTGAACCACGTATATTTTGTGTCTTTATTATTTATTTTAGTTGTTGTTGACACCCAATTTTGTCCCTCCTTTTCTCTATAATTGGCTATATTTATCTTAAAGGTGCAATGCCGACTATTTGAGCAAATTTGTATTAGAAGCATGCATTTACGTGTGCTATCCCCTGCTTATATATTTTTGTACCTAATTGTGATTATATTACATAATTTTGCATTATTTAGGCTATTTATCAAAATTATGGTTGTTTGTGCAATTTAGTACATTCATAGCATTTAATCAAGACATTTTTATGCTAATTGACATACTAAACCACTTAATTACAAAAAATACCGATACTTTTTAAATAATTACCCTACATACCAACACTTTTTCACATTTTACAAAATATACAATTTTTCATTTCCCTTCTTCCCTCTCTACCTAAAACCCTAACTTCTCCCTAACTACACACCAAGAATGATTACGCGGACCCCACGGTCGTTCCACCATTAAAGCACCCTTTAGGGAAATTACGCAAAATTAGCCAAATAGTGAAGCTTTTGGCTGTTTGTGTGCTTTCAACCCCTTGGTTGTCCGCCTGGGGGGAACCATGTTCTTGTCTAGCAAACTCACCCTTGGAAGGTTCTTACGACATATCCCACACTTCACTATTTTAAAATCTTCCATAAATGGCTAAATCTTTTTCTTTAAAATAATTTCACGTCATAATTCTTTTGTATTTTCTTTATTAGCCAATTTCTATTATCCTATTTTTTGAAACTAATTTGTTAGTTTCGTTTTTTTTTCTTTTTACTCCTTCTTTTTGAAATCATTTTTTGCAAAATATCTCAATATTTGCATCCTTTCCATAAAATTGCTAAATTCATTTTCTTTAAAACAATTTTACTTAATTCAATATTGTCTAGTTTCTTTTAATTCTATTTTTCAAAACTAATGTGTGTTTGTTTTGTTACCCTTTTTAAAACTTATTTTGTGAAATATTTCTATATGTGCATATTTATAACACTTAAGCATTTTTAGAAAACATGTGCATTTCTTTCAAACTTGTGCATTACTTTCAAAGTTTGTACATTTTTAAACTTGTGCATATCATGCATATCTTCCGCCACTCCCGGCAACTTTCTAAATCATGCGTTGAAAACACGATGGTTACAACTACCTCTTCCCTCACATAAAAAAATTCCTTCAGGAGGAACAACTTGGAATCTATTTGGTCCGTGATGTTCCCGCTCCCGAGTCTTGCGCTTGGGAGGA
The DNA here is from genome assembly GCA_029990175.1 of Petunia secreta. Taxonomy (NCBI): domain Eukaryota; kingdom Viridiplantae; phylum Streptophyta; class Magnoliopsida; order Solanales; family Solanaceae; genus Petunia; species Petunia secreta. The sequence goes on from JARKIP010000061.1 coordinate 292,942, forward strand.
TAATCATATCTGGTCTGGCTATCTCCATTCCTTGGTAGCAACGCTAGGAATCATGACATATCATTAGTCGATTTGTTCTCAAGTCCAATAGGCCAACTTGTTCAAACAATCCGAACGGGTTTTTGACCCCCAAAGAGCGTTAAACACGATCTATTTGGCATATACTTAAAGGATTGGATGTGCAAATGTGGACCGTTTATTGAAATTATTCTGCACTCAATGCCATTCAAAGGCACAAATGGTAACTGAAACGGCATCAAAGCCTAAATTGAATCAGAAACGACCGTTTATTTCTAAGCGGTTAAAATCATTCTATGTTCAATGTTATTCAAAGATACAAAAGGTAACCGAAGAGGCATCAAAGCCCAAATTGAATAAAAAACAACTGTTTAATCCTAAGCGGTCGGAATCATTCTGTATTCAATGCTATTCAAACACACAAAAGGTAACTGAAAAGGCATTAAAGGCCCAGTTTGAAGCAGAAATGACCGCTTGAGAAACGAGATGACACATAATGCGCATTTATCCTTTAGGCGTTATATAAAGAGTTGCCATCCGTGGTTTGTCAAAAGTCCATTAGCAATTTTCGTCTAAAGTGTCTAAATGATTCTCAATCCATAACAACACTTCTCTTCATATTCCATACTGCATTGTTTTTAAAAGCTCGTGCCACACATTAATCGTTTGCTTACAACCAAAATTTAGGCATCTTCCTTCCCTTTTTTCTCATTCCTTCATCTTTTCCAAAAGATCATGGCTAATAGAACATTTGACATGGTGGTTGAAATCCCTCAGTTACTCAGAGATTGGTGGAAAACCTAAGAATAGATCAACAAAATCAAGTCAAAATAATGTTGGGGAATCTAATTTCACTAATGGAGCACACTGCAGTAAAAGGGATAGTAGAAGCAGCAGTACACTATTGGGATGCGGACCGAGCGGTTTTCCACTTTGGAAGTATAGAGTCGGCACCGTTGCCGGAAGAAATAGGCGGATTGACTCAACTTTCATTTGATAGTGATGAGGTATTGATGCCTGAGAACATTACACCCGAGGAGTTCTGCAAAATGGTAGGGCTTAAGCCCGAATTGTGCACAGTGTGAGACAATTAGGAATTTCTTTGACTTCCCTCTATATCAAATTTGGGTATGGGGAGGCATTTCAAAAATCCGAAGACTATTTCAGCATTAACAAGGCAGATTGGCAAGAGCGGAGAGTACTTGCTTTTGTCACCAGCTTTTTAGGGATTGTCGTGTTTCCAGAACACAAAGAACGAGTTGACGTTTGCATGGTATTAATTGTTGATATCTTACTAAAGGACTTCAACAAAAAATACACTTTGGTACCAATGATTTTTGCAGAAATGTACCGAGCTTTTGAAAGATGCAAAAAAGGTGCTAGCTTTTTCGAAGGTTGTAATTTACTCCTACAAATTTGGTTGATGGAACATTTTCAAAGGATGAACAACATAAACCAAGCCTTCCACCCCATACCAAGAGAAAACTACATCTTGACTCATACTGCTCGCATGAACAACACTCTCGAGAAGTGGGACCGGCCAACAACCACCGAAGGCTAGCACCACAAGATCCGAAAATATACAATGGATGTTTGATTACTTTCCCGGCACAACAGTAATCACAAGATCCGAAAGAGCTTCTTTTCTTGTCTTAGTGGGCTTTAGAGGAGTTTACCCATACACTCCTTTAAGGGTACTTAAACAAGCAGGGATAAAGCAGACTGTACCCTAAATTCTAGACATCAGAAGTTTCAAAGCAGATATCTTCGGAGGAGTGATACCATTCAAAGACAAGATATTAGATCTTTGGAAAGAAAGGCGACAAATGGGATTTGAGACTATTGGACGAGACAGGTTTGATGCAGGCTATGATGAAGATTATCCAGACTGGCAAAGAAAAGACATAGCAAAGGCAGGTCAACCAAGAGCAACAAGAAAAAGGAAAAGAAATGCCGATGAATTCGAATCTGAGTGCAAGAGGCTACACAAACAACTGGCAAAGGCACGAGAGAAAATAGCGAAACAGCAAAGTTTGGTCGAAGAAAAGAACAAAGAAAAAGACGAATGGCGCAATAAGGCAGAACTCCTGACAAAACGCATAGAGTCTATCGGTGTATGGGCTAGCGAGGGAATGGACTCCGTGGCTGACAAAGGAATATAGGAGAAAGGAAGGAAGGCTTGGGAAATGTTGAAAAACTTCACATTCGACATATCCCGGCTCTTAACTGACGCAGACAATATCATCTTCCAAGGAGACTCGTTAGGATCAACATAAAGAATGCTCGCTCAGGCCATGATCTGATTTTCTAGCAATGTTTAGTCCTTTCCTTCCCTTATGTTGTTTCAATATCAACCCTTGCAATAAAGACCAATGTTCGATAAATGCAATATTCTCTTTTAGACTCCGCATTTTGTAACGAATGAAATGATATATGTGGCAAAAAACGCTTTCCAAATCATCATGCATAAAGCGGTCATAGGATACATTTTTATTTGCTAGGTGTGCATTACGTGAATTTGCTTGATTGCTCTAGGTCTCTTTCTACCTAAGTTAATCAAATCCAATCTCCTACCAAGGCACCTCATCTCCCTACTCTATGCCCAAATCCTGATATCATAAATTTTTCGCATGTCTTGATTATCCAAAAGGTTGGCTTAAATTGAATACCAAGGCAGAAGATTTGGTTAAGCAAAGTGCGCTTATCAGGGACTTTTCAAAACAAGAAGAGTTTGTAATAGCAGGCACTATACACACAAAGCAACAAATTGATAGGGCAAGAGATTTGTTGGTCAAAGGCACACATGACTTACCGAAATACTTTATTTTGACACAATGTCTGAGGATCATTTTTTCGGTCTAGTCCATATTGTAATACATTTAAGGCAATCCAAAATATTTTCAAACTTGCACCTATTCAAGGCCAAAAAGACGTTCAAAGGGTTATCACAAGGCAATAAGGAAGTGAGAAATGATCGGAACCCGCTTGATGATACAAAAGGTTTATGCATAACAACCAAAATTAGCAGGTTTATTCAATTTGAAAAAGACTGCAAAGGCGCAGTGACAAAAATTATATTATATGACGGAGCTAGAAACTCTTGCTGAGTATTGAAAGCATATCCCTACCAACTAGAAAGTGCGGGACGAGACGATGAACTCAAGACTAAGCTATTTGAGACACTTACAATACCATGAATTAATTTGATACAAAACAGGAGCAGATAGATTTCTTAGAGCGATGTTGGTCGAAAGATTTATATGAATAAATTTTCATGACAATAACTACATTGAGAAAGTAATACAATATGACCAACCTATAAAACGGTCTTGACTGAAGCAGCGATCTAAGAATATACATGATACATCGGGATCGGCCTCTTGGTAACAAAATCTACCCGACAAGCAAAATTTGAGGCAAAGATTGAATTGCAGCAGTTGCTTGACAAGTATGAAAAACATTGAGTGTCTCTCTCAAAGACATGCGGGCATTATGACACACAAATTTGCAAGAAAGGATGACACATGCACTAAGGTCTTGGTGTTCGACAAAAGCCAACTTCCTTTTCAGTCATATATATACCCCTTACCCGAAATTTTGACAACTTTTGATTGAAATCTTAACAGACCCATCTCCTGCTTAAGCAAGCATCAATCATTTAACCAAAATCCTTGTCTTGACTGCTACATAAAGTACTCAGGAAATCTTTTGTGATATCTATGCATTCTATCATAGTCTCCAACCTAAAGGATAAACTAGCATCCGCAGTCTAGGCATTCTCTTAAGCTCTATGTATTATTTTTGCATCTAATCTTTGCTAATATGCTAACACAGTTTTGTGCATTTTGTCACTTTATTACGGTTGCTTTGCATTTGAACACTGAAGCTGGTAAAAAATCTGCATTAAGAAGAAGCCGAAATGGCAAAACGAGCTGAAAATATTTACTTCTGGAACAAAGTCTTTCAAACCAGGAGCACATGACACCGAGAGAATTCAAACAATCGTACCACTATGCAAGTTCTTTGTGATAGACAAACAAGATCAGCCAGCGGTATACCCACACAAGTGTCACAAGAAAAAGATTTTATCACCACATAACCAGAACCCGCAAAACCAATAACCCCACACTGCACCCAACTTACACAATAAACAACCTCTCCTCTGCCAAAAATTTCAACAACAACCTTATCCAACACAATCAAGAACAGGAAAAAAGACAAAACCTCGTGCCTTTACTCTATTAGCTCAATCAAGAGATATTGCACCCAACAAACGAACTACTCCGTGGATAGTCATTCTGAAATTCAACCCAACAAAGATCTACACCCATCGCTCAAACATTCAATACCATGACACTGTAAAATACCCAGCACTGAAATGCAAAATTCAGAGTCTGATCGACCAAGGCAAAACAATAATACAACAAGAACCGACAAATGGAAACCGCAACTCCTTAACCACAAATACATTTTGTATACACATTCTATCCATCAAAGTTAGCTTCATGACTTTTTGAAAAGAAAAGCACGAAACATGAAAACACCCTAGCACAACCCAAGACAAATATAATTTTGGACAGCCTCCAAATCCGACAAATCCCACCTCAGTCTGAGGATGCAAGTATCCACACAATCAGAGTCATCGAGATACCTAATCATCACACTAAAGGACGAATGCAGATTCAAGCCAATACATTGGTGTTCAATACAATGCAACTACTTTGTTTCAACTAATGAATCTTTCTTTGACAGCATATCTTTCAAAACAAACACAAGATCCGCAGGCAATCGCAATGGACATGATAGCACTTCAGCCTCATCGGGCTTATAATATGACGACCAGCCACGCCAGGCTTAAAATATGACGACCAACCATGTCGGGCTTAAAATATGACGAGTAGCTTCGTCAGGCTTAGAATATGACGAGTAGCTTCGTCAGGCTTAGAATATGACGACTAGCCACGTCAGACTTAAAATATGACGACCAGCCACATCAAGCTTATAATATGACCACTAGCCTCGTCAGGCTTAGAATATGAAGATTAGCCCTGTCAGGCTTATAATATGATGACTAGCCTCGTCAGACTTAAATATGATGATCAGCCCTGTCCGGCTTAAAATAGGACAAACTCATATATTTCGTTTTGCAGGCACCACTACAATAGGCTCGTCCGCCTTAGAATTGGACATACACACATATTTTACGCTTGTTTTGTAGGCACTACCATAATATGATGATTTATCAAAGGCAATAAACTGGGGCAGAATTTTTGAGGATCCCCTCAAAAATTCCAACAGACGCAAGCTGACACTGGGGCAGAAAATTGGGAATTCACCGAAGAAAGCTTGACCAAGGCCCAGGATTCATGAAAGAGGGCACTACAGGAGGAAGGCGCAGAACAGACGAAGAATGCACAAATCAAGCCTTCCCCCCACAACTCACAAATTTTTTCTTTGAGTGCAGGCATTACGAAAGTTGAAACATAACGACCTTCTTAGCAACATTGCATACATGATAATGTCATTTTATTTTTAGCACTTTACTTTACTTTTTGCTCGCAGGGTACACAGCCCGACACGACAGGCACTTTACTTTTTGTTCGCAGGGTACACAGCCCGACGCGACAGACAAACATCTCCCGACGAGAGGCACTTAACATCTCCTGACGAGAGGCACTTAGCAGCTCCTAACGAGAGGCACTTAGTAGCTCCTGACGAGCAGACAAATATCTCCCGACGAGAGGCACTTAGTAGATCCGGACGAGCAGGCAAATATCTCCTGACGAGAGGCACTTCTTTTCTTCTTTTGCACTATATTTTTGTTCGCAGGGTACACAGACCGACGCGACAGGCATACATCTCATGACGAGAGGCAGTAGCAGTAGGTCCTTTTTACAAGGAGGCAGTAGCAGTTTTCTTTTCATGCAAGAAATAGTGTGACAGTGTCCCAGGATATACAGCCCGACATGACAAACAATTATCTCCTGACAAGACGCACCTAAATTAATATACCCAGAGGAGAAGCATATATTCCTTAACACTCAAAGCACCTGAAAATAGACTAGACAACTACATGATAAAGGAGAGCTCAACTCTACAGGAGAGTTTACTTTATCATTATCTTTGGTTGCACTTATCCTACTTTTGTTTCAGGACACTCTCCGACCCCTTGACAGACCCCTTGACAAGCCCCTGCTCCATTTCACATACCCTTACAGTTACTCCCCAGAAATTACTATCGCATATGAATTTGTGCAACCGCAAAACCTCAAATGCATACTATGCATCATCCCGAAACCCAATCCAAAAAGCCTGACCCTACAAACAATGCTTTTGCTACATCCGCAAAATTATCTATTCCGCGGAGTTCCAAAGCGCTCAAATCTACAGTTCCGTACTTGCACCAGTGATCTACCTAGTCTTCCCTTACCGATTAGGTGGCAGTTCCGTATTCCTTCCTATTCAAGCCTATATGTGTCAGTCGTGCGTGTTCTCGTACCTAATCATGCCTATCTGTTTGAATCGTGCGCATTTACCGTGTTTTGCTTCTAAATATTCCCCAGCTCATTCAAGACAAATACTGAAGGCAAGATGACTCGTTTATCTAGATGAAGTGGAAACTATGTACGTGTAAACTCCTCTTTATGGGTGTGTCGTGCACCACATCTTCATGACTAAGATTATTACAAGCCTCTTTTCCCACGCCCGATCTATCGATGTTACCTTGCCTTCGACAAAGCCACTGTTATATCTAGCAATCATATCTCAGCAAATTTCAAAGTACATGCAAATGTAAACTTCGCATACTCTGACAAGTTTACTCCTGACATCTGAAATCGGGCATCATAAAAATCTCACACAGGCAACATGCCATTCTAGAACTACACACGGCCTGATTCTCGTGAAACCCGAGATATGTAGGCAACTCAGAGACTGGGGTTCAGTCGAAAATACCCCAAAACTCTCATTTTCCTTTCCACCACTTTGTCTATATGTTCTGACAAAATTGGCAACTCTGTCAACTATCTTTTCCCGAAGATTCTTTTCATCATCCCCGAGCAAAGAGGGGCAGCTGTTGACACCCAATTTTGTCCCTCCTTTCCTCTATAATTGGCTATATTTATCTTAATGGTACAATGTCGACTATTTGAGCAAATTTACATTAGAAGCATGCATTTATGTACCTAATTGTGATTATATTACATAATTTTGCATTGTTTAGGCTATTTATCAAAATTAAGGTTGTTTGTGCAATTTAGTACATTTATAGCATTTAATCAAATATTTGTGGCTATTTACACTTAGTTAATTAATTTTGACTTCCATTGCTTTCATATGTGCATCTTTTATATATACATATATATTTTCATTCAGCATCTTTAATTAAATACCGGCTTAATTATAATATCCAGTCAAATTTCTTATAACTTTTCATCCATTTTCGAATTCAAAATCTCTTCCAAAAATTTTATTATTTTATTCATTTATGTAATTACTTCTATTTATCAAATTTCGTTCACTTTGAACCTAGACCCGATATTGAACCAAATACATTTCCCATAATCTTAATTATTTTAAATAAAAATTTCAAAACAAATTTCCTTTCTCACATTCCCCACAAAATCAGATTCCCTAATTATTCCTCCCACTCCAACGTCTTCACCCAAAATTAGGATATAACTTCTCTCAATCTCCCCATTTTTGGAAAAAGGATCAGAATCCCCAACATCTACATAGGATCACCTCAATCACTTCCTATCTCGCTAATCTCTCAACGTCTCTCAAAAACTTTGTTATATGTATTGGCTTTGCTTTCAGATCGGGGGAGTGACGGAATAACCCCCTTTCATCTTCTTCAATTTCTTGCTGCTTTCAATACATACAAAGACATACCGAAGCAATACAAAGAGGAGGGAGATCGGGGACGGGGATGCACATTCAGAAATAGAGGAGAAAAGAGATCGGGACATGAGGGGTTGGATGATAAAGGTGATGTAATGGTGAGGCTGGTGGCGTTACTGGTTTTCTATCGGAATCAGTCGCCGGCGTCACCAAGTCCCTTTTCCCCTGTTCTGGCTCGATCTATACTATGATAAAAAAAGGGAAGATAGAAAGGGAGATAAAAAATTGTGGGTACGGTGGTTAAGCCACCACCACCATCGATACAAAATCAGAGAGGCGCCACCGGAGAAACAAAAATAGAGCAGAGATTCTGTTGTTGTTGACTGAGATCGAAAGGGAGTAGCAGAGTCGTAGCGGCACCGCTACGGCTTGGCGTGGCTCCTCCTCTCTTTTTCGGTACCGTCTGGCTCGTCCCATCGAATTCGGTCACTGGTACTGCGGATTTGTTTCTTCGATTCCGACGACGGGTTTTTATAACAGTTCTGGGTCATCACCCTCGTCATATGAGTAGTTGATTGTGGATCACTAATCTTGACTGTTGAATTAGTGCTATTCTTGTTACCATTGCTACTGGGTGCGTTGTTGATGGATTGGCATTGTCCCTGTCATGATTCTACTCGACCCGTTTGCTATTTGGCCCATTTTCTATTCGACCCGTTTGCTATTTGGCCCATTTTCTATTCGACCCGTTTGCTATACATTTGACAGTTTTGATTTATGCCTGTTGGAATCACTTTATTCTCTGATGGGATCTGTTAATTTGAACACAGTCACAAAGTGTGGAGTTTACATATTTTTATTTGAGGCTTTACAACAATTTGACGGATATACAATGAATTGATGGATGTTACACCGCTTATGGCCAATGAAAAAATACATATACATGTATTGAGGTCTAGGGAGTGATTTGAACACGATACTATACTTAGGCCAATGACGTTTTGGAGGCCAATATAAGTCATGTCCCGTTATTACGTGCCCCGTAAATAAAATAGGCGATGATGATGAGTATACACTTTGCAAAATGAGCATAGAGTGTATAGGAACGGTACCTGGTATGGCAACACGGCCGGCCACCATTGTTTGCAGCCGTATCGACGTCCTGAAACCTCTACCCAATACGACGAAATCTGAGCCTAAAACCTTTAAAAATCTATTTTTCCTTTTTATTACTATTTTATATATTATTATTATTATTATTATTATTTCTATTATTACTTTTATTATTATTATTATTATTATTATTATAGTTTTATTATAACTCTCTTATTATTATTATTACTATTCTACTTTTAATTTTTCTTTGTTTTATTAACTATAATACTAATTCATTTTTCATATTTTTTGCGAGGTAAGCCATGGCAATAAAAGGAAGGCGCTTTTGGAAAAGGACTAAAAATACTTTGAATTATTATTTTTAGTTTATTTTATCATTTCTGATTACCGTTGTTCGCAATTTTCACTAACTTTCGTTCTATTTGTGAAGTACTCTAGATGGAAGCTTGCCAAAAGAAGTCGTCGTAAAAGTTGAATGATTTATATTTCATATGAGTTGTATCTAAATTGTATTGCATAAAGTTTGTGATTATCAGTTTAATTGCTTAAATGCTTTTAATTATTTAGTTTCATCTCAATTATTTAGTCCGTTCGGGAACCACATTTTGTGGAATCTGAGAGGTGCCTAACACCTTCCTCTTAGGTTAATCTGAACCCTTACTCAGAATTTTCGGATCGTAGATCAAGTATCGGAGTTAATATTAAAATTTGCTAGAAATAAAGTAGGTGCACTAATACGCCTAGTTAAAAAAATATGTTAGGTGGCGACTCCAAGTCTTTACCCGTGAGTCGTAATAAGTCGAGCCCTGTTTGTGAACCCTAACGTGTTCGGGAAAAAATGAGTGTCGACAGTTGTCATTATTATCAACTTTCGATATCCTTTGTTATTGTCTCTATAACGTTGCTTTATCGTATTCCGCACTAATCCGGATCACGATCCTAACACAATCATATGGGAGAATCTTCCATTTGGCTGGTTGAAAGTAAATACGTATGGAGGCAGTAACTCAGTGAAGCAATCTGCTGAAGTTGGAGGTTTGTGAGGGATAGAAATGGAGACTTAGTAATGGCTTTAGCTAAAGCTTGGAGCAGTTGCATGGACAATGCATTGTAGCTTTATTCAATGTTTGGACACAATTACCAAGGGAAGGTAGGGAATGCAGCAGGATGGATCAAATGCAAATGCTTAATTTTAGAATTAGGCAACAAGGAAAGGAAAAGGTGTGAACTAATGTTTTTGCCATATGGAACAGGAAAGTACTCTCCCACTTTTTTGGAACCTACACTATGTATACCTAGTTGCTTGCACACTAGGATCAAATGTAAGTGTTAGGAAAGGAAAAATAAAAGGTCTTATTTACTGATAGTGAGTTTTGGACTAAGGCAAGATTTTCAAAGTTAGGGATGCCTAACTTGCATAAGTTTGCGTTACAAATATACAGGTTGTGGTCATGGCCTAAACCCCCATCATGATGGTGAGAATAAAATAAAAAATTAAAAAAGAAATACATACTTCATTTTGATCCAAGTAGTCAGGTAAGGGTTGAATACTTGTTCGTAACACCTGCATTCACTCCCTGAACTCCCTGAGAGTTCAATAGTACATTAAAGTTAACAATGTACCTCACAAATAAAAATTAGTGTAGATATAGAAAGCAAAAAAGTACAGGGCTATCCCCTCATCGCTTTCTTTGAGACATGTCAAAGTTGCTTCCACTCATGAAACGACCTCGGTCAGTCGTTTCGGAAGATAGGACTCCGATTGGTGTGCCGATAATTTCGAAATATTCGTAAGATCCATTAGGACATGTTTGTAAAATTTGAGCTAAATCAGACCTCGTTTGGTAGGCATCGGAAGAAGGTTTCAGTTTTATTATCGATAAATATTAAAAAGATATTTTTGAGCTCGGTTTTGGCGAATGAGCTCCGATTCGAAATCCGAAAGCGCCGTTAGGTTCGTATGATTATTTGTGACTTTTGTGATTTTTCGAAAGTGAATTTTGATGTTGTTCGGCTAGTTTCCGCTAAAATGCCGAAAGTTAAATAATTTGACCTTCTTCCTTTAAATTCGCATCTTGAGTTTCGGGAGTCCGATTTGAGATCCGTCTTCGCGAGTATATTACATATATTTTGTATAACTTACTTGAAAAATTTGGGATCATTTCGACTTCTCTTGAATTTCATTTTAATTTTAATCGTAGTAGCGAAATTATTATTATAAAAATCAATTATGTCGGTGATGCTAAGGGATTTACATACAGAAGCAGAAACATTCAAATATAAGCAGAGAAAAGGAAAAGTTAGAAAAGAGAGAGGAAAAAAGGGAAAAAGGAGTAGAAAAATAGTAAAATTTCTACCCCAAATCTTCAGGTAATGATGTTAACTCATTATCTTAGCTTATTACGTGTGTTTGAATTATATTTTTATGGTAAAAATAGGAATATTAGACATCGCCCTAATGACTTAAACTGATAGTTTAAAGGGTCAATTGGACCCCGATGATGTAAATGATTATATATTCGTATTCAGTGAGTTATGGGCAACATATATATATAATTTATTTAGGGTTTGGTTATGGGACTTTGAACCCTGTACATAGGCCTGGCCTGCGTATTGCCTATGCAAATAGGGTTTCAGGTTCTTAACTGGATTGCCCTAAGACATAAGAAATGAAGCCTTTAGCTTTATTTGATATAATTTTTTCTGCTTATTGAATAGAGCGGGATTGTTTGGCAGTTAATCCAAAGGAAAAAGCAGTTGTTGAGTAGCAGAGCTAGTTTTGGAATACGGTAAGTGTTTATATCCATTTCTTTGGAGGCACCTGGCCTCGTGGATTTTCTACCACGTATTCCTTACGTGTGTAGCTGCCGATAGGCGTACTCATTACGCCTTAGCTTTGGATTTACATTCTATATTATATGTTATGTCCTGTTGTTGGTATTGATTGAGGATCTGAGCATTGTACTCTGGCTGTGAGTTGACATATACTTCCCGGAAGTCGATGAGAGTCCCGTGCGGGTGAAGGGTTATCGTTGCATCATATTGAGGGTAGGAGGATTCCGCCCTCGGAGCAGGAGGATTCCGCTACATCGTATCATATTGAGGGTAGGAGGATTCCGCCCTCGGAGCAGGAGGATTCCGCTCCATTCATTTGGCACATGTGACCCTTTGCATCTCATTTCATTTCATCTCATCTCATTTAATTTCATTTCATCTCATCTCATTCCATTTCATTGCATACTATTGTGTAGATTTTCTGTACATGACTACTGTTCTGCTTATATGTGCATTGCTTATTTGTTGATTGTTGTCTGGTTCCATTTCCCTGACTAACGTATCTATTTTTCGAGATTGCTAGTTTGTTTGCACTTATTGAGTCCTTATTTCTCACCCCCTATTTGTCCTTGTATTTTCTTTTCGTTCGGCAGATTCTGCTCCAGGACCCAGCCAGTCGCGCCGTGATTAAGGAGTAGTACGTTCTCAACTGTCTACTGTGAGCCATCCTGTTCATTGCGGTCAACAACTTCAGATATTACAGTTTTTCTTACTTTTGCTCCCTTCGGGAGGTGTGTATATCTTTTGTCCTTCTTAGATGTCTGATCTGGAAACCTTTAAAACTGTGTTTTCTGGGTAGTGATTTGTATTATTCAGACAGCTTGTATATTTGTCTATCCTTGAGAGTTATCTTATGTTGTTAAAGTTTGGTTCATTTTCATTTCAAGGTAATTCTTTACAATTTATATCGATTCAATCAATAGGGTTCGCCCGACAGGTTTAGGGAGGTGGTCGGGTGCCCACACGGCCTAACCGAGAATTCGGGTCGTGTCAGTTGGTATCAGAGCGAGGTTTAGAGTCGTTCCAGATCATGACAGTGTCTAATAGAGTCTCGCTGATCGGGCGGAGACGTCCGTACCTATCTACGAGAGGCTATGATGGCATTTAGGCAGTTTCCTTTTTTTCTTTCCTCGTCGTGCGTGAGTCTTCTTATCTGAAATTAAATATTTTTATTCTCCACAGTAAATGGTGAGAACGCGCGCGAATGTCCAGCGAGAGGCTGAGGAGCTAGCGGTCGCTCATGTGCCTGCTGCTCCGCGGGTTGGCGATGTTGCCCGCAGTACAGGTCGTGGTCCAGGCAGAGGTAGAGTTGCCCAGGCTGTGAGGATGGTGGATCATGTTGATCCTGCTGCAGAGGTTCCGGTAGTGCCAGCTTTTGCTGGGCAGGGGGAGCAGGGCTTATTCGTTCCCCCGCACTTAAGCCTCGTGAGTTTCTTGATCAATGTCAGCGTATCTTAGATGCCCTTGGATATCTTGAGCAGTATGGAGCTGATTATACTGCCTTCCAGCTTGAGGGTCTGGCTTTAGCTTGGTGGACCGCACTCCGATCAGCTAGGCAGGATTTACCTAAGCTGACCTGGAGTGAGTTCTCTCATCGATTCATTGAGAAGTTTTTCCCTCGCAGTCAGTAGGATGAGAAGAGGAGACAGTTTGAGAGGATTGGACAGGGTAACCTGTCAGTCACGGAGTACGAGCTTTTATTTTCAGAGATGTCCAGCTATGCTCCAGAGCTCGTGCAGGAGCCCTCTGAGAGGGTCAGACATTTTATTGATGGGCTTTCTCCTTATTTTCGGTCCCAGATGGCTCGTGAGATTGAGGCTGGTACTCTATTTGATGTCGCTGTTGATATTGTCAGGAGGTATGAGGCCTATCATAGATTGGAGATGGAGGATTTAGAGCGGGAGAGTAAGAGATCTCGTGGTCCAGGGCATTCTAGTATCTCGTATGGAGGTAGGAGTTATCAGCAGCAGAGTAGGCCTCCTGTCAGACCAACTCAGTTTCCAGCGCGTGGTTCTCAGAACGCGCCTACTTCTTCTCAAGGCCAGTTTGGGTTTCGCCTGCGAGATCAATCTCAGTTTGATCAGCGTAGATTTTCTCCAGGGTGCTTTATCTGTCAAGATCTAGGGCATCATAAGAAGGATTGCCCTTATCTCCATCAGCAGGGTAGTAGCCGCCCTTTCCCTCGCCTTCCAGCGCCTATGTAGCAGCAGCCTCAGGGTGCCCCTCCAGGGTCTCAGCCAGTTAGGGGTGCACCACCACTCGGCAGAGGTCGTGGGCGTGGTCCTAGTGGTCCCTCTAGAGGTGGTCGTCAGAGTAGCGGCTCAGCTCAGCCGCAGAGACAGCTATATGCACTGCCGACCAGGCAGGATGCCGAGGCATCCCCAGCTGTTGTTACAGGTATTTTATCTGTTTGTGGTCGAGATGCATATTCTTTGGTGGATCCGGGGTCTACATATTCATATGTATCTCCTTATTTTGCTTCGGGCTTTCATGTTGATTATATGCGTCTTCGTGATCCATTCTGCATTTCTACTCCTATTGGAGACATTATCATTGTGGATCGAGTTTATCCAGCTTGTACCATATCTTTTGGGGGTCGTGAGACACTTGTAGATCTTCTAATTCTAGATATGGTTGATTTTGATGTTATTAATGGCATGGATTGGCTGGCGTCGTGTCATGCCACATTAGATTGTCATGCCAAGTCTCTTCAGTTGTCTCTTCCTTGTTCAGCACCGGTGGTGTGGCAGGGCTCTTATTTGCCACCCATAGGGCATGTTATTTCTTTCCTGAAGGCAAAGCGGATGATGGATAAAGGGTGTTCAGCGTATCTTGCCATGGTTCGAGATACCACTGTGGAGATTCCATCTCTTGATTCTATTCCTGTCGTTAGGAAGTTCCCTGACGCGTTTCCAGATGATTTGCCAGGACTTCCTCCTGATCGAGAGATCGAGTTTGGCATTGATATTGTGCCAGGGACTCAGCCTATTTCTATCCCTCCTTATCGCATGGCCCCATCAGATTTGAAGGAGCTGAAGGAGCAGTTGCAAGATTTTCTTGATAAGGGGTTCATCAGGCCGAGTATTTGCGGATATGTATTGATTATCGTCAGCTAAATAAGGTCACCATCAAGAATAAGTATCCATTGCCTCGCATTGATGATTTGTTTGATCATTTGCAGGGTGCCAAATTCTTTTCTAAGATCGATCTGCGATCTGGTTATCATCAGCTAAAGATTCGCGAGTCAGATATCTCTTAGTATGCTTTTAAAACTCGTTACGGCCATTATGAGTTCCTAGTTATGTCTTTTGGGCAGACTAATGCCCCTGCAGCCTTTATGGATCTCATGAACCGGGTGTTTAAGTCATTCCTTGATTCCTTTGTCATTGTCTTCATTGATGATATTCTTATTTATTCTCGTAGCCGTGAGGAGCATGATTATATTCTGAGTGTGGTTCTTCAGACCCTCCGTGATCGTAAGCAGTATGCCAAGTTCTCAAAATATGAGTTTTGGCATGATTATGTGGCATTTTTGGGTCACGTGGTATCTAGTGAGGGTATCAAGGTTGATCCGAAGAAGATTGAAGCAGTGCAGAAATGGCCTCGTCCTACCACTCCGACGGAGATTCGCAGCTTTCTTGGATTGGCAGGTTATTATCGGAGGTTTGTGGAAAATTTCTCTACTATTGCAGCTCCCCTGACTCGCCTGACGCAGAAGGCGGTTCAGTTTCGATGGTCCGATGAGTGTGAGGCCAGCTTACAGAAGCTTAAGGCCTTATTGACTTCAGCTCCAGTGTTATCTCTTCCTTCGGGCACCGGTGGATTCATAGTTTATTGTGATGCATCTCGTGTGGGCCTTGGTTGTGTTCTTATGCAGCACGGGAAGGTAATTGCTTATACTTCCAGACAGTTGAAGCCGAATGAGAAGAATTATCCGACTCACGATTTAGAATTGGCAGCTGTGGTCTTTGCTTTGAAGATAGGGAGGAATTATCTTTATGGCGAGCCTTGTGAGGTGTATACGGATCATAAGAGTCTGCAGTATCTTCTCTCTCAGAAAGATCTTAACGGCCGACAGCGGAGGTGGCTTGAATTGATTAAAGATTATGATCTCACTATCCACTATCATCCTGGGAAGGCGAACGTGGTAGCAGATGCTTTGAGCAGGAAGTCCATGGGCACTATGGCTTTTCTTTATGCTGACATGAGACCATTGGCCCGAGAATTGCAGTCCCTTGGCGACTCTGGCATGAGATTTCTTCTCCCAGACTCTAGTCGAGTCTTAGCATGTACTGCAGCTCAGTCTTCCTTGGTCAATCAGATTAAGGGAAGACAGTTCGAGGATCCTCATCTGCAGGAGTTGCGTGGTCGTGTCCTAAGTGGAGGAGTTCCCTCCTTCGAGCTTGATTCAGATGGAATTCTTCGGTTTAATGGTCGACTCTATGTTCCTGATGTTATGGATTTGAGGCAGTCAGTGCTCGGTAAAGCTCATAGCTCGCGTTATTCTATTCATCCTGGTATTACAAAAATGTATCAGGACCTCCGAGAGATATATTGGTGTGAGGGGATGAAGAGAGATGTATTTGATTATGTATCTTGTTGCTTGAACTGTCAGCAGGTTAAGTTCGAACACCGGAGACCAGCAGGGTTAGCCCAAGCATTGCCCATTCCCGAGTGGAAGTGGGAGCACATCACAATGGATTTTATAGTTGGTCTCCCAAAGAGCCTGCGGCGCCATGATTCAGTCTGGGTCATTGTCGACAGACTGACTAAATCAGCTCACTTTATCCCTGTAAAGACTACTGATTCAGCTCAGAGATTGGCTCATATTTTCATTGAGCAAGTGGTTAGGTTGCATGGTACTCCTATATCCATTATCTCAGATCATGGTTCCCAGTTTACTTCTCAGTTCTGGCAGTCTTTTCAGAGAGAGTTGAGGACCCAGGTGCAGCTTAGCACATCATTCCATCCTCAGACTGACGGTCAGTCCAAGCGGGTTATTCAAATTTTAGAGGACATGTTGAGAGCTTGTGCATTGGACTTCGGGGGTTACTGGGATGATCATTTGGCGTTAGCAGAGTTCTCTTATAATAATAGCTACCAGTCTTCCATTCAGATGGCTCCATTTGAGGCCTTATATGGTCGTCGATGTCGTTATCCTATTGGCTGGTTTGAGTCTCAAGATGTCGAGGTGATGAGTTCAGATATGGTTCGTCAGACTCTTGATGTTGTTCGTGTTATCCAGGATCATTTACGGAACGCCCAGAGTAGGCAGATTTCATATTCGAACCGGAGGAGCCGAGAGTTAGAGTTTGAGGTCGGGGACATGGTATTTCTGAAAGTGTCACCGATGCGAGGTGTAAAGAGGTTTGGTAGGAAAGGAAAGCTTAGTCCCAGGTTCATTGGCCCTTTCCGTATCGAGAAGCGTATTGGTAAGGTATCTTATCGGCTCGACTTGCCAGCTTCTATGCCAGTTCACCCAGTTTTCCATGTATCGATGCTCCGAAAGTGTATCCGAGATCCTTCCGAAGTAATCGAATTAGATCCTGCTCAGCTAGATGTGAACCTGGCTTACGAGGAGTTCCCAGTTGCTATAGTTGTGCGTGATGTCCGGAAACTTCGTTCGAAGCAGATTCCGATGGTTCGAGTGCGATGGAATAATCGTCCTTGTAAGGAGGACACTTGGGAGCTTGAGTCCAGTATGCGTGAGAGGTATCCTTACCTCTTCGACGATTCAGGTTCAAACTTGGTCTTTAAAGCCTAAAAGCTCTTATCATTGTATATGATTTTGGTTTCGTAGTTAATGTTATTGAAAATTACTGTAAGCATTCTCATTAGAGGTGTGAAATCTATTTCAGACTCTTGCTCGTTCGAGGATGAACGAGAGTCTAAGTGGAGGAGAATGAAACGACCTCGGTCAGTCATTTCGGAAGATAGGACTCCGATTGGTGTGCCGATAATTTTAAAATATTCGTAAGGTCCATTAGGACCTGTTTGTAAAATTTGAGCTAAATCAGACCTCGTTTGGTAGGCATCGGAAGAAGGTTTCAGTTTTATTATCGATAAATATTTAAAAGAGATTTTTGAGCTCGGTTTTGGCGAATGAGCTCCGATTCGAAATCCGAAAGCGCTGTTAGGTTCGTATGATTATTTGTGACTTTTTTGATTTTTCGCAAGTGAATTTCGATGTTGTTCGGCTAGTTTCCGCTAAAATGCCGAAAGTTAAATAATTTGACCTTCTTCCTTTAAGTTCGCATCTTGAGTTTCGGGAGTCCGATTTGAGATCCGTCTTCGCGAGTATGTTACATATATTTTGTATAACTTACTTGAAAATTTTGGGATCATTTCGACTTTTTTAGGGTTCCATTTTAATTTTAATCATCATAGCAAAATTATTATTAAAAAAATAATCAATTATGTCGGTTATACTAAGGGATTTTAGCATCAGTAATACATACAGAAGCGGAAACATTCAAATATAAGTATAGAAAAGGACAAGTTAGAAAAGAGAGAGGAAAAAAAGAGAAAAAGGAGTAGAAAAATAGTGGAATTTCTACCCCAAATCTTCAGGTAATGATGTTAACTCATTATCTTAGCTTATTACGTGTGTTTGAATATATTTTTACGGTAAAAATAGGGATATTAGACATCGCCCTAATGACTTAAATTGATAGTTTAAAGGGTCAATTGGACCCCGATGATGGAAATGATTATATATTCGTATTCAGTGAGTTATGGGCAACATATAAATATAATTTATTTAGGGTTTGGTTATGGGACTTTGAACCCTGTACATAGGCCTGGCCTGCGTATTGCCTATGCAAATAGGGTATCAGGTTCTTAACTGCATTGCCCTAAGACATAAGAAATGAAGCCTTTAGCTTTATTTGATATAATTTTTTCTGCTTATTGAATAGAGCGGGATCGTTTGGCAGTTAATCCAAAGGAAAAAGCAGTTGTTGAGTAGCAGTGTTTATATCCATTTCTTTGGAGGCACCTGGTCTCGTGGATTTTCTACCACGTGTTCTTTACGTGTGTAGCTGTCGATAGGCGTACTCACTACGCCTTAGCTTTGGATTTACATTCTATATTATATGTTATGTCTTGTTGTTGGTATTGATTGAGGATCTGAACATTGTACCCTGGCTGTGAGTTGACATATAATTCCCGGCAGTCGATGAGAGTCCCGCGCCGGTGAAGGGTTATCATTGCATCATATTGAGGGTAGGAGGATTTCGCCCTCGGAGCAGGAGGATTCCGCTTCATCGCATCTTATTGAGGGTAGGAGGATTCCGCCCTCGGAGCAGGAGGATTCCGCTCCATTCATTTGGCACATGTGACCCTTTGCATCTCATTTCATTTCATCTCATCTCATTTCATCTCATTCCATTTCATTTCATACTATTGTGTAGATTTTCTGTACATGACTACTGTTCTGCTTATATGTGCATTGCTTATTTGTTCATTGTTGTCTGGTTCCGTTTCCCTGACTAGCGTATCTATTTTTCGAGATTGCTAGTTTGTTTGCACTTATTGAGTCCTTATGACTTACCCCCTATTTGTCCTTTTGTTTTCTTTTCGTTCGGCAGATTCTGCTCCAGGACCCAGCCAGTCGCGCCGTGATTGAGAAGTAGTACGTTCTCAGCTGTCTACTGTGAGCCATCCTGTTCATTGCGGCCAGCAACTTCAGATATTACAGTTTTCCTTACTTTTGCTCCCTTCGGGAGGTGTGTTTATCTTTTGGCCTTCTTAGATGTCTGATCTGGAAACCTTTAAAACTGTATTTTTTGGGTAGTTATTTATATTATTCAGACAGCTTGTATATGTGTCTATCCTTGAGAGTTATCTTATGTTGTTAAAGTTTAGTTCATTTTCATTTCAAGGTAATTCTTCACAATTTATATCGATTCAGTCAATAGGGTTCGCCCGACAGGTTTAGGGAGGTGGTCGGGTGCCCGCACGGCCTAACCGAAAATTCGGGTCGTGTCAACTCAACTTCTAAGCAATGAACACGAATACATATATTGTGGTTCCTTCTGGCAAAAGAGCCAAACTAGGCTTTCGATGTACATGTTTGCACCCCCAAAAAGTATCACAATTGCTAACCTCTTTATATTTGATGGAGTCGTTTGTTGGATTATATATAGTGAAAGTTGATCCAAACTCGAACAAAATATCACCCATATTGGACATGTAAAAGAGTGGAGAAAACTGATATTCCTCAGGATCATCATGAGGTTGAGTGATGGTAAATATCTTTGTCCAAGATTCTTAATCATAAATAGCCTTTCACTCGAAAAATCACCTAAACTTGTCCAAGAATCACTATTTAGACTATATATTCTAACCTCATCACGATGGAAAGTGGAGAAAATAACCACTACCTTATAATCATCATGAAGCTCATCATATTTAATACCATGCAAGAAACACTGAGCATATCTAGAATCATCAGAAATATTTTTGAACATCCTAAGTGACGGATTCTAAAAAACAAGCCTTGTTCCTTAATGAAAAGACAAAACAATCCATTGACGAGCCCAACATCCACACAAGTTTATTGCAGTCTTTCATAGGGTAATCCAACTCAAATGCCCTAGCACCAACAGAGTCACAAAGCAAAGTGCTAAGGGAACAGTCCACAAGATTGGACTTCGGATGACCCAATAAAAGCATAAGTCTATGGTGGGTGTAATCCTTATTATTAGCAGATATGCTGAGATGGGTCTTGACAAATTCAGGGCTAGAGATTAAAGCAAGCCAAGATTTTGAAACACACCTAAATTGAACGAGGGATTTCACTTGTAGCCTTAAGAGGATTTGAGTATTCATGAGTTCTTCTGGCAGAAAAGGAATTGTCAAGGTTCTTTAACCTCATATTCCTTCATAACCCACACATTTATATGAGAGCATAGAAACAACCCTTCCTATCACTGCCAGGCACGGGTTTAGATCAAAATCTCTTTCTCCATAATAGGGAATCTCCAACTTTTCCTATTTCCCATCTGCCAGATCAATAGACATGATGCCCCAACTATTATACGAAGAAGTATTTTCAACCCAATGAAGCTTCCCATTCACAAACATACCCTCCGGCTTACATACTAATAGCTCCCCACTCTGAAAATCACCTAAACATGTCCAAGAATCACTATTTAAACTATATATTTTGACCTGATCACCTGGGGTGGCCCAATTGTGGCCTAAAGCAAAAATTTAATAAACTTCATATATATATTTTTTTGAAGTTATTTTTCCTAACTTTTCAAGATAAGAAGTTATTAAGTACAATGTTGTTTAATCAAGTTCTCTAAAGTTTCTTCTCAATTGACAATGTTTTCAGTACATCTAATATTGAGACATTATTGGTAGTATTAAGTAAGACTTCAGTAATTGAAAAAGAATCTATTGGGTCAACATTGTAGCAATTTTAAATATTAACTTATAAGCAATATGTTTGGTAACTGTAGTAAGTTTTAGTAAGTTTTAAAATTGTGTAGATCGATTTATTCCAAAAAATAGTAGTCTAGAATTAAAATGGGAGGAATTGAGTTGGAGTATCACTACTATAATACAACTCTTTCAATGTTTGAATTCACTGTGATTAACAAGACAGGTATTTTGATTCTATAGTTAATTTAGAAAAATTAAACTAAAATAAAATAATGAACTCATATAGACTAAAAAAATAAATATTGGAAGAGAAAGAACAATCAAACACAAAAAATGGCGGTAAAAGCACCAATCAATTAAAGATAAAAATTTATTTACATTTGCTCACTCTTTGAAAAATTTAAATTAAATCCAAGAAATAAACATAAAATTCAAACCTTTATAGAAATAATAAATAATTGTTATTATTATAATAACACTAAAAGAGTACTAAGTATTTTTTTAGAAATTTGAGGCCCTTAATATATAGGGGTGGAGAAAATAACCACTATCTTATAATCATCATGAAGCCTATTGTATCCAAAACCATGCAAGAAATAGTAATCGTCTCCAGTATCACACAATTTCTTAAACTTTCTAATCGGTGGATTCCAGAGAAACAAGCCTTGTTGTTCAATGAAAAGACAAATCAAACCTGTTGACAAAATCCAAAACCCACACACTCTTGGTGGGGTTTTTCATAGGATAATCTAACACAAATTTTTTCTTGAAATGGGTTGAAATTTAAACTTCTTCCAATATATAGGTGTGTCCGAAATTTTTTTCCCAAAAATGGTAGAAACGCCAAGGGTCATGGCGTTTTCTATATAAACTTTAACGTCCATTTGTTAACGGCTCGTTAGTTTGATCTATACAGAAAACGCCATCCATCTTGGAGTTTTTAAATATTATAAAATATTTAGAAAACTCCTTTATTGCTGGCGTTTTCTTTGATAATTTGTAAGTACTTTTGCTTTCTGAAAAACTCCATCTTAAATGAAGTTTTCTTTAGTTGTCACTCAATAGTCAGGCTTTTCAGCTTTTCAGCTTTTGTAAAATACACAAAAGATGGCGGTTTTAGTAGTGGAAATAGTACCCACAATTATTGCCTTCAGCAAAGATTTTCTATATATATATAACTGAAGGTGGGAAAAACTTTGTAATTATCTCCCTTTTATACACCATTCAGCAAATGTTATTGAATTTCTTAGCTTTTTTCTTCCAGCTATTTCTTAGTGGTTTATTGAGGAAGAGTTTTAGTTATTCTTCTTAATCTAGTAAGTCATATATTTTCTTGATATGTTTAATTTTTTTTTTGATGTTGCATACTTATTGATAATTATTATTTTAACTGTAACAGGGTTAAAAAATGTCAAATAATAATCGTGTGAGAGTTGCATTTTACTGGGGCGGACACATTATTTCTGAATTACACAGTTGATTACAGTGAGCGTCCTCGTGCCATCGTTAAAATATCGCCAGGTGTTGAGTATGATTGGTTGGTTAGGAACCTGCATATTAGAATGAAAACCAACCTTGAAGAGGTAAGACTTGTTATTTCTAGGAGATGGCTACATTCAATTGTGCAGGATTGTGCTCGTTACGTAGAATTTCCAATTGCTGATACTGAATCGTTGAAAAAAAATTTGTTGACACCTGATACTGTGTGTTATATGATAAACCTTAGTTTGCTTGAGATGTACATTAAAACTGAACAGTTGGAGGTTAATGAGCATCATGTTAATGAGTCATTTTCTGAAGTAATGAGTGTGTTACATGAATTTTTCACTTTTACAAGCTTGTTAACACAATGTACATCGCATCAATATGATTTACTGTTAAGCAGTCAAGGCCAGGGTTATACTGATTTTGAGATGAATATTTTCAATCACAATAACCCTTGTTATGGTTTTAGAGATGGTGCAGGACCTAGCAGGACACTAGAATTTCCTGAGATACGAAGAGTATCTGAAATACAAGTTCGAGTAGAGGCTGATCATCATGCTAATCAAGGGGATGATGATTCTGAAGGTGACATCCCAAATGACCAATATGATTCTGATGAGATAGCAAGTTTTGGTGAAGAAAGTGGTGGTGATGATGATGACCAACATCCAGCCGAAGAAGTACCCAACATACCACTTTATAGTGAGTATAACCCATTTATTTATGATCTTCAAGGACTGCCAGAAATCTTTGCTTCTACCTGCGAGTCAGAGGGTGTTCGCTGCAGGATATGGATGGATGATAACACATATGATCTTGAGGCTGGAATGTTGTTCCAAAGCAAGGACATGTTAAAGAGCTCCATTAAAAAGTGGAGCTTGCAGAACAATAGAGAATTTAAGGTGTAGGAATCAAAGAAAGAACATTGGACAGTTAAGTGTAGGCAGTGGGAGCCTGGTTGTAATTAGATGCTCAGAGCCAGGAAAACGTCAACAAAGCTATGGAAGATTGGAAAGTACAACAGAAAACACACTTGTCAAATGGGGGTAATTGCATTTGATCATTTCAACTTAGACACAAACATGATTTCCTCTATGTTGTTAACCCATACCAGGGATAGTCCTTGGTATAATGTGAAAGATGTAATAAATACAGTTACACTTTCGATAAATCATGTTCGAGTCTTTGTCGCAACAATTTGCCTCTTTTATGAGTAAAAACCAAACAAGCTAAACTAATCTATTTTTTATTCATTAACTGGTTAAGGAAACACTTCATTCATTCGTGGGGAAGTGACATAATATACAAATCCACCATCTGTAACCTATCAAAATATACAAATCCACAATCTCTTCTCTATTTTCTCATTTCTAAAAAGCGCAGTTGATCAATGTTATTTGTAAAGGGGAAACTTGATAATATGAATAACAATAATAAAGCTATTTTGCGCTCCTAAGATTTTGGAAATAATCTTGAATTACATAAAGTGAGATTAAATTAATGTTAGTTAAACGAACACCAATAAAAATAAACTTTTTAACAAACAAACTAATTAAGAAGATAAATACTTACTTGTTTTACAAACTGGTTGCAGTCTCTGTCACAAATTTTATTTTTCTTCGATTTTGAGTAAAGGGGGACCATTAGTGGGGTGGGGGACCATTTTAATGGAAGAGGTTGATGATGTGAAGAAGGAATGGGGTGGGATCGTGAAATTTTACGCAGTGAAGTGGGGACCATGAGCTTTTTAGTAAAAGTTAGGGCAGGATCAGCAAAGGAAACCTGAAGAAGGTAAAGAAGGTAAAAGGGTAAAGTGCATATGTGTTATTTTGTGTGTTTTGATATGGGTAGATATTTATAAGAAAAACGCTTATAAATATTAAATTATCAAAGAAAACGTCAGCAATAAGGGATTTTTTTGAATTTTTACAATATTTAAAAAATTTCAAGACGGATGGCGTTTTCTGTATAGACTAAACTAACGGGCCGTTAACAAATGGACGTTAAAGTTTATATAGAAAACGCTATGACCCTTGGCGTTTCTACCATTTTTAGAAAAGAAATTCTGACACACCCATATATTGGAAGAAGTTTAAATTTAACATCATTTCAAGAAAAAATTCATCCAACTCAAATGTCCTAGGAGCAACAGATCGTCACAGAGCAAAGAGCTAAGGAACCGTCCACAAGATTGTACTTAGGTTGAACTAATCTAAGCATAACTCTATGGTGGGCTAACCGGTATTATTAGCAGATATGTGGACATGTGTCTTGACAAATTCAGGGTTAGAGATTAAAGCAAGCCAGCATTTTGAAACACACCTAAATTGCAGCAGATATTTCACTGGCAGCCTTAAGAAGATTTCAGTGATGAGTTATGTTGGCAGAAAAGGGACTTTCAAGCTCGAATCTTGCATGGAAAATTTACCGTGGTTAGCAAGTTTGCTCCATTTTGCGTGCAGATCATCTCCTTCAGATTCCATACGGATTTGCATAAATTTGAGTAGACTACTACATACTATGTTTAACTAATGTTTTACGTAGAAGTAGCAAAACAAGACTTGCATGGTACCTATTTTTATATGTTCTGACCGTATCCTCTTAGTAATGGAAATCCTTTCATGAGTACTTGTTTTACAGGGTTTTGTTTTGGAGTTTCAATACTTGCCTTGAAAGGCTTAGTTTTGTTTTCAATAGTCCTCTACTTCATGTTGTCACTAGTAAACCACTTCATTCCACCAATTATCTAAAATCAAAATATTCTTTGCGTAGAACTTTAATATAGTTGTAACTTCATGGGTCACTGATGTTGGTGCATGATTCGAAACTAGATGAATGAGTTGACGTACGTCTATAGTATTCTCCACTTAATTACCAAGGCTTATATCTAAGACGACACGTATTGCGCTCTTACCAGTAGAACAAAAATAGACACTACTAAAAAAACCGTCATTTTCGACCGCCGAATCGGTCGAAATTCGATCGACCTATCGACCATATTTCGACCGATTGCGGTGGTCGATAAAATTCAGGTAGAAATTCAAGTATCGACCGAAATTCGGTCGAAGGTCGACCTAGATTCGACCGAATTTCGGTCGATAGGCCTTCGACCGAATTTCGGTCGAAGTGTATTTCGACCGAAATTCGGTCGAAGGTCTGGTAATTTTTTTTGACCAACTTTCGACCGACAGTCGGTCGAAAACCTGTAAAAACCTGCAACATAAAAGCTGAAATTAGGCCTATACCACCTGTAAACACGCAGAAAAACCAGTCACAAAACATTCATAAACGCTATTTAAACAAGGCTAACAAAGCCAAACAATAGTTCGTTCAAGTTCTACAATATTCAAACAAACTAAACAAATAGTTTAAAGTTCAACTTTCACTACTAATGGCTAGAAGCCGAACTAGACTCGGCATCAGACTGAGAAGGTGAATGGTGGCTATGTCTGCTCTTGCTCTTTCCCTTTCCCGAGCTATCACGCCTTCCTTTACCTTTTCTTTGGTTCCTGAGGATCTGTTGCATCATTTCATGCATTTCTCTTTGATGCGCCTCCTGTGATGCGCGCATCATTTCATGCACTTCTCTCTGATGCGCCTCTTGTGCTAAGCGCATAGCTTCATTTTGCTTTCTCAGTTCTTCGATCTCCGCTTGCATCTGTGTCATTTCTGGAGCGGGAGCAGAGCTTGCTGGAGCACTTGAACACGAGCCCAAATAGTTCGATTTATGCTTGGCAGATGAAGCGATCCACCCTTAGTAGATGCCCGAGCTTTCTTCCCTTGCTCGCTCTTCCTCTGAAATTCGGGAGTACCCCAATACTGCAGCAGCTCTCTCCATTGATGATCATAGAGGAAGCCGGGCATTTTCCCATTTTTGCGCGCATTGTACATTGCGTTCTTGTACACATCCGCGCATTTCTTAGGGAAGTTACAACGGACTTTATAGTCCAGAGCCGGATGCCACTTACACTGAACCTGCAATATTCATCAAAATATTTTATTTAAACATAATCATTAAGAAAACCTGCAATTAGTGAAAAATCTTATGCATATTTATCACCTCAAAACCTTGCATTATCTGTTGCTTTACATGAGGGGGCACAGCGCCCCAGGATGGCCATGATTCCTTCCATTGAGATTTCATGCATTTCGTCAGCACAGGAGTAGCATCAGTGTTGGGGCAAAAGCTACGTAAAAAAACAGATGGGTTAATAGAAATACTAATATTTAAAAGCTTACTGCTAAATAGATAAGAACTTCATAAATACTATACTTACCCCTTATCCCCCTCGGGATAAATAATCAAACGCCCGTCTTCCCAAGTGCCAGGCTCACCGATGTAATATGGCGATCTGGGATCATAGTACGGAATCTCCTGCTGTACCGAAGGGCAGGTAGGGCTAGATGGGTCGGAAGGCGGCTGAGTCGACCCAGACGGACTAGTGGACTGTGTGGGATCGCCTAGTCCGGGAACGCCCTGGGATGGACCATCCTGGCTCTCAGTCATGTCATAACTACTGAAGTGATGCCTCCAACCAGTATGGCTCGGAGGCATGCCAGGTGGTCTGAAAAAATCCGGACTGTATCCGGCAGGTGCTCCTGTAGGAAGCGAATGCGGCACCTGGGACATGCCGGGCGGCCTGAAAAAATCTGGACTGTTTGCTGCTGGTGCTCCTGTAGGAAGGTGATGCGGCACCTGAGAGGTAGGAGTCTCCTGTGCCGGCTCACCTGAAGGCTCACATGCCTTTCCTTTCCCCTTCCTTCTTGAAAACACTAGAGGGGGAGGACTGTCCTGTGCCGGCTCACGTGAAGGCTCAGCTGCCTTTTTAGTCCCCTTCTTTCCTGAAAAAATATTCTTCATTCCTGTTGACACATTCATTGCACAAAAATTAGACGGGTTAAATAGATTAAATAAACACATTCATTGCAAAAAAAATAGGCGGGTTAAATAGATTAAATAAACACATTCATTGCAAAAAAAATAGGCGGGTTAAATAGATTAAATACACACATTCATTGAAAAAAAATAGGCGGGTTAAATAGATTAAATACACACATTCATTGAAAACAAATAGGCGGGTTAAATAGATTAAATACACACATTATCTTCTTAGTAAACAAAAATCTTGACCCAATCATTGTAAACAAAAATAGTGAATACAAATATCTTCTTATGTTTATAATTAAAAAATTACATTAAACTAGTAAATTACTTGTTTGATGAAATGCCCCAAAGAAACAATATTATCTAATAACACCCTATTAATTAATATTATCCAAGCAATTCAAACAAACAAAAGCTTATTCGTTTTAGGCATAACATGTTCATCTTCTCAACAATACCAAGGCAAGAACACATTGCAAACAAAACTACCAAACAATACCAATTCAACTACAACAATTCCAAACAACACAAACCTAACTTTGTAATAGCTAACAACACCAAACAAGTTGTTCAACATCAACTATACTACAATAAGCTTTGCTAAC
The DNA here is from genome assembly GCA_029990175.1 of Petunia secreta. NCBI lineage: Eukaryota > Viridiplantae > Streptophyta > Magnoliopsida > Solanales > Solanaceae > Petunia > Petunia secreta. The sequence goes on from JARKIP010000061.1 coordinate 321,121, forward strand.
TAATAAGTAACTAAATATGCAACATTAAATATGCAAAGTTACAAAATAATTAAAAAGTTAATTAAATTCGGAATAAATAAAAAAAAAAAGTACCTAAACGTTGATTTATGCTCCTATAGCACGTACAATTGAATCCCCACTGCTTATATGCTTCAAAACTACAAAAAAATTGAGTTAAAAAGTTAGGGTTCAAGTTTTACAAAGTAATTAAAGTAACCCTAAAATTAAAAATTTACCTTGAATTTGTTGTTATGGGTAGTGATTAGGAGGGTAGATTGTGTTTAAGTGTTGATTTTGGGGGTGGGTTTGGGTAGATTTCGGGTTTTTTGAGGTTTGAGGGTGTTTAGAGAGAGAGAAATGGTTGGGGAAGAAGAAGAAAATGGAGGAGGAGGGCTCACTGCCCTAGTTATCATCGCGTGGGTCGACCACCACGTCGACCGAAATTCGGTCGAACACGTATTTCGACCGATTTTCGGTCGAACATTTTCGTGAAGTGAACTGTTCGACCGAAAATCGGTCGAAATACGTGTTCGACCGATTTTCGGTCGAAATAGCGTAGTCGAAAATTCCGGTTTTTTTTAGTAGTGAGAAGGGCAATTTGGAGCAGAGAACTGCTCAGTTGATTGTATAGTTTGATTTGGTAGCAGAATTTATACTTTTGGTGTCGTTACTCAAATTATAAGAAGTCACGAACAGAACTCAAAATTCAACAACTACTACGTCTCAATCTCCAACATGTTTGGCTCAACTACGTGAATTCTCTATATCCATCTATATAGACTAATACAATAGAAATAAATCACTACCTAAAAGTAGGATGAAAATTTTCTGTTCATTCCCTTTAATCAATAACCTATTGTCAAACTTATAATTTTCCATGTGTTAAGTTCCTTTTAGCTATCATATTTTGAAATGGAGAAATGTTTACATGGACTTAATTTGAAAACAGAATTTCAATTTTGGTGCCTGCACTCTTTAAGGCCCATAAGCATTCAAAATTCAACAACTACGGCTCAATCCTCTAACTTGTTTAAATCAAGTATATGAAATCTCTAAGTCCATTGTCTTTCTAGTCCAACACAATAGATAAATTTATAAAAATCTATTGAAAATTATCAATCTTGTACGATCAGAGCTTTTAAACGTAGCTTTAACAAAACCCATTATTTTTTACAATGAACGTGTGTATGTATTCAACATATTAACACGAAACCACTAAAATCTTAACAAATATTAAATTTTAACACATAATTTCAAGAATAACATGAAAAGTGCATAGAAAACACAAGAATAGATATAGTAAAGCTCAGACAAAGCTTAAGGGTGGCAAATGCTCCTACCTGTGTTGTTCAGAACTAATGATTAGCTATTTGATGCGAAACAATCGTCCAGTGTAATGGAAGAAGAAACAGGGAATATCCATGCTTCATCAGTTTTATCCATTCAGTCAGCAAAGGCTATTAAAGACACTGTTTGATAACATGCTCAAAGAAACTAAACTCACTTCCTGAAATGCTCTATCCTTGCAATAAATCATTGCTTATGTCAAAGTTAGTGCCAAATTGAAAGACATTTAGCACAGGAAAAAAAAATTATGAGTAGCAGCAAGGGAAAATATCAAAACTAGAGACTATGTCGGACCATAACCCCTTTTCCTTATTTTCTCTATTAAGTATTCTCCTGTAGATTATTGAAGAAGAGCCCTAGATCAAGCATAACTGTAGCAAGGGCTACACCAAGGTGCTAATGCTGCATTTACCTGACATAATTTCCATGTTCGTGGTGTTCTTTTTTTTCTTACTCTAGAGGGACGGACAGCATCCCTCTTCCAGGCCAATACAGCTCAAGAAGAGAAACAATGTTGAGTACCATTTAGTTTGAAGATGGAGATATCAAGCACTTCAACGTAACCAAACAACTGTTCTTGCAAAAATAATTGTTGTTTCATGAAAGAAAAAGGACTACATGATTGCGAGAGAATATAGTTTAAAGATCAACACAATATGGAATCTCATTGTTGTCTTTGTGACACATTGAAACAAAATTAACATAACTTGAGAAATTAAATATGAATCAAGAACTATTACTAGTTAGGAGTTTTAAATACACTATTATCTTCATCTAAGCTTTTCAGCCTTCATAGTTGTTGCATCCTAGATACATTTTTGGCAAAAGGGCCAAACTAGGCTTTCAATGTAGATGTTTGCTTCCCAAAAGGAATCACAGTTGGTAACTTCTTCATATTTGATGGAATCATTCTTAGGATTGTAAATCATGAAACGTGAAGTACCAACACTAAACAAAATTTCACCAGTATTTGACATGCGAAAAATTGGGACATATTGATATCTCACGGGATTATTAATACTATTGATGGTACTATATAACTTTGTCCAAGATTCTTTAACTCCATACACCTTCATAATCCACACATCAATGTGATAGGTGGGATAATTACAGAACACAGAAAGATCATTTCCCAACACTGTCACATATGGCGTTAACCCAAAATCTCCTTGTCCATAGTAAGGCATCTCCAACTTTCCCCATTTCTCATCTGCCATATCAAGAGAAACTATGTCCCAACCATTATAGTAACTTTTTTTATTAAAAAAAAAGATTTAGTGACTTTTCTCTGTCAATATATTAACCACACTCACATATTCTGAGTAAAAAATATTGGGTTCAGTTGAATCTATAATTTAAAGGCTATTATTATCTAGGATTGATAATCTTTAATAGATTTCATATAGTCTGCTTAAACTAGTAAGAGGATTAAGCCATAGTTGTTGATGTTAAATTTTGAACTTGTGGGTTTTTAAGTTTTTATAATTTGAGCGCATACACTGAAAATAGAAACTCTATTTTCAAATCAAGACTGTGAAAACATTTTTGCAATTCAAACTAAAAATAGCTTAAAGGAACTTAACACATGAAAAATTAGAAGTTATTGATTACAGGGAAGGATAACAAATTTTTCATCCAACTTTTAGGTCGTGATTTACCACCTGTTTCTATGTTTAGGTTATAAAAAGATGGAGTCTATTATAGTCATTATGATTATGATTACGGTTATCATTATCCTTATCATAATCAATTAGTATTCAACTAAAAAATTGAAAAGAATGAACAACTAAATTGAAGGTCAAGTGTCCAACATAAAACAAACTCCTAAATATAAGGTCAAAGTGCACCAGGAGTGTCATGTTGAGCACTTAAAAAGTCCTATTCTCGAAGCAATATCATATTTTTCTCACCAACCCCACACCAAAAAGAATAAAAATAGTTCCATGTCCACGTTGTCCACCCAAAATAACCGTTCCTTTTAGCTGCAAATCTCCTGTTCTTTCTCACCAAACTAGCAAAATATTTGCTTCATCTTGTTATGGAGGAGGAGTTAGTCAACCAATTCTCAATCCATTACAACTTTAATAGTGTAACTTATACAAAGGCAGATAAAGGACTTAATTATTTAAATTTAACTAGTTTGACATAATATCTTTTTTTTAATTATAGGTCGGAAATTTGATATTTCTTGAAATTTCGGTAAATCTTTACATATATGTGTATAATTCATGTCAAATATTGTGTTTAAATTATAACTTATTGTAGCAAATATAATGTCTTATTTCCATGATACTAATTTCACTTTCACCATTACATGATAATTTGTGGCAGTACAAAATTATAAGTTTAACAACTATACTTGGAACCATGTTGTGCTACATTTTCAAAGTAGTTAAGGTTAGGTCCATCTTTCCCATACCAACAAAATATCCTTATTATACCTATATTTGACCAATTAAACAGGTAACCCCATTATATATTATCATTCATGTTCATTACAAAGTTTTCTTGGAAAAACATGAGTTTTACTTTCTTGAACTCATTTTTTCAAAGGCTATCTCTAAGGCTACCAGTATTATGGTATGCAGCAACATGGACAACCCTTTTAACAATCATAGTAGCAGTGGCTTCTTTCTCACCAGAATTAGCCTTTGTTTCGTCGATAACGCCATCTTCTTCCTTCTCTCAAGCATGTCATAGTAGAGGATCAGTGAGAATTCCATTGGATCTTCCAATAGAGGTGTTTTGTTTTCCAACTCAAGTTTTTAAAAGGTCTAATATGGATTTGATTGTTCCTCCAATTTTTGCAGCAACTATTGTAGCTGTCTCGGCTTATGTAGTTAAAGCTTTGGCTTTATGGGAAGCTGATGATGAGAATAATCAATTTTGATTCTTTTTTTACTTTGTTGGCTTTTGTGTATTTGTTCGAATATTGTTCACACTTTGTTTTATTACATGGAATAATATTCATCCAGTCCCTAGTTTCTCCTAGAACTGCAATTCTGTGGGATTTGAAGTGCGAGAGAAGTTGTTGGAATTCTACGAGACTGCATAAAATTTGCATATGACAATGTGTTATCCCCTTGCAGGTTGATAATAGCCATGTGAGTAGCTTTCTTGAAATACATCTGCTTGTTGTAAAACGAAGATTGAGCTATATTCTACTAATTCCTAGTAACAAGTTGTAAAAAGTATTTACTGTATATAATTACTATCTTCCCTTCTCATAAAAGCCATTCTTATTGTATTGTATTGGAAAGAATTTATACTTGCAAATTATAATGGCACGACAAAGCTAGGTTGTTCAAATTGTTGAATGATAAATTCTTTTCTGAGTGTATACCATCTGACATTTGAAGTCAATAGGACACTGATTCAAATTCAAGCTGAGTAGATTCATTATGGAGCACACTCTAATACCAAGAAGTTCTCTATTTTCATCGGAAGGCTTGAACTCGAGATCTTTAATTAAAGATGAAAGAATCTCAATCATCTCACCATACTATTATTGGCTTCGAGTATAAAATGTCCTCTATAACTACATGGCGACAATTTTATATATAGCTTTGATATTAATTTAGTAGCAGTTCAATCCCACAATATATTTTTTCGCAATCATGGAATACCAAAATCCATTGAGGGTCTTGATAAAACAAAAGAACAAGAACACAAGAAAAGTCTTCCGACACATAGCCACTTCACTTTTCCTATGTAACTTCACTTAAAAAAAGTAGAGTACCAAATAAAGTTTCTCCTATCTAACTTCACTTTTTTGATGATATATAATTATTTTCTATAAATCGGATAACAAATAGTACATGATTTGTCAATCCGAGAAAGCTAATGAACGACTATATATAGGCAGAATAACTATAGTATCAAATTTTCACCCGTCGGACAAAACTTGTGCATAATAGCACATTTTAGGTATTCAAAAAACTTGTGAATTCTCTCCTGTTTGGTAAACACAGTTCTTTTTTCATTCTTCATATTGTGTAGCATCTAGTTTAACTCTGGATAAAATATAAACGGTGGCCTAAATTTCACCCTATTTGTGCAATTTCCCCAGGTTTTTTCTAAAGTGTGCAAATTGAGCAAAAATTGGAGGGTTTTTCCGTATTACTCCACAATAACATTAGGTGCTATATAAATATTCACTTCTAATTGTTTTCAACTTTCATAAATTTACAAAAGGGTACACCTACTTGTCTTCTTTAACAAAGAGAGCTTTTGCAGCAGCAGAGAAACAACAATGGCTGACGATGATTATGATATGGATGGAGCGTTAGTACCCTTTTTATCTTTTTATTTCACTTAACTTTAATGCTTAATTTGTTTATTTGTAGCTTATAATTGATTGAATCTTGAAATATTTGCTTATTTAGTTTAGGGTTTTATGGATTCTTGGTTTGTTACTTTTTCCTATTACAACAACATATCTAGTGCTATCCCACGAGCGGGGGTTGGGGAGGGCGAGATGTAGGCAGACCTTACCCATCAAGGTGGAGAGGCGGTTTCCGATTGACCCTCGGGTAAAGAAAAAGAATTTTGAAAACAAGTTTGAAATAGACCAAGATTACTTTTTTCCTGTTGCATACCAAAATTAAACATATAGAAGTGTCCCTTTTGTTAAAGTTTTAACTTTTAGATACAATTAAACTAAAATGTTTCTTTTTGCATGGCCTAAAAGATAAAAGAAAAGTTAGCTCCTAGGGATTTGGTCTAGTGGTAAGAGCTCGGGTTGTGATGTGCTGGGTAGGTGCACGTTACTGGTTAGAAATCTGCTATTGGCACAAGCCGGGTATTTAGGTGGAGATGGTTAGAGGGGGTGGGGGGGGGGGGGGGGGGCATTATTCCACTGGACCTTGGGGATTTCTTGGCTATCGAAAAAAGAAAAAAGACTAGGGAAACTGGAGCTACGTGTGAGGAATGAATTGAAGATCCCGTATAAAGAAGTATAAGTGCCAATGAGTCGCCTCTGTTACAGTTTAAGTTGTAGATGAGGTGATTCACACTATCCAACCTGAAGTATCTATGTATTGTTGGTGCAGTCTATTTGTAGAAGGACCTCATAGGATAAGGTGGACAGATACTGTTGTAGAGGCTGCTCTACAGTGGATCCTTGGAATGCTGTTTCTTTTGGATCATTTGTGTCAATGTAGAGATTATTGTGAAACTTGCTAATTAGTTTATTTAAGGTAGTGTGGCTTCTAAATACTATTTTGTGGAACCAAATTTGAAAAATATAATACTTTAACTTGTTTAAGTAGCTGAATTTCAGAGGACTTTCAAATGATTGGTCGTGGGGTTGATTGAGTAGAAAAGGGAGGTATGGACTTTGTTGTCTTCCTCGGTGCATCTCTGTGAGGGGTAAATCTTCATAAAAAGGGAAAACTTTCGTTTGGACTGTGGCAGTGCTGGAGGTTAAGTTTATTTAGCATTGATGTTCAAAGAATTGTCCTGAACAGTTCAATGGAGTGTTTCAGAATTATTAAAACAATTGACTTTTCAAAACTGCAGCAAACCTTCTGTATGTATCAATATTTATAGAGTGCATGCTTAGACATGCTGTGGAGATTTCTGTTTTTTCTCGTATCAAGCTTTCCCTGCAATATATGCATATATGCTATTCCTTTTTCTAGCCAGTGATGAGGGCTTTTTGAAGTGGTCAAACTACTTGTAGCTGGTTTCTTGTTTGCCACTTTCTGATTTGTTGGTTCTGATGATGAATTATATTGGATTTTGGTAAACGTCAGTGGGTTTATACCTAATGCATTTGATCTGTATACATTTTGTGCAGTTACGTGGACGAGCCTATAGATCCTGAGCCTGATGTAAGTTGATTTATCTTTTTTGTACTCCTCATTGTGGATATGTTGGTATCTAAATGTTGCATAGGTATTTAATGAAGTGTTTTACATTACTGGCTAAATGTCAGGAAGGAGCTGAGATTGAAGAAGATAATGGCAACAATGAGGACATTCCAGATCCTCTGCTGGGAGAAGGTGAGGAAAAAACAGATCAAGAGCCTGTTGAGCGACCTCGGAAGACATCGAAGTATATGACGAAATATGAACGTGCAAGGATCCTGGGCACACGTGCACTCCAGATCAGGTCCTTATGTTTTTACCAATTTTGCCTTTTGTCAAGATCATATTTTAAAGTTCGAAAACTTGCGAAGCCAGATGCAATTTTTTATGACTTGCTGAGTTTTTGTGCTTGAGCAGCATGAATGCTCCTGTGATGGTTGAGTTGGAGGGAGAAACTGATCCTCTTGAGGTAAGCCTCTTTTTTTATCTACATTAAGCATATAATGTCTGTTTGGTGATGTTTCTAGATTGCGTGATGTCTTTTCTTCAATGTTCATCTTTGTTAAAAGATTGCAATGAAAGAGCTCCGACAGAGGAAGGTACCTTTCACAATTCGCCGTTACCTACCTGATGGAAGGCAAGGCTTCTTTTCTCTTTAAGAATATGTGTTATTATTTTCTTATTTTTCGGCATTTAAATAACATTTTTATTTTCCAAAATTATTATTGCTTTCTTAATTGCTAGCCTCAGCCTATGTCTCATCATTTCCCTCACCTAAACATAATTTATCTCTTCTTGGTATGTAATAGTTATGAAGACTGGGGAGTCGATGAATTGATTGTTGAGGATTCATGGAAGAGACAAGTCGGAGGAACTTGATGGCTGAAGTATGCTTCCTTTGCTTGTTGGCTCGCAAGCAGAGGCGGATTTACATGAGACTAATTGGTGCACTTGAACCCATCCTTCTTTGGGTCAATATATATTTTATGTTTGAAACAATAGACATTTAGCTGTTTTGCTTTACTGGGAACCATTGTGAAAAGCACATGTACTTCCTCTATGCTTTGCTATTTTACTCTCTTTCTCGTGTTCCATTCCCAGTTTCTTTCCGTCTCATGAAACATGTGGATTTAATCCATAAGTTTGCTTCGACATAAATATTTTGTAAGATTTAAGTTACAACTTAAAAGTTGCTTAGTGGTATTTTATTCCAATCAATTTTGTTATCTCTCTCTCTCTCTCTCTCTCTCTCTCTCTCTCTCTCTCTCTCTCTCTCTCTCTCTCTCTTCGATTTTAGCAATACAAATGGAGTTTTAGTGGTATCTCACACTTATTTAAAACTTGCACATTTTTAATTTTTGTGGCATTAATCTGTCATCAGGGTTCTACATTTTATTTCTGTTCTATTTTGCAATATACGGGGCATCTCGACAACATTGGTAACCGAAAATTAAAATTTAACAGGATGTCACGAACTTCTAAACAAAATTCATGCGTGTTATAAATAGTTCACACTTATAACTTTTTGGTACAAAACTATAGCATATACATTAATACTCCCTCCGTCCCATTTTAGTTGTCGCTTTAGGTTTATGCACGTCCATTAAGAAATCAATAAATAGGGTATGTCTTTTACTATTTTACCCCTAATAAATGAAACTGGATTGACTTTTCTAGGAAATACTTCTTTATTAAATATGGGCATAGTTGGAAAGAATTGGTAAAAAATGTCTTGAAATGCTAAAGCGACAACTAATTTGGGACAAATAAAACTTGCTAAAGTGACAACTAAAATGGGACGGAGGGAGTATTTTCAATAATTAATTCCTTGGTAACTGTGTTTTAATGGACAAAGAATAATAATTGATTCAAAAAGATTGATCTAAAGATGGAAATGCGATTGTCATAAACAAGACATTAAAAATGAATATTCGCGAAAAAGAAAAATAGAAGCAACTGAGTGGTCATAAATATGTTTTCTAAATGTCAATGTAAAATACCCTTTTCAAAATTCCAAAGTTTCATGTTTTTCAAATTTTCTACACAGTAAGAAAAGCTGTAAATGATATTACAACGCCTTAACTATTATTATCATAGTATAATAAAAAACTTCATAATTTCCTATATAGTGCTCATTAAATCTTTTTTAAACATTTTGAAGTTTTCTTCATTCAATAATCAAGTTACAATTAAGTTTGGAACTTTGAAAAAGCTTTTTATAACCACAAGAAAAATGTCATTTCTGTCAACACATTATACTAATTAATATTAAGAAACTACATTACATTCTTGTGTTCATCATTTGACTTTTTTTTTAATTAATTAAGAAAATTAATTATTTTTTATATGGTCATGTAATAGTAATGCAATCAATCTCATTTCTAGTATTTAAGTTTTTTAATTTCAATTTTTCGATAGTAAAATCTTTTGCCTAATATGTTAAAACTTTGAATTAAACTACTTAAATCTTATTATACGTCAATAATCTTGGTAACAATCAAAACTAATGCAGTATATTCATACAAATAGCTAACGTTTTGTTAATTTGAAAGAAATTTTACTAATATAAAATAAATATTACTAATATAAAGGTTTTGGGGGATTTTTTTTTAATTTTTTTAACCTAAAGCCATATAACAAGCTCTGTTAACCGAAATAAGCATTCGAATGACCAACCATCAGAAGGAGAAAAGCTCTAACACGGCTGCCAATAATACTAACACTCGACTAAAGAAACTTTGACTTCCTTAACCGTGTAAGACGCTCCATCAGCATATGTCCCTTTGAAGCTGCCAGTCACTAGGTTGATCTTACATGTTGATTTGCCCTTACAAGCCCTGAATCCCCCGTTGAGGGAGGGCTCAAGCAACTCAAATCCATAAGCATGGATCCTAATCAAGGTAACACTATCCTTATCAGCCATTCAAAAGAGCATTCTTTTCCACAGCTAACCAGGTTAATCCAGCCTTTAGAGTAACATACCTTACACTTGTACTCCACGTTGCATGGAGTTCAATCGGGCATAGTATGATCTTTTAGAGAACTGTTTTGTATACGTGTGTTGCACGTGACATTAGACGCTTATATATAAAAACTAGAAGACATGCCTGTGCTAGTGCTATGCACGGGTGTCAGATGTCATCTTGTCTAATCTATATATATATATATATTAAAAGACATGTAGTAGCCACTAAAAATTAGCCAAGTGGCATATCAAGAAAAAAGTTATAATTTTTTAGGACAAAGTAGTTTTTTAGTTAGAATATAACCAATTTTTAAACCATTTTTAATTGTTAGTTTTTTAAATTTAAAATATTAGTTACTTTTCAAATTGAAATAAAACATGACAAAAAAAAAAAAGATAAATAATAAAGACCTAGACAGATTGGTGGTTAACTTGACAAAGGTAGATAACTATTAAAAAATATAAATTTAAAATAAAAATGAGATAACTACTGTGGTTAATTTGGCACATGATTTGGGATAACTACGAAAATTTAAAACACATAAAAACTAACTTGGAGCCCACGTTGCATGCTAAAGCCCACAACTTTTCAAACATGATCATCCACGTTGGGGTCCTAAGAATTAGCCAAGTAGTTTTCATGATCCTAAAAATTAGCCAAGTAGTTATCAAATTTAAACGGCTTATTTGCATGATATTTACAAGAAAGTTTAAAGCTATGATTTTAGCAAAATCAAAGATAAACGAAAGTAAAAAGCACGCACGTATTTTTCAAGATAAGCTTACACTCAATTTGGATGGTTGTTACCCATTGTTCATAATGTGTTGTATTGTATTGTATGGTATGGTATTGTATTGTATTGTGTTGTACAATGTTTGGATAGATTGTAATGTTTACCGTGGTTTACTAATTGAGAATAAGGTAAAGAGTAAAATGAGAATATTTAATAATAAGTGAGGGCATGGTGGGTTAGAAAAATAGGTAATGACGCGATCCCACCAAATCGGTCGTTACATAAAGTGACAGTTTTCAAGGTTATATAACCATGAATTTAACGATACCATACAATATTAATTAGAGAAACAATCAAAACAAACGTCGTACTCATGGTAACAATACAATACCATATCATGGGTTACAACTAAGGGTGGCTAACGGTCCGGTTTTGACCCGACCGGACCGGAATCGGGCCGGAAACCGGCTCGGACCGGTCCGGACCGGTTGAAACCGGACCGTTTGCCACTAACGGGCGCCGGTTCCGGTACCGAACCGGTGCCACGAAACAAAACCGGGCGGACCGGTATTTTTTTGGACCGGAACCGGCCCGGACCGGATCGGAACCGGCCGGACCGGACCGGTCAAAAAAATAAAATAGAAAAAGAAAAATCTGGATTTTCTAGCCGTTGGGCAACGGCTCTTTTGACCCCCTAGCCGTTGTCCAACGGCCAAAAACGGTCAAATACACCCCTCTACCACCCCATAACTACCCCTAACTATTTTTTTCTATAAATACCCCCATTATTTCATCATATTTTCTACACAAATCTTCCAATTCTCTCTAATTCTCTCTAATTTTCTACAATATTGCTATTGTTCTACTTTGGCTATTTGTTAAAAATTTATAATTTGGCTACTTTATCAAGTTCTATTTGGAGTTTCTATCAAAGTTATATTTGGCTACTTGGTGAAGTTTATAAATATCAAGTATTGGGTTAATTGGAGGCGCTACGTGGTTGAAAATATCAATTTGGCTATTTTTGCAATTTTTCGATTATCAAGTATTCAACTAATTAATTGAAGTGGAGGCTCAAGTTTCAACTTCACCTCAATTATACGGTTATATTTGGTTGGTCGTTCCTACTTCTACTCTTTTATTATTTTTTTGTCATATATATTTATTTTATTTGCTATTATTATGTCTCAACGAGGTTCAATTGGAACTAGTAGTGGGGGGCGGGCACGTGGTCGTAGGGGAAATAGGGGTAAAGAAATTGCTGGTAGTTCTAGTCAGTTCACCCACATAGATGATTCTCAACATTATCATAATATTAGCGCTGATAATATACTTGATCACGAAATGTTAGAAACACGATATGGGAATCAAAGCGGGGGTAATTTAGAAGAAACACCTGAATTTCAAGCTAGTCCACCCGAAGTTCAGTCAGACTTGCCTCCTGAACCTCCTACTAGAATACCGGCTAAACGTAAGGATAGATCTGATGTGTGGGATTTTGCATCAAAGAATGTTGCAGCGCAGACGGCCTCCTGCGGGCTTTGTGATAAGGTGTGGATTTTTAGAACTGGGGGTAATGAGGGTGGGACGGGTAAACTTAGGCAGCACTTACAAAAGAAACATCCTAAAGAATGGGCAACGCGGGCGGGTGGTATATATTTAGGGACCGAACATGGGGGAGTAGCGCATGATTCTTCTTCGGGTATCCAAGCAAGAATTAACCATTTAACAGGAGGGCTTCTTACTTATGATAAACAAAAGGATAGGGAAGAAATTGCTAAACTAGTTGCCCTCGAGGGTTTACCTTATAGTTTTCCTTCTTGTACTGGTTTTGTTCGTTATGTTCAGGCTGTATATAATCCCTCTTTTAGAGGTTTTCCAAGAACTACTGTTAAAAATGATATTGTTAAATTTAAGAACGAATATCAGGATTATTTGCGATATATGTTTGATAACTTTGACACTAGAGTATGTCTTACTACGGATATGGGTCGTTCTACTAATGGATGTGATTATATTACTGTGACTATTCATTGGATAGATCCTGATTGGGTTTTTCAAAAACGTATTATTGCTTATAAAATTGTTGATGAACCACACACGGGAAATTATATTTGTAACAAAGTTTAATCAATTTGTCGTACGTACTGTTTAACTAACAAAGTTTTTAGTATTACGGTAGATAATGCTACAAACAACACAGATGCACTTAGGAGCTTGATACCTATTTTGAACCCTCCTTTTCCTGATTTTTTTCATGTTAGGTGTGCATGTCATATTTACAACTTAGTAGTAAGAGATGGTCTTGTCTTGTTTAACGAAATTATTGCAAAGGTGCAGATAGCTATTACTTATATTTTTAGAAATAAAAACCAAGAAAGAAGACGAGAATGGGAAAGAAAATGTGTAGAATTAGGAATGCCAGTTAGGAGAGTCCCAAAGGAAGTTTGTACTAGGTGGAACACTTTATATGAGGCATTGAAAGTTGCTTATGAATATAGACTGCCTATTTCTCAAATGTATAATAGGCATTTTATGCAAATCTATCACCTTCAAGATCAAGATTGGCAACTTGTTCAACATCTTCTTCAGTTTTTACATAAATTTTATCAAGCTACTTTAGAATTTTCCGGTCAATATTATCCAACTACTCCTACCATGTTATATTATATAGCTGGAATATCGGAATTATTGAAAATGTATAAACAATATGAAGTTTACTTACCGGCTGTAGAGTTAATGATTGAAAAGTTTAGAAAATATTTTTTTCCAATTCCTCCTCTTTTTTACATTGCTTCTGTGTTGCATCCTGCTTTTAAAATTAAGTTAACTGAACGACTTGTTAGAGAAGTATATGCAAATTTAGAAATTAATCCAGATGAAATTGCTACTAATGGGTATCCAAGTGTAGACGAGGCTGTTGCTAAAGTTTATGCAGATACCGTGGCTGTTTTTGCAAAGTATAGAGCTTGGGCAGATACTGCAGAGCCAACGGAACCAATACTATCCACCGGGCAAAGTTCTTCACAGGCAGGAGCAAGAATGCACACTTTTGGGGGACTTGACGAAAAGTTGCTTTCAGAACAGGACGAGTACGGAGAGGAATACAGCGAGTTCCAAGTGTATTTAATTCAATATCCAAAGAAACTTAACAACTTTGGAACTGCGAATTTGTTGGATTATTGGAAGAATCAAGAATCGCAATTTCCAATTCTTGCAAAAATGGCCCGGGATATATTAACAATTCAAGCTTCATCAGTTGCATCGAAAAGCGCTTTTAGCCAAGGAAGATTTCAAATTGGAGATCACAGATATTCATTGAGAGAGGAGGCAATGGAGACAGGAGTTTTATTCAGGGATTGGATCAGAGCAGAGCGAAGAAACTTTGGTCTACCAGAACTTACTAAGGAAAGGGGCAGAGCATATATCGATCAAATTTTGAGCGACGGAACAAGTGAAGGGAGTCAAACCGGCAATGAAGAAGAAGAAGAAGAAGAAGACGAAGAACCAGAAGGAGATGATGAACAAGATCAACAACGGCCAGTTCCAAAAGAAAAGCCTACAACTATCCTCAAGAAACTAGCTTATATGTTTAAAAGAATGTAATTTTTTAAATAAGAATTTTGAATTTACAAGTTTGAAGTTTAGATGTAATTTGCACTACTTATATCTTAAACAATTCAATAAAATTGCTCCAAGTCTTGGAATTCAATCACAACTATTGTCTTCATACTTTTTATTTTTAATTTATAGATTGCGCAAAAAAATACTACAATTAATTACTAGTTTGTAAATTAGTTCAAATATTGAATTTTGAACTTAAAGAATTAATTCAAAATTTGAATTTACTAAAATTAATTCAAAGTTTGAATATTGAACTTAACAAATTAATTCAAAAGTTTGAAATTTGAATCATCACTTCAACAATTTCATTACTTCAAAGTTCAAATTATAAAAAATACTACAAGTTTTTTAATTCTAAGTTTAAACTTTAATATGTACAAGTAAAAACTAAATAATATTTTGTTGTAATATTTTTCAAAGTTTCCACCACTTTAAATAAAACTCAATGGAAAAAAAAAAAATTATTTGGGCCGAACTGCCGGACCGGACCGGACCGGCAGATTGGGCCAACGGCTCTCTTTCAAATATAGCCGTTGGCCAACGGCCAAAAACGGCTATATTTGCCTATCACCCCCCCCCCCCTAAATGCCCCCCATACCACCCCAACCTATTTTTATCTATATATACTATAATATTTCATCATTATATCACACAATTTAGCACTTTCTATCAATTTATCTCTCAAATTACTTTCAAAGGCTATTTTCTAAATTTCTTCCAAAATCCAAACAATTATAATGGCTGAAAATCAAGCTCCCGCTGCTCCCGGTCCTACTGAACGAAGACGTCGTTCTATAGTGTGAGAACTTATTATGAAAGATACTGAAACTCAGAAAGCTAAATGTATCCTCTGTAACAAAGAGTGGCAATTTTACAGTGGACCCAACAATGGAGGGACGGGAAAGTTTAGGCAACACTTAAAAAAAAAACACAGAACCGAATGTGATAGAATAAATGGCTTTATTCCGCGTGATTGAAAATTTGAGGAGATGGCTAAGGGAATATCTATTTCAATTATGTATTTTCGAATTTCTAGTTTATTTAGTATCTTTGTAATTTTTCGATTTCTACTTTGTTTTGTCATTTCAATTATTTATTTCTCATTCAATAAACGTTTGTTTTGTTTCATAAACTTTACATTAATAAAGTAACAAACTAGAAGACGTCGTTCAATTATTTATTGATCATTCAATAAACTTTACATTAATAAATTTTAAAATATAATTTACATAATTATTTTGTTTCATTAAAAAATATAATTTACATAATTATCACAAATGATGTTTAAATAAATTGTTAAGTTTTTCAAATTTTAATTTTATTTGTCTAAAAAAAACAAAAAAAAAAATTTAAAAAAACCGTTTACCGGCCGGACCGGACCGGTACCGATCGGACCGGACCGGTACCGACCGGCCTAACGGTCGCCGGAACCGGTTCCGATCCGGCACCAATGGTTGAAACCGGCACGGACCGGACCACGCCGGTTTTGAAATTTTTTTGGCCCGGTTCCGGATCGGAACCGGACTCCGGTACCGGTTCCGGACCGGACCGGACCGCTGGCCACCCTTAGTTACAACCATCCAAACAAGCTGTTAGTTTGCAGGCTACCGAACTTTCTTTCTTGGCGCACAAAAGTATAGTGGACAATTCTTCTAGATCTGAAGCCTTTCGATACTTTTACATTCTTCAGTTTATGTTTTAAGATATACTGTATATACTATTTGATCAATATGTATCTGCCTTTTAATTAATTTTTTATTAATGATGTTACTGGGTCAGATAAGCTTCTTCTTTTCCTTTTATTTTTCATTTTGAATCTCTTACTTTCCGATTAAGATATGGCAAAACAATATCAACGCTATGTAACTAAGATTGACAAAAGTGTCTTATGTTGTTGTCTTTGGTGTTTCAGGAAAAGAAAACTTCCTATATTATTCTTGACTTTTCATATAATTTGTTTCAAGTATGAGTGTAAGTGGGCGGGCAGTGTGCAGATAGAAAACTTATTTTGATTAACAATTTTATTAGTTATCACTCTGTTATGATTAAATCGTGTGCAGATATATTAACAACCCAATGCTCCTGGGTAATTTCTCATCAACAACAGTGGCGTATCTATTCACGGGTTACCGGTGTCATCCGACACCACTAAATAATTTTTTTTTGTTAAATATGTATATAAAATATTAAGTAAAAGCAGAAAATTGCCTATAAAATAGAAAATGACACCACTAAAATAAAAGGAATAGTAGTTAAGTTGGTATAAGCACATGCATTTTAATTGCAGAGTCTAGGTTTCAAATCCCAACAGTAGCAGCACCATACTTAAAAATTTTTTAAACTATATTCCGACACTACTAACGAAAATTTAACAATGCGGCTTTCTAACTTATTGCCGTTGTGTTATTTTTTGGATAATACTTTCTTTAGAATTATCTTTGGCTAGAGAGATACAGTAATATGTTAGACATCTTTTTTTTTTTTTTTCCAGGAATAAGCGAGGGTGGGCAAAGGAGACGTAGGGAATCTTGATTTGAAGTTTGAACAATGCAGTTCTCATGAAATGATTAAACTTTTTTCAGGAATAAGCGAGGGTGGGTAGGGGACACTACTAAAAAAACCGTCATTTTCGACCGCCGAATCGGTCGAAATTCGGTCGACCTATCGACCATATTTCGACCGATTGCGGTGGTCGATAAAATTTAGGTAGAAATTCAAGTATCGACCGAAATTCGGTCGAAGGTCGACCGACATTCGACCGAATTTCGGTCGATAGGCCTTCGACCGAATTTCGGTCGAAGTGTATTTCGACCGAAATTCGGTCGAAGGTCTGGTAATTTTTTTTGACCAACTTTCGACCGAAAGTCGGTCGAAAACCTGTAAAAACCTGCAACATAAAAGCTGAAATTAGGCCTATACCACCTGTAAACACGCAGAAAAACCAGTCACAAAACATTCATAAACGCTATTTAAACAAGGCTAACAAAGCCAAACAATAGTTCGTTCAAGTTCTACAATATTCAAACAAACTAAACAAATAGTTTAAAGTTCAACTTTCACTACTAATGGCTAGAAGCCGAACTAGACCCGGCATCAGACTGAGAAGGTGAATGGTGGCTATGTCTGCTCTTGCTCTTTCCCTTTCCCGAGCTATCACGCCTTCCTTTACCTTTTCTTTGGTTCCTAAGGATCTGTTGCATCATTTCATGCATTTCTCTTTGATGCGCCTCCTGTGATGCGCGCATCATTTCATGCACTTCTCTCTGATGCGCCTCTTGTGCTAAGCGCATAGCTTCATTTTGCTTTCTCAGTTCTTCGATCTCCGCTTGCATCTGTGTCATTTCTGGAGCGGGAGCAGAGCTTGCTGGAGCACTTGAACACGAGCCCAAATAGTTCGATTTATGCTTGGCAGATGAATACAGTGTTCCAATGCCATAAGCTGAACCCTTCTTCACCCCTCCGACCCTTAGTAGATGCCCGAGCTTTCTTCCCTTGCTCGCTCTTCCTCTGAAATTCGGGAGTACCCCAATACTGCAGCAGCTCTCTCCATTGATGATCATAGAGGAAGCCGGGCATTTTCCCATTTTTGCGCGCATTGTACATTGCGTTCTTGTACACATCCGCGCATTTCTTAGGGAAGTTACAACGGACTTTATAGTCCAGAGCCGGATGCCACTTACACTGAACCTGCAATATTCATCAAAATATTTTATTTAAACATAATCATTAAGAAAACCTGCAATTAGTGAAAAATCTTATGCATATTTATCACCTCAAAAGCTTGCATTATCTGTTGCTTTACATGAGGGGGCACAGCGCCCCAGGATGGCCATGATTCCTTCCATTGAGATTTCATGCATTTCGTCAACACAGGAGTAGCATCAGTGTTGGGGCAAAAGCTACGTAAAAAAAACAGACGGGTTAATAGAAATACTAATATTTAAAAGCTTACTGCTAAATAGATAAGAACTTCATAAATACTATACTTACCCCTTATCCCCCTCGGGATAAATAATCAAACGCCCGTCTTCCCAAGTGCCAGGCTCACCGATGTAATATGGCGATCTGGGATCATAGTACGGAATGTCCTGCTGTACCGAAGGGCAGGTAGGGCTAGATGGGTCGGAAGGCGGCTGAGTCGACCCAGACGGACTAGTGAACTGTGTGGGATCGCCTAGTCCGGGAACGCCCTGGGATGGACCGTCCTGGCTCTCAGTCATGTCATAACTACTGAAGTGATGCCTCCAACCAGTATGGCTCGGAGGCATGCCAGGTGGTCTGAAAAAATCCGGACTGTATCCGGCAGGTGCTCCTGTAGGAAGCGAATGCGGCACCTGGGACATGCCGGGCGGCCTGAAAAAATCTGGACTTTTTGCTGCTGGTGCTCCTGTAGGAAGGTGATGCGGCACCTGAGAGGTAGGAGTCTCCTGTGCCGGCTCACCTGAAGGCTCACATGCCTTTCCTTTCCCCTTCCTTCTTGAAAACACTAGAGGGGGAGGACTGTCCTGTGCCGGCTCACGTGAAGGCTCAGCTGCCTTTTTAGTCCCCTTCTTTCCTGAAAAAATATTCTTCATTCCTGTTGACACATTCATTGCACAAAAATTAGGCGGGTTAAATAGATTAAATAAACACATTCATTGAAAAAAAAATAGGCGGGTTAAATAGATTAAATACACACATTCATTGAAAAAAAATAGACGGGTTAAATAGATTAAATACACACATTCATTGAAAACAAATAGGCGGGTAACATAGATTAAATACACACATTATCTTCTTAGTAAACAAAAATCTTGACCCAATCATTGTAAACAAAAATAGTGAATACAAATATCTTCTTATGTTTATAATTAAAAAATTACATTAAACTAGTAAATTACTTGTTTGATGAAATGCCCCAAAGAAACAATATTATCTAATAACACCCTATTAATTAATATTATCCAAGCAATTCAAACAAACAAAAGCTTATTCGTTTTAGGCATAACATGTTCATCTTCTCAACAATACCAAGGCAAGAACACATTGCAAACAAAACTACCAAACAATACCAATTCAACTACAACAATTCCAAACAACACAAACCTAACTTTGTAATAGCTAACAACACCAAACAAGTTGTTCAACATCAACTATACTACAATAAGCTTTGCTAACTAATAAGTAACTAAATATGCAACATTAAATATGCAAAGTTACAAAATAATTATAAAGTTAATTAAATTCGGAATAAATAAAAAAAAAAAAGAGTACCTAAACGTTGATTTATGCTCCTATAGCACGTACAATTGAATCCCCACTGCTTATATGCTTCAAAACTACAAAAAAAATTGAGTTAAAAAGTTAGGGTTCAAGTTTTACAAAGTAATTAAAGTAACCCTAAAATTAAAAATTTACCTTGAATTTGTTGTTATGGGTAGTGATTAGGAGGGTAGATTGTGTTTAAGTGTTGATTTTGGGGGTGGGTTTGGGTAGATTTCGGGTTTTTTGAGGTTTGGGGGTGTTTAGAGAGAGAGAAATGGTTGGGGAAGAAGAAGAAAATGGAGGAGGAGGGCTCACTGCCCTAGTTATCATCGCGTGGGTCGACCGCCACATCGACCGAAATTCGGTCGATAGTTTTTCCTGAAATTTTTTTGTTCGACCGATTTACGTATTTCGACCGATTTTCGGTCGAACATTTTCGTGAAGTGAACTGTTCGACCGAAAATCGGTCGAAATACGTGTTCGACCGATTTTCGGTCGAAATAGCGTAGTCGAAAATTCCGGTTTTTTTAGTAGTGGGAATACATAATAATTTTGATACATAATAATTTTATAAAAGTAATAAATTGATAAAATTACTGAATAACGTTAGTTTTTATTACACTAATATAAAAATTATATTTAAAATTAATAATGTCAATGAACTTGCAAAAGCTGATCAACTAAAGCTTGTGACAATCATTTTTTATTTTCTGACAATTATATTTATCATTGGTACTTAATCCTATTTTATCATTTACCATAGGTGTTTCATGTTATAAAAAGCAATTTTTTTCTTACTAATTTAGCTGCAAACTATTTTGACATATCTTTAATTTTTTTCTCATCATTTGTTTAAAAGGTATCTCAAATTTAGAGTGTCTTTCAACCTTGTAAGATTGTCGTTAATATTTCATATGTTGTTAAAAATACCTCCATACCTCTTTGATTATACTCGAAAGTATCATGTCCTAGCTCTTCCATGGTCATTCATATGAAATAGTTGCTCCTTAAGAACCGACTTTAACTATTTTCTCTATTATATATTTGACTACACCGATCCCTAAGCAATTTGTTGTATAATATTTTTGGCGCTCCTGGCCAAGCTTTTTAGTGACAAGGGTTCCATACTTATTTTAGCACTAGTTAAATGTTTAGATTTGAATGTATTGAAACTTTTTAGTCATGACACGACTCTCTTTATTAGAGCCTTTTCATATTTTAATTTTATCCATATGAAATTCACGTTATATATATATAGGTCTATTTCAATTCAAATTCTACAACAAAATTTTCGTTCCTCAAACTCCACTGTCTCTGATTAAGGTGAAAAGGATCCCATCTTGCCACCACATTCTTTTGGTGATTTTCTTTATTTTTTATAAGTAACCACTTCAAGCAATCTGTTTTCTTGTCATTGTCAACTATTTTAAAAAGTTACAACAATTAAATTTATTACCTAGAATGTTCGTTACTAACGTCATGGCGTGTAAATTGTGCCTTGTGAAGTCGACGTTAACCCTAACTAGGAACGAATGCACCCCCTTAAAGAGACTTGCGCGACCCAAATATTAAATTGCGGAGCCAATTATCATATGGTTATAGAAAAGCAAAAGAGAAAGGCGTGTATAGTTCCAGATCCTTTTTAGTATGTAAACCCGAATACATGAAGAATTTTATGTTTTGATATACCGGGTTTATATTATAATATGCTACTGTGGATCAAACTTCGACTATATTTTAAAATTTTTAATGTCTAGAATACAAAATCATAACACTTGGAATCTGATGATACGAGTTAACACCTATACACAGAAAAGGAAAGAAAACGAATAAGTTGACTATTTAAACGTACCAACCGACACTTTAAAAATGCTGGCGTAGTATATACTATAATTGCTAGTGATAATTCAAGGAAATCTAGGCGGCTTTTAGACACACAGATTGTAGTCTTTAATAATAGTAGTAATAATAATAATAAGTTACTCATCGATAGTGGATGTAGTATATATATATATGCTTAAAACGCTTAAGTTTCAGCTCATCTTAATTTCTATTTCAACAAAAAAAGGCAATGGCGCTGACAACAAAATTGCTTGATCTCTTAGTTCTTTGTTTGAATATCAGTTTCGTGGTTCTGATTCAACAATGTTTCATGAAAACCGATGCTCAAGAAGTACTAATAACACTTCAAAAACCACGATTGATCAAATGCAAAATTGACAAAATATATCAAATTGGTGACTCGCTTTCTGATACAGGCAACTGCATTAGAGAGAATTTTTGTAGAGCTCATTCTGTTTGTAAAAAACTTCCTTATGGAATGAACTATTTCCAGCATAAATCAACTGGGCGTTGTTCTGATGGCATGCTCATGATTGATTTCATAGGTATATATATATATTACTTGCTATAAAAGTTTACTCTCTTTCTGTTTGACTTGTGTTTTCCAGGTTTTGGGGAAGCACTAAATTTATTCTTTGGAAAAAAAAAAAAACGCAGAAAACTTCTACCTATAGCTTATTTAAATTTTGAACCCATGCATCTCTCAATAACTGCATGTTGCTATGCGTTTTTTCTACTTGACAGCATTGGAATCTGGTCTTCCTCTCCTAAATCCTTACAAGCTTCAAAATGGAAATTTTAGACATGGTGTGAATTTTGCAGTAGCAGGAGCTACCGCTTTATCAACTGAAATCCTGACAGAGAAGAAGATTGTTAATTCATTCACCAATGGTTCATTGAGTATGCAACTTGATTTGATGTCTTCCCATTTAGCAACCACCTGCTCCACTGGTAATTATATTAATTAATTAATTTGCTAAATTAACACGTATTTCCCTAGCAAGTGTTATATGGTTTAGTTATATACTATATAGTCTCTTCCTAATAAGCCAATTAACGGCAAGCTAGCTAGTCGTATGTATTAATTAAACGTCCTTCTCTTTTTTCTTGTTCTTGCTAGATTGTCCACAAAACCTAAAGAAGTCTCTTTTCCTGGTTGGGGAAATAGGAGGAAACGATTTCAATTATGGCTTATCGCAAGGTAAATCGATGAAAGAGTTAAGAAGCATGGTACCAGATATAGTTGGAGCCATTATTGATGGTGTTAAGGTGAGTATATAGCTTACTCCATTCGTTTCACTTTGTTTATCATAGTTTGACTTGAAATAAAATTTAATAAAGAAAAAAATTTGATAGAAATAACAGCGCACTTAATTGCCGCTTAAACAAAAAGTAGCTGACGAATGCATAATCTATATATAATATGTGTATAATCATATATAATATGTGTATAATAAAAAAGGACGTTGCAAACTTGTAGTCTGAAGTACTCCTATGTCATAACATTTGTGTGGTTATAATTTTTGAAGCTTGTAATCTTAATATTTTATAGTATTTGTTTGGCTGTAAAAGCTTTCCAATTAAAAAGATAGAAATATATCATTCTTTTCGTAACAAACCAATAAAAATAGTATCAAACAAAATGAAATTCTTCAAAGTATTAAATTTGGTGAGCTATTTTCACAACCGTAATTCGTAATATGGTAGTAGGGGAGGGGAGTTGAAGGCAAGGCATGCCTCTTTAAACTATATTTGAAAATATAATAATAGTCCGTATATTGCTAGATTCACTTGTCGTGAATGTACATACGTAGTATATCCTCTTTCTTTAGTCTTCGCGATATTCGTGACTATCACACCGCTTAATTTCAGAGACCCTATGAGTACGAACACAACCAAGTATGTCCCACTCCTAATAAATAGTGCAATATATTAGGGACACTTACAAAAATACCCACAAAACAAAAAATAATTACAACTACTATCTACTACTTTCAAATATTACTCAACCTACCCACTAAACTATTTACCCATTCTACCCATCCAGACTTGTATACCATAGTTTATGCAGTATACCATAAAGGTATACACATATAACTTATAAGGTATAACAAAGGTATATAATAATAAATGGTCCTCCAAACTTTTATACCATAATTTATGCAGTATACCTTAAAGGTATACACCTATAAGGTATAACAAAAGTATACAATAATAAATGGGTAGGTTGGGTAAATACTTTTAGTTTTATAGGTAGTGTAATTTTTAATGGGTATGACTTGTAAATACTTTAAATTTCATGGGTATAGAGTGTAAAAATCCCAATATATTACTCTCTCTTTTAACTTATACATAATTTAATTTTATTACGCATGAAGCTAATACTTTAAAAAGAAAAATACTTTTATCCGATGAACTTAAATATATCATAAGATATTTGTAGATATAAAAATATGTGATTAATAATAAAATGAGAAAATTAAAGTTCAAATATTTTGTGAATGCAATATTCTTTTGTAAACGTAGTAATAAAGAAATAACTTAAACTAAAAAGAGAGGAAGTACTTAAATGTCCTTCTTAATCAAACTAACGAAGATACCTTCAATGAGTATGTGGGAAATTTTGATCAGTAGTCATTTTTGTACGCGCTCATTGAAGACTATCCACTGTTTCAAAATTCACTAAAGAATAGCAAAAAATTCGTGCGCACACTTAAGCTCCATTGGCATTGGAAAAATACCCGAGACTAGTCTCATAACAAAATACTTGGGTGTTCAAAGCCCAAGTATTTGTTCAAATCCCAAGTATTTTGTTATGGGACTGAAGAAGTCTCATAACAAAATAATCCCATAACAAAATAATGGGACCTTGAACTAACATCTTCAAAGGTCCCATTATTTTGTTATCAGACTTTATCCCATAACAAAATAATGGGATATATTCCCATAACAAAGGTCCCATCAAAGGAATAAATCTCATTATTTTGTTATGGGACTTGATATAAAGCTTCAGTCTCATAACAAAATGCTGGGGCTTCGAACAAGTTTTGTTCACAAACCTAGTATTTTTTTATGGGACTGAAGCTTTATACCAAGTCCCATAACAAAATAATGGGGCTTTAAACAAAACATATTTTATATTGGGGTTAGTTCACTGAAACATTCCAGTATTTATACTGGGACTTGTCCGGAAGTGGCTAGTCTTCAAACAGTTTTGCATCGCTGGCTAGTATTCATTTAACGCGGTTAAAACAGGCTACGTGACTAAATTTTTACAGTATTATTAGTAAATTAAAGGATGATATTTTTTGTAATTATTGAGTTTCATAATTAGAAAGCAATAATAGTTATTAGTGACACATTTTAACATACTTACACTTCTAAATTGTTAGGGTGCTTATTTATTTTTCCTTGTTTACATTTTTCTTGTTGAATTAACTTTAACAATTGATTTATCACTTTCAGAGAGCCATTAGTTTTGGAGCTATTCGAATTATAGTTCCTGGCAATTTCCCAATTGGTTGTCATCCAATTATGCTAGCACAATTCATGACCGATAACTCAACTGCCTACGATGAGTACCAGTGCTTAAAAAAATTAAATAATTTGGCAATCTTTTACAATGAGCATTTGCAACAAGCCATCGAAGAGCTTAAGAATGAGTATTCAAACATTGCACTGATTTATGGTGACTACTACAACGCCTATCTCTGGCTTCTACAAAATGCCGCGAGTCTTGGTAAGTAAGAAAAAACTCATCCTTTTATCTTTTTTAATCCATGATTTCCTTTGTTTTGTTTTTCATTTGATTTCATGTGAACTTTGGTGCAGCAAATTCTCTTCCCACCCCACTTGAAGCGACCAATCAGTCCTTTAAAATTTCTTAAAATGCATAAGTAGTACTCTTCAAAAGGTATATTACGAGAGAGTGACGAATTACTGGAAAAAAAAAATTAGACTCCATTATTATAAATGAAAAAGTAAAGAAAGCTGTATGCATTTTCTTATTTCCCGCGCACGCAGTGTTAGGTACTCACTTTAAGCAGACTAATCTAGAGTCGCAATAGAAAGTTGCTAGGGATAAAATGCTACCTATGAAAGATGTAAAAAACGAACACACCAAACGAAAACCGAACACACACCAAAAGAAAATTGAACAAGCTTTAGGTGAAAACTCTTGCCTTTCATTGATGAAGGGAGTCCTATATTTATACAAGAGAAAACCTAACTTAGGGACCAAGTAAAACTTAATGGGCTTGGTTAAATATACAATTTACATAACTAACCTATTTACAATAACCTTCATTACCCTCCTCTCCCCCCTCCCTCCCCCCTCAAGTTGGAGCATGAGGATTCCTTATGCCCAACTTGTTAAGGAAATACTCGAACTGGGCCCTTCCCAGTGCCTTCGTAAAAATATCGGCCAGTTGTGTGGTCGTAGTCACATAACTGGGACGAATGATTCCTCCGATAATCTCATTCCGAACAAAGTGACAGTCGACTTCAATGTGTTTAGTGTGTTCATGAAAAATAGGATTCTGAGCAATATGTAACGCTGCTTGACTGTCACACTTCAAATTCATCGGAGAATTGTGATCAATACCAAGGTTCCATAATATCCCTTTCAACCACTTCACACACAGCCATTGACATCGATCGATACTCTGCCTCGGCTGAGGACCTTGACACAATTTGTTGCTTCTCCGCTCGCTAAGATATCGGTGAGTCCCCTAAAGATACATACCAATCAGTCAACGATCGACGTGTCACGGACAACCTGTCCCATAGGAGTCACACCATCCGTGCAATCGCAGATCACACTGAGAATTCAATACGAGGCCTTGTCCCGGACAATCTTTCAAATATCGAACAACCCTAAGCACCGCTTCCATATGCTCAACACGGGGCTCTGCATTAATTGTGACAACACATGCACACTATAGGACAAATTCGGTCATGTAAATTACAAGTAAATCAATCTTCCAACCAGTCTCTGATAGCGTTCAGGATCTTTAATAAATCGACCAGTCGCAAGTGCCAGGAGATGGTTTTGTTCTATCGGTGTACCAACCGGTTTTGCCCCCAACAAGCCTGTTTTCGATATGATATCCAATGCGTACTTCCTCCGACACAAGAAAATTCCCTTCGGAGCCCTTGCCACTTCAACTCCCGAGAAGTATTTCAAAATACCTAAATCCTTCATATGAAAACATTTCGAGAGATACAACTTAAAAATTCGAATTGCCCTCGAATCGATACCGGTTATGATTAAATCATCCACATAAACAAGTATATTCAGATGCACACTTCCCTTCTTCATCGTAAATAATGAGTAATCCGAATACGATTGTCGGAATCCATATTTCTTAAGAGCAGCTGACAACTTCGCAAACCAACATCTGGGAGCTTGTTTTAAACCATACAATGATTTTCGAAGGCGACACACAGTTCCTTTCCCCGTCATGCGATGCCCCGGAGGCAATTTCATATACACTTCTTCGTGAAGATAACCATGCAAAAATGAATTGTGTACATCCATCTGATGCAATTCTCAATTTTTAGCAGCTGCTACAGCAAAAAAAAAAAAACTCGGACAGTCACCATCTTTGCAACCGGTGCGAGCGTCTCCGTGTAGTCAACTCATTCGATTTGATGATTCCAAAAAATTACCAGTCGTGCTTTGTACCTTTCAATAGTACCATCTGAGTTATATTTTATCTTATATACCCATCGGCATCCGAGGGCCTCCTTCCCCGGAGGTAAGCGAACTAGCTCCCAAGTCTTGTTCGCCTCCAATGCCTTCAACTCTTGCTACATGGTTGTTCTGCATTTTCCATTTTTCACCGCCTCCGAATAGGAGGTAGGCTCATGTCCTTGCGTTATAGCTGCAAGAAAACTCACATGTTTCGAAGAAAAATTATCACAATTGACATAGTGTGCTAGAGGATAGGGCTTACCAGAAGGTTGTTGAGAAACGGATGAACAATCAGATTTTCGAACACAGGACGATACCAGTGACTCATATGTTGGACCGTATTAGTAACAAAGTCTCTCAACAAAACACTTTCTTTCTTAGTCCGATTTTCACGACCCAACTCTTCGATTATTATACCATCCTCATTGTGTCCGGGAGCTACATTGGTAACAATTTCGGGTTCAATTTTCGAAGTCACAACTTCGGGTTCAATATCCGGAGTCATTTGAACATTAGTCTCAACACCCCCTTCCTCGCACACTCTCATCTTCTTCCTCCAATGCTACGGTGACAGGAACCGTATCTTGACTCCGTTTTTCTTTCTCAATCTCCTTTGATGCGAACAGAAGTTATTTTTCGTAAAACACCACATCTCTCGATATCACAAACTTTTTTGCCTCCAAAACATACGCATTCCATGCTTTCTTCCCGTTTGGATAACGCAAGAACACGCATCGACGACTCCTACTCTCAAATTTGTCACCAGTTAGAACTTGATTACGAGCGTAACATAAGCAACCAAACAAATTCCCACATAGGAAGTTTGAAACAAGATCTCTTTTTCAAGAAAATACCCTTTTAAACTTACAAATTCGGTTCCATTATCACTCCGGACACACTTAACCCGTTTATTGAATTGTCTTTCTACCATAGCGAAAAAACCTTTCAATTTTTGTTCGACTTCTCTTTTATCAACTAACAAAAACACCCATACTCCTCGTGAACAATCATCAACAACAGTAAAAAAATATGATGCTCCACATGAAGATTCAGTTCTATAAGAACCCCACAAATCACAATGAATTAAATCAAAAGGTTCGGCAACTTTATTATTACTTGAAGGGAATACATTTTTAGTTTGCTTTGCCCTAAGGCATACATCACATGCTTTTCTTTCTAAGCTACTCTCCCACTATCTTCTAAAACTAAAAGAGATTTTGTTAGTTGCATCGAAGGATGCCCTAACCTTTGATGCCACAAATCTATCATATCAACCTTCATAGCCTTCACCAAGGGTATCGCGCGAAAGTAGTAGAGTCCGTTCTTTTGTTCACCCGTTCCAATTAACTTCCCGGTAGCTCGGTCCTGCATAACACACAAATCATTAGTGAAATTTACATTGCAACCAACTTGATTAATTAATTGAGATACAGAAATCAAATTGCAAGTCATTTCGGGCACATATAACACTCCGTGAAGAACCATGTCTTCGTTAAATCTGATGGATCCTTCGTGCGTCGCCATCGTACTACTTCCATTTGGTAAACCTACCGGACATTTTGGTATTGTCCATAAATTCTCCAAAACACTTATTTTACCGATCATATGATTCGATGCTCCCGTGTCAATAATCCACGGAAGATGACTTTTCTTACAAATCGATGGTTCACTTGTACTTGTCTTCTCCTTGTTCAGCAAATCGAACAGTATCTTCAACTGATCACTCGTTATACCAGACAAGTTGGTTGGTCCGGGCACAGTCATGTGTCCAATCTCTCCACCTTCGGACTCAGCTTGAGCAGCATTTGCTCGATTATTACCACGTCCTCGACCAGCATTCGAACCATACTCTTGATGTCCACGACCTCTTCCATCTCTATTACCTTCAGCTCTTCCTCTGCCATGTCCCTCACTCGGAGAACCTTGCTTCGGATAATGCACCCATCCCTCCGGATAACCAATAACTTCATAGCACCGTTTCGGAGGATGTCCAACTCGATCACACAAGTGACACTCCTTATAGCCTTTCTTCGGTGGAGGTGATCGCTGTGCATCAAATGTTGTCACCTCCCCTCGTTCTTCATGAGTTCGTGCCATCCCCTTTACCCATTTATCTTGAATCACCTTTTGGTAGAATTTGTTCATCGATGGCAACGGATCTTGAGCCAAGAGATTGGAACGCACAGTTCCATAAAGATTTTCATCCAAACCCATAAGAAATAAATGAACCCTATCTTCTTCTCTCTTCTTCTCCAGTGCAACCGTTAGATTGCATGTGCACTTTCCACACGAACAAGTTGGAAACTTATCACAATTTCCAAGTTCTTCCCACAACATAGCCAATTTTCCGTAGTAAGCAGCAATAGTCAATCCCTTTTGCTTGGAACAGGCCAAAACAGCTTTTAATTCCTGAATCTGAGGTCCGTTTCCCACGGAGAAATGTTCCCGGATGCTCTCCCACAAATCTTTGGCCACCTCCATGTGCGATATAGTGGTTCGAAGAGTAGGCTCGATCGAACTCCTAATCCACGGCACCAGAACAGAGTTGATAGCCCACCAATCCTCATAATCGACCGAATCTTCACCGGGCATCTTAATCGATCCATCAACAAAATCAAACTTCTTCCTTGCACGCAGCGCCATCCTAACCGACCGTGCCCATTCCTCATAGTTCTCACCAGTCAATTGGACCTGTGTGATAATCAAACCAGGATTTTCATTCGAAGTGATGTCGTACGGAGAGATGGTCTTCCATACGACCGCAGCATCACCCTCTACTCCTTGGGTAACACCTCTTCCACCAGCACCGCCTATCGGAGCTGCCATTACTTTTCTACCTGAAGAGTTTCACGGTGGCCCTGATACCATGTAAAAATCAAACGCACCAAACGAAAACCGAACACACACCAAAGAAAAATTGAACAAGCTTTATGTGAAAACTCTTGCCTTTCATTGATGAAAGGAGTCCTATATTTATACAAGAGAAAACCTAGAAAATCTAACTTATGGACCAAATAAAACTTAATGGGCTTGGTAGAATATACAATTTACATAACTAACCTATTTACATATCTAACCTATTTACAATAACCTTCATTAAAAGACTTCCATTCTAGAGTTCCAAAGTTGTATATATACATTCACAAATACTTACCGTGAGTTATTTAATATGCAGGTTTTGACAAGAACTCTTTGCAGAAAGCTTGCTGTGGATTACCAAATTATAATCTTGAACAAAGTGTAAGGTGTGGAGCTCCAGGAGCTCAAGTGTGCGCTGACCCTAGTACTTACATCAGTTGGGACGGTATGCATATGACTCAAGAAGCATATAAATGGATGGCGAGATGGCTAATTGATGACATGTTACCTGAATTGAGATGCCAAGTTTAACTTCTTTACTCTTTAATTTCTTGGCAAAAAGAGTATGAATTAGAAGGCATCTGCAAAAATGACAGTATTGGGAA
The DNA here is from genome assembly GCA_029990175.1 of Petunia secreta. Taxonomy (NCBI): domain Eukaryota; kingdom Viridiplantae; phylum Streptophyta; class Magnoliopsida; order Solanales; family Solanaceae; genus Petunia; species Petunia secreta. Next base: position 351,846 of record JARKIP010000061.1, read on the forward strand.
TATCACAAATTGAAAAAAAATAATAGGGTCTAAACACTCATTAGCCTTTTTAACAAAAAAGAGCCATAGAATGTTTAGTTTATTTATATTTTATGTATGATATGTATACCTACTCGAAAATGAAAGTAATTAATTTCAACTGCTATTTCTGAAAAGATCAGTAAATAATTCAGCATTATTTACCTGAATGTTATTTTTTATGAGTATCTCTAGTTCTCTAAATTTGAACGATTCGAATAGCGACTAATATATCGTTCTTCAAACTCTTGTTTTTTCTCATAGATCCATAACAAGCTACAATCTTGTCAAGTTCTCAAGCGTTGCTCCACAAATTATGACCTACCGATTTCAAACTTTTTTAGCTTGTAAAATTTTGGCTGCAACAATCTCTACAACAAAAGTGGTTATCAGCCACGAATTATTTCGTCACCTAAAATTCATATTTCGTCACCAAAAATAATTTTCGACGAAATTTTTTTTGTCAACTATTCGTCCTTATATCATGTGTCGCTAAAAGTATTTAGAGACGACTTAATTTTTCGTCACTAAACAACATTGTATTGGCTACGAAAAACTCTTTTGTCCCAAAATATATACTACTCGTGACGAATATATTTATCAGTAAAGGTATATAATTTTTGTAGTTGATTATATGCTTTCGTCGCTAAAAAGGTTGTTAATGTCGACGAAAATTAACCTGTCGCTGATTATTTTATTAATTAGTGACGACGTAAATCGTCATTAATGTTATGTGCGATTCGTGGTTGAACAAATCTATTTTTCGTCACTAAAAATTATCTTTTACATAAAAAAAAATTGTCGCGAAATGTACTAATTAGTGACAATAAATATGGTAACAGTATCGTTAGTAAAAACTATGTTATCGTCACAAAAAATATGACATTTGCCGACGTAGCAAAATTGTCACTTAAAGTATTCACAATTAAAGACGATTGCAATTGTCATAAAATAAAATATTCTTTCGTAGTCAATAAAAAGAGTTCTACGACAATATTAATTTTGTCACTGAATGTATTTAATTTATGACAAATTAATATGTTCTGTGACAATTTCGGATTGTCTTGAAAAAAAAAATGTAATCGTCGTTAAAAAAAATTACCTTTTGAGGATAAAAAATTTCGTCAGTAATTACTAACATTTGGTGACATTTTTAACTTCGTCATAGTTCTAATATTTTTAATTATTATTTAATTAGTTTTCAATAGAGCAATATAATTTGTAACAAATTTTCTTAAATATTTTATGTTAGATAGGAGTTTATCCAAAAAAAAAAAAAAAAACTCACGATGCAATAACCAAGAACAACTGAACAATATTGAAATAATATTTCACTACAAACTCTTTAAATAAAAGGCAATAAATAAAGTAAAACTTGTCCAACATGAAAGCGTAATTGATGAATACTAGTACTAAAAAGCTAAGACTAAAAACTGGAGGTTACTGTTCAGAGTAGCAATGCAGTGACACTTTGCTGGCAATTAGTCTTGATTTAGTTCCCACTTTCACAAACCTGTGAAAAAGAAAGGGAAAAAAGAGATTAAATTTTGATTACAAACTTTGCTGTCATGATACAAAGAAAATATTTTAATTGGCGAAAGATATAACAAAATTGTGAAAGTTAAAATAAATGAGAACAAATAACGATGAAGTTAATGTACCTAAAGTTGATAATCTGATTATGAAGTTCATTGTGCGCTGCATCACAGAAATGATAAATACAAAGTTAGAAAGAATTCAATAAATATTCAGTGCATTTTCCAAAACAATAGATTTTGAACAAGACTTATCCGGAGAATAACTCATTCAAATCATGGTATTTAACTATGCCATCAAACATTTAAGAAACATTTATTAAAAAAACATGCTAAGCTGCCAAGCTAGTTGAACATAAAATGGTCTAGTGCATTAGCAAATTCAGGAAACATTTACTGATACTTCTACGACTATCTTTCAAAATTGCAGAGAACAAATGTTTTTTATGTAGAATAAGTCATCATTAGTTTATTTCTTCCATGTGTAAACAATTTAGAAAGTCAAGAATGCATATTCATTATCAGCTTCCCGAGCTTTAAGCCATCAGGACAGTTTCCCCCAACCTCAACTTCCTTTCAGAACAAAATATGGGGGAAACAAAAAGAGCAGTACATGGTAAGGAAGAAAGAAATGCGGTAATTACCATTTACATCATTAAACTGATGTGTAAATTAAACTAGGATTTAAGATCATCACATATGTACAAAGAAATGTACATGTGGTCTGTGAACACGCACTCCCTTACCTATTTGTTACAAATCATCATTAAGAGAAAAGAATCCAAAAATATAGAACTTATAAATGTTTCAATTAGCCAAATAAAAATGGAAACTTCAAGTGTTATATATTTATACGGACATCGAATAGTTTCTTCAACTTAGAGGTGGCATTTCAGTGCTTTCTATGTGAGTGAGGTGATATTTTGCTTCCTTGTTCGTAATGTCCAGTAGTTGTATAAGTAAACCTCTACAGTCTAATAGTTTTGCTTTCGTTTCTCTTGGTGTTGGTTATCTAGATTCCAAAGGCGCATGTTTAGATTCAGGGAGACAACATCGATGGTTCCAAGGATTGACGGCAACATGGGCCAATTCCTTATGGCCTCATCCTTGAGAAAGTATTATGCAGAGTAAGTTTCATTACCTTTATGGCCTATGCAAGGCTGAACTTGTAACTTTTGCATAGTTCTATTTATAAAGATCCTAAAGCTTACAATTCTTTTTCTTTTTGGATAAATTAATACTAGTTATATTTGATAAGAAAAATATTTTAGAAGTAATTATTTAATGTTGTAGTACTTATAACCTTGATGGTAATGAGCTAGTAAGAAGTTCCATTAGTCTTTGAATTTCCTCCTGACGTGTCAATACAGTAACCAACTGTGAAGTCAATGCTTGTATCTGGGTGTTTTGATTTGCTACAACGGCTTCAGCTGTATTGAATCGTTCTTGTAACTCATTTTGTGCAATAGCAGCATCCTCTTCTGCTTTCCTAAGAGCATCTTCTAACTCTGCTGCCCTTTTTTGTGTTGCTCTAGTCGTGCTAGGTTTTGGACCATAGCCAAGACCTTTAACATACCCCGACCTTCTACCAAGTACGATATCAACAATTTCATCGGGTGTCATTAGATTTTCTTCTTAAATAGAATGAGCTCTCAAATCTTGCATTTTGTTCTGCATAAAAATATTAAATCTTTTAATTAATTATAAGATAGAACAAATAACTGGTATATTACTATAGTATAAATTTCTTACGTAGTTAGTCTCCGCCTCTAGAGAGGGCCATCCTTTGTCAGTAGTGTAATGGGTTTTTTTATAGAACTCAATCCTGTTAGGCTCGTCCCTATTTTCATTTGCACCCTATAAAATAAGAAAATAATATGAAATAGTACTAGAACATCATTAGAAAAGAAAAATAAGAGTTTGACAACTCACAATTTCAGTACGAGCAACCACAAATGCTTTTGAACTCATAAAATGATTAGTTTTAAGCTTAGTTCGATTGACCTTATTTATTTCACATCGTTTCTACAAAGAAAACATAAATATAAATAACTTAAATAATAATGTGACTAATAAAGTAAACATATATTTGAATATAACTTACCTTGTGTTCTGAATTCGACCACATGTCACAAAGTCTGTTCCAATTTTCGGGGGTCAACTCTGGCACTTCAATTTTACGAGCCTCTTCCTCGGAGCTTGCACTTTCAAATAGCTTTTTCAATTTGTAGCGCCACTGGCGGCTTCTATTTTTCAGAATATCCTCACAACTAACTTTCACGTAGTGCTCATACAATTTAATTTCAAACCTCTCCTAAAAAGGAGATGTTTTTAAGAAACGTACAAAACAATCAAAATATCTTTGATATATTAACATACTATAATGTAATAAAATAAAATAAAAAATCCTTACATGGAATCTAATTAGTGCTGCCTCTTTCTCCTTGGGGGTGAGTTCCTTCCACTTGTTTGGAAGCGAGAGATAATTTCGACCTATTATGCCTAACTCATTTGAGAGTTTTGCTGATTGGATTTTGTTAATTGGTCTCCCTTTGCCAACTGGAATCTCTATTTCCATCTTTCTTCCCATAGACTTCCTCATTTTCTCAAGACCTTTTCCTCTAGTTTTGCCACGACCTTTCTTGATTCTTATGGAGTTATCTGATTGAAAAAAGGTGATTCAAAGGTACTATCTAAATGTAAAAAGGATGGAGTGTATATATATACAGTTATTTCTAACGCACAATTATTCGTATAAGTTTAGCATAATTTTCAGTTTCAACATTGGAAAGTAACCAATAGATACAAGCCTAATCAATATAATAAAAAAGTAAAACCTGTATTGGTAGCAGGAATATTGCCATTTGATTGATCTGGTGACTGAGTAACTTGAATAGCTTCCTCCGTAAGTATAGTTTGTCTACTTATGCGTCCTCCTGGTGCCATGGATTTGTAGAATTCTACCAAAAACAGAATATATATATTTAGTATGTTCCCAAGATTTAAACTCTTTATTGGTTTACTACCAAAAGTTAAAAGCACAATGTATAGGCAGATATAATAGAGTATTGAGAAAAAAGTGTAACAATAAAGTGCAACAGTAGGTACTTGTATGTAGAATAATCAATTGATAACATAGTTAACTAGTAAATAAAATTGTATAAATTGAAATAATTTTCACAGTAGAGTAGACGATCGATACTACCAGATCACAGAAACATGTTTTTGCTAAAGTGTTTTAGCATTTCAACAGGTGACTGAAGTGAATTGTCAACGACTTGCTGCTGAAACATAGAGAGGCAAGGAAAGCTTATATGTTGCTGTAATTGAATTTAGGTAGATGAATTAATCTTGGAAGAATAATTGCTAATAGTATGTTACTTGTGTAAAAAAAAAGGTCTCTTCATATTCATTCCATTCTTTAAAAGTTAAAACTGATACCAACTTACCAAGTACTAAAAGAGACTATAAACTAGCGATAACATGTAGAACTGAGTTAAATTAGAGATGTCAATTACTATATTCACACACAAAATAAAGCATAATAGTGCTTCCATTCTTCTGCATACGAAACAAGATATTCACACACAGGATGCCTCACAATTAGTAAATATCTCAAGAATAACATAGGGAACTACGGCAGGTTCTAACTAAATGCAAACGTCCCAATAGAATATTTTCTAATATTTTTCCCTTCAGTACTGTCATGCTTCAGTAAGTGTGTGTAAATATACACTAAATTAGAGTTCTTATGTTTCAAAAATCTAATTGATTTCCCTTCTTCTATTTGATAAAATGGGACTAAGATAATACAAGACCATACCTCGTCTTTGTTTAGTCTAACAATCAATTTAATCTTAGTAAAATGTAAAGTAGGAGGAATGATCATACCTCGTCTCTTTCTTCAGGTTTAGAGACTGTTTCACTTTGCAATGCAGTTTTTCCATTTGATTTCGTGTATATAGGTAGTGGTTATCCCGAAATTTTTTGGAGGCAAAACCTAAAAACTAAAGCGCCAAAAAAAAAAAACATTTTCTTTATTTTTATAGCGTAAAGATAGTGTTGTGTATTGGGTGGGAAACAGAAGGACGAGTTTGAAGAGATTATCCCAAAAACTTAATAAGTGGAGAAGTGGTTGACTCTAATCCTAAGATTTCTCACTAATACATATCTTCCATTCCTACTAAAATTTCAGTAAAATTTATACGGGCCATACCAAGAAATTAAAAACTAAAAATAAGAAGCCCTTCTGGAAGGATTTAAAAATAGAAGAATTTTTTAGTGGTAAATCTTTGATTATTTTTACAGAAATTTTGATGGATAAATTAATTAACCAAAAGAAAGAAGAGGAAGAGGTAAAAGGTTTGAGAGGAATGAAACCAATGCATTTAGGTTTTTCCCAATTGAAGAATTTGTTCAAGAAAGTATGAATGAAATTCAATATTAAAAGGTTTCTATATAAGTAAGGGGAAAGTAGTCATATTATAATATTTTATATTAATGATAAATAGATTAAAAAAACTGCCAAAAAATTAAAATAAGGGAGGAAACTTAATTTGAGAGCATAGGCATTGAGCCGGGTGAGCTGAGCCCAATCAAGTTTGCGTTATTACCGAATCGAGCCAAGCTCAGTTGAGCTTGATATTGTACCGAGTCGAGGCAAGCTAAAGTCAAACCCAACAGGGCGTTGTTACAGTACAACCTAACTCGAGTCGAGCCCGAGAAGAGCTTAGCCTAGTTGAGTCTGATTCAAATTGAGTCCAAACGAGCTCTGTTGCAATGTAATTGAACTCGTACTGAGCATGAATCGACTCTTTAAAGTTTTGTTTCTATGTGTGCTATACCTTTGTAAAATTCAGTTAATATTAACCTAATTGACCGAGCTTTAATCAAGCCAAACTTTAAAAAAAAAAACCAAATATAACAATTAATAGCTTAGATAGATATTTGAACTCAAACGTGGTTGAATGATATATATATTGTGAGTTTAATCTGAATTCAGACTAAACTCGATAAAATAAATATCGAGGTTAATGAATGAGTTTTAGTTCTAATTAATGTAATAATTACGTGATTCGAACCGAGCCAATAGAGCTGGATCGAGCTATCTTGATCTGGTCTAAGCTTGATCGAGCCAAGTTTTGACCAAGTTTTAATTTAGTTGAGTCGAGCCAAACTTTTACCAAACTAAATTCAATCAATTAACTATTGAGGTTATTGGATGAAGTTTTGTTTCAATATAGTAATTAAGTGTTTCAAAAAATTTAACTGATCGAGCTAAGCCGAGCTTGTTTGATCACGTTCGAGCTTGATCAAACTGAGTTATTATCGAGCTGAGTCGGGCAAAAATTTGACCAAAATGAAAAAAATATAAAAATTTATTACTTAATTAAATAATTGAATTAAAATGTATTGATATTTGAACTCGAATGTGGTTGAATGATATATACTGTGAGTTTAATCTGAATTCAGACTAAACTCGGTAAAATAAATATTGAGGTTGATGGATGAGTTTTAGTTCTAATTAATGTAATAATTATGTGATTCGAACCGAGCTAATAGAGCTGAGTCGAGCTAGCTTGATCGAGTCTAAGCTTGATCTAGCCAACTTTTGACCAAGCTTTAATTTAGTTGAGCCGAGCCAAACTTTACCAAACTAAATTCAATACATTAACTATTGAGGTTATTGGATGAAGTTTTGTTTCAATATAGTAATTAAGTGTTTCCACAAATTTAACAGATCGAGCTAAGTCGAGCTTGTTTGATCATGTTCGAGCTTGATCAAACTGAGTTATTATCGAGTAAAGTCGGGCAAAAATTGCCAAATGAAAAAAAAAATAAGAATTAATCACTTAATTAAATAATTGAATTAAAATGTGGTTGAGTAATACATATCTCAAACTTAATTCAATAAATTAACTATTGAGGCTAATGGATAAGGATTATTTCAATGTAATGATGAACTGATTCAAAGTTAATAGAGCTAAGCTGATCTAGTTTGATCAGGCTCGATCTTGATCAAACCGAGTTATTATCGAGCTTGATCAAACAGAGTTATTACCGAGCTATGATAGAGCAGAGTCGGGCAAACTTTTGACCAAAATGAAAAAAAAAATAAGAATTAATAACTCAAATAAATAATTAAACTAAAATATGGTTGAATGATACATATTATTAGTTTAATCTGAACGCACGCTAATTTCAGTAAATTAAATAATGAGGTTAATGGATAAATTTTAGTTTTAATGCTATAATTACGTGATTCAAATTATGGGTGTCAAACGGGTATACGGGTCCGGGTTCGGGTTGTAAAATTGTAACCCCGCAGGTTCCGGATACGGGTTTAAATTACGGGTTTTTAACGGATACGGGTTTCGGCTAGAAAAAAAAAAACCCGTGCGGGTTCGGGTCTTAGCGGGTAGGGGTACGGGTCGGGTCTTAACAAATCGGGTTTGGCTACGGGTTATAATTTTATTTTTTAATAATATTATTTTAAATACTTAAAATAAATTAAAAAAAGATCAATAGGAAAAACTCAAAGAGTTACTTTATTTAAGATACTTGAACTATTAAAGTCTTAAATATTAAACTTCCAAATTTAAAAAGTGCAACATCAAAACTATAATGTAAATTCAAATTACAAATTTAAATATGCCTAATTCTTTGTGTAATTTCTTCCATGTTATTTCCATCATGCTCCGGTGTAGGTGCCATTGATGGTGCTTGATCACTTAACAGAATTTCTTCAAGGTTATCATCTTGTTCTAGTGAGTCTTCAATTCCTTGATTTCTTCGCTCCGATCTAATCCAGTCTCGTAAACAAACTAGAACGTCCAAAGCATTATTACCCAAAGAGTGGCGGGTATCACCTATCATTTGTCTTCCTTGGCTAAATGCACTTTCTGATGCAACTGTTGAAACTGGTACAGCTAAAACATCTCGGGCCATTGCTGCAAGAATCAGATATTGCTTTTCATTCTCCTTCCACCATTTCAACGGGCTAAAGTCCTTAGTGCGAGTCTTCAACTGTCAAAGGCCACCTTCCAAGAAATTATGCTTTCTGTTAGAAAGCAATTAGTTGTATGCGACGACATGTAATTCAAAATATTTTATGTAGTGAATTAAATAATTATATTTTCTAATAAATACGATCCCATAATTACTTGTCCGACTCCAAGTAGCTTATTTTCTGAGGTATATATTGAAATTAATAGTTGAAGTTCTATACCATATTAGAGTAATATATATTCAAACTTCAAAGTGTTGATTTATTATGGAATATAAAGTATTTTTTTAATTAAATAAATAATTTGTTTCTCTTGAACATATTTCACTACTAACAATATGGACACAAAACAAATTAAACCATGAGTGGAAAACTTGTGTATACATTTCTCTCCACGTACAAGTTTTATTACTCAGTTTATTTTAACGGGTACGGGTACGGGTATATCCATTAATACCCATAATTTTGACGGGTCTTAACGGATACGGGTATTTTTTAAGGAAAAAAACCCATTCGGGTAGGGGTATTTTAGGGGGTCTACGGGTCCGGGTCCGGGTTTTTGCGGGTCCGGGTGGGGTCGAGTTTTAATGAGTTCGGGTCCGAGTTTTGACGGGTAGACCCCTACCCGTTTGACACCCATAATTCAAATCGAGCCAATAAAGGTGAGTCAAGCTTGCCCGTTCAAGTCCGAGCTTGATTGAGCTTTAATGTAGTTTGGTCGAGCAAAACTTTTACCAATATTTAGCCAAGTCAAGTCGACCTATTCAGTAAATTAAATACTGAGGCTAGTGGATGAATTTTAATTTATGTGTATTAATGACCTGATCAAACCGATCCAACAGAATTAAGTTGGAATAGCTCGATGAAGTCTGAAGCTGATCGATCCGAGTTCTTACTAGCTATGGTCGAGTTGCCTCGATCCAAACTTTGGCCAAAAAATAGCTGAGTCAAGTCAAGCTTTTGCCGAAAATATATTGATTCAAGCAAAAAATTTATCCCAACCATAATAAATTGAATTGATTAAATCTGAATATTGAATTGATTTACTTTGAATTTCATGTGACACAAAAGAAAGCGTAATAACTCAAATAAATTAATAAACCGTAGTTGATTTTAATTAGCTTTTCATTCAAACTTTGATATCTTAAATAAAAATAATAATTACTACTTCAGTTGTATAGCTTTTGCCTAAATTTTACTCATATTTTTTTTTCCAAAATTTTATGGGTTACTTCTTTTGTCAAATAAGCAATCACCGCCCGCACCATCCAGGTTCTAAGAAAATTTGGAGCGGCAACCCTCACCCGATAGTGTATCTCGTTGCTCTTGGTTCCCTTGCGTTCGTCGCCATCAGACCTCTCTGGTAAGTTCTCCTCTTTTATTTCAATCATAGCTTTATTCTTGTAGTTTTACTGCCTTCTCCCCTCTCTTTGATTTTTAGCATCTGAAAAACTGAATGTTGATTTATGAATTGATTTGTTATAAGGAATGAGTTGAAGCTTTGTGTACCGTGCTTCTCTTTTTCATGATTATCATGTAATATGTAACCACCATAAGTTAATAATCATCTTTTAGTACATATTAGAAGCAATCTTCAATGGTTGAGCACAGTTAGTTGATGGAAAAGAATAACTCATATTACTGCAGCGAGCAACCAGATGCATGGGTGCAATATGCTAATCAAGTTGAATAGACTAATTTCAATCAATGTTTGTCCAGCTAGGACCTTTGGAGACTAGAATAAGGGAAGCAAAGTTATGTTATATCGAGTCAACTCGTGCAGTATTATATCAAGGCATATTGTAAAATCAAAGCATATAAGTTCATCTTCTATGCAAGAACTTCCAGTATTTTCATTTCAAGAAAAAGAAAAAAATTTAACAAACTTCCAAAAAGACTTCATCAATATCAATTGAATCTCCTCCTTTTGTTGAGCCAAGAGACTGTTTCTTTCTCGGAGAGGCCTTGGTGGCAGGTATTAGATGTTCAGGATCAACAGGGGTCTCACTTAATTCAACCAACTCTGAGAGCAATTTTTTTGAAGATAGCTCAATAAGATCTCTAGCGGGAGACTCTGCCTTACTTGACATAACCGCTGGATCACTGTCTTCTCTTGTCTATTTGAACTTTGCATCCGAATGCTGAATTTTTATTAATGAATTGATTTGTTATAAGGAACGGATTGAAGTTTGAGTTTTTATGTGGATTGAATGGTACTTAATTTTGGTGGTTTCAATGTTTGTGCAGCTGGTCATGGATAGAAGCTGGATACATGAACCGAAGTTCTTGAAAAAATATGTGAAGGGTGTCCTATCTTTTATGCAATTCATTCAGCCTCGCTTTAAACAAAATTCAACAGTTTGATGTCCATGCCAAGATTGTTTAAATATTTATTTTCAAACACAAGATGTAGTGCTTGATCACTTGTTTCTAAGAGGATTTATGGAAAATTATGTGCAATGGGTACACCATGGGGAACAATCAGAAAGGAGAGACTGATGAAGCACATTACAATGAAGATGAAAACGAAGAAGATAAAAATGAAGAAGATGACAATGGTGATGGAATTCATGCCATGTTAGAAGAAGTTCGTGGAGGTTTATTTGCCAATCTTCAGGAGGAGACAAACACGGGTAATAATGTAGGTGGTGATACGAGTGAGAAAGAAGCCAAAAAGTTTGACAAATTATTAGAAGAAGCTGAACACGAATTATATCCGGGATGTAATAAATTTTCAAAGCTTTCATTTCTTGTGAAGTTGCTCCACTTGAAAGTGTATAATCAATGGAGTAATAAGTCATTTAATATGTTGTTGGGACTGCTAAGAGAGGCAATACCTAATGGTGAGACACTTCCCAAGTCATATTATGATGCTAGAAGGATGCTACAAGGCTTGGGAATAGGATACATTTCGATCCATGCTTACAAGTATGATTGTATGCTTTATGGGGTGAATTTAAAGATAGACAAGAGTGTCCACATTGTGGTACGTCGAGGTGGAAAACTGACAAAGGAAAGGATAAAAAAATTCCTCATAAAATCCTCTGTTATTTTCCTTTAAAGCCGAGACTCCAAAGATTGTTTATGTCAAAGAAAATAAGTGAGGACATGAGGTGGCATAAAGATAAAACATATTTACGAGGCGAATATTTTAAGGCATCCTGCTGATTCTGAGGCGTGGAAAGAGTTTGATAACAACCATCTGCGGTTTGCACAAGAACCTCGTAATGTTAGACTTGGCCTTGCAACCGATGGATTTAATCCATTTGGTAACATGAGCACATCTTATTATATGTGGCCTATCATTTTATTTTCCTATAATCTTCTTCCTTGTAAATTTTTTAAGGGTCCATTTATGATGATATCATTCTTATTCCTGGTCCCCAAGTACCAGGAAAAGATATTGATGTTTATTTGCATCCTTTGGTGGATGAATTGAAGGAGCTGTGGAGCGAAGGTGTAGAGACATTTGATGCATCCACTAGCACTTCAAGATGCATGCTGCTGTTTTATGGACCATAAATGACTTTCCAGCTTATGGTAAGTACTTAAATTTCTTACTGTCCATGATGTCAAATAATAGTTAAATAGAATATTTCTTTATATGAATAGAACAAGTAAAATACTTACATTTTATATAATTTAGGTGTATAAGCTACTACTGAACATAAATTTTTTTTTTTTTTGTGAATAAGGTAACTTATCTGAATGGAGCACTAAGGAATACATGGCATGCCCAATTTGCAATAAGGATACATCTTCCCATAGGTTAAGAAGTAAAATTAGTTACATGGGTCACCGTCGATATCTTGAGCGCAATCACACATGGAGAAAAAGCAAGAAATTTGGTGGGAAGATAGAAAAAAAAAAAAACGAAACCAAAAGAGCTCTCAGGAAATGACATCTTACAACAGTTGGATGTTCGTTGTACTTATAAACCCGAAAAGCACCCCAATACTAAGAAAATTAAACGTCTTCCTGAAGAGCTGAATTGGGTGAGGAAAAGTATTTTGTTTGAGTTACCATATTGGAAGAGCTTGAAGTTGAGACATAATTTAGATGTCATGCATATTGAAAAGAATATTTGTGAGAGTATTTTGGGGAAATTTTTGAATGATGGAAAACCTAAAGACACATATAAAGCAAGGCAAGATCTTCAGGATATGAACATAAGAAAAGGATTATGGTTGAAGCATAATTGTTCTACTTGTGAGATGCCCCTTGCTTGCTATCATATTAAACCAAAAGAAATAAAAAAGTTCTGTGCTTTTTTAAAATCTGTTAAATTTCCTAATGGTTATGCTTCAAATATATCACGATGTGGAAGTGAGGATGAAGTTAAGTTAAGTGGACTAAAAAGTCATGATTATCATGTTTTATTACAAAGAGTGCTGCCTATTGCTGTTCGTAAATTTGTAAATAAAGATGTCTCTTCTGCCTTGATTGAATTAGGTCATTTCTTCAACGATTATGTTGTAAGACTTTGAGGAGAGATGACTTAGAAAAACTTAAAAGGGATATATATATATATATATATATATATATATATATATATATTATATATACTATGTAAGCTTGAATTGCTCTTTCCTCCTGCTTTTTTCGATGTTATGGTACATTTGGCTGTGCATTTACCACGAGAGGCTATGTATGGGGGCCAGTACAATATCGCTGGATGTACAAAACTGAGAGGTTTTTGTGCAAGCTTAAGCGTTATGTGTGAAACAAGGCATGAGCAGAAGGTTCTATTGCTGAAGGTTATCTTATTGATGAATGTCTGACATTTTGCTCCATGTACCTTACGGGCATTGAGACTAGATTTAATCGTGAAGATCGAAATGAAAAATGAACTTGTTCTGGACATATTTTCAAAGAATGCTAGACTATTTGCAGAACAAGATTATGATGAAATACCAAGGAGAGATTTTGTTATCGCTCGGTGGTATGTGTTGAATAATTGCGAAGAAGTAGAACCTTTTCTTGAGTAAGTAACTTATTACTTATATATTGGTATTTTGTTGTTTTGACCTATTTCTTACTATAATCTTTATCTGCATGCAGAGAGCATAAAGAAGAGTTGGCGAACCAAGTTGTTGTGGATATAGAAGTTCAACATAGAGAACAATTTCACTTATGGTTCAAAAGGAAAGTAAGTGTTTTATAAGACAATAAAATCATCTTGTTGGTTTTAAATTTTAATTGTTCTTTTATTTTTAACTGATTGAACGCACTAATTTTTCGTTTTAGATTATGCAATTACATAAGAAGGAAAAGTCGATGTCTATCAAGCAATTATACCTTTTGGCAATGGGACCTGATATGCGTGTAAGGACATATACGAGTTGTATTGTAAATGGTGTTACGTACCATATTCAAAGTCGTGATGACTCTTGTAAAAGTCAGAATTGCGGCATAGTTGTTGAAGGGTATCATGAAAATGAGTTGATTGATTTTTATGGCTTTATAGTTGGCATTGTTGAATTGGAGTTTGTTGATAACAATAGAGTTGTTCTATTTAGATGCAAGTGGTTTGATCTTCGTAAAAAAACGGGGATGCAGAAAGATAAATACTCTTAGTAGATTTTGGTATGAACATAATTCTTTTGTATTAGCTACTTAAGCAAGGTAAGTATTTTACATTGATGATCCAAAGTTGGGGGAAAATTGGTGAATTGTGCTAAAATTCCAAGATAGACACCTATATGATGTGCCAGAGAAGCAAAATTCAGAGGTAGAAATTGATGTGTTGCCTACAAATGATAAGGTTTATCAAGATGTGTCACTTGAGAGTAACATAATTGTCAATGATAAAGAGGATATGCCAAGTGAATTACATAGAGATGATGTTGACTCTACTACTGTAGATACAAGTGTAATTGAATTGGAGACTACAGCAGAATATGAAGTTGGTTCTAACCAAGAAGATTCAGATCAAGAAGATGATGCTATGGTAGAGTACATCAGTGATCATGAGGGAAATGAAGGGAATAACGGTAATAGTAGTAATGATGAAGATGATGATAGTACAGATGATGGTGACGAAACTAATTAATGATGCAACATCATAATAGTAAGGTTAGTATCCTATTAATAATTCTGTTGAGTTTCGTTTGTCTTCTTTTTCTTCTTCTTTTATCTCGTGTTTGTTTGCATATCATGGAATCTAAAATATCGTGCAATTGGCGGTATAGTCTCTTTTTGCTGGTTAGGTCGATGGGTTAGTTGAGATTTGTAATATTAGCTTCTCCTATGGTAATCTTCTGATTTGATGAAAAGCATGTTTTAAGGTTTACTACAGGTAAAATAAAATATTTGATCTGCATTTTTTGAATTATGGATTAGCAATATTTGATCAGGATTTTTTAAATTATGGATTAGCATAGATTTGGCCACCAGTGACTTAGATTTTTTGAATTTTATGAGTAAACAATTGATAAAACTCCTAGGATTTTGGCTAGAGAGGTTAAATATGAATTTCTTGATTTGAATATTAATGCCATTGGTGATGGCTTAGGTGTACCCCTGATTAGCCTCCGATCATCTTTTGCTCGACTTCCCACAATTGAGTTTGATGTAATAGATAGAGATGAAATCATTTGCATTCTACTAAAATGGTAAAGCCCCTTTCTGAAATAGGCAAAAAAATCAAGCTCTTATGCACAACTTTAAATGTACTCATATAAAAAACTTGCAGCTCCTGATAGAAAATTGCTAGGACCCATCCTAATAGTAAAACTCATATTATATGTTGCCATCTACTTCATGGAGAATATTGAACAATAACCTAATTTGGACTGTGGTGATTAGTCTGCTTAGCTGCCGTATTCCCATTAAATTACTCACTCGTATGGGATGGAACCCTGCAAGATGTAAGTTACTGAGAAGGAAATCAGCAAGTGAAAATACATGAGGCAAGATAAACTAAAAGTTAGTCTGATGTATTGGACCAGAGCAAGACTTGAATAAGAAATGCATTAGGAAAGAACTGAAGGAATTAAGTGAAAGTTGTCAGATAGGAACGAGTATCTATAGCAACTTGTTGCAGAATATATTGAATACTGAACAAGATGTCTCTAGAAAGCCGGAACCAGTGTATTAGAAGGTGGAAGCGTGAGGCAAGGCATTTTACAACTATTGAACCAAATTAAATCTTTTTTTGTTCTAAAAAAATTTCAGTGTTCCTTTGATTCCAGATCTTGATTGACGTTTTTCTTAGACTTTTACTGTGCTAGCAAGACAATAACTCCGAGGTAGAGAAACAGCAGAAGTTTTGAAGGCACACATATACACACACCTAGCCTTAAATATAGATGCATTTCTTTGTTAGCTTTTCGGTGCAACCTTGCCGTTGTATATGATGCAGATGCAATTATTTATCTGATGGGGGAATTGCGCACTCTATAATAATCCTTTGTAGCACCGGCTCAATACAAGTTTACCATTTGTAACCATTCTCTTGTAGTATTCAAGAAAATATCCGAGGAACAAATGGGCATTATCCATTTGTGTTTGTGGACTTGGTGAGACATATGTCCTACCTTCTATTTTAAAATTCATGGATATTTATTTTTGCACTTATCATTTCTCGATTGCCATAGTTAATTAGTGTTTGCTCAATTTTTGAAGGTACTTCAATACTCCTCCGTGTGGTTGGTTTCATGAATAGCTAAAGGTGTCTCCTACTCATCCGGGATGTTAAGGTTTTGCTTAAAAGATACAAATATTTTGTGTATCTTTTTTATTTTGAATATTATATTGTCTTCTATGATTTCTGTTTTTAAAGAATTTAATCACTCAGATGTTACACAACGTAACTATTAATATGTTTGATTTTTGTGCCATAGATGTTATATGCAGTTACGTTCATAAATATTTTTTTAACTTGTATTTTTCCCTTTTTTTTTCATTAGGTTGTGACGTTTAATGTTATGATAATTGTATTGATGATATAGCAAAATTTACATGGCATGTATTGCCTTGTGGTTTCAAATCTCATTTAATTATCTTTACTTAGTCTGGGAGATATCTCTTTCTTTAGACATTTTTTGCATGTGTGCTTCCGTTTATCAATCTCTTTTTAAGGCAAGCGAGTTTCAAATATTCGTGTCTATAAACGAAAATAAATGTTAAATTACTATTAAGTATTTTTGCTAAGTAATTTACATTGTCTATGAGCTAGCTGGTGCAATAATTATAAATGACCAGATAAATGTGCCAAACTATTCAATATGATAATGACTTAATTAAAGGTTCATGGAAAATGCGTTGCGACATCAGTTTATTGGCGCTGGAGCAAAATTTAATCATTACATGTGTCCCGTAGTTCTAAGCAATAACTAAACCAATATGTTATTTGTAAATGCAAGAGATTTTAGGGACTCTCGCATATATGCAGATTATTCAATCATAATATTTGTTTCCGCTATTAGTAAAAAAACAATTAAGGTCCAAATGAACAAGTATAAAATATTTGTGGTTATATTGTAGGTTAGTTAGTTAAAATAAAATAAACATCTCGAAATGCTTGCACTATTAGAAACAAAAACCAAGGTACCAAATAAATTTAAACTTTTATGGCTAACTGTAGGTTAAATAGAGAAAATAACATGATTGTCCTTAACTGTTTGCACTCAGTAACGAAAAACTAAGATCACGAATAAGTATAAATCTTTGTGACAAAATTGTGGGATAAATGGAGACAATAAAATAAATGTCCCTAGTCGTTTTCATTATTGTTGACAAAAATTTAAGGTCAACAAAAATATAAAATTTTGTAGCTAAAATGTAGGTTATTTATAGACAATAAAATAATCGTATCTAATTCTTTTCACTATTAGTGACAGAAACTAATGTCACAAATTAGCTATACATTTTTGTGGCTAGATTTTAGATTAAATAATGACAAAAAATAAATGTCTCTAATTCTTTGTACTATTAGTGACAAAGACTAATATCACAAATAAGTATAAAACTTTATGACTATATTTTAGATCAAATAGAGACAATAAAATAAACGTCCCTAATTCTTTGCGCTATTTGTAACAAAAACTAATGTCACAAAATAGTGTAAACTATTGTGGCTAAATTTTAGGCTTATTAGAGACAATAAAATAAATGTCCCTAATTATTTGCACTATTAGTGACAAAAATTAAGATCACAAATAATATAATTTTTTGTGGCTAAAAGTTTTCACCTATTAACTACGAAATTTGATTGTCGCTTTTGGGATAGTATATTTTCGTGATGAAATTTTTTCGTGTCAAAAAGTTAACAGATTAAAAGACAAATAATGAATTTGTCACAAATTAGGTATAACATTAGTGACGAAATAAAGTGTCACCATTTAATTTAATTTTGTGGCTAATATTAGTCAATAAATGGCGCCAATTCTTTTTTTGGTGGGAAATTTTAGTGGACAAAACTTCTGCTACGATATTTGAATTTCGTCACAAAAAAATATACGACCTAAAGATTTAGACACGAAATATAAATTTTGTCACTAAAAATTAATAATTAGTGACGAATTTTATAGCGTCACTAAAATTTTCGTAGCTAAATACCATATTTGTTGTAGTGAATCTGTACTGAACCCTTATTTCGTATTTACATTCCATTTTGTGATATGAACATGCATGTTTATATGTTGATTATGTCATATGAATTTGGTTGAGCCTGAAGGGATTGGATGGATTAGGGAAGAGTTCCAAAAATTTAGGAAGGTGCTAATTTTTTGGAATAATTACACATAGTATAATTTTATCTACTTTTGTTACAAAATATATAAATATTTTCAAAACTTACAAAAAATAGCAATATTTTTGTTGCTTGCTACAAAAAATAGCACAATGTATTTAAAAAGAAAAAAAATATAATTTAAAAAAAGAAGATAAATCTAATCCTATATTTATGCACCCAAATCATATCTAGATAGATTTAAATCTTTTTACATTTAATACCCATTTTCTCTCTCCCCTCAAAACCATCTATTAAAAATTGAAAATAGGCATACGTAAAAAACAATAGCCATACAATACACATACAATAGTCATACGATAGACATACAAAAGACTAACAATAGCCATACAATACACATACAATAGCCATACTATACACATACACCATACAATAGACATACAAAAGACATACAATAGAATTTGTAATTGGGTAATTGTAATCCCAAAAAAGTAGGAATAGATGAAAAGATATGCCTATAATTATGGGCGATTTTGGTGCATGGTGTATCTTCAATTTTATTGAATAATTTTTTTTAATAACTTGTATATATAATGTTAAGAAAGTATTGCTATTCTTGAAAAGTGACATAATGTTGCTATTTTATTGTAAACTTGCTATTATGTTTGTATATTTGTATAATTTAGCCTAATTTTTTGGTGCAGCTACGACCATAGTACCCAAATAACTAGCAATCGTTGGCTGCTTATGCAGGGGTGGAGGGGGTTTCACTATCGCCGATAGAAAAATGCCACTTGTTTAATGAGGCACCCCACCAAAGTCAACTCACATTTCTATTAAGACTAGAGGCATGATGCCCATGCTGAGCATGGGCCCAACAATTCATTGGCGATATTGTTCATATTTCTTATGGAACTAACTGTTTTTATTCTTGAGAATGAGTTTTTGTAGCTTTGTGTTCTGTTGTTTCAATTCAGAAGTTGTTCGACTCACAAACAATTTGATATCTAAATGGATTCACGATTGTTCTTGAAACTTCTGTCAGTCTGTATTGAAATCATCTTTCTACCATATTTGTGTTCGTGATCATAAAGAGAAGATCCCTGTATTTTAACACGATAAGAGTTCATCCAAATACTGGGGTTTCTTGACTCACCCGATTCGCACCGGCATTAGTTGGTCAACTAAAGCATGTCTATGTTCCATTTCATTCAATTAAATAATTTTGTGACTGGGCAGCACGCCAGCTTTTTGTTATCGGATGCGGAATTGCTTAGGTTCATCAGCTAGAGTTGATGCCAGTCTCAGTTCTCAAACTAATTCTGCTGCTACTCCTTTTATTCAATTCTTGTTATTGCTATGCTCTTTTGTGTATTTCATAACTTGTTCAGATAAATAGTCTCATGTTACACGATATGGGGTTGCAAAGATATAAAGATCCACACATGTCCAACTGTGTGCATTACTCACCTGTATAGTATTTTAATAGGAATACAAACAATGATACATAAAGTAAAGGAAAAAATAACACAAAAGAAACATAAATCCTCAATCAAGAGAGCAATAAGATTGCCTTCTACCTCAACATATCAAAACTACACAATTATTTTTGCACTTGCTATACAATAGATGAAATTAATCCATCTCATTGATCAAGGTTACATTAAACCATAAATTCGCCTCTGCTCCAGGTCGTTTTCTTGGATGCAAGGACAATAATTGGTTTGTTAATTCACAATTATTTTTTCCATATCACCTAGCATTCCAATGGGAAAGAAGAGAATGACAACCAGAATGGAGCTTGGACACAAATATCCTGATCAAGGCTTTCGAAGATACTTCATAAAATCCTTAACTGGACATACATCAACAGGGAAAATAATACGGAGAAAAAGCTTTCAGCAAGAATTTGTCACGGTGGACAATTTATTTCTATATTCATCAAGCTTTCATTTCAGCATGGTAATTTTTGTATCTGCTTAATTATATCCTGCTTACATTGCAATGACATAGCAATGCTAATCTCTTACTTGTTTGATTTTGCTATTAAGCTGCTTATTGAAGTAAAAAGCAAAACACAAAGCCACTCCGAAGCGAAACAACGTCTACCAAAGACAAAGTAAATATTGATCCAATATAAAAAGCAAAACACTGAGCCATGCCAAAGAGAAACATGTCTACGAAAAACAAAGCAAATATTGATCCGGCGCAACAAATTCGACAGAAAAGGATGAAGTAGAACGAAAAACATACAGCCACGGAAAGCAAAGAAAATTAAGATAGAGAACTCACAAATAAAAAATACAGAGAAGGAAGCAGCAGTTCTTTTCTTCAGAGCAAACAACTGATTTTTGACAAAGAGAAATCGAACTTAGAGACGTAGTAATCTCTTTGGAATGAGTGAAACTTAGTAGAGTAGTAAACTGTTGAAATTAAGTGTCGTAGTAATCTCTTGGGAAGAGGGAAAGTATTTAACGCTTATGAATAATTACACAGGTTTGAGATTGGTATAAAATAACAGGGATGCTTTGAGAATTAAATCAGCTCTTTCAATCTTCCTTTAAAGATGTACAAATATTTAATGCACAAAATTATTTAACTTACCTAAAAAACCCTTGAAGCAGGTGGTTAACCCAAAGGAGAGGTTAACCAATTAGTACAAAGGTGTTGGTTTTTTGGACAATCCGCAGGGAAGTACAGCCTGAGAGCTCAACTTTACAGCAGCCGTAAAGCACAGAATAAGTGCAAATTCAGAAACGCCCCTAACTCCAGCAGAGCAGGCAGCTCAACTCTCCCTTATATATAAGGGGAGTAAAATCTTGGATATAATGAAGTTGAGCATCAGGTAAGCTGTCATGTATTCATGTATCCTTATAAAGTCACGATATGTCTCAACTAATAATATTAATTTTGTTCACAAAGAGTCATGCAACACTCTTTTTCTTTCTCATTTGTGTTTTTAAAATATAATAACATACCACAAATATCTCATTTATTTTATATTTTATAAATATTTTCTACTAACTTACTTTTCAAATAAGTTGTCCAAAAATAAATTGCTATTCTCCAAAGTACTTTTACAAAAAGCACTTTTGAAGAAAACAACTTCTCAAAATAATTTTTTTTTTGAAGTTTGGCCAAACATGGTAAGTCGAAGATGTCGTGCTCCCGAGGATCTCGTACTAAATATTAAGGATACCTGTACTATAACTATAAGAAATATAATAGGAAAAAAAAAAGATAACTACAACCATTTAAATTCATATACTCAGAAATGAAAATGTTTCTACAAGTAATGTCTCAAAAAATTGGGAGAGAGAATTACAAGGTGAGAAATTGAACCTTCACTAACTACAGTATAAAAGTAATGCGTTAAATGCCAAATATGGTTACAATCACGAACTTCTGATAAGGAAGAATATGTTGAACTATTAAGATTAGTGCAACTCCCCAGAATAACTTGTGTATGGGTCTAAACCAGTTTTAAAATTACAAATCGAATTTGAATTCGAATATAAGCAAATGTTCGTATTAAAGTTAGATAAATGCACAAAATAGACGTAAATACGGAAGAATAACTTGATTTCAATATATGATTGTGAGAATAAATTTGGGCAGAATTTCAGTATATATTTCTGGATGCCTATAGTACAAAATGAAGTACTATTTATAGGCCCAGGAACTTTGCCCACGTTCTCCACTATCCATCGTGTTCTGGCCCACGATCTTGACATTATTGGAAGGAGTTAGTGGGCTGAAGTAGTGGGCTGCAAAGCCGCTGGAACCGAGGCTGTTCACCGAGGTGCATGTATATGACCTCGGTGGGGAGGCCTTGCTGTTCGCTCGAGGTAGACATCGCCGAAGCTTAGCTTACGGCTTGCCTTCGGTGACGACCTTGAAGTGTGACTTCGGTGACCCACTTGCTTGCGTCGGTCTTTGGCTTGTTGTTGTGTCCTCGGTCATTGTCAGATTACGCGACCGAGGCGAATCATCGCGAGTCGATTTTTACCCAATACAGATAGTCCCCCCACTCCTCGGTTACTTACCGAAGTTACCGAGGGGTGAAATGAAGTTCAGCGGGAAAGCGACGTGACGTGATCTTATCCAATTGTTTCAAACTTTGTCAACGGTCCGCATCTCATCAGGTCACTTCTCAGTGACACGTGTTATCCATCAGTTGGTTCTTCAAACGGTCACGCCTCATTTTTTGTTTCTTCCAACGTTACAATGATGATGCCTCATCACTTGCTTCCTCCATACCTATAAATATTTCTTCGATAAACTCCTCTTCTCACTTTGAACTTTTGCAACCAACAGTGTCAAGAAAAAAGATAGAGCTTCCATATCCACTTTGATTGCCTTCCATCTTTTAAGAAATCTCTGAATCTAGACCATAATCATGTCTACCACTCGTTCTGGACAAGGTTTAAGCGACTCTGGCGAGAGAGCCAGAGTTTCACGTTATGTCGCCGCTACTGCCAGTGGCGGAGAGCGGAGAAGTAACTTCTGGTGTAGGTGGCGTCAAGCGTCGTAAAGAAAGAGCTAGGCGCGACGTAGCCGAGATGAGGGATGACATCGCCGCAGAGGAGGAAGGTGATGTCATGCTTGGTGACGCCATGAAGGTAGGTGGGGGTGACGTCATCGGTAGGGATGACGACGATGTTGGCGACGATGTCGAGGGCGAAAATGACGCCGAGGCCGAAACTGAAAACGGGGGTGACTGCCCTCCATCGAAGGAAGGCACGATTCCGAGGTGGGACCTTCGGGTCCTGAGAAGAAATTGCCTAAGATTCCCCTCGAGCAGGAACTCGAGCCCCATCAAATTATACCTTCACATTTCGACAACGACAAAGATTTGAAGCTTCAAAAACAATCTGCTGATCAGGAAGGGCTAAACAGGAATGTGCCAGTGAATACGACTCCGACCAGGATTACCCAGGCCCACATTCATCGGGTTCGGAAGGATTGCGCATTCGAGCCCGAGGTGAAAATAATTGTCCCCGACCCCACCAGTAGAGTTTGTCAGCATGTGGAAGGGCTATCTTTCGCTTACACCTATCCTTTCACCATCGGGTTCACCCTCCCTGTACATAAGGTAATTGATGATTTTTTCCGAGCATACAACTTGTGCTTGGCACAACTTGGCCCCGGTGTCTAGAGGGTGGTTCAGTGTTTGGCTTGGCTAAGTAAGGAGGCTAATGTGGACTTTACCTTGCAGCATCTTATTTCCCTTTACTACCCATACATTCACAAGGCCGGGGTCGTGGCTTTGAATAATCGAGGCAAGTACGCGCTTCTTCATAAAAGTGAGGATCACGGGGACCGAGGATGGTGTGATCGTTACATACTTTTGGAGACCAGCGTCTTGTCTGCCGAGCCTAACTTCCCAGAGAGGTGGAACAATACACGTAAGTGTTCTTTCGCCCTTGGCTTCTCTTCTTGCTTCCTTTCTTGATTGCTGATTTCGACTTATTTTAGTCTTGCAGCCAACAAAGTTGCTATCGTCCCCCCGAAGGTTTGACAGAGTGGGTCCGAGCGGTGACCGGGGCCCGTAAACGTCCCATTCGGTCATGGATGGAGATGGCTGCTGACTTCGGTTGGCAATGCAAAAGGCATGGTAAGCTATCCATAATTTACTACATAAGTTGCTATCCCAATTTTTACTGATTTTATCGCTGACCTTTCTCTTTTTGGTACTAGGTTTTCCAAACTGTGCCATCAATAAAAAGAAAGACAAGAAGAAGAAAAGGAAAGACAAGGAGGATACCGAGTCTGATGATGATCTGGCTTCGGTGGTGGACGATTTGAAGGGCTTGAAGGCTGCAAAGCCTTCAAAAGTTTCGAAGGGGGCCCCCGGTCAGGGGTCTTCTAAAGGTAATTACTAGCTTTGATCAATTCGTTATTTATCATTCTTCTCTGCTTCCTTGTTTTAATTTTTCTATGTTGCTCTTCGCAGGTGCGAAAAGGAAGAGGACAGTTTCAAAGAAGCCCTCTCGTTCAGTGGCCCCTCGTACTGAGGAAGCAACCTCTCATGGGCCCGAAGCTATAATGGAGCCGCGCCGAAGGCTGATTGACGAGCCCGATGAAGCCGCTCCCGAGGACACCGCTGCTCGAAGGGAAAATGAGGTTGTGGATCTGGAAGGTCAGGAGCAAGGTGCCGAGGCTATGATGGCAAGGGCCAAAAGTAAGGCCAAAGTTGGAGAGGTTGGGGCCGCTTCCATTGAGGGGAGAGCCGAAGTTTGTGCGGTTCGGGCAGAATCCGAGCCTGCGAGGATTTCGTCCTCGGTAGGATCTTTTCGAAAGTTGGATGTGCCCACTTCTTCGCATTTGCTGTCATGCTCCCGAGGGGACATTTTGAGCCTGATTCCCCTACTTGGCTCTGAAGAGGATAAAGTGGTGCAACCATATTCTCCAGCCAAGCAATTTACAGTCCTCTCGGCAAATGCTCTCAGAGTAAGCCTCGATCCTTTAAGTTTACTTCTTTTCTAGGTATATTTTTCTTCATGCTGATTTTCGACGACTTTTCTCCCAGGGGTTCGTGTTGTCATTGAGAGCCATCGAGCTCGAGACTGCGAGGGCCGAGGAGTTTCAACGCGTGGCTGGGACTTGGGACAAGCAGAAGGACAGCCTCAGAGCACAAATAGCTGGATTGAGGGCTAATTTAGCTAAGTTCCAGTCCGAATTACTTGAGGTTAGAGCTTCTTTCGAGGCAAGGATTCAAGCTCTTGATGTTGAGTCCCAAGCTGTGCGTTCGAGGTTAGAAGCCGAGGCTGCCCGTTGCGCGCCGAACTGACCCAAGTGAAGGGTGAAACCGTGGAGATGGCCAAAAAACACCACGATCAGCTGAGGAGGCATGTGCTTCATATCGAAGAGTTGGAGGGTAAAACTTCCAAGCTTTCAGCTAAGGACGCCGAGATCGAGGCCCTTCGAGGCGAAATTGCCGATCGTAAAAGTAGGGGTGCAATCAAGGTCAAGAGGGCCGAGCTGGATAAGCGATGGGCCATTATTCAATCCCGGTTGAGGCTACTAAAGCGGTGCCGCGCCGGCGAGCTTAACTTGGATGAGGAGATTGCAAAAGCTGAGGTGAAGTCAGCCGAAGCTCAAGCTATCATTGATGAACTCCTATCAAGTGAGGCCTCGAGCGGTGATACCTCGAGCGGTGATAACGATGAGGATGATGATGAAGAAGCCGAGGGGGGCTCCGAGGATGGAGGTGATTCTCCCGAGGTTTAGATTCCTGATAGCATTTTGTAAGCCTTCGGGCGTTTATGCATAACTTTTTTGACCTCCGGGTCTTTTTTGATGTAAATATTCTTGGCCTTAGGGCTCTTTTAATGAAATGTTTTTCATGTTTTCATCTCAAGTGTTGGTTTTTTACATATACCGAACATCTTATAATAAATAACTTGCTTGCAAGACTTGATTTGAATTTAATCGATGCAAACTTAGAACGACGTCTCGTCCTCGATTTGATGCATTCAACGTGCAGCTTCGGAGTGCAAGATTTGTACAGATAAATAGATATAGGATCAAAATTATTTCATTGATATCAACGAGCCAGAAATCGGCTATTTACATAGAAGCAAGTCGAAACGGACCTTGGGCGAAAAACAAGTTAACAATCTGCCACTGTCGGGCGGGACTACAATATACTAAATCTATTCCTCGGGCGTCAGTCCCCGGTTGTCGGATAGATAAGCTTCGGTTGGGAGGCTCAATGTCGACCTCGGTATCAACCCCTGCCTCTCACTCCTCCCCAGTGTTCGGTTGTGAATCTTGATGAAGATCCGAGCACTGGAAATCGTTCGGTTCGCATCCTGAAAAGGTCAAGCAAAAATGGAACGAGGAGCAAGTTAGTACATTTCGATCGAGGACATAGGAGCGTGGTTCGGCTCGGGGCTGTGGGTGAATTTAAAAATATTAAAAGAGCATTTACCTCGATTAGAAGTAGTACCGCTTTAGATTGGAAATATTCCAATTCAGGGGTCTGGGCTTGCCTTGTAGATCCTCAATTTGATAAGATCCTTTCCCGATAATCGCTTTGACTTTGTATGGTCCTTCCCAATTTGCAATAAGCTTTCCCCCATTTTCTTCCTCCGTTGACTGGTTCGTGGCCTTTAGCACATAGTCGCCAACTTTGAAATCTCTGAGTTTGGCTTTCATATTGAGGTACGCCTCGATCTGCCTTTTTTAGGCGACTAGCCGAACCAAAGCTAATTCCCTTTTCTCCTCGAGCAGATTCAATTCTAAGCGCATAGCCTGTTGATTTGCGTCCTCGGTAGTGTGGGCTTACCGAAGACTTGGTTCGCCAATTTCTACGGGAATGAGGAAATCCATAACATAAGCAAGTGAGAAAGGGGTTTCACCGGTACTGTTTTTCTCCGTTATTCGCATGGCCCACAGTACCTCGGGCAGCTCCTCGGGCCAAGGGCCTTTCTTCTCGTCAAGCCTTTTCTTGAGATTTTCAATTATGATCCTATTTGAAGACTCATCTTAGCCATTGGCACTTGGGTGATAAGGAGTCGAAGCAATTCTTTTGATCCCCCATGGTTTGAAGAAATCAGTGATAGCTGCCCCCATAAATTGTTTACCATTGTCATAAGCAATCTCTCTCGGGACACCGAACCTGTATATGATGTTCTTTTTGATGAAATCGATTACTTGTTTTTGCTTTACCTCGGTGAGAGCCCCTGCTTCCACCCATTTCGTGAAGTAATCAGTTAGCACTAGAATGAAGCGAGCACCACCTTTTTCCCTTTGGCAATAGTCCAACAATGTCCATCCCCCACTTCATGAAAGGCCATGTGATACCACTGAGTGTAGAGGCTCAGCCTATTGGTGGATCATCCGTCCATGGAGTTGGAACTTATCACATTTCTGCACGAAGGCTTTTGCATCGGCACTGATAGTGGGCCAATAATACCCAGCTCTTAACAACTTACGCACCAAGGATTTTCCCCCCGAGTGGTTGCCACACTCGCCTTCGTTCTGCCATCACATACCTGGCCTCATCGGGACCCAAACACTTGGCCATTGGGCCGCAATATAACCTCTTGTACAAATTACCCTCGATCAGGTGGTACGAGGCCGCTAGGGTCCTTAACTTTTTTGCTTCTTTTTTATCTTGGGGAACAGTCCCCGAGTCGAAGTAAGAGATGAATTTACTCCGCCAATCCCATCTGTTGTCCACTGAATTGACCTGCAACTTCATCTCTCTCATTTGCGCGGACAGCAACCGAAGCATTGAATCAGTCCCCGAGTGGGCTTTGTCAATCGCCGATCCCAGATTTGCCAAGGCATCAGGCTCGGTATTTTCCTCCGGGGCACTAGCTTAACTTGCCATTCCTGGAATTGGGCCAAGATTCTTTGTGCTAGATCTAAGTATAGCTGCATTCTAGGCTCCCGAGCCGTATAATCACTGAGGACCTGGTTCACTACCAACTGCGAATCACACCTTAGTTCGATTCTTTCCACCCCCATTTCTTTAGCCAGCTCCAAACCCGCTAAAGCTGCCTCGTACTCGGCCTGGTTGTTGGTCACTTTTTTTAACCGAACCGAGTGCCTGACTTTCTCCCCGGTGGGTGCTCTCAAGACTATGCCTAAACCTGAACCTTTGGAGTTAGTTGCCCCATCGGTATGAAGTATCCATAGCCCCGAGGAGGTTCCTTTCACCATGGAGTTTTCCTTTTCCGCTTCAGGCAGAATCCCAACACTAAAGTCGGCGACGAAGTCGGCTAGGACTTGAGATTTGATGGCTGTCCGAGGTTGATAGGTGATATCGTATTCGCTCAACTCTACCGCCCATTTTGATAACCTCCCCGATAACTCAGGTTTATGCAATATACTCCTTAAAGGGAAGGTTGAAACTACCGCTATTGGGTGACATTGGAAATAAGGTCGTAGTTTCCGAGCAGTAACAAGTAAAGAAAGTGCTAGTTTTTCCAAGTGTGGATACCTGGTTTCAGCATCGAGGAGTGTCTTGCTCACATAGTAGATGGGTTGTTGCTTGCCATCTTCTTCCCGAACCAGCACACCGCTGACAGACACCTCGGACACAGCCAAGTAAACCAGCAATGTCTCACCTTCTTTTGGCTTGGCGAGCAACGGTGCGTTACCCAAGTATTGTTTCAAATCTTTCAACGCTTGCTTACACTCCGGTGTCCATTCAAAGTGATTGTTTTTTCTCAAAACGAAGAAGAATTTGTGGCACCGCTCCGAAGACCTTGAGATAAATCAACTCAAGGCGGCGACTCGGCCAGTCAAGCGTTGGACTTCTTTCACCCCGCTCAGCTCCTCGGGGAACTCCTCGATAGCTTTGATTTTATCTGGGTTAGCTTCGATCCCTCGTTCAGAGACAATGAATCCCAAGAATTTGCCTGATCCAACGCCGAAGGCGCACTTCTCAGGGTTCAATTTCATGCCGTATTGCCTCAAAACAACAAAAGCTTCCCTCAAATGATTCAAATGATCTTCCATTCGGATCGATTTGATGAGCATATCATCTATGTAGACCTCCATAGATTTTCCAATATACTCCTTGAACATGCGACATACCAACATTTGGTAAGTCGCCCCGGCGTTTTTCAGTCCGAATGGCATCACCTTATAGCAGAAAGTACCTCGGTCAGTGATGAACGAGGTCTTCTCTTCGTCCTTCGGGTCCATGAGGATCTGATTATAGCCCGAATATGCATCCAAGAAGGTTCATAGTTTGTGTCCAGCTGTGGAGTCTATTAAGCTGTCAATTTGTGGCAATGGGTAGGAGTCTTTGGGGCAAGCTTTGTTCAGGTCAGTGTAGTTTACACACATTCTCCACTTGCCATTCTTCTTTGGTACGACCACCACATTGGCCAACCATTCGGGGTATTTCACCTCTCTTATGAAACCATTTTCTTGCAACTTTGTGGTTTCATCCTCGATTGCTTTCTTTTTGACCCCGGCATGAGGTCTCTTCTTTTGCTTCATCGGAGTAAATTTTGGGTCCACATTCAGCTTGTGAGTCATGATCTCCGGATCGATACCAGTCATGCCTGAATGCGACCAAGCAAAACAATCGTTGTTGGACTTCAAGACTTCAATAATTGTTTTTTTCGACTCTAGGTCCAACTCCGAGCCGACAAACACCTTTCTTTCGGGAAATTTTTTCAATAGGATGAAAGATTCCAATTCCTCAATGGTTGAGTCCTCGGCTTTTTGTTTCCGAGGCTCTTGAATGCAAACCGGGATCTTCTCAATTTCTCCTCGGAGGTCCTCCCCGCTCAACCCCGGTTGCTGTAGTTGCTATTGCTTTGGCCCGATCGGGGCGACTCCACTTTTCAACGCAACCGAGTAGCATTCCCTCGCTACTCATTGCTATCCTTTGATTGAACGAATTCCCCAAGGTGTAGGGAATTTAATCACTTGATGCAGGGTGGAGGGGACAGCTTCCATGGAATGAATCCATGGCCTTACGAGGATCACATTGTATGCCAAATCCTCGGGCATCACTTGGAACAGCGTTTCCTTGATTACTCCTTCGACGAACGTCTTGAGCATGATTTCACCCAAGGTTTTCTCTGTGGAGTTGTTGAAGTCGGCTAGCACTGTTGCTTTGGGGACAACCTCCCCTTTAAGCCACATTTTCTTAACAGCCCCGTAGCTGATTATGTTGACCGAGCTACCGGGGTCGATCAAGACTCTCTTGATGTCAGAGTCATTGATTCTTAACATGATGACCAAAGCATCGTGATGGAGGAACATCATCCCATCACAGTCGTCATCGTCAAACACGATCTCTTTACCCGAGCCGCCAATTCAGTTCTCTTCTCCATGGTGATCGATAACTTGGCGAGTTTCTTGGCCGTTGCGAAATTTATACCGTTCACCTCTGATCCCCCGGTGATGACATTCACAACTCTCTCCGGGGGTGGAGCCCGAGGTGGTTGCCCCTCACCTCGGTTCTTGGAGATATTGTCCTTTCCCTTGTCAGTAAGGAAATCGGCCAAAACCCCTTTTTTCAGCAAGTGAGCCACCTCGAGGCGCAAGGCTTTGCAGTCCTCGGTTTTGTGGCCGTAATCTGCATGGAACTCGAAGTACAAATTGTGGTCTCTCTTGTCTGCTGGAGTCCTCATGTCTTTGGGCACTCTCACCCCGGCAGTCTCTTTAACTACATTGACCAGCTCTGAGGTCGATATATTGAAATTGTAGTCAGGGATCCGAGGTGGATCCTTCTTTGGGGCCGAAGCTGGGCCTGAGGGATTTCTTTGGTTCGTGCTGGGTTGAACCTTTCCTCCCAGCCGTTAGCTTATGTGCGGGTTAGCGTATGAATTTCCGAAGGAATTTCCCAGCCTTTGGCTAACAGGCTGTTTTGTTGAGGTATATGGTTCGTACCTCCCCTTCGGGTTGCCTCGCGACGCCTCGGCGCGGTGCAAATATTCGCCTCGGTTTTTGAAGTTGTAACCTCGGCTCTTGAACTCAGCTTCCTCCAATCTAATTTTGGAGTAAGTCCGCTTGTGTAGATCCTCCCATGTTAATACTTGGTATTGTTGGAGCTCCTTTCGCAATTCAGCAGCGGCGTCAGAATTGCGAACATTGATACCTTTTTCAAATGCCATAATGGCCAGGGTATCGTCCATCCGAGGTAATTCCATACGCTCGGCATGAAAGCGCTCAAGAAACTCCTTGAGTGGCTCACTGGGCCTTTGTTTCACCTCGCATATATCCTCCTTCCTTTGGAGGATCTTTTGGGCCCCGGTGTGTGCCTTGACGAAGGCGCTGGACATTTCCTTGAAGGTGGAAATCGACCCCGCTGGTAGGCACATGTACCAACGCAGAGCCCATTTCTCTAAGGACTCGCCAAATTTTTTCAAGAGCATCGACTCGAGCTCTATTGCCGTTAGGTCGTTGCTCTTTACCATTGCCATGTATTCTCTCACATGTTCTCTGGGATCGGTGGTCCCATCATATTTCTTCAAAAACATAAGTTTGAAGTTCTTGGGGGTTGGGGCTGGAGCCGCTTTGGGCTTGAAGGGCAGCTCCCTGTATTGATCTATATCAAGATCATCTTCAACTTTTGTTAACCCCGTCACGCTCTCGAGGCGTTTTTCCACGCGTGCCTCGATGCGAGCCTCGATGCGTGTTTCAATTTCCCTGGTCAATCTTTCGACATCGACCGAGGATGTTGTTTCAGCCATGGTGGGAAACATCCCGAAGTGTGGCATTGCAGTTGGTATATTTCCCGAACCCCCAGACGTGGCTCTGTTGTGAGGTCCCCCTGTTATCGCGCCCGCAGGAACGAAGGGCGGGATGCCTCCACCGGGAGCCGAAGGCTGGGTGCTATTCGGTCCTGCACTGTTCCTCGCCTTCAACGAGGCGCAGAATTCAGCATTAATGTTAACTTGCTCTTCCTGTCTGTTTTGGAGAGCTCTTAATGCGGTGACAACGTAAGCTTGGAACTCTTCGGTTGTCATTGGTGATGCAGGCTGTTGGCTCGACGGAACGTCAGCCCGTTCACTAATATTATCACTGTTGTCAGCCATAACGTCGTTGAATTGTAAGCTTTGACGAAAAAGGACGTGAAACTTTGGAACAAAGCGTTTATGCTTATATCCCCACAGACGGCGCCAATTTGTATGGGCCTAAACCAGTTTTAGGATTACAAATCAAATTTGGATTCGAATATAAGCAAATCTTCATATCAAAGTTAAATAAATACACAAAACAGATGTAAATACGGAAGAATAACTTGATTTCAATATATGATTGTGAGTACAAATTTGGGCAGAGTTTCAGTATATATTTCTGGATGCCTATAGTACAAAATGAAGTGCTGTTTATAGGCCCAGGAGCTTTGCCCACGTTCTCCACTATCCATCGTGCTCTGGCCCACGATCTTGACATTATTGGAAGGAGTTAGTGGGCTGAAGTAGTGGGCTGCAAAGCCGCTGGAACCGAGGCTGTTCACCGAGGTGCATGTATATGACCTCGATGGGGAGGCCTTGATGTTCGCTCGAGGTAGACATCGCCGAAGCTCAGCTTACGGCTTGCCTTTGGTGACGACCTTGAAGTGTGACTTCGGTGACCCACTTGCTTGCGTCGGTTTTTGGCTTGTTGTTGTGTCCTCGGTCATTGTCAGATTACGTGATCGAGGTGAATCATCGCGAGTCGATTTTTACCCAATACAACTCGTTCACGTTCAATAATTTTCCATTGCTAGCTATTTGCAAATCTTTCTGAATTGCAGGTTTCAACAATCACTAACTGTTTCACATATAGAATTGAGGAGTGCATGACGAAATTCAAGAAAGTGCACATGATAACGTGGAAATCAAATAGAGATTAGAGTTGCGACTAAGTGATGCACCTTTATCTTATGAGCAGAGAGTGAATATTAGAAAATATACTAAAATTTCAACAAATAATATTAACCGGAACCGATTTGGATCTCAAGGGCTTCTCTAAGTTAGCGTCTTCTCCTCCCTAAATTAATCGACCTTCCACAGCTCAAAACTTTTAACTATAATAAAAAAGACAAAAAAGAAAGTACTTAAAGGCGTAGTTTATGGAAGATATCTAGAGCCCGTTTGGGTGAGCTTAAAAGTGACTTACGTATAAGTCAATCAGTAAATATTTAGTAACTCAAAAATTTATGAGCTTAAAGCACTTATGTATTTAAAAAAAAAAGCCAAAAGTGAGAAGTTAAGATTTCATAACATCTCAAATATTCGCTTAGCTTATAAGCTGATTAAAATAAACTCACCCAAACAGGCTCCTAGCCTAGGGAATAAAAAGGTAATTAGGCCATTTCAATATTATAGGGATAATTTATCTCTTTGTCCCTTTGGGATGGCTCAGTTGGTTTGGAGGGTAGTTATCCACATGTATGACCCGGGTTCGATCCTCCCTCAATACTTTCTGAGTCGAGCCTGTCGCACCCGGTTTTCCTAATGCGGTTTACATCTCTTGTGTGGTTTGCAGCTTATTACACAAGGGAGATTTACCCAGTGTGCACAGTCAATAGGCTGTAGCGGCTGCGGATTTTCCTCGAATTCCAAAAAAAAAAAATATTATAGGGCTAAATTTTCTCTTGGACCAACCATAACATTGTATTATAGTACCATATTCTGAAAAGGAATTATAATCCGAAAATCTTATAAAAAGTTAACATAAAAAAGTAATATAGCAACCTAAGCAAGAAAAAATTACTAAGGACTACAACTATAATTAGAGAAAGATATAAGAAAAAGGGTTGAAGAACTCAGATGCTAAGTAGCAATTTTATATCTGGTCCGATTAGCGAGGAGTCACAAATTATGAAGGAATTAATTATCATTGATGAATGCAGAAAAGACTTTTATTGTATTATAATAAGCTTAAATGTATTAGTAATAATATGTCCACAAAATTAATCCTTATGTATACACAATGTTTATCAATGCCACAGACCAAGCTAGATCATCTAGTTTACTCACCTCTATATCAATTGGTCAAAACTTTTAAAAATTCACGAATTCCCAAAAATAGTAGTGAACTTTCATTCTATTTACTTATCCAATAAAAGAAGAAAAGCTGCCCCATATTATTGGTCAAAACTTTTAAAAATTCACGAATTCCGAAAAATAGTAGTGAACTTTCATTCTATTTACTTATCCGATAAAAGAAGAAAAGCTGCCCCATATTGATATCATTAAATTATCTAAATTTTAGATTATACTCCATCCGTCCCATTTTAGTTGTCGCTTTAAGCTTTTTCACGCCCATTAAGAAAGACATTAAATAGGGTGTTTATTTTACTATCTTATCCCTATTTAATGTTTCACCATTAACTTTTTTATGAGAATTTTTTTAATTATTAGAGGTATAGTTGGAAAGAACTAATCAATTTAGCCTTGAAATCCTAAAGTGACAACTAATTTGGGACAAATACATTTTGCTAAAGTGACAACTAATTTGGGACGGAGGGAGTAATTAAGTAGATATGAATAAAGCGGATATCTAAAACACATAAATGATGTAAAAATTTAGTCACGCAGCCAGTTTTGACCGCGTTAAATGAATACTAGCCAGCGATGTAAAAATGTTTGAAGATTAGCCATCTCCGGACAAATCACAGTATAAATACTTGGGCTTTGAACAAGTTTTGTTCAAAGCCCCAGTACTTATACTGGGAAGCTGAAATAAACGAATCCCGGTATAAAATACGGCTTTGAACAAATTTTGTTCAAGGCCCCAGCATTTTGTTATGAAACTTTATATAAAGCTTCAGTCCCACACAAAATACTGGGGCTGTGAACAAAAGAATAATCATATAATTTAGGATTCACT
Source organism: Petunia secreta (assembly GCA_029990175.1). Taxonomy (NCBI): domain Eukaryota; kingdom Viridiplantae; phylum Streptophyta; class Magnoliopsida; order Solanales; family Solanaceae; genus Petunia; species Petunia secreta. The sequence goes on from JARKIP010000061.1 coordinate 386,401, forward strand.
TTACGGGTAGTTAAGTTGGGTGCCAATCACTTCCCACCCTAATTTGGGAGCGTGACACAATCAATTTCTGTCTATTGATTGAGTTGGTTGTGAAAGAGAGAGCTGAAATATTGTAGCGCTGCATCAGCTATAGCCTGATTCCCATGTCTCCTAGTACCATCACCCACTTTAATTATGTAAATGTATGAGCTTTTGTCACTTTGTTTGAGAACACTGTGAAAGTACTTAGTATTGTTATCCTCTTCTTTTTCCTATCTGACCTGGGTCTTCTATCTCAAGATGGGCATTGCATATTAGACCATTTAGATTGTTCAACCTATAGTCTATAAAAATTAACCCTATTAAGATCACTATTATCAGCATCATAAATAGTTTCCATATCCTACACTTGATGTTCCAATTCTTGGACAGATCAAAGACATCTCCAATGGTTTCTTTTGACCATACACTGAAAACATGTGGTGTTCTTTTTAATTTTTGATCAACTAGGCCATCGGGAGTAAGAAAATTTTATATTTATATTAGGAATTTTTACATAAAAGTACAAGTTTTAGCACTTAATTACCAAACATAACAACATTTTAGCAAAATAATCCTAAATAGAGAAAAACGCAAGTTAATTACAAATATAGCATATTATGTCAAAAAATATTGCTATTCTTTATTTTGGTACTGTTTGGGGGCGTTTTTGTAATTTTGACAAAAATTTTTCTAATTTCCTTATTTTCTCAGTTTTCTCCCTTTTTCCACTGTTTCACCGTTGTTTCTCTTTCCCTCAGTTGTATCATCCTTGTTTCTCAACCGTTTCTCCCAACATTTTCTCACCCATTTTCTTCCCCACTTTCTCCACTATTATATCTGTTTGAGAAGCATTTCGTAACTGATTTGCACTGTTTAAATTTCGAGTTTTTTCCATTTTTTAGGGTTTGATTTTACGGTTTCATTTCAATGTCTAATTCTAGTTCGTCTTCTAGTTCTAGGGAACTTAGGAGTAAAACGAAACATGATACAAATGTAAATAAAATTGCGTCGAAATCAGTTTTAAAGGTAAAAGTTCCTGTATTTAAGCCGAAAGAAACCCCGCAACAATTGAAGCGTGTGACACGGTCGTCTGCCTCTCCTGTTACGGGTAAAGGTAAAGCTAAAGTTTTGGTTGATGCTGATGATGATTTTGAAGAAGATGCTCGACCGTTGAAGAAAAGTCGGATTTCTGTGTTGGCAGATGTGGCATTACAGGTAATTTTATTTCTATTTCTGTTTTCTGTATCAAATTATTAATTTGTTGTTTGTTGTTGCATTTTTTGTAATTTAGTGTTTCTAAAGTATATTCATTGTTTCTGCAGTTTTTTCTGTTTCTGCTGTGTGTTTCATTGTTTCTGTAGATTTTTCTGTTTCTGCTGTGTGTTTTATTGTTTCTGTATGTTATTATTACTGTTTCTGTATGTTTTTACTTGTTTGTTTAGTGTATTTAGTATTTGTTTAGTGTATTTATTGTTTCTTTAGCATATTTACTGTATCTGTTGCTTTTACTGTGTTGTGTTGCTTTGGTAGGCTTTTCGTTGTTCTTTAGCATATATTGTTGTATCTGTGTGTTTTACTGTTTCTGAATTGCATTTTACTGTTGCTGTAGTTTATTTATTGTTGCTGTAGCTTTTTTTACTGGTTCGGTAGGCTTTTCGTTGTTCCCGTATCTGTGTCTTTTACTGGTTCGGTAGGCTTTTTCGTTTTTCCTGTATCTGTGTTTTTTACTGTTTTTTACTTCCATTTTCCTGTTGCTGTAGTTTATTTATTGTTGCTGTTGTTTTTGTACTGGTTCTGTATGTTTTTTACTGTTTCTGTCTTTTCTTGTTTGTTGATTGTATCATTGTATGTTACTTTTGCTTATTGTGTGCTGTAGTGTTTTTTATTGTGTCTTTTCTTTTTTCTGCATTGATTTTTAATGTTTCTTTATTGTACTTACTGTTTTTTAACTGAGTTTGTTTTTTCCTTTATAGGCTGTATCGTTTTATATTCCCCAGAATTTTAATTGGAAAGAGTTTCATCTCCGTCTAATTACGGATGGTGATATTGGAACGAATTTGAAGGATGTGTTAAGCCCTGTGCAGTTGGGAATGTTCAAAAAGACCTGTTTTGGTTATTTGTTACAGTTAGAAAGTTTGCCCGTTCAAAATCAGTTGCTTCGGTCTTTGCTGGTGCGTGAGATTGCGTCCTCCACGCCTTGTACGTTTGAGGTTTGTGTCAATGGTTCACGTTTGCAATTTGGATTGCGTGAGTTTGCAGTAGTGTCTGGTTTAAAGTGCTCTGGCGATACTCTAAGTTCTCTTGATACGAGTGGTCCAAATCGGTTGCTGAGTAGTTACTTCCCGACTGTGGAGAAGGTGTCTCATGTAGATATTAAGAATGCTTTTATTCAACGGAAGTGGATTGGTGATGAGGATGCTGTTAAGATTGCAGTTCTATATGTTATTGTGAATTTTGTGATGTCGGTTTCTGATGTTCAAACTGTATCTAAGAAATACTTCGATTTGGTTGAGTCTGGTCTTTACAATGACTATCCATGGGGTATTGATTCGTTCAAAGAATTATTTGATAGTATTCACAAGAAGGTTAAAACTACTAGTACATATTTTCGGGTGGTAGGTTTGGCTTCTGCGTTGCAAGTATGGTTTTATGAGTGTTGGACAAACATTCCGTCATCAGTCGCTATGCGCGTTAGGAGTCGAAGTCCTCGTATCTTGAACTGGAAAGTGACGAGTAGTCTTTCAAAGTATAAGACAATTTGTAAGATTTTAGAGGACCCAGTGAACAAGGTATATTTTCATTGTTTTGTATCTGTTTTCATTTCTATTGTATCTGTTTCATTTCTATTGTACCTGTTTCACTTCTATTGTATCTGTTTCATTTTTATTGTATCTGTTTCATTCTTCATTCTTCTGTTTTGCATATTTTTGTATCTGTTTTTGTATCTGTTTTCATTTATTTGTGTACTGTTATGGATGGTGCAGCCTGTTTTCCGGCCTATGCAGCCAACTATTGCTGAGTTGGTCAGATTCGATTTGATGGATGATACGGTCGCACCTGTTGCGGATGCTATGCAAGATTCTAGTGATAATGATATTTTTGTCCAGCATGTACCGTCTGGTCCCTCCTCTTCTGCGGCTTTTGTCGACATTCCTCCTGAAACTGTTGCAAAGCAGGCACAGTCGAAACCTGCGCCGCTGTTTGAAAATGATGCTAAGATTGACATATTGAGTCACTCAGTTGAGAAGGTATGTTTATTCACTTGAATATTTGTGATACTGTTTTTTGGCACATTCTGATACAGTTTTGGTTTTTTGTTTCAGCTTAGCAATGATTTGGAGTTATTAAAGGGTCATGTGAGGATTATTTTGTGTTTATGTGTTTTTACTTTGTTTAAACAGTTTGAATTATTGTCATATTGTTTTTCCTTTGTTTCTTTTTAAGGTTGATGATCAGTTTAATAATGTCAAGGAATTCTTTGGTGAGGAGCTTAGAAAAGTTGTCGATGCAATTAATCTACTTGCGCAAGGACAGGTATTAATTGTTGAAGAAACTGTTTATTGTTTCTTTGTCGATGTAATGTTCGTTTCAATATAGATTTTTTTTTTTTTATACAGGGTACTCAAAGTGGTGCAGATAATCGTCAAGGTTCACCACGGACACCACCTGCTAGTGGTGATACAGAGAAGCCCAATTCTGATGATGTTGATGCTACAGAAAAGTTTCAATCCGATGTTGGTGATACAGACAGTTTAAAAGTTGGTACGACTAATGTTACGGTATGTAGCTTATATTCATTTATGTTGAAACAACTAGATACTTTTAGATACAAACAGCTACAGATAGTTTCAACTTGAAACAGTTTAACAAGCCAATGAATTTGTGCATCTACCAATTATTTTTCGTTTTATTTTTTTAGCCATGTGCTACTGGTGGAGCGACTAATGTAGCAAGCGGCAGCGGGAAAGATGTTACTGTGTTGTCTGCTGATGGTAGTGGCAGTCATGTTGAAAGAGTTGTTATTAGAGAACGTGTTCCAATGGCTGCAACAGTTTCAACCAAGGTTCCTTTGACCCCTTCATTGCAATTCCCAAACTTCGACCTTGGTTTGAATTTGAGCCAAGATTTTTTAAAGACTCCTAAACCTGATGAGGTGCGCCCATTTACCTTTTTTTTTTGTCTATGTTATTTAAGCCTTTTGTTTCTCCCTTGTTTGTAAACTGTATTATATATTTTTGTATATTGTTTCTGACGTTAATTTTTTTTTTTTTGTATTAGTTTATTAAAGGTTATTCTGTTGATGGTGCTTCATTTTCTAAGAAAGATATTGCCGGACCTTCTTTTATATCGGATGATTTCTTTGATAATTGGACGCCCGAGCAGTTTGCAGAGATGGACCGTAACATTGCCGACACCATTAAGAATGTGAAGAAACAATTTGAAATCAACCCTGTTGCTGGACAACCTGGTGCCACTGTTTCTGAAGCAGCCACTGATACTGTTGCTGCAGATCCTGCTGCCGCTGTTGCTGAAGATGCTTATGATACTGTTGCTGCAGAGCACGGTGCTAGGGTTGCTGAAATGCCTGCTGATACTGTTGCTGCAGATCCTAGCCCCAGTGTTGCTGAAGATGTTTCTGATACTGTTGCTGAAGAGCATGGTGCTCGGGTTGCTGAAATGTCTCATGATACTGTTGCTGATGAAGAGCTCATTGAGCACGATGCTGATGATTCTGATATTATGTTGGTTAGTGACCGTGAGAACAAGGATGCGAGCCCACGTGCGGCTACTAGTACACCATCACAGGCGTTGGTAAGGGTGAAGCGTGCTGGTAAATATGATGTTTCACCTTTTCTGCGTGAGTTTGCTTCTGGTGCTAGTGCCAATTATGTTTCGCCCAAACCTTTGATGTTGCAAAGGCATCCATTTTCTGTTCCCGTCACAGAGGATGTTGATCAAGAATTATTAAATAGGTTTGTATCATTTGTTGATGATCTTGCTAAGCGGAAAAAAGGAAGGTTTGTTCCCCTTCAATGCTTGTTTATTGTATCATTTATCATGTTGATATTGTTTTAATTTATGTTTGTTTTGGTTTTTGTTTTTAGGATTTGTGCCTATTCCAAAACTGACAATATACTTCCATATGAGTTTGAATTCGGAGTCGAAACTGTGTCAACTCGGATGTGGTTCTATGTTCTGTTGCATGGTGGTCATGCATTGCAGGATTCAGTAAGTTTATTTTTGTTTTTCTTTTTAGCCTGTGTGTGTTTTGTATCTTTACTGTATCTTTTCTGTTTCTTCTAATGTGTGAGGGTGTGTTTCTGTTTCTTTTATATTTGTGTGTGTGTATATGCCCCTGTACTGTATCTTACTGTAATTTTGTTTGTTTCTTCATTGTTTCTGTAATGTATCATCTATTTATATCATTAATATTTTTTTTAATGTTACAGCATGTTAATGTTGTTTTCTACTACTTGCGTAAGCAAGGAAAGTATCGACCGAAGACTGAATTATCCTTCACTACTACTGACTGTTGGTTTAAAACGATGATCGAGACTGTCTATGACAAGTATGTGAATAGTGGCAAGGATGTTTCAGTACTTTCTGATGTTGATTCTGTTGCTAGCTACATTAGAGGCTGCAAGATCCCTGGAAATGTGCCCTGGGTAGAGGTTGACTATGTTCTGCTCCCGATTAACATAAAGTCTCTCTGTCATTGGGTGTTGGGTGTAGTATCATTCAAGGATAGGTCTATTGGGATATACGATTCAATGAGTGGTGGGGGTACTCGTCATAATGCAGCTGTTGTTGAAGTTGTTGAAAAGATTGCTGAGTTGTTGCCACGGTATCTTGTACTGACCGAATTTTACCAGTCAAGGCCCGACATTGATATTCTTACAAGTGAAGCATATGGTGATGTAGATCTAGATGATCCTTTTGGGTTTTTCTTTGTTCCAGACCTTCCGCAACAGAGTGATGGTTCCCTGTATGTTTATTTTTCCTTTCTTTTACCTGTATCTGAATCACATCTGTGACAGAATTACTAACTGTATGTATTGTCTTTTTTTTGTCACTGTTTCAGGGATTGTGGAATGTTTATCATGGCGTATGCGGAGTACTTTATTTCTGAGACTGATATCACAAGTGTGCCTGATTTTGATATAGATCTTTACCGTGGCCGTCTTGCAACGCTGCTTTGGGATTATGGCAAAAGGAAGATTGATTTAGATGCAGTGAGCGCATGTGAAAATCCAGGGCGTCTTGCTAAGAGAAAAGGCGCCATAAAGCGTCGTTTACGAGTTGCCAATCCCAACCATTAGTTCTGTTTCTTTTGTGATGTTTCTATATTTATGTTTGAAGTAGTAACCGTGTCTACTTTAGTATGTTGTTTGTTCTGGATGTTGTTTGTCGTAGTCACTCTTTATGTAATGACAGTTTCGGAAGGTTTATATTTACAGTAATTGTGTTTTATTTTTGACCCTTTTTGAAGTGTGAAACAGTTTCATACAATTATTAACTGTATCAGATAGCTAAATTGACACAGAAACAGTTGAAATTATCTTGACTACCTCAGCAACCACTTGTGAAACTGTATCACTTCTAAGTAGTCAGATTCAATGACAAATAAACAGTTAAACACAACTATGAAACAGTTTGATACAAGTATTAACTGTATCAGATAGCTAAATTGACACAGAAACAGTTGAAAATATCTTCAAATGCGAAGGAACTACTTGTGAAACTGAATCACTTCTAACAATTCAGATCCAATTTTGAAAAAAAAAGTAAAACATAAAGGTGAAACAGTTTCATCCAGTCATGAAACAATGTGCTACAGACAGTTAAATGTATTAACACTTGGGCAATATCTTGAAACAATTATGCAACAATTCTCAAACTGTATCACTTCTAACACTTCAGATTCAATGACAAAGAAAGAACTAAAAAAAGTTCTATTTGGGCTTCGGAGGATGTGTGCAAGTTTTTCTATTGTGTCCTTCGCGACCACAATTTGCACACGTAATCTTTGTCCTTTTTGCATGTACTTCCCATTGTGGTTTGTATCTAGTTGTTTTTGGCCTTCCTGGTGGCCGTCTAGCAACTGCGCGGGAGTAGTTCAATTTCTGAAACAAATGCTGGAATCTCCCATCTGGTTTCATCTGGTATCGGATTAACATGGAACTCGTATGTCTTTACCAGGGACTTTGTTGAGTAGTAGTTACAGCTGTAATCTTCTTCTTCCAGGCCTTTGTACTTTAGAATAGCCAAAGCATGCACACAGGGCAGTTGTTCCATTTGAAATTTTCCACAACAGCATGTCCGTTCATTCAGATTAACAATGAATTTTTTTTCACCATCATAGATAGCTGCTTCATTTCCCGTTGAATGTATCTACATCACACAAGATGATACATTTTTGAAACAGAAAATACAAGCAAGATGCAGGATGAAAGAACTTAGATACAGTGGAAATGAAACAGTTTCTATTCTACCTTAAGCTGCATAGCTCTGCTTCTGTATCCATCCAGTATTTTGTTGTACTTGAATCCAAGAGGTGTGAATGTCTCATGTGCTTTCTTCCTATTATCATCAGTCCAAGTCCCAATCAGTGAGCGCATGTACTCCATAAATGCGACTACAGGCATATCACGCGCATCCCTGTTGACCGCATTCAAGGATTCTGCAATGTTTGATGTCATTGTAAACCCCCTATTTACTGTTGAATGCGCCCTTGACCATTTCTGGTATCCAGCGTTTAGCAAGTATGCTTTGATACGTTTATCCATTTTTTCCACACTGTTCATGTATATGTCAAATTCCTGTATGGTGTATGCCTTTGCCATACTGAAGAATGTCTCATGGAGCTTCTCCTCACATTTCTTGAACTTAGTCTTGAGGTTGTTCCACAAGTGCCATATGCATGCATAGTGTGGGACGTGAGGATATACAGTTGTAGTAGCCTTAATTATGCTCTCGTTACGGTCTGACACAACGCACATGTTTTCTCTCTCACCATAAGCATATTTGAACTTTTCAAAGAACCATTGCCATGAGGCATCGTTCTCTGAATCAACAATTGCATACGCAAGCGGCAGTATGCTCCCTATGGAAAGAAACAGTAAGATAAATATTTGAAACAGTGTCACACAAGTACAAATTGAAACAGTCTGATTCAAATAGAAAGCTTAAAGACTAAAGTACAGTCTTCAAAGAAACTGATAGGAAAAAGCTGTAAATTTTTTGATACAAAGTGAAACAGTATGATACAGATAAAACATGATGAAACAGATAGAAATTCATAGCTTTAAAAAGTCTGTACCAGAGTTCAAACGGTCCGATACAAAGCTGATACAAAAATTGAAGCAGTCTGATACAAATAAACCATGTGTCTAAAAAAGTCTGATACAGAAGCTGGAAATAGTTTGATACAAAAGTGAAACACTGAGATACAGATAAAAGATGATGAAACAGATAGAAATACATAGCTTCAAAAAGTCTGTACCAGAGTTCAAACGGTCCGATACAAAGCTGATACAAAAATTGAAGCAGTCTGATACAAATAAACCATGTGTCTAAAAAAGTCTGATACCGAAGCTGGAAATCGTTTGATACAAAAGTGAAACACTGAGATACAGATAAAAGATGATGAAACAGATAATATATGGTCTTAAAAATCTTGATACCAAATTTAAAACAGTCTGATACAAAGCTGAAACAGTATGAAACAAATGAGAGATGCTGAAACATTATGATACAAACAGTTGAAACAGTATGATACAACAGGTACCGTTAGAAATTGATTTACCTGCTGCATCTAATGTACTTGCTGCTAGGAATGTTCCTTTGTGCGCTGCTTTTAGGAAGCTACCATCAACGACTACGATTGGTTTGCAATGTTGAAATGCCTTTATTGAAGCATTCAAAGCAACAAAAGCGTACTTGAACAAATGGTCCTCACTTGCATGCAAACCAACAACTGACCCTGGGTTTCTTTGCTCTAACATATAAAGGTAACTTGGCAGCTTCTTGTAAGATTCAGTTGGGTCTCCTCGTATCATTGCAATTGCCATTTCTTTTGCTCTCCAAGCCTTCATATAATCTATGTGTATACCGTAACACCTCTGCATTTCGTCCATTATCTCTTTAGGCTTATAGGTCGACTTTGGGTCATCAACCCTGTCCTTGACAATCATACCTATCATTCGTGATGTAAGCTGCGCTTGCCCATACACTCTTTCTTTGTATGGACATGTGTGTTCATTGGTGAATTCTCTAACTTTGAACAAACTTGATGAATTCAAGCTTGAGGCCCTAAATTTCCATTTGCAATTTTCACCTTTGCATATCAGGCAGTAGCTGCAAATATAGTATGATACAGAAAATGTTACATGATACAGAAAGCTACAGAAATTAAGTAACAGATACAAAATTGTACAGTATGATACAAATACGATTTACTTAGTTTCTAACACCCATTTATGATATAATCAGAGATGGTAGAGTCATTGATCAGATACAATGTGATACATAATTCACACATTGTCTCTGACATATAAATTGTTATTGCTTGAAACAAAATACATATTTTTAGATACAATAGTGATACAAATGACACGTTTGAGATACAAACTGTTTGATCGTGAAACAAACTCACACAGTGTGGTACAAAATATAAACTATAAAAATTCATATACACAAAAGACACATAGCAGATACACTGATATCAAGAATACTTATGATACAGTTACACAGAAACAGATACAATGATACAGTGTGAAATAAAGTGATACAAAACACAAATACTGAGATATAATACCTTGTTGTGCTTGATCTCTCAACCTTAAACTGAATCTTTTCTGTTATTGCAAATCGTTTCATGGCCATTACTACAGTCTTTTTGTTAATGTACACTTGGCCCTCTACTATCTCGTTTTGCAAGCTATTGGTAATTACTGCAACTTCTTCTACCTCGTGCTCATCACAAGTTCCTTTAATCAGTAGTTCTACTGTTTCAGCACTACTGATAAGAGTATCATCAATGTTCGTGTTTATATTGCAACTGTTTCTGGCAGTATCAACACAGTCTCCCACTGTATCACGACTGCTTATGCTTTGTCTATCACTCCAGAACCCTTGATCCTCAACAATATCTTCAAGTGTGATACAAAGTGGATAGATTTCTATTCCTTTTTTCTCTATTTTCAATCCTGTATACACTAATACACCCATGTCATTGTGTATTTCTAGACCCGGACTTTTTTCCATTACCTTATACTTTATTTTAACAATTTTTCTCGTCAGATCAATGTTCAGTTGCTTCGCAACTGTATCACGAAGCATCTGAAAGTTTGAATCTGGATTAATCGCGATTGCATCAACAACAAAATCAATATAATTGTCGAATTTGTCCCATCTTCCACTATGTTTTAGCAGAATTTGTATTTGTGCCATATCTATTGTAAAGTTTCGATTTTGATATGTTTAACTTGTACAGCACTCGTAACAGCAACCAGAAACAGAGGCTCGACAGCTGCGACACAGAACAGAAACAGACGAGAAACAGAGCAGAAACAGACGCGAAACAGAGCAGAAACGGTAGCAGCTTTGTAGAATTGTTGATCGAAAACAGAGTATGCTGTGTAGAAACAAATAGAAACAGAAAAGTAACGATTTTCAATAGTTGTAGATTTGTTATTGGAGGCAGAGTGAATTAGAAAATTGTAAGGATCTAGAGAGAGAAAAAACAGAGAGAAAACAAGAAGGGTTTCAGTTTCAAAGAAAACAAGAAGGGTTTCAGTTTCTGTAAAGTATTTATACATTGGTATTTTGCTAGGAAAAATATTGTCATGCATTGTAATTAGAAAAGTATTGCTATTTTTATGTAATTAAGGGTGAAAATTTGTATATTTGTGTAAAAAACCCTTTATATTATGTTAGAGGGAGATTAGTTTACAGAGATATCAAGCTAAGTGAATGCGATAAAAAATCATATAATAGTGTACGCAATACTACTAAGTAGCGGATAATGTAATAAATTAGGGAATAAACTAGTAATGCAAGAACAATATGATTAATTTCATTTAATTTCATTGAGATATTGTATTAGGTACATTACAGTAAGAAGTACGATAATTAAGAGTTGGAATATTAGTTAAAGAAATATGATCCAATGTGCTCGAACAAGGGTTTTAGCAATTTAACATGCTTAATTATCTTAAATATTTTCCGCACATCGACGCGGGTACTAAACTAGTAAATATATTAAAAACAACTTAATTCAGCATCATCCAACATACTATATAAGTTGTAATGCATATATTATCCAAACTTCAGGAATAAGAAAGTTGGGATCAATTTGATATTGATAAACCTCAAGGGAAATCCGAACCCAACCCTGAACAAATTATTCCATCCGTTCCACAAAAATTGGTATGTTTCGAATTTCGACAGTCAAACAAATTATTTTTTTTACCACAATATTTTTATATGTATTACAAATATTTTGAATTATTAATTAGTGTGACTTATAACACTTTTAATTTTCAAATATATAAATTTTATCTCAAAAGATCTCTGTATCAAAGTTACAAAGTTTGACTTTCGAAATACAAAACATGTCGGATTTTTGTGGGACGGAGTGAGTATCAAACCATGGAAACTCATTCAGACGGCGCCGACGAAATCACCGCCGTGAAGGAGCTCCGGCAACAACAGGAAACCCGAATTGAAACCCTACACAAGGCCCAATTAGAACTCATAGCTTCATTACAAACCCTAGTTCCCAACATAGTCTCTTCATTAGACTTATCCCTAAAAACAATTTCATCATTTAATGGAAAACCCTTTACCCCATTACCCACCCCCCTCCCTAACACCACCCATCTTAACCCTAATTTACTAGAAGTTTCTAGAACTAGTGTTAATAATGAGAAGGAGAAGGTAGTTAGGGCAATGGTGGCTGTGTGTTTGTTGGAGAGGGTGCCTTTTAGTCCCATTGATTCATCCACATTGTTGAAGAGGTTGGTGAATGATTCGTCGAGGACGGAGTTTGAGAAGGCGGTGATTAGGGAGCTGGGAGGGGAGAATGGCGTTGAGATTGATGGAGCAGGATAATGGTTGTGTTGAGTTGGAGAATTTTGTTGTTAGTGGGAAATCTAGGGTTATGGTTTTGAGTGTTGATAGGGCTAGGTTGTTGAAAGAGTTGCCCGGGAGGAAGTTAAGTGGCGTTAGTGGTGGAAATCGGCGTAGTAGTAATAACCAGGAGATTGTGGAAAGAGGGAGTGATAATGGAGGTGTTTTTGGTAGAATGTGGGATCATCCACATATGCAGGGTGGGATGGTGGGTATGTTTCCTGGGAATATGTCCGGTCCGAGAGGTACGGTGGGTATGATTGGAATGCCGAGAGGTGTTGGAGTTACACCTCCGGTGTATAGGCCTCCAATGGGGCCTGGAGTAGGAGGAGGAGGGAATTCAATTGCTTTGAAACCTAGGTCAGAAGAAGATGAGTTGAAGGATTTACAGAATATGTTGAATAAGAAAAGTTTTAGGGAATTGCAGAAATCAAAAGCCGGAGAGGAGTTGTTGGACCTTATTCATCGGCCTACTGCCAAGGAAACTGCTGTCGCTGCAAGGTTCAACAGCAAAGGTGGCTCCCAGGTGAAGGAATATTGTTCAGCTTTAACAAAGGAAGACTGTCGACGCCAATCTGGTTCCTACATTGCCTGTGAGAAGGTTCATTTTCGGCGAATAGTTGCTGCGCATACTGATGTCAACTTAGGTGATTGCTCTTTTCTTGATACTTGCCGTCACATGAAGACATGCAAATATGTCCATTATGAACTTGATTCAACACCAGATGTATCGGCCCTAATGATGGGAGCAGCTACCTTGCCTCCTCCTAAATCTTTGATGCCTCAGCGTGATCACTACTGTTCACAAGTAGAGCTTGGTGAACCTCAATGGATCAATTGTGATATACAATCATTTAGAATGGATACTTTAGGGCAGTTTGGAGTTATAATGGCCGATCCACCATGGGGTATTCATATGGACTTGCCTTATGGAACAATGGCTGATGATGAAATGCGCACTTTAAATGTCCCTGCCCTGCAGACTGATGGTCTTATATTCCTTTGGGTCACTGGACGGGCAATGGAGCTTGGACGTGAATGTCTAGAACTGTGGGGTTACAAGCGTGTTGAGGAGATCATTTGGGTTAAGACCAATCAACTTCAGCGAATTATCAGAACTGGCCGGACGGGCCATTGGCTCAACCACAGCAAGGAACACTGCCTTGTTGGAATAAAGGGAAATCCAGAGGTAAACAGGAATATTGATACTGATGTCATTGTTTCTGAGGTTCGGGAAACAAGTCGTAAGCCAGATGAGATGTATCCATTGCTGGAGAGAATTAGTCCAAGGACAAGAAAGTTGGAGTTATTTGCTAGGACACACAATGTTCATGCAGGGTGGATGTCACTTGGAAACCAACTACAAGGAGTACGATTAGTTGATGAAGGCCTTCGGGCGCGGTTCAAGGCTGCATATCCAGACATTGAGGTGCAACCTGCCTCGCCTCCAAGGCCATCTGCAATGGAAATTGATTCAAGTTCCAATCAATTGAGGAATGCATTTTCAGGAGGGGAATCGAAGGCTGCAGGGACCCAGCTCGCTGAGGCCACAGCTCCAGAGGCATCTTTTGCGTCTGAGGGAAAGCAGCAAGCTGTGATGTGGAGATGACAAGCTAATAATCTTACCTGTTGTGCTATAACACTTGTAGTTCTGGTATTTTTGCCCTGCCCTGTTTCTACCAGCCTCCGACAAGTTTTTTGCAGGTGGATGAGGAGGTACTACTGAAGATTTTGGATGGCAGGATTTGTCCAAATGTGCCGTCAGTTAACCATCAAGAAAGGGAATTTAACAGCAGCCTTTAAGAATAGTAGTTGATAGAATGTAGTACTGCCTTGTTTGGTGTTTCTTCGAGATATAGGTAATGTGTTTCATACGTATAACATGTAAGCAAGAACATATGTCCCTTGTGCAGATTTCGTCCACTGAGTGAGTGGCGTTTCACGTTGCAGCCGTATTTTAAAAGTGCTGCTCCTCCCTTTTGTACGAATTTGTGAGAAGTTAGTATGAAGTATGAAGGAATTAAGTGAAACTGTCTGCGAAATTTTGCATCTTTCCTTGTAATCATAACGTTGGACTTAATGCTATCTTGATTCAAATGTTAATCGATGTTTCACAATTTTCTCTCATTAATGCAAACTATAACCAGTTTCTCTGATTAATCGCTCCTCTTCTTGAAGACATTGCAATCACAGTCCATTTGTCCTTATGATAGATATCTAAAATATTGGTATCCTTTTGGGAATACAAACATCATATAAGAAGAGTAATTTAACCACTGCATTTTGAGAAAATGTGAATTATTTCGTTAAAACGTGGATTTGTGCAACAAACCTCACAATCAGCACGAGTTGTAAAACATAATTACATCTCCCACTTGGAAATTTTGCTCTACCAAAGCCTTTCTGATCAAGTCTATTGTTAATTGTGATAGGCTTATCACATATTTTGGTTTTTCGCCTACTGTAAAACTTGGACATAGTAGACATTGCAGAGCATTTACAGTGACTGAGATAGCGAAAATAACAGCAAAAAGTACTTCACTAGAATTTCCAATGTAGGCCTCACAGACACAGAGAGAGCCTAGAAAGCACGACTAAACCAGCAAACTTCTATAATTCCCAAAAATATGAATGAAATATGTAATACTTTTTCAGGAACTGCATTTAACTTATCAAGTCTTCAAAGCTGCATTAATCAAGTTGTCACTTAAATCCCAAAGGTTGCGCGCTAAAGCATCATCACGTGCTAGCTTGCTTGGCTCATACTCATTGCAATCATGGAAGAACTTGCCAGTGACCCCTTTCAAACTTGGATGGAGTGCAACATAGCATGTTGTGGCTGCCCCCTATAAAATAGAATCATTGTCAATACCAATCAGTATTTTCGTTCTGAAAATCTAATGACAGAGATTACCTAAAGATATGACAACTTAATCGTTTAATTGCTAACAAAGGTTCTTTTTAAGTGGCCTTAAAGTTCCATATAGATGTCTTGATATACCTTTTTTTATTAACAGTAGTGTTCAGGCCTACTTGCACTTGTCTAGATAAGTTTAACTTTAACATAATAGCCGCTTAGCTAGAAGAGTCTGTATAGATTGTCTTGATTAATTGATGCCAGTAATTCCTGTTCACTGAATTATATATAACCTCTGCATATTTGTTATATAGTTCTACAGGGAAGTTTGAGGCAACAAAGTTAAAAAGAGGGAAAAAAAGAATAGCAGATGTAAGAATACAACTAGTATGAGCATTCTATTCTTGTAGTTGACGACATTAACTAGTTCACCATATTCCTTATTTATTTTCTGCTAATGTGTTAAGAGTTATAAGGATTTAAATGCAGTAATGGAGTGAAATTACTATCACAAATGTTAAAACTCTTGTCAAGATTTAAAAATCATTTACCTGAGGGACATTTTTCCATAGGAAACCAGTGAATATCTTTATGGTTCCTGTCAAAGAAAATCCAAGTAAATATGTGAAAGAATGAATGTCCTGTTAAGAAAAGGACGTTGGTCCTGACTCAATCCTCAAAGTTAATTCATGAGGTGGCAATACGTCAAGATCAAAATATGGATACTAATAGTCCATCCCTCAGCCAATGCAGGACACCTAACACTGTAACACACCCCGCACACCCATGACTGAACATTCGGAGTGTGGACAATACAATATAGGGCCCAACATTGGGTAAACCAAGAATTGGGATGGGTATGACTTTGATATGTAAGTTTTCGTACTGAAATGCTATGCTCTATTTATCTGTACAGGTACACATTATAGAAAAGAGAACAAACTAGGAATCTATTCTCCTAAATCTAGGAGATCCCAGATTCAAATGATGATTTCAGCATAATCAAATTTCCTAAAATAACTTAACAAGCTAGCAAAGCTGATCTTATCATATTCGACAAATCATATCTGATCGCAAGCGATCATAATCAGATATTCACAAAACAACATTTACTCATGCAAATCTTTTGTGAGAGGTTAATATACAACACATACTCATCATCAAGGCAGAATGTCTCATGAGGTTTGTCATGATTAAACCTGGATGCACTGAGTTGACAGTAATATCTGCTTCATCTTCCTGCATATGAGGAGATGATTGTACTTTTTTAAGCAAGTGGAATTGATGAAAACAGGCGCATATAGTAAGTATAACGTTATTTATGCTGCAAAATTCAATGTGACATTAAAAGAGAAATACTCTAAGTTCGAGTCTGACCATGACCTACTGTTAAAGAATTCATGTGCTTGACCACTAGCATTTGAAAGGACAAGTTGAAGACGGATACAAAATAATAAGATGGTCAGATCTCTAACGGTTTAAATTCTAGAGGAGACAGTTCACAATAATAAGACTACTGATAGCTCGCAATAAGCAAACATTTAGTGAATTACCTGCAAACGACGAGAAAGCTCATTGGCATGTAATATGTTGGCTAATTTGGATTGCCCATATGCATATTTGTCGTGATAACTGGTTCAAAGAAGCAATTGTGTGGTGGAAATTCAAATATTAGTAACAGGTTAGTACTATATGAACATACTAGTGTATCTACATTGTAGTATACCTGCTCTTGTCATTGATTTTGTGAAATCTTATTCCTTCTTTATAAGGCAAAAGGTGAGCTAATGATGACAAGTTCACAATCCTACCCTGAATACCAGTAGCTTTGGTTGTTTCCTTCATTTTGTCTAGAAGAAGGTTAGTCAAGTAGAAGTGACCTGAAAAACCAAAAAAATAGAGGTTTGAGAACTAAATAATTCGCGTCCATTAGAACATTCCGTACCAAATTATGTATATTGAGTTAGTGTATACCTAGATGATTTGTGGCGAATTGCATCTCTATGCCATCTTCTGAAAGCTGAAATGGACTGAACATAATACCTGCATTGTTTCTGATATGCAAATTCGCATTAGTAGCATATTTTGTTTTTCGTGAAATTCAATCAAAACACACAGTGGAGAAACACAGAGAGCATTTACATTAAGATGTTGAGAGGAAGGTTAAGTTCTTTAAAATTATCAGCAAATGCTTTGACAGATCTAATTGAACTGAGATCAAGCTTCTGAATATCGACTTGAGCAGCTTTATTTTCCTTCAGAATACTCTGCTTTGCTTCATTTGCAGCCTCCATATTTCTTGCTGCAATAATGACATGAACATTCCTCAAAGCTAAAACTCTTGCTGTCTCTAAACCTATGCCACTTGCACCTCCTGTAGTCGCAATATGTTATCTCGAAAAGTGTTAACTTGAAAGTATATAATCAAAAGACCCTAGTAACCACATGATATCATATTTGCTAATATGAAATAGCCCACGGATCATTAGTAGTAGAACTGGAGAGGGGGTTTGTTGTGAAGCTTGCCTTAAGGAAAACCCACATTGGGACAGGTAAGGGAAAGTTAGGCCATATACAGCGAGTTCAAGACCAACTGTAGAGGGGCCTTTTCAGTTAAGCTCAAGCGCACAAAACTGTGAAGCCCCAAAGGTGGGCTTAGAGCGGGCAATACCTTCTAAGAAAAACTCACAAGTACTAGAAAATCATTGTATAGAGCAAAGACTAGTGCTGAGCTCTAAGCTCATAGAAACAAATAGTAAAATCCATTATTCATATATATCCTAAACTATAGTTGAATAGTTGTTATGCCTCTATCCTTAACTAGAGGTATCCGATTCAAGCATGGAAACAAGAACGTTTTAGTAGAGAGTCTAGCGCGATTCTGAATAAATCGGACAGGTGAGTTTTGGATATATACCCAAATGGTTAAATAAAAACAACATGATACCATTATATTTAATATCACTCTATCAGGTATGAATTAATGGGACTAAATATGAAAAGTGAACCTGTAATAATGGCAGTAAGATTAGAGCCATCAATGCCATGAGTAACTTGCTCAGCAGTAGAAGCTGATCCAAAGCCACTTGGACCTGGTTTACCTCTTATGGACCTCAACATCTTTGATTCTCTAGTCTCTACAAATGTAACACACAGTTAAAACAAAGCAAGAAGACAGACTCTCTAACTTGTAATGCTATAAACTGAGAAAGAAGTTGAATTGTATGACATAAGAGTGAACCAGTGGATGTCTGAAAAAGATATATAATTAATGAATAGTCCTACAAGATTTAAAGAGGCTTAGTGAAAACAATGACATGACAATTGCAATGAAAGAGAGATAAGGGTGGTCTTGAGACTCGAGAAATGTGAGTGTATTGAAGAAATAATTGCACTTAGTAGATGTATATGACTAAAGAAATACAGAAAGGACAGAGAATGAGACAAAAAATAATTCACTAGTCCCAACCACTAAGGATCCACCCCAAATGTTTTGAATATTTTTTTGTGATATGATCCAACGGCAGAGTTTGGTGGATGCATGGGGTTCAGTCGAGCCACCTTCGTTGAAATAGTATATTTTGCAAATATAATGGAAATGAAACCCTTTTTTTTTTTTTTTTTTTTTTGTATTTATAAAGATTGTAGTCTAGTAACAAAGAGTTCTTAAAAGGTTGATTTAGTTCACGTATCCAAGTCCCAAGTGTGACATATCTGTAGCTTTTATCTACTTTAAGAAAGTTTTATTCTTGGCTCCAGTCCAACCATATTGACTTGTTGATATATTATATGATTGCACGTTTTAAATTTTTTCCTTAACAAAATTATGAAAGCTCGCTTCTTATCACAAAATCTTCTTTACTCAAAAAACATCAGCCAGTCAAGATTGACTTCTAGATAATTAACTACAAGCTAGTCTGATCAAAACACAGATGATATAATAAGAGAAATTATAAATTATTATTACAATACTCATATTGAAATTTTCATCCGTACCACCATCAGCATTGTCATATTGATGTCTAAGCGGGAGTTGGGACGTTGGGGTGTACCAACACCGTTTTATCATGTTATACAATAGGTTATGTGTGGTGTACCATAAACTTTGCCATATTTTATTGGTCATCAAAGTTTGTACCCTTCTTTTAACACGTGTATTTCCACTATTTGCATATGTCTATTATAAAAACTCATATTTACCTCTCACCAAGCTCAAAACCTCTCTCTTACTAAACTCAGAAGCTGTAAGTTTCTTTACTTATTTCTTCTTTCTTTTTCCATGTTTTCATAATTATGTTTTTGTTCTTGAGATTCATTACATTTTGGGGTAATTCTGATAGGGCTATGTGTAGTTCTTTTTTTTTTTTTTTTTTTTTTTTTTTTTTTTTTTTTTTTGTATTACAACTAAAATATTTGTTCAGTGGGTAATCCTAAGGAAAATTTGGGTATTTCTTGAAATTAAACTTTTGTATTCGTTCATTTTTTGTTCTTTCGAGTTGTCACGCGGTGAATTTTCGATTTGCATTGCAATAATTGTGCCAGTTTCGTCATGCATGTTTCTCGGTTGATTCTTCAATTGAGTTTAGGTCTGCTCAGTTTGAACCAACAACTTGGATTTTGGTTTGCCAGTTTGTTTTGTGTGTGAATCAACTTCTTCTAAATTTCCCCTATATTTGGATTGTTGTGGGTTTTAATTTCTCTACATGCATGTGAATATTTATTGTTGAGCATTGGTTTTGAAGAATGACAAACGAGAAGGACTCAGTAATCTCGGAGAAGAACCTAGTCCTTGAATAGAAGGACACGACTGGTCGAAAAGATCTGAGGGTTGGAAATCCCTACTGAACTAGGAGTAGTGGCACGTGATTTAATATGCATCCTAGTCAGACTAAAAGAGGCGGTGCCCAGGCTGTGCCTTCGAAGTACGAATAGGAGTTGGACTTCAATAAGGAAAAGAGTTACACGGAATCTTGTTTTACCATAATTACAAGGATTCCGTGTGAGACTCAATTAGGGTCGTAAAGCCCATATAAATACAAGTAGTTGATACAGCCGAAAGTAGTTATTTTCACAAATAGAGAGTTGAGAACAAACAAAGGCGATCTAGCAGCTTTCAGAAGTGGGATAACTGAAGAAGACAATTGATGGACTTAAGTAGATTGAGTCTAGATAATTCTGTCTAGGTTCTGTGCTTTGTAAGTTGTCTTATTTTGTGCGATCATTGTTTACCTATTTTCTTATCCTAGAAGCAGTGTATTAGGTGAACTTTTGAAAGATTACTTTGTAAAGCTAGAGTTTAGCTTTGTTTAGTGATTAGGGTCTAGAGTGTAGCCCCTTGGTTACAGAGTCTTGTAATCAGAAACTTTCTCGTGTTGTTAGTGGATTGTGTTTCAAAATCCCAGAGTGTGGGCCGTGGTTTTTCTCCCTTGATCAAGGAGTTTTCCACATAAAATCCTTGTGTTCCTTGTGTGTGTGATTGGCGTGTGTTGAGGTGGCCAGGTTGCAACTTGAATCGAAAAATCGGTGGACACTATTCAACCCCCCTTCTAGTGTCCTTAGGAGGTGCATATAGTATAACAAGTGGTATCAGAGCAGGTATTCTCGTGCTAGGTTAACACCTTGAGAAGGATCAGAATCATGAGTGCACCACCTACTATCACTGAAGGACAGTCAATTCAGAGGCCCCCACAGTTCAATAGGCAGTACTATGCTTGGTGGAAGAACAAAATGGAAAATTACATATGTGCTGAAGACTACCAACTATGGCTTATAGTATCTGAAGGAAACCTGATTCCCACTAAAATAGTTGGTGAAGGAGCGACTGACAAACAAGAACCTAAGTTGAAAGAGGAGTTCAATGAGGCGGACTATAAGATGATTGAAAAGAATCACAAAGCCAAACGTCTGGTAATTTGTGATCTTGGTCCTGAGGAGTTTAATAGAGTATCATCTTACAAGACTGCAAAGGAAATCTGGGATGCCTTGCAGGTTGTGCATGAAGGAACCACAGAAGTGAATGACCTAAAGAGAAGAATGCTAAAGAGACAGTTTGAATTGTTCTCTATGGGAGAAAAAGAATCAATCCAGGATATGATGACCAGGTTGACCATTATCACTAATGAGATGAGATCTCTAGATATGGAGTTGCCAGAAGTAGAGATGGTGGACAAGATTCTAAATGTGCTATCTGAGGCTTGGGAACCTAAGAGGACGGCTATCATTGAGTCTAAACCTGATCCATTAAACTTGAGGAACTGGTTGGTAGCTTGAAAAGTCATGAGATGATGAAAGACTCAAAAACTAAACCAGCTCTCAAGAAGGACAAGACCCTTGCACTTCAAGCAACAGAGGAAGCTGATGAATATGTTGATCTGCAATAAGTTGAAGCAGCAATGGTTAGTGCCTTGAGACAGAAGCTTAACTTGGGAAGGTTTAAAGGCTTTAAAAGAAGTGGCAAGGAAAACTCTGGAAGGAAGAACATAGTCGACAGCCCTGACTACTCAGGATGCTTTAAGTGCTTCAAGAAGGATCATACCGTTATGGATTGTCCTATGTGGGAAGCAGAATGGATGGAAAAATAGAGCAACTAAGGAAAAGGAAAAGGAGACGTCAAAGGAGAATGACAAAGATAAGAAGAAGGCAAGACGACCTCCAAACTTCAGAGCAGAAAGAAGGAAAAGAAAGGAAGCTT
Organism: Petunia secreta; assembly: GCA_029990175.1. Classification (NCBI taxonomy): domain Eukaryota; kingdom Viridiplantae; phylum Streptophyta; class Magnoliopsida; order Solanales; family Solanaceae; genus Petunia; species Petunia secreta. The sequence continues at coordinate 408,102 of JARKIP010000061.1, forward strand.
TTTATACTACATGGGGACCATAGTGAATCTGATCATGAAAAGAAATCTGGAGATGAATCACCACTAGCACTGATGGGATTAACAAGCATCAGTTCTGATGAAGAAGACCCTCGGGAGTTTAGAGGAGGACGAGATCCTTCAAAACCACCTGTGTTTAACGGGACTAACTACAAGTGCTGGAAGAAACAGATGAAAAACTTTCTGCAAGCAACAGATTACAGTCTCTGGTTGATTGTCAAGAGAGGACCTCACGTTCCTGTTAAGAGAGCAGCGAACGGAGTTCTGGTGCCAAAGAAGGTAGAAGAACTGGATCCTTAAGATCTGGACTGGCTACAGGCAAACTCCAAAGCTGAATTGTACTTGAGAAGAGGGCTGACCAATGATGTGTTGGCAAGGATACTTGAATACAATTCTGCTAAGGAAGTATGGGAAAAGCTGAAGGAGTTGTACACAGGTGAAGACCAAAAGAAGGACTCTGCCCTTATGGATACTGCTGGAGCTGAAGCTGCTCATTCAGCAGAGGTATATCTATCTGATCTTAAGGAAAATCTACACACATACTCTACTAAAAATTTGATTCTAATCACAGCCACTTTGATTGAGGGTTATGAAAAAGAGAAAATTGAAAAACATAAATTAACTGAAGAGTTAAGTGATCTCAGAACCAACCACAAGAGTCTTCAAGAACAAAACATTGAACTGGAAGAAATCAATGCCATCTTGGGCAGACTCTTGTGTCAAACTCTAAGATCACTGAACTAGAATTGGAACTTAATCAGTTAAGAGAGAGTATAAATGGTAAGCAAGTAATAAGTGAAGTTCAAACCTTTCTTGAAAATGAACTTAGAAGATCTAATGAAATTCTGTATCAAGAAACTGAAAAGAACAGGATTCTAAATCAAAAGGTTGAAAAATCTGAACGTGAGCTTACCAAATTAACAAAATGGAATAAATCATCTGAGGCAATGAATTGGGTTCTTGAAAATCAAAACAAGGGAAAACAAGGACTGGGATTCAAGAAACCACTGCCTCCATATAATCTTAAGAGCAAGTATGTGAGATTGCCTTTCAACATGTTGTGTTCTTTTTATGGTAAAACTGGACACTACAAACAAAGGTGCATGAATGCAAGCAAGGCAAATGCCAAGAATAAAAGAAGTGTTCTACCTAAATGGGCTAGACAGGATTTGATTTATCCATTCTCTCATAAGAAGGGACCCAAGCTTGTCTGGGTTCCTAAAGCTAACCCTTAATTTGTTTTGCAGGCTGGAGTGAGGGAGAACAACCCAAGATGGATTGTTGATAGCGGTTTTTCAAGGCACATGACAGGAGATAGCAGAAACGTACTCTCACTCGCAGCATTTCAAGGAGGCAGTGTAGCATTCGGAGGAGGAAAAAGTGGTCAAATCGTAGGAATTGGAAAAATTGGGAGAACACTGGATAACGCAATTGAAAATGTATACTGTGTCGATGGTCTCAGACACAATCTGCTGAGTATCTCTCAACTGTGTGATAGAGGAAATGAAGTGAGTTTCTCCTCTGTAGGATGTATTGTGAAGAATCTACAGAGTGGAGAAAGTGTTTTGGAAGGAAAGAGGGTGAACAATGTATACAAAGCATCACTGAGATCACTTCCTGAAAACAACTTAACATGTTTGAACGTGCAAGAAAATGATTCTCAGCTCTAGCACAAAAGAATGGGTCATGCAAGTCTCTCACAACTGAATAAGCTTGTATCTAAGGAGCTGGTTCGTGGACTGCCTAATAAGAGATTGAAAACATAAAAATGTGTGATGCTTGTGTAAGGGGGAAGCATGTAAAATCATCCTTTAAGTCAAAGAAAGTGGTAAGTACATCAAAACCACTGGAATTATTGCATATGGATCTGTGTGGACCTATGAGAATCAGGAGCAGAGGAGGAAAAAGATTTGTGTTTGTAATTGTGGATGACTACTCTAGGTACACATGGACCCTATTCTTGGCATCTAAAGATGAAGCCTTTGACAGCTTCAAAGACTGGGCTAGTGTTGTGCAGAAAAGGTTAAGCCTAGAACGTATCAGTATTAGATCTGATCATTCAAAATTCTCTGAGTTTTGCGCAAAAAACAGCATTGATCATAACTTCTCTGCACCAAGAACTCCACAACAAAATGGAGTGGTTGAAAGGAAGAACATGTCTCTGGAGGATATGGCAAGGACTATGCTGTTGTCAAGTGGGCTTGCAAGTAACTTTTGGGCTAAAGCAATAAACACTGCATGTTGCTTGCTAAACCGATGTTCCATTAGAGCTATTCTTGACAAGACCCCATATGAGTTACTCAGAGGAAGAAAATCAAATATTGCACATCTGAAACCTTTTGGTTGTAAATGATGTTAGAAGTGATGAGGCAATATTTCTCCGTTACTCTACTCAAAGCAAAGCATACAAAGTGTTTAATAGAAGAACACAAACAGTGGAAGAAAGTATGCATGTGGTATTTGATGAATCCGACAAGGCATTAGGAGAAACTGAGGTAGATGATCAAGCGATTAGCCTTAGTCGAGAAGATAGTGCAGCTGACTTTGAAGACTCAAAAGACAAAGAACCATTAGGTGAGAATTCAACTTGACAAGAACAAGGAGTCAATATGATAGGGGGAACATCAGATGAAATCGATGATCCAGCAAGTCAGGAAGAACCTACCCAAAGTGATGCTGAAGGCTCTTCCCGTCATATTCAATCCAGGCCATGGAAACAGCAAAGCTCTCACCCATTGGAGAATGTTTTGTCGGAACTGGATACTAGTATCATGACCAGGTCAGCCTTGAAGAACTTCTGTGCATTCTTTGCATTCCTTTCATCTCTGGAACAAAGAATGTAAAAGAAGCTCTAAAAGATCTCGATTGGATTCTAGCCATGCAGGATGAACTTCATCAGTTTGAGAGAAGTAAAGTGTGGCACCTGGTTCCTAAGCTAAAGGACAGATCAATAATTGGAACAAAATGGGTGTTCAGAAACAAACTGGATGAGCATGGTATAGCGACAAGGAACAAGGCAAGACTAGTGGTTCAAGGATACAGTCAGGAAGAAGGAATCGACTATGATGAAACTTTTGCACCAGTGGCAAGAATGGAGGCAATTAGAATGCTGATTGCTTTTGCTACATACATGAAGTTCACACTGTATCAGATGGATTTGAAGAGTGCCTTCTTGAATGGCTACCTAAATGAAGAAGTCTATGTAATACAGCAACTAGGCTTTGTGAACAATGAATTTCCTGATCATGTTTACAAACTGGACAAGGCACTTTATGGACTAAAGCAAGCTCCTAGAGCATGGTATGAAAGACTTTCAGGATTCCTACTGAAGAATGGTTTCTCAAGAGGAAAGATTGATAACACATTACTCCTGAAGAAGAAAGGAAATGATCTATTGGTAGTTTAAGTATATGTTGATGATATTATTTTTGGAGCCACTGATGAGGAGTTATGCAAGGGGTTTGCTGATCTGATGGGAAGCGAATTTGAAATGAGCATAATGGGTGAACTAAATTTCTTCCTAGGACTGCAGATAAAGAAGATTCCCGAAGGAACCATGATTCATCAGCAAAAATATGTAAGGAACTTCTGAAGAAATTTGACATGGAAGGAGCAAAAGAAATGACTACGCCCATTGCTCCTGGAACCAAGCTGGACATGGATGAACTAGGTCCTTCGACGAATGAGATAAAATATAGAGGAATCATAGGTTCACTTCTCTATCTCACAACTAGTCGACCTGATATTGTATACAGTGTGGGACTGTGTGCTAGATTTCAGTCCAAGCCTAAGGAGTCACATCTGACAGCTGTGAAGAGGATCTTGAGATACTTGAAAGAAACTCAGGATCTATGTCTGTAGTACCCAAGGGGAGGTACTTTTGAACTAATTGGCTTTGCTGATGCAGATTATGTAGGGCATTTGGTGGACAGGTAAAACACTTCAGGAATGACACACTTTCTTGGTCCTTATTTAGTTTCTTGGGCAACAAAGAAGCAAAATTCAGTAGCCTTGTCTACTGCGAAAGCTGAGTATGCAGCAACTGCATCATGCTGCTCACAATTGCTATGGATCAAACAGCAGTTGGAGGACTTTTGAATAAAGTGTGGAGCAATGCCAATTTTATGTGACAATACAAGTGCAGTGAATATTGCCAAGAACCCAATCCAACACAAAAAAACAAAGCATATTGATATTAGACACCATTTTCTTAGAGACAATGTAGAAAAGGGTCTGATTACTATGAATTCTTGCAGGACTGAAGATCAAATTGCTGACATATTTACCAAAGCATTGAATAAAGTGCAGTTTGAGAGGAACAGGTTGGAGTTAGGGATGACCAAAATACACGGATGACCCAGCAGTTTGCCCCTCAATGATTGGTTAGTTAAGTGTTCAATGATTTGTGTGTAACATTTGTTATTATTGTCCAGTCTAATATTTTACTTTATTAAGTATTTCAGATAATAAGAACCAGGTGAGGATAATGTGCTCCCATGAAGAACCTGCTAAGTACTGAAAGAGGAATCGATTGAAGCATGAGGAATCATGTCCAGGTACAGTCACATTACCTTGCATGATAGAAGTCATAACTGAAATCGAATTGTCAAAATTATACGTGTTTCAAGGGAGACTTTTCATGTTCTTATAACCGTCCTAAATTATAGGAACACATTTCTTTTTGGATTAGAATTCTATTAGACTTGTATGGACCCCACTGCTTGAAAAGTTTTTATTTGAGTAAGTCCATAACCGTCAAATCCATAGCTCTTTCCCGATTTTTTTTAAAAAAAGTTCAAAAGCTGCTTTTTACCTTTTAGGTCATCATTAATTTGGCTTCCCCAGGAAACCATCTCATCACCAAAACCCTTTCTCCTTCCTTGATCAACACAGAACACACATACTCAACAACCCTTCTCCTTTCAACTTACTTTCTCTCTCAAAAATTCAAGCAAAAAAAAAAACTTCGTAATCTCAGTCAAAACCCCGACCAATTTCACCATAGCTCAATCACAATCTTCATCAACATCACCCACAAAAATTCCTGAGAAATCAACTCCAAAACCCCCTCCTCCCTCCACTCTTGTAGAAAGAATTGCCAGGGCCAGGTCAAAGTTTCTCAAAAAGGGAGAAAAGAAGTTGGTCAATAAGAGGATGCAAAAACTCTTGTCGACTACGCCTACAGGACATGTTTCCTCTGAAACATCAGTTGAGGTAATTCCTGACTCTACCTTATCTACTTCTGTCGGTTAGGAGGTGTAAAAAGTCCTGGAAAAGTTGGTACTGAAACTTTAGTAAAAGGACTAGATGAAATCGTAGGAGTGGTAGAGTCTTGTGATAAAATTGATAGGGGGAAGATAGTTTAGAAGAAGCATCAGGATATTCAGGAAGAACCTAAGGCTAGTCTGCATGTGCCTGTAGTAGCAAAGACTGTGTTAGAGGTTGATGTAGCAGGAAAAGTGTTAGAAAAACTAAGGGAAGATGATTCTGTTGATCCCTTAAATAACATGTTGTTGAACCAAGTTCTAGTGATGTGCTTGCTGAGAAAAGTCAAGGGTTGTCCATACTTGAAGGTCCAGCTGGTAAAGGACCTAAATCTGCTGAGGCTTCACAGGATTTGAGCAAAGAACCTGGTTCTTGTCCAGATCCTACAGAGGCTGATGACGCTGAACTCAAGTGGACAGACTCAGAAGAAGAAAAGGATGAGGAAGTTGGAGAAGAGAAAATTAAAAGTGAGAAAGTTACAAAGAAAAAAGAAGAAACAAAGAGTAAGGGGATGAAAAGAAAATTTGTTGAGGAGGGTGAGAAGCTGATGGTTGAGGAAGAGGAAGATGATGTGATATTTGTGATTGAGAACAGAGCAGAGCCTAAGAAGAGGAGAAGACTGGTGAGAGGGGGAATGCCAGTATCCAAAAGCCGGTTAGTGGATGAATCAAGTGAGGAGAGTGATGACAAGGCTGTGGCACAGCCAGTTGTAAGGAGAGTAGGAACTAGATCTGATCTGAAACAACAGTTGGAAACTGTTAGAAAGCTTGAAAGAACAATTACAAATGTGAGAGATAGAGAAGAGAAGAAAAAGCAGGAAGAAGAGAAGAAAGCTGGTGAGGCAGAGGAAGAGAGTGACGAAGCTGGCAGCTATGTAGAGCCAAGTGACTCTGAGACTGACAGTAAAGCAGAGAACAGGAAAAGAAGAAGAGGATCAGAAGAAGAGGTTGATCGAGTGGCCTTCTTTGCCAAGCATCAGGTGCTTCCTGGAAGCATTCTGCATGATGAAAGGGAGCATCATATGAAACCCTTGCTCAGGTTGATTGGTGACCAAGGGTGGCTGAGCTTGTTTGGAAATAAAGACAGAATGTTATTTACTGACGAGATCAGGGAATTTTATACAAATTGCAGAGTTGTAGCCAGGAGAGTGTTCACGATTGTGAAGGCAGTTGAAATAGAGTTTGGGAGAAATGAGCTAGGGCTGATCCTTGATGTACCTGCTGAAGGTTATTGCAGGTATATTAAGCTGAAGTGGCCCAAGAGGACGGAGGGAGTAACCCCTCTGAGTGTAGTCAAGAAATTCTCAGGGAAACCCAAGCTCAGGAAAGAAAGGAAAGTAGACAAAAAGGAGATGGAACCAGCACACCAGTTGCTGTTTGAATTTGTGCATAGGTTCCTTTTGCCTAGAGGAGAAAGAAACAGTGAAGCTAGTGCTCTAGACTTAACCTACATAGACCTGCTGGATAGGGGGTGAGAATAAATTTGCCTGGGCTAATCATCAGACATATTAAGAGGATTGCAGATACTGATCAAAAGCCACACTCTTTAGTGTATTCCTATGTCCTTCAGCAGGTTCTAGAGCATTTTGGGGTTCCACTGGAAGCAGGAAAAAAGCCGACAATTCATCAGATGTTTGGATACAATGTGCTTAAGTGCTATGACTTCTTCAGAGAAATGAGAGCTTCCAAGAAGCCCATGCAGGTTAAGCAAGAGCTAGCTGAGGAAAGTGAGGATTATGGACGTGAGGAGGCTATTACAGTTGTGAAGGAACTGGAGAGCCATGTTCTTGAAGTCAATACAAAAAATGCTGAGCTTCACAGACAGCTGAAGTTGAAGGATCAAGAAATTGATTGTTTGAAGATAGATTGCCACAAGTATAAGGCCGAGCTGGTGATGGAAAGGGCCAAAAATACAAAGAACCTTGAGGCACTTGTCAAACACTTCAACCTACAGCCCTGAGTCCTCATGTCCTACCTTCCTATTCTTTCCCCTAAATTGTTGTTATCTCTTTCCATTCTCCCTGCACATGTGATGTTGTTTAAAACAATTTATTTTCAGTTTTGCACTTCTTGATAAGGTTGTGCTGCTGTCACACCCTGGATGATGATTTCAATTTTCTCATGTTTATGGTTGTTTGCTCTATGGTACATGGTTCTTGTTGGGCCTTTAACCTTATCTCTGTATGTTTATATTTTAGCTGACTTGTTGCCTCGTGCTCTAGACTGGATAGTACTAACTGGTTCATACAGGTATTTGAATCTTTTCGATGATGCCAAAAGGGGAAAGAAGAAAATGTTGGGGTATTTGTGACCTAACTCATCTTGTCTTAATTTTTCAAACTTTATTTTTGTTTTTGTGTTTTCGGGAAATTTTGTCTTTTCATGTTCTTTGGCAACATTTGTTTTTCATCATCAAAAAGAAGGAATTTGTTGAGCATTGGTTTTGAAGAATGACAAACGAGAAGGACTCAGTGATCTCGGAGAAGAACCTAGTCCTTGAATAGAAGGGCACGACTGGTCGAAAAGATCTGAGGATTGCAAATCCCTGCGGAACTAGGAGTAGTGGCGCGTGATTTAATATGCATCCTAGTCAGACTAAAAGAGGCGGTGCCCAGGCTGTGTCTTCGAAGTACGAATATGAGTTGGACTTCAATAAGGAAAAGAGTTACAAGGAATCTTATTTTACCATAATTACAAGGATTCCGTGTGAGACTCAACTAGGGTCGTAAAGCCCATATAAATACAAGTAATTGATACAGCCGAAAGTAGTTATTTTCACAAATAGAGAGTTGAGAACAAAAAAAGGCGATCTAGCAGCTTGCAGATGTGGGATAACTGAAGAAGACAACTGGTGGACTTGAGTAGATTGAGTCTAGATAATTCTGTCTAGGTTCTGTGCTTTGTAAGTTGTCTTATTTTGTGCGATCATTGTTTTACCTACTTGCTTATCCTAGAAGCAGTGTATTAGGTGAACTTTTGATAGATTACTTTGTAAAGCTAGAGTTTAGCTTTGTTTAGTGATTAGGGTCTAGAGTGTAGCCCCTTGGTTACAGAGTCTGGTAATTAGAAACTTGCTCGTGTTGTTAGTGGATTGTATTTCAAAATCCCAGAGTATGGGTCGTGGTTTTTCTCCCTTGAGCAAGGAGTTTTCCACGTAAAATCCTTGTGTTCCTTGTGTGTGTAATTGGCGTGTGTTGAGGTGGTCAGGTTTCAAATCTTCAGAGTCAAGAACTCAGGAGAATCGAGTTCTTGAATCAAAAAATCGGTGGACACTATTCAACCCCCTTCTTGTGTCTTTAGGAGGTGTATATAGTATAACATTTATCTTTCTTTAGTCATGTATGGTTGCGAAGATACTTAAACAACAATGTTCTGAATTTCATAGGTCAATCTGAACAAAGAGGTAGAAAAGTATCATGGAACAAAGAAGCAACATCAACCAAATAACACCTGCAACGCCTGATTGGACATGCAAAATTCAAGTTGTTGATAAGGGTTGAGAACGGAAAAGCGGTGAAAAAAAGAAGACAAATTTCCAGAATCTTATCTTGCAAGATAAAGAGGTAATATGTTCGATTCTTGTAAGTGTGAGTTGAAGAAATTTATAATTTATTAGTGCTATATACTATATACTTTGCATAAAGAGTTGTTACTTTTGCCTTGTGTGTTTACTGCATGTATGCGTGTGTTTTCTTCATTCTTTCATATATGGTAATAAATTTATAGGAACAACAAATCAAAGGAATTGTGTTTGGCGAAGACATTGGATATTACAAAGGAAAAGCTTCAGTTATTCAAGACATATCTGGTCTCTGTTGCGAGGGTTAAAGAGTCACCCACTATATATGGACCTCCGCTGCACAAGTTCTACTGGGTTTTTGACAAGGAAACTATAGTGAATCCTGTATCTCCAGGTGATCAAGGGGAGGCACCGCTGCACCACCAACCAAATTAAATCTGACGTCATATGAAGAAATCGCACACCTTGGACCAGATTCAGCCGGTTCTTTTGGTATTTTCTGTTTGTTGTATATTTGGATGTGCCCCCTACATTTATGCAGTACATTTTTCCCAAAAAAAAAAAAAAAAAAAAAATTCATAGTATTTTTAATAACATATATGATTGGAGTTGTGGTAGCTGCGATCCTTTAAATTTTGTTGGTCGTTTCAAAAATGAATGCAAGGAGATTACTGTTATGGACAACCAGTGAGTTTGCTTGCGCATTTACCTAGCATAAAATATAATGTATGGATGTATGTATATTTTCTTAAATTTCTACTCCTATTAGGAACAACAAATTTGTTATGACTTTGTGGGAAGACTTTGCACGAGTTGAAGGAACTGAGTTAATGTTAATAATGGAAAAGGAGAAGAGGTATCCTGTCATTGTTGCAAGGAATATAGTAACTTCTCAATACAAAGGTAATATTTCTATTATATTTTAGTTTTTCTTTTGATGTTAACAAGCACGAGTACTAGGTATATATTAACCAAACAATTGTGTGCGTTCAGGTTTCACACCGCAAACTAAGTTCAGCACAACAATACAGATAGAACCTCCTTATCCACGGGTATCGGAGTTGATGAATTGGCATAAAGCTCACGTTATTATGTAGGGAATTACTTTGTACCCATACAACATATTGAAGAATCCTTTCATTGTCTTGACAGGACAAAAAATAACTATGATATGCTTACCTCTTATTCATCAAGAGGCACCACAGTTGCATTTGGTTCACGCATGGTGATTCTTTCCAACCAACAAATTATTGCCGAAATTCAGTCAAAAACTACCGTAAGCCTTTCATATATCTAAAAACATTTACACTTTTACTAATATGACAAGTACATTAAACGTGTGGTTTTCTTATCCTTGGCAGATGCATGTTTTTTTATGTCGAGGCAGAAATATCACTGCCAAATGACTTTCAGCATTTTTTTGTGCTTGAGTGCTCACACTGCAAACAATCAAAGCGGTCTCGAGAGAAAAAGACCATTCATTGCACATTTTGTGATAGAGAGACATTATTAGTTCCTCGGTATAATTACTTCACCCACTCTGAATCTTCATTTATTTAGCAATTACTTCATATATATTTTCACATAAGTACCTACACATGTGTATATATATGTGTGTGCGCGTGTGCCATGGTACAATCCAACTGTTGCTTATATAAATTGATTAATAATACTGTATTATTATATTATTATAGATGTTCCTTTCAAATCGATCTTACTGATGGGAGTGAGTCAACCACTGCTACAATTTCTGGTGAGCTTGGAGAAAAGCTGCTCTCATTGACGGCCGGAGAAATTCGGGAAACAACTGTTGTGAAGGTACATATTTCGAGCATGAACAATATTTTTTTTGTTTTCTTCAATCGCTTTTGCTCAGTTCTCTCGTGCACAAACTGAGATTTATTGGTTGTCATATTTCGTACGTCTTTATCATTTTAGATTATCTTAGTTAATTTTCTTATAAAAACAAAGATTATCTTAGTTAAATCTTGTAATTGATGATTGAAATAAGTTTTCTAAACGTATGTTGTGAATTGAGGAGGAGAAAAAAATGAGTTGTAGTTGTAGATGTTAATTAGATAGAATAATTAATAGGAGAAGAGAGTGAAGATGGTGACTCAGAATCCTAAGCCAAAAAGGTCGGGAGGGCTATGATTGTTAATTTCGTAAAAATTTAGTGTAGGGGCCTGTTTGGCGCGCGTTAATTGATTTGTAGCCGTCAAAAATAAATTCGCTGAGAAATAGCCACCTCCGGACAAATCCCAGTATAAATACTGGGGCCTTGAACAAAACTTGTTCAAAGCCCCAGTATTTATACTGGAAAACTTCAGTAAACTAACCCCGGTATAAAATACTGGGGCTTTGAACAAGTTTTGTTCAAGGCCCCAGCATTTTGTTATGGGACTTTGTATAAAGCTTCAGTCCCATAACAAAATGCTGGGGCTGTGAACAAAACTTGTTCAAAGCCCCAGCAGTTGAGTTTTCCAGTTGATTCTACTTCTTGATTTCCTAGATTGCTAACTACAGGTTAAATGTACCCATGAAAACCTTTCGATTCTTCACGGTCTATGCAGGCTACTCCAATCCCTATATGTCTATGGGTTGAATCACGTGCACGCATTAACGAATTCTGTAATGAGTTAAACTAGGCGAGCAAGTATATGTCTATCCTACTCACAAATTGGTTCCCCGATGTCCGGGTTCACAAACTAGTTCTATTCTTTCTTATTGCGTAATTAAATTCCCTCTTTCGAGTTCAATCTAAAAACCATAGATAGTGTTCAATTATCAGGCCTCAATAATCAAACAATTATGATCAAGAAAGAATAAACAATCCATAATGGTAAATCAATATATAGAAATCAACTTTCAAACATCAACCTTCATGTATTTACTCTAACCCTAGAACGAGCAAACTATAGAATTAAAGAGAAGAATAGGAGAGAAAGAGAAAGAACTTGTGTAGAAGACATCTAGGGCTCCTCCCCTCTCCTCCAAAACTTGCTCCAAAGTCTGAACTCCCATCAAAAACTAAGTAAAAGAGTATTTATAGGGTTTACAAACTTTCCAAACAACAAAATCAGAGAAAATTAAAAGTTGGTATCAGTAGTAAATACCGACTCTAGCTAATCTAATCAGTATCCAATGTTGTATTAAGAGCTCAAGTAATTACAAGAATAGGCTAACTGACTTACTGAAACATATCTTTTAGTGGGGAAGTTTATCAAATGCTTGGTATGAAAGTACTTCCCTTGTTGTCATCTTACATTTTTTTTAGCGGCAGCGTGTATTAGCTTTTCTAGCCATCACAGAGTTTCATGTTCATCACAAATAAGGTCCCTCTTTTCCTTCGGTACCATGCAATGATGATATGAAAAGGGTCCATATGTTTCTTTAGTGTACTGTGTTATTCAAAATCTCTATAAAATGATCTTATTCGAAAAGAATGTGTAGCAGGAAGACTTTACTACATAATACACTAATTACATTCTGGCATTTCTGTTTGTTACTTGTTGAAGTGTAACATTTGTTCTGTTTGCTGTCTTTTGTTTCTTTGATAATAGTAGCTTCTTTGATAATAGTAGTTGCCTTACATTACCTAACCAACAAGTTGTAGTTTGTTTAAAATCTATACACTTAACAAGAATCCCAAAAATGAATAGTTGTGGTCTTGTGTACTATTAATATATTATAGTGGGAAGAGAATTGGGCAGTTCTTTGTGAGTTGGCCAGCTCCTGAAATGGAATATTTTTGCACAGTTTTCATGCATTGAGTTTTCATGAGTCGAAACTTCCTTATACCATTACTTATTACTACTACGCACTTACTGGTTTACAGCTGTAGATATAGAATTCTTTCACTTTTCAGATGCAGCCCCTGCCTCTTGAACATATCCAAGACCAGCTGTCCGACAGGCTGTTTCGAGTTCAACTAAAAAAGTCAGTGTGGAAAAACTCTGAGACCATGCTTTCAAAAACAGTGAAAGAAACAAAAAAGAGCAGAAAATCTCAGCAAGGGAGCAGACGATCTCGGCACCAATCAGTGAAAGAAATAAAAAGAAAAACTCTCCAGTTACAGATGAAAGAAGAAATGGAATACAATGTTGCAAAGTCTGAACGGTCAAGCAAGATGCTGAAATTTGAACCAACAACACCATCTAAGAAAGCATAATGGGTAAGTTTGCATATGTATTTTAATTTAATTTTCTTATCCGCCAAAGGTTTAGCTTCTAAAGCTCAATTGTTATCTTAATTCTACCAGTAACCTTTATCATAGTCAGATCTTTACCTTCTGAGTTCTTGCATGTTTTCTAACTGCAGGAAGTATGCACCTTTTTTTTTTTTTTTTTTAAACTTTTGCCTACTAAAAATGAAGTCTTCTTTGGATTCTCAGAAGAATGGTAATGTCTCTTGTCCTTTTTCCCACCCACCCCAGGTTTTGTTTAGTTTTCGCTTCCCGTTCATTTTGAGTTTTTGAAATAAAGATGTATTCGACTTCCATATTTAACCATGTGCTCTTCCACTAAGTTTTAAGATAGAACCTTAGGGCTCTACAACTAAATTTGTTTTGCAATAAAACTGTCAACTCAAACTGGATCTTGTAAAGCTTTTCTTACAGTTTTGTAGAAAAGATTGACATTAGTGTGCGATATTTATTTGGTGCTTCGAGATTTATCTTATTTTTAAATTGTTGCGTTATCTTTCCCTTTTCTTTCGATAATAAGTTGGACCTATGGTGTCAGCTAAACTTATCATGTGCATTTCTTGTGTTATGGTTGGTTTAATGGATCAAGTATGAAGTGCAATCTTCTTTGTTCTCAAGCTCTTGGGGTTATCAAGATGAAGAAGTTGTGTGAATTAATATGTTTTGATGTGGCAACAAAGGACATGCTGCCTTGCTGAAGGTTGAGTACCAGATGATGCAGAAGAAGCAAATGTTAGCAAGGGCGTATAAAGCAAAAGAAACCAATGTCCCCATTGGGTCGCTAGGGGTAATGTGGAAATGGCTTACCATAGTGTACATATTTTGGTGGTTAAATGTGAAATAGGCTCTCCACACTGTGGTTTATTATGATGTAGTGCTATTCATAGCGCCAAACAAGCATTGTACTTTTGCCAGCTCCTGTGCTGACTGTACATAAAACTGGCCCATTATGAACATATTGTTGCCAATATATGAAAGTCTTTTGGTTATTGATATCTAAAGGAAAAACACTCGCCATTTAAAGAGTAAATTTTAGTTCTTTAAGAGTGACAACTGTGATTTCTTTTTGAAAAATTAATCACCTTCAACTTTTACAAGTTGAATAGAATTTCCTCGTCTGTTAAGGTGGAAGATTAATCTCCCTCAATGGTAAAATATTCATTATCACTTGGACTACTTGCAGGTCCATTTTCATACAAACTCCTCTAATATTTTCTAGTTATATGTGTTTTCAAGAGTATCATATTCAAGCAAACTCTTCCAATATTTTCTGGTTATATGTGTTTGCAAGAGTACGAGATGGAATAAGATGTAAATAAAATTTGGTTGCAACCTATACAAAAGTATCTGAAAAGAGAGTTTGATGCCCCTTGCTTCTTATCAATAAGGCCAGATTAGTCTATGTTGTTGGGGAATGAAAATAAAAGCAATTTCCATCATAGCACAACTTTGTACATGTTACAAATACATGAATGTAATATAAATGTGAATGACCACTACTCTCCATTTATTCACTTGTAACATATAATTTACTACCCCACTTTCTCCTACTTAATTCCTCCCCACTTTCTCCTACTTAATTCCTCATTTAGGGATGACTTGTAACTTCCTATGTATTGGAGTCCTATAAATAGAGGACACTTTGTCTATGGAAGACACACTTGAAACACTTTGAGAATACAAGTTCTTCCTTCTCCTCTCATATATTTTTGTGTTGTTCTTACTTTACTATTAGTTTTACGACACGTTATCAGCACGAAGAGCTCTAATATTCTACAAGTCAAGTTTCAATCTTTCCCAGCGGTAAGCCTAGGTATAATTCCTAATAATCTTTTTCAGCTTTATGTCTCTAAGTATAATTTTGTTATATATTAATATATAAATAAGAAAAGTGAACTCCTTATGTTACAAATGAACTACGGCTAGCAACTTGCTTGACCAATGAATTATTTAACATTTTTTTTTATCTTCATATATATATATATATATATATATATATATATATATATATATATATATTCCTATAATGCACTATAGCATATTTACATTTAATAAGAAATAGTGTATTAGACATTCTTTTTTTGATTGATAATAATTCTAATCTATTTTATTTTCTTTGATAGTTTTCATTATGTCAAATTTATCAAAGCTTGAATTTATGGCACTTGACATATCCGGTAAAAAATATTTGTCATGGGTGCTTGATGCCGAAATACATTTGGATGCCAAAGGTCTTGGTGATACTATCAAAGAAGGAAATGAGACATCAAGCCAAGATAAGGCTAAAGCCATGATTTTCTTTCGCCATCATCTTGATGAAGGATTAAAAACAGAATATTTAACCGTGAAAGATACACTCGAATTGTGGACTAACTTAAAAGAGCGGTATGATCACCTTAAAGCCATGGTACTACCAAGGGCTCGGGATGAATGGATTCATTTACGGTTACAAGATTTTAAAACTGTAACCGAATATAATTCTGCTGTTTTCAGGATCAGTTCTCAACTGAAATTATGTGGAGAAAATATTGATGATGCTATGATGTTGGAAAAGACACTCTCAACTTTCCATGCATCGAACATGGTGTTACAGCAACAATACCGTGAAAAGGGATTTATAAAATATTCTGAGTTGATCTCATGTCTTCTGGTGGCTGAGCAACATAATTCCCTGTTGATTAAAAATCATGAAGCTCGTCCCACTGGATCTGCTCCGTCCCCTAAGGTGAATGTGGGAGCACATGCTCCATTCCCTGAGGCGAATGCTGTAGCAACAAAAAATGTGCCTAAAAGAAGGCAAAATAATTACCGTGGTAAAGGCCATGGTCGTGGGCGCGGCAATGGACGAAATAATACTCGTCGTCACGGTGGAAATAAATATGAGAACAATAAGGGTTCTCAAGCTAATCCTTCAAAAGTCAAGAATAATAATATTTGCCATCGATGTGGTGGGAAAGGTCATTGGGCGAAAATTTCTCGTACGGTTGAACATATTGTCAAGCTTTATCAAGCTTCGCTCAAAAGAAATGAAAATAATGTGGAGGCACATTTGACCTTTCAGAATAATGAGAATGAGACACATCTGGCACATCTTGCTGACTAGCATGATGAGACGGAGGCGTATCTTACTGTAAAAAATGATGATCTTTTTGAAGGCCTCCCAAATATTACCCATTTAGAAGCTGGAGACTTCTTTGAAAATCGTAACTGAAGAACTGATGTTGTAACTGGGGAATAAAAATAATAAAGAATAATATTGTCTTTATTTTATGTTTTAAAGTTAGAAAAAAATGTCATCTTTATTTATGTTTCAATGTTTAAAAGTACTTTTCTTGTACTTTATTTTTAGTATTTCTTACTATGTAATTTTTATCTTTTTATGAAGAAAATAAATATTCCCCAGTCTTCAGTTGGATAAGAAATATTTTTCTTATTTGATTAATAAAGAGTCCAATGTTAGTACAATATGTGGTAGTACAAAGTTGGTTGAAGGTTATGGCAAAGCCAATTTATTATTACCTGGAGGAACAAGTTTGGCTATTGATGAAGCCATGTATTGTAGTAAGTCTCAAAGAAACTTGTTAAGTTTCAAGGATATTCGCCAAAATGGCCATCATATTGAGACTAAAACTGATGGAAAGATTGAATATTATATTACTACAATAAAGTCGGGTGAGAAATATGTTCTTGAAAAGCTCCCCGCTCTTTCCTCCGGTTTGTACTACACAAACATTGGTACAATTGAATCACATGCCATAGTAAACAAAGGGTTTACTGAATCAAATGATTTTATTATTTGGCATGGCCGGTTGGGCCATCCCGGTTATAATATGATGCGCAATATAATTGAGAATTCAAATGGGCATACATTGAAGAACCAAAAGATTCTTCAATTTAAAGAATTCTCTTGTGCTGTCTGTTTTCAAGGAAAGCTAATTACTAGAGCATCTAAAGTTGGGATCAGGATCCCTGCATCTCTGGAACGTATACAGGGTGATATATGTAGGCCCATACACCCTCCATGTGGACTATTCAGATATTTTATGATTTTAATAGATGCATCTACAAGATGGTCACATGTGTGCTTATTATAAACCCTCAATATGGCATTTGCGAGGTTGCTTGCTCAAATAATAAGATTGAGAGCACAATTTCCAGATTATGCTATTAAGAAAATTCTTCTTGATAATGCTGGTGAGTTTACATCTCAAGCATTTAATGATTATTGCATGTCAACTGGGATTACAGTTGAACATCCAGTTGCTCATGTTCATACTCAAAATGGTCTAGCAGAATCATTTATCAAAAGCCTCCAATTAATGGCTAGACCAATGCTTATGAGAACTAAATTACCCATTTCAGTATGGGGTCATGCTATTTTGCATGCGGCAGATCTTGTTCGGATTAGGCCGACAAGTTATCATAAATTCTCCCCACTACAATTGGCTTTTGGTCAGGAGCCAAATATTTCCCATCTTAGAATTTTTGGATGTGCGGTATATGTGCCAATTGCTCCACTACAACGCACAAAGATGGGACCCCAAAGAAAGTTGGGGATATATGTTGGGTATGAATCTCCGTCTATTATTAAATATCTTGAGCCCATGACGGGAGATTTATTCACCGCAAGGTTTGCTGATTGTCATTTTGACGAATCAGTTTTCCCAACATTAGGGGGAGAGAATAAGCAGCTGGAAAAAGATATTGACTGGAATATATTAACACTATCTCATTTAGATCCTCGTACAAATCAATGTGAACAAGAAGTTCAAAAGATAGTGTATTTACAAAATGTTGCAAATCAACTGCCAGATGCATTCACTGACCTACCAAGGGTTACTAAACCCCACATTCTAGCTGCAAATGCTCCTGTTCGAGTTGATGTTCTGGTAGGACAATCTATTAGTGCAAGTGAGTCTAAGGCACGCTTGAAGCATGGTAGACCACCCGGTTCCAAAGATAAAAATCCTCGAAAAAAAAGGAGCAATTGATAAAAAAGATAAAAAATATGGAGGTAATTGCTCAATAAGAGCATAGAGACATAACAATTAATAAGTCCTCTTCAGGAGAGGCTCGGGTACCTGAAAATACTAAAATCGAAGAGATCTCAATGAATTATGTCTCTACCGGAAAAATATGGAACCGGAATGATATTGTTGTCGACAACACTTTTGCATATAATGTTGCTGTTGATGTGATGCAACATAATGAGGATCTTGAACCAAAATCTGTCAATGAATGCAGACAGAGAAATGATTGGCCAAAATGGAAAGATGCAATTCAAGCAGAACTGACTTCACTTGAAAAATGTGATGTTTTCGGACCAATTGTCCGAACACCTGAAGGTGTAAAGCCAGTGGGTTATAAGTGGGTATTTGTGCGAAAACGAAATGAGAAAAATGAAGTCGTTAGATATAAAGCACGACTTGTGGCACAAGGATTTTCGCAAAGACCTGGCATTGATTATATGGAAACATATTCTCCCGTGGTGGATGCAATCACCTTCAGGTATCTCGTAAGTCTGGCAGTACGAGAAAAACTTTATATGTATCTAATGGATGTTGTCACAGCTTATTTATATGGTTCATTGGGCAACGAAATTTTCATGAAAATCCCCGAAGGGTTCAAAATGCCTGAGGTATTTAAAGGCTCCTGAGAAGCTTGTTCAATAAAGCTTCAAAAATCCTTGTATGGGTTGAAACATCGGGACGCATGTGGTATAATTGCCTTAGCGAATACCTGTTGAAACAAGGATACAAAAATAATCCAATTTGTCCTTGTGTTTTTATAAAAAGGTCTGGGTCTGGCTATGTCATAATAGCTGTGTATGTGGATGATTTGAATATCATTGGGACTCCTGAAGAGCTCCCAAAGGCAATGGAATGCTTAAAGAAAGAATTTGAGATGAAAGACCTTGGAAAGACAAAATTTTGTCTTGGCCTACAAATTGAGCAATTGCCTAAAGGAATATTTGTTCATCAATCTACATATACAGAAAAGGTCTTGAAAAGATTTTACATGGATAAATCACATCCGTTGAGCACTCCAATGATTGTGAGATCACTTGATGTGAATAAAGATCCGTTTCGACCTTGTGACACTAATGAAGAGTTTCTTGGTGCTGAAGTACCATATCTTAGTGCAATTGGTGCACTGATGTATATTGCCAACAATACTCAGCCAGATATAGCTTTTGCTGTAAGGTTATTGGCAAGGTTTAGTTCTTCCCCAACTCGAAGACATTGGGATGGTATTAAGCATATACTTAGATACCTCCAAGGCACTATTGATAAGGGTTTGTTCTATTCGAATGAATCCAAGTCACAATTGATTGGTTATGCCGATGCTGGTTATTTATCTGATCCACATAAAGGTCGGTCCCAAATGGGCTATTTGTTTACATGTGGAGGTACAACCATTTCATGGCGTTCAGTGAAACAAACTATTGCTGCTACTTCTTCAAATCATGCAGAGATATTGGCTATTCATGAAGCAATTTGGGAATGCATTTGGTTGAGATTAATGACTCAACATATTCAGCATATTTGTGGTTTTCCTTTGAAGAAGATTCCAACAATATTATATGAAGACAATAGCGCGTGCATTGAGCAACTGAAAGAATGATATATTAAAGGAGACAGAATAAAACACATTTCACCAAAATTCTTTTTCACTCATGATATTTAGAATATTGGTGAAATAGATGTTCAACAAATACGGTCGAGTGATAATCTGGCGGATTTGTTTACCAAAGCATTACCAACCTCAACATTTGAGAAGCTTGTTTACAAGATTGGAATGCGTCGTCTTCGAGATGTCAATGAGTGTCTTCATCAGGGGGAGTAAATACGCGTTGTACTCTTTTTTCCTTAACAAGGTTTTATCCCACCTGGGTTTTACTTGTAAGGTTTTTAATGAGGCAGCTCTAAAAGCGTATTACAGGATATGTGTACTCTTTTTCCTTCACTAGGCTTTTTCCCACCAGATTTTTTCTAGTAAGGTTTTAACGAGGCACATTATCTTCTAAATGGTCATCCAAGGGGGAGTGTTACAAATACATGTATGTAATATAAATGTGGATGACCACTACTCTCCATTTATTCACTTGTAACATATGATTTACTACCCCACTTTCTCCTACTTAATTCCTCCCCACTTTCTCCTACTTAATTCCTCATTTATGGATGACTTGTAACTTCCTATGTATTGGAGTCCTATAAATAGAGGACACTTTGTCTATGGAAGACACACTTGAAACACTTTGAGAATACAAGTTCTTCCTTCTCCTCTCATATATTTTTGTTTTGTTCTTACTTTACTATTAGTTTTACAACAATACAGCTTAATTCTCATTTTGAGTCATTTTTGGTAATCACTAATTTTCTTAATCTTTGCACTGTGCGAGAGTGTTGAGACTCCAGAACATTTTGCTTATGTTTATTCTCACAATATGTGTTATAATAAAGTTTGTAAATTAAGGTAAAAATTACTGACCTTTAACGCGATATACCACCATGGTTGGCTACTGATTATTTTTGATAACTGAAAAAGAAAAAAAAACAAGGTGGTGAATGAACTTAAATTAAACAAAGAAGAAGAAATTTAGCAAGAAATACAAGATATTAAGCAAATAGTACAAGTGAAGCAGAGTGAGGTTATAAGATTCTTGAAATCATCATTCCAATTACTGTACTTCCTTGGAACTGACCAACATAACAGGAGAGACTATCCATTTTTTATATTCGCTAATTTCAACATTTATTACTGTTTGGGAAAAGACCAAATAGCTCAATTTACACCCAACATGAAAACTGCAAATATTGTGTCGAAACTGTATTTATTTACTTCACAACAATGTGCACTTTTTAAATGTATTATATATGAAAACCATCACTACTGCAACTGTAAAATCACTAACTATAGAGTTTTCCATTTCTTTTTCAACACATTTTGGGGACACCTTGGTATTTCTTTGACCAACTCATAAAAGGTAAATTATTATTTGCTGCAGGGCAAGACAACAGTTAGCGACATCTCTCTGGCGTTTATAATTGTGCTAAACAAGCATGTTTTGAATATATCCCTTTTGTTTCCGCCATATGTTTCTGTTGGAGTATTCCTACTATTTCTTTAACTTTGTGTAACTAAAAAATTTTGATACAAAAGTGTAGCTTTTCGGGTTCATATGAACTTCTAAATATATTTACTTAAACGAAACTTCAACAATTTAAAACAGGAATGTCCGAGAACAAAGATACTATGGATTTACTACGTAGAAATCGGAAGACTAACGAACAACGAAAGGCTGAAAGAAATTTGTACCGTCGTACCAAATATGCACAAATGTCGCCGGAGAGAAAGCAATCATTTTTTTCGAACTACGATTTAACTGAGCTGAATCAAAAAGATAAAAAATCCTTCATCTATCAAGTGATACAATTTATTCTCTGGTAGCTGATGGCCAACCTAAACAACCAACTACTATTACAGTTATAAATTCTTCATCTATTCCTGAAGAAGGTTAGGACGCCACAATGTTATCTTCTTTCAATTAAATGTTTTTCTACAAACAATACTTGCATGTACAAATATGGTTATATTGGTATATATGGCCTATAGTATATGCAGATGGTTAAATTGATCTGTTCTCATTGCGGTTACTTTTCATTTAACAGGTCATGTTTCTACAACCACAACTTCACCAATTACTTCACCCATCTTTGAAGTTGGTCAGTCCAAAATATTACTTAAGCTATTCTGGTTACTCTTAATTATTACTTTATATCTCTGTTTTAAAAGGCAGTTTTGGGACTCACACGGGACTCGCCTCGTGGCGGGGCACTTGCAAAACGCCCTGAGGCTCTCGGTCGGGGCTTAGATCTGTGAGGCTTACGCCTCAAGCGCCCGACAGTGCGGCCAGAGCACGCCCAACGCCCAACGCTCAGGACTCGCCTTATAGAACCTATACAAATGATCTGTCCAATTCCCTAATTAAGATTGTTCATCCACAATTTTCTTTAAAAATAAAGTAATATTCATCTATAGAAATTCAAAAATTGAGTGTAACTTAATTAACGAGACATAATATTACATGTATTATAATTAAGAATATCATGAAGGTGAATATCATCTGTACACTTAATCTGAAAATGCATAGTCGATGTTTATATCATCACTTGTTATTGGTCTTCATGTCTTATTTCTGTCACTCAAAATTGTTAGACTTCAATTATTTTATAGAAGCAATTTTATATTTATCAATGAAGAATTAATATTTTAATTTATAACAGTAATATATTTTATTGTTTATTCACTTTTTATAGTGAAATTTTTTTATTTTTAATTGTTCGAAAGTTAAGGCCTTATGGTTTATTTGTATCTCATAAAATTGTAACATTATTCAATTTCTTACCATTGTTAAAAATGTTAGATCTTTTGTTTCTGTAATCTTTTTTCTTATTTTTAATTTTCTTAAATTTTTTAATGTTCTTTTGACATTTTTTTAGTTCATTATTCTGTTTTATTAATTTAAAATTAATTTAAAAAAAAGATCCATGGGACTTACGCCTCATGTCTCGGGGCTTACGTCTCGCCCCATTATAAGTAAAACGCCTCGTCTTATGCCCCCGCTTTTTAAAATATTGCTTTATATATTAGTTTCCCATGTCTAAACACAATCCATTCTAATATCAGGACCAACATCAGCTCCATGTGATGTAGTGTTGGAATATACTAATAACCATGCGGTTTTAGTTGGATTATTCTTAGTTGAACAATTGGTATTCATTTATTAAATATAATGAAGTATTATTTATTTATATCAATTGTGTCATGTGTGTCATATTATTTATATAGTAGTCGATTTAGTGTGTAGAGCCAAGCTTATACACGGAAGATAAATTATCGGTCCTTATAAATAATAAAGTAATGTTCACAATCTAAGATGGAAATTGGACAAAGCCATCGGTATGATTGTAGTACGAGATTATATATAATTTATCTTGATTATGAGAACGGTATAGTTCCAACTTCTTGTGCTAGTACGCTTTGTGTGTATTGAACGGACCAAGTAGAGATAAGTGTTTTTATACTGACTATATAAAATAAATTCTCTAGCTCATCAAATGTACTTATACTCTTAATCTTGATATAGCTATGATTAGTGGTGTATATTATTCATTGTCTTGATTTATCAATAGGTGAGGTCCAGGATATTTGGGTCAAATAATTCCTGATAAGTTGGATAATGATAATATACATTTGCGAAGTAATAGCTAGCTGATAGAATCCACGTCTCGGTATAGAGATTGATGATACTCCTTTATGAAAGCTTATAAGTTTCTATGTGTAAATCTGGCCAGTGGATTTTGTATCCGGCACATGGAATAAGTTAAGCGGAAGTCTAAAGGATTCATTTAATCAATATATTGAATGGTTAGTAATTTAATAATATTGATTGGTGTCTGTAATCTTAACGTGGGGAGTTAAATAAGATTTGATAGAAGAATTCGAAATTCAACTGAGGAGTGCAATTACGAATTTCTAGTGGAAATAATTTGTAATTTATTATGGAAAGATTAATTCTAGAAAAAAAGAATTAATTCTATAATTGGAAGCCTCATTAATTAATTATGTGGTCCCTGTTGTGACCGAATCCGGTTAGGACTAGAAGAGAGGTTTCTTGATGGAAAAGAATCCTACACAGTTTTGGAAAAGGGTTTTACCCTAAAACTATATAAGGAGGATTCTTGGCCAAAAGGAAAACACAACACAAAAAAAAAAAAAAAAGTTTTTCTCTCTCTGAAACACTTGTTCCACCCAAGTGATTATTAGTCTGGGTATTGTTCGGGCACACGACAGAAGATCATGGAACTGGAGGACGACCCCGTAGATGATCCTGCTCGTGATTGAAGATTTGTTTCAAGGTTGAAGTCACGCTTCAAGAGGTATTCCGTTTTATGTTTATGTAAAACTTAATAGCGTGTTAGTTTGTCTAGATTACATGTGAGTTCTTGATCCTGAAATTGCTTCCGTTGTGTTTATATTCCTACACGTAGAAGGGCATTCAATTTCAGAAGTTAGTACAAAGAGAGGTATGTATCTATTCACTCAAACAATAGTTCACATGCGTATTCTCATTTCTTTATATAAGTAATGATTATTTACTATGCACAGGTAGGAAAAAGTTAGAAGTCAATCTACAGAATGATAATTTAGTACCTAAAAATTAAGAACCTATAAAGAAAGTTCCAAGCTGTCAATTTTGTCGGGCGAAAAGATTTCAATATGAATCACCAGGTTACTGCTGTGGTAAAGGAGAAATTAGATTGATTACCCGTCAAATGCCAACAGAGTTACAGAATCTTTTCTTAGGCGACACAAAAGAATCAAAATATTTCCGAACCTACAGTAGAATGTATAATAATATGTTTGCGTTTACCTTACTTGGAGTAAATTATGATAGAGAATTAGCAAAGAAAAATTATGGTATTTATACATTTAGAGTTCAGGGACAGATGTATCACTTCATTGATGATTAGATACCTTCACAAAGTAAAGAGTTTGTCGTCTCCAAATATTAATTGGGAAGAGAAGAAATTTTAACCCTTTAAGAACTCAAATTGCTTTGGGTCGCTTACCAATGTCAGTAATTGATGAGATCTTTATAAACATGAGACGTTAGTTGGATAAATGAAAGGAAAGAATTTACAACTGTACTTTTATGATAATGAAAATGAAATAACAAATCGAATGGCCTTATCAGATAAACTTAATGAAGAAGTTGTTAGGAAACTCATGGATATACTAAAAGTTAATCCATATTCTATTTTTTTGAGATCATTAACATGAAACGACCTCGGTCAGTCGTTTCGAAAGTTAGGACTCCGATTGGCGTGCCGATAATTTTAGAATATTCATAAGGTTCATTAGGACCTGTCTATAAAATTTGAGCTAAATCAGACCTCGTTTGGAACGTATCGGAAGAAGATTTCAGTTTTTATTGTCGATAAATATTAAAAAGATGTTTTCGAGCTCAATTTTGGCGAACGAGCTCCTGTTCGAAATTCAAAAGCGCCGTTAGGTTCGTATGATTATTTGCGATAAGTGTGAACTTTCAAAAGTGAATTTCAAGGTTGTTCGGCTAGTTTCCACTAAAACGCCGAAAGTTAAATAATTTGACCTTTTTTACTTAATTTGCATATTGATTTTCGGGAGTCCGATTTGAGATCCGCCTAAGCAAGTGTGTTACATATATTTTGTATAACTTACTTGAGAAATTTTTGATTATTTTGAAATTCATAGAATTCCGTTTTAATTTTATCGCGAAAAGAAAAGAAAAAAATAAAATAAAAGAAAAGAGAAAAGAAAAAGGAAAAGAAAAGAAAATATTAGAAAAGAAAAAGACAAAAAGATAAAAGAAAAGAAAAGAAAAGAAAGGCGGTGTGTGCTAAGGGATAAAGATTAGCGTACATAAGCAGAAACGAAATGAACAGAAATTGGAATGACGAGAAACGAAAGAGAAAAGCCAGAAAACTGAGAAAAGAAAGGAAAAGGAGCTGGAAAATAGTAGAATTTTTACACAAAAACATTCAGGTAATGATCTTAATTGCATTATTTGAGTTTATTACGTGTGTTTGAATATATTTTAACGGTAGAAATGAGGATATTAGACATTGTTCTAACGAGTTAAATTGATAAATTAAAGGGTCAATTGGACCCCGATAATAGAAGTGATTATATATTCATACTCAGGGAGTTATGGACAACCCATAAATGTAATTTATTTAGGGTTTGGTTATGTGACCTTGAACCTTGTACATAGGTCTGGTCTGCGTATTGCGTATACGAATAGGGTATCAGGTTCCTAACCGGATTGCCCTAAGACGTAAGGAATGAAGCCTTTAGCCTAATTTGATATATTTTTCTGCTTATTGAATAGAGTGGGATCGTTTGGCAATGAAACCAAAGGATAAAGCGGTTGTTGATTAGCAATGCTAACTTTTAGAAGAGGTAAGTATTTATATCCATTTCTTTGGAGGCACTTGGCCTCGTGGATTTTCTACCACGTGTTCCTTACGTGTGTAGCTGCCGATAGGCGTACTCATTACGCCTTAGCTTTGAATTTACATTGTATTTTATATGTTATGCCCTGTTGTTGGTATTGTATTGAGCATATGAGCATTACACTCTGGTTTTGAGCATTGTATATGCTTCTCGGTAATCGATGAGAGTCCCGAGCCGGTGAAGGGTAATTATTGCATATACTTCCCGGTAGTCGATGAGAGTCCTGAGCCGGTGAAGGGTCATTATTGCATATACTTCCCGATAATCGATGAGAGTCCCGAGCCGGTCAGGGTCATTATTGCATATACTTCCCGGTAATCGATAAGAGTCCCGAGCCGGTGAAGGGTCATCATTGCATATACTTCCCGATAATCGATGAGAGTCCCGAGCCGGTAGGGTCATTATTGCATATATATCCTGGTAAAAGATGAGAGTCCCGCGCCGGAGATAGATATCAGGCATATGTGACTGCATTGAATCGTACCGCATTTATCCCATCTCATTGCACCTTATCGTGACTATTGTGCGTATTGTGTTATGTTTTATGTATGCGGTATATATACTATGTTGTGGACATATCCCATTTTGCCTATATATTTATGGCTCGTATTCTGGGTTGCAGGGATCGGGGTGCACGCCGCAATGGTATAAATATATGGATCGGGTTGCATGCCGCAACGGTATAAATATATGGATCGGGTTGCACGCCGCAACAGGATGAATATATGGATCAGGTTGCACGCCGCAATAGGATGAATATATGGATCGGTTTGCACGCTGCAACATGATGTATTTCTGATTGTTGATATGTTCGGGATACGTATTTGTTCTGGCTATCTTAAGTTCCTGGTTGTTAATAAGTTTGTGATTCCATACGTATTTCTAGTTATTATCTGGCTCTGTCTTTTCATAATTTAAATAAGAGGAATTTGGTTTATCTGTTTCTTTTCTCCCTGGCTAGCTATCCTATTCTTTGAGGTAGCTAGTCTGCCCCACTTATTGAGTCCTTTTGACTCACCCTTGTTTGTTGTTTTTTTGTCTATCTATTTCGTTTCGGTAGGTTCGCTCCAAAATTGAGTTCGCCACATTGTGAAAGAGCGAAGACGACATCAGCTGTTAGGGTGAGCCAACTTTTGTTGCGGATTGTCACCAGTTTTATGTTTATTATTTCAGTTGCATTTTGCTCCCTTCAGGAGGTATTTGTCTTCTTCTATACTCTTAGATGTCTAGTCTGGATAGCCATAAACCTAGTATATTGGGTAATTAGCTGTAATTTCTTTGTACAGCTTAATGATATCAGTATATCTGTGTTTTTTTAGGTCTTGTTCTTATTTATGAGTTGGATTTATATTTATTTTCCTAATTTAATTGGTAAGGGTTCGCCCGAGGGGCCTAGCGAGGAGGTCGGGTGTCCGCACGGCCTAGCTAGATTTCGGGTGGTGTCAGTTGGTATCAGAGCCCAATTTAGTGTCTATCCAGACTAAGACAGTGCCTACTAGAGTCTCGCTGATGGGTACGTAGACATCCGTACTTATCTACGAGAGGCTATGATGGTATTTAGGAAGTTTCACTTTCTTCTTTTCTGATTGTGCGTCGGTCTAGGATGTAAATGTATTTTCGTTAATCTCTTCGTGGTAATTGTGAACCCTCGTGCGAGAAATCAATAAAGGGTAGGAGTTCAGGATGAAGCAGTCTAGCTTAGGGCTAGAGTTACTCAAGCCCCGAGAGTTGTGGATCATGCTGACTATCCAATTGTGGAGGCCCCAGCTATACGAGTTTGCGATGGGCAAGGGATCAGGGCCTTGTAGTTCCCTTGGCCCTCTACGATGCTTTTAAGAGAATCTTAGCGACGCAGATACCGCAAGAACCTATTATTCGCTAGGCAGCTTATCAGGTTGCCGCAGATGGAGACGTTTGGTCTCAGGGAGCTCCTGATCCAGTCCCCGATTCTGCCCCAGTAATTTATGTTCCAGAAGCAGCATGTGTTGTGCCTCTAGTTATTCTGTCTGGTAAGCTAGCCCGAGTGGTGGCTCGGTCCGACTGTCTGAAGAGGCTGCATTATTCTACCCAATTGAACCTTCTGATGTTATCCTATGCTAGTTTTTTAAAAATAAAATGATGTTAGCATATCCTTCAGGCTTTTGATTATATTGAGCGGTATGGTGTTGATTATTCTGCTTTCCAGTTTTAGGGTCCAGCCTTGGATTGGTGGACCGCTTTTTTATTAACTAGGCTTGCCTAAGCTGACTTGGTGCGAGTTTTCTCGTATATTCGTGGAAATGTTCCTTTCATGTTCCGAACGAGATGAAAAATGTCGCCAGTTTGAGTTAATTAGCCAAGTAGCTTATCGGTTTCATAATATGAGATTGAGTTCTTTAGGATGATTGGATATACTCGGGAGCTAGTTGATGAGCCTTCCGCGAAGGTTCAAATATTTATTGATGACCTTTCTTTTTCCTTGAGATCCCAGATGGCTCGAGAGATTGAGGTAGAGATTTCAGTTGATGTTGTTGTTGATATTGCTCAGAGGTATGAGGCATACCATAAGTTAGAGTGGGGAGCAAGAGATCTCACGGCCCTGGTAGGCACCATGGTACCTTATTTGGAGGTAAGAGTTCTGATTATTTTGGGAGGTCACCTGCTAGGTTATCTCAGCTTGTAGAGCGTAATTCTCAGAGTGTGCGGGTAGTTCATCAAAATTAGACTCAGCTTTCTCTTTGTAGCTTTCAACAATCTGTCCAGCTCCCATATTCAGCGAAAAGGAGTTATCATTGTTGTGAGTCTGATTATCCTTTGAGGAGTTTTCCTTGCTCCGGAAAGTAGGCAGTCGTCCTTTCTCTCGTCATCATGCACCTGCACAGTCGCAGGGGATTTTATTTAGATCTCAATCAGCCAGAGAGATGCCACCATCCAGTAGAGGTCGAGAGCGTGGTGGCAGTGATTCTTCTGGAAGTAATTATCATGGTAGCGGCCTAGCTCAGCTGCAGAGGCAGTTCTATGAACTACCAGTCTGGCGAGATGTTGAGGTATCTGATGTAGTAGACCCATGTATTTCTTCTTCCCTTATAAATGAGTAAGATTTGATTCTTCTGATTAATCTCAAATTCGTTTATCTTATCATGTTTCCATGGTATCCTGGGATATTGTTTCTATTAAGAAGTGGTTGCGGTAGAGAGGTGAGCTTCTGTATGATTTATTCAGGGCATTTATGAGACCCTACTAATTTATCTGGTTTAAATTTGAGAGATTTGTAAATAAGTGTCGCTATTGTCTGCTTGGCATCTTGTCGTGCCACCTTCTATTATTACATCAAATTAATTTACCTCTCTTCTCGGAATTCCGTGTTGGTTGGATTATGGGATTTTAGTTCATCACCATCAGAGAGTGTCATTGTTTCTTTCGGGGTAAAGTGGTTAGTAAGTAATATTCAATCTACGTATCTCCTCTTCGTTCAAAATGCTAGTACAGTCATGTTATCGCATGAGCTTATCTGGGTTATAAAAGGGTTTTTTGGTAAATTGTCAGAGTTTCTTCTTATTGGGAGGTTAAATTGGCATAGATGTCATTCCATAAAGCTTATTTAATGTTTATTTCTTCAATTGCGATTCTTTGGCTAGCCTGACTTGGAAGTAGTCTAGCTCTGGTAACCAAGCAATAAGAAGATGAGCTTCCTGAAGCTCTAATTATTTTTATCCTCAGTCCATTGCCATCTCTTCTTTCTTCGACACTAGTGAGCTTAGGCGGCGAGTAGCCTCTTGTGATGTTCCCTATGTTGCGGGTAAGCACATTGTTGTTTTTCAAGGCTACTGAGGGTAATGAGAGGCATCATTTGACCTCTGATTTGATCCATCAGGCGGTGGTGCTTATGCCAAAGGTATGGAGTTGTAAATTCGAGAGTTGCAGCTGTTTGGCAACTTGAGAGGGTAATTTGGTAGCTCAAGTCTGAGCCGCGTTATGTTTTAGCTAAGTCTTCCTTAGTCCGGCAGACTGTGCGAGGATGATTATTCCTATTCAAATTAGATGTATGAGCTTATGCTCTAAGTGGAGGAGTCTTCCTCCAATACCAAATGCTAATATTAAATCTCTAAGGTATTGCTGAAGCGTAAGCTAGTTCTTAGTTTCATCGACCTGCTCTATATCGAAAAGCATATAAACGAGGTGATTCATTATTTTGGTGGAGGGAATCATGTTAATCCATCCACAGTTCCGTGTACTTTGCTTCAAAAATATAGAGCTTTCCTCTCGTGATCGAGGAAGGATCAGCTTAGTCAGAATAAGCTGGGCAATGGCGTTATGATATTATCCAGATATGTTTATTTCCAAGAGTTCGGTGTGCGTGTTATAATTATGATTCTGCAATCATGAGATAATGTCCATGGAATAGTTGGTGAAGGTCGTTCAAGTTCCTTTGTTACCTGTGTAAATTTTTCTTTAAACTTAGGCTCGTTCGAGGACGAACGAGAGTCTAAGCGGAGGAGAATGAAACGACCTCGGTCAGTCATTTCGGAAGTTAGGACTCCGATTGGCGTGCCGATTATTTTAAAATATTTATAAGGGTCATTAGGACCTGTCTGTAAAATTTGAGCTAAATCACACCTCGTTTGGTGCGTATCGGAAGAAGATTTCAGTTCTATTATCGATAAATATTAAAAAGAGGTTTTCGAGCTCAATTTTGACAAACGAGCTCCGGTTCGAAATTCAAAAGCGCTGTTTGGTTCGTATAATTATTTGTCATATGTGTGAACTTTCACAAGTGAATTTCGAGGTTGTTCGGCTAGTTTCCGCTAAAATGCCGAAGTTAAATAATTTGACCTTTTCTACTTAATTTGCATATTGAGTTTCGGGAGTCTGATTTGAGACCCGTCTTAGCAAGTGTGTTACATATATTTTGTATAACTTACTTGAGAAATTTAGAATTATTTTGAATTTCGTAGAGTTCCGTTTTAATTGTCGTCACGAAAAAAAAAGAAAAAAAATAAAAGAAAAGAGAAAAGAGAAAAAAAAAAGGAAAAGAAAAGAAAATATTAGAAAAGAAAAAGACAAAAGGACAAAAGAAAAGAAAAGAAAAGAAAGGCAGCGTGTGCTAAGGGATAAAGAGCTTAGCGTACATAAGCAGAAACGAAATGAACTAAAATTGGAATGACGAGAAACGGAAGAGAAAAGCCAGAAAAATGAGAAAAGAAAGAAAAAGGAGCTGGAAAATAGTAGAATTTTTACCCCGAAACATTCAGATAATGATCTTAATGCATTATTTGAGTTTATTACGTGTGTTTGAATATATTTTAACGGTAGAAATTGAGATATTAGACATTGTTCTAACGAGTTAAATTGATAGTTTAAAGGGCCAATTGGACCCCGATAATAGAATTGATTATATATTCATACTCAGGGAGTTATGGGCAACCCATAAATGTAATTTATTTAGGGTTTTGTTATGTGACCTTCAACCCTGTACATAGGCCTGGCCTGCATATTGCGTATACAAATGGGGTATCAGGTTCCTAACCGGATTGCCCTAAGACGTAAAGAATGAAGCCTTTAGCCTAATTTGATATATTTTTCTGCTTATTGAATAGAGTAGGATCGTTTGGCAATGAAGCCAAAGGATAAAGCGGTTGTTGATTAGCAGTGCTAACTTTTGGAAGAGGTAAGTGTTTATATCCATTTCTTTGGAGGCACTTGGCCTCGTGGATTTTCTACCACGTGTTCCTTACGTGTGTAGCTGCCGATAGGTGTACTCATTACGCCTTAGCTTTGAATTTACATTGTATATTATATGTTATGCCCTGTTGTTGGTATTGCATTAAGAATATGAGCATTGCACTCTGGTTTTGAGCATTGCATATACTTCCCGGTAATCGATGAGAGTCCCGAGCCGATGAAGGGTCATTATTGCATATACTCTCTGGTTTGCGATGAGAGTCCCGCATCGGTGAAGGGTTATTATTACATATACTTTCCGGTAATCGATGAGAGTCCCGAGCCTGTGAAGGGTCATTATTGTATATACTTTCCGATAATCGATGAGAGTCCCAAGCCGGTGAAAGGTCATTATTGCATATACTTTCCGGTAATCGATGAGTGTCCCGAGCCGGTGAAGGGTCATCATTGCATATACTTCCCGATAATCGATGAGAGTCCCGAGCCGGTGAAGGGTCATTATTGCATATATCTCCTGGTAGACGATGAGATTCCCGCGCCGGAGATAGGTATCAGGCATATGTGACTGCATTGCATCGTACCGCATTCATCTCATCTCATTGCATCGCATACTGACTGTTGTGCGTATTGTGTTGTGTTTTATGTATGCGGTATATATACTATGTTGGACATATCCCAGTTTGCCTATATATTTCTAGCTCGTATTCTGGGTTGCGGGGATCGGGGTGCACGCCGCAACGGTATAAATATATGGAGCGGGTTGCACGCCGCAACGGTATAAATATATGGATCGGGTTGCACGCCGCAAGAGGATGAATATATGGATCGGGTTGCACGCAGTCTGGCTATCTTAAGTTCCTGGTTGTTAATGAGTTTTTGATTCAATACGTATTTCTAGTTATTATCTGGCTCTGCCTTTTCATAATTTAAATAAGAGGAACTTGGTTTATCTGTTTCTTTTCTCACTGGCTAGCTATCCTATTCTTTGAGGTGGCTAGTTTGCTCCACTTATTGAGTCCTTTTGAGTCACCCTTGTTTGTTGTTTGTTTTTGTCTATCTATTTCGTTTCGGCAGGTTCGCTCCAAGATTGAGTTCGCCACGTTGTGAAAGAGCGAAGACGACTTCAGCTGTCACGGTGAGCCAGCTTTTATTGCGGATGGTCACCAATTTTATGTTTATTATTTCAGTTGCATTTTGCTCCCTTCAGGAGGTATTTGTCTTCTTCTGTACTCTTAGATGTCTAGTCTGGATAGCCCTAAACCTAGTATGTTGGGTAGGCAGCTGTAATTTTTTTGTCTAGCTTATCAGTATATCTGTATTTTTTTAAGTCTTGTTCTTATTTATGAGTTGGATTTATATTTATTTTTTTAATTTAATTGGTAAGGGTTCGCCCGACGGGTCCAGGGGAGGGGGTCGAGTGTCCGCACGGCCTAGCCGAATTTCGGGTCGTGTCATAACAACTATACCAAATTTATCTGAATTCTATATTGCACTCAAATCAAGCTCTGGTTTAGACCAGCGAATATAACTTGCGAACTGCATCTGAAGTTGGGGCAATATGGATTGAACAATCAAATCACAAAATTTCCTCCCTACATATTCGTATATATACTCGTAGTAACAAGAGTCAGTTGGTAAATTATTATTACGGGTGTTACGACCCACTGCAATGTCCGTTGTTGTTTCCCTATGGCCAAAATGGTTGGCACTGCTGTATTAAAAGAATTAAAAAAATATTTAATATCGGGAATACACAAATTTACTATGAATATGAACAATTACCAAGTATAAGGAACGTAGTTTCAGTTGATGGACTTGTTCCATACAATCCATACTTACTCTGTAAATTCAACTGTTATCTTAATGTTGAAATATGTTCCGATATTAAAGCTGTCAAATATATTTATAAATATATTTGCAAAGGACATGACGAAATTGCTTTTCTGTAAGTAGTAGTGATATAAATATTGAAGTAGATGAAATAAAAAAATACCAATCTGCTAGATGGTCTCGCCACCAGAGGCTGCATGGCGTTTGTTTGCCTTTCCTATCAGTGAAATGATTCCAAGCGTCTTTCAACTTCAAGTACACCTTAAAGGACAACAATTTGTTTCTTTTAAAGGTAATCAAAATGTGGATCAAATCATAAGTAATCCAATGATACATAAACAATGTTAACTGAATTTTTCATAATGAACAAGGACAATAAACATGCTATCGAGCTCAATTTACTATATAAAGAATTCCCAGAATACTTTGCGTGGTCACCAACACACAAAGTGTGGTCACTTCGAAGACAACGTACAGTGATTGGACGTGTAGTGTCATGTCATCCCATGGAAGGAGAATAATATTATGTAAGGTTGCTTTTAATGAATGTGAGAGGACCTAAAGCATAGGAGGAACTGCGAACAGTAAATGGAATATATTACAGTACATAGAGAAGTTGTAGATAAAAGAGGTCTGTTACATTCCGATAATAATTTAATAGAGTGTATGTCTGAGGCGGTAATCTATCAAATGCCTTACACTTTAAGACACTTATTTGCAACATTATTAGTTTACTGCAATCCTGTGAACCCAAAAGAACTTTGGGAAAAATTTGAAGATTCTATGTCTGAAGATTTTAAAAGGGTACCAAATATGGCAAAACAAGATATCCAGCATTCAATTTTAAATCACATCAACGAAATTTTACTTTCCATGGGACATAACATGAATGAATTTAAATTTATTTCTATAAATATTAAGCCTTCTACAATAACAAGGAGGCCAAAGATGTTCATTTTGAAAGAAATATCGTAGTTAGTGAAGAAGATGTACTATTAGAAAGGAAATTGAATATTGATCAAAGAAAGACATATAATATAATTCTTGATAGATCTATTCTAAAAAACCAGGGGCATTCTTCATTGATGGCCTCGGGGGAACTGGAAAAACTTTCTTATATCGAGCTTTGTTAGCTGCAGTAAGAACAAAAGGATTTATAGCATATGCAACTGCAAGTTCTGATATTGCAGCTTCAAGTCTTCCCGGAGGACGGACTGCTCATTCCCGTTTCAAAATTCCTATTGACATTGATGAGAAATTTACTTGTAACATCAGTAAACAAAGCTCATTGGCATCTCTGGTTCGAGATTCAAAGTTAATTGTTTGGGATAAATAAAATATGGAAAAAAAGGCCCTCATACAGATTTTAAAAGAAAAATGAAAAAATTTGAGATTGAGGCAGAACTGATTGTTTAACTCGCGGCAGAGAAGATGGGGGAAAACTAGAAAGTATTTTTTTTAGAAATAAGTAATAGATGATCCTACCAAGAAAGCCTCTTGAATAGTGTTAGTCTATTAGATGCAATATAGAGCACAATCAACGAAGAAAACTCACGAATCACGATACAGTAGCGGAGTGGATCAAGGAAAAGTGATGTACAGGTGTTTGTTCACCAATGATATTGGACCAAATTTAATGTACCATCAACAGTGGCTTATGTACAATGAACTATTGCAGTGTTCGTACACTACAACTCCAAAATTGTCGGAATTTCACCAGAATATTTTATTTCTTCACTGGAGTTACTTTTTTCTTTTACCGGAGTTATTTTTTGTCGGTTTTATCTATATTATTACTTTGGATCGAACAAGTTTATAAACACAAATTTACCAAAAAATAAATTATATATGAATATACATAAATGCACATACAAGGAGAGAAGTACAAGAATATTCACAAGAAAACTGAAATTTTATGCGAACATCCATAATAATGCATACAATCTAATAATTTATACAATTTTATTCATTGTACATACACACATATACATACTTATACAAGTTTGTACACATTTATAGAATTGTATAAATTTTAATAAAACATGTATAAAACATACTATACAGCGTTTTAGGCGGTTTTATATAAAAACTTAACAAAAACACCAGATCTATACAAATTCCTACAAGAAAAATACCAAATTTATACATTAAAAAAACTATTTCAACAAAAAACTAGTATCTTGCCGTATCTTTTGAAAAAGTGAAAAAAAGAAGAAGAAAGGAACATGATAAATAAACCCTCACCAGAACTTTGGTCGGAATTCACTTGAAAAAATTGCATTATTCTTCTTTTTCTACATATCTGGTATCCTCCTCCTCTAAGATTATTCTTACTAACACTCAGTTTACATTGTTGTACCACATCACTCCATAATATAGTTTTGTATTTTATTTTTTTTGTATTATAAAGTATTTTTTTGTGGATACAATGTTTGGATACACGATCACTTGGAACAGACAAGTTACATTTATGTAAAGATGGTGTATGCGTGTTGACTATATTTTTTTTTGAGAAAGGTAACAAGAAATTAAAGTCTGCACAAATGCAGTGCTAATGCCATAGTTACAGGAGGTAGAAACAAAGAAGACAATCCGAAACTCTATCAATGAGCCTAAACTCATAAGGAGTCTAACATGTCTAGAAGGGATTCAACATTATCTACAAAGTTTTCTTTGCACCAAATATGAAATAACAAGATACAATTCGTTTTAATCTTTTGTACCGAACTGTGCATATCTTAAAAAATTCTTGCGTTCCTCTCTTTCCAAATTGTCCACCAAATACAAGCCGGAACCATGCTCCACCATATTTTCTGCTTGACACATCCCCCACAGTTATTCCAGCATGTTAGCTTGGATAAGCTTGGAGTTTTGACTGATGACTGAGGAACGGATTCAAAGGACCTGTTCCTTTGAATCACTGAAGCAGAATAGATAATTCATGCAAAATCATTTAATTGAGATATTATTATTTATCCTAATACTGACGTGTATCTTGGTAATTATGCAGGCCTAATCAGATACGAAAAGATTGCATAACTAAGGGATAAAGGATTCGGATTCTAGAAGGTAGAATCCAATTAGGATTCAAAGTCAAGGGAGCTTTGGAATTCTAATTCATTGAGACTTCTTGGCTGCTGGAAGCTATAAAGCGTGAAGACTATCAGCCATAGAAACATACACAAATACAGAGAGCATCGAGCAAAAGCTGAGAAATATTATTAGCTTATTTGTGTAATCAGTTAGCTACAGTAGAACTAAGTGAGAACCTGTTCCTTAGATTGAATCTTGTAAAAGTTCGAGTCTTAGTTCAAGTGTAGTAAGCAAAATCGAGTTGTAAACTTTCTGTTTCGAGTCGTGGACTTGACACAACTTCACTGATCGTGAGAAAGATCACTAAAGGATTAGAGTTAGTCCTAGGTTAGTAAGAGTGAGTCTTGTAACCAAGTGGGTCTTTTTACATAGTGAAGTTGAAATCCTACTTGAGAAGTAGGTCGTGGTTTTTTGATCCCGTGTCTAGGGGTTTTTCCACGCTAATATCTGGTGTTCAATTACTTACAGTTTTAATTCCGCACATCGTAGAGTAAAGGAACACATTTTAAGGAACTGGTCCTTAAAACAGAAAAGTGGTGTAATCGTGGGAAATAACAATTGGTATCAGAGCGGGTTATCCTTGAAAAGGCTAACACCTAGGATTAGATGAGTACATCACGAGAGAATAGTGAGGGCCAGTCAATGGTTAGAGCACCTTATTTCAATGGGAAATACTATTCATGGTGGAAAGAGAGGATGCGCGATCACCTTCAAGCAGAAGACTATGAATTGTGGGACATAGTAACTGAAAGTCCCATGATCCCAATGAAGAAGGATGTTGATGGAAAGGATGTTCCCAAAACCAGGAAGGAATGCAATGCTGAAGACATAAAGCAATGGGAAAAGAATGCTAAGGCAAGGAAGTGGCTGGTTGGTGGACTTAGTCCTGACGAATGCACAAGGATCAGAGGGTATGCCACTACAAAGGAGATTTGGGATGCTCTACAAGTTGCACACGAAGGAAAAAGTCAGGTAAAAAGGTCCAGAGGTACACTTCTTTATGCTGAATATGAAAGCTTTAAAATGAAAGAAGAAGAATTAATCTCTGAAATGTATACTAGATTTAATGCCATTGCCTCTGAACTTATCTCTTTGGGAAGGGTTTTAACTTTGGAAGATAGGGTAGAAAAGATTTTGACTAGGGTTCTTCCAGACTCTTGGGAGATCAAAGCTTGTGCTATCATTGAAAGTAAAGATTTAACCACTTTATCCTTAGATGAGCTTATTGGCAATCTAAAGACTTATGAACTGAGAAAGAAGGTTAAAAACATAGGAGCACCAGTTAAAACTGAACCTAACCTAGCCTTGACTGCTGGTGATAAAATCATTGATGATAAGGAACTGGTCCTTATCGCTAAAAGTGTTCAGAAATATTTGAATAAGAAAAGGGAAATTAGTGGACAGGGTAGGTCTACTAACATGAAACAGGCTGGAGAATGCCACAAATGTGGAAGCTCGGAGCACTACATCAGCAAATGCCCAATTATGGAAGGAGAATGGAGGAAGAAATTCATTGATGAAAGAAAGAAGGCTAGGGAACAGGTCCATAAGAAAAGTGGAAATCCCAAAGCGCTGGTTGCAGGATGGCAAGACAGTGAAGATGAAATAACTGATGATGATCTGGATGAGGATCTTGCTCTAATGGCACTTGGAGATTCAGAAAATGAAGAAGATCCTGAGGTATTTGTTTCTAAACTTAAAGAAGATGTAAAAAGCATGTCTAGAGAAAAGTTGGTTAAAGTATTCCATATTGTGCTAAATGAATTTAAAACTCTGAGGGATGATAATCACCAACTGCATGATAAAGTTGACTGTTTAGAAATAGAATGCAGAGAGGAAATAATTAAAAATGATTTTCTGGAAAGGAAGATTAGCATGCTTGAGGAACAGGTCCTCACACTTGAAACAACTGCTCAGGAATTAGAAAATGTTAAAACAGTTGTAAAAAGTAAAGGTATTGCTAATTCTCATCAGATCATTGCTGAAGAGAAACTGAAAGACACAGTTGATGAACTGTGTAAGAAAGATGAAAATATAAGATCTTTAGAAGAAGACTTGGTTAAAAAAAAAATAGAATTAAGAAAAACTGTAGAATGGAACAAGTCTTCTGAAGCACTAGAATGGTTACAGGAAAATCATAGTAGTAACAAGAAAGGTATTGGATTTATGAAAGCACAGAGTTCATCCAAATGGAATCCAAAGAGTAAGTACTTATCATTTCCTGAAAACTGGCTATGCACTCACTGTGGGAACACTGGTCACCAGAAAGAAAATTGTCAATCTTTAAAAATGGCTGTCCAGAGGAACAGGTCCTATAAACCTGTTCAAAATCCTGTGAAACAGAAGAATAGGTCCTACAAACCTGTTCAACATTCTGTAAAAGGGAGAGATGTTCACACAAAGAAACCATTACCATTCTGGGCTAGGAGAAATCTGATTCATCCTTTTTCAAAAGGAAAGGAACCCAAACTAGTTTGGGTTCTTAAAATTAACCCCTAGTTTTCTTTTGCAGGCTAGAGTGAAGGAGAAAAACCACAAATGGTACATGGACAGTGGTTGCTCAAGACATATGACAGGGCATAAGGAACTGTTCCTTTCACTCTCAGCCTTCCAAGGAGGAAATGTTTCCTTCGGTAATGGTAAGAAAAGGGAAATTATTGGAATTGGAAATGTAGGTAGGTCTGATTCACACTGTATAGATAATGTATTTCTAGTAGATGGGCTGAAGCATTGCTTATTGAGCATATCTCAATTGTGTGACAAAGGTAATAATGTTAATTTCTCATCTACGGGATGCACTGTGACTAATCAAGCTTCTGGAGAGGTTATTTTGCAGGGAAACAGACATGGAAACATCTACAAAGTAGACTTGCTGACATTATCTGATGGAAGCTTGAGCTGCTTAAGTGTGGTGCAAAATGATCCCCTCCTATGGCACAAAAGACTAGGACATGCTAGTCTTTCACAATAGAACAAACTTGTGTCAAAGGACTTGGTGATAGGTCTTCCTAACATCAGGTTTAATGAAGAAAAAGTATGTGAAGCATGTGCCGGGGGAAGCAGGTAAAATCCTCCTTCAAATCAAAGAAACAGGTAAGTACCACTAAACCTTTGGAACTGGTCCATATGGATTTATGTGGTCCAATGAGAACAATGAGTCGTGGAGGTAAGAAGTATGTTATGGTATTGGTGGATGATTACTCTAGATTTGCATGGACTATATTTCTTGCATCTAAAGAAGAAGCATTTAATGCATTTTCAATTTTTGCCAAGAAAGCTCAAAGAACTCTAGATAACCATATTGTTGCCATTAGGTCAGATCATGGAACTGAATTTGAAAATCATATGTTTTCCAATTTTTGTAATGAAAATGGCATTAATCATAATTTTTCCTCACCCAGGACTCCACAATAAAATGGTGTAGTGGAAAGGAAAAATAGGACTCTAGAAGAAATGGCAAGGACTATGTTGATATCTGGAAATCTTCCACAGAATTTTTGGGCTGAGGCTATTAATACTGCATGCTACATAATAAATAGATGTATGACAAGACCTTTAATAGAAAAGACCCCATATGAATTGCTTAAAGGAAGAAAACCAAACATTTCTCATCTAAGGGCTTTTGGTTGCAAATGCTTCATACACAACAATGGGAAGGATGCCTTAGGAAAATTTGATCCTAGAAGTGATGAGGGAATATTTGTTGGTTATTCTTTAAATAGTAAATCTTATAGGGTGTTTAACAAGAAAACATTGAAAATTGAAGAAAGCATGCATGTTAAATTTGATGAAACTGACAGTCTTACTCAAGAACAGGTACAGGAGGATGAAGAAATTGGAATGCTGAAAGAGTTTGAACTTAATCCACAAATGCAGATTCTGGATATGAGAAGTGAACTGCAAGGAACTGTTCCTCAGGACAGAACTGAGAAGAGTAGCACTGAAACAGGGGGAACAAGTGTTGGTTCCACCTCACAAATTGGAAACACTACTCTATCAGGAACTGTTCCTCAGCAGAGGACTTCTGACAATGGATTGACACCCAAGCCTTTCAAGTATCAAAGGTCACATCCTGTGGATCAAATAATCTCAGATAAGGCTGCCGGAATTCAAACTAGATCAGCAGTCAAGAATCACAATTTGTGTGCCTTTAGTGCCTTCGTATCTCTTGTTGAACCTAAAAATGTGAAAGAAGCACTAAAGGATGCAGATTGGATTAATGCTATGCAGGAAGAACTGAATCAATTCCAAAGGAGTCAAGTTTGGCATCTGGAACCCAAGCCAAGGAACAGGTCCATAATTGGAACAAAATGGGTTTTCAGAAACAAACTTGATGAGGATGGCATGGTAACAAGAAACAAGTCCAGACTAGTTGTTCAGGGATACAATCAAGAGGAGGGCATCGATTATGATGAGACTTTTGCTCCAGTTGCAAGACTGGAAGCGATAAGACTTCTTGTAGCCTTTGCTACATACATGGAATTTACTCTACATCAAATGGATGTTAAGAGTGTGTTTCTGAATGGTTACTTGAAAGAAGAAGTGTATGTCAAGCAACCTCCAGGTTTTGAAAGTGAACAGTTCCCTGAACATGTGTACAAATTGGACAAGGCCTTGTATGGGCTCAAGCAGGCACCAAGAGCATGGTATGAGAGGCTATCAAAATTTCTACTCCAGCATGGATACAAGAGAGGTAAAATTGATAGTACTTTGTTCTTAAAAAAAAAAGGTAAGGATCTCTTAATTGTTCAAATCTATGTAGATGATATAATTTTTGGTGCCACTTTTGAAAATTTAAGTAAGGAATTTGCAAA
Organism: Petunia secreta; assembly: GCA_029990175.1. Classification (NCBI taxonomy): domain Eukaryota; kingdom Viridiplantae; phylum Streptophyta; class Magnoliopsida; order Solanales; family Solanaceae; genus Petunia; species Petunia secreta. Next base: position 449,571 of record JARKIP010000061.1, read on the forward strand.
CTTGATGGGGAGTGAATTTGAGATGAGCATGATGGGTGAACTCAATTTCTTTTTGGGTTTACAAATTAAGCAAACCTCAAATGGAACTATGATCCATCAACAAAAGTATGTTAAGGAATTACTTAAAAGGTTTGATATGGATAATGCTAAGGAAATTGACACACCTATTGCCACTGCCACAAAATTAGATCTTGATGAACAAGGAATATCAGTTGATCAAAAATTGTATAGAGGAATGATAGGTTCTTTACTTTATCTAACTGCTAGTAGACCTGATATTGTTTTCAGTGTTGGTTTGTGTGCTAGGTTCCAATCAGATCCTAAAGAATCTCATTTGAAAGCTGTTAAAAGAATATTGAGGTATCTGAAAGAAACAAGTCCCTTGGGACTTTGGTATCCAAAAGGTGGTAGTTTTAATCTTGTTGGATATACTGATGCTGACTATGCAGGTTTCCTTGTTGATAGAAAAAGTACCTCAGGTATGGCACATTTTCTTGGTGAATTTTTGGTTTCTTGGGGAACTAAGAAACAGAATTCAGTGGCCCTTTCCACTGCTGAGGCTGAATATGTTGCAGTTGCTTCATGTTGTTCACAGTTGTTATGGATCAAACAACAATTACAGGATTTTGGTGTTGATGTAGGAACTGTTCCTATATATTGTGATAACACTACTGCAATTAATATGACAAAGAATCCAGTGCATCACAAAAGGACTAAACACATTGATATAAGACATCACTTCCTAAGAGACAATTATGAAAAAGGTTTGATCACCATAGCATTTTGTCATACTGAAAAGCAAATAGCTGACATTTTTACTAAAGCTCTAGGTAGAGATGATTTTGAAAGAAATAGATTGGAGTTAGGGATGATTAAATTCACATAAAATCTTCAATGCTTTACTTCATAATTGGCTAAAAAATTGCTCTTAAAATGAATTTTATTCAAGTCATCATGAATTATTCAGTCCAGTTTTCATACTTAAATGTATACTCTCATGCTACATATCTTATTTAGAGTTGCTAAAATTGAATGATGTTACCCTTATGCTCTTAGAATTTCAGATGATCAAAAATTGCAAATTGGAAGGACACTGAATTGTGGTGTTAAAAACAGGTATGTACTCATAATTATTCAGTTAATTTAGAAGTATAAAGGCTATAGGTAACTTGTGTTTAGGATAAAATCCCACTAAGTTTCCTACCCATATCCAAATTGCAAAAGAGTCCCATAGGAGGAACAGTTCCTATTCTGAAAAGGTAATCTGCAGCCTAACGACTCTTTTTCTCCGGGAGACTCCCAAGAGTCCTTAACCGTTGCATGTTGATGATGAGGTAAGTTGATCATTTCTCACTCAAACTCCACTACCTATTCCACTCTATAAATGCACTTCCTCTTCTTCCTTATTCTTTTACATTGTTCATCAATTAAAACTTTCAAAATTTCAGAAAGAGTAGTAAATTACTTGTTAATTCGAATTGCAAAGATGTCTCTTGCTTCTGATAATTCTTCAACTGCACCTATTGATGACCAACCACAAAATCTTAATCCTCCCTCACCCATGGAAACCACTGACCTAAACCCTGAAGTTCCTGAACCAATTCCAGAAATAGCTGAACCTGAAATTCAGGGGGAAGGACCAGTTCCCACGGCTGCATCAATTGCTGAGCAGGCTGAGGATTTATCACGTGCTATGGTGTTGTATCAGTATGAGGTAAACTTCACCTACCCCTTGAATGTGGTTATAGACGAGGAAGAAAAGGGAGAGGGGTCTGGGGCTGCTCTTGAGGGGGAACCTATTAAGAGGTTGGAAGCACCCATGCATGGGTCTTCGGGGTCTCCAGAGGCTGCTTTTAGAGCACCCATGGAGAATGTGATAGATGTTGATGAGGCTATAAGTGATAGTGACAGATCCCTAGTGGATTTGATCAATATTAGGAGTCTGAGAAGAAAATTGGCTAGAAAGGGACCCATGGATGACCATGTGACTGCTGAAATTGCTGCTAAGTTGAAGAAAATAGGTGATAGTTATAAGCCCGGAAATAAGAAGAAAGTTGAAAGTTCCTCTAAGGCAAAAGGACCTGTTCCTTCTGCCTCAACCCCTGCTTCTGGGGGTAGGAGGACAAGAAGTGCTGCCAAAGCTGCTGATGAACAACAAGCTGCTGCCTTGGAAAGGAGCAGAAAAGAGAAAGGAAAACAGGTAGTTGAGGAGGAAGAAGTGGATGATATTGATGATATTGATCTTGCTGATTTTTCTTAGGATGATGAGATGGTAGAGGCTGAGGAGGTGGTGCCTCAGTCAAAGAAAAGAAAAGTTCCTGAGAGAAGAGTAATAAGAAGCTCAGTTAAAGCTGCAGAGAAAACTGCTAAGAGGACCAGGTCCTCCAAGAGAGTGGTTGTTTCTGAAGACTCTGCTAGTGACAGTGATGAGTCTGCTGCTGAAGATGAGAGTGATAGTGATGCTGAAGGTGGTGAGTCTGTGCACTGTGTTCATGATGACATGTTGACCAGGAAGGTCTTGAAAGGAAGAGTATTGGCCGATGTGCAAGAAGAAGGGATGTTATGGTTGCTGCAAAAACTGCATGCTCAGGGTTGGAGGGACATGGTCCTTAAGATCTCTGGTAGGTGTGCAAAGGGGATGGTGCAGGATTTCTATAAGAATTGTTCCATCCGAGGTGATCAAATTACTACCTCTGTTAATGACAATGTCATCATATTTGACACAAGGGAACTTGGTGAGCTGCTGGGGATTCCTGTCACTGGTATGCTAGCTATGTTAAGAAGGTCTGGCCTGACTTGACATACTTGCGTACTGATCTGGAGATCACTAGGAAGTTTGCTGAAAATGATGGTGAAGAGAAACCCAGGGCTGTGCAGAAGAGTGAGATGCACCCACAGCACCAAGTATTATTTGAGTTTGTGAACAAGATAGTAATGCCAAGGCAGGAGAAAAGAGGAGTTGCCAGTTTCATGGACCTGGTCCTTATGGAACTGTTGGACACTGAAAAGCAGATCAATTGGCCCAGCTTTATGATCCACCTGATCAAAAGGGTGATTGCTGGGAAGAGAAAGCACTCCCTGCCGTTTGGTTTTATTCTGACTGATATCTTTGCCAAGTTGAAGATTCCCTTGGAAGGGGTTGTGAAGGCTACAAAGAAAGAAAAGTTTGGTTGTGCCACTTTGATAAGCTGTGACTTGCCAGTTCAGGCTGATCCTCCACAAGCTGGTGTTGGGAGGCAGCCACTGAACAACAAAGTAAGGAATGCTCAAGCAGATGTTTGATCTGCTTAACAAGTCTCAGGGACCTGGTCCTTCCACAACCTGACCACCTTAGCCTTAGCCTTTAGCCATCTTTTGTCTAGTGGGATCTGGCCTAGCCTAGTGCCTTAGCCTTTTTTTTTCTTCTTTAGTAGTTGGATAATTCTATAGTACTTGCTTGTATCCCCTGATTTTAATATTTGGTTAAATGAACTGTCTTTGATGGCTAATATCATTTTCTTGCAGTTGCTTTGATTTGATTTATGTTTGCATTTTGAGTTGCCTCAATGGCTATGAGCTGATTAATTCTAACACTTGAGTTATATTTTTATATGCAACCTTTTCAATGATGCCAAAAGGGGGAAGAGTAAGGTCTGATTTTGCATGATTTTATACCTAATAAAAATCTGTTCCTTAATGACGAATTAATTCTCCACTGATTGATTGTCTTATTGAGCTTAAATTGTACTTCCGGACATTAAAGAGATGAAGCTATGAGTATGAATTTGTCATCATCAAAAAGGGGGAAATTGTTAGCTTGGATAAGCTTGGAGTTTTGACTGATGACTGAGGAACGGATTCAAAGGACCTGTTCCTTTGAATCACTGAAGCAGAATAGATAATTCATGCAAAATCATTTAATTGAGATATTATTATTTATCCTAATACTGACGTGTATCTTGGTAATTATGCAGGCCTAATCAGATACAAAAAGATTGCATAACTAAGGGATAAAAGATTCGGATTCTAGAAGGTAGAATCCAATTAGGATTCAAAGTCAAGGGAGCTTTGGAATTCTAATTCATTGAGACTTCTTGGCTGCTGGAAGCTATAAAGCGTGAAGACTATCAGCCATAGAAACATACACAAATACAGAGAGCATCGAGCAAAAGCTGAGAAGTATTATTAGCTTATTTGTGTAATCAGTTAGCTACAGTAGAACTAAGTGAGAACCTGTTCCTTAGATTGAATCTTGTAAAAGTTCGAGTCTTAGTTCAAATGTAGTAAGCAAAATCGAGTTGTAAACTTTCTGTTTCGAGTCGTGGACTTGACACAACTTCACTGATCGTGAGAAAGATCACTAAAGGATTAGAGTTAGTCCTAGGTTAGTAAGAGTGAGTCTTGTAACCAAGTGGGTCTTTGTACATAGTGAAGTTGAAATCCTACTTGAGAAGTAGGTCGTGGTTTTTTGATCCCGTGTCTAGGGGTTTTTCCACGCTAATATCTGGTGTTCAATTACTTACAGTTTTAATTCCGCACATCGTAGAGTAAAGGAACACATTTTAAGGAACTGGTCCTTAAAACAGAAAAATGGTGTAATCGTGGGAAATAACACAGCAGTCCAACAACTCGTTAGTGTTCTCTGGCATTATCCATTTTAGTCCCACTATTGTGGATTCTAATTGTGGATTCTAATTATCAATTAAAGATTTCTTATGTTTTGTATAGAAAGAGACTACTAAGTTAAACAACGATATAGTGCATAGTTAATGATTAGAAATGAGGTTCTTCTGCTCTTTACAATGTCCATGAAAGTTGTCTTCATCTTCTTGCAGCCCGAGTTTTTTCAAAAAGCTTCATCCACAGAGTTTTGGCTAGGAGGTAGGGTTGGATTGTTATGTCTCCAATTTTTACTTTAGATAATTTAAAGCTTGCATACCGTGTCACTTGAGAAATACTAAAACTTTTAAAGATTTCTGTATGTACATGAATGAAGTTAGTAAATTCCAGTTAACTTTTCTAAATGGTGGTACATTCACTACAGTAATTCTAAGCTAAAGATTCGTTGATAGATTTATATGTATTAAGCAAGCAATTGTACTGATGATCTAAGACGAGGACCAAAGTGTCAACTTCAATAACTAGTAGGATCAATTAGGATAGTTAGTTAGTTAGTAACTAACTTTGAGTTAGCTTGATTACTAAGCTTTCCATTTCTATAAATAGTTTTAGCTGAGCAAAGAAATCAGTTGTATCAATTACCAATAATGAGATGAACTTTCACTCTCTTAATCTCTCCCTCTCTTAACATGGTATCAGAGTGGGAAACTAGGGCTTAGCTCATAGAAGAATTCCGCAAAAATTTAACCTGTTTTCGACATTGTTCAAGCTTTGAAGCTCTGCACCAATGGCAGATGTAACAATTGGAACTCTTGACCACAATCATCCATTGTTTCTTCAAGCTTCTGATGCACCAGGGTTAGTGTTGATTCCGATCAGGCTCACAGGTCCTGAAAACTATGCAATGTAGAGCAGATCGATGAAGATGGCACTACTTGGAAAGGGGAAGCTAGGGTTCATAGATGGAACTTGTGTGAAGAGTATGTACAAAGGAAAATTAGGGGCACAGTGGGAAAAATGTAATGTTGTTGTCCTGTCTTGGATTGGTAGCACTGTTTCTGCAGAGTTCCTACCTAGCATTGTCTATGCTTCAAGTGCAAAGAAGGTGTGGAGTGATTTCAAGGAACGCTTTGACAGATCGAATCTAACAAGGATTTATCAAATTTGGACAGAAATTGCAACCCTAACACAAGGTACAAGTTCAGTCACTACATACTATTCTAAAATGAAGGATTTATGGGATGAACTAGATGTCCTTGTTCCCTCACCCTCCTGTGATTGTGAAGAGTCAAGGCCATATGTAATGCATTTAGAACAACAAAGGCTTTTGCTGTTTCTAATGGGCTTGAATGAGAGCTATAGCAATGTGAGAAGTAATGTTCTACTAAGAAATCCATCTGTCAATGTGAATGAGGCATATGCTATTGTGATACAAGAGGAGAGTCAGAGAACCCTAGGAGTGATAGATGGGAATAGAGAGCCTTTAACCATGATGGCAGGAAAGTACAAGAACTACAGACAGAAGAAGTCTTCATTGATCTGTGAGGAATGTAGTTGTAAAGGGCATTTGAAAGAAAATTGTTACAGGCTGATTGGATACCCTGAGGATTTCAAAAGCAAAAGAACTTCTGATGAGTTCAAAGGAAAGCAGAAGTCCAATAGTGGGGAAAGTAGATCCTATGCAAACAATGCTGGTGCAGAGTCAGGCAATAGTAGCAATAGCAAGGATCAGGGGCATGTGCTGACTAGAGAGGAGTACAAAAAATTCACAGAAATGCTGAACAAAGAATCAGAAACTGAGTATCCTAACAATTTGGCAGGTATAGTTTCTTTGATGTCACATGCATCACCCTCTGATTGGATCATAGACTCAGGAGCCTCACATCATATTACTTCAAATAGAGATTTGTTGAGTAAATTAGTAGAAGTGAAATGGGAAATAGAAAATGGTGTTCAGTTACCTACTGGTGATAAATGTGCTATAACACACACAGGGAAAGTATAAATCTTAGCAGAGCACTGTATAAGTAATGTGCTGCATGCACCAAAATTCAAATTTAACCTATTGTCAGTCTCCAAGCTTACTAAAGACCTCAGTTGTTCTGTCACCTTTTATCCTGGGTACTGTGTCTTTTAGGATCTACACAATGGCAAGGTCTTGGGGACTGGTAAGGAGCTGAATGGCCTATATGTAATGAAGAAGAATACAAGTTCAATAACAGCTGGAAATATAGTAAAAGGGGAAGTACAAACAACACTATGGCATCACAGGTTTAGACATGCCTCAATAAGATCTCTTCATCAAATTCTAGGACTGCAAGATAAAATTGATACCAAGGAGACCAAAGGTTGTGATATTTGTCCACTGGCAAAGCAATGCAGACTACAGTTTCCACATAGCAGTACTAAGACAACATAAATTTTTCAGTTGTTGCACCTAGATGTTTGGGGACCTTATAGAATTCCCACTTATGATATAAAGCAGTACTTTGTGACCATTGTTGATGATTTCAGCAGGTACACCTGGTTATGTCTAATTCAGTCAAAAAATAAAGTCACTGTTGTGCTTAAAAATTTTCTGCTGTTAATAAAGAATCAATTTGGTGTTTCTGTTAAGGCTCTGAGGTCAGATAATGGGACAGAATTTTTTAACTCCAGTTGTAATGAACTATTAGCTTCTCTTGGCATTATTCACCAAAGTAGCTGTCCATATACTCCACAACAAAATGGTGTTGTGGAAAGAAAACATAGACACAGTCTAGAAATGGCTAGAGCACTCAAGTTTCAGAGTGGAGTACCAACCAGATACTGGGGAGATTGTGTGAAAACTGTTGTGCATCTTATCAACAGACTCCCCACACCAGTCCTATAGAATCAGAGTCCATATACAGTTCTTTATGGGAAGCAGGCCACACTGGATCACTTAAGGGTGTTTGGCTGTTTGGCCTATGCTGCAGCTCTACCAAAAGGTGACAAATTTGCTCCTAGAGCAAAGAGAACGGTCTTCATTGGCTATTCCGAGACTCAGAAAGGATATAGACTCTATGACATGGAAGCAAGAGTCATAATAGTCAGTAGAGATGTTATTTTCAGAGAATCTGATTTTCCATTCAATGGGCCAGACATGTTCATTAAGTCCACTCAGACAGGTGCTCAACACTCTGAAGACACAGTGATGCAGCTGGTATACAATGATATTTTTCCTTCTGGTTTTGGTGACAATGATGACACTCCTTTCCTGACATCTGAAGCCATGGCACACTATGAGAGTGCTTTTTTGGACACTTCCAATGCAGTTAATCCTTCTTCCTCAGTTCAGCCTGAATCAGAAGAGACAATCATTGCAAACGAGCACCCACTAAGGGACTTGGAGCAACCAACTGAGGTTCTTCCTCCAGCACAAACACATCCTAGGCCTTCTAGGAAGGCAGGGCCTCCAATTTGGCTCAAGGATTTTGTGACCACCAGCAAAGGGCACAAGGATGTTGCTTATCCAATAGCCAATTTTTTTTATGAGCACTTACCAGCTCATTACCAAGCCTACTTGACTGCATTCTCTACATATATTGAGCGTAAGACATATAGAGAGGCTGCTAAAGATTAAAGGTGGCTCCATGCTATGGACCAGGAGTTGCAGGCACTTAAGGACAACAACACTTGGGAGATTGTCACTTTGCCTCCTGGAAAGCATCCCATTGGGTCAAAATGGGTATATAAAATAAAATACAAAGCTAATGGTAAGGTTGATAGGTTTAAAGCCAGGCTGGTAGATAAAAGAGGGACTTGACTACCATGAAACCTTTTCACCTGTACCCAAGATGGTTACTGTGAGAACTGTTATCTCTGTTGCTGCCTCTAAAGGTTGGGTCCTTTTCCAAATGGATGTCAACAATGCATTTCTACAAGGTGATCTCTTTGAAGAGGTCTATATGGCCTTGCCACAGGGTTTTCACAGCCAAGGGGAGAATAAAGTGTGTAGGCTGCTGAAATCCCTTTATGGGTTGAAGCAAGCATCAAGACAATGGAACATTAAGCTCACCGATGCACTTATACAAGCTGGCTTTATGCAGAGTGCCTATGACCATTCTCTATTCACCAAACATGAGGGAACTGACATTGTAATTATCCTGATCTATGTGGATGATCTGTTGATAACTGGGAGCAGCAGCAGTTTGATTGCAGAAGCAAAGAGCATCCTGAATCAGAACTTCAAAATGAAGGACTTAGGTAAGCTGAAATACTTCTTGGGCATTGAGGTGCTGAGATCAGAAAAGGGGATCTTACTGAACCAGAGGAAGTATGTCTTGGAGTTAATATCAAGTGTTGGCCTAGGAGCATGTAAACCAGTATCAACCCCAATGGAACAGAATCAAAGGCTAACTACAGTAGAGTATGACATACATCTTGGAAGGACTGACGACACAGAACTACATGATGTAGAGTCCTATCAAAGATTGATAGGGAAACTGCTCTACCTGGCCATTACAAGGCCAGACATAAGTTTTGCTGTGCAAGTGCTTAGTCAGTTCATGCAGCAGCCAAAACAATCTCATCTGGATGCAACATTGAGAGTAGTGAGATATATAAAGGGATCTCCAGGTTAGGGAATATTCTTGAAGAAAGGAAAATGTGATCACCTTACTGCTTACTGTTATTCTGATTGGGCAGTATGCCCCAACACTAGAAGGTCTGTGTCAGGCTATGCAGTTAAGCTAGGTGATTCACTTATATCTTGGAAGTCCAAGAAACAACACACAGTTAGTAGAAGCTCAGCTGAAGCCGAGTACAGGAGCATGGCAACTGTGGTAGCTGAGATTGTTTGGCTAGTAGGACTTCTGGAGGAGTTAAACAATGAGGTGCAAAGACCTGTGCAGCTGCATTGTGATAGCAAAGCAGCAATTCAAATTGCAGCAAATCCTATTTTTCATGAAAGAACCAAACACATAGAGACTGTCATTTTGTCAGAGAGAGACTCAAGGAAGGATTGATTGACACTCAGTACATTCCTACCAGGATGCAAGTGGCAGATCTCATGACCAAAGGATTAGGAGGTGTTCAGCACAAGCTGTTGCTATCCAATCTAGGAGTTCATGATGTGTTTCACTCTCCAGATTGAAGGGGAGTATTAAGCAAGCAATTGTGCTGATGATCTAAGACGAGGACCAAAGTGTCAACTTCAATAACTAGTAGGATCAATTAGGATAGTTAGTTACTACTTTGAGTTAGCTTGATTATTAAGCTTTCCATTTCTATAAATAGTCTTAGCTGAGCTAAGAAATCAGTTGTATCAACTACCAATAATGAGATGAACTTTCACTCTCTTAATCTCTCCCTCTCTTAACAATATGCTCTGCTTCACTTACTATCTGTCTATGCAGAACTGTAAGACAGCTGGGTGCATTACTTTATAAAGGGACAGCTCCGTGCATTAATGCTCAAGCCTCAACTCAAAGTCATATGCATTCAACTAAAAGCCCCTTGTCTCTAATTTCAGTAACCATTTTATACTCAAACTGGATTATGAATCTGTTATAGGATAAATCGCAGTATACATGCAGGGAACCTAATAATTCTTCAGTGTTTAGTCAGGTGAAATACATGTATGAGCTCAACAAAAAGAATCTCAATAATAGTATTGGTGAAACCAACCATGTCACAAGGGGTTAATGAGCTTGTAGAAGCTGCAAAAGCCACTATGCCACCATAGGTAAATAGTGATTTGTGCCTCTCTTATCTCTTTTGAATATGTCCTAATATCCTATACAAGGAAGAAATTTGAATTAGATCTTTCTTAATATGATTTAAAAAAAAAAAAAAAAACTAAGACATCTTAGCAATATCAAACTTAATATAGGAAGTACTAGAACCAATGCAAGAATATAAATAAAGTAATGTGACTAACATCTGCTACTACTAAAATGTCGTCTTTGACAAAGAGGTGCACTCGAGCTACATGAACAGTTTACCAACTATGACTGATTTTTACAGAGCTTTAATAGTACTTGGAGTACACTAAGCATTATTGCTAATGAGATACATGGATGTTTATGGTTTTCTTTATGAGGGTTGCTGCTTTTGTGAAGAATTTTCGCGAGGGTTGCACATTGCTGGTCTGTAAGGTATCAAAGATTAAATGTGTTCGGGCTGTTCTTTTTTTTTTTTTTTTAAAATTAGGTTTGTGCAGAAAATTTTCAACAATTTTGGTTAGATTTGATTAAATGTTACTATGTCTTAGTCTCTAGGACTTAGAAGCAGATAGTGATATTCCTTTTGACCACCCTGTTTGAGATGACTGATATTCTTGTAGGCAATTTAACGATAAAAATGTAAGAGATATGGCTTTAATGAACATGACAGATGCAATGGTGAAAAATCTTTGTCAAAGTGTTGATATGTAAGTTCTCTAACTAGAGTCTAATCCAGCAGGTAGGGGTGTTCACGGTTTGGATAAAAATAGAACTAAACCGAAAAACCAAACCGAACCAATAAAAAAAACTGACTCTTTGTTGGATATGGTTTGGTATGGTTTTGAAATTTCAAAAACCGTAAATATTTGGTTTGGTTTGTGACACGACCCGGAATCCGGTAAGGCCGTGCGGGCACCCGACATCCTCCCCTAGACCCGTCGGGCGAACCCTTACCAATTAAATCAGGAAAATAAATATAACAATTCACAAATAAGGACAAGACTTAAAACAAAAACACAGACATACTGATATCTTTAAGCTGTACAAAAGAAATTACAGCTGCCTACCCAACATACTAGGTTTAGGGTTATCCAGACTAGACATCTAAGAGTACAAAAGAAGACAAATACCTCCTGAAGGGAGCAAAATGCAACTGAAATAATAACCAATAAACTGGTGGCCATCCGGAATAAAAGCTGGCTCACCCTGACAGCTGAAGTCGTCTTCGCTCCTTCACAACGTGGCGAACTCAATCCTGGAGCGAACCTGCCGAAACGAAATAGATAGACAAGAAACAAACAACAAACAAGGGTGAGTCAAAAGGACTCAATAAGTGGGGCAGACTAGCCACCTCAAAGAATAGGATAACTAGCCAGGGAGAAAAGAAACAGATAAACAAAATTTCTTTTATTTAAATTATGAAAAGGCAGAGCCAGATAATAACTAGAAACACGCATGGAATCACAAACTCATTAAAACCAGGAATGTAAGATAGCCAGAACATAGAGGTATTCCGAACATATTAACAATCAGAAATACATCCTGTTGCGGCGTGCAACCCGATCCATATATCCATCCTGTTGCGGCGTGCAACCCGATCCATATATTCATATTGTCGAGGCATGCAACCTGATCCATATATTCATATTCCCGAGGCGTGCAACCCGATCCATATATTTATACCGTTGCGGCGTGCAACCCGATCCATATATTCATACCTTAGCGGCGTGCAACACGAGATACGAGCCAGAAATATATAGGCAAACTGAGATACGGTATACATACCGCATATATAAAACACAACACGATAGTCACACAATAGTCAGCACGCGGTGCAATGAAATGGGATGAATGCAGTATGATGCAATGGTGTCACATGTGCCAAATAGATGGAGCGGAATCCTCCTGCTCCGGGGGTGGAATCAACCTACCCTCAATATGATGCAATGGAGCGGAATCCTCCTGCTCCGAGGGCGGAATCCTCGTACCCTCAATATGATGCAATGGAGCGGAATCCTCCTGCTCCGAGGGCGGAATCCTCCTACCATCAATATGATGCAATGGAGCGGAATACTCCTGCTCCGAGGGCGAAATCCTCCTACCCTCAATATGATGCAATGTGCATACAAATGCAAAACGATATAATAATAACCCATCACCAGCGCGGGACTCTCATCAACAGCTGGAAAGTATATACCAACTCACAGCCAAAGTACAATACTCAGATTCTCAATGCAATACCAATAACAGGACATAACATATAATATAAAATATAAGTTCAAAGCTAAGGCGTAATGAGTACGCCTATCGACAGCTACACACGTAAGGAACACGTGGTAGAAAATCCACGAGGCCAGGTGCCTCCAAAGAAATGGATATAAACACTTACCTTGTTACAAAGTTAGTACATCCACTCAATAACCGCTTGTCCTTTGGTTCCATTGCCAAATGATCCCACTGTGTTCAATAAGCAGAAAAATATATCACATTAGACTAAAGGCTTCATTCCTCACTTCTTAGGGCAATCCAGGTAGGAACCTGATACCCTATTCGCATACGCAATACGCAGGACAGGCCTATATACGGGGTTTAAGGTCACACAACCAAACCCCAAATAAATTACATTTATATGTTGCTCATAGCTCACTGAGTACGAATATATAATCAATTTCATTATCAGGGTCCATTTGACCCTTCAAACTATTAATTGAACTTGTTAAAACGATGTCTAAGATCCCTATTTTTACTGTAAAAATATATTCAAACATACGTAATAAACTCAAATAATATATTAGGATCATTACCTGAATGTTTCAGGGTAAAAATTCTACTTTTCTCCGGCCCCTTTTTCCATTTTCTGGCATTTTTTTTCATTTCTCTGCGTTAACTTTTGCATTTTCTGTTTCTGTAAAGTTTTTGCATTTTGAGCTTCAACATGAAGCTTATTGCGTAAGGGATGTATATCCCCTTTTCCCACCGACCCACTAACTTTTCTTTTTGTCTTTTTGTCTCTTTTTTTTTTCTTTTCTTTTTTTTTTGCGATGAAAATTAAAACGATATCCTATAATATTCGAAATAATTCCAACTTTTGCATACAAGTTATACAAAATATTTTTAACATACTCGCGAAGGCGGATCTCAAATCGGACTCCCGAAACTCAAGATGAGAATTTAAATGAAAAAAAAGTCAAATTATTTAACTTTCGGCATTTTAGCGGAAACTAGCCGAACGACCTCGAAATTTACTTTCGAAAGTTTACAAAAATCACAAATAATCATATGAACCTAACGGTGCTTTCGGATTTCGAATCGGAGCTCATTCGGCAATACCGAGCTCGAAAATCTCTTTTTAATATTTATCGCCAATAAAAACCGAAAACCTTCTTCCGATGCCTACCAAACGAGGTCTGATTTAGCTCAAATTTTACAGACAGGTTCTAATGGACATTACGAGTATTTTAAAATTATTGGCAAGCCAATCGGAGTCCTAACTTCCGAAACGACTGACCGAGGTCGTTTCATTCTCCTCCACTTAAACTCTCGTTCGTCCTCGAACGAGCCTAAATCTAAAGCAAGATTTACGCAGATAACAAGAGAACTTGCACAACCTTCATAAACCACTCCACGGACATTATCTCATAATTACAGAATCAGAGTTATAACACGCACATCAAACTCTTGGATAAAAACATAGCTGGATAATATGATAACGTCATCGCCCAGCTTATTCTGACTAAGCTGATCCTTCCTCGATCACGTGAGGAGAGTTCTACATTTTCGAAACAAAGATACACGAAACTTTGAATGGGTTAACATGATTCAGTCGATAATTACCTCTTCGATATACCTTTCAATATAGAACAGGTCGATGGAACTAAGAATTAGCTTACGCTTCAGCAACGCCTTAGATATTTAATATTATGATTCGGTATCAATTGGAGGAAGACTCCTCCACTTAAAGCATAAACTCATACAACTAATTTGAATAGAAATAGTCATCCTCGCACAACCTGCTGGATTAAAGAAGACCTAGCTAAAAGCTGAACATAGGCAGACCTAAACTACCAAACTACCCTTTCGAGTTGCCAACTAGCTGCAACTCTCGTGTTCACAACTCCATACCTTTGCCATAAACACCACCGCCCGATGGATGGTACTTCTATATAAAAATTTCGGCAGAGTTTCACCTAAAACTGGATGATCCGCAAAAACAGAACCAGCTCTATACTATACATGGGAATGGATACCCGGATAAACTGATAACATAAACATGTTAAACGGATAACAAGATAAGACAACTGGACCAAAACAATAATATGCTTCCAAAACAATAATATGCTTACCCGGCCACAATAACACGTACTCTGGCTCAACACAGGGAACGTCACAAGCAGCTACCAATCGCCCAAGCTCACTAGTGCCGGACGAAGAAGAAATGGAAATAGATCGAGGATAGAAATAATTAGAGCTTCAGGAAGTTCATCTTCTTATTTGCTTGACTACCAAAGCTAGACTACTTCCGCGTCAGGCGAGCCAAAAATCGCAATTGAAGAGATAGACATTAAATAAGCTTTATGGAAAAACATCCATACCAATTTTAACCTTCCAATAAGAAGGAAATTCTGACAATTTACCATAAACCCTTTTATAACCCATATAAGCTTATGGGATAACATGACTCTACAAACATCTTGAACCATGGAAGACACATAGATCAAATATTACTTACTAACCACTTTACACCGGAAGAAACGATAACACTTTTTGATGGTGACGAACTAGAATCCCATCATCCAACCAACACGAAATTCCGAGAAGAGAGAAAACTGATTTGATATAATAAGAGAAGGTGGAACAACAAGATGCCAGGCAAACAATACCGACACTTACTGCTAAATCTCTCACATTTAAACTAGAAAAATTAGTAAGGTCTCACAAATGCCAGGAATAAATCATACCAGAAGCTCGCCCCTCTACCGCAACCGATTCTTGATAGAAACAATTTCCAATGAACCCATGGTAAGATAAACGAAGTCCAAACCGATCGGAATAATCAAATCTTACAAACATATAATGGAAGAAGGAATACATGGGTGTACTACACCGGATACCTCAGCATCCTGCCAGACTGACAGTTCATCAAACTGCCTCTGCAGCTGAGCTGAGCCACCCTGGTAATCACCTTTTGAAGAACCACTGCCACCACGCTCTCAACCTCTACTGGATGGTGGCATTTATTTGGAGGATTGAGACCTAAATAAAATTCCCTGCGACTGTGCAGGTGCCTGAGGCTGAGAGAAAGGACGACGACCTACTTGCCGGAATAAGGAAAAATCTTCAAAGGATAGCCAGACTCACTACAATGATAACAGGAAAACTCCTCAAAGGATAATCAGACTCACGACAATGATAACACCTTTTCACTGACTATAGGAGCTGGACAGATTGTTGATAGCTACAAAGAGAAAGCTGAGTCTAATCTTGATGAACTACCCGCGCACTCTGAGAATCGCGCTCTACAAGCTGAGATAACCTGGAAGGTGACCTCCCAAAATAATCAGAACTCTTACCTCCAAATGAGGTACCATGGTTACCCACTAGGGCTACGGGATCTCTTGCTCTCCCGCTCTAACTTATGGTATGCCTCGTACCTCTAAGCAATATTAATAACAACATCAACTGAAATCTCGAACTCAATCTCTCGAGCCACCTGGGATCTCAAGAAAAAATAAAGGTCATCAATAAATCTTTGAATCTCTCGAAAGGCTCATGGACTAGTTCTAATGCATATTCAGTCATTCTATAGAATTCAATCTCATATTCTGAAATACCAACAGGCTAACCGACAGGCTACCCTGTCCAATCCACTCGAACTGGCAACATTTTTCATCTTGTTCGCTAATCGAAAAGAACTTTTCCACGAATCTAGAAGAAAAATCGAACAAAGTTGGCTAATAAAGAGCAGTCCACCAATTCAACGTTGGACCCCTGAAACTGGAAAACAGAATAATCGACACCATACCGCTCGATATAACAAGAGCCTGAAGGATATGATGACATCATTTTATTTTAAAAAGAATCACGAGGTTATCTAATGCATTGCTTAAGAATATCGGAAGGTTCAACCGCGTAAAATAATGCAACCTCTTTGGGCACTCGGACCCAATAATTACCTCCGCTGGCTAACCAGCCAGAACAATTGGTGGCGCAACACATGCTGCTTCTAGAACATAATATACCGCGACAATACTAAGAATTGGAATAGGAGCTCCCTGAGATCGAACATCTGTATCTGCGGCAACCTGATAAGCTTTCTAGCGAATAATAGGTACTTGCGATATCTGCGTCGCCAAGATTCTCGTAAAAGCATCGTAGAGAGCCAAGGGAACCACAAGGTCCTGCTCCCTTGCCCATTGCAAGCTCGAACAGCTGGGACCTCCGTAACTAGGTCGTCAGCACGATAAGAAAAACTCTCAGGGCTTCGTCAGTGCTAGCCCCTAGCTAGACCGCTTCGTCTTAAACTCATACCGTTTGTTGATTTATCACACGAGGGTTTCACAATTACCACGAAGGAATTAATGAAAATACTTTTGCATGCTAGACCGACGCACGATCAGAAAAGAAGGAAGTGAAACTTCGTAAATGCCATCATAGCCCATCGTAAATAAGTACGGACGTCTACGTACCCATCAGCGAGACTCTACTAGACACTTTCTTAGTCTGGATAGACTCTAAACATGGATCTGATACCAACTGACACGACCCGAAATTCGGTTAGGCCGTGCGGGCACCCGACATCCTCCCCTAGACCCGTCGGGCGAACCCTTACCAATTAAATCAGGAAAATAAATATAACAATTCATAAATAAGGACAAGACTTAAAACAAAAATACAGATATACTGATATCTTTAAGCTGTACAAAAGAAATTACAGCTGCCTACCCAACATACTAGGTTTAGGGTTATCCAGACTAGACATCTAAGAGTACAAAAGAAGACAAATACCTCCTGAAGGGAGCAAAATGCAACTGAAATAATAACCAATAAACTGGTGGCCATCCGGAATAAAAGCTGGCTCACCCTGACAGCTGAAGTCGTCTTCGCTCCTTCACAACGTGGCGAACTCAATCCTGGAGCGAACCTGCCGAAACGAAATAGATAGACAAGAAACAAACAACAAACAAGGGTGAGTCAAAAGGACTCAATAAGTGGGGCAGACTAGCCACCTCAAAGAATAGGATAACTAGCCAGGGAGAAAAGAAACAGATAAACAGAATTTCTTTTATTTAAATTATGAAAAGGCAGAGCCAGATAATAACTAGAAACACGCATGGAATCACAAACTCATTAAAACCAGGAATGTAAGATAGCCAGAACATAGAGGTATTCCGAACATATTAACAATCAGAAATACATCCTGTTGCGGCGTGCAACCCGATCCATATATCCATCCTGTTGCGGCGTGCAACCCGATCCATATATTCATATTGTCGAGGCATGCAACCTGATCCATATATTCATATTCCCGAGGCGTGCAACCCGATCCATATATTTATACCGTTGCGGCATGCAACCCGATCCATATATTCATACCTTTGCGGCGTGCAACCCGAGATACGAGCCAGAAATATATAGGCAAACTGAGATACGGTACACATACCGCATATATAAAACACAACACGATAGTCACACAATAGTCAGCACGCGGTGCAATGAAATGGGATGAATGCAGTATGATGCAATGGTGTCACATGTGCCAAATAGATGGAGCGGAATCCTCCTGCTCCAGGGGCGGAATCCTCCTACCCTCAATATGATGCAATGGAGCGGAATCCTCCTGCTCCGAGGGCGGAATTCTCCTACCCTCAATATGATGCAGTGGAGCGGCATCCTCCTGCTCCGAGGGCGGAATCCTCCTACCCTCAATATGATGCAATGGAGCGGAATACTCCTGCTCCGAGGGCGGAATCCTCCTACCCTTAATATGATGCTATGGAGCGGAATACTCCTGCTCCGAGGGCGGAATCCTCCTACCCTCAATATGATGCAATGGAGCGGAATACTCCTGCTCCGAGGGCGGAATCCTCCTACCCTCAATATGATGCAATGTGCATACAAATGCAACACGATGTAATAATAACCCATCACCAGCGCGGGACTCTCATCGACAGCTGGAAAGTATATACCAACTTACAGCCAAAGTACAATACTCAGATTCTCAATGCAATACCAATAACAGGGCATAACATATAATATAATATATAAGTTCAAAGCTAAGGCGTAATGAGTACTCCTATCGGAAGCTACACACGTAAGGAACACGTGGTAGAAAATCCACGAGGCCAGGTGCCTCCAAAGAAATGGATATAAACACTTACCTTGTTACAAAGTTAGTACATCCACTTAATAACCGCTTTTCCTTTGGTTCCATTGCCAAATGATCCCACTGTGTTCAATAAGCAGAAAAATATATCACATTAGACTAAAGGCTTCATTCCTCACTTCTTAGGGAAATCCATGTAGGAACCTGATACCTTATTCGCATACGCAATACGCAGGCCAGGCCTATATACGGGGTTTAAGGTCACACAACCAAACCCCAAATAAATTAAATTTATATGTTGCCCATAGCTCACTGAGTACGAATATATAATCAATTTCATTATCAGGGTCCATCTGACCCTTCAAACTATTAATTGAACTTGTTAAAACGATGTCTAAGATCCCTATTTTTACCGTAAAAATATATTCAAACATACGTAATAAACTCAAATAATATATTAGGATCATTACCTGAATGTTTCAGGGTAAAAATTCTACTTTTCTCCGGCCTCTTTTCCCATTTTCTGGCATTTTTTTTCATTTCTCTGCGTTAACTTTTGCATTTTCTGTTTCTGTGAAGTTTTTGCATTTTGAGCTTCAACATGAAGCTTATTGCGTAAGGGATGTATATCCCCTTTTCACACCGACCCACTAACTTTTCTTTTTGTCTTTTTGTCTCTTTTTTTTTCTTTTCTTTTTGCGATGAAAATTAAAACGATATCCTATAATATTCGAAATAATTCCAACTTTTGCATACAAGTTATACAAAATATATGTAACATACTCGCGAAGGCGGATCTCAAGTCGGACTCCCGAAACTCAAGATGCGAATTTAAATGAAAAAAAGTCAAATTATTTAACTTTCGGCATTTTAGCGGAAACTAGCCGAACGACCTCAAAATTTACTTTCAAAAGTTTACAAAAATCACAAATAATCATACGAACCTAACGGTACTTTCGGATTTCGAATCGGAGCTCATTCGGCAATACCGAGCTCGAAAATCTCTTTTTAATATTTATCGCCAATAAAAACCGAAACCTTCTTCCGATGCCTACCAAACTAGGTCTGATTTAGCTCAAATTTTACAGACAGGTTCTAATGGACATTACGAGTATTTTAAAATTATTGACAAGCCAATCGGAGTCCTAACTTCCGAAACGACTGACCGAGGTCGTTTCAGTTTGGTTTGGTTTGGTTATCGGGAAAAAAAACTGAAGAATTAACCAAACTAAACCGACAATTATAAATATAATTTTTATAATTATATACATTAATATTTAATATTTTATATAAAATTTTTAAGTGTTTTATATATTTTCAAATTTCAATGATAGTTAACGTGTCTGGACTAGAGTTAGTGTGACAGTTTTGGAGAACCTTATACCTTTTATGGTCTGAAGAATCAAGTCCAACAATTAATGGTGAACTAAATCTTAGCAGTTAGTAGTAAATTGCTGTATTTTTTTTTAAAGAAATGCATAACCTATTTATACTTAGTACTTGTTCAAGTACTTTAATTGAGTACATTATAGTCCGGTGGATATAAAGTACTACTAGAAACTACAAAGTACCCTCTTGCATTTGGAGATTGAGAAATAAAAGGGAGGAACATGCATAAGCCCCTCTCTAATATGCTAATGAAGATATGAATGTCATAAAAGTAAATATTCCCAACATTAGCAATTCAAACTTTGACAAAGGCCAGATTGTTGAAGCTGTAAACTTTGATGACGTTGAGGTTGGTTTTTGGAGGGCGGCAAAAGTGTGCTTGCTTTTCTGCTTCTATCATTTAGAAGCTTCTTTGAAACAGGAGACATCATTTGATCTGTTGGACTTGTGTAACTTCCAGGGTATTTGAATGGCTTAGGAACCTTAAGGCGATCAGAGGTATTTTCAGTTTTGATTCTGTATGATTTGAAATTTGGCACACTACTTCTACTTTGTATATTGAAGCCATAGTTTTATGCACACTTATCTATCCCATGTTGTAATCAATATTCAAGAAAATTCCAGCTAGTCAATGATCAATTCTATATACAAAATAAATCGCATGTTCAAAGTCATTGTGATTTGTAAAAAAAAAAAAAAGACTAACCGAACCAAACTGATGGATATGACTTTTATTTGGTTTGGTTTGGTTTTAAGAATTTAAAAACTGAATATATTGGTTTGGTTATGGTTTTAACCAAAAACCAACCAAACCAAACCGCGAACACCCCTACCAGCAGGAGAAGTTTACACTCAATATTGTATTGTTCTTTTTATATGGTAATTTTTGAAGAAGAGAAATGAAGTAGGAAGGAAGATTGAGTGAGAGGAATGGTTGCTTGGGAAGAAGGATTGAAAGTTACTTGCATTTTAATCTGAAGCTTATAATAAATTTTGTAATATTATGTACTGATTATTTCGGCATTTTCATGCTACTTTTTCCTCCTATATCCTAGGCCTTTGGTGTGATACGCTCGGCACTTGCATAAATATGAAGTGGATAAGATGAACAATAAGGTCAAATACTAAAGAATTTAGACAAATTCTACTAGATAAGATTGAAAAATAAGCTTGCTTCCTTGTTTATTTCATAATGAAGATCATTGTTATATACAATTCACCAAAGGGAAAAGCTGTAAAATAAAAATCTCCTATAACTAACTCTAACAAACTTTTATTCTCTCAGCTATGCTATCAATATTTACAGCTCACTCTATTGCTAGAAAGATCTAGAAATCAAAATCTATTCTATGAAAGAAATCAAATTATACTATGAACTATACAATAGATAAAAGGAGTAGTGGGCTTTCATTGTTGAACTCTGCCGTGGATGGAGTCAAGTGGCCCAATAGTCCAATGGCCCAGTGGCCCAGTCCAAAATGACTTGACCCGGCCCATTATCTAAGGACAGAAACATAAACAGACGGTCAAAACTCAAGTGAGAGTTCCAACGCGTATGCCTTGTTCTTGTCACCGAACTCTTCCTTTTCCCTTTGACTCATCAATGGCCTCGTCGATCTGTCTACTGTCAATATCCCCCCTCAAGTTGGAGACCGGAGATCGGACTTCTTACTTGGACAAAATCCGACGATGAAGAGGTCCGGCTAAAGCTTTGGTAAAAAGATCGGCGATTTGGGAAGAGGATGGAACAAAAGAGAGGGAAATTAATCCATCTATCAATTTTTCACGAACGAAATGACAATCAAGTTCAATATGTTTCATTCGTTCATGAAAAACGGGGTTACGTGCGATGTGAATGGCCGCTTGGTCATCACAGTGAAGCAGCACCGGCAAAGATGGAGAAGCAGAAAAATCAGCAAGGAGGCGAACAATCCAAGAGATTTCTGCGACAAGACGTCGCATGGAGCGGTATTCAGCCTCAGTGGA
Organism: Petunia secreta; assembly: GCA_029990175.1. Classification (NCBI taxonomy): domain Eukaryota; kingdom Viridiplantae; phylum Streptophyta; class Magnoliopsida; order Solanales; family Solanaceae; genus Petunia; species Petunia secreta. Next base: position 471,555 of record JARKIP010000061.1, read on the forward strand.
GGATAGGGAGATGATAGCCTTTTTTTTTTATTTCCAAGAGATCGGAGAACCACCAAGACTGATGAAATAACTACTAACTGAACGGCGCGTATCGGAGCAAGAAGCCCAATCAGCGGCGCAGTATCCCAATATCTGAAAAGAAGGAGTGGATGGGAGAAAAAGGCCCAAGCTTGGATCTTTATGAATATAACGTAGAGTATGAAAAGCAGTCTGAAGATGCCCAGATTGAGGCTGCTGCATATATTGGCTCAGAGTTTGGACGACATAAGAGAGATTCGGCCGTGTGTTGGTGAGGAAATTCAATTTCCCCAAGAGACGCTGATAAGGAGTTGGATCGGACAAGAGAGAACCTGAAGCAGCAGTAAGTTTGACAGTGGGATCCAAAGGGGTAGAGACAGGACGTGAGGAAAGATCAGGATAATCAGCAAGAAGATCAAGAGAAAATTTCCGTTGAGTGACCACAAGTCCTGCAGATTCAGGTAAAATCTCCATACCCAAAAAATAACTCGCAATACCCAGATCTTTGATCCTGAATTCAGAGTCAAGAAATGACTTCAGATCTCTAATTTCTGCATTGTTGTTTCCTGTTAACAGGATATCATCGACGTACACGGCAATGATGGTGATGAAAGTCCCTTCACTATTAAAAAAGAGTGAATAATCATTGAGGGAAGAGGAAAAGCCACGAGTGCCCAGAGCTGAAGAGAGACGAGCATACCATTGACGGGAGGCTTGTTTGAGCCCGTAAAGAGACTTCCTCAAGCGACAAACACAGTTGGGAGAAGGAGGTGGAAATTTCATAAAGACTTCCTCACTCAAATCACCGTGAGAAACGCATTATTCACATCCAATTGATACAAGGACCATCCCCGTTTAATAGAAACACTAAAAAAACATCGAATGGTTGTCATCTTGACAACAGGTGAGTAAGTTTCTGTGTAGTCAATCCCGTCACGTTGCAAATCACCTCGTATCACTAATCGAGCCTTAAGACGCTCCAAAGAACCATCTGACTTCAATTTTACCTTATATACCCACTTGTAGGGTAAGGCTCTCTTCCCTGGAGGCAAGGGAACCACTTCCCAAGTGGAATTGGACTCCAAAGCCTGAAGTTCCTGTGTCATTGCAGACTGCCAGCCTGGATGGAGCATAGCTTGGTGATAGGAGGTAGGTTCTCTAATCTGCTCTATGTGATGTAGAACCTGTTTGTTGGATTGTGAAAGAGCAGCATAGGCAAAAGAGTGAAGGGGTAAAAGTGGGGGATCAGGACTAATAACAGAATAGGCTGTATCACAAATGTAATCTGATAAGTAAGAAGGAATAATGCTTACTCTGGTGCTCTTCCTCAGGCCCTGTGCTGGGGATGACAACCTGTTGGAAAGAAGGGGAGAAGTAGGTGGGATAGGGGAGGGAGTGGGCTGAGTGATAGGAGTAGATAGTGAGGGGGTAGAATCTTGGGAAGAAGGTAAAGGAATAGGCTCATCAGGTGGGGGAAAGCTGACTGGAAACAGAGTATGCATTTGGGTAGAGTAGGCAAAAGGAAAAATAGACTCAAAGAATTTTAAAATTTTGGTGACAAAAATTCTGTTATCCTGGAGGTTTAAAACAGTGTAACCCTTCTTCCCAAAGGGGTACCCCAGAAAAACACCAGGAATAGCCCTAGGAGAAAGTTTGTCCTTGTGTGTGTGTAAAGTATAAGCAAACACCAGACACCCAAAAGGTTTGAGCAGACTGTAATCAGGAGAGGTGCGAAATAACACTTCATAAGGACATTTAAACTTTAGGACTCTGGAGGGATATCTGTTGATAAGATGGGTGGCAGTAAGAAGACAATCTCCCCAAAACTTCTTAGGGAGATGGGACTGATACAATAGGGCTCTACAGACCTCAAGTAAGTGTCTATGCTTACGCTCAACCACCCCATTCTGTTGTGGGGTGGCTATGTAAGTGGTATGATGGATGACCCCAATAGAAGAGAAATAAGTAGAAGGATCAGTCCCTGAACCTAATTCATATGCATTATCAGACCTGACAATCTTGACCTTCTTAGAAAACTGTCTTTCCACCATGGCCAAGAAATGTTTAAGGGTAGGGAAAGCATTTGACTTAGTTGCTAACAGGTAAGTCCAAGTGGCCCTTGAAAAATCATCTACAATAGTTAAAAGTATTTCTTCCCTTTGTAAGTAGGTGTCTTGTATGGTCCCCAAGTATCAACATGAATCAAATCAAAACAAGCCTTTGTGGTAATAGTGCTGTTAGGAAATGGAAACTTAGCTTGTCTTGCCATAGGACAAATGTCACAGGGAAAGTGATCAGGTGGAGAATTACTATAGGAGATGTTCTTTATGTGTTTCATTGCATCATATGGAAGATGTCCCAATCTATAATGCCAAAGTTTGCATGAATTGAACTTTTGAGGAATCTGATTCATAGGACTGAATGCTGAACTTTCATTAATTAAAACTGGACTTGTTACAACATCATTAACAGAACAGGTAGGACTAGAAAATTGACCAGAAACATCTGCTACTAGACTTTTACAAGAAGAAAATAAAGATGCATTTAGGATAAGGAGTGGAGCTGGTTGTAGGAGTTGAGTGGTTTCATCCTCATGCACATAGAGACTTGCTGAAGCATCACCAAAAACTAGATCCTCCCTCATTGAAAGGCCCTGTAGAAAACAACCAGACTTAGTGAATATCAAACTACAATTCAATTGATTACACAACTGGCTAACAGAGAGGAGATTATGTTTGAAAGAAGGCACAAACAAAACATTTTGTAAGTGAATCTCAGGTGTCAAAGGTACTGATCCTATGCAGTTGACCTTAACCTTGAAGGAATTAGGTAGATTGACAGTTATGGGATCATTTAGGAAAGTAATGTTGTGTAAAAGAGTTCTATTATATGTCATATGCTGTGAAGCCCCTGAATCTATGATCCAGGGGTTGGAGGTTGTACTTGTAAAGCAGGTGGTATATATATGGCAAACAGTACCAGACATGTTGCCATTTGCATTCTCATCACAGGATGTGGCAAAAGAATTGCCTCGTTGAACTGATTTGAACATTTGTATCAAATGTTCACATTGTTCCTTGGTAAAACCTTGTGAGTTGACCATGTTAGTAACATTATTCCCTTCAGCTGGTCGTCCACTGTTAGATATGTCTTCAATAACTGCATTTGCCTTCACATTATTGTTCCTGTTTTGCTTGTTTGGGAACTTATAGTGTTCTGGATATCCAACTAGCTTGTAGCAATCCTCCTTTAGATGACCATGTTCCTTACAATAATTGCAGAACAGATTGGATCTCCTTCCTGATTGATTTGGTCTCTGTGACTTACCCCTGTTGTTGTTGTTGCCTTTTTGCATGTATCCCTGATTGGATCTTCTCTGGTCATTGGAGTTTCTCTGAGGACTCCATCCCTGTTGTGGAGAATTGAAAGCAACATTGGAATTCTGACCAGTCATGGAATTAAAGGCAGAAGATTCTGCAGAAACATGATGCCCAGCCTGTACTTCACTTTGGCTCTCAGCATGTAGAACAATCTGTAGGCTTGGCTTGTGGAAGGAAGGGGCTTCATCATCAATATATTCCCTCTTACACTACAATATCCCTCATTGAGACCCATGAGGAATTGGATTAGCTGCTGGTCATCCTTAAGTTTCTGGTTGTGGGACTTAGCTCCACACTTGCATTCATAGTTACACACCATGTAGGTATTGAGTACCCTCAACTGATCCCAAATTTTCTTTAGTTTGTTAAAGTAAGAAGCAACATCACTGGTTCCTTGATTAATATTGTTTAATTCCCGCAGCTGGAACAACTTGGTCCCATTAGCTTGCCCATACCTTTCCTCAAGCTCCTTCCATAGGTCTGCTGCAGTTTGGGAGAAGATAACACTGTCTGCAATTTCTTTGTCCAAAGTATTAAGGAACCAAGCAATGACCATGTCATTGCATGCATCGCCTCCATTGGTTCAACATAGGGGAATCATCTGATGGCATTTCCCAGGTACCATCAATAAATCCCAACTTGTTCTTTGCTGATAATGCAATAAGAACACCCATTTTCCAATTTGTATAACGAGTTCCATCAAAACTAACATTAATAAGATTCATTCTAGGTGAATCTGAAGTGCTAATGAAATAAGGATGATTTGGATCGATTACCTCAGATCCAGAATTCCCAGACGAAGATCCAGCTTGAAACAAAGTACCAGTTGACTGGACTGGTGTGACTGGTGCCATGAAGAACAGCTGATATGAAGAAATTCAAGATTTCTAAAGGAAGAACTTTAATCTTACCCAGTGTTTTGCTCTGATACCATAAAGAATTTAGACAAATTCTACTAGATAAGATTGAAAAATAAGCTTGCTTCCTTGTTTATTTCATAATGAAGATCATTGTTATATACAATTCACCAAAGGGAAAAGCTGTAAAATAAAAATCTCCTATAATTAACTCTAACAAACTTTTATTCTCTCAGCTATGCTATCAATATTTACAGCTCACTCTATTTCTAGAAAGATCTAGAAATCAAAATCTATTCTATGAAAGAAATCAAATTATACTATGAACTATACAATAGATAAAAGGAGTAGTGGGCTTTCATTGTTGAACTCTACCGTGGATGGAGTCAAGTGGCCCAATAGTCCAATGGCCCAGTGGCCCAGTCCAAAATGACTTGACCCGGCCCATTATCTAAGGACAGAAACATAAACAGACGGTCAAAACTCAAGTGAGAGTTCCAACGCGTGTGCCTTGTTCTTGTCGCAGAACTCTTCCTTTTCCCTTTGACTCATCAATGGCCTCGTCGATCTGTCTACTGTCAATAAATACTAACAGTTAATAAAGTTATGTCTTCATTCTAACAGATCATTTTCCAAATTTTAGTAATTGATTGACAAATATTTATGACGTGGGTTCATATTGACAGTTTCTAATGGTATATATATAGCTCTTGCTTCTTTAAAGCTTTATATTAGTACCACATCACTTTGAACTCTTTCTCTAGGTAAAAGGATTTTTGACATGATTATCACTGTCACGTCTTTATATTTCCGTGGTGTAAGGAAACACATATGCTTCCAATGAAGTCGAGAGAGAAGCCAAAAATTTTTTTGCCCGCACCTGAAACAAATTTACCTCTTCATTAATATCTATATCATTACCATAGGTTAAAAAGCGCAAAATAGAGTTGGCAAAAGCTGCAATGTATCCACAGAGTTCAGCATCTGGTGGAGAGCTTGCAGAAACTTTAGGTGACACTGCTGAAAGTCATTCAATCTTTTTACATGTTGCTTATCGTTTCACCAGGATAGATTTGAATATTGTGATGTTTTAGGTTAGTTGGGTAAGTTTAAAAAAAGGTCCCAAGCAAGTCTTTTAATAATGAAAAGGGCCTCAAGTTTTAAAAAATAGGTATAGGGTCCTCCATTAGGATTAGTGTTAATTGGGTAAAAGATGCATACAAACTTAACCCTCAAGTTTTAAAGTTTACACTTTGCACCCTCTAATAAACCCCTCATTTTACCCCCCAAAATGGCAAAAAAAATTCCCACCCAATAGCTCCCCCCGCCCCCCGCCGTCCCCCACCACCCCCATCACTGCCTCGCCGATTCCGGCGATTTTCCGGCCATTTTTTCTGATTTTTTGGTTCACTATCAGCTCCCGAAAGTAGATTCAACAACTATTTCCAAGTATATTGTGTATTTGCAAAAGATTTGTTCCAAAAAAATTTGAGAATTGTCAAAATTTGCTAAGCCATTTACAACACGAATCTCAACTAATCGCCTTGGATTTTCAGCCACATTTGGTCTCTGGTAAGTGCTCTTTAACTTTATAGTCGAAAAATTTGATTTGAAGCTAAAAGCTACCGGATTGACAATTTTGAAGAACTGGGTTTGGTTTCTAGTCAAACATCCGTCGACGAGAAGGTTGATGTTTAAACATCTCGTTGATGTTTTTGTGCACCTCGTATCATATGTTTAAACATATGTGCTAATACTGAGCGTATGTTTAAACCATTAAATATTTGGACTTATGTTTAAACATCATGCATGATGTTTGAATATAAATCAGGATTACTAAACATCATTGAGGATATTTAAACATAAGTCCAAATGTTTAAACATTTTAACTGATGTTTAAACAACCTCAATGATGTTTAGTAATCCTGAATGATACTCAAACATCATGCATGATGTTTAAACATCAAAGCAAATGTTTAAACATTTGTATCGATGTTTAAACACTGTAGTTTTTTTTACAGAATGTTTGAAGCAGTACCTTTCATTTTTTGTGAATATGGCTTCTATAAACAATTGTATTATGAAATTTAAGCTATAAGGATCTAATTTAGACCCTCTTTGTATCTTCAGGACAAATAATGGGGCCCGTATTATTGGTAGTTGATTATCTCGGCGAATGGGTGGAGAAAGCTAAAAGTTTTGTTTGGGTTCCTGTTGTGAAAGAGAGTAGACCTATTCTTGTTAGTAAGCAGGTTACTTATAATGAGCTGGTTGAAAAAATCATTCAAAGTTGGGGAATTCTTGATGATCCGAGGGATCTATCTATTACGTACTTGTTGAGCATTGTAAAGCAAAAGACTGCACCCTCTCACATTAGGAATGATATTGATGTCTCTCTTTTTATGGCTGATGTGGATGCATCTGGTTCTAGGCCCACTCTACGTGTAAATGTGGTTCCTCGGACTGAAAATTCTAATGAACAAAATCATGGGTTGGATGACATTGCAGAGGAGGCTTTACTAAATATGAATGTGGCTGAGAAGGAAGAAGATGAAGAAGCAAAAGAAATCCAAGAAGATAATGAGGTACAGTTTCCTGATTCAATACCATCACAAGGAAGCCACACTCGGTCGGATGGCACTGGTTTCTACACAGGGCAAACATTCACGAACAAGCGCGAGTTGGTTGTGCTGTTGAAGCTTGCTGCAGTGAGAGTGCCTTTCTATTTTCAGTATGTGAAGAATAAGAAGAATGTATTTTGTGCTAGATGTGTGGAGAAGAATTGCCACTGGTGGATTCGAGCCATGAAGTACAAGAGCTGTGACATGTTTTATATCACTGTCTACAACAGCCAGCACACTTGTGGTTCTGAGCATTCTAAAAGCCATCATCCACACGCCACGTGCAATGTTGTTGGAGAGTACATGAAGAACAGATTTCATGATGGAAAAGCACCATCCACCAAAGAAATCAAGGATGCAATTCTAGCAGAGTTGGGTTGCAAAATAAGCTATTGGAAGTGTCTCAAGGGCAGCAACATTGCAAAGTCTTTGGCAAGGGGGTCACCCGAACATGGCTATGCCATTCTTGGTGCATACAGCTATATGATTCGGCAGTCAAATGAAGAAAGCAAGACAGCATTACAGCTTGATGAACAAGGGAGGTTTCTGTATTTTTTTGTTTCTTACGGTTCGTGGATCAGGGGGTTTAAGACTATTAGAAAAGTGCTAGCTGTTGATGGCACTTTTTTGACGGGTCCATATGGTGGAGTGTTGTTGTCCGCTGTCGGTCAGGATGCTCAAAATCACATCTTTCCTCTTGCATTTTGTGTAGTTGACAAAGAGTGCGATGCCGCCTACGAATTCTTTTTTGAGCAATTGGTCGGAATAGTCCCTGACGATGATGAGTTGTGCATTATCTCCGACAGGCACAGAAGCATTGAAAAAGCTGTTTGTAAGGTTTTCCCATTTGCTAACTATGGTTATTGCATGAGGCACCTTGGTGAGAACCTCCGCACGACTTTTCATTGTGGAGATTTAATTGGTAAGTACATTACCGCAGCGGAGGCGTATACGGTTGCTCAGTTTGATAAGCATTTGAAAGAAATTGAAGAAATTGACCCGAGGGTATCCAACTACCTGGTTGATCTTGGGGTTGAGAAGTGGAGCAGAGCACACTTCCCTGGAAACAGGTACAGCTTATTACACCAAACATATACCTGTATGTTTGAAACATAGTATTGGATGTTTAAACATATTAATGAATGTTCCAGTATGTGTGACTGCATTTCCTGTTTATTGTTTGTTAATATTGTAGGTTCAATGTGATGACCACAAACATTGCCGAGTCGGTTAACTCAATGTTCAGGAATCACAAAGAATTTCCAATTGATGCGCTTTTCAATGCTATAAGCGAGAACTATGCTGAAAAGTTTCTTCAAAGGCGCATGGAATTTTTGTACAGTTCGAACACTTGTGTCCCCTTAATTGAGGAGGTGATAACAGCCAACAATTTATTGGGCAGTAAGCTTTTGGTGCATCGAGTGAATACCTGTTTTTTCAAAGTTAAAGGAGGAGGTCCAACAAATATGACTTATGAGGTGGACCTACACAACAGGATATGTACTTGCAAGCGGTTTGATTTGGACAAGATACCTTGTCCACATGCTATGGAAGCTATGAGGTTAAAGTATCCAGATGAGTTTGGAAGGAAAATCTATGAATACACGTCGCCGTATTATTATGTAGAGTCCTGCTTGCTTGCATATGCCGAATCAATCTATCCAGTTCCGGATGAACAATCTTGGCATGACTGTCCTTATGAGCTGAAGGAATGGAAATTACCTAGCCCTTACTTGAAACTTGGCCGTGGAAGAAGGAGGATGAAGAGAATTCCATCCGTTAGGGAGCGATTCAAAAAGAGGAGAAACAAATGCGGGATTTGCAAAAAGCTTGGCCACAAAAAAACTACCTGCCCAACAGTTACAAGACCAAGTCAGAACGATCCCACAAGTGTTTAGCTGCTGCTTTGAACAATCCTTTTATTTGGGTGTTTGTTGTTGAATTTCTGAACCTCTTTTTAGACAATCCTTTAATATGTAATCTCTATTTAGACAATCCTTTATTTATGTTCGTATTAAGTTATTAAGGTGTGTCTTGTTTTCTTATTCTTTGCATGTTTCCTTGATCCATATAAAATGTTTGATCGCACTTGAGTCTGTTCCAAACATCCTGCACAATGTTTAAACATATAACACAATGTATAAACATCTTGAACTATGTTTAAACATCAGTGGAGATGTATACACATTAGATCGAATGTTTAAACATAAGTTAATATGTTTCAACATCACGTGTAATGTGTAAACATAATATGAAATGTTTGAGATTCCACCTAATATATTAAACATCCCACTGGATGTTTAAACATCACGAGGGATGTTTCACAGTAACTGTGGAAAACTAAACGTCTACACTGAAAAGACGGGTTCTCCTGAAAAGACACATTTCAAAACTGCACGACTGCACTGAAAAGACACATTCATTCCACAAGGTGCCTCTTAAAGTACAAAGGGTGACTTTTAAAAACCACATTGACATCCTATAAATACCCAACACTATATGCACAAACAATATATCTGAATTTTTCATCACCAACAACTTCAACAACATAAATATGTCTGAAGCAGGATCAAACGACCCCTTGCAGGTTGGCAATAGTGATCAGGCATCACGTCACAACCAACCAATACAGAATGCGCCACAAAGAGAACGACGAGGCGATATAAATTGGGAAGTTGCAATTCTAAAGGACGACATGGCAGAGATGAATCGAGCCATAGAAACAGTACGAGCAGATTTATGGCGTTTAAGGTACAGGCAAGCGAGGGATCACCGAAGGGTCATGCAAATAATTACACAAATTTTGGATGAACTGGACCTGGAGATTGAAGGCGTATGAAGTTTATGATATATTTTAAGTTGTTATATATTACCTTAGTTTCCGTATTTAACATATTATTATATTGTAAACTTTATATCATGTAAACTTTATATCATGTAACGTATTATTATGTTATAAACTTTATATCCGTACGTCGTAAACTCTACTATTATTTAATGTAGTCGTTTAGTCTCTTTTTTACAACTGCGTCTTCAGCAGTTTAGTTTAGTACTTGCAATGTTTTAACAAGCAGGCGGAATCTTAAACATTTAACACGATGTTTAAACATATTTCGTTATGTTTACGATCTCACTAATTTACTTAAACATAATATGTTATGTTTAAACATTTGTCATGATGTTTAAACATCACGTGTGATGTTTAAACATCACACGTGATGTTTAAACATCATGACAAATGTTTAAGATTCTGCCAAATATACTAAACATCACCATCTGATGTTTAACATTTCGTAAGATGTTGCACATCGTACGAGATGTTTCAAACATCTGATGATATGTTTAAACATCATATAGGATGTTTGAAACATATGACCATATGTTTAAACATTTCATCGAATGTTTAAACATATCATGCTATGTTTGGATGAAGCAATCTATTTTTTTGCAAGTATCCAACCATGTGTTGAGTTATGAGACGTATAATTACACATTTTGAAGGATAAACTTAATGATTAAGTATACAAAGTATAATTCCATCGATATTGAAGGTGTTTGAAATGATAACACTGATGATTGGTGTTTCTATCAATCAAGATGGAGGTGTTTGAGTGAAAGGTGATAGTGTTATGAGTGATAACACCAACAACTAAGCATTTACATGTTTTTTTATTGAAGGGTGAACATATTGGTTGTTTAAACACCAATAATTAGTCGTTCCTATGTGCATGTGAATGATTTTGAATAAAATTGGAGTGAGAACTCTATTTTAACTTGTTCACTCATGTAGATGAACATTAACAAAAGAGTTTGGAGTGACCTATCAAGGGATTAGAGTTAATCTAAGTTTTCATCGACAATTGAAGGGTTTAGGAGTCAAAACAGTAAAAAAAAAACACTTTAAAGTAAGTATATATTGATAATTGAACTCATTCTTATTGAAAGCTCAAGCTTAAGCTTAAACATCTGTCATGATGTTTGAAACATATCATGATATGTTTAAACATATCATCAAATGTTTAAACATATCATGATATGTTTGGATGAAGCAATCTATTTTTTTGCAAGTATCCAACCATGTGTTGAGTTACGAGACGTATAATTACACATTTTTTTGCAAGTATGCAACCATGATTAAGTATGCAGTTATTCTATTGTGTAAAAGGGAAAAGATGAAGGGGTGTACGTGGGGTTATGAAGGGGTGCGTTTGAATTTATGAAGGGGTGGATGTGAATAGGCACATACACAACTACATATGAATAGGCACCTCCTGTAACCATCACATATGCAACCGAAAAGGCACCAAATGTAGCCTATATATATGTTCCATAATTACTTCCATCCAGCCCAAACAAAATCTGAAGAAAACAACACAAACCATCACTATTAGAAAACACTTGAATCTGCAGCGAGCAACAACTTTAACAACAACAAAGATGCCTCGCCGAGGAACGCCACCAAGAGCACCAGAACGTGATCGTAGAATGCCAAGGACCACTGAAATCGAAAATGTCCGTGAAGATATTGCAACCTTGAGCGCAGATGTGGATCAATTACCAGCATATATTGGAAATATTGAGGATCAAGTGACGCAATTAACAACTAGGTTCGACGAATTCCTTGAGGATTATAAGATAAATATACATCTTATCAAGTGTATGCTCCGTGGTATTCAAGTTGAACTCAAGATTGACCCGTAGAACTACTCTACACCACCACGTCCTCCAGCGGCACACATGTGAAGTGAAGATATAATGTAGTTTGAATTGTCTCCTTTTAAGTCTAGTCATTTCATTTTCAGTTTGTTTACAATGCTGTGTTTTGTAGTCTTGTATTTTCATTTTCCGTTTCATTGTTTTGAATAATTATTAAGTGGTATTAAGTATTACTTATCAAAAGAAAAACAAAAAGGAGAGATTTGGATGCCGTGTTTTGTAGACATTTGGATGATGTTTCAGCATATTCCAATTAATAATTTAAACATCTGAATTATGTTTCAACATAGTCAAGTATGTTTACACATATGATTAAATGTTTAAACATCCACACAATGTTTCTTAAATCAGTGAGATTGCACACAACTAAAGTATTTACATAAAACAGATAATTATCCTTACATGACTTCCAACAAAACATAACATAACATAAAATTAAGAAAACAAGCCAAAACAAATACTTAATCATCCTTACATGCCAACAAATACTTAATTGTCCAACCATAACTTATCAAACTACGGTACCATCTTCCCACGAAATATGTCCACAGCCCATTTCACCCTAAAATCCACCATGGTGTTGTCACAGAGCTTGTCCCAGGGAGTCTTTGTAAGAAGGTGTTCAATGAAGGCAAGGGCATAAGCACCTGATGCAGTACGAGTGGTGCTTGTCGGGAGGTCTTTCACACGCTCATATGGCCACACTTTTATGTTCAGGATATCCTCCGGCAAACTTTGGAACATCTCGCACTGTCTGATGAAAATGGGGAAAAGGGAAGTGATGGGCTTCATCAGTGTGTCAAATTCATCATCATTTATGTTGTCACTGTACATGGAGTCGTATAACCTTATCTTACCTTCCTCCACAAGGAACTCCACAGTGACAAAATGAACCCCTTTCAATTTCATAACACAGAAAATCCTCTTCACCCCAGCCCACTCCACACCCCCTGGGTTCGGCTGCTTACCTTGTGCATAGTTCAGCATGTCATCCTTGAATTGAACAGTCTCAAGCTGTACTTCTAGGGGCGCAGCCAATGCATCAGCGAGTACACGCTGCTTCTTGTAAAGCTCACACAATTTCTTAGAGAAATTCAAATCCAAAATGACATCGGATTTGAGATAGAACTGGGAGTGGGCATTCTTTTTAAGCCTCATCAGGCTCATGATTTCCTCAACATGCTGCAGAAAAGGAAAAAAAAGGAAACAGAAAACACATAAAGAACAGGCAGAACATGTCAACATCAGGGGAAATGTTTAAACACCAGACATAATGTTTAAACATATTGTGATATGTTGCAACATCGTATAGATGTTTAACATTATATAAACATATATGCGTAATGTTTAAACATTAACTAATATGTTTACACATTCTGTATTATGTTTAAACATATCATAAGTTATTTGTGATGTTTAAACACTGCTAGTTATGTTTGCACATCCCAATCCATGTTTAAATATCTGATCTGATATATGCACTAAGAAAAAAGAATTAGGGTGAATTGCGTGTACCTTTTCCTTCAAACTGATTTCCATTTTAATGATTTCTTCCAGATCCTTGTAATTGTACTCATGCCCAAGAAAAAGTGGACTTTTTTCATTTTTCTTCTCTGCCAAGAAGGCATCCAATGCATCTTTGCTCTTCTTATCCACAGGCTTGTAAATATCAATCTTCCCCCTCACTGTCTTCTTCTTCCCCTTTCTTCCTGAAGCAGTAAATGGGGATTTCAGAACTCTACTAGGGAAGATGCTTCTCAAACCTACTCTCTTGGGCACCTGTGTTTTTATCATTTCCTTCAACTCAACTACCATAGTCTCAATCCCACCAACCTTCAACAACAATTTATCTGTGTCTTCCTTGCACTTTAAGCATTTGCAAGTGCACTCTCCAGTCGACGTACCCACAACTGCTTCTTCTCTCCTCACAACTCCTCCTCTAGTACTTCCACCATCTTCTTTTCTTCTTGCAGGTCCTCTACTGCTGCCATCTTCTTCTCTTCCAATAACTCCTCCTCTACCCTCATCCTTCCTTCTAGCATATCCAAAAAGATCCCCAGCAATTCCAGTGTACTCTCTTCCACTTGCTCCAAAAAGATCAGCACCCTTGCCCCCACTGTATCCCGTCAACATTGCACCACGACTTAGCACAACATGTTCTAGAAGGGTGTTAGGAACAACAGCTTGTTTCCTCAACATTGTCACCCCATCCAGCTGCCGCATCAAGCCATCAATCACCACGTCCTCTACATCCTCAAATGGCACAAAGTCATGCAGCACATCCCTCAACTCTTTGGGTGTGGGTACGAGGTAAGGGTGCACCTCCTCCAATAAAATAACCACAAATGTTAAAACTACTGTTTAAGGATTTATTGTAACATTTAAACATCAGTACCACTGTTTAAACATCACGACTAATGTTTAAACATTTCGTGTAATGTTTAAACATCACTAATAATATTTAAGCATTTATTGTAACATTTAAACATCAGTACCAGTGTTTAAACATCACGACTAATGTTTAAACATTTCGTGTAATGTTTAAACATCACTACTAATGTTTAAGCATTTATTGTAACATTTAAACATCAGTACAGGTGTTTAAACATTTAGTATAATGTTTAAACATTTTGTGTAATGTTTAAACATCACTACTAATGTTTAAGCAAATAATGCAGTGTTGAATGTGAAAGAACTGGGGAGTAAAAGAAATCCTACCTGGATGTCAACATGCTGGAACACTGCATCTGGGTCCTTTTCTACCTTATCCCCCAACCAACGTTTCATCCGTGGTATTGTCTTCTCCTTAGGGTATTCCCTTAGCCTAAGTGCCGGAATAGCCTCTAACACCCATGCCATGAAAGCCCATGGAAATCCATACAGTGTGTAGCTATTCTCAGGAGCCTTCCAGCTTGTAAAATCTTTCAGGATGTAAAACACAGTCAAGTCGAAGCTTTTTCTTCCCCATGGGTACTTGTAAAAGTATTCAGGGGTGCTCGCGAGACAAACTACCCATTCCTCAATACCACTGTTAGTGTCCTTTGAACACAACACTTGGTGCTCGAACCAACACAAACATAAACTAAACCTTATGTCATCATCAGTCACCAGGTCTTCACTCTCTATCAGTTCCAGGATATAATCACTACTTGCAGCCTTCTTCCCCTTCCTTGAAACCAAATCTCACAAATCTTTCCCCTTGCTACGGGCTTCATCCATGAAATCATCAGGGGGAGGTAGGGCACAACTTAATCTTGTCATCAAGGCAAACTCCTGCATCCCAAAACGAAGAGGCAGTTCATGGAATTTAAACCACGCCTCAAACTTCTTCCGACAAATAACCCGGCGAAGTAAAATATTGTGAACCAGCTTTAGAGCAAACACACACTTGGGCAAATCGATTAGGTGCCCGAAACAGCTTTCCTTGAATCTTTCCATTAGATTAAAATGATGTAAAGCTTTACGAAATTTATCCAACTTCGAGTGCAGTGATGATCTAACCGTCACCTTCTTTGTTGCGAACGCATTATTATACTCCATCCACGTCTTCATTTGACTCAAATCAGGCAGGTCAGTCTTTATGCATGGGGTAACCTCATCAGCCAACTCCACCTGAAATTGATACAAGAAAAACAATCATTACACAGTCACATTTCTAATGAAGAAAATATTTTCATGGGTTAAACATTGTTAAGATGTTTAAACATCACCCAACATGTTTCAAACATCTTATAATATGTTTGGAACATAATCTATAATGTTTGAAATAAAACCAAACATCATTTATTATGTTTGAAACATAATATAAAATGTTTGAAACATTCGGAGTGATGTTTGAACATATCCGTATATGTTTGAAACATCATACAAGATGTGTAAACATAAGCTTCGATGTTACCTCCTGTTCTATTGCCTCTACAAATTGATCCTCTGTTGTTGCTTGTGTTGTTGCTTCTGTTGTTTCTTCTGTTGTTGCAGGCAAATCATGAACAGCTTTTGTTCTTCCTTCCCTTGCCTTACTAACTCTAACTTGAGGCATAGCACTGCCCCTACTTTCTCCCCTTTGTTCATTACTTGGCTCTGCTGCTTCTGCATCCTCTGTACCTTCTTCACTGCTTCTTGATCTTTGTTGTTCCTCTTCGTGTTGATTTTTGCTAAGATCCCGACTAGCTTGACTAGCACGACTAGCACGACTAGCGTTTGGGCTCTCGAAAGGGACCTGTAAAAGATCCGGTACTGCCCTGCTTCTTTGTCTTTTTGCACGAGGAGATTCACTCTCAGATTCCAAGGGAATTTGCCTGTCTGTGGCTTTGGCTGTGGTCTTCTGGACCTTCTTAGCAGCAGCAGCCGTAGCCTTTACCAGTTGCCTTTTTTTGGGGGGCATGTTGCCTATATACACAAATAACAAATAAGTTTCTTTACACGTATTTCCCATATTTATAAGAACAAAATATGGTTCAAAAAACTTGAGGCCCATTTCCTATTCAACATATACAACTATCATGATTGTGTACATTAGGCTTGTTATTACCACTCTTCACAAGTTTTAAGAATAGGAAACATGTTTTAAAAATGCAGTTCAAACATCACGAGTAATGTTTAAACATCACGCTTAATGTTTGTATTCTACAGGGGATGATGTTTAAACATCTCTATTGATGTTTGAATCATCTCCGGCTAAACATCCGGCGATATGGCCAAATACAACACAGATGTTTCAAACATCTTACGGGATGTTTGAAACAAACGAATTTTGTTTAACAATATCACCGACAACTACATAAAAAAATCAGTCAAAACTTCATCATTTCCTCGTCCCAAATCGACCCAGACAGAATCATAAACAAACATAACTTTTAAAACAAAATTCTACGGTTTTTTGTTAACAACAAAACTCGATCAAAAAATTGGTAAAATCATGAAAACAAATGAAGAAAACAACAATGTTGGTGTCGGAGAAGACTTACAATAGTGATTCGGTGACAATGGATGAGTTTGACAGTCCGATTTTGAGAAAAAAATCCGGGTCGAAAACGGGTTGGACGCGGGTCGTCTTTGATTTTTGGGAAATGTTTGGGGATGTTTGGAGTTTTTGATTTTTCAAAAATCTGATGTTGGGGGTAAAGGGTAGGTAGGAGTAGTGGGTAAGTTTTTATATTTTGGGGTGTTTTAATTTTGCCCCACAATTTTTAAAAGAGTGTAATCACCCCCCCACTTACACTTAATCACCCATTTGAAAGAAAAGAAAAGCAAACATAAAATAAAGGACCATTTTTTTCATTCCACACTTGAGAGGACCTTTTTGTGTCATTTTCTCAGGTTAGTTGCACTGCTTAGTGCAGGTTTTGAATAGAGTATTCCATTATAAAATAAAAAACTGGATTAGTTTTTATATATTAGGAGAGCATGATGACTATGTCATTCTTGGCGCATTTACTGTAAAGAGTACATGTTTATAAAGTTCAAAGTAATCATAGATCTATTTCTTGACAAAGATCGTGATGCTGCTCTAGATTCTTTCGACAACCTATTTTGTGATCGATGCCTTGTATGTATCTATCTGTGGTTCTCCTTGACTTCATTTTAATAAATCTCACTAATAAGTTCTCTTTTTAATGTCAAGTACATTCTTTCACCATACCCATCTCCTTTGTTCCATGATGTTTTGATACCTATTTATATGCATTGGCTAATGCATTTTGATCAGAATATTAACCTGTACTATTACTTATCCACAAAAGGAACGAACAAATAGATAGAACTAGAACTATGCGTTTTTCCCCTAACCTACTTAAGTCCTCTGTTGGCAGAAAGTAGTAGAAATGCTCGATCAGTGCTTAACTTGATCTATAAAAGATTGTTGTGAGAATCGAGCATATTTGTATGTGACAGCTACCTTTATTAGCTATATAATTATATGAATTTAATAACAGCAAACGACCTTTGATAGCAGGGTGGTGTAGAGATACAAGAAGAGAATGTATCTTCCAAAGGTTTCATCAGTATGTATCTGCATTTGTCTCTGGTAACTTGGATACCGTTCAATAACGGTCGGCTAACTTCATCGTCATTCTCCTCAAATTGTAACAAGTAATCAACTCCGCTACCGATTCTTCTTCTCTTATTCTTCAGTCCCAATGGATAAAATACTACAAATATTGGTTGTTCTTGGGAATAGATGGATAAATTCTACTCTCTTTTTTAATCAAAGATGTTGAGATCGATGAACTTGGTTGTCTTGGACTCTTGAGTGTGCACTGATCTTAATAGATTTCTAAAGTATTTGAAGTTAGTCTATCTATGCCATTTAATAAATGGTTCTTGGGATATTTATTGGAATTTTATTAGTCGATAATCTTTATGTATATCATGTTATGGAATAACATTATGATGATATTTCCATAAACAGCTTTGCTGGTTGTATGTTTTATCTTTATTATTTTGTTTGGATCACGTCGATTTTTAAACTCTTTAATCTATAGCATGAGATGCAAGAATATACAGGAGAAGAAGGTTGTCGCGAAGTCCATCAAGTCCTAAGAGTACACAATAGTAAATGGTCCACGGGAGTTATGTGTCCTTATGTACTCAACATATGCATTGTTCATCAGATTCGTAAGTGCAGGTTATTTCTCTTTTACGTTGTCCAACAATCCTTGAGTCAAAGAGAGAGTGGTATTCGGCTATAATTGGAGAAATTAATGAAGCGCACTCTTGAGTAAGCGAACTGGTAAATCTTATGTGATAGAGGACTTCACTAACTTCAATGAAGAGGATTAAGGATTCTGCTGGTCAGATGTACTGATAGCCCTCTTGGATTTTCTAATTATATCTTTGGTTGTATTTTTGCTTAGAAAAAAACAATAGAGTGTATAAAGGACAATCTTTTTACTTTTGGCAAACTTTTATTCTGGCGACTCAATTTGGATATTAGCTTTAAGTTTTTCTGATGTTTGATGGTCTCAAGGTCCTGGGAATATCCAGTGCTTGAATTACGTGACTGCAATTCTACTGATGGTATGTATATGCTTCTTAGTTTGCTCATTCTGCCTTGTAATTCTTTGTAGTTTAGTTGTGTCCTTGTGGAATTTTTTAGTTGTGAAGAGTGTGGCGGAGTTTCTCTAGAATTGAAGTCATTGCTTCCAATAGAATATAGGATGTGGATGGTATGTCTCACCAATAAAATTAAAACAGATGATGTGGCATTTTCCTCGAACAACTTCAGTTACTATAGTGTAGGGTCGTGCCAATCTGTTCTTGAAGGCTATTTGCATTGGAGAAAAGACTATTAAAGATGAAGAATGTTTTATTCTAAAACTAGATGTCAACATTCTGTGATGATGGCAGATATGAAATGAACAAGTTTGGAGAGAGAGAGGGAGAGTCGGTGCTCTCTATTCTTTCATTGATGAAGAAATGGCAAAAGCTGTCTATTCTAGATGGGCTGCACCCTTATATATGATGGGCCAACCCGGTACAAATAATTAGGACTAGTCCAACACTTAGTAAAGGAAAATTACATCAGGAAAGTTGCAAGGAATAAACACACTGGCTATACAATAAAATTGAATCTAATTCTATACTATCCAACACCCCCCCCCCCCCCCCCCCCCCCGCAAGTTGGAGGTGGGATACACCCCCAACTTGGGTAGAAAATGATGATAGGCAGTACCAGTCAAAGGCTTTGTAAAAATGTCTGCCAGCTGATCAACACTTCGAACAACAAAGAGACGAATGAGTCCAACAAGTAATTTGTCGCGCACAAAGTGACAATCTACATCGATATGTTTGGTGCGCTCGTGAAAAACCGGATTTCGAGCAATGTGAAGGGCAGAGTTGTTGTCACAGAAAACAGAAACTGGAGTCAATCCACTAACACCCAAATCAGTGAGGAGTCGAACAATCCAAGTAAGTTCAGCCACAAGCTTGCCAAGAGCTCTATACTCTGCCTCGGCAGAGGACAGTGATACCACGGACTGCTTCTTGGACTTCCAAGAAATAGGAGAACCTCCAAGAGAAACAAATAGGCCAGAGACAGACCTTCTCGTGTCAGGACAAGAAGCCCAATCACTATCAGAGAACCCTATCAAGTGAAAATCAGGAGAAGAGTTAAGAAAAATGCCATAGTCAGAGGTGCCCTTGAGATACCTCAACAAATGATGGGCAGCCTGCATATGAGCGGAGGTAGGAGCCCTGAGAAACTAGCTAAGATGCTGAACAGCATAGCCCAAGTCAGGTCTGGTGTGTGTCAGGAAGTTGAACTTCCCAATTAAGCTTCTGTATTGTTCGGATTGTGCAAAGGAATGCCATCAGCAGCTCGCAACTTCAAGTTGAGATCCAAAGGACAAGTGAGAGGAGATATATCAGAAAATCCAGAATCAGCCAACAGATCTAGAATGAACTTCCTTTGATTCAACAGGAGACCATTTGGGAAAGAAGTGACTTCAATCCCAAGGAAGTAGTGCAAAGAGCCCAAATCTTTGATTTTAAACTGTTGGTCCAGAAAAGCTTTGAGAGAAGTGATCTCAGCAACATCATTCCCAGTAACAATGATGTCATCCACATAAACTCCAAGAATAACAATAGAATGTCCAGACCTCTTAATAAACAGAGAATAGACATTAAGAGATGGTTTGAATCCTTTGGAACAAAGTGATTGAGATAGCTTGGCATACCACTGCCTAGAAGCTTGTCTCAAACCATATAAGGAGTTCTGTAATTTGCAAACATAGGGTTGTGAGGGAGAGGAATTTGAAATAGAAAATCCTTGGGGTAGCTTCATGTAGACCTCCTCATGAAGATCTCCATGGAGGAAGGCATTATTTACATCAAGTTGGTATAAAGGCCAATGCCTCTTAACAGCCACAGCAATAAGACACTTCACAGTTGTCATTTTGACTACCGGAGAGAATGTTTCAGTGTAATCCACTCCATGCACTTGTGTGTCCCCCCTAACAACTAATCTAGCTTTGTATCTTTCCATTGTGCCATTGGCTTTGAATTTAACTTTATAAACCCATTTGCACCCAATGGCCCTCTTACCTTTAGGAAGAGGAACAATAGTCCAAGTGTTGTTGGTCACAAGAGCTTCATATTCCTGCCTCATTGCTTCCTGCCATTCAGGTATTAAAGATGTCTGGTAATAAGACGTAGGTTCTGATAGTATCACCTGTTTACTAAGTAGAGAGTTGGAGGATGATGAAGTGTGTGCAGAAGAACAAACAAAGTCATGCAGGTAAACTGGAGTGATGTGAGGTCTGGAAGATTTTCTGGTTGGTGCAGGTGCTTGTGGAGGAGAGGGAGAGATGGAAGACGAGGAAGATGATGAAGGGGAATCTGAGGGCAACTGTGAATGATTGGACTGAGGAGGGGAAACTGGAGAGTGAGGGGAAGGAGAAGGCATGGTGGAATTGGGGTTATTATCAGTAGGAAGATGAGTTTTAGTAAGAGGATGAGGAAAATCAGTGGGTGAGAAGACTGGAGAAGTGGAGTCAGTAGCATTAGAGGAAGTGGGGAGATAGTGAGGAAGAGAAGTAGAAGTGGTAGTTGGGGATATAGAAAAAGGAAATATGGATTCATGAAAAATGACATTTCTGGATGTGAAAAATTTCTTAGTTTCTAAATTAAGAAGTTTGTAGCCTTTGGTTCCAAAAGGATATCCCATGAACACAGAGGGTATCGACCTAGAAGAAAATTTATCCTTAGAAGCCATAGGATTAACAGCATAGCACAAACAACCAAAGACTCTAAGGTGACTATAAAAGGGAGGAGATCCAAAAAGTACTTGGTAAGGTGATTTGCCATGTAGAATAGTGGAAGGAAACCTATTAATGAGATATGTGGCTGTTAAAATACGTTCCCCCCCAATATTTAAGAGGGACTTTGGAGTGAAAGAGGAGGGCCCTGGCTGTTTCAAGCAAATTTCGGTGCTTTCGCTCTACCACCCCATTTTGTTGTGGTGTGTGCGGGCAGGAGGTTTGATGAAGGATACCTTGTTGTGACAAAAATATAGAATGGGAAGAACTAGAGCCAAGTTCCAATGCATTGTCGGATCTGATGGTTTGTACTTTGAGATTAAACCGAGTATTAACCATGGCTATGAAAGACTTAAGTATAGAAAAAGCACTGCCTTTGGTGCTCAACAAATGTGTCCAAGTAGTCCTACTATAGTCATCAACTATAGTGAGGAAGTACTTGAAACCATTGTGAGTGATAGTGTTGTAGGGACCCCAAGTATCCACATGAATTAGTTGAAAGGGGGTTGTGGATTTAGATGCATTATCAGGGAAGGGAAGATTGGATTGTCTAGCCATCGGACATACATTACAAACAAAATTCTGCTTAGGGGAAAGTAAATAGGAAATATTGGGAATAGACTTTAGTCGAACAAAAGGAACATGACCCATTCTTGCATGCCACAAGAGATCCATTTTATTTGAATGAGAGATATTTACAAAGGGTGGTGGGACGGGTGGAACAGGGGAAAACTCATTCTTACAAGTAAAGGCAGAAACATCAAAGTGACTAGAAGTAAGAGCCAGCTGCTCCAGTTGAAGTGTGTACAACCCATGAGAAGTCTTACCAAACTATAGAGCCCTCTTCATGGAAGGGCCCTGTAGGAGGCAAGTAGTAGGTGTAAAAGTCAAGTTACACTTTAGTTGAGATAAGAGTTTAGAAACTAAAATCAGATTAAAATGAAATGTAGGGACTAACAAAACATGATATAGAATGATATCTGAAGAGACGGGTAAGTCACCTACACATGTGACCTTGACTTTATATCCATTTGGTAAGCTAACTAAGTAGGGTATGACAAGGGGCCTGATGTTTGTTAAAAGTTCTTTTTGAGAAGTCATGTGGTCTGTTGCACCTGAATCTAAGATCCAGGTGGCTTTTGCTAGCTTAGAGAACAGGCAAGAACTATCAGGACACTCAGACTTAGTACTAGATGAACAACAAATATTACCTGCAAAGTTAGCAGAAGCATGGAGAACATTGGATGAGGAGGACTGCTCAGAGACATGATTGTAATGTAGAAGGTTGATCAACTGATTGCACTGCTCTTGGGAAAGACCAGGGATCATCACACCAGGTGGAGAATTTCCATAAGCAGGAGCATTATGTGGAATTGAGGTAGAACCAGCAGTCTCGGATTGGACACAAGCAGCAGAACTTTGATTAGGTGAGAACTTGAAATCAGATTGAGGAGAAGAGCTTTGACCCTGAAATTGAGCTGCTGCCTTTCTTTTGCGACAATAGTCAATGGTGTGTCCAGGCTTCTTACAGTAGTTGCAGAAATAATACTGTCTCCTTGAATCTGAATATGATCTTTGTTGTTGTTGTTGGCCTCTAGAAGTGTCAGGTCTTGGTGAATTATATCTTGGTGAAGGATTCCTGGATGCATTAGCAGCAAGGGATGCTGAATCATGAGAAATTGGAGAGTTGGATGGTTGGGATTCCTTTTGAGACTCATCAGTAAGAAGAAGAGAATAAGCCTTGTTAATACTCGGTAGAGGAGTCATCATCAGAATGTTGGTTCTGGCAGTAACATATGAGTCATTAAGACCCATTAAAAACTGGTAAAGCCTGTGATCTTCTTCCGCCTTCTGGAAGCCAATTTTTGCTCCTCCACAAGTACAACATGAAGTGTATTGACGGCAGGTAAGGGTACTAAGCTCATCCCAAATACTTTTTATCTTGGCATAATACGCAGGGATGTCTAAAGACCCTTTACACACAGTAGCTAATTCTTTCTTGACATGATAGACTCTAATTCCATCAGGTTGGCCATATCTATCTTCAAGTTCATCCCAAACCTCTTTGGCCAACTCTCTATACAGAACACTTCTGGTGATTTCTGGAGAAAGAGTCTTGTGAATCCATGATATGACCATATCATTGCACCTCTCCCATTGTCGAAACCAGGGAGAATCCTCTGATGGTTTTTCACAAGTTCCTCGAATAAAGGCTATTTTGTTCTTGGCTAAAAGAGCAATGAGCATGCTCCTTCGCCATTCAACATACCCAGTACCACAGAAAATGGTGCCAATCAGAGATAAACCAGGGTTATCCGATGGGTGTATATAGAGGGGATGATTAGGATTCGTCGTAGGATCAACAACATTACTAGAAGATGCAGCTGATGGAGACATATGCTTCAATTAATGAAAAGTTAGGGTTTTCTAAAAAAATTAGGGATTTTGGTTAATCCTTCAGAATCCGTATACTGAAGTGGGATTACAGCAGTAGATTCAACGAAAAATATCACAGCAATGGGAAATCAGTTGATACGAAGCACAAAAAATGTACGAGAGGCATCAACAAAAACCGATTGTACAGGCAGTAGATATCACCGTAATAATGATGGCGAAACCCTAGGTATTGGTGAATACGTCGCTGCAAATTCCATCGGAGAAACAGCCGGAAAACTGATCGATCTGAGAAGAATCCGAGAAATACATCGAAAAGAAAACTATAAATTTCACCGTGAACAATTCAAATTCCACCGCGAAATGGAAGTCCGATCACCGGTCCGCCGTGATCGTGCCGCTCTGATACTATGTCAACATTATGTGATGATGGCAGATATGAAATGAACAAGTTTGGAGAGAGAGAGAGGGAGAGTCGGTGCTCTCTATTCTTTCATTGATGAAGAAATGGCAAAAGCTGTCTATTCTAGATGAGCTGCACCCTTATATATGATGGGCCAACCCGGTACAAATAATTAGGACTAGTCTTACACTTAGTAAAGGAAAATTACATCAGGAAAGTTGCAAGGAATAAACACACTGGCTATACAATAAAATTGAATCTAATTCTATACTATCCAACACTAGATACAAGCATAGACATGCTCAAGGCACAAAATACGGCAAACACAGAAGAAGTTCATCACACAATAAGGGGCTACTTCAGCCAAAGAAACAGTCCAGAATTGTTAGTTTAAAGTACACTCGACACAAGAGGGATGGTGAATAGGGGCGATAATGATTTTGCCTCTTTTTAAGTTTTAGACTAAGTTAGAACAACTCACTTGGAACAGTTCCTACGGGTGTTCCAACTGCAATTTAAGAACGCAATTAAAGAGCAAAAATAAATAAGGCATACGCAATTTTAACGTGGAAAACACCCTGGCTCAAAGGTCTAAAAAACCACGATCCACACCCCTGTGGGAATTTCAACCAATCTACTAAACTCACGAGCCAAAACCGGATTACAAAGGTAACCCCAAGGACCTAACTCTAAGCCCTTACACAACAATCCTAGACTGTTGCTACCCTTTCAAACTACCCTAGTTTGGAACACAAAGAACTTAACTCTAAGCTCTTTACCCAATGGGATTTTAACTCTAGATTACAACATCCAAAAGTGCTTCTTATAAGCTGAACGAGATTACACTTTAGTGCCTAATACATGAACTAAGAATTGGACTCAAACTATTTTAAATGACTTGATGAAACACTTGTTCAGACTGTTCCAACGCCCGTTCCAACAGCTTCAGATATTTTATCTCTTGAATGCTCAGACTCTCTTTTTACTGAAGTGTTTTGGACGCCTTCTCTCCATATGTACATGGACTTCTTTTATAGATAAAGACTTGACTTCTTTTATAGATAAAGACTTGATGCAAGATAATGCCACCGCCGCCCTTCCAGCTCCAATATTGATAGAAGCTTGAAAACCAAATAGATAAACTAGAATATGTCAAACCAGGAAATGCAACATACTTAATAATTAGTGAATATAGGCTTGAGCTATACGAATGCATTTTGCTACATCACAGTCAACAAGGTTCATTAACAAAATACATCTCTTATCTAGAGTCGGGGACTCTACCACCAGAAAAGAAAGAAGCGGTAAAATTCAGTAAAACAAAGTCCAAGTATATTAGGGATAACCATATAGCTTTAATTCTAATCCCTTTTCCTTATCATTTTGAATTTTATAGATTTTTACTCCAACTCTACTTCATTCTCCAAATCATGCAGATAACCAAATAGCTAAAGAATCTTATCAAGAATACTTAGCTTAATCCATAAGTCAGCCATACAATAATTTCACTAAAATTAGTAATTAAATTATATTCACCAAATTACCAATAATTCAAGAAAAACTAGTTCCACAATTAAGGTCTTAATTAATTCAATGTAACAAGTGCATTTTGTTTATTATCATCAAAACATCATATACTCAACAATTAGTAAGATTGAAGTCACCAAAGGGGGATGCCAATGTCTTCTGGGAAACAAGCATGGAATCGATGCTTGAAGATTATAGGTACATTGAAGGTATCAACTGATAAGGATCAATACGACAAGACAAAGAACGATAGGAGAGCGAGACATTTCTCGAACTCCCTTCGAAGTAACCCCGGGGAACTTGTCCCGAGATACCCTCGAATCGGCGTCTAGAAGGACCTACACTATGCAACCACCCTCGAGTCGCACCCAAGACTCGCAAGTAGAATGATCGGGTGTCGGTTCAAGACTCAACTAGGATCCGCTAGTGAATTCAAGCAACCAAGAAAGGGTTTCTTCATAAAAAGAGATAAAATCTATTCATCATTCATAAGATTCAAAGGTAAGCTAAGATTTGAAGAGGTTATGTGAAGTATTTATAGACTTCACTTACACATAGTAAAAGCCCAAAAATACCCCTAAAGTGGGTTAAAACAATAAAGGCCACGTAGGGCTATAATTGTCAAAGCATATCATAAAAACTAGGAATCCCGCAACTCTTCAGCAAAGTAGGCACCCAGCCTACTAGCACCAGGCGCCCCGCCTCTTGTCTGGAAGGCTGAAGGAGTAAAACAGGCGCCCCTGCTAGGCGCCCCTACTAGGCGGTCCACCCATCTTGCAGAGGCGGTCCGCCCACTCACTTTCCAGAGAGTTGATCAAAAGCAGGCGGTCCACCTAGTTGGATAGGCGGTCCGCCTGTTCCTGTGGCTTCTTGATTTGCTTCCAAACGTGCCTCGGATGCCTCTCCAAGTGGCCTAGGTGATCCTCCATCCATGGCACTCAAAAGCATGATCTTCAAGCTACTCTCGGAGCCTCCATCCATGTCCCTCCAAGTCAAGTGAAGATGGGTGTCTTGAATCAACTTGGCTTGACTCCTAGTGAACGGCCTTGAGGTATGCCCCGCATCATCAACATTGCTCACTGTGGGAAGACAGTAGCAACAATTTACAGATATGGAAAGAACATAGATTATAGGGCAAAGATTGAGGAGACTTGGATGATTGAAGAGATCAATTTCAATATATCTGGTTTGTCAATGGATTGCTTTTTGCCTCCTGCTGATGTCAAGAAGGAAGCTGAATTTTAAGACTAAGGAACGGGTTGCTGATGTGAAATTTTTTCCTGTAAATATAGGTACATCTTTAAGATGACTCTTTTTCTTTCCATTTCCTTTTCCATGTACAATTTATAGTCTTCAATGAAAACTAAGTTTGTTTCAAAAAATTTTGTTAGACACCTACTGCAAAGTACTTTTATCTAAGAAGCAAGAATACCAAATTCTTGTCTAACAAAATTTTGCATGCAGAAAGATTTGGAGTGAATCAGACTCAAGCATTAAGTTCAATGATCTACCCACTACAATCCACATGAAGGTATAAAATCTAGCAAAAAACATCAATGGAAAGGCGAACACTGATGCACACATTCATTTATGATCTCCCATGATCACAAAGAGATGCAAGCGACAAATAGAAGAGAAAGCTCAGATATATAATCAAAGCAGCAGAAGTACCAGAAATAGCAACACCAACAACATAAGAATTGTAAACCAAGTAATGGAGAAAAATAATGGTAATGATTTAAAGAATCAATGAACCTCTAAAATAGAATTGTACATCAACAATAAAACAATGTTAAGTGCATCATAATTTGTCTAAAAAAGAAAATTGAACTTAAAAAATAAACGACGCATAATGCAAATTAAGAAATTCCAAAATAAGCCTATGTTCTTCAAGTTTTGAAAAGAAAACCTACTGAAAAACAAATTTCCTTCTAGGTGGTGGCTGTTGCTGGCCATAACTTGGTTGGGTCATGTGTGGAGCCCTATGAGGTGGGGTGCCATAACTAGGCTGCGATGTAGGAGCATCATAGGCAGAAGGAGGTTGCTGAGTGCCAATATGAAGCTGAGCATAACCTGGTTGAGCAGCTGGCTGCATAAATTGGCTGGCCATAATGTCCTTGTGCGCTAAGAGCATCCTGCGGCCAACCATAAATTGGCTGACTAAATGGAGGTTGTTGAGTCAGAGGGGGCCCAAAATTAGCGGGATAACCTGCTGGTGGCTGTGTGTTGGACATACATCTTCAGCCCAATTGCACACATCTGATCCAACTTAATTAGTTCAGTTCTTTTATTTATTTTGTTGTACACATTAGCTAGTTAGTTGGGCTAAATGTTGGCCCATTATATAAATAGTAGGTTAGATATTTTGTAAACACACACACATCATTTTCTTCCTTGTAACAGAAAACTAACCGACTTAATAAGAAAATTCTCTCTCCAAATTGGGGCTTACAGTTTCTCTTTACTTCTCACTTTTCTCACTGGTTATTAATCGTAACATGGTATCAGAGCCAATATATTGCTAAATCGGCTCATTCTCTTCGCGTTCATACCAATTTTGAACATTTTTACCGAAGGAATTTTTTTGACGTTTCGTCTCCGGCGAGTTTTTCCGGCAGATTATTTTACCGGTGCATTTTCCGGCAATTTTTCCTTCGAATTGGAGTATTTTTGTGGAGGTTTCAGAGCTTTTCATTGGAGTATTCCTTTCTCTGACGACGGCAGTGATACCTACGGTTTTCGACGACGGGGTGATAACTAGGGTTTCAGACGGTTATTTTTGCTCACTTTGTGCTCCGGGTTTGCTTTTCGAATCACGAAAAAGGACGGTATTTTCACTCTTTCCCTCATCTTGTGTGACTGTGTATTTGCTGCTAGAGTTTTGTTATTTTGTGAATTCTTTGTGTTTCTTCATCATGAGTACCAGCAATCTTCCCAACATTGGGGCTACCGTTTCTGCGCATACTGCTAGTGTTTCTCCTAGTACCTCTTTTACTAGTATTTCCCCTACTTTGGATGCCTCCCATCCCTTGTATCTCCACCCTTCAGACAGCCCTGGCACTATGTTAGTGGCTGGGAAGTTCAATGGTAATGGATATGGAGGTTGGCGCCGTGGAATGTTGATTGGTTTATCATGTAAAGGGAAATTAGGATTAATCAATGGTTCAATCCCTAGGCCTAGTGAAGATTCACCTCTCTTTGAACCATGGTGTAAAAGCAACAATATGGTTATCGCTTGGATCCTAAACAGTCTAGAGTCTGAAATCCGGGAAAGTGTCATTTACACGGAATCTGCAGAGAAACTATGGAAGGATATTGAGAAACGATATGGTCAACCAAACGGTACCAAAATATTTCAAATCAGAAAGGAGCTTTCTTCTATTTCTCAAGGGGCATTGAATATTGCATCTTATTTCTCCAAGATTAAGAAACTTTGGGATGAACTCAATTTTGCTATTACCTATCCAAATTGTGTTTGTGGCTGTAAAGAGGAATTTCTCAAGATAGAAGAGGATCAAAAGGTTCACCAATTTTTAATGGGCCAAAATGACAACTATTCAACTATTCGGAGAAATATCCTAATGATCAAACCTCTTCCTGACATAGACACTGTGTATTCTATGTTGATCCATGATGAAACTCAATCTGAAGTTCACTCTTCTGTGCCTTCCTTTAACTCTGAATCCGCTGCGTTTTTTACTGGTGCACAACAACCATACAATTATGCACAGAAGCCTTACACATCCTCATCTTCTACTGTGAGACCAGCTCAAAAACACTACACTCAAAAGGTGAACTTTGCTCCGAAGAAGTCACAGTCCAGACTTTTCTGTCAGCATTGTAGAGAGACTAATCACACCATTGATAGATGCTTTAAACTCCATGGGTATCCAGAGAACTACATTCCTATGTCCAAGAGAAGTGCTGCATGTGTTCAAGTCTCAGAACCTGCTCCAGCTCCTGTCATTCCACCTATTAAATCTGATTCATCCGAGAAAGGGTTTGAGTTGACAAGGGATCAGTATCAGCAACTCATTTCTCTCCTCAAGCATTCCAGTCTACCTTCTCAGGATGTTGCAGGAGCTTCTTCTTCTGCCAACTTTGCAGGTTCACTTGGTTATCCTAAGTTTCATACTTACTGTTTCTTTGCATGTCTTTTATCCAAATTGGTAGATAATCCTTGGATTATAGATTCAGGTGCTACTAATCATATGACACCTCACAAATCTCTTCTAACTCACGTTCACACTCTTTCTGTCCCCTATCTCATCACTCTTCCAAATGGCTATAAGGTTAAAGTAACATCAACTGGCTCTTTACCCTTATCTAATGGTTTGGTGCTTGATGATATTTTGCTTGTGCCCTCTTTCCACTATAATCTCATATCATTGCATAAGTTGTTGCTTCAATTTGATTGCACTGCTTACTTTTCTTCTCATGCTTGTGTCCTGCAGGGCCCTTCTCTGAAGAGGCCATTGGAACTTGGTAAACTATCCAATGGACTCTACCTGCTCAACTCTGATTCTCTCCCATCCTCCTCATCTGCTTTACATCCTGCAACTTGCGTTTCTACTTCATCTAGTTATTCTAGTTATTCTTCCTTTGTAAATACCACTGTTGCAAATAAAACTAGTATGTGTGTTGATGATATCCCTGCAGGAACCACTGTTGCTTGTACTACTGATTTCACTGTAAATACCACTTCTGGAAATAAAACTTCTACTCTTTCTATTCCTTCTGTTGCATGTCTTGGTAATTCTGCACTTGCTTTTTCTGATCCTGATCTGTTTTGGCATTTGAGGCTTGGTCATTTACCCTTTCATAAAATGAAGTCTATTCCAGCCTTAAAAGGGAAATTGTCCAACAAACAATCATTTATGTGTGAGATCTGCCCCATGGCTAGGCAACAGAGGATCCCTTTCCCTGAAAGTTCCATCAAAACCACCTCTCCTTTTCAACTAATTCATGTAGACCTCTGGGGACCTTACCACACTAACACATACAATGGGTATAAGTATTTTTTGACCATTGTCGATGACTATTCCAGGGCAACCTGGACACATCTTCTCTCTACTAAATCTAATGCCATTACCCTTATCCAGTCTTTCATCTTTCTTGTTCAAAATCAGTTTAATGCTTCTGTCAAAATACTTAGATCTGATAATACTTTTGAGCTT
Organism: Petunia secreta; assembly: GCA_029990175.1. Lineage (NCBI taxonomy): Eukaryota > Viridiplantae > Streptophyta > Magnoliopsida > Solanales > Solanaceae > Petunia > Petunia secreta. The sequence goes on from JARKIP010000061.1 coordinate 502,403, forward strand.
GGCTCCTCTAATGAGGCTTTATCTTTCTTCTCTGCGCATGGTATAGTGCATCAGACTTCTTGTCCACACACTCCTCAACAGAATGGAGTTGTGGAAAGGAAGCACAAATATTTATTGGAGACGGCAAGATCTTTACTGTTTCAATCCAAATTGCCTCTTAAATATTGGGGGGAATGCATCCTTACTGCAACTTATTTGATTAATAGGTTCCCTTCTCCCCTTTTGGGCAATAAAACTCCTTTTGAGCTACTGCATGGGATCACACCTTCCTATACTCACCTCAGGGTTTTTGGCTGCTTGTGTTATGCAGCTGTCCCACTTCCCTATAGAGACAAATTTAAATCCAGAACTGTTTCCTCTGTTTTCCTTGGCTACTGCATGACCAAGAAAGCTTACAAGTTACTGGACCTCACTAAACACACTATTTTTTTCTCTAGGGACGTTATTTTTCATGAATCTTATTTCCCTTATTCCAATTCTTCTTCTTCAGATTTATTTCCCCCTTCCACTCTTCTTCCTGATGATCATGTATCTCCTAGTTCACCTACATCACCTACTTCTTCTCCATCTCATCATATTTCATCACCTCATGTTTGTGTCCCTTTTACTCCACTTTTAAAGAAATCTACCAGAGTCACTCGTACACCTGCTTATCTGAATGACTATGTATGTTCTTCTGTCTCTGTTTCTAAGGATTCTTCTACCAATTTGGGTTCTGGCTTGCTGGAACCACAGTTTTATTACCAGGCTGCCTCTAGTCCTGCTTGGCAAGAGGCTATGATAAAGGAATTTCAGGCCTTGGAGGCGAATCACACATGGGACATTGTCCCACTCCCCCCTGGTAAGAGGCCATACCCTGCAAATGGGTTTATAAAATCAAGCAAAGGGCGGATGGAAGCATAGAAAGGTATAAAGCTAGGTTGGTAATAAGGGGGGATGCACAACAAGAAGGTGTTGACTTTACAGAAACATTTTCTCCTGTTGTTAAACTAACAACCATCAAATGTCTTCTTAGTGTTGCTGTTAAGAAACAATGGTCTATTTTTCAATTAGACGTCAACAATGCATTTTTGCATGGGGATCTCAATGAGGAGGTGTACATGCGAATTCCACCTGGTTTGGATGTTCAGCCTGTTTATCCTTGCTCCTCTCCACTGGTTTGTAAACTAAATAAGTCCCTTTATGGACTTAGACAGGCTTCAAGGCAATGGTACGCCAAATTGTCTTGTGCACTTCAATCCAGAGGCTATGTTTCCAGCAAATATGACTACTCTCTGTTTACTAAGAGGTCTGGTACTTCTCTCACTGTTGTAGCTGTCTATGTAGACGATATACTTGTTACTGGTGACAATTTGCCTGAAATAACTTCTCTGAAACAATTCTTGGATGCTCAATTCCGGATCAAAGACCTTGGTGAAGCACATTATTTCTTAGGCTTGCAGATTATTAGACATTCCCAAGGCTTGCTGGTCACTCAACATAAGTTCCTCATGGATTTACTCGCTGAATTCAACTGTTTATCTGTTCATCCTGTGGTGTCTCCTTTGGATCTTCATTTTAAGTTGTCAGCTAAGGTTGGCGACCTTCTTCCTGATGCTTCATTGTATAGAAAACTGATTGGAAAGATGAATTTTCTTCAACATACGCGCCCTGATATTTCTTATAGTGTGCAACATTTGAGTCAGTTTATGGCACACCCTCGGATTCCTCATTTTGAAGCAGCCCTTCATGTACTTAGATACTTGGCTGGTACACCTGATTTGGGTCTTTTCTTCAACAACTCCCCTTCCTTCTCCCTCCATGGCTTCTCTGATTCGGATTGGGCTAGCTGCCCCTTTTCTAGACGGTCAGTCAGTGGGTACATCTTACCTTTGGGGGGGTGTCCTATTTCTTTGAAATCCAAGAAACAGGTCACTGTTGCTCTCTCATCCGCTGAGGCTGAATATAGAGCCTTAAGACATCTTGTTGCAGAGATTATTTGGGTTATTCGATTACTTGGAGAATTTGGGGTTCATTCTCTTGCACCTGTATCGGTTTATTGTGACAATCATTCTGCTTTGCATATTGCCAAGAACCCGGTGTTTCATGAGCGAACCAAGCACATCGAGGTTGATTGTCATTTCGTTCGGGACGTGTTTCTTTCTGGTTTGATTGACTTATATGCTGTCCCAAGCTCTTCTCAGGTTGCTGATGTGCTCACCAAAGCTTTACCCGGAGTGGTTCATCGGAGTTTCTTTCCCAAGCTTGGACTGGTACCCCAATCCAGCTTGCGGGGGGGGGGGGTGTTGGACATACATCTTCAGCCCAATTGCACACATCTGATCCAACTTAATTAGTTCAGTTCTTTTATTTATTTTGTTGTACACATTAGCTAGTTAGTTGGGCTAAATGTTGGCCCATTATATAAATAGTAGGTTAGATATTTTGTAAACACACACACATCATTTTCTTCCTTGTAACAGAAAACTAACCGACTTAATAAGAAAATTCTCTCTCCAAATTGGGGCTTACAGTTTCTCTTTACTTCTCACTTTTCTCACTGGTTATTAATCGTAACACTGTGTACCAAATTGGGGAGTTGCGCCTCGAAATGGGCTAAAAGGATTAAAGCTAAAAGGACTAAGGCTGGGCTGCTGATGATGATAATATTTTTGTTGATCCGCGACTGATGAGTTAACTGGTGGAGGTGCTTCATTGCCATCAGAATCAATTAACAGGGGATTTATCACAGCCCCAGTGAAAAGAACCGAACTTGTAGACTCTTCCCTTATCATGAACAAGAAAGGATGATCAGCTATGAATATTTTTAGAGGACGTGGAGTCATAGCACAACCAAAAGTCATAGACGCAAAAGTAACAGCAGCTGCCTCAGTACCTTTCTCATCAATTTCTACAAATGCTGTCGACATATAAATCCTGTGCACTTTAATTTCCACTATCTCTGTTAGGTCTCTGCAAGACGAACTGAAAGGTAGTGTCAATCCCATTTCTCGCATTGTTTCCAACCCTCTTAGTGTGGTGAATGAGAATTTGAACTTTGGAATGTACATTGCGTCAAGCTTTCCTCCATGTAGATTGAATTTTTGTGTAAAGAAGTTTGAATCAGAGTTCACTTTCTTCAATAAGTTTGACAACCCGTCCCTTTCATTAGGAAGAAAAAAAGTACATTGAGAACTCTCTTTTATCATTCCCCTTTCGATAAGGAATTTTCACTGCCTCATAACTTTCAAACGATCCATATAAATACTTGTGACAACCAGTCATGAAGGGAACAGAAACTTTGTCTCCGTTGAGTAGGTGAAAATCTTTGTTTTTGGTGAGCCTTTCATTAAAATTGTCTGTCCATGAACCTTTAAAATATAAAGCATTTCCAAGAGAGAGCTTACTGCCCGCATTGATCAGCCCGGGCTTGAGAACCTCTGTAATAAGGCCTTTTGTTGCAGACTTAGCCCATGAATTAGCTTCTTCTATCACCTCCATCTGCATAATAATTAGTATAAGCGATATGATAGTCGATATTGCAGGTTGTTCTTCTAGGTATAATTAACACTAAGCAGAATTTTTGATGTATAAATGATTATTCTAAACTCATTGATAAACTAGGCAAACTAAGCATGAAAAAGAAGTATACGTACGGTTCGTTTAAAATCAACACTTGTTGCAGTAGCCTTGTAGAGAAATTTAGTTGTGATTCACGAACGCCCAAGTAAACGGTTTGTGTTTGGCAAATTGCTGCTGCATCTTTGGCTCCCTTTTGCATGACTTAGCTATTGAATTTGAACTGAGATGTGCCGAAGCTACAACTTTCTTTAGTAGTGCTATGCTTTAGCTTTAGGTCACCAATTTCATTGGGTTGCCCCTGCATTTTCGGTATGTCAATCGAGCCGATGGGCTAAAAAGAAAGACAAATGATTTCATCAAAGAAATTATTCCCGCGATATATTTTGAAGGACTGGAATGAAAGGACCATATATTCCATCTCTAGTGGAAGGTATGCTCGAGCGCCATTCATGGCTAACGAGAAGTAGCAATACATATAGAGGCCTTTAATCGCTTTAAAGTTTAAGGCGCTTCATATAAATAGGGCATGGAAACACTTTTCTTCTTCATGTAGTATTACTTCAGTGGACAAAATCAGTTGAGAACCTGGATTTTTAAATGATTATCCTTCCTATAAAAAAGTTAAGGTGCAATATTTTTTTATCCCTAAATTGAAACTAACCTTTTGAGTTTTAAGCTTGCAAAGTTTCTGAAAGGATTTGGCCTCACATTACCTTTCTACCAGAGTGGCATCACTGAGATGGAGGGTGGAACTGAAGCTGCAGCTATTACTGCTGCATAGACGATGGCGATGCATCTCTAGGAGGACATGGACTTGGTTGCTGACCATCCGTTTTTGTTTCTTTATAATCGACGAATCTATTGGTGTGGTGTTATTACAATCGCGAATCTAGGAAACCTTGTTATTGAAATAAATCTATTGTTACCCCTAGCATGCATATTAAAAATTCAAAAGGAGGGGGCATGAACCTAACCTCCACATCAAAGACACATATTCACAAATTATCTCCATGACTACCTTATAAGCACTTCAAAAATATGTTAAACATTCCTCTGTTAAGATCGACTCTAAAACAGCATTAGTGGAGGAAAAAGAAAAACAGAAGCTTTATACCAAGCTTTAAACCATCAAGTCTAAGTTGTAACTGTTCTTTAGAGGCTTACGCCTAAGGGTTGGTATCTGAATTTTATCTAATTTGTAGGGGCTCAAAGCTCTCTTGGGAAGCCTATGTTCTTCCAATGTTTACTGTATTACAGGGATTCCTATATAACAACCCCTCCTCTCAACATTATATACCTATAATGAGGGTTGCCTGTGGATCAACAAAGGCCAGCAGATCCTAAGTCTGAGCTCCGACTATTCATACGAGGAGCTTCCAATTCAATCTTCACCTTTCCTGAATGAAGAGCGTGTAGGAAAGATGGGTACGCAAAGTGAGTGATGGTTAAATTCTCCTCCTCAAGTTCTCTGAAGCAAGGATGCACATTACTTTAAATAGAAAATACAATGCAACGTTGGGCTATTTCCCCTACCTCACTTTCTAGGTATACGATTTTATTTACCACACTAGCTAAGGCAACTCCATTCCAACTAGAAGAAAAGATCTTAGCAGAAAATCAATTATTGTGCTTCTTGCTTGCGCGACTTTACTCCTCGTAAAGTCTCTAGACAATGAAAGAGTAACTTGCATTTGCAAAAATATGGTCTGGTTTCTCGCATGTGTCGCATCGTTTGCAATTTCGTGGTCTAAGACTATTTTGCTAATAAGAGCAATATAATAACTCAGAGAACAAGCTGAACTTAGAAAATAAAATAACCAAACGAGCATCTCATCAAGATGTTGGCAAGAATTTAACTTTTATTTGCTCACAACTATAAAAGATCAAACTGACAGTATAAAACCATCATCTAAAAGTAAAATAATCCTTTAGGTAAAACCAATCAATCCATGGCCGTACTGATCTCAATCATCAGATCCATCCAACAGGGGATTCACTACAGCCCCAGTGAAAAGCACCGAACTTGTTGTGTCTTCTCTAATCATGAACAGAAAAGGATGATCAGCTACAAATCTTCTTGGAGGTCTCTGATACAAACTACATCCCATATCATCATCCGACAAGAATGTAACAGCTGCTGCCTCGGTGCCTTTCTCGTCAATTTCTACAAATGCTTTCTGTAATATCATGGATACACATAAAGGCCCTCTATTTTCCAGTATCTCTGTTAGGTCCTGGCAAGTCTTCTCAAAAGGTAGTGTCAATCCCATTTCTTTCATTGTTGCCAACCCTTCTAGAGTGGTAAATGAGAATTTGAACTTTGGAATGTAAAATGCATCAAGGTTTTCATTCCATAGCTTGAATTTTCGCGTAAAGAAGTTTGAATCAGAGTTCACTTTCTTCAACAAGCTTGACAGTCCGTCTCTTTCATCAGGAAGAAACAAGTACATGGCAAACTCTTTTTTGTCATTCCCCTTTTCGTAAGGAATTTTCACTGCTTGATAACTTTCGAATGATCCGTATAAATACTTCTCACAACCAGTCATGAAAGGAACTGAAACCTTGGATCCATTCAGTAGATGAAAATCTTTGTTTTGGGTGAGACTTTCCTTAAAATCGTCTGTCCATGAACCTTTAAAATACAAGGCATTTGCAAGTAAGAGCGTAGTGTCATCTTTGATATGCTTGAGCTCGAGAACTTCTTCAATAAGTCCTTTTGTTGCAGACTTAGTCCATGAGTTAGCTTCGTTTACCACCTCCTCCTTCTGCACATTATTTATCATTCAATGTAATGAACAAAAAAATAGTAGCAATTGTTCAATTCTTATGTGCTTATTATTTCCATATAAGTTAACGTGTGATATAAAGGGTATGGATATGTGCTACAAAGGACTATTCAAGAATAAGTTTCCGATGTTTTGGAAATATAGACAAGGAATTAAAATAAAGCACAATGGACAGTGGAGATTCCTTGAAGAAAAGGAAATGTATAGTCCCTTATGATGATGAATAAAAGCTTAATTTGTGAAATAATTCTATCCGATCAAATCAAAATGCTTGGAAAGAGCAAGAGACTTCAATTTTTTTTTAACCAAATGTACCAGCAGGTTTCTAAATGGAATTTAACAAATTTCAATTCCTGGGAAGAGTTTAAGCCAGAAAAAGATGTTAGACCACCAATGCAATCAAAGGATTTTAACTTGCAACGATAGCCATAAATCTTCCCCTGGGGAATTAGTTTAAATTAGTTGTAGTGATTTCTAATTAGGACCATATTAACAAGCTAATCAACCCTTTTACTTTACAGATATATCAATATAATAACAGAGTAATCAAACAAATGACAAACCATTTACTCAGCACATTGGCAAAAGCTATATATACATATGAAACTTTATGAACCGAACTTATACAAATACCCTGTATTTTAACATGTTGCAACAAGTTATACTCTATTTTCCAAGTTAGTACTTAACATAAGTTGAAACAACAATATATATATTGATAATCATTCTAAATTCATTGGCTTTAAATCCAGTAAATCTGGACAAGAGAATATTGTGATGAGAAGTGCGTACCTTTCGTCGAAAATCAACATTTTTGGCATTTGTCTTGTAGACATTCTTGACTAGTTCTTGGTAACTCTTTTTGAGATGAAGTTCTTGTTGCACCCACATTCCACTTAGGAAGCACACATCAGGACCTCCATTACCCTTGCTCGTTGCAACAGCAGCCATATCCAAGAACTTTTCATTCAGATCATCTATATTTTCAACAGCAAGATATTCAAGCATCTGTTTTAGGGTAGGTCCTGTCGCTCCAGCGGCCGTCATGTTTAGTACAGCGGTGAATGACAAAGGAGACAGAACAATGTTCTTACCCTTTTGGATCTCTTTCAGCATAAGCTGAGCACTAACCTGTGCACAGAAATCTTTCTTTTCTTCTTTCTGTTTCTCCATCTTTTCATGTTTTGGTTTCTTCATCTCTTTCATTTGATCTTTCTTTTTCTTCTCAATCTTTTCTTGTTTTTGTTTCTGCATGTTTTCCTTATAGTATGGCTGAGACTTGCAAGTCTTAACCCTAATTATTGGTATAGGGTTGCAGCTTGAAAGTTTCGGTTACTCAAAAATACTGAATACATGATACTTCTGAATATCCCTGATATTTCTCTCTATGAATGATTCAAAAATATGTATCTCCCTTATTATCCTTGAACGTCCCTTGTATTTCTCTAACTGCCGTATCTCTCTCATTGACCTTTATATTATACCATAATCTCCGTAATTGAGTTCCTTTTTGGGTAGAACAAATGATTATTATTATTATTTATTACTTTTAGTTTAATTCATTTATTTTTATTCTCCAAAGTAATAGAGAAATTGACGATGATATCACACATGTATAGGAGTAGGTTTGATGAATTGGAGATCCGCTTCCGGTGTCTAATGCAATAATAAAGTGCTATCTAGAACTAAAAGTAAGTTCTATAGAGTGATTGCTAGACCATCCACGTTATATCAGTCGTACTGTTAGCCAGCTAAGAACACACATATTCAGAAGATGGGCGTCGCAGAAATAAAATGCTAAAATGGATGCGTGATATACGAGAATGGATAAGATTAAGATCGAGGTCATAGGTGACAAAGTAGGAATAGCCTATTGGTGGACAAGATATGAGAAGCGAGACTGTGATGGTTTGAACTATGGGTGTCAAACGGATATATGGGTCCAGGTTCGGGTTCTAAAATTGTAACCCCGCAGGTTTCAGGTACGGGTTTAAATTACGGATTCTTAACGGGTCGGGGTTTCGGGTAGGGAAAAAAAACCCGTATGGGTTTGGGTCTTAGCGGGTACGGGTACGGGTTCGGGTCTTAACAAATCGGGTCTGGGTCCGAGTTTTAATTTTTTTTAATAACATTATTTTAAATACTTAAAAAAAGACGAATGATAGGAAAAGCTGAAAGACTTACTTTATTTAAGATATTTGAACTATTAAAGTCTTGAACATTAAACTTCTAAATTTGAAAAGTGCAACATCAAATCTAGATAATGAAAATTCAAATTATAAATTTAAATATGCCTAATTCTTTGTGTAATTTATTCCATGTCATTTCCCTCATGCTCCGGTGTAGATGCCATTGATGGTGCTTGATCACTTAACAGAATTTCTTCAAGATTATCATCTTGTCCTAGTAAGACTATAATTCCTTAGTTTCTCGCTCCGATCTAATCCGGTCTCATAAACAAACTAAAACAGCCAAAGAATTATTATCCAAAGAGTGGTGGTATCACCTATCATTTGTCTTCCTTGCTAAATGCACTTTCTGATACAACTGTTGAAACTAGTACAACTAAAATATTTTATATAGTGAATTAATTGCCTGAATTCAAGTAACTTATTTTCTGAGGTATATATCGATGTTAATAGTTGAAGTTCTATATCATATCTGATTAATATATATTCAAATTGTTGATTTGTTATGGAATATCAAGTTTCTTTGTTAGTTAAATAAATAAACTTGTTTCTCATGAACATATTTCACTAGTAACAATATGGACACAAAACAAATTAAACCATGAGTAGAAAACTTGTGTATACCTTTCTCTTCGCATACAAGTTTTATTACTTAGTTTATTTTAACGGGTACGGGTATATCCAGTAATACCCCATAATTTTGACGGGTCTTAACGGATATGGGTATTCATTAAGAAAAAAAAAACCCGTGCGGGTAGGGGTATTTTAGGGGGTTTACGGGTTCGAGTCCGAATTTTTGCGGGTCCGGATGGGGTCGGGTTTTAATGAGTCCGGGTCCGGGTTTTGACGGGTAGACTCCTACCCGTTTGACACCCATAGTTTGAACATGTAAAAAGGAGGAGCCCGAATACGCGAGTGTGGAGGTGCGATCTATGAAAAGGTAGAGATAGACCTATAAAGAATTGTTGTTGGTGTTTAGACAAAATATGGCTCACATCCACATTATCAAGGATATGACCCTATATTGGAAAACGTGAAGGTCGAGGATTAAGGTAGAAGGTTAGATAGTAGTCGAGCATTTCTATCATATTAGCATTATTATTGTTCGTATACATACTAATTCTAGCTATCTTAATCTTCGCCTTTGTTGCTATTGGTGTTTTATGTTTATCTCGATTATCTTTTGTTTTTATGTCAGCACTTCTTTAACATAGTATAATCATCTTGTTTTTTTTTTCAAACATGTTTTCAAAAGAATTGCTTTTTAGCTAAGGAACTACTGGAACAACATCTCCATCTTGGTAGGGATAATATCTGGTATGATGTTGTTGTTGTTGTATCTCTTAGCCATCTCTCACAAATTTGCTAGGTTCTATAATAGATAACACTTACCATACTCGATGTTTATATCAAACTAGACCAACATATCATTGTTAAGTGACTTAATTGATTACTCATATAGTTGAATAAAACGAGTGTACGTAAAAATCAATGGGCTCATCTGTTGAGTTGATGTGAGGTGTAGGGTGTGAATACATAGATAACTCCTCGAAGTTGGCATCAAATACTCTCACACAAATACTCTCTATTAGAAAAATGTGACGGGAAATATTTTTCTCAAATGTTGGTGTGTTTCCAAAGAGAACAATGGCTCTCATTTTATAGTAGACCAAACTTGGGCTCCAAGCACAAATTAAAAAAAAAAAAAAAAAAAAAAAAAAAAAAAAAAAAAAAGAAAAAGACAATTGGTGAAAAATTCCTCCACCACAAATGTTATCCTTGGGCGCCAAGTATAGTTGCTAGCCAAGTATTTCCAAATAGGCTTATGCCTATTGTATGTGAGTTTCCCCATCTGTTTGTCTTACACAAGAAAACAAAGGCCATATTACAAAATATGATTTGTGTTGGCCTCAAAATGATGAAATTTAGCTAATAAGCCAACATAAGTTAACATAATACTCATGAAATTTCATTTGCATATCTACTAAGCATGTTTCTGTTAGTGTTGTAACAGCCTAGCTAGTCTTGAAAACCTTAGTATTTTGAACTCTCTATCTAGTAGTACTCCTTATGAACAAAGTGCAACTTTTATGTCCAATCTTAATGCACTACCCACTGTTGTAGTGCCTCTATCTGTGCTACCTACTTAGTTTTATTAAATAGAAGTCCACTTTACCCAATTATATCACCATTATAGCATCAAGATCGATATATATATACAGATATACTAGTGAAGGAAATTGACCGGGTACCTGAAAAAACCTCCTAGGAGGACCTTTAGAAGCAGTAGAACTAGAGGAAGACCGACTCCAAGCAACCTTTCCATTACTTGCAGCACTTATTTTGCAACCTGAAACAACCAGTTCTAAAACCCAAAGATCAGGGTTCTTCCGGCAAAGCACAAAGGCTCCAACCTCACAATGTCGTTTTGAATCGGCATTACCACCAGCACCACTTTGATGCATATCTGATGGTTAACCAAAAATAAGAGGTTACTATATTGCAGGATTCCATCCAATTTATTTAGGAATTATCACATTCAAGAATGATAGCCCCTTTCCCGAGGAGATCCGTTGAGACCTATCAATCGAACGTGAGGCCTACGGACGGACGTTCGCAGTCCTCCTCCATCTAATCTAACCCTACCTCGTTCATCCAGGAGTGACGTACCAGCGCTACTAATTGAGTGCCAGCACCTAGCTGTGCTGTCAGTAAGAAGGTAGCCGGCGCCTTTCATCCACCGATGGAAAAAATGCTCCAGTTTTCCATTCTCCACAGTAAGGATTGCCGCTTAGTCCAATCCAAGAGCAAACAAGGGACGCCCAAGATATTTAGGGAAAGGGGCCTTGTCGGCCACCGCTTGCTGACGATGGAATGCCTGTTAGAGGCAGAAACGGGGGGCCACCGGAGCTATCTGCGTCCCACGCTTCATACCTCCTCTTTCTTCTTAAGGTAAGATAAAGGGCACGGACTGTACTCGAGCTTTGGATCAATGTCCCCAGAAGCAAGGAGCAACTCTGCCTGGTATGGTAACGATTAACATATTCTTTTTTTTTTTTTTTTTGAAATTTCCAAATATAAATATTATAATCCAAGGAAACTGAAAAAGAATCATCCTTAACAGGCAAGTTAAGAGCAAGATCAGATTGAACTTGGAAAGGGACGAGAACGATTTTAAACAAGAACATAAATTGATCATAGCTTGATAAAGCCGAAGAATATTTATCAGAAGAACTTTGAGCCCTCATAGAATTGTGTATATTCTGCCATCGTAAGGATGAATTGCTACCCATTTTGTTGAACATTTCCACTGGTATAGGGACCTCCAACACTGTCTCCAACCCATCTTCCTTGTCCAAATTTGGACACAATGTTCTCATGAGTTCAATCATGCAATTAATGTCAATCACCAAAATTACAAATGTAGTTGTATGTAATAGTTGTTGGTTAAAAAAGAATCAAGAATATAACATAAAAGTAATAGGAAACATTCAGCAAATGTACATACAAGAATTAGAAAAAGTCTTGTTGCTATTTCCTACGTGGGAGTTTCGTGTGTTGAATGAATCATTTGGGTCTCTACCTTCCCTGCTGTCACAGGGGTGATTTTTGATCACTCAAACCCGCCGAGGTTTGCCCCGTGCGGCAGCAACGCACCCTTGCGAAGCTCAGCCTTCCCAACGCTTTATTTATATAATAGGATCAATTGATTGCGTTTAAGTACTAAGCTCATACATAGGCAGCAAGATAAGTAAAAGAGGAACACAACGATATACGGGAAACCAATTCCCAACCCTTATATTAACCCGAAAATACAAAGGAACGGCCAGCCATGGCCAAACATCTCCTTCCCTAAGGAGGACGTTTATTCTAAGTGTTGTCTACATTATTTTCTGTCTAAGTTGTTTACAATGAATAAAACAATCTTATATACAAAGGGGATCAGCCACAAAGGCATTACAAAAGGATAGGGACGAAATAAGACACTTGGCAGCCCACTTTCCCATGATTTCAGCCATGTCAGCCACGTTTTTAGCCATGCTTCAGCGCCCAACCGCCCGCTCATGTGCCCTGCACATGCCTTCAGCATTCAGCCTTTGTCCAGCCGACTCAGCTCATCGTTCAGCCGACTTTGCCTTGTCGTTCAGCACATTACGTCCCAATTTTGGCCAAGTGCTATGCACTACACTTAGCCAAGCCAATGCTTGCCTTGGCATCACAACTTCATATCATGACACCCCGTTGCCCACAACGTCGTTTGCCCGCTGTCTCGTTCGTTTGCCACCCGACAACCGAAGTCGTTTCAATCATTGCCCACACTTAGACAATCACAAGACACAAGGCTGCCTAGCCGTTGTGCCACCAAACATTAGACAATCAGCCCACACATGTTCTTGATCCCACCAAGCACATTAAGCCCGCACTTGTCCAACCGTTCGTCAATCATGTTGAATTTCACCCGTTCTTGCCCATGGCCGAGCCAACATGCCCAAACTCGTGCCATGGCCGAATCCCACAAAACCAAGGGTCTAACAAACCACCCACACCACCTGAATTCGACGCCCTCGTCGAACAGATTCAACAACACCCACAAACGCAATGAAACACCACAAAAGTCACAAAAACCGTTTGCTATATTTTTCCCCAATGTGCAGCATTTTTCCCATGCCTTTGCCCGTTTCCCTTGCATGTTTTATATTGTTGCAGCACCTTTGTTAAGCCCTCCAAGCCGTTCATCACAAAAAGCCCACATACGTTTGCAACTTGCAAAGAAATCACAAGCCAACAACCTTGAGTCTAGTGTCTAATTCGTTCCCAATGCAGCCCCAATTCGTGCACAACAATTTCAACACGTTTCTCCCATTTGTTCATCTTGTCTCCTTCAGTTTTGCAAGCCCAACACGTTGCTATGCTCAAAAATTGAGCAACTATGCTGATTTTTCCCGAAATCAGCCCACAAACGACAGAAAAATCACGTTTACTTACTTGTTTTGCCAATTCCAAGTATTAGACGGCCTCCCATTGAATCAAAGCCATCCCGAGCCCTCTCTTGATGTCTTGATCAGCCCGTCACACGCATCAAACAACCTGCTCGCTCTGATACCAGTTGTCACAGGGGTGATTTTTGATCACTCAAACCCGCCGAGGTTTGCCCCGTGCGGCAGCAACGCACCCTTGCGAAGCTCAGCCTTCCCAACGCTTTATTTATATAATAGGGTCAATTGATTGCGTTTAAGTACTAAGCTCATACATAGGCAGCAAGATAAGTAAAAGAGGAACACAACGATATACGGGAAACCAATTCCCAACCCTTATATTAACCCGAAAATACAAAGGAACGGCCAGCCATGGCCAAACGTCTCCTTCCCTAAGGAGGACGTTTATTCTAAGTGTTGTCTACATTATTTTCTGTCTAAGTTGTTTACAATGAATAAAACAATCTTATATACAAAGGGGATCAGCCACAAAGGCATTACAAAAGGATAGGGACGAAATAAGACACTTGGCAGCCCACTTTCCCATGATTTCAGCCATGTCAGCCACGTTTTTAGCCATGCTTCAGCGCCCAACCGCCCGCTCATGTGCCCTGCACATGCCTTCAGCATTCAGCTTTTGTCCAGCCGACTCAGCTCATCGTTCAGCCGACTTTGCCTTGTCGTTCAGCACATTACGTCCCAATTTTGGCCAAGTTCTATGCACTACACTTAGCCAAGCCAATGCTTGCCTTGGCATCACAACTTCATATCATGACACCCCGTTGCCCACAACGTCGTTTGCCCGCTGTCTCGTTCGTTTGCCACCCGACAACCGAAGTCGTTTCAATCATTGCCCACACTTAGACAATCACAAGACACAAGGCTGCCTAGCCGTTGTGCCACCAAACGTTAGACAATCAGCCCACACATGTTCTTGATCCCACCAAGCACATTAAGCCCGCACTTGTCCAACCGTTCGTCAATCATGTTGAATTTCACCCGTTCTTGCCCATGGCCGAGCCAACATGCCCAAACTCGTGCCATGGCCGAATCCCACAAAACCAAGGGTCTAACACCTGCCATAGGTCTTCCTTGGTCGTAGCAGTCGTGTTGGCGGGCAATAATACTAATTTGTGCTTAATTCGTGACTTGGTTTATGCTCTTATCCATTTTAACTACTACTACTACTAATGTATGTCTATTTCTTTCTAGATACTCTCACGTATCCTTATCTGAAACACTAATTTAGAAAGTTCAACCTTTATTGTTAAATCATTATTCCCTCCGTCCCGATTTGTTTGTAGTAGTTTGAGTTGACACAAAGTTTAATAAAGAAAGAGAGACTTTTAAAATTTGTGGTCTAAATTAAATCATAAATATTTGTGTGGTTATAAATGAGTCAAAAAGTCACTTTAGAGTTGAATTGTAGCCAAATTTAGAAATATGACAATCTGTACTAATAAGAAAAGTATGACAAACAAAGGTAGTATTAAATCACTGAAATGATAATTATATGTCACAATTTTCATTGTTCTCGGTGCACCTTAAAATTAGCACTCCTTAAAAATAATTCAAGATTAAATAAATTAAAAATATATAAATTCTTACATGCTAAGCACGGGTCCAACAATTTTAGTTCTCCAGTTATGCTGTTTAACACTCTAGGATATCTTATCGAATGCACGTGAACTTGGAAACACACCAAAAGCATACATTAATCATTCACAATAGCAATCGACCCAAGAAAATCAAATTAAAAGTCGTCTTTAACAATTTGAGAATCTTAGATTTTTGAACTTTGATCAATTTTTTGGTATTACGTGAACGTGACTATTAAAGCTGATAAGCATACTTTAGTAACAGAAGATAGGATCATTGGGAACTCTATACAGTAGAAAACCATTTGAGGATGCTCTAGACAAACTTGCAACTTCTCCAAGAGGCATATACACCTTGAGTGTCCACTGTTTGTGCTTCTTCCTTCAGCTGCGGTACATCTTTAGCCTTCCTTCCATAAACATTAACTCATTGATCCTTGGGAAGCATGACATTTAGATGTAATTGGCGTGCAGCACCAATACAATAAGCGGAAAGCATCAAAACTTTCTGAGCCACTTAAGTTTCTCACCCTTAACTGTGCATCTTTATTTGCAGCATGCTCTGTAGTATGCTAGCGCAGTTTATCTTTATGTTGTTGCATTCCTCCCTTCTAAAGCATATAAAGTATAAGTTCCTCAGTTTCTAGCTAGCATTATACCTGCTCAGTACATATGATGTATAATAAATCTGCTTAGTACATGTGAATGTTCACATGATAAATTCATCGGAAAAGGGTCAAATTTGCCCCTAAACAAATCGAAATTCAACACACTTGCTCTCTGTTACGAGTTCAGTTTGGGCATATCCTTAATGTTATTAAAACTAGGGCAAATATACCCTTTGTTTGACGGAACTTACTAATTAGACTGCTTATACACTAAGCTTGCTGATTTGTCAAATTCTTGGCCACGTGTGCGCCAACGTGGCCAATCAGATTACAATACCCCACACTAAAATTACCAAAACCTTGTTTTCTTACCCGACCCACATTGCTCTTCTCTTATACAAAGAAGAGAAACCTTTCCTCTTTAATGGAGATTGAGAATAAAATTAGGGTATTTTTTCCCCAATCAATTTATGCTTAATTCCTTAAGTCGAGTTTAGTTCAGACCATAATCTTTCTCTTTTCCATAGATTTAGTTCAATATGTCAAGTTGTTCAAGTTCATATTGTGATTCATCGAGGAGGTGTCGTTGTGGCTTAGTTGCTCGTCATTCACTGCTTTTACCACTGGGAATGCTGGTAGACGCTTCGTCAAGTGCCCAAAATCTAAGGTTGGTATCCTAAAGATTGTAAAGTTTAGATTTTTAGATTGTACGAATTCATGTTTATGTTGTCGATTTGATTATAAATGCAATTTTCACTCTTAACAAAATGAAGGATGTGGTTATTGGGAATGGAAAAATGAAATATTACCTTCTAGAGTTGCTGATTTGATACTCGGATAAAAAAAAAATTGGATGGTGTTAAGGAGGAAAGGGATAATTTGAAGAAGAAGGTGGCTTAGGTGGCTTATTTGGAAGGTATTAGCCGCAAAGGACCAATTGAAGATGATGGAACTGTTCGAAAGTTGAAAGAAAAGCTTGTTTTCCAGAAGATCATCATGTTTATGATGTTAGGTTGCATTGTTGGTTTGATTATTTCAATGGTGATGAAGTGAAGATGGCCAGTGTTTATCTATGCTTATCTGTGTTAGCCAAATTATTTTAGTGTTTAGGTGATGAACTGTTTAATTTCTGTCTAATGGTGTTTAGTTTTAGTGTTTAGGTGTAGTCTTAATTTGATGTAATGAAGATGAATATCTATGTTAAAACTGATGGATGTGTTGTTCTTAATTTGATGCAATGAAATGGTGTTTGCTATCTATGTTGATTTATGCATAAACAAGCCAAAAACAAACTTCATCTTCGTAACAACAATGTTGCATTAGTTCATAGATATAGCAAAATAATCCTTAATTAGACTAAGTCAGTTGCTACATAGTCATAGACAACATCTGATTTTACAAACTAATATAAACCGAAGCAGCCTAAAAATACTTAGAAATTGTTTGAAACATAATAAAATAGCTAAACATAGATTCATAAGTAAAATAGTACTTCACATGTCCGGTGGAGAAGACAAAATAGTGGGGTCAATATTCGCCTCAGCAAGTAATCCACGGAGCATACGCTTCATCCGTCGTATGTCCCTCCTATAGTCCTCAAAATTGGACAAACTTGTTCTCTAGTCCAATAACTTGATTTTGCACATTGTTAATATACATAGGCAGTTGATCCATATCTGCACCTAGTGCTGCAATATCTTGACGAACATACTCTATCTCTGTTGTTCTTGGCTCTCTACGATCAGTTGCAGGCGCCCTAGGAAGTCTTCTTCTTCGAGGCATATTGTGGGTTGTTGTTGCTTGCTGCTGTTAATTGATGGTTATTGATGTTTGGTGTATATGGAAGACAATCATTCACTTATATATAGGCTAGGGATTGTGCCTCTTCACTTGCACTAAGTACCTATTCACATATTTGGTGGTTAGTTGTATGGACACTATGTGCCTATTCAGTTCAAAGGTTACAATTGAAGAGGTGCGCTCATAATTCACACCCCTTCAATTTCGGCACATTCAGACCATAACTGCTGCACTTTCACACACACCAATTTAATGACAGAAACAACAATTTAATGGCATAAAACAGATGTAATAATAAATATTAACGGTAATTACATTAATCCCATAAGCTAAAGCCAAGAACCATCATATGCTAACTGTCAAAGCTGTTCAACAGCTAAGCAAACAAACCAAAAAAAAGCTGGCTACACATGCCAATCTTAAATAGTGTTTCAGTCTGCTACCAACTTAAAGACCTAATAGCTTAATTAATGTATCCAAAATACATTCCAAGTATGACACAAATATCCAAACACAAACTGAAATAAGCATCTCAAATTACATGCCAAGTTCAGCAAAAACTAATAAGACACATGCCAATATTTCAAGGCATGGAAAAGTCTTCATCTTGAAGTGCAGGTCCCCTCCTTGACTTCAATTTCTGTCTCTTCCTCAAAGCTTCAAGCACCATCTGATTAGATGTAACAGCTGCCTTACCCCTCCAAGTTACAGTATCTGGCTGAAATGGTAAATTGCTTGGTACTGCCACTCCTGTGTTTGGATCTCCAGTAAATGTGATCCTCCTCCTTCCAGTTGGTTCCCTGAACATCCTCTTCCTTTCTGCAATTCTAATTTGGGTCTCAGAAAGAACCATTGGTTTCAGGTCTGGGTCTGAAGAAGAACCCACATCAGGACCATAACTAGAATACTGTGTAGCAACTTCATAACCTTCATCCACACTCTGTATTTCCACATCTGATCCAACAGCTGAGCTTTGTGTCACAGTTTGCCTTGAACTTGAAGCTTCATGATTCACATTTTTCCTTGAACTTGAAGCCTCTCCAACAGGCTACACATGTATAAAATTCAAGTCAGTCCAATGTAATAACAAGTAGTAATAATTGAAAGCTTAAAACATTACCTTGTGACAACCCTTCCTATTGTGGTTTGGTTCACCACAGTTGCTGCAGAACATGATAGTACCCTTCCTTGATGCAACCCATGGTCCTTTTCTCAATCTTGCCTTATCTGGTTCCCTTGCTCTCTTAGTCTTTTGCTTGCCCACACTCCTTGACACTTCTGGAGGTTCCATAGCCTGAGAAGGATCAACTCTCCAGAACTTTTTCACTCTAACCGGCTGCATTTTATGCTTGTATGTCAGTGAATATGCCTCCCTACTAAGCCACCAATTCATTTGTGCTACAGGGTCTTGCTTCTTGTGTAGAAAAGCTTTTATAGCATGGGGACAGGGTATACCAGACAGGTCCCACACCCTACATGTGCATTTTTTCATTTCAAGGCATACAGTATGTCTGTCATCACCTTCTGTCACTTCATAACCATTATCACCATTGAATTCTACTTTGCAATGGTGAGCAATTGCCCTATAGTCATTGTACAACCTCATACAGTAGGGACTGAACTCACCATCCCAGGTCCTCATCTTATCTTTATTAGTTGCCAATAGCTTCATAACCTTTACCCTTATCTCTTCCAACATGTTGATGATAGGCATATACCTTGCATCCAGAATCCAGGCATTAAATGACTGTGAAATTGTTGTCAACCATCATATTTTTGCATGTTGTATCAAAATATGCCCTGTACCAAGCTTGGACAGGCCACTTTTGTAAGTCAGCAGCAGCTTTAACATTCAGTTCCCCCAGCTTTTGTAGTTGGTCTTTGAAATCCTCTTCATATGTACTCCAAGAACACCACCACATGTACTTCTTCATTTCACCACTCCTCCATCTTTTACTCCAATTGGCTTCAATGTGCCTCATACACAATCTATGATGAGCTTCAGGAAGCAACACTCTCACAGCCTTCAACAGTCCCTATGAGATAGAACAACATCAAAATAAGTTAATAAAAAGTTGACCAATTAAAAGGATTATAAGGAATGTAAAAATAAAATCAGAAACAGCACCTTTTGCATGTATGATATGAATGTCACTCCCTTTCCACTACTCAGCTCCAATGACAGCCTCAAATGTCCAATAAACCAGGTCCAGGTCCTTGTTGTTTTCCTATCTACTACTGCCTATGCAAGAGGGTAAAACTGTTGCATAGAATCTTGTCTCACTGCTACCTACAAACAACCTTTATATCTACCCCTCAGAAAAGTACCATCTAAACCAATTAGTGCTCTCAATCCTGCCCAACTCTGCTTCAGTGCCTGGAAGCAAATGTACATTCTCATGAACTTCCTTTTACCTTCCTCAAGAGCATCCGTTGAAATATTAATGTACACATCACTTCCAGGATTGGTCTGCTTTAATTCTTGGCCATAAGCATGCAATTTCCTGTAGTCATCAAGATAACTGCCTTCCAGCTTCTGTAAAGCTAAGTTCTTAGCTCTTTTCAGCTTTGAACCATTCACATTTAGATTGAGAGTAGAATCCAGATGGTTTTTCATCTCTTTTATCCTGTACTTAGGCTCTTTTTGTACCTTACTCTTAAAGTAGTAGGCTAAAGTAGTGGCATCTGCCCTGGGGTTCTTATAGCAAGGAAAACATTTATGCTCTGGTTCTAGTGTTTTAATTGCAAAACTAGAATCTCTCCCATCCTTAGAGATAAAACACACAAATGGACAGCCTTCTTCACATTTGTACCTAACCCTAGTCCTATCACTTTTCAGGACCTTGAGACCATACCCATTAGCCACAGCATACAGATTCACAACCTTTCTAGCTTCTTGAATATCCTTAAAGGTCATACCCTTTTCCAATTCTTTAAACCCATCTAATTTGTCTTTTATAACCCTTTTCTTCTGTTTTCTATAAGTTTCAAGTTCTTCAGGATCATACTTACAGTCATCAGAGTTCTCATCATCACCATCCCATTCACGAAGACTAAGTTCACATTCAGAAGCTACATTAACATCTACAGAGAATGACTCTGTATGATGTGTAATGTTTTGGGAAAAAACCCTCAAGTCAGTTGAGTCTACAACAAAGAAATTTATTACATTGAAATTTTTAGTGAATAAACATCCAAGACTCCTCATACCATCATCTCCTTCAATTATGTAATACCTATCTGAAGGTCCAGTCACCAGTAGTTGTTTAACTTGGCTAAACCCTAGATGTTCTGTGAACTCCTCACAAATATAATCATAATAAATTAAGCAGCTATCAAACCCCTCCAGCTTATGCACATAATTCTTAGTATAAACTAATTCAGGTGAAATGACTCATTCACCCCCGTAGTGGAAAACCAAGTCGACTTTGTCAATCATCTTCATCAGTTGTCACATGCAAGGAAACATATAAAATTGCAGATAAGGGACCACTACAATAAAGTAACAAATTAAAGATTCGGAAAACCCTAAGCGACAATAAAACATTACGGGACCACAACCAAACCCCACAAACCCTAGAAAGTCGCAATTTTTATCTATTTACTATATTTAAGTTTGTTTTTTAGTCATTAAAGATCAAGCAAAAAGGCACAATTTACAAACACAAACCCTAACCCTAACATACACATTTCAAGATTAAAACTAGTAAAATAGTTACATACCTTCACTATCTAACACGAAAATACTTCAGATTTCACAAATGCCTTAAGCTCGATTTTACTTCATTAGCCCTAGCCGCCAGTGACATTACGAGAGGGAAAATGTGAGGGTTAGAGGGGAAGTAAAATATAAAGTGGGCAAAAATTATGGGTCGGGGTAAAATAATGTGGGTCGGGTAATTTTAGTGTGGGGTTGTGTTCTGATTGGCCACGTTGGCGCACACATGGCCAAGTTTTTGTCAAATCAGCACGCTTAGAGTCTAATTAGTAAGTTCCGTCAAACAAAGGGTATATTTTCCCTAGTTTTAATAACGTTAAGAGTATGCCCAAATTGAACTCGTAACGGAGGGCAAATGTGTTGAATTTCGATTTGTTTAGGGGCAAATTTGACCATTTTTCGTAAATTCATTGTCATATTCGAATTTCTCCTGCTTTTCAATCATCAGGGTTGCAGAGAAACCATATTATCTTGAAGCCAACTATTCTCATTAGGATCAGATTCCCTTTTTATCTCTTTAATCTTCTTGAGCTCACATTTTGAGGTTTAAGGTTCACTCTATGTAGAAAGCAATCTTAAACATACAATGGCCTTTCCAGAAGGTCCTCTACACTACTAAGATTATATTCTTATCGGAAAGGATGCTTGTATTACATAGGTACATGATATCTTTGTGCAGATGATAACATATCCGTAACTTCAGAACTTAAAGGGACTAAGCAATAAGGGGCCTAACCTCTTATTTGTTTTTAGTCAACGCTTTCTTAAAACAAAGGTCGTCATAGCTCTATTGTTTATATCGCCCTTCTCAAGATTTCTTCTTTACATGTGAATACTAAAGATAGGCACTTATAAAGGCTATAAAATCTACATATTGCCTAACCAATCTAAAGCCACACGAATAAGCATCTTAGATACGGTTAATTCCATTGTCATCTCTCAATTGGTATGTCGAAAAATTGCAATTACTAATCCGTGAGGACATTCGAAGAGCAGCTCATAATATTGCAGCCAGGCCGGGTTAATGTACCTATGTCCTCTTTTAGCAGATTTCCAAAATGTGAGGATAGTTTTCACATATTTTAGTTACAAAGCCTAAAAGAGCAATGTTTCTTGTTCACAGCTGGACCAACATGGACCAAGTTGCATTCTAATAAAATTACCAAGTTCAACATTACAACATGCTAAATTAAATAGCTAGGAAACCACACTCTAACCGAGTTATATACTTTTATTCACATCGATGTCTAATGTAAATTAGTTGAGTTTCAGACTCAGTATTAAATTATTCAAATGAAGCGACAAAAGTGAGGTTAATTGAACAAAACAATAAAAGCAAGAAGATGTATAAATTTGTTTATCAATAACTGCAATGATCAGATTTATAATACACATGAGAAACCAATAACTTCATTAATAGCAATTCTAAGAGGTAGAGTCAAGTGCATCTTGGCAACCAGTTGAATCAGCCATTACACAAGCATTACCAAAATGGTTCCTTAGGCCACATTCTGCGGAGCTATCTGCAAAAATTTCAAGGGGAAGTCATAAATAATCCAGTAGTGAGAATGAGTAATGCTCGACTCTTTGATGCCTACAAATACAAATAAAGACAACACATGTTACTTTCAGCAAGGGAAAGAATTATCATTAGAATCTGCTTATTAACAATTTGAGTTTTGTGGACAAAGCACCGGAAAGATGGAGTTTTGTGAACACTGTGTGTTCGGGAAGCAGAAAAGAGTCAGCTTCAAATCTCCAGCAATCCACAGAACAGAAGGTACTTTGGATTACATTAATTCAGATCTTTGGGGTCCTTCCCGTATCCCGTCTAAAGGTGGTGCCAGGTTTCATTGATGATTATTCAAGGAAAGTTTGGGTTTATTTTCTGGAAAAAAAAAATGATGTTTTCCTTACTTTCAAGACAATGGAAAGTTTTAGTTGAAAAAGCAAACATGAAAACAAATTAAGCGGCTTAGAACTGAAAATGGCTTGGAATTTTGTAATGATGAGTTTAATGAGTTCTGCAAGAATGAAGGGATTGCTCAACACCGTACTGTGAGGATGTCTCCTCAACAAAATGGTGTTGCTGAAAGAATGAACAGAACTCTTCTGGAAAGGGCTCTTAGCATGATTTCAAATACCGGTTTGACAAACGGATTTTGGGCAGATTTTGGGCAGAGGCTATCTCTACAGCTTGTTATATTGTCAATCGGGCTCCTTCTGCACCTTTGAACTTTAAGACTCTAGAAGAAATGTGGTCAGGTACTCCTGCTAATTATTCTGATTTAAAAGTATTTGGGTGTCCTGCATGTGAATGAAGGAAAATTGGAACCAAGAGCTAAAAAGTGCATTTTCCTTGAATATGCATCTGGGGTGAAAGGATACCAACTCTGGTATTCTGATCCCAAGTCACCAAAATTTATAATTAGCAGAGATGCAGCCTTTGATGAATCTTCTATGTTACATTCAAGAAAAGAGTCTTCTAGTTCTTGTAATACAGATAAAGAGAAGGACACAAAGAATCGGGTGGAGCTTGAGATTGGCACGCTTTTTGAGCCTAACTCATCAACTATGGAACAAACTACTGCAGAAACTCCTGAAGTTGTTCCAGAAATTGAGGCTCCTGAAGTCGAACCAGATGATGAGGTGTATTGCATAGCCAAAAATAGACCAAGGAGACAGGTTAAGCAACCACAGAGATTTGGAGATTTTGTTGGATTTTCTTTTTCAGTTGCACAGGAAACTGAAGAAATTGGAGAACCATCAAAGTACTCGGAAGCGGTTTCGGGTGTTGATTCAACCAACTGGTTGATTGCAATGAATGAATAAATTGAGTCTCTTCACAAGAATTGTACTTGGTCTCTTGTAAAGCCGCCATCAGGAGAGAGAATCGTTGGATGCAAATGGATCTTCAAGAAAAAGGAAGGCATTCTGGGAGTTGAGGATGCAAGGTATAAAACACGGTTAGTTGCAAAGGGCTATAGTCAGGTACAAGGAATTGACTTTAATGATGTTTTCTCACCTGTTGTTAAACATAGCTCTATCCGTGTATTACTTGCTTTAGTTGCCATGTATGACTTAGAATTAGAACAGCTTGATGTTAAGACAGCTTTCTTACATGGCGAACTTGAGGAGAAATATACATGAGACAACCCGAAGGATTTGAAATTGAAGGAAAAGAAGATCATGTTTGCTTGTTGAAGAAATCTCTGTACGAATTAAAGCAGTCTCCAAGACAATGGTATAAGAGGTTTGATTCTTTTATGTTGGGTCATTGTTATTCTAGGAGCATGTATGATAGTTGTGTTTATTTCCGGAAATTGATGATGGTTCATTTGTCTATCTATTATTATATGTCGATGACATGCTCATTGCTGCCAAGGATTTAGCAGAAATTCACAATTTGAAAAGTCAGCTGAATAGTGAATTTGAGATGAAGGATTTAGGAGCAGCTAAGAAAATCCTTGGCATGGAAATCAAAAGAGATCGTGGAGCCAACAGGCTATTCTTGACCCAGAAGAATTATTTGGAGAAGGTCTTGGAGAGGTTTGGCATGAGAAATGCTAAACCAGTTAGTACCCCTCTAGCTGCTCATTTTAAGTTGTCAGCTGCTCAGTCACTGCAGTCAGAGGAAGAAGAGAGGTATATGGCACGTATGCCTTATTCTAGTGTCGTCGGCAGTTTAATGTATGCAATGGTTTGGACACGTCCTGACATTTCACAAGCAGTCAATATTGTAAGTCGTTATATGGCCAATCCTGGTAAAGAAAATTGGCAGGCTGTGAAATGGATTCTCAGATACTTACGAGGTACTTCAAATGCCTGTTTGGAGTTCGGAAGAAATGCTAACACTCTGGTTGATTTTGTAGACTCGGATTATGCATGTGATCTTGACAAAAGAAGATCATTAACAGGCTACGTATTTTGCATTGGTGGATGCGCTATCAGTTGGAAAGATACATTACAACAAGTAATAGCTTTATCTACCACCAAAGCAGACTATATGGCTCTGACAGAGGCTGTCAAAGAAGCTCTGTAGCTGAAAGGGCTATTTGCTGAATTCAGTGTACACCAAGGTGGTATTACCGTTTTCTGTGATAGTCAAAGTGCCATCCACTTGACTAAAGACCAGATGTTCATGAGAGGACAAAGCATATTGATATCAAGTATCACTTCATCAGGAAAACCATTGCGGAAAGGAAAGTCTGGTCGAAAGATCAACACCAGAGATAATGTTGCTGATATTCACAAAGCCTCTTCCAATTAATTCAAGCTCTGCATGAGCTTGATTGGTAGTTGTGAGAAATGATTTAGCCCGGTGTGGCTATTGCGGAGAAGGCGGAGCAAATTTACAGTATCAGCCAAATTTTGGTCAAGGTAGAGATTTGTGAAAATGTGGCCTTCAATTTTACCAAGTTCAATAGGCCTTGTTGGCCTTTGTCTTGCCAATAAAAGAAGACCTTGTTGGCCAATCATAATCCTTTCAATTTGTAGCCTTGTTGGCATTTCCCAACCAACCAAATTGTTTTGGTTTGGCTATAAATTCAGCCGATTGTGAGCTCTTTAGTTACTCCAAAATTGAGAGCTTCTCTTTTAATTTATCCTCTTCATTTTGTAGAGAGTATTTTGGAGAGGGTTCTCTTATGAGAAACACTTGTGTGAAATTCTTTCTGAGTGTTTTTTGAGGTTGTTCTCTAAGGGTGTTTGGGATTTATTAGAGTATTTTCTCTAATTTTGTATTCTCCATTGTTTGGGATTAATTAGAGTACTTTCTCTAATTTTGTATTCTCCATTTTGTATCCATTGATATAGTGAATTTGCTCCTTTTCTCCCGTGGATTAGGTCTTTTGAATGAACCACATATATTTTTGCGTCTCCTTTATTTGTTTTAGTTGACGTTATTATCAACTGACATTATATTTGTTATTGTCGTTGTTACGCTACTTTGTCCTATTCCGCACTATACCCGGGTCTCGATCCTAACAAATTGCAGAGCCTTCAACTTTTCCCACATGCCTTTAGCAGTGGTTTCAGATGCTACTTCACGCAAAATCTCATCAGAGAGATTTAATATAATACTTGATTTAGCCTTTTTATCAAGGCTAGCAAATTCCTCCTCCGTCATTTTTTCAAATTTATTCTCCTTTCCTTCCAATGCTACTGATAACTTCATCAGCGAGTTGATAATGACGTCAATTAAAATAAATAAATGAGGCACAAGAATTACGTGGTTCAGTCAGTGTGACCTAATCCACGGTGGAGCGGAGCAAATTCACTATATCAATGGATACAAAATGAAGAATATAAAATTAGAGAAAATACTCTAATTAATCCCAAACACCCCGAGAGAATAACCTCACGAAACACTCAGAAAGAATTTCACACAATTGTTTCCCATAAGAGAACCCCTCCAAAATACTCTCTACAAAATGAAGAGGAAAAATTAAAGGAGAAGCTCTCAATTTTGGTGTATCTAAAGAGCTCACAATCGGCTGAATTTATAGCCAAACCAAAACAATTTGGTTGGTTGGGGAAATGCCAACAAGGCCACAAATTGAAAGGATTATGATTGGCCAACAAGGTCTTCTTTTATTGGCAAGACAAAGACCAACAAGGCCTATTGAACTTGGTAAAATCAACCAATAAATATTTTTAAGTTCATATAATTTTCTATCAAATCGAAAACCGAATTCGATGAAGTGAACTTGTCATTGCAATATTTTAATTTTTATAAGTCTGATCTCAAAAGGTGCTTCTGAAAGGATGATTCTACTTGAAAACCTAGTATTATTCTTCGAAATGACGTAACCTGCTATCTAGACAAAGCTCAATCCTACTCATCTTGAATGTTCTTTATTGGCTGCTCGGTATCATAAAAAAAAAGTGTAAAAAAGAAACTACACAACTGATTGACATTAGCTAATTGATCAAAACAAAACCCCAATACTCTAAATCAAAATATATATCTAAAAATTAAAATTGAAAAAAGTAAATACCATTACTGACATACATATAGATAAAACACCAAGAATTTACCCATTGGAAAAGAAGAAACAAGTGAGAAAACCTCACCAAACCCAAATAGTTATTTGCTTCATTGAGTTAACTTCCTTGCATTCTTACTTCAATATGAGAGGTCGATGAATCGAAAATCTCACTTGTTCTTTAATAGTTTCTTGGACCAGAATAAGAGCATTACTGTCTAAGCTTTCAGCATAACTCAATCTAAGCAATGAGAATGAATTGGCAAAACATGCAGTCACTTAGTTTCTTATCAACCCACCATAGAGCAACTTAGAATTGCAAGAAATTAACGTTAACCATAGAAGGGATTCTGAATAACCTAGAATTGTAGTATTATTTTGTTAACAACCAATGGAACTCTCAATATCTGGAACCACCCAAAGAATAAGTGTCTCATCATTCAATCTCATATTCTTTTATTACAGTCTATGGGATTAAGATTTCTACTAAAGCAGACATTGGGGAATCATAACAACTACACCACACATATATTCATTACAAATAATCTCTAACAGATTAAATTGATGCACCTTATAGACGAAAGTTGTAGAAAAGAGGAGATAAAAAAAGTAAACAATTACTCAATTGTCTCAGCCATATCATCAAGCACTTTGGATGAATCAGTATTCGCAAAGCCATAGTAGTTAGAACCAATTAGATCAATGTGATATCACCAATGCACTTGGAAGAAAGAACATAAAAGGAAAACTCAACCACCTCATTGTTTCTCTTTTTCGAATCAACTCAAATAAAAACTGATCAAACTTCAAAGACTGAAGGCTCGAATTTGTTTGTATGTCAACAAAGAAGTGCAATATATATAAACTATAGATTCTTTGTCAAATATAACCGTTACCTGCGGATTCACCACACGGATCATAGTTCATACTTACTCGCAGGGAAAAGGACCCACAAGCACCAATTTTTCAGCACTCTGCAACAATGATTGGCATACAATTCATTTAACAAATTTTACCAAGAGCCAAACTCAAATTTTAACCCAAAAAGGAAAATATTTGTATATGGAAATCCAAGAAAAAGTTTGCCCTAGGAAACAAAGAGAGCAGAAAAAACATCAACAACAGCAGAAGAGCCAGAAAGTACCTTAGATTAAAGAAGCATGCAAAGGCAGAAAACTAATCTTGCGAGAGATTCAACTCAATTGAATTTCTAGAAACCCAAATTGATGCTTTAAGTTAAAATCCCAATTACATACATCTGCAAATCAAACAGAATTACAAACATTTTAGACAAGAAAAATGGGAGAAATGGAGAACACATGAGAGAGAGAGAGAGAGAGCGCGCGCGCGCGCATAGAGCTCTAGAAGACCGAACAAAGCAAAGGCTAAACACGTCACCACAAATGGAAAATCTAGGTGGGAAAAGCAATAAAAATGGTAGTATGCACATTCTTAGCACGGGCCCTAACATGTTAGGTAGTTCAAGTATGCTGATAGTTGAAATAGTGCTCCATTTGAAATAAAAAAATTTGCTTACATTGCATTTGTAATTCGGGAGAAGAGAATATGTTTATTGATGTCTTGACCGGTATATATATTGTTACAATAGAGTCTAATTATAGTAGGAGACCTAACACAATAAGGACTAGAAGTAAAAAAATGTTCTAGAATTACTATAATTCTTATTCATACTTATTTACAATTCTACAACACTCCCCTCAAGTTGGAGCATAGATATTGATCATGTCCAACTTGCCACAAAGATAATCAACTCGAGCTCCATTCAACGCCTTTGTGAGTAAATCGGCTGGCTGCTCTCCTGTCTTAACATAACCAGTGGAAATCAAGTTTTCCTCAATCTTTTCACGAATAAAATGACAATCGACCTCGATATACTTGGTTCTCTCATGATACACTGGATTCGAGGAGATATGCAAAGCAGCTTGATTGCCACACCAAAGCTTTGCCGGCATATAATGTTGTAAACCAATTTCTGTCAAAAGATGATGTATCCACATGATCTCACATGTGGATTGTGCCATATCTCTGTATTCGGACTCTGCACTCGATCGAGATACAACATGTTGTTTCTTGCTCCTCCATGATACCAAATTTCCACCAAAGAAGACACAGTATCCTGTAGTAGATCTTCGATCAACTTTAGATCTAGCCCAATCGGCATCCACAAAACCCTCTATGCGAGAATGTCCATTGTTGCCATATAACACGCCACGTCCTGGTGCTCCTTTTAAGTAACACAAGATTTGCTCTAGAGCTTCCCAATGGTTAACCGTTGGCGCATACATGAACTGACTAACCACACTAACTGCGAAAGCAATATCTGAACGGGTCACAGTGAGATAGTTTAATTTTCCAACTAATCTCCTATACCTCTCTGGATTATCAAATGGATCATCATCACCACTCGTGAGATGCACATTGGGAACCATAGGAGTACTGCAAGGCTTGTGATAAGAATCAAACGCGGAAAAAGTAAAAGATAGGTACGAGACGTAACTCGATCACTAATCCCAAGTAGCAACGGAGAACTAGTTCCGTTACACCCCGAGAGAAGGCCAAGAACACCTACGCTAGGCAACTACCCTCGAGCCAACTAGGACCTGCAAGTAGAATGATCGGGGCGGGGTTGTTGTGCAACTAGAATCCACTAGATGTAAACAAGTCCCAAACTCAAGGTTGGTTTTCATAAACCCAAAGAGTAACACTCTTCACAATATTCAATCATTCATCTAAACAAGCTCCCCCTAAAATAAGCTATACTTGGGTTTTTATAGTGTTCCCCAAGTTTACACAATGACAAAAATACCCTTACTAATAAGGTTCATTAAATAAGCCACGTAGGGCAAAACAGTAAAAGAACCATAAATCCAGCAGCTGGGAGGGGCGCCTGGGGTGTGCTGGGTCTGGGCGGGGTGCCTGGGGTTAGGCGGGGGCGCCTGGGTGAGGCCTAGGCAGGCGGGCGCCTGGGTAGGGGCGCCTAGCTGGGCGGCCCGCCTGTGCACCTTTGCACCTTCGGACAGAAACTTCTCCAGGCGGGGCGCCTGGCTGTGCTAGGCGGCCCTCCTCCTCCTTAGGCGTGAGGTCTAGAGCTGAGACCATCTGAAACACTTCCAAAGCTCTTGACTTCAAGTCCTTTGTATCTTCCATGCTTGGCATACGTTGGAAAGTGTCTTGGCTCGTTTGATCCTTATCATCCTCCCCTTCTTGAGAAGATTTCGTCCTCGAAATCAATGCATTCACGTCTATGACATCATCTCCTTGGGGTGCCCAAAGCTCTCCTCCCTTGTAACTCTTGATCATCACCTTGACATAGGTCTCTTCCAAGATCTCCCTTGCCTTAACATAGAGCTTAGAACCTACAAGCAACGACAAGCAAACAACATTTCCTACTTAGAAAGTAGGTTAGTGCAAGAAGTGTCGAAAAGCACACTCTTGTGATATAACCAAGCATCAATAACAATCATAAATATCAAGTCTTCAAAGAGAACCATAAGTACTTGGTTAAAGATCAACATGCACTCAACAAGATAATGAGCAAATAGGCTACGGGGAGATGGGGAAATGCAAGATCAAGCCACCAAAATCCCCTTGAACCTTAAGCTCAAGATCAACACACCAATCTATCCTCAAGGTGTGATCAACATGTGGAGTGGAGTGAATCAAATAGCCCAACCTACAAGTAGGATCACGCACTCCACTCCCCTTCTTTAGAGCATACTTACTCACACCAAGGGACTTCTCTTCACCTCCAATTTTATCACCTAAGCAACCCTTCTCAAAAGACAAGCTCTCAAGGAAGGTATTTATGATGGATTCTTCTTCATCATAACCCCAACAAGCAATAGGAGGGTCACTCAAAGAACCATCTACCTCACCTACATTCTCAAGCAATGGGTTGCCTAAGGAATCACACCATGGGGGTTCCATCCTACTATTCACCCTAGCCCGATACAAGTCGTTACCACTAATGAGAATGCCTTCAAATAAAGGATTGGTAAAAACATGCATCTCACTATCATGATCAAGCATAAACAAGTTATCAAGACTAGGTTCACTTGAGGAGTCATCATAGACAACATTGTCCAATTCATACAATTTGGACTCCTCAAGGGCAAGACCATCCTCACCACAACACATGGGTCCACCAAATAGAAGCATATCAATAAGGGAATGATCAACTATCTCATCTTCCCATTTGTCAAAGGTTGGTGGTGTGTTATAGCAAAGGTCACAATCATGGTCAACTAACAAATCTACACTAGGGAGGAGTTCAATGAACAATGAGCTCACATCATGGTGTGGCATAGCATCCCTTCCAACTAGTGCTTCACAAGCACACACAAGTTGACGACTAGACTCGTCACTAGTGGTATGTTCACTAGATGCATCAAAGACACCAACTAGTGTTGAGTCATCACAAGACAAGTAGCTAGTAGGCTCATGAAAAGGTGAAGTAACACTTACATTTGTAGTACTTCCTTGATCACTCACAAGGTTTGAAGTGTCATATGCAACTCTCCCTTCATGAAGCTCACATTGAGAACTTTTCTCATCTTGTCTTTCCTTCCAAGCACATGGTTGAGGCTCCAATGGCTTGTCTTCAAATGTACCTACACAAGAACTTTCACAAGAAGAAGTAGAAGATAAAGAAGGGTTAGAACAATGGGTGCTCTCACCCTCAATTTTTCCTTCCTCACCTCTCATCTCTCTCAATTTTACCTCATGGTCAAGTGTAGTTTGTGGTGACAATCCTCTCACATCACTCCTCAATTCCTCTCCTTTTTCCTCTCTTGGATTGTTACCGGTCACTCCCTCACTTCTCTCTATCTTTTTCTCTCTCAATTGAAGTGGAGTGACTCTCATTTTCATCATGCAATGGCAAGACAATGAGATTGTTTGCCTCGGGTTCAAGTACAATGGGTGACTTTGCCTTAGCCGCTTCCCCCAACTCCTTCATCCGCTTGTAGTCTTCCCTTACTTGCCTTGGAGTCAAAGGTTTAAGCACATATTTCTTCCCATCTTGCTTGACCGTGTAGGAGTTGGTCCTACCATCATGCACAACACATCTATCATATTGCCATGGTCTCTCAAACAATAGATGGCAAGCTTGCATCGGGACAACATCGAACAAGACCTTATCTTTGTAGTTCCCAATGCTAAACTCAAGCAACACTTGCTTCACCACTTTTAGTTCACCACACTCACTAAGCCATTGTAAGCGATATGGGCTTGGATGCTTTCGAGTGGGTAATTTCAATTGGGAAATCAAGGTTTAGCTTACTATGTTGGCACAACTCCCCGAATCAACAACCATTGAGCACAATTGCCCCATCACACGACATCTAGCATGAAAGAGGCTTTCTCTTTGATCATTTTCCACCTCATCTTCCATGAGAATGGTACTCAAGCTTCTCCTAACCACCAAGAACATTTGAGGACCTTCATCACCCTCTTCGGCAACCTCACATTCAACTTCCTCATCCTCCTCTACTTCCTCATTTTCGGACTCACTTTCTTGTTCATACACTAAATTGCCAACCACAACCATGGTTCGTTTTGTGGAGCATTCTTTAGCAATATGCCCAAAGCCCTTGCACTTATAACATTGAGTAGAAGTAGAAATAGGATTACTCAAGCGAGTTTTAGAAGTACCTTCCAAGTTTGGTGTAGTCTTCTCATAAGGCTTTTTCACTTCTTTGCTAGCACTTGCACTTGGAAAGTTTGCACTTGGAGTCTTCCACTCTTTTGGCTTACTTGTGGTAGTAGGAGTGTTGTTTTTGAACTGCTCTCCTTTGAGCCAAGTCTCGGCATCAATTGCGGCTTCAAACATATCTTGAAGTGTGAGATAATGATGCAACCTCAATTGAGAAGCTATACCATAGCTCAAGCTATTCTTGAAACGGATCATGGCTTCTTCTTCACCTTCGATATCCATATCCAATGCCATCCGGATCTTTTCAAATTCATCATGATACTCATGCACCGTCTTGACACCTTGTTTTAGATCATAGAGCTTCTTGAGTTGCTCTTGTCGATACCTTGGAGTTATGTACTTGATACTCATAAGCCCTTTCAACTCATCCCAAGTCACATTCAAATGCAAATTCATCCTTCTCCTAGACCTCTTCATAGACTCCCACCAAGTAGAAGCATAGGCCTCAAAGGTAGAAATAGCATAGGTACCCTTTCTCTCCTCTGTCATCTCATTGGTGTCAAACACTCTTTCCATTAGTAGTACCCATTCCATGTATGCCTTCGGATCACAAGTTCCCTTGAAGGATGGAAGATTGAGCTTGACACTATTGAGGTTGTTGTTGTTGTCACGTACCCCATAGTTAGGCTCCGGTTGGCCTTGATAATGGTCATCATGAGCAACATACTCTCTCCTCGCATTCCCTCTAGCATAGCCCATGGGTGGCCCTCGACCTCAGCTTCTACCCCTATCCATATTTCGACCCCAATGCATTTGCCTCCTAGGTTGATAAAGAACATCATAACCATAGGCTTCATCACCATACCCAGCCTCCTCCTCTTCTTGAACTTCATCAATTAGTTCAAGAGGTGGGACATTCTGCACGGATCTTCGAAGTGGAGCATTTTCTTGGGGATTGCCCAAGTTGAGGGGATCGCCCTCTTGTCGGGGATTGCCCAACCCACGCTCTTGTAGAGCTTCAACTTTGCTTTGTTCATACTTCTTGGTTAGCTCAACAAAGTGTCCGGGAGTCATAGGAGTGCTATGACTTGTGCCTTCTCCGGATTCAATTTGGACACTCGGGGTCCTCCTCTCACCGGTCTCAACTTGATTCCTCTCGACGGACTCAAGTCTCAAAGTTATGTCCTCCAACTTGGCTATAACGGTAGCCAGGAAGATTTTCATAGGATTATCTCCATCGGTTGCCATTGTACCTACAAAATCAACAAGAGTTAGTAAAACAACCTCACTCACTCCCTCACAAGTGTTTCACTCGGATCACTCGTTTAGTGGTGGTGGCTATTTCACTTGGACTTGATTACTAATAGCTTCAAGTAGTTGGACAACAATCCTCAACTCAATCAACTATTCACAAGCCAATTGTACTCCGGGGTGAGTGGAGTTGATATGACTCAATGAACTTTAAGCACTTAAAGTGAGGACTTGGATCAAAAGATTCTACGAGTCTTCTTCGAATTCTAGTCTCCTATCTAGGCACGAGTTACCTAAAAGCAATTAAAGGACTAGTACCAATTAAGTAGAACGGTTACTTAAAATAGCACTAGCTAGATGTTATGCAATCAAACAAATGGGAAAACTTATGAAAATCTACCCAAAACAACACCTTCAGCAGTCAGGTGGGGCGCCTGGATCTCAGGAGGGGCGCCCAGTGTTGCAGGCAATCAGGCAGGGCGCCTGGGTCCAATGCAGAGTCTCAGCTAGGCGGGGCGCCTGGCCTGAAGCAATGCCCAATTCGTTCCAAACTTGTTCCAAGTCGATTTTCAATCCTCAAATCTGATGTTTTCAACTTGTTTTCACAATCCAATGATACCCAAAGTTGTTTTTGATCTTCCTTAACAAAACCCAATCAAGTTTATATCCAAACAATCAATCAAATCAAGATTCAAGTCAAGAAACTCAAGAACACAAGGTTTTATCAAAAGGGTTTATCAAGGATTGTGATTCATCAAAATTTGGTGTTAGACATGTTCAAATCCCACAAAATTGGTACCAAATCGTTTGTTTTTCAGTGAAGATCAATCCACAATATCAAGCTATCATTCAAACATCCATTCAACCCAAGAATCAAGCAATAATCATCAAGAACAAGTTCATCAAGGGTTTAAGGAAAATTTGGGGTTTCAATTTTTCAAACTTCACCAATCCAAGTAATTTTGGTACCCAAAAAACGGAAATTCAACCACGATCAAGAATCTATAACACCCATATCATGAATCCAACAAACCAACAAATTACACCAAATTTTTGGATTTTCCAATTTTCAATTTTTTTTGGTGTTTTTCTTCTTTCAATAACAACAACAAGAAAACTAAAGTAGAAACTAACCTAGGCACGAAGAATCAAGGGTCGGGGGTTTGTAGAAACAAAACCCGAGCCTTGCTTTGATACCAAACTGATAAGAATCAAACGCGGAAAAAGTAAAAGATAGGAACGAGACGTAACTCGATCACTAATCCCAAGTAGCAACGGAGAACTAGTTCTGTTACACCCCGAAAGAAGGCGAAGAACACCTACGCTAGGCAACTACCCTCGAGCCAACTAGGACCCGCAAGTAGAATGATGGGGGCGGGGTTGTTGTGCAACTAGAATCCACTAGATGTAAACAAGTCCAAAACTCAAGGCTGGTTTTCATAAACCCAAAGAGTAACACTCTTCACAATATTCAATCATTCATCTAAACAAGCTCCCCCTAAAATAAGCTATACTTGGGTTTTTATAGTGTTCCCCAAGTTTACACAATGACAAAAATACCCTTAGTAATAAGGTTCATTAAATAAGCCACGTAGGGCAAAACAGTAAAAGAACCATAAATCCGGCAGCTGGGAGGGGCGCCTGAGCTGGGAGGGACGCCTGGGGTGCGCTGGGTCTGGGCGGGGCACCTGGGGTTAGGAGGGGCGCCTGGATGAGGCCTAGGCAGGCGGGCGCTGGGTAGGGGCGCCTAGCTGGGCGGCCCACACCTTTGCACCTTCTGACAGAAACTTCTCTAGGCGGGGCGCCTGGGCTAGGCGGGGCGCCTGGCTGTGCTGGGCGGCCCTCCTCCTCCTTAGGCGTGAGGCCTAGAGCTGAGACCATCCGAAACACTTCCAAAGCTCTTGACTTCAAGTCCTTTGTATCTTCCATGCTTGGCATACGTTGGAAAGTGTCTTGGCTCGTTTGATCCTTATCAGCTTGGCTGCCAACTTCCTAGTTTCTGCAAGTAGATCAAGAACATATTTTCTCTGAGATAGAAAAATCCCTTTCCTGCTCCGACAAACTTCTATACCCAAGAAATATTTTAGCTGGCCCAAGTCTTTCGTGTGAAACCGCTTATGTATGAACCGCTTAAGTGAGGAAATCCCTGCATTGTCACTTCCTGTAATGATAATGTCATCAACATATACAACAACAAGTATAACGCCAGCTAATGATCGCCTATAGAAGACTGAGTGATCACATCTACTTTTCCGCAGCCCAAACTCTCGAACAACCGCGCTAAACTTGCCAAACCAAGCTCGAGGACTCTGCTTCAAGCCATACAATGACTTCTTCAAACGACAGACTTTCCCATACTCCCCCTGAGCAACAAACCCAGGTGGTTGCTCCATATAGACTTCTTCAAAGAGATCACCATGAAGAAAGGCATTCTTGATATCCAACTGATGGAAAGGCCAACACTTAGAAGCAGTGAGAGAGATAAACAAGCAGACAGAGGTGAGTTCGGCCACCGGAGAAAAGGTGTCAGAGTAATCCACCCCATAAGTTTGAGCATAACCTTTAGCCACCAGTCCGGCCTTAAGTCTAGCCACAGAACCATCCGTATTGACTTTTACTGTAAAGACCCATTTGCAACCCACTACCTTCCTTCCTCTCGGTAAGTGCACCAAATCCCAAGTGCGATTTTCCTCAAGGGCATGTATCTCCTCAAGCATTGCATCACGCCATCCAGGATGAGATAAAGCTGTCTGAACTGTCTTGGGTACAGAGACAGAGTCTAGAGAAACAATAAATGAACTAGTCCCAGGGGACAAGTGGTCATATGAGACAAAGTTTGCAATAGAATATAAAGAGTCACATTGACGTTTACCTTTTCGAAGAGCAATGGGAATGTCAAGGTCGTCTGGAGGGAGATTGACTGGAGGGGGATCTGATGACGAAGGAGTTGGCGCAGGACATGTATCAATGGTCTTTGATCGTCTGGAGTAAACTTGGACAATAGGTGGTAAGTGACTTAGCTTCCTTTTCAGAACGGTAAAAAGCCTACAAACTTCATACATGCGAGAAACATTGCCTTTTCCCGAATATAAGAACTCCAAGTACTCCATTAATTCCTTCACATACTCACAATGATTAACTAGACCAACTACATCATTATCAATTGAGTTTGTAATTTGCAAAAGTAATCGAGCATCATCTCGCAACCAACTCTTTAAAGTAGCATTCTTTGGAGGTTCCTCATTAAGATGATCATCTTTTTCAACGCTACGCAAATAAACCCTGATCTTCCTACTCCAATCTAAGTAATTAGAGCCATTTAATTTATGCTCCGTTATTTTTGACATTGCCGGTAAAATCTCAATAATGTGAGCCTTATCCTCAGCCATGAGTGTAATAAACAGTTACACGGACCTTAAATCCCAGAGATGCAGGCCAAATAATCACTGGAAGCACAAAAAAAACCAGAACCAAAACCAAAATAGGAACAGCAGCAAAACCCTAGCAACAAATCTGAAATCAAAGGCTGCCTTCGAATCAAGGCTGTAAAATCAGAAACAAAAGGTACCAAAGTGCCGGAAATAAGGAGACGAGGAGAAGGGTGCAAGCCGTGATCGATTCCGAGGCCACACGCGCCCACACGCGTCGGCACGTGGGAGACAGTGACGGGTTGGTGGCGGCGCGTGAGAGCTACTCGCCGTCCACCCAGATGCCGGAATTGGTGATTCCGGCCGGAAATTCAGTGCGCACCTCTGCTATGGTGGAGGTGAGACAAATACTTACTCCTTAGATTAGGCCAAAATCAACCGAGTCCTTTTCTTCAACCAAGAAAAGACTCGAAAATTGTTTTGAATAATTCTTGAGCCCTAGGCTCTGATACCATGTAAATCGGGAGAAGAGAATATGTTTATTGATATCTTAACCGGTATATATACTGTTACAATAGAGTCTAATTATAGTAGGAGACCTAATACAATAAGGACTAGAAGTAAAAGAATGTTCTAGAATTACTATAATTCCTATTCTACTTATTTACAATTCTACAACACAGACATACAACAGGATACTTTTCATACAATATAAACACCGAAGAGAACATAAGAAGGCTGAAATTCTAGTGCTAGTACTAGTCATTCAACCATAATGAACCATTATAGTTATAATCCTCCACCTTCCCACCCAAAGGTAATAAATGTTCCAAACACAGCATCATAAAGTTGCTTTATATACCTTCAAAAAACACAAGCACCAGTCAACCATGGAAGTGTATAGACCTATTAGGCAAAATGTGAAACAGTGTTATGTATATGCAACTATTCATGGTATAGGTTGAAATTATGGAGGAGCTGTTTTGATGCATTAGAAAATGAAAAGATGTAGCATATTAAAAAAACTCACAGGCAATTTCGCAAAGTTACTTTACTGCTGTTGTGACCACGGAGTGCAAACTTCTCTCCACTCTTTACTCACACTTTTGTTTTTTGCAATCCCATTATCTGCTACTGCTATATAGCAGATGTATAAAGGAACTGTCAGCATGTTTCTGGAAAGATAAATCATCAGTTCGTACACGTAAACATATATAAGGTTCACTTCAATTTGCTCTCATCAAACATAAGGAAGTTTGCACTTTATATAACTTTGTGTTTCTATGTGAGTTTGTGTCAGAAGGATCATTTCAGAACACCAAGGAGCCAAGCTTATCCAAGGAACCATAGGAGAGGTCAAACAGTTGTATAGAATACCTTGGGACTAATGATCAAATCTGGCAAAAATCCAGCAATTATTTAGTCTTTAGATTTGCATGATTAAGTCACCAAAAAATACTTGAAGCCAAAATGGTAGGCACTAAGAGAGATCAAGATTCCTTTTTACCTACTCATACACTTTGGTGTGGTTCATATGACTGTACAGTAGGGGAGGAAGGGGGAGGGGGGGGGGGAACATACTCCAAAAAAGATGAAGTAGGAAGAAGTGAAGGTGAAAGCTTTGACTAATAACTCTGACCTAAAAATTTACTGTTATGTAGCCATGTTTTGCCATAACATGTTTTGTCATAACTTGTTTTGCCATAACATGTTTTGTCATAACTTGTTTTGCCATAACGGTTTTCAAATCCGTTGTCATCTCCCTTATAAATAAGCCTTAGTTTCATTCGATGGAAGACACCAACTTAGAGAGAAGTATTTCTATTTGTATTCCCCTCTTCTTTCTTAATAGAAAGTATTTTGTAAGAGAGTTTAGTTTTGGGAAACACTTGTGAGAATTTCTTTGTGAGTGTTTTTTGTGAGGTTATTCTCTTGGGGTATTTGGGATTAATTAGAGTTTATCTCTAATTTTGTACTCTCTATTTTGTATCTGTTGGTGCAGTAAAATTGTTCCTCTTCGCCCGTGGATTAGGTCTTTTGACTGAACCACGTATATTTTGTCTCTCCTTTATTTGTTTTAGTTGTCGTTATAATCAACTTTCAATATCCTTGTTATTGTCACTATAACGCTGCTTTATCGTATTCCGCACTAACCCGGGTCACGATCCTAACAAATTGGTATCAGAGCCGGATCAAACCAGGTTATTTATTAGTAGCCAAGATGACGGTAACAAAGGTTTATGTTGAGAAATTTGATCGAAGTGCAAACTTCGCAATGTGGCAACTAAAAATGGAAGCTATCCTCATTCAGGATGGTCTTGATATAGCGTTGGAAGGAAAGGAGAACAAATCTGAAAAAATGACGGAGGAGGAATTTGCTAGCCTTGATAAAAAGGCTAAATCAAGTATTATATTAAATCTCTCTGATGAGGTTTTGCGTGAAGTAGCTTCTGAAACCACTGCTAAAGGCATGTGGGAAAAATTGAAGCCCCTGTATATGAAGAGGACAGTGGAAAATAGATTATATTTAAAGCAGAAGCTTTACATGCTTCGTATGGATGAAGGTACTTCTATACTCTCACATCTTGACACATTTGATTCCATTCTTATGGATTTGAGTAATATTGAAGTTAAGATCGATGAAGAGGATCAAGCCCTTTTGTTAATATGCTCTTTACCCCAGTCATTTAAACATTTTAGAGATACTATTCTCTATGGAAAAGAAATTATCTCTTATAGAAAAATTAAATCTATGCTGAAATCAAAAGAACAGATAGATAGAGATATTACAGGGGAAAGTAGTGAAAATCAAGCTTTAGGCTTGTTTGTTAAGGGTAGATTTGATTCCAAGTCCAAATACAATAATTTTGTGTGCAATTATTGTCATCAAAAGGGTCACATTAAGTCTGGATGCTTGAAGTTGAAAAATAAAGATAAGCATAAGAAAAATCACCAGGAAAACAGTGACACCGCAGAAGCCAGTGTAGCAACTGATGAGATTGATGGATCTATATTTTTAGCAATTGAAAATTCTTCGAGATCTAACAGTGAGTGGATTTTAGATTCCGGTTGTTCCAGTCATATGTGTCCCAACAAGGACTTGTTTTCTACATATGATCCAGTTGAAGGTGGAGTTGTCCAGATGGGCAACAATGCCTTTTGTAGAGTTATTGGCAAAGGTACAGTCCGAATCAAAATGCATGATGGTGTAGTGAGAACTCTCACTAATGTTAGATATGTTCCTAAGTTGAAGAAAAATCTCATCTCTTTGGGCACCCTAGAATCTCTTGGGTGTAAATACACAGGTGAAGGTGGAGTTTTGAAAGTTTCTCGTGGTGCTCGTGTGATTATGACGGCACACAGGTCTGGTACATTGTATACTTTATTGGGATCTACTGTTACAGGTGCTGCTACAGTTTCGACATCAGAAATGTCATGATTTTGATATCACGAATTTGTGATATATGTGTTTTGAGAATGTTGTGGAGAAGGGGAGAAGTTTCATTTCATAAGCCAAAACAAGGCTAAGGTGGAGATTTGTTATGTAGCCATGTTTTGCCATAACATGTTTTGTCATAACTTGTTTTGCCATAACATGTTTTGTCATAACTTATTTTGCCATAACGGTTTTCAAATCCGTTGTCATCTCCCTTATAAATAAGCCTTAGTTTCATTCGATGGAAGACACCAACTTAGAGAGAAGTATTTCTATTTGTATTCCCCTCTTCTTTCTTAATAGAAAGTATTTTGTAAGAGAGTTTAGTTTTGGGAAACACTTGTGAGAATTTCTTTGTGAGTGTTTTTTGTGAGGTTATTCTCTTGGGGTATTTGGGATTAATTAGAGTTTATCTCTAATTTTGTACTCTCTATTTTGTATCTGTTGGTGCAGTAAAATTGTTCCTCTTCGCCCGTGGATTAGGTCTTTTGACTGAACCACGTATATTTTGTCTCTCCTTTATTTGTTTTAGTTGTCGTTATAATCAACTTTCAATATCCTTGTTATTGTCACTATAACGCTGCTTTATCGTATTCCGCACTAATCCGGGTCACGATCCTAACATTTACTCATTGTGTATTTATGACACTAATACATATGTGATTTCACTTCTGAATTGCATTGACTTGATTAAATATAGGTAATAATTAGAGAAAAAATGACTTGAAGAGTAGATACAATGTTTTCTTTCTTCCTCAAGCTCATTACCTTCAAAATCTTCACATCCAAAAGGTTAACTGATCTTTATAGCTCTGCATGTTTTCCATGGGAAATGAATTAATCAGTCAATGCTTAATCACAAACAATAGAAACTATTAATAATAAGCTAAGGACGGACGGTAAAGAATACTTGATGGATACAGGATGATCTTAACTGAATGATCCAAATGCTCGACAGCAAACACACTACCCTGAAAGTTATGGAATCTTATCAAACTTTGCCATGAATGAGCTAGTTTAACTATGAGAGGTAATATATACTTTACATATATAAGAAAATCAGAGAAACTTGTAGAAAGATTGAGACACAATGGAAACAGTAGGAACAACTCACTATCAAACCAAACATGAGGACCTATCTAATAAAAAGTGACTCTGTGGTAAATGAGCTAACAAAATCATCAAAAATCCAAGGAGGTAATTAAGCAACTGAAACGAACAGAAAAAGCAGAACTTGGATAAACATGTAAGTTTTTGTACCTACTAAAGTATATCACCGAAATGGAAATCAAAATTAAAAAAAAAAAAAGAAAAAGAAATAATCTCATTGCACCCAATATGAATTAAGCATGATAAATATATAGTAAAGGATATTTACTTAAAATGTATGATTAAAACAATACAGTTAATGTCAAGTAGTGTACCTCATACTAAGGAGTATTAAAAATTTAAAAGTAAAAAAAAAAAAAAAACTTATTATTGTACTAAAAATATGTTATTTACTGGTTGTATTTACCTCTAACTGATGTGTTTAATTATGATATTTTCAAATTTTGAAAGGTGAATTTCAAGACTGCTTGTGATTGTTTAGTAGACTTTAGTATTAAGTGAAAACGAAAAAGAAGAAAAATACATACAATTAAATCTGACAAAATGTTCACACGGTTAAGAATCAAGACTCAGTACATTACCCAGGTTACTAATATATACAAACACCACATATTTGATAAGGTGTTTGGATGTAACTTATTATAACACATTTTGGTCGATATATTCAATTTGTCCATCATCCATGAATGAATTTAGGTTGATCCCTATTCGTTATTAGCTATCCACCTCATCTTTAAATCATGTTGCATATATTATTGATTAAATTCTTTTCTTCCCGGACAAAAACAAATAAAGTATTAAATTCCAAAATATAACAAAGTAGCAATGCAACAGTAGCATCTTCACTGTCTCATATTTTCTTCACTGCCTCCTCCTTCACCACCGTAGAGGAAATTTTACAAATCAAGCCATGATTTCATTGTGGTATAAATCGAATACCATTTATAAAATACAACTTTTGAGGATAGTAAAACGGGAAAAAAAGGAATATCACAGAAAAAGTAAAAATATAATTGTTGTTGAAAAAAAAATGAGATGAAGTTGTCCCAGCATATATACTTACCAGATGGCCAAGCAGAGGTACTTCAGAACATAGTAGGACTTTACGCATATTAAGATGTATACGCAAAATGGATATGATATATCAAACATGTTAATGAATAAATAAATTGAATGTAAATAACCATTATGAGATATACTCACAACCAACAATTCAATGTCTTTCATTATTAAATAATTTCATACACATATTTCAGCTCATCAGTGACGTAGCAGCTGATTTGGCAACTTTTATGCAAATATTAGTTAGCATTCATTAGGCGGGAAATTCGATTATGCCTTGTATTTGAATATTTTGATTTGGAGTGATGAAACATGTGATCCTAGTAAGGGGTGGATCCAGGATTCAGAGTTATGGGGTGCCACTTTTTCGCCTACCTTTAGGCACAAAGACGAAATAAAAAAGGCGAGCCGAGTCGGGTCGGATTGGATTTTTTAAGTTCGAATTAAACTTTTTATTTGCAAAGACAAATAAATTAGGTTTGATTTAATATTATTTTTTACACTTTTTTTAAAAATTTTGTGTTATGGAAGAATATTACAAAAAAATATTCATGAAAGAAAACCCTCATTCAAAAATTTACTTGAAAGTAACTTAATTACTATATACTTTTTCTTTTGACGAGTTTAATTTACCTTCAATAATCTGAAGTTAATTTCGTCATTTGTTGTCAAGTTTCATAAAGAAAACCTTAAATTTTAATTTATGAAAACTAATTACTCAAAATATTTATATTAGTAAAACCATTTAATTATTTAAAAGCCAATAGAAGATTACTCAAATTATTCTTCAATATATATAAATTAACTTGCATAATTAAAAAGAGAGTAGCTATATATTAATTAAATTTAAATTTATAGTATTTAACAAAAAAAAGTTGTCAATGAAATAAGGTATAATAATAGTAAAATATAAAAGAAAAACAATAATAGAGAGAGAAAGAACAAAAAGAAAAGGAGGGGATACTACAGCAGTTAAGGGGACAGAAGAAAAAG
This sequence comes from Petunia secreta, assembly GCA_029990175.1. Lineage (NCBI taxonomy): Eukaryota > Viridiplantae > Streptophyta > Magnoliopsida > Solanales > Solanaceae > Petunia > Petunia secreta. The sequence goes on from JARKIP010000061.1 coordinate 546,520, forward strand.
GAAAAGAAAAGGAAGAGAGGACGGTACCTACTTGCCCCTGGCCATCAAGGATGTCCTGCACACTCAATACTACTGGCACCACATCACCTTTTGTGACGGTGGGTGCCATTACTAATATTTGTAGTATTTCTACTCTGACTATACTTATATATACACAGTATCCGTCGAAGTTACCGGGTGTCATGGCACCCCCTCCATCGTACATAAATCCGCCCCTGATCCTAGGTACTATAAATAGGTGTTGTATGATACTTTCAATTCATTCAAGCATGATAATATAGTGAACTCTCTCTCAATCTCCTCTCTCTTCTGTCTTCTCCTCATCTGATTCTCTTTTTCCGCTCCCCTTTTCTCTTTATTTCTGCCCAATTAATTTCACTTGATAACTTTTTGGTATCAATTGGTATCAGAGTATCGATCCTAGGTCTACAAAATGCCTCCTAACCACGACACTGGTAAGGATTCAGAAGCTGTAATTCCAGTTGAATTACAAGAGCAATTCGAAGACCTAGCTGCTCAACAAATGGAATTACGGGGAGTGTTAGATAAAAAAACAACAGGAACTACAGAGTGATATGGATCGTAGACATGCAGATCTACTGGCGATGGTGAATGCTCTTAAAAACTCTATCGATTGATTACAGCTGCAGAATCAGTGCAAAACAACCAGCTCAACTCCTGATCCTGGTAATGAAGTTATGTCACAGCCGGGTCAAGGTATTCTAGGATCTACTCCTTATGATTCCAATCATGTTTCTAGCTTGCCTTTTTCGAGGTTTAATGGGGAAAATTTGAAGAACTGGCTGTATTGAATTGAATAATATTTTTCTGTTGATGAAACTCCACTAGAACATCGGATTAAATTAGTTGCTATGCATTTGGATGATGATGTACTTGTCTGGCATCAGTCCTATTTGAAATGTAGAAATGCTGCTGGGTTACCTGCTTGGAGTGAATACATAAATACTTTAACTGAATCCTTCACAAGTGATTACTCTAGGCTTATAATTGAGCTGAAGAAGCTAAGACAAACTGGTACTGTTAGGGAATTTCAACTGGCCTTTGAGAGGTTGTTGGTGCACTGCAATCTAACTACTGACCAAGCAATTGAGTGCTTCCTGGAGGACTTTAGGAGGAACTAGTGAATCCTATATTGATGCATGACCCTGTAACCTTACCCTAAACCTATAGGTTGGCCAGGTTGGCTGAAGGAACCTTATCATCCACTGCTAGATCTCAGAAGCCTAATTCCTATACGACTCCTTCCCCCTTACCTTATAGAAAACCTTCATATGAAGTGCCTTTACACTAAACCAACTGTACTTTTACCTGCTCCCAAACAAACTCCCCCAGCTGCTAATCCAGATACTCTCTCTAAAAACAGACGCATTGTATCACCAGCTTAAATACAAGCCATGAGAGCTCGAGGACAACACTATTTTTGTGATGAGAAGTATGTGATAGGACACAGATGTAACTTGCCAAAGCAGGTGTTTGTGTTAGAGCTGGATTCTGAACTACTGGATCAGGATGACTTACCGGTGGATCAGGAAATGTTTCTCCTGAAGTCGAGGTCAATATGGTGGAGGAAGATACTCCAGTGCTGTCATTGTTTGCTTTGAATGGACTCTGGGGAGCCCAAACTATTCAGGTTACAGGATATAGTGATAAAAAAAACCCTGCACATCTTGCTGGATGGGGGAAGTTCTCATAATTTCATTAACATTGTCTCAGTTCAGAAGTTAGGTTGTCGGGTGACACCTATTAAAGTTAGTCCAGCTCTTTTGGGTAATAACACTGCAGAAAATACATCTGGTATGGTGAGGAACTTTGAGTGGGTGATCCAAGGAGTGACTTATGATTCTGATCTGATTATTTTTCCAGTGGGAAAATATGATTTAGTTTTGGGTGCTTTATTGATGAAGTCCCTGGGACTAGTTCCTTTTTACTTTGAGCACCTAACTATGTCTTACACTAAGCAAGGGGAAAAGCATATCATACAGGGTAAACTTACTTCTTGTAAAACTATTCAGTCCAAGTCCTTAAAAACATGGAAGAGGTGGAACAAATGTTCATGCTTCAGTATATTCTACCTGTGGAGGAAGACTTACAAGCTTGCCAACTCTTTTCATTGCAACTCTTTGCCTCAGCTCCTTTATCAGATGATCTTGCTTCTCTACTGCATACATATCAGCACCTCTTCTCTGAGAAAACTGCATTGCCTCCTTCCTGATGCTCATTTGATCATAGAATTCCACTGAAATCATATGCTAAACCTGTTAACATCAGGCCCTATAGATATTCTGTATGAAGAAGGATATTATAGAAAAACTGGTACAGGATATGTAACTTAAGGGGTGATTCAGTACAGCCACAGTCCTTTTGCTTCTCTAGTAGTCTTAGTAAGTAAGAATGATGGTACTTGTAGGCTTTATGTTGATTATAGGAGCTCAATCATTCAATTATCAAGGAAAAATTTCCCATTTCAGTCATTAATGGCCTGCTAGATGAGTAAGGGGGAGCAACAATCTTTTCCAAAATAAACTTGAGGTTAGGTTACCATCAAATCAACATGAATACTACAGATATCTCTAAAACAGCTTTCAGGACACACATGGGGCATTATGAGTATCTAGTGATGCCATTTGGCCTCACTTATGCCCCATCCACCTTTCAGGGGTTGATGAATCACTTGTTTCAGCCTCTTCTCAGAAAGTTTGTCTTGGTCTTTTTTGATGATATCTTGATTTACAGTGATTCCATGCCTTCTCATTTAGTTCATCTCCAAACTGTTTTTGATATTATGCTGGAAAATCACCTTTATGCCAAAGAATCTAAGTGTATGTTTGGGGTTGCTGAGGTGGAGTATCTTGGGCACTTTATTTCTGCTCAAGGTGTCTTTACTGACCCTAAGAAAAACTAGGCTGTTAAAGGTTGGCCCACCCCTACTACAGTTAAACAGTTGAGGGGATTCTTGGGCTTAGCTGGTTATTACAGAAAATTCATCAAGGGGTATGGTCTCATTAATAGGCCTTTAACTGACCTCTTAAAGAAAGATGGTTTTTGCTGGAATGAAGCTGCAGATCAAGCTTTTTCTGCTCTTAAACAGGCTCTTACTTCTGCTCTTGTATTGGCCTTGCCTAACTATTCTGAGCCATTTGTTGTGGAAACTGATGCCAGTGGGACTGGTATTGGTGCAGTACTTATGCATAAGGACCATCCTATTGCTTTTATTAGCAAGGGTTTAGCTCCTCGACATGCTGAACTATCTGTGTATGAAAGGGAGTTGTTGGCACTGGTCTTTGCTATCGCTAAATGGTCTCATTACCTTCTTGGTCAACATGTCATTGTTAAAAATGACCAAAAGGCCTTGAAGTTTTTTCTGGAACAAAAATTACACACCGACTCTCAGCTTAGGTGTCTCGCTAAGCTTCTTCCTTTTGATTTTGAAATTCAATACAAGAAGGGTAAAGAAAATGTGGCTGCTGATTCACTCTCTAGGATACATGGTGATGAGCTCTTTGCCATGATCATGATTAACACTCACTCTGAATTATGGGACAACATTAGGCACAGCTGGAAACAAGATGCTGAACTCCAAGCTTTGATCAACCAGTTGCATTCCACTCCTCATAAGCACTATACATGGATTAATAATTAACTTAGGAGGAAGGATAAGTTGGCTATTGGTAATGACACTTCCCTCAGGATTAAATTGATCTTATTGTGGCATGATACACCCTCTGGAGGCCATTCAGGTATTGATGTTACCACTAGGAAGTTGATGACATATTTCTATTAGAAGGGCATCAGGTAAGACATTTTGCAGTATATCCAAAAGTGTGTGACTTGCCAGAGAAACAAGTATGATACAGCTGCTTCTCCTGGGTACCTGCAGCCTCTCCCTATTCCTGCTCTACCTTGGTCAGACATTAACATGGATTTTATCGAGGGCTTGCCTAAGTACAGAGGCAAAACAGTTATTTGGGTGATCATTGACAGGTTTACTAAATATAGTCACTTCATTGGGATATCTCACCCTTATACTGTTCAGTCCTTGGCTACTCTTTTCATGGATACTATTCTCAAACTTCATGGACCTCTTGTTACCATTACTAGTGATAGGGACCCTATCTTCATTAGTTCCTTTTGGCAAGCAGTGCTCTCACTTTAAGGTATCCAGATCCAGACATCTTCAGCTTATCATCCCCAAACTGGTGGTCAATCTGAAGTGTTGAACAGATGTTTGGAAACTTATTTGAGGTGTTTTTGCACTAATTCTCCCCATGATCGGTTCAATTTCCTTCCCATAGCAGAATGGTGGTATAATTCCACCTATCATTCTGCTATCCACACCACCCCTTTTGAGTTGCTCTTGGTTATCCTCCTCATACTCATCTCCCTTACCTGCCTGGTTCCACTGATATTTCTGAAGTTGACAATATTTTGCTCGAAAGGAAATTTAAATTTCAGCTTGCTCAGTTCCATTTTGTACGAGATCAGTAGCGGATGCAAACTCTTGCAAATTCCCATAGAATTGATAGATTTTTTTCTGTATGGGATTGGGTTTATATTAAATTTCAACCTTATCGCCAGCTCACTCTCTCTCATTCTCACTTCCACAAGCTCACCTCTAAATACTTTGGTCCTTATCCGATCATGGAAGAGTTGGTGTTGTGGCATATAAACTTCTCCTTCCTCCAGAGTTCAAGATTCACCCTACTTTCCTCATTTCTCAGCTCAAGTTATGTCCTTCTTTACCTACTGAGATTATTCATCCTCCGGCCACTGATCTTCATAGCCCCTTTTGCCCTCAACCTGCTGCTGTTCTGGCTCGTCGACTTGTGAAGAAGGGTAACAAAGCTGTCACACAATGCTTGGTCAAATGGTGTGAACTAGATACTTCCTTTGCTACCTGGGAGTTTGCTAATGAGTTGAAGGCTTGCTTCCCTCATTTCATCCTTGAGGACAAGGGTGCTCTTCCACAGGGGGTATTGATACACATATTCCAGCTCATCAATGACATAGCAGCTGATTTGGCAACTTTTATGCAAATATTAGTTAGCATTCATTAGGCGGGAAATTCGGTTATACCTTGTATTTGAATATTTTGATGTGATGTGATGAAACATGTGATCCTAGCTAGTATAAATAGGTGTTGTATGTTACTTTCAATTCATTCAAGCATGATAATATAGTGAATTCTCTCTCAATCTCCTCTCTCTTCTGTCTTCTCCTAATCTGATTCTCTTTTGCCCTCTGCTCTTCTCCCATTTTCTCTTTATTTCTGCCCAATTCATTTCACTTGATACCTTTTTGGTATCATAATTATGGGTTGGCCAGCGTGTTGTAAGGATTAAAATATCCAAAGTGATGTATGAATATCACAAGTATGTATCGAATCACATAATTCTGATAAATATCCATATAAGAGAGTAAGTGAATTAATGAATAGATATCACGGAAATGGGCCAAAAGACCATCTACATAGCAATTGCATTTGACATATATGGTACATGTATACGTATTATCAATTGCAACTATTCAAATTCTTCATTTAAATACAGTTAAGAGAGAGTATTTGGTTAATGTACCCATTAAAGAAGGAATAATTATTTATGCAACTCTTCAAAGTCTGCACTTTCATATTTACGAGAAATATTTAATATACCCATTTATGAACAATATTACTTTTGTACCAAATAATTCATGACTTTTTATTTAAATATAAATTAATTTTTGAGTGCAAAAAATTATAGGTAGCAGTTTTTAATTGAAGGGCAAAATGGTCATTTATTTTTTATTTAAGGGATAGGCTCTTTTAGAATAGTATAATATGATATATATATATATATATATATATATATAGACACACACACACACACACACACACCAAGATCCCGGAAGCGAACCCCCCGGAAGCGAACCCCCTAAATAAAAGGGAAGAAATAAAGGAAAATAAAGACAGGAAGCAAGTGCAGATTAATTAATTAATTAAGTTAGTAATTAGGTGGCAGTGCCAACCATATATAATATGTAATGCAAAAAAAAAAAAAAAAATTAAATATGCAATGCAGTAAGTAAATCAGGTGGTAAGACCGACCATATGCATGAAATTCACAGTATAATTATCAGAGATAAATTTAATATAAAAAGATTATATTAAACTTGAAAATATTACAAAGCTAGAGGGATAGAACTCTAACCAATTCTAGATAGAGAGGGAGGATATTGTGAATGATGTAGTAGAAGTGGTGTGTGTTTTTACAAGTGATAGTGGGGGGTATTTATAGCAAAAAATACATGAAATATCTTGCTAATGCTTGTTGATGTCATGGATGATGTCAACTCTTTCTAATGCTTGTTGATGTAATGGATGATTTCAACTTTATCTTGCTAATGCTTGCTGAGTTCATGGATGATGTCAGCTTTAGTTGATGTCATGTTTTGTCATGCTGATGTAATAATTGTGTGCATAAAATGATGACACCTTGATGTCATACTTGCGCATTTTGATTATTCCTCTGCTAAGTCATAATCGGGGTCTTCTTCTTTGTCTTCTTCTTCTTCTTCGTCTTCTTCTTCTTCTTCTTCTTAAGATGGTTGAGACTTCTTGCTGGAGGATCCAGCTTTAAGTTGTTGCAGGATTAATTCTGTTTGTTCAATGAAATCTCCTTTATTGCTAGAGTTGGCTAACTGTGCAGCTGCTATTGATTTTTGTTGAAAAAATGAGTATTGGGCAGCATCTGTTGGAGACAAATACTTTGGATTCTCTAGGAACCATTTTTCTAAAGCCGGAACATAGGCTTCGGAAGGATTCCAGTTCTTGTACCATTTGGTGTGACCTTGAAGGGCTAACCATGGTAATCCTTTGTGTCCCTCTGGCTTATGAAAAGAAATTTTTTGGGAATAGATCCACGGAAGGTGAAATCTATGGAAAATTGGAGTAGCACAGGTATCTGTTGTTGACTAAAGAACCTAGTACCGAAGTATTCATATCCTTCTTTAACTAAAGGGGGAAGGATTTTAATTTTGTGTCCATATACAGGCCACCATTGATGTATGAACCACTGAGGAAATTCAGAGACTAATTGTTTACCCCAAAGGATAAACCAAGAGTGTTTTCCTAAGTGATTTTGAAAAGTGAAGGCGTTCATCCAGGCAGCCTTGTAGTCGTAATAATTAAAATATTGAGGTTGAAAAGGTTGGGAAATTTTTTTATATTTGGTTGGATGTGTCCCCCATTCTTTCGGCGAGATTATTTTATTAATCTACACCGTTGTATGGGTAACATATCCCTGCGTCAGCTTATCCTTGTAGGGTTTGAATAAGCAAGATTTGGTATCCGCAAGGATAAATTCATAAAATTTCTGAGTATGGTCAGGAGTTTCTTGTATGAAATTTGCTGATGAGCTAAGCATTTGACTAGCTACTTCTTGAGGGTTTGAATTCCAAAATTCTTTGGGTAAGAGGATAGACATTGTCATTTTTAAAGTAGGTTGGTTCCTCAGGGGAGGAACTTTTGAATGAAGAAATTGGTTGTGGCACTGGTGAAGAAAGTGCATGTTTGGGTGCTGAATACACCGTGCTTGTGCTCTGTGTGTTGGGGCTTTTGGCCGCCACTGGTGTCTGTGTGGTGCTTTTAGCAGCCACAGAGGAAGAAGAAGATGCGTGGCCTGAGGCCGCCACAGTGGAACATAAATTTTTAAATACAATAAATTATTTTCTTATTTTAGGATCACTTATGGTTGCTTTAATTCCCATAAGCTTACACCAATTTAAGAAGTTTGTATCTGACCAGGAGTCAGATGATGTTTGTGCAAGTTGATTTTCATCTTCTTCAACTAAATCTGCCCATTTTTTCGGGCTTTCAATTGAAATTGGTTCTGCCTTTTCCAGGAGATATGATGAGTGTATTCCCTTCATAGCATAGTCTGCTGGAGTTTGATATCTTGGTTGATTTGGGTCAGCCACATCCTTTGAAAGTTGCTTGGAGGCAACTGAAATTGTTTGTTGTTGAGAGACAGCTTTATCTTGTTTGTTTTCCTCCGGAGGAGGAAGTGCTGGGAATTCTTCCTTCTTTTTTCTGGGCATGTTATCTTCCCTGCAAGAATTCTCGAGTGAGAAAATCTAGAATAGAGTTTGAGCTCCCTTTGATATATTCTATATCAAAATCAAAAATAGATAAAATAGCTTGTCATCTGGCAAATATATGTTTTGATGCAAGGTTTTGTATATCTTTTTGTAAAGCAGATTTTGCAGCTTTGCAATCAATTCTCAAAAGGAATTTTTGGTTTACTAAATCAGCTTGAAATTTAGAAATGCATAAAACAATTTCTAAATTTTTTTTTAATTGTAGGATAATTTTGTTGAGCATTATTCCAATGCTTTGATGCAAATGCAATGATATATTCTTTGCCATCTTTCTTTTGTTTTAATATGCTACCATAACCAATGTCTGATGCATCTGTTTCAACAATTTTGAATGCAAAAGGATCAGGGAGAGATAAACAAGGAAGATGTTTAACTTTTAATTTTATTTGCTGGACAACGGTGGTATAAACATTAGTCCATGGAGGAGGAGGCTTTTTCAGTCTATTATGGAGAGGTTTTAGCAAATTGCTAATGCCTGGAATAAAATCAGATACATAATTAACACAACCTAAAAATCTTTGAAGCTGAGTTTTATCTAAGATTTGATCAGGGAACTTATCAGCAAACTGAATTGATCTCTGGATGGGGACAATAGTTCCTTGTTGGATATTGTGACCTAAAAATCGTATATTAATTTGAAAAAGACTATACTTAGTTTTTGAAAGAACTAAGCCATTTTCTTTAATGGTATTAAAGAATATTCTCAGATGTTTAAAATGTTGATCGATGCTAGTAGAAAATACTAAGACATCATCAATGTAAACGATAATAAATTTTGAAAAATGATTAAAAACGTCATTCATAATTCTTTGAAATTCTGAAGGAGCATTTTTTAATCCGAATGGCATTACATTCCATTCGTATTGCCCAAATGGAACAGTAAAAGTAGTTTTATATCGATCTCTTGGATCAATTTGAATTTGCCAAAAACCTGATTTTAAATCAAATTTTGAAAAAATAGTAGCAGCGTAAAGCCGTTGAAGTAATTTTTTTTTGTTTGGGATAGGGTATCTAATCCAACGAAGAGCTGTATTCAAAGGTTTGTAATTAATGACTAAACGAGGGACACCTCATTCAATTTCTGAGTTTTTATTAACATAAAAAGCAGCACAACTCCAAGAGGATTTACTGGGAGAGATGATGTGTTTATCAAGAAGATCTTTGATCTCACTTTGGCAATGGATTGTTAACTCGTGATTCATCTGGATAGGACGAGCTTTAGTGGGAATGGTTTTTTCATCGAAGTCAGGTTCATAAGGAAGTCTGACTATGTGTTCTTTCGATTCCAAAAAGCTGTTGATGTAGCCTTTGAAATGCTACTTCTTCTTTGAGGAAATTGATTTGGGGTTCCTTATGTTTCAAAGTAGACAAGACCTTTTTGATAGGAGGTTTATCAAAAGGGAGGAGGATCTTATTTCCTATGCACTCAATTTGAATGCCTTGGTTAGTGACCATACAAGGCATGATTTTTTGGATAAAAGGGGTGCCTAATATGACTGAGTTAGTAAGGTCTTTTACTAACAAAAAAGAAGTTGAGACTGACAAAGAAGAATTTTTCAAGGAAGTTCTTACTTCAACATCAGAGAGTTTGAAGCTAATTCCTAATTTTTTGCCATTGGCTGCTCTAAGGGCTTCTTTGGTTTTCTCAAAGTATTTTTTTGGGATGAGTCCTTCTTGTATACAATTGAGATCAGCACCTGTATCAAATAACGCGACAATATCTAAAGTGAAGGATTTATTGATAACTAGGGTAACCCTAATATGCCATTTCTGGATGGAAAGTCTAGAGAGGTAGTTGATGAAATCTTCCTGATCAACTGGTTTGGTTTCTGTTTGTCTAGGCTGTTCAGGCTGGGTAGAAAGTTGTTGGAGAACAAGGCGATCTATATCTTGTTTTGCTCTAATTTCACGAATTTCTTCCTTGAGGAGTGCTATCTCTGTTTGTAGATCCTGGATAGTTATGGTCTTGGGTTTCTGTGAAGGAAACCTATTGAGAATGTCAGTAATATTGTAAGTATTAGCTATTTGAGGGTGATTTGGAAAGGTACTTGAAGATATGGAAGGCTTATCTATGGTTCGTTTGAACTGCTCTAGATAATGTTTCTTTTGGTCAGAATTATCAAGATTACTAATAAGCTCAAGGAGGAGATCTTGTTCTTTAGAGAGAACATTAATCTCGGGTTGGCTATTTTGGTCTTCTTGGCTAGATTCGGACAGAGATGATTGTAACATCATCATCTTCAAGTTGGTTGAATTGTTGTTCAAGTTCATTATCAGCAATATCAGAAGCATCACTATCTTCTAGTAGGATTTGTTCTATTTGGTTAAGAATAGACTCATCTAGTTCAAGGTTTCTAACTTTGTTAGCTAATTTGCAGTATTTGGCGATATGTCCAGTTTTGTTACATCTGTAACATCTGTCAGAATTTGGAGATTTGAAACCTGGTGCTTTAGGTTTATTGGGTAGAGCTGGTAGAGCTTTGTTTTTAGAGTAGGAAGGCTTTGTTTTTCTGTACTTGGGTGCAGAAGGTCTATCTCTTAGGACGGCCTCCTTATCTTTAGCCTTTCGTCTTTTATGAGGCTTTTTCCCAGAAGGAGGGATACCAAATTGTTCATAGAAACTTCCTAAATCTCTCCGAGTTTGAGCTCTATCTTTGGCTAATTGTCTCAATATCTTATCTTGTCGACAGATTTTGAGAGCAACTTGTTGAATGAGACTGGTAAGTTGACCATAGGTGATTTGTTCATAAGGAATAATATCACCAGTGTATTGACTTTGGAGTTCCTCTTTGAATAAATCTCTAAGGGACTTAGGCAGGCCATCTAGGAATTTTTCTTTTCAATATGGGAGGTTTCCATCTGGTTTTTCATATATCCTGGTAAGAAAGGAATCTTTATACCACCTAAAATCAGAGAGGGTTTTACACTTAAGATTGTTAAATATTTCAGAAGATCTTTCTCTGAAAATACCTGGACTACCTATGAAAGTTTTGATAATGGTGTAAATTAGGGTGCTAGTTGAATCAGGAATAGTTTGGCCATCTTTCAGGATTGGTTCCCCTGTTGGATCAATTCTAACGCTGTAAAATGTTGGGGGACACATCCAACCAAATATAATTAAATTTCCCAACCTTTTCGACCTCAATATTTTAATTATTACGACTACAAGGTTGCCTGGATGAACGCCTTTACTTTTCAAAATCACCTAGGAAAACACTATTGGTTTATCCTTTGGGGTAAACAGTTAGTCTCTGAATTTCCTCAGTGGTTCATACATCAATGGTGGCCTGTATATGGACACAAAATTGAAATCCTTCCCCCTTTAGTTAAAGAAGGATATGAATACTTCAGTACTAGGTTCTTTAGTCAACAACAGATACCTGTGCTACTCCAATTTTCCCATAGATTTCACCTTCCGTGGATCTATTCCCAAAAATTTTCTTTTCATAAGCCAGAGGGACACAAAGGACTACCATGGTTAGCCCTTCAAGGTCACACCAAATGGTACAAGAACTGGAATCCTTCCGAAGCCTATGTTCCGGCTTTAGAAAAATGGTTCCTAGAGAATCCTAAGTATTTGTCTCCAACAGATGCTGCCCAATACTCATTTTTTCAACAAAAATCAATAGCAACTGCACAGTTAGCCAGCTCTAGCAATAAAGGAGATTTCATTGACCAAATGGAATTAATCCTGCAACAACTTAAAGCTGGATCCTCCAGCCAGAAGTCTCAACCATCTTCAGAAGAAGAAGACGAAGAAGAAGAAGAAGACGAAGAAGAAGACCCTGATTATGACTTAGCAGAGGAATAATCAAAATGCGCAAGTATGACATCAAGGTGTCATCATTTTTTATGCACACAATTATTATATCAGCATGATAAAACATGACATCAGCTAAAGCTGACATCATCCATGACCTCAGCAAGCATTAGCAAGATAAAACATCAACTAAATCTTCTGTGCAGATCTTACTATGGCATTCTTCCATCCTTTCTCTTCCTCCACTAAAAATTCTTTTCCTCCCTCTTCTAGATCTATATCCTCCTCTTCCTCTTCAAATTCTAAACTCAAAGAAGAGGTTAGGTTTCCTTATTTACAACAATCAATTGACAATTGGAAAATTCCTAAACATCCCCAGTCTACAATTTATAAGTCTAGATGGAATTTGACAAGTGACTACCACATTTCAACCATCGAGCAAACTATCCTCTTGAGTCAGATCATGAGGACATCAAGCTTTTAAACCCAAAATCTATAGAAAAATATAGAAAAAAGTACAACTATCTTCATTTTGGTTTAGTACGAATTTCAGCTAAACCTCTTTCTAGAGAAGGACTAGATACATCTCTCCTCCTCTGCCTTAGGGATTCTAGATTTCTAGACTTCAATAATTCTCTTCTAGGAATGGTAGAAATCAGTCTTTGTAATGGACCAATTTATTTTGACTGCTTTCCCAACTTTAGTATCCCTTAAAGATAGGAATATACTAGACTCCTTGACATTAAATGTCAAGACATCCAATTATAAAACCAAAACTGGATCTCTTCCGGTTGCAATTATCTATAGAATCCAATACAAAGCTATGAATTCAGCTTTCAATTCTGGAGCCATGAAAACACTTCACAAAGGAGAAACTGTTCGTACAAAACCTTGCATCAAAACATATATTTGCTAGATGGCAAGCTATTTTATCTATTTTTGATTTTGATATAGAATATATCAAAGGGAGCTCAAACTCTATTCCAGATTTTCTCACTCGAGAATTCTTGCAGGGAAAATAACATGCCCAGAAAAAAAAAAGGAAGAATTCACAGCACTTCCTCCTCCGGAGGAAAACAAACAAGATAAAGTTGTCTCTCAACAGCAAACAATTTCAGTTGCCTCCAAGCAACTTTCAAAGGATGTGGCTGACCCAAATCAACCAAGATATCAAACCCCAGCAGACTATGCTATGAAGGGAATACACCCATCATATCTCCTGGAAAAGGCAGAACCAATTTCAATTGAAAGCCCGAAAAATGGGGCAGATTTAGTTGAAGAAGATGAAAATCAACTTGCACAAACATCATCTGACTCCTGGTCAGATATAGACTTCTTAAATTGGTGTAAGCTTATGGGAATTAAAGCAACCATAAGTGATCCTAAAATAAGAAAACAATTTATTGTATTTAAAAATTTATGTTCCACTGTGGCGGCCTCAGGCCACGCATCTTCTTCTTCCTCTGTGGCTGCTAAAAGCACCACACAGACATTGGCGGCCAAAAGCCCCAACACACAGAGCACAAGCACGGTGTATTCAGCACCCAAACATGCACTTTCTTCACCAGTGCCACAACCAATTTCTTCATTCAAAAGTTCCTCCCCTGAGGAACCAACCTACTTTAAAAATGACAATGTCTATCCTCTTACCCAAATATATATATATATATATATATATATATATATATATATATATATATATATATATATATATATATATATATATATATATATATGCATCTTTTATTTCTTCAAAATATCCTTGCTATTTATTGACAACATATTAAATCCAGGGACCTTTCTGTACTTTCCTACTTACCCAAACTTTTTTCTCTCAATCTTCTCCTATGCCTTAATTTATCCGATTCACCTCCCTCAAAGTACTCTTACTACATTTGTTTCTCCATTCTAATCTACTACTATATGAAAATGCGAACGAAAATGTACTCTTACTGCATTTGTTTCTTCATTTTATGAAATGGGGAAAATGGGGGCAAATAAGTTTGCACTTGTTCAGCAATCTCTAAGTGACCAAATTTATTGTTTGGGATATTAAATCAATTCTTAAGTTTATTAAAAACCCATTTTGAATTTCCACCTGAACCCAAATGTTACCAAAGGGAAGTTTTCAGATAAGCGCTATTGAAATTGAAAAAAATGTAATTTTCATGGATGTAATGAAATGGTGGAACCTATATAAGCAATTTGATTGATCTACTTTCGGGTTTATGGGTCAGGAAATTCGATTTTGTGCTTTAGTTGAAACTTGAAAGGATTGAGATCAAATTCAAAATTTTGGCTGAATTTCCTGGACGATTATAAGTGGACTTACTCACATTTATAACTAATACTGAAAATCAAATAAGAAGTGCAGATTTTTTGAACTTGAGTTTGCATATGTAATTGGATTCTCAAAGACCAGATTTTCTCTCAGTAGAATGTGAAGAAGAGAGGTATAAGTTTCCAATTCTTCTGAATTAGGTTTCATTTTAAGAAGAAATGGAGGAATTTAGTGAACAGACAAAATTGTCCCTATTTTTAATGTGTTGTCAATAAATAGGAAGAATATTTTTGAGAAACCAAAGATACATACAATGCTAACATACTACAACTATCTAAGCTGGCTATTTTATGCAGCATAGATAATCTTGACAAGAACCAAGTCGTTCTTTTAGAATAACCTCCAAAATATGATCATATACTGAAATTAAGATCCAACAGATACGAAGCAAAAGGAAGCTAAACTAATTTGATCAACAAAAACTTTACACTTGTAACATCTAAATAGATAGTTTAATAAGATACACCAATTGAATATGAATTTTCTTCTCCTAGTGCTTATTAATCCCTGTTTCCTGAACTACCTGATTGTTATTTTTTGGCTAAGAGCATACACGTGGAAAGAATCGGTTCAATGATCATTGGTCGTACTGAAACTACTCTAGAAGAATAATGTGACCTACTGAAATATTTTAGAATATTTTAATAAAAATAAATTACTGAAACGACATATTAAAAAGATTTAAAAAATTTACAACTTCTAGCTGATATGATAGAGCAATGTTTTTTTTTTTTTCTTTTTAAAGTTTTTGATTATTCTCATCTTTCGAGAATCCCTCACCAACCTTTTCAACTATTGTATGTGCTCTAGTCCAACACGAAACATCAATTCCTAGTTTCTCTGAAGAATGACAAATAGCTCGTGAGAGCTGCAAAATTCAAAATCTTTCACCTACTGATATAATACAGCAACTTCAATAAACTAACATAATAGAGACATTACATCAATTATACAATCTGCAAGGTTTAAACGACTTCAAGAATTCAACAAAAGACATTTTTCCTGGTTTCTTTACAAGAACATTTTACCTGATTTTCTTATAAGAAGAGCTTTAAGTGGACCAAAATGAGGATTTCAACCATCCTCTTTATATTTCTAACACATTAGAGTTCTAAACACCGTAGAGTTATAGGGTACTTGTAATAACTTTTCAAGGCAGTTAAAATTAATCCATCAATACTCAATATTTTGAAATGCAGAAATCCCATTTGGAATCTGGTAAAGAACCTCCAAAGTCGGCTAAAAAGTTCAATCCGACTATAACTGCATTAGCATCTTTGCAAGTAAACAAAGGATATATAAATTAGTTAAGCAAACAAATGATAAACATATTAAGTCCCGCAATGACAAACATACAAAGTCCCGCTAAGGTCCTTCTATTCTCAAGCATAGTTTTTGCTACTACGTAAAGTCGTAGCATGGTTTAAAATATTAAGTGTCTTAAATCTCCAACAAGTGATTTCAAGAATTGTGTAGAAAGGTGCTTCTAGAGTAATCAAGTGAAGTGAAGTGATAAATTAAAAAATATCACTTATTATGTTAAATTTCAGCTTACAAAGGAAATACTATTATATGCTCTTGTTTAGAAGAAAATGTATCAAAATTTTATTTACTTGTATAATATATATATAGGTGCCGGTCTTAAATTATCTTAAGATTTTTCAGGTGCTAATTAGTTACCAGTTACCACATGTATCTTTATTAATTGTGATATGTTAATCACATCATTTAAATTTGCTTACTGTAAAATTGGATATTATAGACATTGCAGAGCATTTACAGTGACTAAGAAGTGAAAAGAACAGCAAAGACACTTCATTAAAATTTCCAAATGTAGGCCATAAAAACATAGAGACAGGGCCTCAAAAGCACGCTTAAACCAACAAACTTCTATAACAGTTTCCGGAAAAAACACTTTTACAGGAACTTCTTTAGACTTATAAAGTCTTTAGAGCTTGAATTAACTAAGTTGTCGCTTAAATCCCAAAGTTTCCGCGCTAAAGCATCATCATGTGCTAGCTTGCTTGGCTCAAACTCATTGCAATCATGGAAAAACTTCCCAGTAACCCCTTTCAAACTTGGATGGAGTGCAACATAGCATGTTGTGGCTGCCCCCTATAAAATAGAATCATTGTCAATACCAATCAGTATTTTCCTTCTGAAAATCTAATGACAGATATTACCTAAAGATATGACATCTTAATCGCTTATCTGATAAAAAAAGGTTCTTTTTAAGTGGCATTAAAGTTCCATATAGATGTCTTGATATACTTTTTTTAGTTAATAGTGGTGTTCAAGCCAACTTATACTTGTCCAGATAAGTTTAACATAGTAGTCGCTTAGCTAGAAGAGTCTGCATATATTGTCTTGATTACTTGATGAAGATAATTATTATTCCCTGAATCAATTCTTTAGTTGAAGACATTAACCAGTGCACCATATTTCTCATTTATTTTCTGCTGACTGTGTTTGAGAGTTATAAAGCTTTAAATGCAGTAATGGAGTTAAGTTATTGTGACAAAGGTTAAAACCCTTGCCAGGATTCAAATCATTTACCTGAGAGACATTCTTCCACAGGAAAGCAGTGAAAACCTTTACGGTACCTATCAAAGAAAATTCAAGTAAATCTCGTGAAAGTGAGTGTCCGAAAATGGACTTTGGTCCTGACTCAACCGTAAAAGTTGATTCACGAAGTAGGGATTGCCAAAGATCAACATAAAGAGACAAACAGTTCGTCCCTCAACTAATGTGTCCCAGCAATGGGTAAACCAAGAATTGAGATGGGTATAACTTTGATATCATGAATGTCTTCATACTGAACTAGAACTACTATGCTTAATTCATCTGTACAGGTACACATTTATAGAAAAGAGAACAAACTAGGAAGCTAATCTCTTAATTTCTTAAATCTAGGAGATCCCAGAATCAAGTAATGATTTCAGCCTAATCTAACTTCCTAAAATAACTTAAAACACAGCAAAGCTGATCTTATCATATTCAACAAATCATATCTGAATGCAATGATCATAATCAGATAGTCGCAAATCAACATGTCCTCAAGCAAATCTTTTGTGAGAGTTAGTATAAAATACATACTCATTATCAGGACAGAACGTCTCATGTGCTTTGACAAGATTAAACCTGGATTCACTGAGTTGACAGTAATATTTACTCCCTCTTCCTGCATATGAGGAGAAGATTGCACTTTGAGTATATATTTTGTTGCAAAATTCAGGTAAAATCATTCCTTATTTAGGTCACCTAGTATTTTATGCAAGAGGTACAGTTAGTACAATATTATTTTTGCTGCAAAATGCAACATGATATTAAAGAGACAAATACTCTATGTTCGAGTCTGACCATGACCTATGTTAAAAAACTTCATGTGCTTGACCACTAGCATTTGAAAATACACATTGAAGACGGATATATAAAATGATAAGAGGGTCTGACCTCTAACGGTTTAACCTTCTGGAGGAGACAGTTCACACAATAATAAGACGACCGATAGCTTACAATAAGCAAACATTTAGTGAATTACCTGCAAACGCCGGGAAAGCTCATAGGCATGTAATATGTTGGCTAATTTGGATTGTGCAAATGCATATCTGTTGTGATAACTGGTTCAAAGAAGCAATCGTGTGGTGGAGATCAGAATTTTAGTGACTGTTTAGTACTAAATGAATATATTAGTGCATCTACATTATAGTATACCTGCTCTTGTCATTGATTTTGTGTAATCTTATTCCTTCTTTATAAGGCAAACGGTGAGCTAATGATGACAAGTTCACAATCCTACCCTGAATACCAGTAGCTATGGTAGTTTCCTTCATTTTGTCTAGAAGAAGGTTAGTCAAGTAGAAGTGACCTGAAAACCAAAAAAAAAAAAAATAGAGGTTTGAGAACTAAATCAGTCGCGTCCATTAGAACGTTTTATACCAAATTGTGTATATTGAGTTAGTGTATACCTAGATGATTCGTGGCGAATTGCATCTCTATGCCATCTTCTGAAAGCTGAAATGGACAGAACATAATACCTGCATTGTTTCTGATACGAAAATTCTCATTAGTAACATACTTTGCCTTTCGTGAAATTCAATCAAAATGCACATTGGATAAATACAGAGAGCAATTACATTAAGATGTTGAGAGGAAGGTTTAGTGCTTTGAAATTATCAGCAAATGCTTTGACAGATCTAATTGAACTGAGATCAAGTTTTTGAATATCGACTTGAGCAGCTTTGTTTTCCTTCAAAATACTCTGCTTTGCTTCATTTGCAGCCTCCATATTTCTTGCTGCAATAATGACATGAACATTCCTCAAAGCTAAAACTCTTGCAGTCTCTAAACCTATGCCACTTGCACCTCCTGTAGTCGCAATGTGTTACCATGAAAAATGTTAACTTGAAAATATTTACTCAAAAGATCCTAGTAACCACATAACATCATGTTTGGTAATCTGTCCCATGGATCATGAGTAATTGAACCAGAGAGAGGGTTTCTTGTGAACCTTGCCTTGCGCAAATCCCACATTGGGACGGGAAATAAAAGTTGGGCCACATAGAGCGAGTTCAAGACCAACTGTTGAGGGGAAGCTCAAGAGCACAAAGCCGTGAGGCCCCAAAGGTTGGCATAGAGCAGGCAATACCTTCTAAAATACATCTCAAGTACAATAAAACCATTGTCTAGAACAAACACTGCTGAGCTCTAAACTCATGGAAACAAACAGTTAAATTCAGTATCAATATATATCCTAAACTATGGTTGAATAGTTGGTATGTTTCTACTCTTATCCAGAGGTATCATATTCAAGCCTGGAAACGACAAACCTTTTAGTATAGAGTCTAGCGCGATTCTCAATTAATCAGACAAGTGAACTTCGGATACATACCAAATGGTTAAACAAAACAAAATGGATCAATTAGTGAACTTGAGGTGTGTTAAAAAGTCATATCATGGTAGTAGATTTTTTTATCACTTTCTATAAGATATGAATTTATGGGACTTAATACGAAATTAACCTATAATAATGGCAGTAAGATTGGAGGCATCAATGCCATGAGTAACTTGCTTAGCAGTAGAAGCTGATCCAAATCCATTTGGACCTGGTTTACCTGTTATGTACCTCAACATTTTCTAATTCTCACACCTTAAATAAATATTCTAGTCTCCACAAATATAACACAGAGTTTAAACAAAGCAAGAAGAGAGACTATAAACTTGTAATGTTATAAACTGATAAAGCAGAAACCAATCTGGTTCAAGATTTGATAAAGAATGAATCAGTGAATGTGTTAAAGAAGATATATAATTAATGAATACAATTTGAAGAAGCTTAAAGAAAACAATGATATAATAGTTGCAATTAAAGATAGATAAGGGTGGTCTTGATACTTTAGTAGATGTATATGACTAAAGAAATACATAAAGCAACCCTCCACATTTTTATATATGACACAAAATATAATACTACTCCCCAGTTCCCACCACTAAGGATTCCCTCCAATTTTTTAAATATATTTTGGTTATATGATCCACAGGTTGAGTTAGGTGGATGCAGGTTCGATTGAATCACCTTCATCCAAATACTACCGTGCAAAATAAGCGGAAATGAATATAAGTTGTTGATATAAAAGATTCTAGTCTAACAACAAAGAGCTTTTAAAAAATTTGCTTAGTTCACATATTCAAATCCCTAGTATAACATATTCCTAAGTTTTATTACTTTAAGAAAATTAGTATTCCTGGCTCCTGTCCAACCATATTGACTTCTTGGTATATTACTATATTATATGATTGCACGTTTTAAATTTTTCCTTACTGAATAAAACTATGAAAGCTCGCTTCTTATGAAAGCACGTTTATTAACTGCAAGCTAGTCTGATCTAAACACACATGATACTTTGCCTTATAGAAGAGAAATTATAAATAATTGATAGATTCAAAATCTCATCAATACCACCATCAACATTGTCATATTGATGAATGTCTTCAATATATATAGACTATAATAAAGTTTTCTCCCTTCTCATTTGTCCGGAAAAAGAAAATGAGGAGGACCATAATTCATAAATAAAAAAATGTCACTATACTTTTTCAGCTTATACAAGGAATATTATATTCTCTTGATTAGAAGATGTGTCATATCTATTTACTTGTACAATATATGGGGTGCTGGTCTTAAATTATTTTAAGATTTTTCAGGTGCTAATTAGTTAGCACGTGTATCTTTGTTAATTGTGATATGTTGTGGAATTTGCAACTGTATGCAGTGGATTTTCAGCTAAGAACCAGCTGAGCTTAGAGAGAAGCTTAGAGAGAAGTAGAGAGAGAAAGCTGTTATGGATTAAACTGAAAAACTAATTTGTACAAGCTTGATCCCTAAGCTATATACTTAGCTTCTAACTGTGTAACTAACTAAAATATCCTAACAACTATGCTGATTCATCAGCCTAACTAACTAACTCAACTTAACTACTTAACTAACTTCTATTAAATAAGCTATACACAGTAATGACTATCAGTTATGACAACTACTATATGAACTATATTTTTACACTCCCCCTCAAGCTGGTAGGTGCAAAAACATTTAGCACTCCCAGCTTGGCAGTCAGATATTCATGTTGTGCCCTTGGTAGAGCCTTTGTCAGTATGTCTGCCTGTTGATCCTTCGTGCCAATATGCCCAGTCATTATCATCCCTTGCTGTATTTTTTCTCTAATAAAATGACAGCCGATCTCAATGTGCTTTGTTCTTTCATGAAACACAGGGTTGGCAGCTATTTGTAATGCTGCCTTGTTATCACAGAACAAGAGCACTGGTAACTCCACCCTTGCTCCTAATTCCCTGAATAATCTTATAATCCACACCAGTTCAGACATTGTACTTGCCATACTCCTATATTCTGCTTCTGCTGAACTCCTTGAAACTGTGCTTTGCTTCTTGGATTTCCAGGAAATGAGTGTACTTCCATGCTTCACAATGAATCCTGTCACATATCTTCTTGTATTGGGGCAGGATGCCCAGTCTGCATCACAGTATGCAGTCAATCTCTTGTTCCTTTCACTACTCATCAGTATTCCCATTCCAGGTGCTCTTTTCACATATCTTACAACCCTTAAGGCTGCCTCCCAATGTGACTTCTTGGGTTGTTGCATGAACTGACTGAGTGTTTGGACTGCAAATGCTATGTCCAGCCTAGTTAAGGTTAGGTATAGCAATTTACCAATTAGTCTTTGATATTGTCCTTTCTCCTTTAAGAGCTCATCATCCTTCATTCCCATGAGCTCATCTAACTCCTTTGTTGTGAACTTCTGATTGCTGTCTAAAGGAGTCCATGCTGGTTTAGCTCCACTAAGACCAAGGTCTGCTATCAACTCCAGAGCATACTTTCTCTGGTTCATCAAAATCCCTTTACTTGACCTGCTAAATTCTATTCCCAAAAAGAACTTCAACTCCCCAAGGTCTTTGATTTTGAATACCTTTTGTAAGCCAGCTTTAGTGGCCTCTATCAGCTTTATGTCATTCCCAGTGATGAGCATATCATCCACATACACCACGATGATGACAGTGCTTGTACCCTGCCTTTTGGTGAATAAGGAATAATCTAGGTGACTTTGAAAGAATCCCTGCTTAATCAGTGCTTCTGTTAATTTCAAGTTCCACTGTCTACTTGCTTGCTTCAGACCATACAATGATTTGACAAGTCTGCAGACAGGTTTCTTCTTGGATCTGCACTCCCCCTGACTTGCAAATCCCTCAGGCAACTGCATATAAACCTTATCATATAAGTCTCCTTGGAGAAAAGCATTATAGACATCCATTTGGTGTATCTCCCAATGCTCAGCAGCTGCCGTAGAGATGACTGCTCTGACTGTGGCTATCTTCACTACAGGAGAAAATGTTTCATGATAATCAAGTCCCTCTTTCTGACTGTATCCCTTTGCAACTAATCTAGCCTTAAACCTCTCAATGGTCCCATCTGAATTGTGTTTGACTTTAAACACCCATTTGCAACCTATAGGTCTCTTACCAGGTAGCAATGAAACTACCTCCCAAGTCTTATTCTCCTCTAGGGCCTGTATTTCTGTTCTCATTGCTTCAACCCATCTGGGGTCCTTAGAAGCCTCTTCAAAAGATCTGGGTTCAACCACTAAAGTAAAAGCTACCAGTGAGGCCTGGTACTTAGGATGGAGGGAGCTGTAATCAACATAATGAGCCATAGGGTAAGGTGTCTGTGGTGTTGTTGCAGCTTGTGATTGTGTAGGTTGGGATGTGATATAGTCCACCATCCAACTTGGTTGCTTCCTTACCCTGACTGATACTCTCTGAGGAGCTGCATTGTCATTAAGATCAGCATGATGCATTGGAACTTGATGCATCGGAACAGGTTCAGCACTCTCAGCAGGTTCAACATCCCCCTTAGGTGCTATGTCAGCTTCAGGTCCAGCAGGAGGATTGATATGATCCTGATCCATCTGGTTGTCACCTTGAGCTGCTGGTGTTTGAACCACTTGGTGAGTGTCTGAATCATCATCTTCTGCTGCACATGGGTCATCCTAGAAAATATAATTTCTTTGTTGTGTTGGCTTCATGAAAGGAAAGTCAGATTCCCTGAATATGACATCCCTATTGACAAAGAACACACCATCTGTTAGTGCATATAAAATGTATCCCTTGCTTGTTTCAGAGTAGCCCATGAGTACAGCTGGTATTGCCCTTTCTTCAAACTTATCATTAACTTTGGCCTTTATGGCATAGCAAAGACAGCCTATAACTCTCATGTGAGCTACATTAGGCTTCCTCTTATACAGCAACTCATAGGGTGTTCTGTTTCCTAGAACTGGTGATGGCAGTCTGTTAATGATGTACACAGCTGCAGTTACACAATATCCCCAAAACTTCAAAGGCATGTTACTTTGGAACTTAATTCCTCTGGCAACTTCCAGAATATGCCTATGTTTTCTCTCAGCAATTCCATTTTGCTGAGGTGTGTATACACAAGTTCTCTAGTGAAGAATTCCACAGTTCTCAAGTAGTTCTTGACATTCCTTATTAACAAATTCTGTGCCATTGTCTGTTCTGATCATTTGGACTGATTTATTAAACTGATTTTGCACCATCTTAAAAAACTTCCTTAAGACTACAATAGCATCAGTTTTCAATTTAAGCAGGTGCAACCATGTTACTCTGGAATAGTCATCCACAATGGTTAAGAAAATCCACTTCCATTCATAGTTTGAACCTTGTATGGTCCCCATACATCAATGTGAATCAGATCAAAAACTGCCTTGGCTCTAGTCATACTTCTGCTAAAAGGTAGTCTAGTTTGCTTGGCTAAGGAACATACAGTACAAGTGTCACATATCCTACTGCATTCTTTTGCATTAACTTTGAATATTTGCTGCAAAACTCCAGAAGATGTATGCCCAAGCCTCTTGTGCCATATGTTTGTGTCCATTCTCTTACCTTCTGCACTTATTTCTGTAACTGTAGTCTTGTTCTTCTTCATCTCTACTGGATTATTACCTTTATTCTTCTTCACCTCTACTGCATTATTACTTTTATTCACTTGCATTTTCTCTGTTGTGCCTTTGTTTGTGAATGAATCTTGAGGGAGCAAGTAGAGCCCATTCTTCATTCTACCAATCCCCTTCACCTTCCCAGTACAAAGGTCCTGAAACATACAGAATTTTGGAAAAAAAGTGACAGAGCAGTTAAGATCATTTGTAAGCTTAGACACTGATAGCAGACTATATCTGAAATCTGGGAGGAACAACACATCATCAACAGACTCATCCTTTAACACTTTGCATGAACCTGTATGTGTAACTTGTACTACATCACCATTTGGTAGGTGCACTCTCTTCTTGTCATTGACTGATCCCTTATTAGATAACATTTCCAGGTCATATGTCATATGATTTGTGGCACCAGTGTCCACTATCCAGTTATTGTCACTAGAATTTACTAAGAAGGCACTAGTAGTACCTGCCATGTTTGCTGAGCTATCGGCTGTGTTTTCTTTGTTGATAATCCTCAAAATCTGGTCAAATTGTTCTGCAGTGAAGAATGGTGCCTGAACTCCTGCACTCATTGCCTTATTAGTCCTTTGTGCTCCTGAGCTACTTTCCCCATAGTCTGGCTTGTTATAGCCTTCAGACATTGCATGATATGCAGCATTGTTCCCAAACTGGCTACTAGTATTCCCCCCTGTGTGTCCAGTCTTGCCATAGTGAGTACTACTATTTCCACTATATCCTGAATTTCCAGAGTAGTTTCCATTTCCAGTCCCACTACCAGGGTAACCAGTGTTTCCACCTTTCCTCCTAGGCTTATAGTCAGCTGGATATCCATTCAATTTCTAACATCCATCCCTTGTGTGTCCTTTCATATCACAGAAATCACATTTCAGATTATAATTCTTCTTAGGTCTTTGTGCATTTCCCTTCTTAGCAGCTATTAGGGCAGTCACTTCATCATTAGATGATAATGAGTAATTACAGGCTATAGATCTTTGGCTTTCCCTATCAACTAACATTGCATAAGCTTCATTTACTGAAGGCATGGGAATCATCATGAGAATTTGTTCCCTTGCCTGCTCATAGGACTCATTTAGTCTCATTAAAAATTGCATCAACTTCTGTCTACGCATGTGTTTGACATAATCTTGTGATTTCTCACAGTTACATCCAGGTGCAGGTGCAATGCATTCATATTCATCCCAGAGCAATCGGAGCTTTGAGTAATAAACTGAGATTGAACATGTACCTTGGCTAATTGCTGCAATTTCCTTATGTAATTGAAAAAATCTAGATCCATTCACCTTGTCAAACCTCTCTTCTAGATCCTTCCACACTGCATATGCACTTGATGAATACACTATCCCACTAAACAACTCCTTCTATACACAGTTCATTATCCATGAAAGTACTATTGCATTGCATCTCTCCCACTGATTTCCCAGATTTGCATGAAAATCCTCCTTTTTACATGAGCCGTCTATGAACCCTAGCTTATTCCTTCCTAGAATAGCAATTCTCATAGCACGACTCCAAACAGAGTAATTCTCCGATCCGGTTAGCTGAAGAGCAATGAGTACTGTTCCTGATGTATCCGATGCATGGAGATACAGGGGATGGTTGTGATCAAGTCCTGCAAGTGTTCCGATCTGATCTCCGACGTATTCTCTGGTGACATTCGCCATTTTGACAGCTTCAATCCTCTATCACTACCTTCTTCTCCGGTGAATTCAGACCATAATGATGGCCACAAGCTCTGATACCATGTGGAATTTGCAACTGTATGCAGTGGATTTTCAGCTAAGAACCAGCTGAGCTTAGAGAGAAGTAGAGAGAGAAAGCTGTTATGGATTAAACTGAAAAACTAATTTGTACAAGCTTGATCCCTAAGCTATATACTTAGCTTCTAACTGTGTAACTAACTAAAATATCCTAACAACTATGCTGAGTCATCAGCCTAACTAACTAACTCCACTTAACTACATAACTAACTTCTATTAAATAAGCTATACACAGTAATGACTATCAGTTATGACAACTACTATATGAACTATATTTCTACATATGTTAATCACATCATTTAAATTTTCCTACTATAAAATTGGATATTATAGACATTGCAGAATCATTTCAGTGGGGTGATAACCAGAAGAATAGTAAAAGCACTCTATTATCAGATTTTAAACATATGCCTTAAAGACATAAAACAAGGCAAGATTTGAAGCAGAATTAGACAAGCTTAACTCAACAAACTTCTATAACACTTTCTCATAAAATATGAATGAAATAATTAATTTTAGGCTTTCTCAAGTACTGCATTCAACTTATCAAGTCTTTAGAGTTGCATTAACCAAGTTGTTGCTGAAATCCCAAAGGTACTTTGCTAACATTTCGTCTCGTACAAGCTTGATTGGCTTGTACTCATTGCAGTCAAGGAAGTACTTCCCGGTGACCCCCTTCAGACTTGGATGGAAGTGCAACATAGCATGTTGTAGCTGCTCCCTATAAAATAAACGGAAAAGGGCCAAAAAAGTTCTCGAACTATCAAAATTAGACCAAAAATGCCCTCCGTTTTAAAACTGCAGCAAAAATACCCCTGACATCAAACCATTCAGTCACAAATGCCTTTTTACTTAACGGAAAGTCAATGAAAGCATAAAAAATACAAGAATAATGAAAGTATGATGACATGGCTGCCACATAAACTTGACACATAAGACTACCCATTTTTCCCCCATTAAAAGGTTGAATAGAGTCTTCTTCCCCAACATTAGAAACCCTAACTTCTTCTCTCCTAAAAACAACACATTTTAGTATGAAGGGAAATCCTTTAATTCACAATGTGAACAGAAACTCTTTTAATTATGTCTTCAAAAGTTAATTTGATAAACTAAAGCAATCCGACAATTAATTTTTGAAAAAATAATTAAAATGATTAGTTCAGAGAAATATTATGCTGGAACACAATCTTTCGACATTTTAGGATTTATGAAATTAAATCTTTTTTTTCTTGCTATGCTTTTAGCTTCATTATACTTATAGACTAGACTCTTTGAGGGTTTGAATATCATGGTTGCATCTGCAGACCTGAAAAGTTAGTTACTATTGTGCAAAATAGCTAAAAAGATGCAATACTTATCCAACCTATCTCCAATCTATCTGTTAATTAACTTATGGAGTTCTTAAGTTAATTTTACTTACCTTTAAATTCTAAGTTGTGGGCGTTTATATCAATTTGCAATAAGAAATAAAAAGATGTGTGAATTGTTTTAATGCATGATTAAGAACTATACATATGAAGTAGGATATTCTGTTCTCAAAATTTATGGGAGCTAACAAGTTGAAAAGAAGAAAAAATAACTATTAATTTGATGAACTAGAGCAATCTGACAAATAATTTTTGAAGAAATAATTAAAGGAGTTTCTCTTTATATTGTGATTAAAGAATTTCTCTTCACACTAAAATGGGTTGTTTTTAGAAGAGAAGATGTTATAATTAAAGGAGTTTCTCTTTATATTGTGATTAAAGAATTTCTCTTCACACTAAAATGGGTTGTTTTCAGAAGAGAAGATGTTAGGGTTTCTAATATTGGAGAAGAAGACCCAACTCAACCTTTTAATGAAAAAAAAAAATGAGCCGGCTTATGTATCAAGTTTATGTGGGAGCCATGTAATCATACTTCCGTTATTCTTGCATTTTTTATGCTTTCATAGACTTCCCGAGCATTTGTGGCCGAATGATTTGATGTCAGGGGTATTTTTGCTACCGTTTTGAAACGGAAGGCATTATTGGTCTAATTTATCGAGAGAATTTTTGGTCCTTCTCCGTAAAATAAAGGAGTTTAAGTTGTGCAATGACACGTGTAAAAGATTGTTTACACAATTTACAAAAATTCTTCATGGTAAGTATTATTTGGAAACTTGGTAAAATTGATAATAACATGATATCTCCGGCTAAACTATTCTGATAGTATAACAAAAACTGTCCATATTGTTATCTTAGAGTTGTTGTGCTTATTACGTGCTTTTAATTATATAGGACTGTATTTGAAGAATATTGATGGATCTGGAGCTGAAATGAGAAAAAATGGAGCTTCGAAGTTTGGGTAGAAGCCCAAGACCTAATAAAAAACCAAGATGTAGACGAAAAACGATAGGAAAATAAAGGAACAGTAAATTATGTCGCGGCAGGGTCGAAATATAGAGAGTTGGAGTTTTGGAATTCTGAGTAAAAAGCCTTACCACGCCATCATGCAATGCACTATGCGACATGATAGGCTTAATTTCATCACATGTTGATTCCTGGTTTATTTTGAATTCCCGGGTTATGTGGGTCTTTTGGGACGATATAAATGCTCGAAAATACAATTCGCTTGAGTTGCTCAACCGCCCCTTAGCCTGGTGCTCATGACGTGCTACGGAACCTCCACCCTGCCAGGGGAGGGGGACCAAGCAGGGCATAGCTAGCGGCATAGGAGCCGACTCGGCATCAGCGGCTTCACGGCGCACATGAGTAATCCAATATGTGGTTCCGACTGTTAGCCCTCGGTCGGGATGGTCCTGTTGAAGAATTTAATTCATGCAGAGAAAGAAACTTAGGATAAGAGACTTATGGAAGAAGCAGGGCTGGGTCTACACATGAAACCCCAAAACCTCAAATCTCTACCTGGAAAGAGCAAAATAAGGTTAGGACTTTGGAGACTTCAAGAACATAAGAGTTTTTCTTAAATTCTTCCTTTCTTCTTGTAATTTATTCATTCATGAATTATTTTGACATGATTGTTATAAACATGAGTGGCTAAGTTACTACTTCTAGTGTTTGAAGGAACCATTATTGGATGATGTGTTGAATATTTTGTGATTCAATTGAGCTTGACATTATTATTCCTTCATATTCAACTATGTGTTGATTGATTTCGATTGTAGAGCTCACAATTGAATGTTCTCTTTATTCTTGTAATTCCTTAGAAGAGTGTTTTGTGTTAGGGTTAGTTGAATAACTATATTTTAACCCAAATAATTCCAGTTGAATAGTGATATTGTAACTCAAATAAGGATTTATTTAGGGAAGAAGAGCGGGCTGAGTTCAGGAGCAACGAATCTTTATTGTGGTCACGTGAATTGTCCATCTTATCATCTTGTGTTAAGTTAGAAAAGTAACTCACGCTAGTTATTGCTTGGTATTAGAAAATACTATCGATAAACTAGGAGCCCACGATCATTAGGAATAGTCCAGCGAGATTGAATACATAATATTCGGTACATCACTCCGATAGTGGGGAAGTCATGCGGATATGCCTAGGTCTTTTATTCTTGAAATCTCTTCTAGTCATTTTACTACTTGTTTTTAGTTAATTGTTATTTAGTTATAGTTCTCACGCAATTATCATTATAAATCGTCGCTGAAATTTTTTTGAACAAAACTTGGTGAAAATAAGGTTACAAACTAATATTGTTCCCTGTGGAATTCGACCCCAAAATTGTTAAAACAAGTTACTGCTTAGTCCTTTTTATAAGGCATAGTTAGGTGTGATCAAAATGTTAATCGACGTTTCACAATTTTCTCTCATTAATGCAAACTATAACCAACTTTTCTCATTAATCGTCCCTTTTCTTGAACACATTGCAATCACAGTCCATTTGTCCTCATGATAGATACCTCATCCATTGGTTATCCTTTTGAAAAAAAAAAAAACAAACATCACATAAGAGGACTAATTTAACCACTACATTTTGGAAAAAATACTCTGAATCATTCTTTAAAACGTGGATTTATGCGACAAACCCCAATCAGCACGAGTTGTAAAAGATAATTACATCTCCCACTTGGAAATTTGACTCTACCAAGGCGTTTCTGATCTCGTCTTTTGCTAAAATAGGCTAATCACATCATTTGTTCTTTAGCCTACTGTAAAACTTGGACATAGTAGACATTGCAGAGCATTTACAGTGAGTAATTGCGACAGCGAAAAGAACAGCAAACAACAATCAAAATTTCCAATATGGGCCTTAAAGACATAGAGACAAGGCCTCAGAACTCAAGCTTAAACGAACAAAATGCTATAACAATTTCCAAAAATATGAATGAAATAATACTTTTTCAGGAACTGCATTTAACTTATCAAGACTTCAGAGCTGCATTAACAAAGTTGTCACTTAAATCCCAAAGGTTCTGCCCTAAAGCATCGTCTTGTGCTAGCTTGCTTGGCTCGTACTCATTGCAGTCCTGGAAGAACTTTCCAGTGACCCCCTTCAGACTTTGATGGAGTGCAACATAGCATGTTGTGGCTGCCCCCTATAAAATAGAATCATTGTCAATACCAATCAGTATTTTCCTCCTGAAAATCTAATGACAGGCGAATAATTAATTTATTTTCTAAAGATGTGACATTAATCCTTTATTTTGCTAAAAAAAAAAAGTTTCTTATTAAGTGGCATTAAAGTTCCATATAAATGTCCGGATATACTTTTTTTCATTAACAGTGGTGTTCAGGCCAACCTGCACTATCCAGATAAGTTTAACATTGCAGTCGCTTAGGTAGAAGAGTCTGTAGATTATGCTTTCTCTGAATTATATAATCCTCTACATATTTGTAATATAGTTCTACAGGGTAATTTTGAGGCAACTAAGTGGAAAGGGAAAAATAGAAAGATTAGCAGAAGAGGGAATACAATTAATATGAGCAATCTATACTTTTAGTTGAAGACATTAACCAGTTCACCATATTCCTCATTTATTTTCCTGCTGATGTGCTAGTTATAAAGATTTAAATGCAGTAATGAAGTGAAGTTACTGTAGCAAAGGTTAAAACCCTTTCCAGGATTTAAATCATTTACCTGAGGGACACTCTTCCACAGGAAACCAGTGAAAACCTTTAAGGTTCCTGTCAAAGAAAATCCAATTTAATATCGCGAAAAAAGAATGTCTTGTTAAGAAAATGGACTTTGGTCCCGGCTCAATCATAAACAGTCCATCCCTCAACCAATGTGGGACACCTAACGCTGCAACACACCCCGCACGCCCATGATTGAACATTTGGAGGTGGACAATATTATATGGGGGCACTAACATTGGGTAAACCAAGAATTGAGATGGGTAAGACTCTGATATCATGTAATTTTTCGTATTAAAATGATATACTCTATTTATCTGTTCAGGTACACATTTATAGAAAAGAGAAAACAAACTAGGAAGTTAATCTCTTAAATCTAGGACATCCCAGAACCAAGTGATGATTTAAGCCTAACCTAATTTCCTAAAATAATTTAAACAACTTATCAAAGCTGATCTTATCATAATTGACAAATCATATCGAATCGCACTCGATCATTATCAGATATTCACAAATCAACATGTCCTGATCAAGCAAATCTTTTGTGAGAGGTTAATATATAATACATACTCATCACCAGGGCATTATGTCTCATGAGATTTGTCAAGATTAAACCTGGATGCAGTGAGTTGACAGTAATATTTGCTCCCTCTTCCTGCATATGAGGAGAAGATTGCACTTCTTTAAGTATAATTGAGTATATATCCCGTTGCAAATTCAGATAAAATCTTTCCTTATTTAATTCACATATACTATTTAAGCAAGTGGAATTGATGAAATAGGTGCTTATAGTAAGTACAATATTATTTTTGTTGCAAAATTCAACATGATATTAAAAGAGACAAATACTCTAAGTTCGAATCAGACCACGACCAATTCTAGATGAGACAGTTCATACAATAACAAGACTACTGATAGCTCCCAATAAGCTAGTAGTAACATTTAGTGAAATACCTGCAAACGACGAGAAAGCTCATTGGCATGTAATATGTTGGCTAATTTGGATTGCCCATATGCATATTTGTCGTGATAACTGGTTCAAAGAAGCAATTGTGTGGTGGAAATTAAGATATTAGTCACAGTTTAGTACTATATGAATATACTAGTGTATCTAGATTGTAGTATACCTGCTCTTGTCATTGATTTTGTGAAATCTTATTCCTTCTTTATAAGGAAAAAGGTGGGCTAACGATGACAAGTTCACAATCCTACCCTGAATACCAGTAGCTTTTGTTGTTTCCTTCATTTTGTCTAGAAGAAGGTTAGTCAAGTAGAAGTGACCTGAAAAACCAAACAAATAGAGGGTTTAGAACTAAATCAGTCGCGTCCATTAGAACATTTTATACCAAACTGTGTGCATTAAGTTAGTGTATACCTAGATGATTCGTGGCGAATTGCATCTCTATGCCATCTTCTGAAAGCTGAAATGGACAGAACATAATACCTGCATTGTTTCTGATATGCAAATTCTCATTAGTAACATACTTTGTCTTTGGTAAAATTCATTCAAAAAGCACATTGGATAAATACGGAGAGAAATTACATTAAGATGTTGAGAGGAAGGTTAAGTTCTTTGAAATTATCAGCAAATGCTTTGACAGATCTAATTGAACTGAGATCAAGTTTTTGAATATCGACTTGAGCAACTTTATTTTCCTTTAGAATACTCTGCTTTGCTTCATTTGCAGCCTCCATATTTCTTGCTGCAATAATGACATGTACATTCCTCAAAGCTAAAACTCTTGCTGTCTCTAAACCTATGCCACTTGCACCTCCTGTAGTCATAATATGTTATCATGAAAAATGTTCTTGAAAATAGATATTCAAAAGACCGAACTAACTACAGAATGTCATGTTTGCTAATCTGTAATAGCCACGGATCTAAAATCCATTATCCATACATATAATATATCCTAAACTATGGATGAATAGCTGGTATGCTTCTATATATCCTTAACCAGAGGTATCATATTCAAGCCTGCGGTTACGGAGAACCTTTTAGTAGAGAATCTAGCGCGATTCTGAATTAATCGGACAGTGAGTTTTGGATATATACCAAATGGTTAAATAAAAACAACATGATACTAGTATATTTGATATCACTCTACTAAATATGAAAAAATGAACCTGTGATAATGGCAGTAAGATTGGAGCCATCAATGCCATGAGTAACTTGCTCAGCAGTAGAAGTTGATCCAAATCCATTTGGACCTGGTTTACCTGTTATGGACCTCCACATCTTTGAACTAAACTAATTCTCTAATTTCTACAAATATAATACACAGTTAAAACAAAGTAAAAAGAGAGACTCTCTAACATGTAATGTTACAAACTGAGAAAGCAGAAACCAATATGGTTCAAGATTTGAAGATTTAAAGAGTGAATCAGTGAATATATTAAAGAAGATATATATAATATAATTAATGATATTGAAGAAATAATTTCACTTAGTATATGTATATGACTAAAGAAATACAGAAAGGACAGAGAATGAGACAAAATAATACACTAGTATCCACCACTAATGGTTCCCCCCAAATCTTTTGAATATGTTTTGTGATGTGATCCAAGGGGGAATAGGTAGATGCATAGAGTTCAGTTGAACCACCTTCGTCCAAATATTATATTGTGTAAATAGAACGGAAATGAACCTTTCTTTTATATATATAAGTTGTTGAATCGTAGAAAGATTCTAGTATAATACTAACAGATAATTTTTTAAAATGTTTCTTTAAAATTTTCTCCCCTTCTCACTGGTCCAGAAAAAGAAAATGAGGAGCACCATAATTCATAAATAAAAAAAATGTCACTTATTATACTGTTAATTTTAGGTTACCAAGGGAATACTAGGAATATTATATTCTCTTGATTAGAAGATGTGTCAAAGTCTATTTACTTGTACAATATATGGGGTGCTGGTCTTAAATTATCTTAAGATTTTTCAGCTGCAAAGTTAGCACAAGTATCTTTGTTAATTATGATATGTTAATCACATCATTTAAATTTGCCTACTGTAACATTAGATATTGTAGACATTGCAGATTTTCAGTAGGTGATAACCAGAAGAACACAAAAAGAACTTCCACAAGTTCCTACACACATTCATTCAACAAACTCTATTATCAAATTTTAAACATAGGCCTAAAGACATAAAGACAAGGCCTCATAGATTGGAAGCAGAACTAGGCAAGCTTAACTCAACAAACTTCTTTAACAATTCCTCACAAAATATGAATGAAATAATTAATTTTAGTCTAGGCTTCCTCAAGAACTGCTTTCAACTTATCAAGTCTTTAAAGTTGCATTAACCAAGTTGTTGCTGAAATCCCAAAGGTTCCTTGCTAATGCTTCGTCTCGTGCTAGCTTGCTTGGCTTGTACTCATTGCAGTCGAGGAAGTACTTCCCGGTGACCTCCTTCAGACTCGGATGGAGTGCAACGTAGCATGTAGTAGCTGCCCCCTGTAAAATAGAGGGATTTAAGTTTTATACACTGACACATGTATTATATATTACAAAATTTACATATAAATCTTTATGGTAAGTATTAATTGTTAACTTAGTAAAAATGATACTCCCCTGATAGTATAATAAAAATTGTCGTGTTAGTATATATAACTTAAATCCAGATGGTTAAAATTTTTGTGAAGAAGAATTTCATGTACCTGAGGGACATTCTTCCATAGGAAACAAGTGAAAGCCCTTAAGATTCCTGTAAAAAAAAAAAAATCCAAGTAAAGCTCAGGAAAAACGAGTGTCTTTAAGCAATTCTTTTGTGAGAGGTAAATATATAGAAAATACATACTCATCAAAAGAGCAGAATGCCTCATGAGGTTTGTCATTATTAAACCTGGATGCACAGAGTTGACAGTAATATTTGCTCCTTCTTCCTGCATTTCAGGAGAATATTACACTTCTAAGTATTCTAAGCATCTATGAAGTTGCACATTAAGTAGAAGTTCTTCATTACTAGTTCACTATATTTTTTAAACAAATGAATTTGATGATATAGGCATCAACTGTCTTATATATTAAAGGTACATGTCGATTAGGCGATTTACAGAAGTTAACATGATATTAAACATACAGATATTCTGAATACGAGTCTCACCACGACCTATAGTAAAAACAATTCTTGTGCTTGGCCACTAGCAAGGGAATGAACATGTTGAAGACTATACTATAAACGATAACAGTGTCTAATCTTTAACAGTTAAACTTTTGGATAAGATAATTCACACCATAATAAGACCGCAGATGGCTTGCAACAAGCAAAATTTTAGTGAACTACCTGCAAGCGGCGAGCAAGTTCATTGGCATGTAATATGTTGGCTAATTTGGACTGCCCATATGCAAATTTGTCTTGATAACTGGTCCAAAGAAACAATAGTTTGGTGGCAATTAGAATGAGTTGTCACAGTTTAGTAGTACTAATGGAGTACATACTAGTGTAACTAGATTGCAGTATACCTGCTCTTGTCATTGATTTTGTGAAATCTTATTCCTTCTTTATAAGGGCAAATATGAGCTACTGATGACAAGTTCACAATCCTACCATGAATACCTGTAGTTTTTGCTGTTTCCTTCATTTTGTCAAGTAAAAGATTAGTCAAGTAGAAGTGACCTGAAAAACAAAGAAAAAATGTTAAGAGGCTTGAGAACTACAGTAATAAGGTATTTGGATAAGCTTATAAAGCAAATGTTCTTATAAGTTATAAGTAGAAGTACATCAAAAGGCACAACTCAATTGCCTGTTTATAAAATCAATTTCAAAACTATACAACAATTTTCAACAGTAAATGCTTATCAGCAACTTTAATCAGCTAAGCCAAACGAGCTCTAAGTCAGCTATGTCCAAGAGTGGATTTCTGCCAAAAATGTGTAGTTTGAGTAGCACAATATGTACCTAGATGATTGGTCGCAAATTGCATCTCTATGCCATCTTCTGAAAGCTGAAATGGACAAAACATGATACCTGCATTGTTTCTGGTATGCATATTCTCATTAGACAAACATACTATACTTGAAATAAAACTCAATTTAAATCCATACTAAAGAAACACAAAGAGAGCAATTACATTAAGATGTTGAGAGGAAGGTTAAGTTCTTTGAAATTATCTGCAAATGTTTTAACAGATCTAATTGAGTTGAGATCAAGTTTCTGAATATCGACGCGAGCAGATTTATTTTCCTTCAAAATACTCTGCTTTGCTTCATTTGCAGCTTCCAAATTTCTTGCTGCTATAATGACATGAACATTCCTCGAAGCTAAAACTCTTGCTGTCTCTAGACCAATGCCACTTGCTCCTCCTGTATTCACAAAGTGTTATCATTAATAAAAATTTACTTGAAAATTACCAAAAAACTGTAAACAGAACGAACGTTGCGCCTAACCCAACCTTAAAAGTTAGGTCATGAGGTGATGGTTGTCCGAGATTATATGAAAAAACTAAAATCTTTTCTCTTAATCAATGTGGGGACTTAACAAAAGCAAATTTGTATATAAAAAAAACCCAATTAACCACATGACAGCATGTTTGCTAATAAATCTGCAATGTTTACTTTATCTTACATTTCTTCATTTTTCTGTCCATTAATCATTTGTTGCTAAGTGTAAATCTTTCTTTCCTTAAGGTCCCATTCATAATCAATATTAGTTGAATGTTTATGTGCCTCATTAGTAGTTGTCCTTCACTTGTTAATTACATCAATCCTCAAATCTCTTGCTAGAAGCATATTTAGAAGTATGAAGTACAAGGCATTAGCATGAACATCAGATTGCTAATTCTCCTATACAGAACAAAGAGAATTTGGATAGTCTGCTTAAAATGTTCAGAATTCCACTCTGCATTCCATTTATGACATTACTACGTATTATAGTAGGTACAATTTAGTTACATTAAAATTGACAAAAAGTGTTCTATGATGTTACACTAATAACAAAGTGACACTCAGTTATTTAATAAAATTGGTTTTGAATTGCCATAACCGGTACATATAGACAGTTCAGTAACTATGCGTTAGCTTATAGTATTAATGCAAATTAATGTGATGTATAACCACCTAAATTGCATGAGAAAAAGTCAAACACCTTATAAAATCTTTGTTTAGACAAAAGACTGCTAGGTCCAAGTTCACATAAACAAAGAGTCAAACTAAAAACAATCACTTACATTAGATTTCTTCCGACCATATGTTGGGATCGAAAAAAAGAAAGGAGAACCCATCACTCACTTTAGATTTCTTCTTATCCATCATGTATTTTATTTTCTTTTTTCCATTTAACAATCTGGTATTCGACATTCATTGCTAAAAGTGTTTTAGGACATTGTAAAAGATGCTTACGTATCAAGTTACTGTAATTACAGATAAAGTTCTATAAAAAACAATACTCCATATGGTAACCTAATAAATATGATGCTATAACAAGTTAATTAGAGTAATAGTATTAAATTTTGTGCACTGTCTATATAACTTAAATGCTTATATAGACTTTTCTATAATTGTATAGTTTGTTTGGACATTTATTTGCTGCTATATTTAGGTGATAGATAATATGTAATATAATGTAACATAAAAAATAAGATTCGACAATAAGTTGGTTGTTATGGTGAATTGATGTTATAGAGAGGTCCGAATGTATCACTGACAATTTAGAGGTCATATTACCTGTAACTATGGCAGTGAGATTAGAGCCATCTATGTCTTGAGTAACTTGCTCAGCAGTAGAAGCTGATCCAAATCCACTTGGCCCTGGTCTACCCGTTATCAACCTAAACATCTTCTTTCGAAAAAAAAAAATGTTTCAAACAAATTATATGACTAATAAGTTTCTTTCTTTTTTTTCTTTCAAGAGAAAGGATTAAGAAGACGCAAGACTCTAAATTGTGATGTTATAAACTGAGAAAGGAGAAAATAATATGGCTCAATATATAAGACAAGATTTGAAGACTAGGCAAAAAGACAATGATGACGGTTTCAATGAAGAGAGATAAGGGATGGTATTTTGAAAATTGTGGTTTTATAGAAGAAATATTGGGATATACATGCAGTACGTATATATATAAATAAATAAATGAGGTACAGGAATTCTTGGTGATGGATTCGGTATAGAACAAGACACATTTATTGTCTATAAGTCGGTGACTCCTGTAATTAGCTTCACCAAAATTTCAACTGTATTCCGTTTTTAGGTTGACCCAAAAAAAAAAAAAAAAAAAAGCGTGTGGTGACCTAGTGGTCGACAAAATAGATTCAAATATTAGTACACACTAAAAATACTTGGTGACAGCGTTATTTGGTATTTGTGATATATAATCAAATTTCGTTAAAATAATCACTCAAAATTTCATGTTATTTTTCACATCTCTATAACAATATTCTACTTAAAATAACAATTGTTTTGATTATAGCGGTTCACTTTGGTAAAATTACCCTCTCTCTATAATAGTCATATTCAAATATTATGAAATAATATTTTGTAAGAAATAAATATATAGTACATATAAACTCGTTATACTGTCATTAAGAGACTAAAATTTATGAAGCAACCTATAATTGTCGAATTCTTACGTCAAGCTTGGGAGTTTTAAACTTTCAAATAATTTTAAATGCATAGACTTTAATTCTTGTCGGTACGGTATAACTAATCATGAATTTATTAATAATAATATATTAAATATTTAATTTTTAATAAATAAAATATTAAATCTATTGAGATTTTAAATTTAACAAGTATTTTATTTTCATTTATAACATAAAAAGTACAGGAAAAATTATTTTTTGCGTACCGTTTATTTATAGCGGCCAAATTGCCAGTATACATATATAACAGCATATCGATATAGCAGTCATAAAATTTCCAAACAAAACGTTGCTACTATAACGAGATTTGACTGTATTTCATTCAAATCTCCTTGACATAATCTAAGACTTTGATATCATTTGTGATATGGTATCTTCATAATGTAATGGTTTTTGCAGTGTTGATAGAGGTTCTCAGATTACAATCATTTTCAATTTTACGTAATCCAACCATATTGATCGTAGTATTTTATTTATACGCTTGCACATTCTCACTTGACATAATCCAAGACTTCGATATCATTTGTGAAGTGGTATCTTCACAATCCAATGGTTTTGCAGTGTTGATAGAGGTTTAGAGATTAGAATCATTTGTAATCTTAAGTAATCCAACCATATGGTTTTCTTGGTATTTTATTCTCACTTGACATAATCCAAGACTTCAATATCATTTGTGATGTGGTTTCTTCATAATCCAATGATTTTGCGGTGTTGATAGAGGTTCAGAGATTATAATCATTCGTAATCCAACCATATTGATTTCTTGGTATTTTATTACTCCTATATGCTTGTACATCGATATCGCACTTGACATATCCAAGACTTTGATATCTTCATATAATCTAATGGTTTTTGCAGTGTTGGTAGAGGCAGATTACAATCATGTAATTTTAAGTAATCCAACCATATTGATTTCTTGGTATTTTATTTTATATGCTTGCACGTTCAAGTAATCCAATCATATCGTGTCTTACATGCAATCAAGCCTATACTTAATAAAATTTACGAGAGCTCACTTGTCATCACAAGACATACTTTCCTCAAATATCATTAGTTAATTAATAGTCGAGTTTGAGTAGTTGTTACTTGCTAGTCGTCTGACCAAAATATATAGATGATATATTGTATATATATTATTTTGCCTTGCATTTATGTTGAACATCTCATCAATGCCGCCGGACCACCATCAACAGACAACAGTGTCCCTTCATATTCATATCAATATAGTGTCTTAAATACAATAGTAAAGTTCTCATTTATTTCTACCTTGCATATATCTTCATTTTAGCACAAGATGAAGTTTCACTCTGCTCGATACCTTTTAAACAAAATTCAGGCTCAAGGCGAAATAATAATTACTTTTATAAGCGTAATAATGAACAGAGGCGGATCCAGCATTTGAGGATGTCGGGTCACTATTAAATTTGCTAATTAATTGAGGGTGCCAAGTACTATATATATCCGATTGTGTGTATATATATATATATATATATATATATATATATATATAAAAATTGCCGACGTCAACGAGTGCCGGTGCACCTGCCATTTACACGCTAGGTCCACCTCTGGTTATGAAACATGCATGCATGGGCAAACGTATGTTCTATGTAAAAATGTTGAATAAATGAATTATACAACTTTAGGTCTCTACAATAATTGAGAAAGACATGCATAGATGGGCTCATACTATGAATACGTTTAATCAAGAGACTTTTACACTCTGTATCACCTTGCCCAACCTTATAACCAAGATAGCCTCATATATCTAATCTTTACATATCTTAGATCTATTTTTCTCGTACAAGATAGGGGTAAGGTCTGCGCACACTCCAATATTCTTAGACTCCATTTGTAGGATCACATTTAGTATATGTTGTAATGTTGTTGTACTCATTTGATCCAATTTGTATATATTTTGAAATGTTCTCATTAGCAGCCCACATTTCCCATCATTGTTGTAAGATTTGAGTGGTGAAAATCTCCAGTAGTGAGTAGATATAGTACTGATTTTGTAAGATTTGGTGGATTAATAAATATGTATTACTGTTGGTGGGGATGGAGCTGGTAATCTCTAATACTGAGTCTCATTATTGTGACATCAAGATAAGATGTATTGGGTTATGTACGTTTCCCAAATGTTAAGGAAAAATCGACACCATGGATCCAAGACAAAGTGGTCCTTACAACTGATGAGATCGTGTGAACATGTATGAAATTACAAGTTGAGGAAAAACTTAAATGCAACCAAAATCTCGTACTCAATAAGGAAACTATTGAAACTTGAAGGTTTCTTTCTTTTGTTGGGATCAAAATAACATGGAGGTTTGACCAATTGGCCTACATTTAGGAGTAGAAGTTTCCCCTAATGAAAATTCTCACAATGACTACATTGTGGAAATTCTGTGGTATTGTTGTGAGAAGAAAATCCTCTATTTATAGTTGTTTATTACTTCTTCTCTAAGTAAAAGATAGGTATAAAATTAGTTTTATTCTATTTAGAACTCTTTCTTATCGTTTTCAAGAAAAGAGTTCTAATATGTCAGAAATTCAGGGCATAAACTCTAACACCTTTATGGCTGTGGACTGGTGTGGTCCAGCTTGCTGATACCTCAATAACTCTACATGGCGTCTGCTACCTCTCAT
The DNA here is from genome assembly GCA_029990175.1 of Petunia secreta. Taxonomy (NCBI): domain Eukaryota; kingdom Viridiplantae; phylum Streptophyta; class Magnoliopsida; order Solanales; family Solanaceae; genus Petunia; species Petunia secreta. The sequence goes on from JARKIP010000061.1 coordinate 587,356, forward strand.
CTATGTAATTACCGGATAACATACGCAATTTTATCAGTTGCTCCCCTTCTATCAAGATGTATATAGATAGATGGAAAGAAATAACCTAAACGTATTTCGTTTAATTAAATTTGAACACAATCTCTGTGGTTTTCCAGTAACAGGTTATATTGGGCGTTTGAACAACATATTGATGGCTTAATGACGAAAATGTTGACTAATTGGTGAATATTAAGAGAGTTTGTTTGCTGTTGTTCTCATGATTGCAACTCCTATTCACTCAGTCCTTATTCCCCTAAAACATTCACGGACGACCAAGTACTTGCCCCAATAATGGCTAAAAGTCAAAATAGCTAAACGATGACTTCAAATTCGTATGTTCATGGTTTTTTCTATTGAGTTCACAATTACAGTTGAGTTCTATTAATTGGAGATTGGATTTTTCCAACTCTTCAACTGGTCATGCATTTAATATGTCACGTTTGTTTCCTGTTTGCTTCTTAGGTTAGTAGGTTTCAGTTTGAAGTCTTCCACATTTGATTTCTTTACTGAAAATTTTACCATCAGCATTGTTTATATCAAACTACATTATATTAATTTCGGACATCTAAATGATAAAATGAAGTAAAAATGTGCAATTAATTAACTATTGTTTGATATCAGTACTGGTATCATGTCAAATCCATGCCATGTTTTTACTAGATTGTTTTGGTTTTTTTCAAAAAGTTTTTAAAAAATATATTTGTCCATGAAATCTTGTGACTTTTTCAATTTTTTTTGGAAAACAGTTTTTGAAAAACCAAAAAGTGGTTTAGAGCACTTTTTCAAATTTTTTCAAAAAAAAATTTTTTCTCCTCTCACAAAACTCTACCTTTTTTTCAAATGAAATGTATGTCCAAACACAACTTCAACTTCCAAAAACCATTTTTCAACTCAACTTCAAAAACTCTTTTTTCAAAATCTATGGCCAAAGGGCCACTATGTGAATAAGTGTTTTCTCTTTTTATGGACCATCAGCCAAGCTAAGGAAGAATTTGAAGAAAAACTTTTAATTGATTCGACTATGTAATTGGCTTATTGCATATTCATCATTTACATCCAATTCTTTCTTAGAGTTGGAAGAGAAAACAAAGTGAATACAGATGATTTGGAAGAAAATATTGGATTTCTCCGGTTTTTATTTCTCTCATTTTCACTTTCTTAGTGGGAAAAAATTAAAGGAAACTAATAGTTATTTCTCCACCTTTACATCTACATCTCCTTTCTCCTCGATCATAATAATATCAATATCAATTTAATTACAATTTAGAAAATTTATTCCATTGTTTTGATGTATTTTGTTCGTTTTGGTGTGACATAGAATGTATGTCACTAAAGAGAAGCATGTCTCTAACTACTTCTTCGTAAGTGAGATGAGGTGTTTAAGCTATTAAATTGGAGGGTTCACCTAGGGCTGTTTATTTTTCGGATTAAACCGATAAATCGAACCGATAAAAAATTAATGATTTATAAATATTGAGTTATCGGGTTATCGGTTATTTAACGGTTTACAAAAAAATATATTGGGTTATAGGTTTGGTTGTCAGTTTTGTACATTTTCTTATTGGTTAAACCGATAACCCAATAAGGTTTTCAAATTTACTATATTGCGCTTATGTGCATAAAAGTAGTATACTTAATTACTAATTAGTTGGAACTTGAAAACCTCAAACTCTAGTCTTCTTTTACTTGTGTAACTTTCAAGTCTCCCCATCCATTTCAACCACCGATTTACTATTTCACTCCTTGCCTCTCCATTAGTTTATAGAATAATGAATTATATTTGAATCTATTGTTTACTTTCTTTAATATGGCGAATGCTATAAGAGGCATTTGAATTCGCTGTGAAAATAAAGCGGATTTTGTATTGGATGCAATCGTTTAAGAGGTTTTTTTTTTCTTAATGGTTAAACTGAAAATCGAACCGATACGAACCTAAGATAACCCGAAAACCAATAACCGATAGCTTATTGGTTCGGTTATTGGTTTAATACTTTTAAAAACCGAAAACCGATAGTCCAAACCGATAAAGTGCAAAATCGAACCGAACCGAACCGATAAACACCCCTAGTTCACCGTTTGTTATAATGCGGTCAGCACCTCTAAATAAATGGAAGACCTCCTAATTATTATTATTTTGAGCGATCATAATAAGGTAAAATTTGAAGATAAATTTTTTTAATCGTTCTATTTGGGTCGACTCGAGTTCAACCATAGATTGACCTTTAATCAGCTGCCATTCGAAGAATTTAATCACCACACACTTAGCAAATCATACCTTTTCGTCAATTATATTTTGTGGGTGAATCGTCATGTATAGTTTTCTTAATTTTGAACCAAATATTTCTAAAGATTTATGTATTTTTTTCCTTTTGTGGTTAGCTTAGAAATAAATTTTGCTAGCATGTGAATGTATAGCATATCACGTGGGTTAATTAAGCACAAGGGTGATGGTAGGAGATGGTCATAAATTTTATGTCTATTTGTTAGCTAGAGTAAAAGTAATGGCAAAAGGCTTGCATCTGTATAAATGATCTAAATTATTTTTCAACAAAAAATATCTTATTCATTATTAGATTTTTTTTAATATATAGATATATCCTATCTTAAAAGCAAGCAATTGAATTGTGATCAATCATATTACAGATCTGGCACCATGCACATGCAAGGTCAGGCTAATTAGTAGACTAGTCACAAGTTACCTAAACTCTATCATCCACCACCTAGATTATACCAGTTTTACTTTATTTTTAAGTAGGTAACCTAATTAAATACATTCATATGGTGTGTGTGCCTTAACATGCATATATAAGGGGAATTAAGGCAACTCTATAAGCCTGTATATTTCGTCAAGGGTCACATGATAATTTGTTGAAAATTAACAATTTCAATAGAGATGGCAAACGGACAATACGGATAAAGCCTTATCTTTAAAAAAAAATACTTTACTCGGTATCCCCAAATCGTTCACACAAGAAAGAATCAATTTAAAATTTAGATTTAACGGTTCAACTAAGGGTATTCACCGGAAACCGAAAAATCGAACCAAACCGATATTTCTTAGGTTTGATTTGATTTTGGTTTTTAATTTGAAAAACTGAATTTTTTTTAATTTTAGTTTTAAGTAAAAAAATAAACGAACCAGACCGATTAGATAAATACTTACTTAAAACTTATAATTACACATGCAATTATGTGTATTTTTATGTAAATTATTAGAATTTATACCATATTTTAATTTATTTATTTATTTATTTTGCGCTCTTGAATTTTAGTATAGTTCCTCGCTTTTATAGTTTCTGCATTTTGTATTCTAGTTTACATTCTAGTCTTTATTTTGATAAGTCAAGCAATCTATTGTATGTTAAACATAACTTTTCTTGCAGTCTTTCATTGTTGGTCAAATCATCAAGATATCTTGGCAAATGATATCTCTTCAATTTTTCAAACACCAAAAAATTATTGTAAGAAGTTTGATTAAGTTAATGAAATGGTTATAGTATCATACGATTTTTGGATGAAGTTACATATGTAACTTGATTACATCTAAAGTTTATTCTTTTCTAGAGAGTATTTAAATTGGGTGCATCATGGTAGAATATAATCGCTCGAAATGTTGATCCTTAGAAGTGTATGTCACAAATTTAAAGAGAAAAAAAAAACCGACAAAAAATCGAGCAAACCGAAATAATCGACAAAATCGACAAAATCCGAACAAGTGAAAAACTGACTTAATTGGTTTGGTTGTGGTTTAAGTATTTGAAAAACCCGAATCAGTTGGTTTGGTTATTTTTTAGAAGAAAACCGATCCAAACTGACCTATGAACACCCCTAGGTTCAGCAGTCAACATTAAGGTTCATATTATTGAATCCGTCGTATACTTATGTGAAATTAAAAAGTTCAAATTTTAATTCTTTAAAATTCCACGATAGTACCATTTATATCTAATATAATATATGCTAAACTCTCTCAAATTTTGATGAGTTCATGAAAAGTTCAACGTTGATTCAAATTAAAAGGAAAAATATTTAGCGTAATATGAATTATATGGTATAAAAGAGAAATCAATACTGCTACTGACCTCTCAACAAATAATTTTTAAAAATTATGTGGCATGTTGAGCTGATTTTACATGTCTAATCTTCAACACTTCAGCCAAATTAGACTTTAATAAAGTGCTCTGCTTGTCAAATAGAAAAAAATATATGAAAAAATACCAACACTATCAATTAATTTACATTTTGACAAAAACAATTACCAAAAATTAAAAAGAAAAGGAAATAAAATATTAGACAAAATAGTACTACAATTTGTAAAACGAGTTAGACTTTAAATTTCTGTAACACATCATATTTAGAGTTAGCTCAGCTCTGTGAAGACTACTAAAATTATTGATACGTACCTCATTTTCCATACTCTTTAAGTCAACCTCAAATTCTAGTTCAAGAGGGAGGATTTCACAATATCATCTAACATACGTTTATCACGTTTACTTAGATTGAATTGTATTAGGGTGAAACCGAATAGATCCATATGTTTTGTTTACTAAGATATGGATATGTCCAACTTTAGATTAGCTCTTTTCTTCGATTGAGCTGTAATAGTTGCATTTATTAATAAAATTTCTTTCATTTACCAAAAGAAGGATCGCAGTTAAAAGCAAAAATTGTTTACTTCTTTTCATTAATCAATTTTGGAAGAAGGAAACAGCAAGTGATAACATTGATAAATAGAACAACTGAACAGATGATAGTAACAAGGTTTCGTGGTGTAGTTGGTTATCACGTCAGTCTAACACACTGAAGGTCTCCGGTTCGAGTCCGGGCGAAGCCATTTCTCCTTTTTGCTCGCTACACTTCTCTACGTATGTGAATCAACAGACAGATTTTTAATTTGCGAGTTGCTAAATATTTTGTTTACTTATAAGTTTCCTTACTTCTTGTTTTCTTATTATAACATAACATTTCTATAAAGAGAGTATTATTCGTTTGTAGTATCTATTATTCTGTATCCATAAAATATCTCCACAATCTTACTCCATATACTTAGTAACACATACATGTAGTCTGGAGACATATAATACTTCTTTTCAAATATGGAAATGAAAACTGTTTCAACTTTTATATGGTATCATAATATTTGAAAAGCAACTATCAGTGAATATACATCTGTAAGTTGATAATCTGGCAAACATGTAAGTTGCTACCAATTAATCGCCATTGATAGTGCAAAAAGAATTAAAATTTTATATTGTCATTATATATAAAAGTAAATCTAGGTAGATATATGTTGGCCAAATACATCGCCAGCCCCGTTGAACTTGACACTATATTCTACTTAGACACTCCAACTAAGCCCTTTTCAGTTGAGCACTTTTAACTTTTTTCAAGAGTTTCCATCTAGACACTTTCCACCCACTCTGTTGAAAAATTTATGCGCGTATTTGCACACGAGTCTTACGTGGAAGTGACTCATTTATAGGCCTTTAAGAAGTAGGTTTGATTGATGATATAAAGACTCCGTTAGAATTTCTTAATAGAGTCAATTTGAGAGGAAGAAAGAATTGCAAGCTTTTGATTGTCAAGCTCCGACAGATTGGTTGAATTATGAGAGTTTTAGGGAAGTGGGTAACCCTTATTAGGATATAGGGTCAACTTTTGAAGCGGGTCAAGTCATTAATTCATCATCAGGATATATTGTCTATTATATGATGTGTCCAATTATTACATGTGGCAGAATATAAATGGATCACTTATCCATGTAAAACTCGTGAGCAAACACGCGCATGTATTTTTTCAATACAGTGGGTGGAAAGTGTTTAAATGGATACTTATAAAAAAAGTTCAAGTGTTCATCTAGAAAAGACCTTAGTTGGAGTGTCTAAATGAAATATACTGTCAAGTTCAAAGGACTGGCGATGTATTTGGCCATATTTTTTAATCCAAAATGATATATATGTCCAAAATGCAACATAGAAATGGACATGACTAGTAAAAAAAGGTCCGATTTAGAGGACAAAAACAAGTATAAAATAGAAATACAACTATGGTCTTTACAAGTCCAAATGTAACCTAAAAATGTTTAGTCCCAAATAATGGTACGTAACAACAGTTTAAGTCTGTTTACTTAGCTCTTTCTTCTTTTACAGGAGAGCAATTAACCCACCCTGCTGGCAATGGTACAAATATTAACTATGTTCAGACATACAAATCCTTTCCAACAAATCATATGGAGGAAAATAAATCTGGAAGAGAAAAAGAAACCCCACTTGGTGAAGTTTTAACACGAACTGCCGTCAGAGAAAACCTCCATCAGTCCACTTGGAATCCGATTTTCCAGCATGAACAGCATGTTTATTATCGGGCGCACTTTGGTAGTGATTACCAAATCCATCATCCTGACCATCATCCCATCCAGCCCAGTCATCGTTGTTGCTGGATGTTGCCCCCTTTGTAGAATTTACTTTGTTAGTGTCTTTACTGTCCCAGTCATCCCACGATCCAGAGCTGACAGAATTAAAATGCTTCCCAGAGGACTGGGTTCCTCCAGAAGTATTATTCCATCCTTTAGTATCCTGATTAAACTCCTGATAATAGCCATTCTTTTCATTTTCACCTCGTTGCCAACTATCATTCTGCCAGGTTGGATTGTCCTTGGTATATTCCTCAACCTTCTGCGACGCCATAGCCAAGACTCCTTTCATGATGCCCCAACTCTTTTGTCCAATCTCAGTTGTTTTCGCCGTGACAACATTGACTGTTTCATTAACCTTGGTATCATATCCACCTTCTTTCACCTGTAAGAGTAGGATTACACAAGCATCTCAACTATCATTTAACTTTATTACTTCTTTTATCAAAACAAAAGCCATAGCAGAGATGAAAAGTAGACTACATGATAGATTAAACAATAAAAAAGAAAACGAGGAAACTGGATATAACTGAAGAACAGGCTTTAAACAAGCACCTAAACTACTTCAGAGGTACTGCCAGCTTAGATGAATATAGCCAATTAATTCATTCAATGGTAACTCTCATGCCCATTGAATGTCAGGATAAATTTTCGGGGCTCAAATGACTGGAAGGTTTAATACCAAGTTAATTGGATATTTCGCAATAAATTTTGCTCAGCATCAACTCAGTTTATATTATTCAATCTTGTTCTGATTTGGTTCCAAAAAATAAAATAGAGGTTATAGAAATAATTACAGTAATTACACTTCAAAAATATAAAACAGTGAATGAAGCGTTTTAAAAGAAGAGTTATATATGCAGGGCTTTGAACCCAAATACAAACCTACAATGGAAGTACACATATAGATAGCTAACCTTCATTAGGTCTAAAGGGTGCTACATGAGCAGCTGTTAAATCTTTTTCACTATATTTTTAAAATTATTTTCTCTGTGGAAGCAGTCTTTTGGTAATCCTTGAAGATATGAAAGCTCGCCAACTATTGTATTTGTAGCAGCAAAAGGACCTTATATGGGGATTCTTTGCGGGGTTGAAGCTTTAGTTGCATATTTGGTTTTTTATATAACACAGTACCTCAAAGGCTTATTTCATGTTCTGTGCTCCAGTTCACATCCCTTGAACAGCCCCTTAGAATAGCTGTGGTGTTAGGGTTAGCTTACGCACCTCGACTAAATCTACACGGTACCTGCTACCTCCTACCAGCACAGGTGCCGAGTTAATCTAACCACCAAGACTTGGACAAATGGGATGAAATCAACTACTCTTTTTGCCTCCACCAGGATTAAAACTTGAGACCTCATGGTTTTAACTCACTTCATTTACCACTAGGTCACACCCTTGGTGACCCGTAGATAAAAAATCAAGCATGTTTCTCCATGCTTTACCCATTTTTTATAATTTAATGACAACAAAATCTTCTGTGGCCACAACAGCCCTACATTTGCAATAATCCACTAAAAGGCCAGCGAAACGTTCCATCAAAACCTTTGAAAATCAAATGAATATCAATTAAATTTTCCCTATCCTGATATACCAGCAAAACACCACCTTGACCACATGAAGAACTATAGTTTCCTGTTCCTCCCAACCCCCACCCAAATTAAAAGAAAGGCGGGATAACATATGTGGCATGCTCAACTCTAACATTACCCCATCACTCACGTGTCTGATATTTGACCCAATTTTCTACTTTAATATATACCCAAAAAAAAAATTCAAGAATTGTTTTACTTTACCAACTAGTTTACGGCTTTTTTCTGCTTCTATATTGCTTTGCTTAAAGTATATAACAGAACTTTTAAGAGACAATGAGTTGCACTTCTAATGTTTAAAACTTGTGGGAGCACAAGGTCTTTCACTTCACCATAAAGAAAAAGCATAGGGAGGAAGGAGGTAGGCACAAGGAAAGAAAAACAAAAAATTTAAAACAGTCTAATGAGTTTAAATTCCTACCAAGTCCTGAAAAATGCACATGATATTTTACTAATAATAATGTCAAAAAATTTAAATGTCCGAAGATAGAAAATGTTATATAAATTGAAATGTGGGTATTTGAATTCAATCTTCAATTGCAGTAAAAAGATGTTACCAAATTGTAGAGAGATAGAAGCTTTCACTGCCTAAATGCAGACATTCAAATGTGGTTAATGTTACTCGGTGATAGTAGTTGGAACTATTTAGAGGCTTCGATAATCTTTCAAGTACATAGAACTTCTTGAATCTTTAGCTTGTGATTCTGTAATTACGCATTTGATGGAGTACGAAGCTTTTTCAGTTTTATAGTTATTTACTATTATTTTTTCTTTTTTAATTTCAGATCAGGATATGTGAAAATAACATTATACCTACAAGAACGTTGAGTCTCATTTATGTGACGTCTGTCCAATCCTCTGAAATTTCATGTCATGCAAGAAAGTTATCATTATCTGCAATTCAAGAAACTGAATGTGATTTAAGCTTCTGCATATTTCAGTGTACTACAACCCCAAAATTCACGGGAACTTTCCATTATAATCAAGAGGTTCTAGTTGGCTATCAATATCTTAATATATAAAGGGTGCCAAATGTTGAATGTCCACATTCTAAAGTGAAATTCAATGTGTGTTTCACTTGGCTATCAATCAATTAACCATGCCTTAATTCCAAACTGGTTGGCGTTGCCTATACATCTACATCTATTTTTCTCTTTTTAGGCCCACTCGTACCAAATCTCTGACCAAGCTAAAAAGATTCCTGAAAAACATTAGATTTGATTTTTTTTGTCTGTTCTAAAGTTGTGTAAGATCCACCAAAGTGGGTAGCATTAACCGGATGTGTCCGGTAACTGGTAAAGCCCGAAGCTGTTCCCCTATCCCTGTCACCGGAGATGCAACAATCTCTCCTTTCTATGAACACGAAAAACATTGGATTTAATGTAAGTTAACAACAATAACACCGTAATGTATGCGACCTATAAATTCATCGTGTTCATCCATATTAATGCCCAGAGATAGTACAACATTTTTATGTGACTTTAGGTTATCTTGTTCCCTGTTAGCACCTCCAATTTACAAATAGACCGGTGCATCTGGAGGTTTATTTAGGACATAGGCAAACTGTCTCGAGCCACCTTCATCATTATATCCTTGTTGCCTAAGTTGCTCCAACACGGCACTTTTGGTGCCGCACCCGCGACACTAGTATAAGTGTGGGAGTGGGATACGTACTGGATATGGTCAAACTTTTATGGGTACTTTGACCACAGGCGACGGAAAACTAGATAAGATACAATTTGATTCCGAAGTTGGAACCAAAGCTAGGGTCATTTTGAAGAATTTACCTCTAATAATGTCTTCCTACAATACCTCAATAGGAAATCAAAAGGAAAAATATTTCTTAAGGCTAACAAAAAGTGTAGGATAGGATTATAACTCTATATTTTCTTTTTTGAATTATTTTTAGCTGAATTCCGGCACCCGTATCCGTAATAGGATCCGTATCCCTGAATCTTAGAATTTAGATCTCGAAGGATCCGACCTCTAGATCCGCACCCGCACCGGTGTCCGAGCAACTTAGCTTGTTGCTTGACCTCTCATCTGACGTGATCATTTCTAATCTTGTATGATTGCATCTGCACCTTAGTATGCACCTTCTATGATATTCATCTTGTGGATATGCTAGCCTTATAGGAGGTCCAATATTCACTTCCGTATAAGATTATTGAGGGATCACAACCTCAGAGACTAAAGCATAACACTAAACTTGGCTGAGAATCAATCAACTAAATGAACTAGCCTTAGAATATCAGATATGCTTAGATGGATCAAAAGGATGTCAAAAAGACAATAAAATATACAGAACCTACAGCTCATGAAGTGGTGAGTTACCAGCTAATGAGCGTCTTAGAAAGGGCGATATAAAATATTGACAAAACCAGCTATCCATTTAAACATAAGTTGTAAGTATACTAAAGAATGAAAAAAATTAAACATAAGAATACTAACACTTGAAGATGCTTTAGTTTAATTAACAAGTAGTAAGCATTTGCTCCACGGAAACACAAACAAATTCTACCTTTCATACTTATAGATTTCCTAAAATATTAACAGATTCGAACACCAAGGATACAATCTAAGCACTTGCTACTTGGTACCACACTATGATATGTGATTTTAGGTTGAAACAGAAACATCTCTGTATATAAATTTGACACATTTTTATAGCCTTTCACCTGAAAATGAATTCTTATCCACATTAGAATTTTGGTCATTGATCACAAAGCACTAGCATGTAAAATAAAGTTTAAGTCCTCAACCTACAAAAGAAATAAGTGATAAAAAGCAAGTAACTGGGAAGAGGACATCACACTTCTAGTGGCCCAGTATACTTCATTACACTTTCAGAACATTACCTAGTAAATATACTTGAAAAAGATGAGTTTTAAAAGCATGCCTTAAGAAGTAGAGATCTCCGTCGAGTATTTAAGAGAAATGTATCTAAAGTATAACATCATTGCAGGACCATTAATTTTAAATCCAGATGTCAAATCAAAATACCTTAGAAGTCAACTCCTTTGTCCCCACTTGAACCACAGTTGCCGCTGACTGTGCCGCAGAGGCAGCTATCATAGATAACCTACCAAATCCCTACACATACCAAGAAGCAACTCCATCAGCAATCAGCAAGTAAATATATAACAGCACAACAGAACAGGTACAATCAATTCATGAGAAATATAGTACTTCCTCCTTTCCAACTACATGACACTTCCATTTTGGAATATCTTACAATGCTTGAAAATTTTATTCAAATTTCACATTCAAATTCATTAAGTAACATTTTTTACTTTTATATGATGTTTCTATCAGAGTATTTTTCAACTATATCTGACAAATAAGAAAAAGATCTATATAAAGACATTACGGCGGAGCCACAAATTAATGAAAGGGGAGCATGTCACACTTGGGATTTGAACTTGTGAACTAAATCAATGTTTGAACCCTCTTCACCGCTGCACTAGCATGTATTGTTGTGCCAAGGGGGTAAGGGGGTTCAATAGTGTGTGTATAACCAAAAAAATTCACTTTTACGCTATTTGCCTAGCATTATATTTCGACGAATGGGTTTCAATGACAACCCTTCACTATACCTAGATCGGCCCTTCTGGGGCAATACCCACTAATGAAAATATGTGCTAGACATGATAAATTGATAACACTTTATGCTAGGTCCTAAGCTTTCAAGGAGCTGTTTAGTACTTTAGTCTTTCAGAGATTCATACACTTAGAATATATAGAACACATCTTGTACTTCTTATTCACATTTTGACTAATATTGGCATGAGATGTACATAAAATAGAGTCATGGTCATCGTGGATTCATACATCCGACCCCAACCTGTTTAGGACTAAGGTATAATTGTTCTACTAACATTTTTTTTTTTTTTTTGATAAGGTAAAAAGTTGTTCTATTATTATATCAGTTCAATACATATTAAAGTTTCGTTCAATCAAATCACATCACATAAAAATGTAAAGCAAAAGGGCACGTTTTTTCACCTGAGTTACAGCAGAAAGAACATCCCCTTGTTGATTACTATTATTCCTAGGTGGCATTGGTGCAGGACTTGATCCAAAACCAACATACTTCCCTCCTTGAGATGGCGGTAATCCATCCGGCCTCGACTCATTCTCCGCCATTTTCCTCGCAAAAAAATTATCCTTATTCGCCGCAGACGCCTCATACTGTTCCTTGGTAATATCCGCACTCGATCTCGACCTAGTAGCCGCTCCTCCACCTCCACTACCTCCATTACCCCCACCACTCCTAAAATCCCCCACTGTTTGATTTCTCCTCATATTACTATTCCCATTATCATCATTATCCCAACTATCCCACCCCCCACCACTCCCACTCCCACCCCGACTCACCGCGGGCCGACTTTTACTAGTATTCGGACCTCCTGTTAACACTTCTTTAACAACAGGTGGGTCCCGCCAGGGTTTACCTTCAGCTAGGGTTTGAATCCGATCACGATATATCGAGGCAGCTTTTGTATTATATTTAGTAACAATATCAGTCTGTTTAGTGATCCCATATTCAGAAATGAATTTATTAAAAGTTTCATTACCGCCCAATTCCATTTTGCGGATCTGGATCTCGGACCATGAATCCATAGTAACGGATCGGACAAATGATATGTGGACCCCAAGGCCACGGTGTTCTCCAGAACATTCTAAACACATAAATATTCCGTACGATACTGAAGCCCATTGAGGATTCTTTTGGTTACAATCTACACAGATCTTGTTGCCGGGCTGGGCTTGCAGATCTCGGAGCCGACGTGATGCTGACATTTTTGACCCGGATCCGATTCTTCAATCGGATCTGAGGAATGGATTTGGAGGGGGAGGGTGGGTGGAAGGTGGAGAGAAAAGGTGTGTTAAAAGGATGAAAAGAGAGCCGACACCATCTGAATTGGAATGAGTTGGGTAACGGCTGGATTAGTCAAATACATTATTCTTTTCATTTTTTTTTTTTTGTGGGGTCCTGGGATATAGTCGAGTACCCAAGTGCCCACCAACTCAGTTTGCATTTTAGTTCGGCTTGTTTTGAGAAGAGTTTTAGCTTGTCTCGGTTTGATTTTATTTAGAATTTAATTGGACTTGATCGTTGAAAGTTTAGTTGAATTCCGATTGATTCAATAGAGTGTAAAATTTGATTAGACTTGACTTCACCATAACTTGGTTCGGAGTTATATTACGATGGGTTCGGCTTGGCTCAATGCTTTATCTTTGATTAAAATTCTTTTGATTTTTGTGAGTTTCCGAAATAGATTTTCTTTCATGAGTTGGGTAACAGCGTGATTAGTCAAATACATTATTCTTTTCTCTTACATTTTTTTCTCTTTTATTTTCATTTTTGATTGTGGGTCCTTGACTATATTGACTGAGACGGTCAACTCGGTTGCATTTTAGTTTGGTTCATTTTAGTAAGAGTCTTAGCTCGACTTGATTTTGTTTAGAAGTTAATTTGACTTGATTGTTGAAAATTCGATTGAGCTCGTTGACTCGATATTGTGTAAAGTTTGGTTAGAGTTGACTTGACCTCAGCTTAGTTCGGAACTATATCAGGATCAGATGAGCTTGGCTCAATGCCTAGTCTTTGCTTAAGCTTGTTTTATTTTCAATGAGTTTGCGAAACATATTTTCTTTTATCTACATGGTGACCATGTGAGAGAACTAGGAAAGCCAAATGAAAAAAGGATAATATATAATTACTCCTCAAATTTGTTTCATTAGTGTATTAGGCGAAAAATTACACAAGCCTTGACCTCGGGGCCTTGCTCGAGTGCTCTCTCCTGCTCGAGCGCTCTCCTCGAGCTCAGGGCACAGGACGAAATCCTGCTCGAGCACTCTCATCGAGCTCTCCTGCTCGAATACTCTTCTCGAGCTCTCTCCTCGAGCACTATCCACGAGCACTCCTGCTCGAGCTCTCTCCTCGAGCTCTCCTGCTTGATCACTCTCCTCGAGCTCTCCTGCTCGAGCACTCGAGGAGCGCTCTCCTCGACTCTCCTACTCGAGCGCTCTCCTGCTCGGACGCTCTCATGTTGCTTAGAACTTGCTTTTCATGTTGGTGCAAGCAAACCCGAGGGAAAGCTAGACACAATGAAACGCGGAAGAACAACAACAAATTAAAGATAGAAGCAAGACAAGACTTGCTTCGATTCGAAAGAACAACGAGGAACTTGTCTCAAGCTCGATCGAATGAAGGTCAAGAATCACCTATACTAAGCAACAATCCTCAAGAAAGACAACACTTCTTGCAAATTGAATGACCAAGAAGAAAATGTTCAAACGACTCACACCGATTGACACAAGTTCTTTAAAATCCCACGTCGGGGTTCGGCTTCATCGGAGACTCACAATAGCACTTGCTATGTTTGATCATTCAACAACAACTTAATACCTACAAATGAAATATAAATGGAGTGCAGTAGTTATAGGCTATGCTAAGGATAAAATAGTAAATGATCACAGGTGTCCAATAAAAACAAGCCACGCGAGGCTGAGTTAATGTATGTGTTCGGCATCCTTGACTTCGGTGCTTGGTTGCTTGCTCGAACAAATTTGTCATCGGGCGTTTACTTGACTTCGAACTCAATTTATGGTGTTCGATTCCTTGCTGCTCGACGCCAAGAGTTGGTGTTCGGTCACTTTGTCCTCATGCTCAAATTTGAAGATGTAGCCTTCGGTTCTTGAGCTCGGCCACTCTGCTTCGAAGTAATTGCTTTCCTTCGGCCAAGCCGAGTGAATGTGGACATCGTGCAACAACTTGGCTTGGCTTCGTGTCATTGGCTTTGGTGGATCGAACACTTGATCAGCACGTGTTCGGGCTGCATCATCCTCCCCTTCTTGAGAAGATTTCGTTCTCGAAATCGAGCCCTCCTCGTCCTCCGAAGTTTGACCTATAACACAAGGAACTAAGTCAGCAACATTAAAGGTGTTGGACACACTATACTCACCAGGGAGGTCGATCACGTAAGCATTGTTGTTGATATTGGTCAACACTTGGAATGGACCATCCCCTTGAGGAGCCAACTTTCCTTTCCTTTGGTTCGAGAAGCGTTCCTTTCGGAAGTGAACCCAAACCCAATCTCCTTTTTTTAATTCCAACTTTTTACGCCCCTTGTTTTTCTTTGATGCAACCTTTGCATAAGCTTCCTCGAGGTTCTTCTTCACCTTTGCATGCAACTCGATCAAGGCAGTGGCTCGCCGAGTACCTTCAAAATCAATAACAGAATCTCGAGGCAATGGGGTTAAATAAAGTGGAATCAAAGGATTAAAACCATACACACATTCGAACGGGGTCATATTTATCATTCGATTCACCATTCGATTGTATGCAAACTCCATCATGGGCAAACGATCTGCCCAGTTTCCGACCTTGCCCTTGGTCATTGCTCGAAGCAAAGATCCCAAGGTTCGGTTAACTACCTCAGTCTGTCCATCAGTCTGAGGGTAATGAGACGAGAATAGTAGTTTGGTGCCGAGGGCACCCCACAAGCATTTCCAAAAAGGACTCAAGAACTTTGAGTCTCGATCACTTACAATAGTACGAGGCACACCATGCAATTTCAACACATTAGAAATAAATAAAGTAGCTACATGTTGTGCATCATCACACTTTTTGCAAGGGATAAAGTGAGCCATTTTGGAAAAACGGTCGACTATGACGAAGGTGCTATCATGTCCACCCCTCGACCTCGGTAACCCCAACATAAAGTCCATGGATATATCAACCCAAGGGCGATCAGGCACAGGAAACAGGGTGTATAAACCATGAGAGTTGGACTTCGATTTAGCTTTCTTGCAAACGAGACAAGCGTTGCAAAGCTTTTCCACATCTCGTCGCATTTTTGGCCAATGGAACTGCTCGATTAAGATACCAAGGAATTTTGTCAACACCGAAGTGTCCCATCAAGCCTCCGGAGTGAGCTTCTCGAACTAAGAGCTCTCTCCACGATGACACTAGCACACAAACCCTCTCATTCTTGAAGAGGTAGCCATCGTGCCACTGATATTTCTCAACCCTTCGGCCACTCAAGATTGCGTCACGAACGCATTTCAGCTTGGGATCGTCTTTCTACATCGACTTGATGCTTTCGAATCCCATGAGCTTTGAGGCTAGAGTGGTCGCTAAGGCAAATTTCCTTGATAGCGCATCGGCCACAACATTGTCTTTTCTCTTTTTGTAATGAATTACATAAGGAAAACTCTCAATGAATTCAACCCACTTGGCGTGCCTTCGGTTTAATTTCTCCTGACCTCGGAGATGTTTCAAAGATTCGTGATCACTTTTAATCACAAACTCTCGAGGCCACAAATAATGCTGCCAATGGGCGAGGGCTCGAACGAGGGCATACAACTCCATGTCATACGTAGAGTAGTTCAAGGTTGCACCCTTAAGCTTTTCGCTAAATTAAGCGATCGGCTTCGATTCTTGCATCAGCACTCCTCCAATCCCAACTCCGGATGCATCACACTCGACTTCGAATACTTTGCCGAAGTCAGGATGTTGCAACAACGGGGCAGAGCAAAGCCTCCGTTTCAACTCTTGGAAAGCCCTTTCTTGGGACTCTCCCCACACAAATGGATGGTCTTTCTTAACCAGCTCTGTTAAAGGAGCTGCCACGGTGCTAAAGTCACGAACAAACCTCCTGGTAAAAGCTAGCTAAGCCATGGAAGCTACGAACTTGTGATACCGAGGTTGGAGTTGACCAATCTTTGATGGCTTTGACTTTTGAATCGCCGACTTCGACACCGTTAGCACTGACAACGAATCCTAGAAAGACTAGTTCGACACAAAAGGCACATTTCTTAAAGTTAGCGTATAACTTTTCTTCTCTAAGCTTATCAAGCACTAGCCTTAGGTGTTCGACATGTTCATCCACAGTTTTGCTATAAACAAGTATGTCATCGAAGTAAACGACAACAAACTTATTTATGAACGGTTTGAGCACATGGTTCATCAGTCGCATGAATGTGCTCGGTGCATTAGATAAGTCAAAAGGCATCACCAACCATTCATAGAGACCGAACTTGGTCTTGAATGCGGTTTTCCACTCGTCTCTGGGTTTCATTCGGATCTGGTGGTAACCGGACCTGAGGTCTATCTTCGTAAAGCATGAAGAACCACTTAACTCGTCTAGCATGTCATCTAATCGAGAGATAGGATGACGATACTTTACCGTTATTTTGTTGACTGCTCGGCAATCAACGCACATTCTCCATGTTCCATCTTTCTTTGGGACAAGTATAACAGGAACGGCGCAAGGACTCAAGCTCTCTCGAACGAGGCCCTTGTTCAGCAATTCATCAACCTGCCGTTGGAGCTCTTTGGTGTTTTCGGGATTACACCGGTATGCAGATTTGTTGGAAATTTGTGACCCCAATACGAAGTCAATCTGGTGCTCGATTCCTCTCAACGGAGGTAATCCACCTGGCATTTCTTCGGGAAACATGTCTCTGAAGTCCTGCAAAACACTTTGTACAGCACTAGGCAAAGGGTTATCGTTAGAAAATTCATCATTAGAGTTTAGAAAGATACCCTTATGCACGAGGCAAATCATCATCTGATCATTGTCGTTGCCTCGTAGAAACTCACCCGGTTGCATGATTGCACAGATAGTTCTTACTTCGGGCGGTGAGTTTGTGTCTTCGGCCCCAAATTTTGTACCTATCGGAAGCTTAGCTTTGGCTGCTTTTTTCAATTCTTTCATCCGTTTATAGTCCTCGGTGACTTGTTTTGGAGACAAGGGTTTGAGTATAAAACTCTTCCCTTCGAGCTTTGCAGTGTAAGTGTTGGATATTCCATTGTGCACAACCAACCGATCATACTGCCATAGTTGACCCAATAGCAAATGACACGCTTGCATCGGCACCACATCGAACATCATCTCGTCTTGATATTCGCCAATTCTAAACTTTATCCACACTTGTTTGACAACCCTCAATTCTCCATACTCGTTCAACCATTGCAATTTTTAAGGGTGGGGATGCTTCAAGGTAGGTAGTCCCATTTGTGAAACCAAGGTTTGGCTCACTACATTTGCACAACTACCTGAGTCAATGATCATCAAACACACCTTCCCCCTCACGCGACATCGAGCATGGAAAAGATTTTCTCTTCGGTTGTCCTCTTCTTCGAGAGTCATGCAGCTCAAATTCCTTCGAACCACAAGAAACATTTCCGGATGATCAGCTTCGGCAGCTTCACGACCATCATCATCTTCAGCTCGGTCAATCTCCTCGATACATTCCTCCTCGGTGTCACTCGCCTGCTCACAAACTTCTCCATTGTTGAGCACAAGCATTACCTTGCGAGTTGGACACTCTTTTGCCATGTGACCATAACCTTTGCATTTATGACACTGAATATTTAAAGCACTATGAGAGTTTAGTTGAACTTTACCTCCCACTTCTCTTGGTTGGTTAACGGTCACACCACTTCCGAAGGGTTTCTTCGAATCTCGAACAATGTTGGCACTTGTTGGATTAGGACTCTTCCATTCTTTACCTCGGTTCAAAGGAGTAGAAGTAGTGACTCCTCGATACCGGTTTACCTTATCGTCCTTCACCAATTTCTCAGCTTTGGTGGCGGCTTCGAACAGATCTTCCAACGTGTCGTACACGTGTAGCCTCAATTGAGATGACACATCCCGAGCTAAGCCATTTTTTAATCGAATAGTGGCTGGCTCTTCATCTTCTACCAGATCAAGATTAAATCAAACTCTTTCAAATTCATCATGATATTCTTGGACCGACTTGGACCCTTGCTTTAACTCATAGAGCTTTTGCAATTGAGTTTGCTTATACTTAGCACTCAAATATTTAATATCTATTGCTCTCTTCAACTGTGGCCAAGTAACGACTTCGGGATTGGCATTCCTTCATCTATGCCTTTTGTCAGCCTCCCACCATGTAGATGCATACGCTTCAAATGAAGCAATGGCATGGACATCTTTTCTTTCATTGGTCATCTCATGGGTTTCGAAGATTCGCTCCATTTTAAGCTTCCATTCAAGATATTCATCTGGATCACTAGTTCCTTTAAAGGGTGGAATAGTGATCGTGACACTGCTCAAGTTTGAGTCTCGAACACCACGAACTTGTTCGGGATACTCATCATAACGATCATCAGCCTCACGTTCCATATGTCGTTCAATGTTCGCGCCTCGGCCTCGGCCTCGACCTCAGAAATTTCCACGACCTCGGTGAGCTTACCTTCGTTGAGCAAACGGCTGCTCATATTCAGGTTCGACATCAGGAAATTCTCCTTCATCTTCCTCTTCATCTACGACCTCAATTTGTCTTCGGGCCATTAGAAGTGGTACTCTTTCACTTCGGGGAATGCCCAAGTGTTGATTTCCAGCTTGGGGATTGCCCAAGTTTTGCTGTGTTTGGGGATTGCCCAAAACTTCTCTTCGAATTGCCTCGCTTTTTAACTGATGTTGTCGAATAAGCTCAGCATACAACTCAGGTTTCATCGGAGTGGAGTTGCTAGTCCCAGTGCCGGACCCAAGTAAGGCCACAGACACACTTCCTTGCTCGAGTTGAGCTACTCGAGCACTCACTCCTCTTACTTCGGCACTGATGCCTTCTATCACAACCATGAGATCGGCTAATGACACTTCGGGCTTCTCAATGCCTTTGCCATCGCCTCCATTCCCAGCCATGGTACCTGCGCAAATCAAAGACCAAACAAAATGTTTAATGTTAGAAATCACCTCACTCACTCCCTCACCTTTGATGGGTGGCACTCGGGTCCACTCAATTTATGGCTTCGGTTTTGGTCACTCAAGAACTTGTAGCCAATGGCTTCCTCGGTTGATAAACTTCTCTCAATTCCTTCGAATTTGACAAGTTACAATGTCTCCTTCGGGATGAGTGAATTGATATGACTCGATGGAACGAACTCTATTTACTCTTGCGCTTGGGGAAGTCAAAAGAATTTCCTACAAAAGTTGGACTTCGGTCACCCCACGCATGAGTTCCTATAAGCTCAAATGAGTTAGTACGACCTCGAGTAGGAAGAATTACTCAAGAGATCCACTAACTAAATTTATCGAACACAAAAAAAGTGAAAACCTAGGAGAATCTACCCTTCGATTCCTCTTCGGAATCCCTTTCGAACACACTAACTCTTATCCATACAAGAGTGGTCCCTCCTTGGTACATAGGGTTTTACCTTATCCAATTCCCTTTTCTAGCCGACAACTTTTCACCTGGGGTTTTGATCTTTACACTTTACCCCTTTCTTCTTCAATAGAACAGTGAAGGTTTTGCTCCGGTGTACGGACAACGTTAACCTCGTTCACTGACCAAAATTTTCAACAGAATTTAGGTTGCTCTTTCAACTCCGGTAACAACAACAACGGAGGAAATTAGTCCAAAGTTCTTTGAGCTAAGACTCGGCTCCTCGTGTTCGTTCGCTGTTACAATCGTAACAATTTTTCGGCGTACGGACACGATTTCAAATCATAGAACTTTTGAAAATTTAAGAAAAACACACCTAAATCAATCAAGAACCACCAGTCTTCATCGGAAACAACCAAAAACACACTAGGGTTCGAAATCAGTCACCACTAAGCTCAAAACAGTCCAAAATTTCGTCGAGAAGCCCTAGTCACAAACGTTGTACGTCGGGTACCCAGATTGGTCCTTGGACAGTGGTAAACTCAAATCAATGGTTGTTTGATCCAAACAACCAACAAATCAACCAAATTTTTTCGAATTTTTTTCTTTTTCTACTTTTTTTTTTTTTTTTGTAAAACACCACAGCAACAACAATCAACAACAAGGAAGAAAGCTGAAACTGGAGACACAAGCATGAATAAACGAACAGGATTTGAGGTTGTAAGAACAAACTCAAATCTTGCTCTGATATCAAGATGGTGCAAGAAAACCCGAGGGAAAGCTAGACACAATGAAACGCGGAAGAACAATAAGAAATTTAAGATAGAAGCAAGACAAGAATGTCTTGCTTCGATTCGAAAGAACAGTGAGGAACTTGTCTCAAGCTCGATCGAATGAAGGTCAAGAATCACCTATACTAAGCAACAATCCTCAAGAAAGACAACGCTTCTTGCAAATTGAATGACCAAGAAGAAAATGTTCAAACGACTCACACCGATTGACACAAGTTCTTTAAAATTCCACGTTGGGGTTCGGCTCCATCGGAGACTCACAATAGCACTTGCTATGTTTGTCATTCAACAACAACTTAATACCTACAAATGAAATATAAATGGAGTATTTATAGGCTATGCTAAGGATAAAATAGTAAATGGTCACAGGTGACCAGTAAAAACAAGTCACGCAGGGCTGAGTTAATGTATGTGTTCGGCAGCCTTGACTTCGGTGCTTGGTTGCTTGCTCGAACACATTTGTCATCGGGTGTTTACTTGACTTCGAACTCAATTTGTGGTGTTCAGTTCTTTTCTGCTCGGCGCCAAGAGTTGGTGTTCAGTCACTTTGTCCTCGGGCTCAAATTTGAAGATGTAGCCTTCGATTCTTGAGCTCGGCCACTAAGCTTTGGAGTAGTTGCTTTCCTTTGGCCAAACCAAGTGAATGTAGACATCGTGCAACAGCTTGGCTTGGCTTCTTGTCATTGGCCTCGGTGGATCGAACACTTGATCGCACGTGTTCGGGCTGCATCACATGTCCTCTTAAAGTACTCCAAGTTCTTGATGTCGATTATGAATCCTCCACGACTTCAAGTGCTCATCCAGATTGCACCAATATATACCCCTCGGTAGAACAATTATTCTTTGGTGAAGTGTAACTGTCGCCATTATGATCGCATTAAAAAGAAAGATCATGGCCTGGCTATGATCAACGAGGGATTAATTGTCTTAAAGTACATTTATTACCTTGGCATATTTTGTATGATATAAATAGCTATTTGTAATAGTTGAAAGGCATTGAGAAATGACTCAAGAAAGACAGAAATTCATTCATTGAATATCATTTACTTCATTTTGTACCCGTTCTTACTTGTTTATTCAATTGTTAACTTTGATACAACGATTTGCTTGTTACACTCTACAAATTCTATTTGAGTGACCTAACAAAATTTAGGCCCACACAAATTGGTGCCGTCTGTAGGGAGCAGTTAATAGACGTTGTTCCCAAGTTCCTTGTCGTGGTTTTTTACTTACTTCATGGTAGATTTTACAGAACATCACGATGCAGACCAACGACGCTCCGTTGAGCAAACCGGTGCTGGGACTTTTGTTCCATCCATTCCACCAGAGCATGAAGGACAAGTTCATTCATCACCTCTGCCCTCAGAAGACTCTTCTTCTTCAGGATCAAACAATTTGTTATAGAAGTATGTTGTTAAAATTTGATCACGCCCAACTACACCCTATAAAAAAGGGACTAAGCGGTCGCAACAAATATAGCTCGGTATTTAAAGCCCCGAGGTCGAATCCCACAGAGAACACTCGTAATTCAGTCGTTAATCTAACTAATTTATCTAATCAACCAACTTCAAGAGTTTATATTTTAATGTTGGTTTTAAAATAGAAACTAAATAATAATAAGGTAAATAGCAAATAATAAAAAGTAATCAAGCAAGAATATTAAAAACCTAGAATTGATTTACACCGACTCCTACCTATATGATTGACTAATGAATCAACGAATTCAACTTGGTTCTTCCTATTGAACACTTGCTCCAAATTCACAACTAACCACTTCCATGTACTAGTTATGACATTCACTAACTAATCTTCCAATTAATTAGTGAAGATGTTTAGGACTACAAGTATGGTTCACAATCGGGCTCGGTGGTCACAACTCACCCTATTGACAACCTAAGTAATTCCTTGATTTTAGATTGAAATATTGCTAAGCATTTAACCCTAACTCGTGAATTTATTCCTAAACGCACAAGGATAAAGGGAACAATCAATTGGGGGCCCTTCCAATCAATTAGCAAACAAAACGTAAATACTTAGATAGGAAGAATAATCAAGTTTCATTCATCAAAATCAATTAATCAATTCACATAGTATTGGAGTGGTTCAATCAACCCTAGAATGGGTAATTTAGCCACTCATGGTCATCAAAGACAAATCAAGAATAATCATGAATGAATAAACTACAAAGGAGAAGAAATAATGGAAGAAAGAACTCTTAATCTTCAAGTCTTTAATCCCACGCCTCCTTGTGTGTTCCTTGCCTCCAAGGGTCCAAAGTGCTTCCACAATGGTGGTTTTGCTCTCCCAAGTCAAGATTTGGGGCTGAAAATAGGTTAGAAAACCTTTTATACCTCGTGTGAAACTCGTGGACAAGTTTGCCCCTCGCCACTTTTCGCCAGAAAATTTGTCTCATGGCTGGATCATGGCCTTACGATGCCTGGGCCATGCACTTGCGAAATTCTGCTTTCAACTTCATGGCTGAATCATGGCTTTACGATGGCTGGGCAGTGACATTTCGTCTTCAAATTCCTTTCATGGCTAATCCACGGCCTTTGCACCTTACAACGCTGTAAATTAACTTCAATTTTGCTCCAAATCATCAAACTTTAACACTTTTTCATACCATTTGATTCCTACACATTCAAACACCCAATATAAGTACAAAATACTATTGTTCACACTAAAATAATCCACAAAAGCACCAAAATATGATGTAACTAATACTAAAATATATGCATTTTTAGCCTAACATCACAACCCCACACTTAAGATTTTGCTTGTCCTCGAGCAATCTAACTCACAACCCACTTGGACAAATCAACCACTAATACAAGACTCCAAACGATATTACCACACACCAGGCTTCATTCATGCTCAATACACAAGAGTTCTTCTTTCACATACCTTAGTCTAACTCAAAATGCTAAAGCCCTCAGCAATATCAAGATCACAAACCATCAAGCACATTTGAGAACAAGATTGATGCACTAGCTTAACTCTTGCGCAAGTACCATACATTCAAGGGTCCACAGTGTGTGTGTGCTCGTTCCCCCTACAATTTCAATAATGAAACAGCGGACCTAAGCGGCAAGTGTTTAGAGAGTTCGCTCAATTCAACATATTTTTACTCATAATCACACGCTCAAATTACAACTTCCATCTCAAGCCTCAAGGGTCAACAATGGGGTATTATTCATACATTTCACAATATTTGGATGATTGGGGCCCTAGAAATTCAACCTCACTTGGGTGCCTTTGGCGTGTTCATACTCGAGGCTTTTGTATTCACCTTTAACCGAGCATAGGAACATTGCCCCCATCCTTTGTTCATCTCTACTTTTCTTTCTTTGCACAATTTCTTTCTAATTTTTTTTTTCTTTCTTTTTCATCTACCCCCTGCTTCATACCCTTTCATAGGCTCTCAATTGGTTGTTTTAAATCATTTTAACTCACTTACCTCTCAGATTTTTTCTTAAGCTCACTCTCTTCATCTTTGCTAATCAAAGGTCATGTTTACACTACCAACATACATAGGGGAAAACAAAGTGCTCAATAATTCCATAGTGGACACCCTAAACTTAGTCAAGTGCGCTTGAGTTAATGCTAGGAATCAGGCCCTTCTCTACTCTCATAATGGTTCGTTTTTCCATCGTACAATGTGTCATCAGGCTTCAGACACAATGAATCAAACTAGGCAATTTATTCTTTCTTCTCTTTGTTATTACAACTAACTACTATTCAAAAATCATCAAAAGTACCCGGTTCAAAACAAAAGGCATCATCGGGAAAGAACCGTGGTCAAAAGAAAACCCAAAGATTAAGCCACTAATCTAAACAAAACCAAAAAAAAAAAAACCAAAGCAGTAAAAATACAGCTACAAATCAAGATACCCCACCCCACACTTAATATCATGCATTGCCCTCAATGCATTAAAAATAAAAACTAAGGGTGATAGAGAAACTCCCTGGGGCTCTAAGCCCGAAGAGTATCCTTGTAAGTTTCCTTAGGGCACGAGGTACTCAGACTTCCCCCATAGCAGGAATTCATCTTCAAGCATGGTGGGTTTGCAGACACCCCACACTTAGACTTCAACCCAGTTGAAACCTGCAATACAAAGAAACTCACCAAGTAACATCCTTCAAAAGATAACATAAATTTTTTTTTGTATTTTTTATTTTTTATTTTTTTTCTTTTACTTGTATACAATTACAATCACGGGTTGCCTCCCGAGAAGCGCCTTAGTTATAGTCGTGGCACGACTTCACTTATTATCAACACTTTTTCCTCCAACTCGAGCTTGTGTATTGCCTCCCCAACTGCAATTTACCTATCCGTGTATGCTCTTGAGGTGGCACAAGATCTTGCATGCTAAAAACTAAGTATTTGTGTGAAGCCGCTAAATCAGGAATATCTTCATATTTTTGGCTATTCTCTTGGCCAAACACCAAATATATTATGTTGTATTCGCTGGCCTTCAAAAGAGGATTTTCATCGTGTATAGATGGCATAAAAAATTTGAGAGTGTAAGCATTACACACATCATCCTTCAACTCTTCAATCGTCTCAGAAGGATTAATTTCCATGACCCGTTCTAAAATCAATGTAGAAAAGTGTCTAGAATGCGGTACAACCCGCTCACACTTTGATTCATCGATCACATCCTCTTTCTGGTGTGAGTTAGAGTCAACTACAATTTCAGCTTTAATTTTATTGTCTAACTCTAGTACCACATTTTCTTCATCGGCATCTTCACACACCATATGGCTAGACGGTTGGCTTTCAACCCTTCTCTCATCTAATGGAAATTCACGCTTTAGATCTTCTTCAATAGCCATAATTTCTTCTTCTAATTCCACATCTTCTTGGCTAGTTAGTTGAATTCCCAATAGTGTAGCCAACTGATTCACTTGAGCTTCTATCTGGCTTAGTTGTGCTCTACGTCTGTCCCAAACCTTCTTCAGTTCGGCTTCGTATTCTTCCTCATCATCCTCTACTTCATTGTACCAACTGTTATCATAAGAGAAAGAAAAATCATCATAATAGGGGCTCGGGGAAGAATAAGACGTATTAGTACAACCATAATAATGATCACCTAGCCACATGTTATTTTTCGATGCCATTTTTTTTTATAATCTAAAAAAAAGAATATGTACAGAAACGAAGTTAATTGAATAAATAAATCAGCTATCCTAACAACTAAAATAACACTGTGTCCCCCGGCAACGGCGCCAAAATTTGATCACACCCAACTACGCCCTATAAAAAAGGGACTAAGCGGTCGCAACAAATATAGCTCGGTATTTAAAGCCCCGAGGTCGAATCCCACAGAGAACACTCGTAATTCAGTCGTTAATCTAACTAATTTATCTAATCAACCAACTTCAAGAGTTTATATTTTAATGATGGTTTTAAAATAGAAACTAAATAACAATAAGGTAAATAGCAAAATAATAAAAAGTAATCAAGCAAGGATATTAAAAACCTAGAATTGATTTACACCGACTCCTACCTATATGATTGACTAATGAATCAACGAATTCAACTTGGTTCTTCCTATTGAACACTTGCTCCAAATTCACAACTAACCACTTCCATGTACTAGTTATGACATTCACTAACTAATCTTCCAATTAATTAGTGAAGATGTTTAGGACTACAAGTATGGTTCACAATCGGGCTCGGTGGTCACAACTCACCCTATTGACAACCTAAGTAATTCCTTGATTTTAGATTGAAATATTGCTAAGCATTTAACCCTAACTCGTGAATTTATTCCTAAACGCACAAGGATAAAGGGAACAATCAATTGGAGCCCTTCCAATCAATTAGCAAACAAAACGTAAATACTTAGATAGGAAGAATAATCAAGTTTCATTCATCAAAATCAATTAATCAATTCACATAGTATTGGAGTGGTTCAATCAACCCTAGAACGGGTAATTTAGCCACTCATGGTCATCAAAGACAAATCAAGAATAATCATGAATGAATAAACTACAAAGGAGAAGAAATAATGGAAGAAAGAACTCTTAATCTTCAAGTCTTTAATCCCACGCCTCCTTGTGTGTTCCTTGCCTCCAAGGGTCCAAAGTGCTTCCACAATGGTGGTTTTGCTCTCCCAAGTCAAGATTTGGGGCTGAAAATAGGTTAGAAAACCTTTTATACCTCGTGTGAAACTCGTGGACAAGTTTGCCCCTCGCCACTTTTCGCCAGAAAATTTGTCTCATGGCTGGATCATGGCCTTACGATGCCTGGGCCATGCACTTGCGAAATTCTGCTTTCAACTTCATGGCTTTACGATGGCTGGGCCGTGACATTTCGTCTTCAAATTCCTTTCATGGCTAATCCACGGCCTTGGCACCTTACAACGCTGTAAATTAACTTCAATTTTGCTCCAAATCATCAAATTTTAACACTTTTTCATACCATTTGATTCCTACACATTCAAACACCCAATATAAGTACAAAATACTATTGTTCATACTAAAATAATCCACAAAAGCACCAAAATATGATGTAACTAATACTAAAATATATGCATTTTTAGCCTAACATCAGTTACTTGCAGCAGATTCAAAATTAGCTTGCTGAGCAAGCAAATGTCAACAACGAATTTCATTGCACGCTGTAAACAGTGCTTGGAAATTCAAAAAATAATTTCACACCCACAAATACTACATCCATAGCTCCCACTGGAGGCATCCCGAATTTTGTTCATGCGGGCGCAATGACAGGGGGACTTCCACATGGGACTATATCTGGAGGTTTGGGAACTGCTCCCCTCGGCACCCCCAGCTTTTAGGGCAGCCCCCATGGTGGCAGAAACTAGCGTCTCGTTAGACTTAAAAAAGGAGGAAAAAAAGATTTTAAAGCCCAATTCGAGAAGCTATATGGAAATAACGAGTGTTGGACATTGAGTAATGCAGGCAACAACCTTTCAAGCCCAAGGCTATGCTTGGGCACTCTCTTTCTTGAGCGCTCTCCTGCTCGATAGCTCTCCTGCTCGAGCCTGCTCCTGCCCCCATCCCCAAGCACTTCAAGTTGCAATTCTTGAAGTAATATGATGGAACGACTGATCCAGTCGACCACATAACTGAGTACATGAGGATGGTCAAGAGAAGTAATTTGACCCTAGTAAAAAGAGAATTCGTCGTCTTCAGGAAACTCGGGGACACTCTTGAGAAAGGGGAGTTGATTTGGTAGAAGTAAAGATGTGATTCACAGCTAGTGGTGAATTAGGTACTCGATGATTATTCGGCTCGTGAGCCCATGTAATGGCCGTTTTAGCTCTAATGCAACATGCACTAGCCAAATTCCAAGAGTGGAAAATCACTCAAATCCCTCAGGAGGAAAACGGAGCCATTGGGGAGGACGACTCGGGGACTGGTGCAAGCAAAATGGAGCTTAGCAACCGTACCTTCGGCTTCGAATACTTTGGGATCAGACGTTCTTCTGCCTTGGTCACATTGTAGTCCTTCGGTCGCTTCAATACTCGGCATCACTATTCACCAAGGGTCTAGAACTTGCATCGTTAAGCTTCCTAATCTAGTAGCCTCCAAATCGGCTTGGTCACTTTCCAGCTTGCTTCATGGATTCTCATTATTTTTGCTCAGCCAAACTAAGTGATTGTTGGCATCATACAACTCCTCGGCTCTTCGTGGAAAGTCTCAACGACTCGAATGGATGACGACCAATTTGGATTGCACCAGGGACAGACTCAGTGGTCCCGTTATTGACATTTGCGGTAGGAAAGATAAGACTGGAGCAGATAAGAGGCAAGTTGTCAAGCCTAGTTTTTTACATGCCCATATGGATGAAAAGTCAAATCAATGAGCTATGCGCGTTGAGATAGATTTTCTCGAGGGGCAAAGGCTCGTATCAGCGGGAAAATATGAATGGCAAAGAAAATCCTTTGTATTGGAACGTCTCCAATTTAAAGCGTTATTACTTTTGAAAACAACGTACTTTAATTTTGTTGCAAGAAATGCAGTGTTCGGGTCCTCATTACTTCACACTAGAACACTGGGGGGTGAAATGGGGATGCTTAGTCAGTAGCAACTCGAAACTCATTGCTCGAGCTTTGGGGTTATACACTGTGTAAGTGATTTCTTTGCACTATTTTTCGCCCCGAATCGGCTTTCGCCTCGAAGAGACGTCATTTTCACACCGATGCAGCTCTCGCCTCAAGGGGTCCTCATTTTCACTTCGAGGCAATTTTTGCCCCGAAGCGACTCTCGCCTTGAGGGGTCCTCATTTTCACCTCGAGGTAATCTTTGCCCCGAAGCGGCTCTCGCCTCGATGAGTCATCTTTTTCACCTCGAGGCAATTTTTGCCCCGAAGTGGCTTTTGCCTCGAAGCGCGCTCGTTTACACCTCGAGGTAATTTTCGCCCTGAAATAGCTTTTACCTCGAAGCGTTCTCTTTTTCACCTCGAGGCAATTTTCACCCCGAAGCACCCTCATTTTCGCCCGAAGCAGCTTTCGCCCCGAAGAGGATTTCACCCCGAAGTGGCTTTTGCCTCGAAGTGCCCTCATTTTCACCTCAAGGCAATTTTCACCCCAAAGCGGCTCTCGCCTCGAAGCGCCTTCATTTTTGCCCCAATGCGATTTTCGCCCCGAAGCGGTTGTTATTTTTCCAAGTATAGCTTCGACTAGATTTTCACTGGTAAAATGCCTGTTTCAGCTCGCTACGAAATGAAATAAACTTGATCCAGCCATCTATTTATTTCAATGTTCTGGTTTTTGCAATCAAAAGTTGTTCTTCCATTGCCACAGCTCTAGAACGAGACGTCGTTCTAAGCTAGCTTCGGCACAAAATATAAATTTTGCCTAAGTTTTGAATGTAAAAAATATTCTAGGTGACATGTCGAATAATTTCAAAACAAAGTAAAGACTAACACTTAAGTGAAATTCAAGTTCATTGATAAAGGCCCGGGGGCTAACAAAAGTTATTTACAAACATAGGCTCGGTAGCCGCAACAGAAAAGAGCGAAATAGAAGCATAGCAGTAGGCTATCACTTATCGGCCTCGTCCTCACTTGAAGTCTCAACTTCAGTGCCCTCATTGTCTTCTTCTCCTTCATCACTCGAGCTTTCACTACTCGAGGGAAGTTTGTCCAGGATAGCTTGAGCCCTGGCAATGTCGCCCTCTGCTTTGGCTATTTCTTCATCCAAGTTCACCCCAGCTCTGCATTGCTCTGGTGTCTTCAACTTGGTCTGGATAATAGCCCAGCTCTTATTAACTCGGGCTCTGGTGGCCTTGGACTTCAGCTTTGCCTTAAGCTTAGTTTTGAGCTCAAGAGAAGAAGTTGCCTCTTTTGTGCCGAAGAAGTTCTTGGGCCCCCAACGCGTTCATTTTCAGCATGAACGTTGTTATCTTGCTATCAAACGCCTCGGCCAATTCCTTAAGCTTGGCATCCGCTGCGTCAGATTGCCTTTGGCTTTCAGCTCTGAGTATGGGGGAGAAGACGGGAAGGCAAAATGAGGCGTCCCAGCTAATGGGTGGGTGCCGCATGCATTAGATGAAAAGGTGAAACGACCGCCACCTTTTCAAAGTTACTTGGCGCACAAGGTGCCACATCGGTTCCCGTTAATTTCATTCCACTCCTCGAAAAATTCTGTCAATTAACCGAGGAGTGGGGGGGCTATCTGTATTGGGTGAAAAATTACACAAGCCTCGAGCTCGGGACCTGGCTCGAGTGCTCGAGCGCTCTCTCTCCTACTCGAGCATCTCCTCAAGCTCTCTTGCTCGAGCACTTTCCTCGAGCTCTCCTCCTCGAGCTCTCCTGCTCGAGCACTCTCCTCGAGCTCTCTCCTCGTGCACTCTTCTGCTTGATCACTCTCCTCAATTTCTCCCTCTCGAGCACTCTCCTCGAGCTCTCCTGCTCGAGCACTTTCCTCGAGCTCTCCTGCTCGAGCACTCTCTTCGAGCTCTCCTGCTCGAGCGGTCCCTGCTCGGGCGATCTCATGTTGCTTAGAACTTTCTTTCCATGTCCTCTTAAAGTACTCCAAGTTCTTGATGTCGATGATGAATCCTCCACGGCTTCGAGTGCTCATCCAGATTGCAGCAATAAATACCCCTCGGTAGAAAAGTTATTCTTTGGTGAAGTTATAATTGTCGCCATTATGATTGCATTAAAGAGGAAAATCATGGGTTGTCCATGATCAACGAGGGATTAATGGTCTTAAAGCACATTTATTACCTTGACATCTTTTGTAAGCTATAAATAGCTATCTGTAATAGTTGAGAAGCATTGAGAAATGACTCAAGAAAGACAAAAATTATGTGTTGCTTTATCATTTACTTCATTTTGTACTAGTTCTTTCTTTTTTATCCAATTGTTAACTTTGATATAACGATTTGCTTGTTAACCACTCTACAAATTCTATTTGAGTGACCTAACCAGATTTAGGCCCACACAGTTAGTTAACTACATACTTAAAAGAGATTCACTATCAGATTTAAGTTAAATATTGTGATATGTATACTTGTATTGTGCGCGCTCTTTAGTTCATTTTGATTGTGGTTCAGTTGGTTTAGTTGGTCCTTATTTGATATATTACAAGATTATTGTAAACTTGCGTCCATTTAGTATAAGATAAAAATCATAATACAATTCACCCTTAGGGTTCGTCCGGTATGCTGTATAAGGGTGAGCAATCCATGTATAAAAATCAGTATTAAGATTTACAGTGTTGTTGACACCCAATTTTGTCCCGAGATTTTTAATTATTTCTAATTTAAGGTCAATTTTAAATTTAAATTGAATCAATTTTATTTTAAAAGTAAAATAAAGGATAAATGTGCAATGCGCACCTTAAAATCCAGCCTACCCGTGCAATCACCTATATTTCACTTAACTTATCCTAAAAGAGGCCAATTTCGTAAAGCCAACCTTAAATTTGCTTTATTTACGCAACCAATACATACACATTATACACACCCATTCTAATCTCATACCCGGCCCATTACCCCAGTTTCCCAAAGAATCAGATACCCTTGCGTTAACCCAGTTACCCCTTTTTTCCCATCTCGGATTCCCCAAAATTTGAAACGGAAAACGCCAAAATCACTGGTCCCCTCTCCAGCTTTCAAATTTTTACCAAAAACCTTATCCATTGGAGCCGTTAGGAGGGTGATTTAAGTCTTTTGGCATGATGGAAAAGCCCTAGAGGAGATCCTATATAAGGAGAAAATGGAGAGGTAAGAAGGGGAGCCGTGAATAGAGGTTAGAAAAGGGGTTCCAGTTTTGGTCCTGAGCTCGAAAAAGTTGAGGGAAGCAGCCGTTAAGGGGGAAAAGAAGAGTTTTGGAGAGCGGGTTAATGGGGGAATATAGAGAGGAATCGCGGGGCAGATAAAAAGAAGCAGAACATACATACATATTTTTTGCTCAGTTTTAATATGGAAAAATTACATATAGCATTGGTGTTCCTGTTTGGTAATCAAACATCGTGTTCGAGTTTGTGTCGTCGTTTCGCCATCTCGTTTGATCGCTTCTACGTAAGTCGAGTTGTCGACCTCGCTCGAGTCGACGACCTTGTTCGAGTTGCATTCTTCGGATCCACGCCCCGGCTCGCTGCATCGAAACAGGTAATAAACCTATACCCTTTACTCTTTTTTTTTTTTCCAGTTTCCTTGGTATTTTTATCGACAGTGGAATTCGCTTATATAGGCTTGCGATTGATTTTTTTTTTAAAGAATAGTGTAATGTATGAGCTGCTTCTTGATGTTTGAGACTTGTTAACCAACTGAAAGTCCCAATCTTTTCATTAGTCTGATATTTTTGCATTCATTAGTCCGATATTTGTGCATTCAGTGTTAAATATATAGCGACATAGTTATAATCTTAATAGTTGTAATAAGTTATAAAGCTTTATCTGTCAAATTCCCATTTTTCCTTTGAAGATATTTTGTAAGTATGCTTGGTCTGTTCAAGGCATTTTTATTTAGATTCTCTTGTCTGCTTCTGATTAGTGGTCAGTTGGTTGGTGGTTAGAGGTCTGATGATGCAGGTTTTCAGTTGGTGTCTGGAATTGTTTTTGGGAGCAGGGATCTCAGGTGTAGCAAGGGGATGCTGTTATCAGGCGCAGGTTGGTTCAAGTTGTCTAGGGATGTCTGGAGTGTGAAGGGAGTAGTCTGTGAGCTGGTTTAGTTCATGATAGAGTTAGGAGAGGTCTTTGAGGGAGTTCAGGGCTATTCCTAAATATGTAAAGCTTTAGGAGTGTTCTGCTGAAACAGTTCAGGTTAGATGAGCTCCTGCAGGGTATTTTGGAGAGGTTTCAGAGGTGCAGGTTGTGAAAGGAGCTGGGTTGGTTATTGATAGTGAAGAATGGCCTGTGAAGTTGTTTGGAAAGGGGTGGTCTGCAGGTTTATCTCTGTAGTTAGCAGCAGTTAGATTAGCTCCTGGTTGTTTTCAAGGAGTTTAAATGAGTGTTTTGAAGGTTGTGATTTAGGGGCAAGTAGCTTGGTCTTGTTTTTCTAGTTGTCCCGGCTAGTTTCTGTGAGGGTATTTTTCAGTTTCATTTAGTTAGCAAGAGGACTGAGCATAGTTATGGGGTCTTTTTGAGTTAATAGGCAGCATAAGGAGGTTGAGGTGTTGGTCTGTGAGTGTGGGGTCGTTTGTCGCAGGTGAGGTGGTCTGTGGGGTGCAGCCTGGTTCTGTTTTTCTTCAAGTTTAGGTGCAGTAGTTCTCTATAATTTTTTTTTTGAGTAAGTAGAAATAAAATTATCTTCTTTCGTTGTTTAAGTTCAAGATTGATCCTCCGTTGCCCGTCAAATTTATGTTCTATAAAATAGCTTAGCATCAGTATATTATTTGAAGGATGAAAACTGTTTCCTAAGGGTGTATGGCAAACGCTCAATCTTGATAACTTAATAGTCTAAGCAATGCAGAAATGTGATTAAGGTGTTCTCTGGTTACATGAACATTGAATGAACATTGAAGCTGCCTCATGAAGACTAAATTTGATAGACATTAAGCATGTTTACATTTAGATAAATCATCCTTTAAGCTTTGCATTTAATGGAGTTGTATACATCTATTTTGCTGGAGTACCTTTCCACCCTTACTTCATTAGTGTTTGCTCTTTAGATTTCCAGAATTATTGTCTTAGTTTGGAGTGGATAAAGTTCGTGTTTGCTTAGAGTTTTTCTTTTGTAAAATTAAGTGTCAATGATAAATCTGAGATGTCTTTATGGCTTGATTACATGTTTAAATCATAAATAAAGCTTGGCCGCTAGATTAAATATGTCAAATCAGTATAAAGGAATCAATATGGTTGGAATTTGTAGCTGTTAGCGTATATAAGTTCAGATTATGGAAGAGTTTTCCTTGGATTGATTAAATATGAAGATTTGGGGTCTAAGCCTTATCTATTCTCATCCTACTCATGGAGTATTTCTTAAAGTCTAGTACTCTTTGGAAAGCTTGCTAGTTATATTTAAAAGTGGATCAAGCCTGGTAGTAATATGTTAGTTTACTTATCTTTTGGATATGTCATTAATGATTCTTAATTTGAAGCTTTATTATAGATACTAGTAAATATTTCTTTAAAGGTTTAGTATAGATTTTGGTTAACAACATCATCCATAAATGCTATTGGAAAATGAAGTTAAGATAGGACAAATTTTGAATGTTTAGTCCACTTTCTTTCTTTTCTTTCAGTACGAATATGACTTAATTCACTGATGGACTAACTTTATGAGATTATCTTGAGTTTGTCTCTCTACTGATTGTTTTAGATTCATATCTAATAATCTATTATGATCATTAGCTAATTTCTCCTTATTTTTCTCTTTATTTGCATAATAAACCTTTGGGACGAGTTGTTTGAAACTCGACACTGGAATCGGTTATTGGCTTGGAGTCGCATCGGGGTCAAGCTCAGGCTCAAGTTTTCAAGACTTTAAAAAATTTAGAAATCCAAGGCTCGTTTCGCGAGTTTGCTTTCCGGGTTCTAACTTTTAACTCTTGTTTTCCCTTTGCCCTTAGGATATTTATATAAATTACTTGTAGAATAATTATATACTTATATTTATGAATAAATATTTTATTGATTGATTTATTATCTACTTTATGATTATTACCTTTTAAATTTTGAATTGTTATTTACTTTATTGCAAATCAGGCCATTTAAGCAAATGCGTGCAAAATTTCATAAATTTTCAAAAACCACGATTAATAAATGACTATAAGAAAAGACTTCTATCTTATTGATACGAAGTAGTTTCTTTAAAAAGTCAAAATCTATAAAGAAGTTTAAATTAACTTCTAAATATCCCGAAACGACTATGCAAAAATCGACTTGAAATCTAAGTTCCATCTTATGGTGAGATACTCGGATTTTAAAGTTGAAATTAAACAAGTGTCATTTATGCGCTATCACATACGAGTTGGCAAAGAAATTAGGACGATCAAATCGTTATTTTTCAAAAGAAAATGCGCTTTTAATTTATTTTACTTTTATATATTCTATTTTTTTTTAAAAAAAAGACAAGTAAAGCCTTTTGAATAAATTGTTAAATATTTTGAAAAGTTACTAAATTTAATTAGTTGAATCAATTAATGGTTCAATTAATTATTTTTAGAAAAGCGCATAAATAGCACTTGCAAATATTTTGGAAACCTGTCGGATTAACCGTTGTTAACGGAATTTCGAAAGTTCCTTAAAACCCTTCTTTCGAAATTAAAAAAACCTCTTACCTTTAGAATCTCTTAAATAAAGACCGTATTTTTATAAAAATGGAGTTTTGCACGCATTTGTTTATCTGGTTCCCTGTTTTTCCTTAAATTGGGTGGCGACTCCAAAAACTCCAAAAGAGTTAGTCTATCCTGTCGATATTCCTGAATTTAGCCTTTCGGGGTTAATTTTGTGGGGTTCAACAACATGGCGACTCCGCTGGGGAGCTATAAAGGTTTTGACCATAAAGGTTTCCAGTTATTTGCAACTAGCATGCTTAATTTATTTTCCTTTATTATACCTGTTTTTTTGTATGTCACGAAAAGCATGTCACTACACCCTTATTTGCGCACATATAAACTGGCATTCCGTTCATATTTCCCCCACTCCTGGGAACCTCTTGCATTCTCACTCAAATATCCGCGTGGTGCGCCCATGCGCACCCGCACTGTCTTCCACTAAAGAACCCTGTGACGAGTTGGTACACCGGCGGCCATCGTCGGAGTAATTCGACTGCGAGACCGCTTGCCACTCACCTGTTAGCCTGAACCGTTAACTCACTCTTAGATGGAGTTTTAGGAGCATGCATGCATTTACACCTTAGTCTGGACCCGGTCCTTGGTACCGCCTCCATAGTTAGGAAACCGCATTTACGTCAACGGGTTCTTGAAATCAAACGACAATGCATATTATGAGTTGTGTGATAACGAATCCTCAGTCCTAACCATGTTTTGAGCAAAATCAGATTTGGAATTTTGTCTCCTGTGTTGTCTTTTAGGTCGGAAAATGGAAGAATTTAGCGGAATTGAGATCATAGACAGAAGTGCAGTCCGGGGAAAGTTTGGCAGATTTGGTTGGTTGGTGTTTTGGAGATGACCTGGTGTAGTGAGATCTAAGAGGCGAAGCCCCTGGTGTATTTAAAAGGATCAGTAGGGTCCCTCTCGTGAATGGCTTTGCGTGTGTGCAAGCCTATGTTGACTGTCCAGCTGCATTCATGATAATTGAAGTATGTTTGTCGCATACTAGGAGAGCGAAGCCCCTGTGTCTTTGAATGACCAGTGGGGTCCCTCCTTGAAGACCAGTGCGGTCTTGGCTACCTAGGAAACTGAGAGGTTTGATTAAAGCCGAGGACCAGTGAAGGGTCCTATGAACAAGGTCGGTGAGCCTTGCAAAACCTAGGAAGCTGAGAGGCTTGTCCAAAGCCGAGGACCAGTGAGGTTTTATTTTGAAAGGTCAACTGGAACCTTTTATGGTTTGTAGTCTGGCATTGTGAAGGCAGTTGGAAATCTTACCCCTGGATATTATAAAACAATTGGGAGTTGTGTTGGGAGGAGCGAGGATGTTTGCAAAAGATATGGAGGGTTGTTTAAGGTTAGGCATTTTTTTTAGAATTCTGTGCAGATGTTGTGGAGGGCTTGAGCTGTGTTAGAATTTTGAGTTGACGCCAACCCTTGGAAGATAGTTGGGATAACGAAATTGCAGTGACAAGGCGGATAGATGATCGTTATCAATTATTGTTATTATTGCTTACTGTAAATCTGAATTGCTCAGAACTGGCATGAACTATTTTTCGTTACCACTTGTTTGCGCGATTAGGCTTACCTCTAGCACAAAGAGGCACCTTACAGGGTAGGACGCGCCCGCATTTTCATTTACGCTCAACTAATTGTGATTGCCATATGTCAAACTTGCTTAAAATGCAAAGCGCTACGTGACGCGCGCTACATGATTGTATGCAATGTTGTTAATGACACGCAAACTAACATAGTTTACCTTTTGAATTTTTCTTTTGTTTGATTATTCCCCGAACAGAGAGAGTTCGATTCGTGTTGACTTACGAGTTGGTTAAGTATCTAATCTAAAGTGAAGCAAGCAATGACTGATAATCAGACTGGTATCCATGCATCTTCTAATGAGCAAGCAGTTGTTGTTCCTGATGAACAAATTGCCAGAATGGCTAAGCAGATTGAGTGTATGCAAGCTGAACTAGACAGAATGAAAGGGTCGAGCCACCAAAACGCGCCAGCCGTGCTATCAACTCTGAACCCAAATGTTGAAACTGCCAATCCTAACACGCCTTTAAATTCTAGTGTCATTCATATGCTTGCACCAGTTAACAACATCCCGAATGCATTCATTAACCAGAACAACTTGCCTCACTATCAATATTTACCTGCCAAAGATACTCCTCGTCCTCCACAATCCAAAGCACCAATTGAAGTACCCATAACTGTAGAAAAGCAGGGAAAGATAGTTGAGCAAGAGGAGATAATCCAAACGATGAAATTCATGCAGCAATCCATCAAGGATTTGCAAGTGTCTAGAGGACGTCAAAGCATCTCCTACCACAATCTTTATCTATACCCTGACGTTTCTCTTCCTCCCGGGTTTAAGGTGCCAAAAATCTGATATGTATGATGGTCATAGTGACCCATTTGTTCATTTGACCAAATATCTCAACCGAATGAGGGTTGCGGGAGGTAAAGATGAACTTCTGATGGCCTTCTTCAGTCATAGTCTGGAAGGAATTGCTGCTGAATGGTTTGCAAGACAGGATATAAGCAAGTGGCGTGAGTTTGATGACATAGCCAGTGATTTTACAAAGCAGTTTGAGTACAATGTCGAGATGGCTCCCGACCTTATAACCTTGTCCAATCTGAAGAAGAAACCAACAGAAACCTTTAGGAAATACGCACTGAGATGGCGTGAGCAGGCTGCAAGGGTGCGACCACCAATGACTGAGGAAGACATGGTAAAATACTTCATCCGACCCCAAGATGATTCTTATTACATGCACTTGCTCCCTATGATGGGTAAACCATATTCTGAACTTCTTATGATGGGAGAGATGGTTGAAGAAGGGGTTAAGACAGGGCGAATTGTAAGTTTTGCTGCAATGAAGGCAACTACGCAAGCCATCCAGACTGGTATGGGCAATTTTGAGAAGAAAAAGAGGAAAGATGAAGTTGGTATTGATATGGCTGATATCGACCAAAGGCCAAACAAGAAGCTGACCTTCAGAAACTCACCAAACCAGCCCACTCACCAAAGCACACTATACTCAACTTACCCAAGTCAATATCAAATTCCACCTGCTCCATATCCCGTCTACAATACTCAACCCAATTACCATCAATCTGGAATACCCGCTTATCAGCCTTATTCACAACCGCAAGCATACAATTACCCTCAACAACACCAGTTGCATGTAGCCCGTCAGTCTATGCCAGCAGGGTCTCGTCCCAAATATGAAAAGAGACAACGCCGAAAATTCACTTCTTTAGGTGAACCACAAGCTCAACTGTATGAAAGATTAAAGGATATGGGAGTGTTAAACCCTTTAGAAGGAGATGGTACGTTTGACCCTCCCTCAAAATATGTTGTTGGGACCAAGTATTGTGCTTACCATGCATAATTTGCCAAGCACAACACTGAGGAATGTGTCCTTCTTAAACATAAAATCCAAGATTTGATTGAAGACAATACAATCCAGCTATGTGAACCAACGCAGGAGACTTGGCTGTGAACTAAAAGCACTTTGCAAAATTTCGATTCAGATTGAGGCCCCGAATCATGCTGGTTCAAAATTTATCATTTTGCCTCATGAAAATATTTTTTCTCATCTCCATGTAATTTTGGTTGTAACGCGAATTACACGTGACCTGATTCCCAAGGCGGGATACGTAAGCAACTCACATAGAGCTCGGTTACACTAGCATAGGAATCCCCTATTTTCTCTTTTATGTAATTTTGAACTACTTTTGGTCTGATTCCTAGAATGGCAACAGGATAAGTTAGCAATCCACATTGGATTCGATCAGATTTTGTAATGCTTTAAGGCTTGTTTATCTTTGATGATGTAATTTCGAACTATGCATCTGGGCAGATGTGTAGGCATTCCTATTCGGATTCGG
Organism: Petunia secreta; assembly: GCA_029990175.1. NCBI lineage: Eukaryota > Viridiplantae > Streptophyta > Magnoliopsida > Solanales > Solanaceae > Petunia > Petunia secreta. The sequence goes on from JARKIP010000061.1 coordinate 626,905, forward strand.
CTTCGCTCTTAGATTGCCATATTCCCCAAATCTTTATGTAAGCAGAACTACACACGGTCTGATTCTCAAGGAGGGATACGTAGGCGCTCTCAACGGGCTCGGCTCTATAATATTAAAATTTTCAGTTTCCCCTAAAGTAAGAAACTGGGGCAAATTTTGCAAGGCAAGTTGTAGATTTGAAAGATAGCAACTGGGGCAAATCTTGCAAAGCAAGTTGAAGATGTAAAAGATCATAACTGGGGCAAATTTTTGCAAAAGGTGGTATTTCCCGATAGAAGATGAATGGACAAAATTCTGAAAGTGTTTGAGAATGGTGCAAAGTTGCAACATAAAGGATGTTCAATTTGTTTCAATATATGTCACCATCTGAAATACAACAAGGGTTTCAAATTAACATAAATGTTACACAAAAATCCTTTTCAACTATGCAAGTGCTTGTGTCAGCTATTTGAAACTTATTGTGCTATTAGTTCATTGGCCAAGTCTCAAAGGACGGATCGCAAATCTAGACAAAGTGAGAAAAAGGAAGCAGTTGCAGGATGAAGACTCGAGTCAGCATGAATCAAACGCTCCCCCCTCCCTCCCAAAACTAATGATTTTTCTTTGAGTGCAGGAATTTCAAAGCAACAAGATGAGGAAACTAGCAACTATCAATTCCTCATACAGTATTTGTCATACACATTGAACAATGCTGCCAAGATAACTGATCGAGATTGGAGTCGTTATCTGACTCATTGCATACGCAAAACGATCTTATTTCTCTCTCTAATTCTGCCCTTGCAAAATTAAAACTTTATTACTTTATTGACAACTTTACTTTACACTTTGCAGGAATTAAGCATTAACTCAGTTTTTCTCAAGGATAACACTCAACTATTTATGGCTTCACAAAATATAAGCCAGACAGCTTAAACTCTCACTTTATATCTCCTTTATCTTTGACATTTTCCTGTCTATATGACGTTAATGAAAATTTATTTTGCAGGCTATTCTACCATTTATTTTACAAGTATTAACATCAAGTCTATCGTAAAACAATCGAAGGCACTATTGTTAAGAAGCCTACCGTAGAAAACGAGAGACTCAATCACGAGTCATTGCCGAAAGGCGATATTGTCAATCCTGGGGGCTCACTTTGTTTCGTAGTCAAGGCCACTCCTCCATGGAAGAGTTCAAAGAGTGCAACGCATTCACGTGTTCACGCTTCCGAGAAGCGTCATTATATTCCACGCTTTCGAGAAGCGCCTTTATATTTCCCGCTTTCGGTAAGCGTCTTTATATGTTTACGCTTTCGATAAGCGTCTTTATTTCACTCTTCCGGTAAGCATCTTTATGTGTTTACGCTTTCGATAAGCGTCTTATTTCACGCTTCCGGTAAGCGTCTTTATGTGTTTACGCTTTCGATAAGCGTCTTATTTCACGCTTCCGGCAAGCGTCTTTATGTGTTTACGCTTTCGATAAGCGTCTTATTTCACGCTTCCGGTAAGCGTCTTTATGTGTTTACGCTTTCGATAAGCGTCTTTATTTCACGCTTCCGGTAAGCATCTTTATGTGTTTACGCTTTCGATAAGCGTCTTATTTCACGCTTCCGGTAAGCGTCTTTATGTGTTTACGCTTTCGATAAGCGCCTTTATTTCACGCTTCCGGTAAGCGTCTTTATGTGTTTACGCTTTTGATAAGCGTCTTATTTCACGCTTCCGATAAGCGTCTTTATGTGTTTACGCTTTTGATAAGCGTCTTTATTTCACGCTTCCGGTAAGCGTCTTTATGTGTTTACGCTTCCGGTAAGCGTCTTTATGTGTTTATGCTTTCGATAAGCGTCTTTATTTCACACTTCTGGTAAGCGTCTATATGTGTTTACGCTTTCAATAAGCGTCTTATTTCACGCTTCCGGTAAGCGTCTTTATGTGTTTACCGCTTTCGATAAGCGTCTTTATTTCACGCTTCCGGTAAGCGTCTTTATGTGTTTACCGCTTTCGATAAGCGTCTTTGTATTTCACGCTTCTAGTAAGCTTCTTTATCTGTTCACGCTTTCAATAGGCGTATTTCAGTCACCTCGAAGGTGTTAATTATTTAAATTCCTCTAAGGAGTAATCTTTCATGGTCTAGATAGACATTTAATATTAGCACACTTTCTTGAGCACAATTTGTAGCCTCCTGAGGCGTTTATATATTTTTATACATATTTTAATAGCCTTACGTTGCGAATAAGTTTGTTAAGGCTGGTAGGATAATGAGATTCCTTCGGATGTGTACTTACTTTGAGTTAGAGCCCATTCCAAGATTGCATTCAAATTGCCTCCTCATGATTTAAAGCATTATGCTTTATCATGGATTAATGCCGAAAAGGCGACATTTTTTTACCCTTATGATTATATTTAAAATTCACTTTATGTTCTTATTAATTAAAGTTTTTTTATTGCTTTATTTTCAGTCTACCAATGGCCCGAAGTCATCTTGCCTCACAAAGCCGGATTTCTTGATTAGTTGATTGGAGACAAGCTTATTATTGATATTGCAACCAACATCTACGAGTTTTATTATCGCTATTTATTTATTACTCTATTTACCAAGTCTTGTTTGCAGTTACACGCTTACCGTTTGTCGAGTTTATTACAGGATATTAGCAGCACCACAGCAGCACCGCAGCAGCATTTGGAGCATAACGTGGAACTCTTTCTTAGCAGTGAACTGGGGCAATCGTTGATATGAGCTAGACTCGTCAACGGGGATCTAAAGAATCGCACTCGAACAAGAAAGTCTATCCTAATCTTTCATTTCGGATTAGGGTGTCAGTTTGAATCCTTTCCTATCCGTGCGTCCTTTTCTGTCAATCGTGCGAGCTTTCGTGTCTAAGTGTCGTTAAACTACATATGGCCTGATTCTCTTTCAGCCCGAGATATGTAGGCAACTCGAAAACCGGAGTTCGGCCATTTCCATAAGCCTCGTATTTTGGTCCTTGGAATCAAAATCCTTGGCTTTACCGTGACAAAATTGGTTTTCACGTCAACTTCTTTACCCTGAAAACTCTTTCATCTTTTTCAGGCAAAGAGGGGCAGCTGTTGACACCCAATTTTGTCCCGAGATTTCTAATTATTTCTAATTTAAGGTCAATTTTAAATTTAAATTGAATCAATTTTATTTTAAAAGTAAAATAAAGGATAAATGTGCAATGCGCACCTTAAAATCCAGCCTACCCGTGCAATCACCTATATTTCACTTAACTTATCCTAAAAGAGGCCAATTTCGTAAAGCCAACCTTAAATTTGCTTTATTTACGCAACCAATACATACACATTATACACACCCATTCTAATCTCATACCCGGCCCATTACCCCAGTTTCCCAAAGAATCAGATACCCTTGCGTTAACCCAGTTACCCCTTTTTTCCCAACTCGGATTCCCCAAAATTTGAAACGGAAAACGCCAAAACACTGGTCCCCTCTCCAGCTTTCAAATTTTTACCAAAAACCTTATCCATTGGAGCCGTTAGGAGGGTGATTTAAGTCTTTTGGCATGATGGAAAATCCCTAGAGGAGATCCTATATAAGGAGAAAATGGAGAGGTAAGAAGGGGAGCCGTGAATAGAGGTTAGAAAAGGGGTTCCAGTTTTGGTCCTGAGCTCGAAAAAGTTGAGGGAAGCAGCCGTTAAGGGGGAAAAGAAGAGTTTTGGAGAGCGGGTTAATGGGGGAATATAGAGAGGAATCGCGGGGCAGATAAAAAGAAGCAGAACATACATACATATTTTTTGCTCAGTTTTAATATGGAAAAATTACATATAGCATTGGTGTTCCTGTTTGGTAATCAAACATCGTGTTCGAGTTTGTGTCGTCGTTTCGCCATCTCGTTTGATCGCTTCTACGTAAGTCGAGTTGTCGACCTCGCTCGAGTCGACGACCTTGTTCGAGTTGCATTCTTCGGATCCACGCCCCGGCTCGCTGCATCGAAACAGGTAATAAACCTATACCCTTTACTCTTTTTTTTTTTCCAGTTTCCTTGGTATTTTTATCGACAGTGGAATTCGCTTATATAGGCTTGCGATTGATTTTTTTTTAAAGAATAGTGTAATGTATGAGCTGCTTCTTGATGTTTGAGACTTGTTAACCAACTGAAAGTCCCAATCTTTTCATTAGTCTGATATTTTTGCATTCATTAGTCCGATATTTGTACATTCAGTGTTAAATATATAGCGACATAGTTATAATCTTAATAGTTGTAATAAGTTATAAAGCTTTATCTGTCAAATTCCCATTTTTCCTTTGAAGATATTTTGTAAGTATGCTTGGTCTGTTCAAGGCATTTTTATTTAGATTCTCTTGTCTGCTTCTGATTAGTGGTCAGTTGGTTGGTGGTTAGAGGTCTGATGATGCAGGTTTTCAGTTGGTGTCTGGAATTGTTTTTGGGAGCAGGGATCTCAGGTGTAGCAAGGGGATGCTGTTATCAGGCGCAGGTTGGTTCAAGTTGTCTAGGGATGTCTGGAGTGTGAAGGGAGTAGTCTGTGAGCAGGTTTAGTTCATGATAGAGTTAGGAGAGGTCTTTGAGGGAGTTCAGGGCTATTCCTAAATATGTAAAGCTTTAGGAGTGTTCTGCTGAAACAGTTCAGGTTAGATGAGCTCCTGCAGGGTATTTTGGAGAGGTTTCAGAGGTGCAGGTTGTGAAAGGAGCTGGGTTGGTTATTGATAGTGAAGAATGGCCTGTGAAGTTGTTTGGAAAGGGGTGGTCTGCAGGTTTATCTCTGTAGTTAGCAGCAGTTAGATTAGCTCCTGGTTGTTTTCAAGGAGTTTAAATGAGTGTTTTGAAGGTTGTGATTTGGGGGCAAGTAGCTTGGTCTTGTTTTTCTAGTTGTCCCGGCTAGTTTCTGTGAGGGTATTTTTCAGTTTCATTTAGTTAGCAAGAGGACTGAGCATAGTTATGGGGTCTTTTTGAGTTAATAGGCAGCATAAGGAGGTTGAGGTGTTGGTCTGTGAGTGTGGGTCATTTGTCGCAGGTGAGGTGGTCTGTGGGGTGCAGCCTGGTTCTGTTTTTCTTCAAGTTTAGGTGCAGTAGTTCTCTATAATTTTTTTTTTGAGTAAGTAGAAATAAAATTATCTTCTTTCGTTGTTTAAGTTCAAGATTGATCCTCCGTTGCCCATCAAATTTATGTTCTATAAAATAGCTTAGCATCAATATATTATTTGAAGGATGAAAACTGTTTCCTAAGGGTGTATGACAAAGGCTCAATCTTGATAACTTAATTGTCTAAGCAATGCAGAAATGTAATTAAGGTGTTCTCTGGTTACACGAACATTGAATGAACATTGAAGCTGCCTCATGAAGACTAAATTTGATAGACATTAAGCATGTTTACATTTAGATAAATCATCCTTTAAGCTTTGCATTTAATGGAGTTGTATACATCTATTTTGCTGGAGTACCTTTCTACCCTTACTTCATTAGTGTTTGCTCTTGAGATTTCCAGAATTATTGTCTTAGTTTGGAGTGGATAAAGTTCGTGTTTGCTTAGTGTTTTTCTTTTGTAAAATTAAGTGTCAATGATAAATCTGAGATGTCTTTATGGCTTGATTACATGTTTAAATCATAAATAAAGCTTGGCCGCTAGATTAAATATGTCAAATTAGTATAAAGAAATCAATATGGTTGGAATTTGTAGCTGTTAGCGTATATAAGTTCAGATTATGGAAGAGTTTTCCTTGGATTGATTAAATATGAAGATTTGGGGTCTAAGCCTAATCTATTCTCGTCCTACTCATAGAGTATTTCTTAAAGTCTAGTACTCTTTGGAAACCTTGCTAGTTATATTTTGAAGTGGATCAAGCCTGGTAGTAATATGTTACATTACTTATCTTTTGGATATGTCATTAATGATTCTTAATTTGAAGCTTTATTATAGATACTAGTAAATATTTCTTTAAAGGTTTAGTATAGATTTTGGTTAACAACATCATCCATAAATGCTATTGGAAAATGAAGTTGAGATAGGATAAATTTTGAATGTTTAGTCCACTTTCTTTCTTTTCTTTCAGTACGAATATGACTTAATTCACTGATGGATTAACTTTATGAGATTATCTTGAGTTTGTCTCTCTACTGATTGTTTTAGATTCATATCTAATAATCTATTATGATCATTAGCTAATTTCTCCTTATTTTTCTCTTTATTTGCATAATAAACCTTTGGGACGAGTTGTTTGGGACTCGACACTGGAATCGGTTATTGGCTTGGAGTCGCATCGGGGTCAAGCTCAGGCTCAAGTTTTCAAGACTTTAAAAAATTTAGAAATCCAAGGCTCGTTTCGCGAGTTTGCTTTCCGAGTTCTAACTTTTAACTCTTGTCTTCCCTTTGCCCTTAGGATATTTATATAAATTACTTGTAGAATAATTATATACTTATATTTATGAATAAATATTTTATTGATTGATTTATTATCTACTTTATGATTATTACCTTTTAAATTTTGAATTGTTATTTAATTTATTGCAAATCAGACTATTTAAGCAAATGCGTGCAAAATTTCATAAATTTTCAAAAACCACGATTAATAAATGACTATAAGAAAAGACTTCTATCTTATTGATACGAAGTAGTTTCTTTAAAAAGTCAAAATCTATAAAGAAGTTTAAATTAACTTCTAAATGTCCCGAAACGACTTTGCAAAAACCGACTTGAAATCTAAGTTCCATCTTATGGTGAGTTACTCGGATTTTAAAGTTGAAATTAAGCAAGTGTCATTTATGCGCTATCACATACGAGTTGGCAAAGAAATTAGGACGATCAAATCGGACTTTTTCAAAAGAAAATGCGCTTTTAATTTATTTTACTTTTATATATTCTATTTTTTTAAAAAAAAAAGACAAGTAAAGCCTTTTGAATAAATTGTTAAATATTTTGAAAAGTTACTAAATTTAATTAGTTGAATTAATTAATGGTTCAATTAATTATTTTTAGAAAACAGCATAAATAGCACTTGCAAATATTTTGGAAACCTGTCGGATTAACCGTTGTTAACGGAATTTCGAAAGTGCCTTAAAAACCTTCTTTCGAAATTAACAAAACCTCTTACCTTTAGAATCTCTTAAAGAAAGACCGTCTATTTATAAAAACAGAGTTTTGCACGCATTTGTTTATCTGGTTCCCTGTTTTTCCTTAAATTTGGTGGCGACTCCAAAAACTCCAAAAGAGTTAGTCCATCCTGTCGATATTCCTGAATTTAGCCTTTCGGGGTTAATTTTTTGGGGTTCAAGAAGTGTTTGGTTTGAACTTTCCAATCCAAAAAGTTAATCCTTGTACTATTTTATACACCAAATCCAGTACAAACTTATACAGGATAGAGTCTGGCACAGTAATACAGGTATTACTAATACATGTTTTAAGAGTTAATTTCTAAAATGGTCACCGAACTAATGCAAAGTATATAAAAAAGTCACCTTTTTTTTTTGGTTTGGGACAAAAATATCACTCAGATTATCCAAAGTGCCTTGAAAAGTCATTCTTCCAAGTTGTGCGCTAAAGTTCACTAGAAAATGCTGACGTGACATTTTATTTAAGTTTTTTAAATTAAAAATGGACCCAATAAATACTTTAATTTTTTTTTAAAAAAATACCAACTTATTTATGAGATAATTTACTAGTGGATTATTTATTATTCGTCTTTATATTATAGTAGTTTTTGGTATATTACTGGTGTATATTAATGTCCTATTCGCATATTAATAATATATTTGATTTCCTACTATATGCATATTAATAGTATATTTGATTTCCTTCAACCGTAAAGTGTGCATCATATACTAATTATGCATATCTATGTAAAGTGTGAGAACTTCATAAGGTGAGAGGGATTATGCAAGTATACTCCCTAGTAATTTGGTATTCGGTTAAGCTGATTTTAAAAAATACTCATCGAAAAATATCAAAGTGTGGAAATAGTAATATGGTAGTTTTGTAATTACGTACCACAACAAATATGCAAAAGACTGTAATTAGAAATTATAATTGATGTAGTTATTTGAAATCTTCCCCAATAATTTTAGTTGAAAAATGTAGTACCATAAGTTTTTTTACATATTTTTTGGCATTTATTAAATTTTATATGTTTTCATATGCGGTATATATTTTAGACATTTTGGTTAACAAATTTGAATCTTTTCCCATAGCATATTCTTTTTTTAAAAAAGAAAATTATCAAAATTTGAGAGGTTTGGAGTTTGAATTGTCATAGATGAACTTCATATTCAAAATTTGAAGTTTGAGTTACCATGGTCAAACGTTTAAAATTTGGAGTTGGCTAAAACCTTACATTTTGGCTACTGTATAAAATTTCCGGGTGGCAATACCTTAAATTTTGATGTTTTTTGAAAAATTAAAATATTTTGGGTCCATTTTTAATTAAAAAACTAAATAAAATGTCACATCAGCATTTTTTGGTGAACTTCAACACACAACTTGGGAGAATGACTTTTTAAGAAACTTTAGATAAGTTGAGTAATATTTTTATCCCAAACCAAAGGAAAATGACTTTTTAGATACTTTGCATTAGTTCAGTGACCATTTTAGAAATTAAGTCCTGTTTTAATATCCACAAAGACAAAAGTACCCATGATTCAATACATTCCATCTTCTTCTCCAACTGCAAACCCAACAAAGTTAGAGCAAGCAGGTGGAGAAATATACTACAAGAAATTCTGAAAAAAGAAAATATCTAAAAAAATGATGCAATTAAAAAATTATAGATCCGATTCAAATTTACACTGGATCGAGTTGATGAGTTTGACTTTTCGAACTGAAATTCTGAGCATAAGACAAGATTGTAATATTTCTTTTTAGCTAATATAGCTTTTTTCTTGCCCAACTTATGCTTTCAGTAACAAGAAGGTTGTAGGTATAATTGGTGGCTAGTCTTTCTTCGAGTTGTTGCTTCCAAAATATTGCCAATTGCTAGCAAATATCAGTTTGAAATCTATGGTAGAACAGTTCCTCTACGTATAGGTTTCGTTACCAAGTTTGCTGAGAAAATAGTAGAGGATATAATGGTCAATTCTAGTTTATTTTGTTTAAAAGTGAAGATATAATTTTAATTATTCCAGATATATATTATTTTTAATCCAATGTACCAAACACGTGATAAAAATAATTCCTGTATAACTAATTCATGTATTACTAAATACTGCATTAATAATTCTTGTATTGCTAATACATGTATATCTTGTTTCCTACCAAACGACCCTTTAATGGATTCAAACTTGGATATCCTGGTTTAATAATGGGCGCATGAACCAGCTAAGGTACGCTTGCACTCATTCCAATTGTCTCATTCTTTGATGTTACAAAAAAATGTCCAAATACTTTTGAACTATTCAAGATAGAGTAATCCTGGCCTTAGTTTGTTTGTTTTTTTTTTTTTTTGCTCAATACTTACCATCATTATTAATCAAAAGGCTCAAATATACCCGCCACACTAATCAAGTGATCCAAAAATATCCTCCCCACTAGCAGTTGCTACAGAACAAGTGAAAAAGAGAGAATTTTACCCGTGAACTATTCAAAATAGAGAAATTATACCTTTGGGCTATTTGATTTCAAAGATGTAATTCAAGATTTACGTACAAAATTAGTGTAATACTTTATAATGTAACAAGGTATAACCGAATTTGATTTCTATTATATAAATTAATGCAACTGAAGATTTATGTAAGAAAACTGCTGGATGTAAGTTTGTAGTCCATTTTTTTGTGTTTGATATGTACTACGAAAATTTGATAAGTACAATAATAGAAATCGTTTACAATTAGATGAATGTTTTTATTGCAAAAGAAAAAAAAAAAATCTTTAGGACATAGCGACTGTGAACTTTATCTATACAAACTTAGAGTTAGTAAACTAAACCTATTATTATTAATGTAGGAAAATAAACTTCAAAATAATTTTGTAAGGAAATGTACATTATTTCATGTCTAGAAAGAAAAACTTATACCTAAAGTATACGGAACGCACGAGGGGGGAAAAAGAGAGAGATGCAGGTCATCATTTTTTATGTTAGAGCAAGAACTACTTATACTACTTATTTTGTTATTTTTGCTATTATACTTTTTTTACACAATTACAAAAATAGATATGATAAAGAAAATATTATTCCATTTCTAGTAGTTCAAGAGCATAATTGTTTCATTTCGAATTGTTCAGGGGCAAAGTTATTTCTTTTTTCGCTTGTATTGGAGTAACCGTTAGTGAGGAGAGTATTTTGTGTTATTGACTAGTGTGAAGGGTATTTTTGAGTTATTTGATTAACGGTGGTGGTACTTTTCAGAGGGAAAAAAGAAACAAAAGGTAAAATTGCTCTATTTCGATGGTTGACATTGCAAGGGTGTAGGTATATCTTCATTCAACCAAGATAATTTGATATAATTTGGTGTAAAATGAAGTAGGATCTTTTTTTTTTTGGTTCCAAAATAGAACTTTCTAAAGAAATTTTTATATTTAATTAAGATAACGAAACATAAGGAAACTTACATCTAAAGTATACATCTATTTACCAAATCAACATATAAAGCATTCTGTTGTAAGCTGCCTTTATTAGAGCTAAAGTCATTGCGTCTCCTCTGATGAAATGTGCCAAAAAAAAAAAAAAAAAAAAAAGAAAAGAAAAGGACTGGCTTCGCCCGGACTCGAACCGGAGACCTTCAGTGTGTTAGACTGATGTGATAACCAACTACACCACGAAACCTCTTTGATACCATGTCCTTCAAGCATATAATCAACCTTATTGATAACAGTATTTTGCAATTGCAATATTGAATGTGATACTTCAGAATTCCTTATTCTTAGCTAGTATTCGAATACGAACAAGGCAAATCTAGTTTGATGTATATATGTTATGAAATACGAACACTACTACCCGCAACCCCACCACCTCACAATCCTTTCTATGGATGTTGGCACAAGATAATTAGCCCGGGCTTCTTTCTCGAGTCCTATATATTGCTTTCGTTTGATGGTTGACTTAGTTGTCTTCATAAGTTCACACAATGGATTAATGTAACTACGGATTAGTGATTTGAAAATAGTGTGCATGCTCGAGACAATTTATGAATACAGTATCCCTGTAAATTATCAAAAATCATTCATTGGGAGTTCAATTTGGCAATCTCAACTTGAGACTATCATCTATCATAAGCAAACAGCTTCTAAATGGAGAGAAAATTCTAACTGTGTTATGCTCTCAGAAATATGAAATATCGAAACTGATGTGTTGTTTCAAAGAGGTGTACAAAAGCAGTTTCCTTGTTTAAAGTTGCCAGCAATATCAGCGACTAAGATATGGTCCAATTTGAACATGTACTAGTATACCGAGCTGCACTAATGAAATACAAAGAGAGTCTTTCGAATACTGAAGCTAATACACATATAAAACTTCACTTAATTTACGCAAGAAAATAATGTAAAACTTTATAACATAATAAGGTATAATTGAATTTGATTTCTGCTATACAAATTAATGTAAGTTTAGACTTATGTAAGAACCTAGTACGTAGGCCTATAGTCCACTTTTTTGTGTTTAATATATACTACAAAAATTTGATGAGTATAATAAAAGAAACTGTTTTAAGATTAGATGAGTGCTGTTAATTGCAAAAAGGAGAAAAGAAAAAAAAAAAGATGCTTTAATTTAGAACTTAGCGATATTGTGGACTTTATCCATATACAATCTTAGAGTTAGTCAATTTAATTCATTATTAGTAGTGTGGGAAAATAAACTTCAAAATAAGAAAACGCACTTGTTTCATGTCTAGAAAGAACATCTTATATCTAATGCATAAAGAACCTACAAAAAAAAAAAAAAATGCATGCCATCTTTTCTATGTTAGTGCAAGAAGTACTTATACTACTTACTTTCTCATTTTTTATTATATATATTTTTTTACACAATAAAAAAAAATTAAACACAACAAAGGAAAAAATGTTCCATTTCGCTTAGTTGAAGGGTATAATTTCTTAATTTCCAATGATTTAAGGGTGAAATTGCTCTTTTTCGCTTGTTTTGGAATTACCGTTAGTAGGAAGGGTATTATTGTGTCAATAGAGTAGTGTGGGGAGTATTTTTAAGCTATTTGATTAATGATGATGACATTTTTTAGCATAAAATAAAGCGATGGATAAAATTTTTTTATTTCAATCTAGAAGTAGGACGTGTTATTTTTCGTTAACTAATTCCAAATAATAAAACGAGAGATAAGGAATTTTGCATCTAAAGAATACATTTGTTTAACAAATCAACTTATAAAAGTATTCTGTTGTGAGCTGGCTTAGAGCTAAAATCATAGTCTCTTTCCTGATGAAGTGCAAGCAAAAAAAGTAAATGGCTTCGCCCGGGCTCGAACCGGAGACCTTCAGTGTGTTAGACTGACGTGATAACCAACTACACCACGAAACCTCTTTGCTAACAGTTCTTTGATGTCATTTAAGTTACTTTGGGGCTTGGTTGGAAATAATGTTAAGCAGAGGTTAGTTTTCTCTTCCTCTGTGTTTATCCAAATTATCGTCTGGGTTTGGGTCCAGCACATAACCCCAGTGAGAACCAAGCTCAAAGGTAGGACTTTTTCTCAGATCCCCTTAATCAGCTTGGACTTGTTTCTCGAGTCCTATTGCTACAAGTTCACACAAAGGATTAATGTGACAATGGATTTGAATGAAAATATAGTTATATATTTTCAATTACTGATTTCAAAAATAGTGTGCATGCTCGAGATGCTTCATGATAAAACTAACCCTGAAAATGATCAAAAACCATTCATTGGGAGTCCAATTTGGCAATCTCAACTTGAAATTATCGACATAAGTAACCTTCTTCTAAATGAAGAGAAATTTCCCAAGTGTGTTTTGCTTTCAGAAAAGTGAAAAACTTGAAAGTGAACGTGGTGTACTAAAAGCAATTTCCTGGTTTAATTTAAAAGCAATTTCATTTTATGTCTCTTGCCAGCAATGTCAGTCAGCGACCTAGATATATATGGTCCAATTTGAAGATGCACTATCATAACGAGCTGCACTAATGATATACTATACAACGAGAGTCTTTGAATACTTACATATATGTATAAGTATGCCACCGTTGCTTATGCCTCCTGAACAGAAATTAAGAAGAGAGTTAGTGCCATTCTTTTTTGGTTAAAAAACATTTATTCATACTAGCTAAACAGCATTACAAAGATTATCGGTGGATGTCCCATTGGGATCAACTCCGTGAATATTAGTCATTAAAACTATACCTAGAAGTGCCAATAATAGCACTCAAGTTTCTAAGACTGGCCAATTAAGTTATTACAAGTAATTTCCGAAATGGTCATAGCGAAACTAGTTCCTACTTTATCTGCTAGCATAAAACAAACAAAGGAGGGACTGCATGGTGCTGATATTAATATTCTTCTTTGACTAGCCAAAAGATTTGCAACTTAATTAATTTCCTCGCCTGAACCTGAAGTATGCCTGATCAGCGGTAACTCCAGGGCGCTCCTCAACGACCTGCAAGGGAAATTTATCTGCACTTCTCAGTCCTCACTCTAGCATAATTCTTGAAATGAAACGTCATAATATTAAGCAAAATAAAGAAAGGCAGAATACATAGATGCCCCTTGAAGTCGACCCCAATTTTCATGTAAATACCGTAAGTTTTCTAGTGACCAACTAGACACCTCTTGTTGTCCCCAGTGTATCTCTTGAACATAGACTTCTCTTATGTTAGATGCGTGAGTTACACTCTCTCCTGATGTGTCAAATGAGCGAATAACAGAGCGACACGTGTCTTTTTCGTAAGAAATTTTTTTACACGTGTAAGTAAAATTAACAATTCTACATTTTAAAATTACAATGATTAAATACTACTAATAAATTTCTTTTTCTATTTTTAAATCTCACTAGCAGCACCCCCCTCCCCATCATTCTTTATCCACTCTCCTCTCCACCTTATTTCGACCTCACTGCTTGCGCATCCCCCCACCTTATTTTTTCGGACATAGTAACCTGCTCTACCACAATTAGGATTATAGTCTTTCTCTTTCTTATGATTGAGGTTATTGGGCGTGTAACCTCGAGACTTATTAACATACCTCGTATTGTCTCTATTATGACTACGCTCATATGGAGGAACGACCGCACCAGGAGTACTGCGGGCAGCACCGACATTAATGATATCAGAAATACTTTTTTCAGTATTAATCCCTGCTGTAGTTTCTTAGATTGTAGGAACAATTGGGAAAAACAACAACAATAATAGTGATAATAACAACAATAATAATAATACGATGTATAACGAAATTATTGTTGAATACTAAAACAATAAAAGGATATAGTTATATTGTCTCTGTGTAAATAGGGTGCTCTGAATCGTGCTGGGTACTGTCCTAAGAAACTATTCCAGCAGTCTGGAATGTTTCCCCAGGATAAAACGAGCCTTCCTCTATTATAGTAGAGGGATCAGGAATCAGCAAAATTATTTATGTTAACCCAGTAAGTCACGGAGTGATAAAAGGAACTGAGGGAGCAATTCGAGTATGTATTTGAAAGAGTGGAACAATAACAGAAATAATGCTACCAATGATTAGTGAGATAAATAGACAAAGGTAATTGGTGCAATGCAATTCCCGAAGGGAAGCTTAGCACAAATGCGGAACAAGAACAATTAAAGAAAAGGATAAAAGCAAGACAAAACTTGCTTCTTTCGAAAGAACAGAGGGGAACCTGTCCCTAAGCTCGATCAAAAGGGAGACAAGAATCACCCTAACTATGCAACAATCCTCAAGAGAACATTGCCTCTTGCAAACTGAATGATCAAGAGGAATGTTCAATCGGACTAACCGAAAGCCACAAGTCCTTAAAAGCCCTCACCGGGGTTTTGCTCACGACGGAGACAAGAAATGTGCTCGGCACTTTCATTTAATTTCAATATCCAAAAACTAGCTCCTTACAATGAAAGGAAGTAGTGTTTATATAGGAAATACTAAGGGTAAACTAGTAAATAGGTCACAGTTGACCAATAGAAATAAGCCACGCAGGGCTGAGTTAAAATGTGTTCGGCAGACTTTGACTTCGGTTCTTGATTGTCTGCTCGAACACACACTTGTTGCCTTCGGACGCTCAATTGTCTTCGAGCTCATTGTCCTCGGTCACATTGCCTTCGGGCTCAAATCTGAAGATAATGCCTTCGATTCTTGAGCTCGGCCACTCAGCTTCGGAGCAATTGTTTTCCTTCGGCCAGGCTAAGTGAACGTGCACATCGTGCAGCAGCTTGGCTTGGCTTCTTGTCATCGGTCTCCTCGGTGGATCGATCACTTGATCAGCACGTGATCGGGCTGCATCATCCTCCCCTTCTTGAGAAGATTTCGTCCTCGAAATCAAGCCCTCCTCGTCCTCCGAAGTTGGACCTACAACACAAGGAACTAAGTCAGCAACATTAAAGGTGTTGGACACGTTATACTCACCAGGGAGGTCGATCACGTAGGCATTGTTGTTGATCTTGTTCAACACTTGAAATGGACCATCCCCTCGAGGAGCCAACTTTCCTTTCCTTTGGTTCGGGAAGCGTTCCTTTCGGAAGTGAACCCAAACCCAATCTCCCTTCTTTAATTCCAACTTCTTACGCCCCTTGTTTTTCTTTAAGGCAACCTTTGCATAGGCTTCCTCGAGGTTCTTCTTCACCTTTGCATGCAATTCGATCAAGGCAGCTGCTCTTCGAGTACCTTCAAAATCAAGAGCAGAATCTCGAGGCAATGGGGTTAAATCAAGTGGAATCAAAGGATTAAAGCCATACACACATTCAAACGGGGTCATGTTGATCATTCTATGCACCGTTCGATTGTATGCGAACTCCATCATGGGCAAACGATCAGCCCAGTTTCCAACCTTTCCTTTGGTCATTGCCCGAAGCAAAGATCCCAAGGTTCGGTTAACTACTTCGGTCTGTCCATCAGTCTGAGGATGGTGAGACGTCGAGAAAAGTAGTTTGGTGCCGAGGGCACCCCATAGACACTTCCAAAAATGACTCAAGAATTTTGTGTCCCGATCACTCACAATAGTACGAGGGACACCATGCAATTTCAACACATTGGAAACAAATAATGTAGCTACATGCTGTGCATCATCACACTTTTTGCAAGGAATAAAGTGAGCCATTTTTGAAAAACGGTCAACCACAACGAAGATGCTATCATGTCCTCCCCCCGACCTTGGTAACCCCAAGACAAAGTCCATGGATATATCAACCCAAGGTCGATCAGGCACAGGCAACGGGGTGTACAATCCACGAGGGTTGGACTTCGATTTTGCTTTCTTGCAAACGAGACAAGCGTTGCAAAGCTTTTCCACATCTCGTCGCATTTTGGGCCAATGGAACTGCTCGGTCAAGATACCAAGAGTTTTGTCGACACCGAAGTGCCCCATCAGTCCACCGGAGTGAGCTTCCCGAACAAGGAGCTCTCTCCACGATGACACTGGCACACAAACCCTCCCATTCTTGAAGAGGTAGCCATCATGCCACTGATATTTCTCAACCCTTCGGCCACTCAAGATTGCGTCACGAACGCATTTCAGCTTGGGATCGTCATCGTACATTAGCTTGATGCTTTCGAATCCCATGAGCCTCGAGGCGAGAGTGGTCGCTAAGGCAAATTTTCTTGATAGCGCATCGGCCACAACATTATCTTTTCCCTTTTTGTAATGAATTACATAGGGAAAGCTTTCAATGAATTCAACCCACTTGGCATGTCTTCGATTCAATTTCTCCTGACCTCGGAGATGTTTCAAAGACTCATGATCACTTTTGATCACAAACTCTCGAGGCCACAAATAATGCTGCCAATGGGCGAGTGCTCGAACGAGGGCATACAACTCTTTGTCATACGTAGAGTAATTCAAAGTTGCGCCCTTAAGCTTTTCGCTAAAGTAAGCGATCGGCTTCGAGTCTTGCATTAGCACTCCTCCGATCCCAACTCCAGACGCATCACACTCGACTTCGAATGCTTTGCCGAAGTCAGGGAGTTGCAACAACGGGGCAGAACAAAGCCTCCGCTTCAACTCTTGGAAAGCCCTCTCTTGGGACTCTCCCCACACAAATGGATTGTCTTTCTTCACCAGCTCGGTTAAAGGAGCTGCTATGGTGCTAAAGTCACGAAAAAACCTTCGGTAAAAGCTAGCTAAGCCATGGAAGCTACGAACTTGTGATACCGAGGTTGGAGTTGGCCAATCTTTGATGGCTTCGACTTTTGATTCGTCGACTTCGACACCATTAACACTGACAACAAATCCAAGAAAGACTACACGATCGACACCAAAGGCGCATTTCTTGAAGTTGGCATACAACTTCTCTTCTC
Source organism: Petunia secreta (assembly GCA_029990175.1). Lineage (NCBI taxonomy): Eukaryota > Viridiplantae > Streptophyta > Magnoliopsida > Solanales > Solanaceae > Petunia > Petunia secreta. Next base: position 644,261 of record JARKIP010000061.1, read on the forward strand.
GAAGCTTTTCAAGTACTTGCCTTAGGTGGTCGACATGTTTATCCACGGTTCTGCTATAAACAAGTATGTCATCGAAATAAACGACAACAAACTTATTTATGAACGGTTTGAGCACATGGTTCATCAGTCGCATGAATGTGCTCGGTGCATTGGATAAGCCAAAAGGCATCACCAACCATTCATAGAGACCGAATTTGGTTTTGAATGCGGTTTTCCACTCGTCTCCGGGTTTCATTCGGATCTGGTGGTAACCGGACCTGAGGTCTATCTTCGAAAAGTATGAAGAACCACTTAACTCATCTAACATGTCATCTAATCGAGGAATAGGATGACGATACTTTACCGTTATTTTGTTGACTGCTCGACAGTCAACACACATTCGCCATGTTCCATCCTTCTTCGGGACAAGGATAACAGGAACGGCGCAAGGACTCAAGCTCTCACGAACGAGGCCCTTGTTCAGCAATTCATCAACCTGCCGTTGGAGCTCTTTGGTGTCTTCGGGATTACACCGGTATGCAGGTTTGTTAGGGATTTGAGACCCTGGTACGAAGTCGATTTGGTGCTCGATTCCCCTCAATGGAGGTAATCCACCTGGCATTTCCTCGGGAAACATGTCCTCGAAGTCCTGCAAAACTTTTTGAACAAACAAAGGCAAAGGGTTATCATTAGAAAAATCATCATTAGAGTTTAGAAGGATACCCTTGTGCACGAGGCAAATCATCATCTGACCGTGGTCGTTGCCTCGTAAGATCTCACCGGGTTGCATGATTGCACATATTCCTTTTACTTCGGTCGGTGAGTTTGTCTCATCGGCTTCCAATTTTGCTCCTATCGGAAGCTTAGCTTTGGCCGCTTCTTTCAATTCTTTCATTCGTTTATAGTCCTCGGTGACTTGTTTTGGAGACAAGGGTTTGAGTACGAAACTCTTCCCATCAAGCTTCACAGTGTAAGTGTTGGATCTGCCATTGTGAACAGCTGTTCGGTCATACTGCCATGGTCGACCCAATAGCAAATGACAAGCTTGCATCGGAACCACATCGAATATTATCTCATCTTGATACTCTCCGATTTTGAACTTGATCCACACTTGTTTGACAACTCTCAATTCTCCACACTCATTCAGCCATTGTAACTTGTAAGGGTGGGGATGCTTCATCGTAGGTAATCCCATTTGTGAAACCAAAGTTTGGCTCACTACATTGGCACAACTACCAGAATCAATGATCATCGAACACACCTTTCCCCTCACTCGACATCGGGCATGAAAGAGGTTTTCTCTTTGGTTGTCCTCCTCTTCAAGAGTCATGCAGCTCAAATTCCTTCGAACCACAAGAAACATTTCCGGATGATCAGCTTCGGCAGCCTCATGGTCATCATCACCTTCAGCTCGATCAGTATCCTCGATAATTTCCTCCTCGGTGTCACTCGCTTGCTCATGGACGGTTCCATCTTCGAGCAGAAGCATAACCTTGCGAGTTGGACACTCTTTTGCCATGTGACCATAACCTTTGCATTTGTGACACTGAATATTTGAAGCACTAGGAGAGTTGAGTTGAACTTTACCTCCCACTTCTCTCGGTTGGTTATCGGTCACACCTTTCTCGAAGGGTTTCTTCGAATCTCGAACAGTGTTGGCACTTGTTTGGTGAGGATTCTTCCAATCTTTTCCTCGGTTCAAAGGAGTAGAAGTAGTGACTCCTCGATACCGGTTTGCCTTTTCTTCCTTCACCAATTTTTCAGCTTCGGTAGCAGCTTCAAACAAATCTTCCAACGTGTGGTACACGTGGAGTCTCAACTGAGAAGACACATCCCTAGCCAAGCCATTTTTGAATCTGATAATGGCTTGCTCTTCGTCTTCGACCAGATCAAGATTCAATCGAACCTTTTCAAATTCATCGTGGTACTCTTGGACGGACTTAGACCCTTGCTTTAACTCATAGAGTTTTTGCATTTGAGTCTGCCTGTATTTGGCACTCAAGTATTTACCATCCATCGCTCGCATCAGCTGTGGCCATGTATTGACTACTGGATAGTCGTTTCTTCTTCTATGCCTTTTGTCAGATTCCCACCATGTTGATGCATAAGCTTCGAACGAAGCAATGGCATGGGCAGCTTTTCTCTCATCGGTCATCTCGTTTGTCTCAAAGATGCGCTCCATTTTAAGCTTCCATTCAAGGTACTCGTCGGGATCACTAGTTCCTTTAAAGGGTGGAATAGTGATCTTGACACTGTTCAAATTTGAGTCTCGAACAGCTCTAGCCTGCTCGGGAAACTCTTCTTCTCGATCATCAGCCTCACGCCCAATATTTCTTTCGACATTTGCGCCTCGACCTCGACCTCGGAAATTTCCACGTCCTCGGTGAGCTTGCCTTCGTTGAGCGAATGGCAGCTCACGCTCATATTCGTCCTCGGGAAATTCCTCTTCACCAACCTCTTCGGTTACAGCTCCAAGTTCTCTTCGGGCCACTGGAGGTGGTATTCTTTCTCCTCGGGGATTGCCCAAGTTTTGATAAACAGCTTGGGGATTGCCCAAGTTAAGCTCTCTTCGAATTGCTTCACTTGTCAACTGATGTTGTCGTACAAGCTCAGCATACAGCTCAGGTTTCATCGAAGTGGATTGGCTCGTTCCCACGCCGGACCCATTCATGGCCACGGACGCGTTTCCCTGCTCGAGGTTAGCTACTCGAGCACTTACTCCTCTTACTTCGGCACTGATGCCTTGTATCGCAGCCATGAGATCGGCTAACGACAATTCAGGCTTTTCAATGCTTTTGCCATCGTTTCCAGCCATGGTTCCTGCACAAGTCAAAGATCAAACAAATGTTAGGGTTAGAAATCACCTCACACACTCCCTCACCTTTGATGGGTGGCACTCGGGTCCACTCAATTTATGGGTTCGGTTTTTTTTTTTTTTTTTTTGATCACTCGGACTTGTTAACAGTGGCTCGTCCAATTGATCGGTCCTCTAAGATCCTTCAAGTTCGACAATAGTCACTGCCTCTTCGGGAAGAGTGAAGTGATGTTCGACTCGATGGAACGGACGCTTTTTAACTGAGCTCGGGGAGTCAAAAGAATTTCTACGAAAGTTTGGACTTCGGTCACCCCTTCGCACGAATTCCTACCAGCTTAAAAGAGTTAGTACGACCTCGAGTAGGACAATTACTCAAAAGATCCACCAACTAGAATTTTGACACGAAAGAAAGTGAGAACCTAGGAGAATCTACCCTTTGATTCCCTTTTGGAATCTTTTTCGATCACACCCACTCCTGTCCGTACAAGAGTGGTCCCTCCTTGGTACGGATAGGGTTTTACCTTATCCACTTTCCTTTTTCAGCCGACAACTTTCACCTGGGGTTTTGATGTTGGAATTTTAACCCCTTTCTTCTTCAATGGAACAGTGACCTTGCTCCGGCGTACGGACACAATGACTTCGGTTCACTGACCACGAAATTCAACAGATCTGAGTTGCTTCTTTCAACTCCGATTCCAAACAACAACGGAGGAAATCAAACGAAGCTCCTTGGGCTAAGATCCAGCTCGACGCGTCGCACACTGTTACGAACTTGTAACAATTTTCCGGTGTACGGACAACGTTTCCAATCTTAAGAACTTCGATTTTAAGCAATAAACAAACCCAAATCACTCAAGAACCACCAACCTTCATCGGTTTCTTCCAAACACAGTGGGGTTCGAGTTCAGTCACCATTAAAACTCAAAACAGTCCAAAAATTCACCAAGAAACCCTAGTCACAAAATCAGTACGTCGGGTACTCGATGGAATCAGAACTCGATGGTGAACAAGAATCCAAGATTGTTTTTCCCAAACAACCAACAATCAAGCACAATTTTTGAATTTTCTTTTAACACTTTTTTTTTTTTTTTTTTTTTGTAAGAACACCAACAGTAACAAACAAAACAGGAACACGAAATGGAAAACAAAGACTCAACGCACGAAAATAAAGATAACTTGAACAGGATTGGGGTTGTAGAAACAAGCCCAAACCGTGCTCTGATACCAAGATGGTGCAATGCAATTCCCGAAGGGAAGCTTAGCACAAATGCGGAACAAGAACAATTAAAGAAAAGGATAAAAGCAAGACAAAACTTGCTTCTTTCGAAAGAACAGAGGGGAACCTGTCCCTAAGCTCGATCAAAAGGGAGACAAGAATCACCCTAACTATGCAACAATCCTCAAGAGAACATTGCCTCTTGCAAACTGAATGATCAAGAGGAATGTTCAATCGGACTAACCGAAAGCCACAAGTCCTTAAAAGCCCTCACCGGGGTTTTGCTCACGACGGAGACAAGAAATGTGCTCGGCACTTTCATTTAATTTCAATATCCAAAAACTAGCTCCTTACAATGAAAGGAAGTAGTGTTTATATAGGAAATACTAAGGGTAAACTAGTAAATAGGTCACAGTTGACCAATAGAAATAAGCCACGCAGGGCTGAGTTAAAATGTGTTCGGCAGACTTTGACTTCGGTTCTTGATTGTCTGCTCGAACACACACTTGTTGCCTTCGGACGCTCAATTGTCTTCGAGCTCATTGTCCTCGGTCACATTGCCTTCGGGCTCAAATCTGAAGATAATGCCTTCGATTCTTGAGCTCGGCCACTCAGCTTCGGAGCAATTGTTTTCCTTCGGCCAGGCTAAGTGAACGTGCACATCGTGCAGCAGCTTGGCTTGGCTTCTTGTCATCGGTCTCCTCGGTGGATCGATCACTTGATCAGCACGTGATCGGGCTGCATCAGTAATCATTAGCAATGATGAAGGCTATAAGAAAATATTTTGTGTTGTATTTTCGGATGACAAACTTGGCTAATCATGAGGCTATTTATTGCTAGCAATGATTCACACTAGCTAGACAAGTGTAGAAGAAGAATGCCAAGTGTAAGAGCCATTTCATGCATGAGGACACTTGGATTAGCTCATGCCAAGTGTAATGCCACATTTTCAAAGGCTTCCATGCATAAAGACACTTGTTTTTCTCTTGCCATGTGTATGTAGGAGTTTTCCATTTGTATAAGTTTTTCCATGCAAGAAATCATCCAAAGACACATGGACAAAACTTTTGAAATACACCAATCATTTTACATCAAGAAATTCAAAAACTACCATTGATGAGACTTAAGAGCTTGAAGACCACATATTTTGGTTTATTTGAAATTAATATTGTTTGAGTAAATTGATTACTGGGTTTGTAAGACTACTTATAGTTGGCCAAGTTTTTTTTTCGAATCTTTGCATTTGGGGGAGTATTGATTGAAATTTTTTGAATTTTGAGACTAATTTTTTTTAATTATTTGAGATGAAGAATGCTCAAAGAGTAGTATAGATGATGAGGGAAGCATAATATCAAGAATTTAAATTATTGTTTCTCCTGAAATCTATAACTTTGGTCAAAGGAATAATGGGAATTGGACGGGGTTAGTGGTTAACTGGTGTAAATTTTGTAGCTTATAATTCTTTCTTTTTATTCTCTTTCATGGGAAAAACAATGAATCACCTTGGCGAGGGTAGAGTTCGGGTGGAAATATGCAGATCCATACTTGTTTTTGTTTTGATTTTGGTAGTGATGGATTTGTTTGACAAATTGATTGAGATGTGGTAGATTTTTTGGCAAAAGGCAGTGGTGGTGGGAGGTGGTGGGATTTTTGGGGAAGAATGTGTAAATAGTGTGGTAAAAGAAATGAAAAATGTGATGTGGGAGCCACGTAAAATAATTTTATCTAAAAAAAAGAGACAAAATAAACATAAACAATAGACGTGCTCAGACTTGAGTGAGTACATCTAATTTGCCATGTCAGCAGTAGGAACCACGAGACACACTGAGGACGACAAGAGGTGTCTAGTTAGTTATTAGGAAAGTTGCGGTATTTACATGGGAATTATGGTCAACTTCAAGGGGCCATCTATGTATTCTACCATAAAGAAATCGTATAGCACCTCTAGATCGAATATTGCGATCAGGGTCACCTGGCTGATAAGCAATAATAGTCCGATCCTGAAACATATTTGAGGGAATTAGGTATAAGAAGATGAGGCAACTTTGAGATACATATATCTCCTAAAAAGAACAAATGAGATTACGCAATTAGTTAAGTAACCTCATCACTGTAAATTGAACTGGAGGTATATGCAAAAAGTTGATGACAAACCTTGTCGTATAACTATTTCTTTTCCTTTTTGACGACTTCCTTATGTAAACAGAGGAAAATAAACAACAACTAAAAATACCAAAGAATCATGAGACTATATACAATGACTCATGGCTAATCATGTTTCGACTAAAAATATTAGTAGTAATTAATTTAGAAGCTTTCGGATAAAGTGTCTAACTCCCTATTAAACACGTAAAATTGGAAGCGTACTTTCATGTATAAAGAACTCATAATGTTATCAATGTACTCGCATAAGCATTTGTTATTAAATACCTCGGATTCTCTTCTTAAGCATTTGTTATCAAAGCCCTCCCAGTGAGGAGGAACACTAATTAGAACTGTTTGACCACTTGTAAAGAAAGAGCACAAGAATTTAAATGATGTTGTGGGGTGTGGAAAACATTGTATAGAAGTATAAGAATTGAAGGCTTGAAACACGTACGAACGCTTTACTAAAGATGATATTTGCACCCTCTCTTCAACGAGATTGCTATGGGTCAACCGCAAATAGTTTTAGTAGATATGACAAGCCTTTGAATAACTGCACTGAGCAAACACTGAAGAAATTCTACTAAAAAAGCAAGAATTTCTCAGCTTGATGTTTGACTTCACGAGAAGAAGACATTTTACAGAAGGTAGGGAGAAGAGTAGGAAAAATTCAAGTTGAATTAGTTTGAAGTTTTATTTAAGTAAAACTATTAGTAACCAATGAATGAAGGGTTACACCCTTTCACATAAAAGACACATTTTCACTTAAAACACTTCTACTAATTAATAATAAATATATTTAAATAAAATTCCAACATGGGGTCCTTGGCTATACCCGAGTAACCCGCCCAACTTGATTGCATTTTAGTTCGACTAGTTTTGAAATTTTTTTTTGGCTTGAATTGACTTGACTCGACTCGATTTCTTTAGAGTTTAATGAGTAAGTTCAATTAGACTAAACTTGACCTTAACTTGGTTTTGAATTTATAGTAGGATCGATTGAGCTTGCCTCAGCATCTAGGCCTTGCTAACACTTTTTTTGGTTTTCATGAATTTGCGAAATAAATTTTCTTTACCCACATGACCATGTAAAGGAACTAGGAAGAGTAAAAAAAAAAGGATAATATATGTTGCTTCCAAACGCAGACGCAAGTATACGTGGTCGACAAGTAATAAAGTGATAAGTTGAGTATCATTTCCACGATGACTATTATTCAGACTGAATCCTAGTAAGCAATTTCCTAAAAACTATTCAGAGATCTTTTTCAATAGTGATTGTGATTTTTATCAACTAAAGAAAATAATTAAAAACAAGTAATTGAATTCAAATAATAGAGCAAATTATAGGTTGTTATCAATAAAAGAGAAACGGTCCAAGGTCAGAGCTACAAACAATCCAATTGAGTTTCCAATTGATTCTACTTCTCGATTTCCTAGATTGCTAACTAACAGGTTAATTATATTCGTGAAAACCTGTCGATTCTTCACGAGTCTATGCAAGCTATTCTAACGCCTATATGTCTATGGAGTTAAATCACATGCGTGCATTAAAGAACTCTGTATTTAGCTAAGCAGGGCGAATAGGTATATGTCTATCCTACCCGCAAATCGATTCCCTGATACCCAGGTTCACAATCAAGCCCTATTCTTTCTTATTTGCATTTACAAGTTCCCTCTTTCGAGTTCAACTTGTAAACCATAGATAGTGTTCAATTATCAGGCCTCAATAACCAAACAATTAGGCTCAAGAAAGAATAAAACAATCTGTAATGGTAAATTAATAGGCAGAATTCAACTTTCAAACATCAACCTTCATGTAATTACTCTAATCCTAGAGCGATATGTTTAGCTACTCATATTCATAATAACAATACAAGAATTCATGGAAGAAATATGAGAGAGTGTAATAGATGAGTAAAGGAATTAAACCCTTGGTTCAGTGTGTAAGGAACTCCAAAACTTGCTCCAAAATTCGACTCCCTACTAAAAACGACATTAATGACTATTTATAGTGTTTACATAGTCTTCCCATGAGTTAATCCAAAGCCTAAACTAAGTTGGAAAAGTTGGGGTCGCAGAACTAAAAGCCACAAGGTAAGTCTCGTGTGTCTCATGGCTTCTGGAAGTCGTGCGCCACAGCCCATGCGTCGCATGGCTTGTGGCTTTTGGAAGTCTGAAGCTGCAGGCCATGCATCGCATGGCTTATGGCTTTTGGAAGCCTGAAGCTATGACAAATCCGTAGCTTGCTCCATAGCTTTTCGTCTAATTCCATATCCCACAATTAGCTACGTTCATCAATTCTTACTCGATTTTATCCATATTCACTCCGTTTGCACTCGTATTCATCCAAATCATTTCTAAAATCACAAACACAATAAGTGAGCGCAACAATCACAATTATTTCGTGCAATAGGCGAATAACGTATCAAAATATGCGGAAATATTAAGGTAGAACAGGCTAATATTGCCAATCACCACCCCACACTTAGACCTTTGCTCGCCCTCGAGCAATCACCAAAAACAACTTCCCAACTAAACCAACACTTGATAGAACAGGTCTACCTATGGTTATGGTTGATACCGACCATTAAACAAGAGCATGAATACATACCAGTTGACCCACAACATGCCAAAAATTCACCAAGTTTTAAAACACTAGAACGACCAACCCAAGACATCTCAATCTCAAAAACCGACTCAATGAAACCAAGCTTTCACAAAATCGCACCCATTCACTCAACTAAGAAGTCAATAACTTTACCTATCTCGCGCAAATCATGTGCCCTCACCAAAAATCAAGAGAGCGTCCCAAATATCACACAAATAATATATTTCAAGAGTAAATGAGGGATATCATATAGAAAGAATTTACTCGCTCTAAAAAAGAAGTTCACGTTCCACACACAACGTACCATAGGCTTGCCCGTAGTGTAGGACTCCACTAATGTAAGCTCACTCCCATCAAGATTAACTAGGACTTTACGGGTTGTACTGTAGGCTAAAGGACATGTAGGATAAATATGGATAAATAGTGACTACCTCCCTAAGCAATTTAATACATCATTTAAATTTTTTTATTTTCACTATTCTTTCTCAAATCCAACCAAACAACTACCCAAATATACACAAGAAATTCCCTCTCAATTTAAGCAATTTGCAACTTTACTTTTGCACAACACTAACAAGGATTGAGATTATTTTCTTTCTTTTCTTTCTTAAGCAATGTCCTCAGTGCGGTAAATAATAAAGTACAAGAGGTAAAGGAACTTCCCTGCAGGACAAGTGGCCTAATCATCAGAATCCTCCCGCTCAGTATACCCGGGAGTGTCAACATCAGCAGCACCAGAGGCGTAGTGGTAGGGACAACTGTCTGAGCTCTCGAAGAACCTCCAGACCTATGTGGTGGAGTGCGCTCCTCCCCCTCATCTTCTTCTTCTTCACTACCCTCTTAATCATCACCACTCTCATCATCATCACTGCCCCTGTCTTTATCTACGATCTCAGAATCAGTGTTCTCATCTTCCTCAGGGGGTATCACGACCTTCTGAGTCATGCACAACAATCGCTTGGACGAATCCAACAAAGGAACAGCCCGATCAAGTTCCTGCATATCCATCCATGTGGCCTTTGCTAAATACTTTATCATCAAATACTTGCGGGCTGACAAGTTGGCGTCTGTCTCACGCCACTCATCTGCGGTGAATTTGGCAGGGGTACTAGCAACTACACCCTTAATTGTGGGAATATCAATCTTCTTCTCTATATGGGGGACAATACAATCACCAATCGCATCAATAGGCACCCCCGCCTTCTCTAGATACTGCGTGAGAATATTACAGAAAAACAACCGGTGAAATGTCGTTTTGAGGCGTATCTTCCTCATCAATTTAAGCATGTAATACTGAATGTTCACCGGTCTCCCCACCAAGAAGAAGTAGATCATGCACGCTCGTGTCTTGGTCACACTAGAAAAATGGCTAGATGGTAGAATGCGAGCATTAATCAACTTCATCCAGACACGAGCCTTCTTTTGGAATAGTGAGAACAACATACACTTGTGCCTTCCAGTCTCCTCTAAGCGTTCCCACAGATGTGTAGAATCCGCGCCACAGAGTGTGTCTTGCATAGCCTTATAATCAGGCCTCTTAATGAAGTCGTGGAGCTCCTCAGTATCATGATCATCCACTCCTAAAAAATTGCACAAGGCAGTGGCATCCAGCTTCACTTTACATCCCCGAATCTGTACCATATCATCATCTCGCCGTGCTTCTTTCGGGTCCCAATTAGCATAGAATTTCGACACAAGATCAAGATTCGCATGCCCCGGACTCAAAAATACCGAATCCTACTTCATCCCATGAACTGCTTCTCTTACTGCTCGAGACTTTTGGATTAATTTCCTTTCATCTATAGCCTGTTCCGGGATATAGCCCGAAAGTTTCACATTTTTGTACCAAGTCTGGCTTTCCCCTTTTTTCACAAAAAGAAGACCAAACCTTGTCTTTCCCCCGGGCCTTGGAATAGGGATTGCCTCTTTCGGAACCCTTGGTTTTGCTTTACTTGGTACTTTAGCCTTTGCTTTTCCCATTTTCTCTCTACTAGTCGAGGCTACCCCAATTTTGGCCTTTGGGCAGCTGGTGCATTAGAAGAAGAAGAGGCATTTTGCGTTGTTTTCACCATAGTACCTGCACCACTAAGTTGGATTTTAGAATCCCAAGTAAATAAGCGACAATCGTCTCGGGGTATAGGAACAAGTGTGGAATACAACGACTCGCACGATATGAAAACAACTAACTTAACATGAACGAATCAAAGAAGGTAGTTGAGGCAATAGGCAAGGTATACATTGAAGCCTCGGTGCATATGTTGCACAACCTTGCCCTTTGACGCAATTAACTCATGATCAAGTCGAAATTAGCATCAAAATTAAGCAATTCAATCATTCGGACCTCACTTTATTCAATTCATGCCTTTGTGGAACTATGCTACTCAAAGTTACAAGCTTTTCTTCATTGTGGCATTATGTCGAACACCTTGTATTCATCGTTTTTAAGCTTTGGTTTCACAAATATTTAGAGGGAAACAGCCCTCCCAAATTGTATGGGAGATCACTTTAATAACTACCAATCATAACCCATCAAGGGTTCATAGTTTCAACAAGACCCGACAAGGGTACAACTAATTCACCATTACCACAAAAACTATAAACTAAGGGGCAGGGGGACTGTGATGTTTGTAGCATCAGTGGCGAGAGAGAAACTTACCAGAGTCGTGAAGAGAAGAGAGATGATCGATTGGAATTTTTTTTCAACAGAGAAAAGGAATCACGGGCAGTCAGGGGGGTGTTTGCCTCAGCTTTTGTTTTGTTTTGTGTTTAAACCAAGTGGGAGAGGGAAATGGAATTATGTTTTTATGTGTTTTAGGTTGCGGGTCGAAAGTGGGTCGACCCGTTAAATTCTCGAACTTACCTGGAAGCTATACCATATGCGACGCCTGGATATAGCGTATCACGTTTCTGCTCTCACTGTTTGTTCCACACCACAGGAGTCGCGACGCATGGCTATAGCGTGCAAAATTTTGCGTAATCTATTTGCAGTCGCGCTATGGCGTACGCGACGCCAGCTTATTGTGTTGCAAAATTTTGTCCTCACTGGTTGGTGTCACGCTATGGGTCCAGCGACGCCAGCTTATGGCGTTTCAAAATTTTGCACTCACTGTGTTAGGCAAGCTCTGGAAGAAGCGACGCGTATGCCGTGGCTTTTCAAATTTTTCTGAAGTTTTTGCCTCATCGCCATGGAGCATGCGATGCCTTGGCTATGGCGTATCTGCCTACTTCTGAAATTTTTGGCACAGCTGCGAGCTAAGCGTCGCCTGCGTACAACTTTTCCAATTCTTCACTGACTGATTCACTCAAAGCCATGGCGTAGGCGACGCTTCTGTGGTAGCTTTTCTGCTGAATCCTGAAATTGATGCACGCCATGAGCCAAGTAATGCTTCAACTTAGCGCACCATCCGAAACTCCCGAGCCCTGCAAAAACAACGAGAAACTACATAATACTAAAGAAATAAAATGACGAAAACAATAAAAATTGGGTTGCCTCTCAACAAGCACTTGATTTAACGTCGCGGCACGACTCTTTTTGTATTTTTATTCTTTTTTTATTATTTTTTTACGTTTACATATAAAGCTCGGGTTGCCTCCCAAGAAGCGCCTTAGTTAACGTCGTGGCACGACGGTTACAATTTACGGTTCTCGCAATGAAACGGAGGTACGATGATCTACCAAACCTCCCCAATAGCGCTTAACTCTTTGCCCGTTCACTAAAAATGACTTCTCGGAATCCGGGGCTCTTAACTCGACCGTTCCATGTGCCATAACACGAACTACTTGAAAGGGGCTCGGCGATCTAGACTTCAGCTTTCCAGGAAATAGTTTCATTCTAGAATTGAACAACAATTCCAACTGGCCTGAGTCAAGTTGAAGATGCGCAATGTGCTTGTCATGCCATCTCTTTGTCCGCTCCTTATACAATTTTGCATTCCCGTACACATGGAAATAGAACTCATCTAGCTCATGCAACTGAAGCATCCTCTTTTCACCCGCCACTTCCATATCCAAATTTAGCTTTTTAATTGCCCAATACGCCTTATGTTCTAACTCGACAGGCAAGTGACATGCCTTACCGTAAACTAACCTATACGGAGAGGTTCCAATAGGTGTTTTAAAAGCTGTTCTATAAGCCCAAAGAGCGTTGTCGAGCTTTATAGACCAATCATTCCTTGAAGTATTAACAGTTTTCTCAAGAATCTGCTTTATCTCCCTATTCGACACGTCCACTTAGCCACTCGTTTGAGGATGATAAGCAGTAGCTACCTTGTGACGCACCCCACACTTGGCCAAAAGTTTATTGAACAAGCGATTGCAGAAATGCGTACCTTCATCACTGATGATGGCCCGTGGTGTCCCAAAGCGAGTACAAATATTTTTCATCAAGAACTTGATTACCACACTCGCATCATTGGTTGGAAGTGCAACAGCTTCCACCCACTTTGACACATAGTCGACTGCTACAAGTATGTATTTGTTGCCATTAGAAGGTGGAAATGGACCCATGAAATCAATCCCCCAACAATCGAACAACTCAATCTCCAGGATGTTATTCAAGGGAATCTCGTGGCGCCTCGAAATATTATCAGTTCTTTGGCATCGATCACATTGTTTAACAAAGGCATGAGCATCCTTGAATAAAGTAGGCCAAAAGAACCCCGACTGAAGTACCTTCGCGGCTGTCCTATCACCACTATGATGACCACCATAGGGAGATGAATGACAACTTTTCAACACAGATTCGACTTCCTCACTTGGAATACATCTCTTCGCCAATTGGTCTGGGCCAATTTTATACAAATACGGCTCATCCCTGACCTAAAATCTACTCTCATGGAGGAGTCTCCTTCTCTGTTCAGCTGTAGCTTCATGTGGATAAATATTACTCACCATCAAGTTCACCATATCTGCATACCAGGACACTTCAGTTACCTGCAGAGCAAAAAGTTGCTCGTCTGGAAAAACTTCATTTATCTCAGACCCCTCATCTACATGTTTTCTATCTTCCAGCCTCGACAAGTGATCGACCACTTGATTCTCGGTCCCTTTTCAATCTCGGATCTCCACATCAAACTCTTAGAGTAGAAGAACCCAACGAATCAGTCACGGCTTGGAATCTTTTTTCTCAAATAAATACCGGATTGCAGCATGATCAGTGTAGACGATAACCCGAGTGCCAACCAAGGAAGATTGGAACTTATCAAAAGCATAAACAACAGCTAGCAACTCCTTCTCGGTGGTAGAGTGATTGGATTGGGAGCATCAATAGTCTTGCTTGCATAATACATAGAGTGAAAAATTCTACCCTTTCTTTGCCCGAGAACAGCCCCAACAGCAGTATCACTCGCGTCACACATCAACTCAAACGGTAGGGACCAATCAGGAGCAATAATAATTAGTGCAGTCAGCAACCTCTTTTTCAGTTCTTCAAATGCCTTCAGACAGGCATCATCGAATTCAAACTTTGCGTCCTTCTCTAGCAATTTACAGATGGAATTAGCTATCTTCGAAAAGTCCTTAATGAATCGCCTATAGAACCCAGCATATCCCAAGAAACTACGCACACCTTTGACAGAGATAGGTGGTGGAACTTTTCAACTGCTTCAAACTTTGCTCCATCAACCTTGATCCCTTGCTTTGACACCTTATGGCCAAGTACAATGCCTTCTCGAACCATGAAGTGATATTTTTCCCAGTTGAGTACCAAGTTGGTTTCTTCATAGTGGCTAAGCACGACATCTAAGTTCTCCAAGCAGCCATCAAATGAATCTCCAAAGACTGAGAAATCGTCCATGAATACCTCAACAAATTTTTCCACCATATCGGTGAAAATAGCCATCATGCATCTCTGAAAGGTTCCCGACGTGTTACATAGTCCAAACGGCATCCTTCTAAATGCATAAGTACTGTAAGGACATGTAAACGTCGTCTTCTCTTGATCTTCTGGTTATGTTGTTGTGGATCCTCGTGCAGCAATCCAGCAAATTGCCCAGTCGCATGCAGCAGTTGTATCATGCTGGGCTTCATCTCAAAGTGTCCAGTAATTTCAGGCTTCACAATGCTTGAAGCTACTCCATCCAGACTAGAAAGAGCAACATCTCGCACAGCTAAAGCTCGTTCTTCTGCCATTCCAATAGGTAAGGAAGCAAGTACAAGTGCGAGTGCTTCACGGTCTCTTGCTTATTTCCTCAATCTCCGTAAGGTCCTTTCAGGTTCAGGATCAAAAGGTTCAAGTGGTTCTTCCTTTCTCTCATTTCGCATTCAAGACCTATTACCTGAAATAGCACAAGAAACTCAAAACAAAAATTAAACCTGAATAGAAAATAACAAATTGTCTAAAAAGAAAACAATCAATTATTTAGTCTCCGGCAACGGCGCCAAAAACTTGTTGCTCCCAAACACACACGCAAGTATACGTGGTCGACAAGTAATAAAGTGATAAATTGAGTATCGTTCCCACGAGGACTATTATTCAGACTGAACCCTAGCAAGCAATTTCCTAAAAACTATTCAGGGATCTTTTTCAATAGTGATTGTGATTTTTATTAACTAAAGAAAATAATTAAAAACAAGTAATTGAAGTCAAGTAATAGCAAATTATAGGTTGTTATTAAAAGAGAAACGGTCCATGGTCAGAGCTACGAACAATCCAGTTGAGTTTTTCAGTTGATTCTACTTCTTGATTTCCTAAATTGCTAACTAACAGGTTAATTATATTTGTGAAAACCTGTCGATTCTTCACGAGTCTATCCAAGCTACTCTAACGCCTATATGTCTATGGAGTTAAATCACATGTGTACATTAAAGAACTCTGTATTTAGCTAAGCAGGGCAAATAGGTATATGTCTATCCTACCCGCAAATCGATTCCATGATGCCCAGATTCACAATTAAGCCATATTCTTTCTTATTTGCATTTACAAGTTCCCTCTTTCGAGTTCAACTTGCAAACCATAGATAGTGTTCAATTATCAGGCCTCAATAACCAAACAATTAGGCTCAAGAAAGAATAAACAATCTGTGATGGTAAATTAATAGGCGAAATTCAACTTTCAAACATCAACCTTTATGTAATTGCTCTAACCCAAGAGCGATATGTTTAGCTACTCATATTCATAATAACAACACAAGAATTCATGGAAGAAATATGAGAGATTGTAATAGATGAAGTAAAGTAATTAAACCCTTGGTTCACTGTGTAAGGAACTCCAAAACTTGCTCCAAAATTCAAATCCCTACTAAAAACGACATTAATGACTATTTATAGTGTTTACAAAGTCTTCCCATGAGTTAATCCAAAGCCTAAACTAAGTTGAAAAAGTTGGGGTCGCAGAACTAAAAGCCACAGGGTAAGCCTCGCGTGTCTCATGGCTTCTGGAAGTCGTGCGCCACAGCCCATGCGTCGCATGGCTTGTGGCTTTTGGAAGTCTGAAGCTGCAGGCCATGCGTCGCATGGCTTATGGCTTTTGGAAGCCTGAAGCTATGACAAATCCGTAGCTTGCTCCATAGCTTTTCGTCTAATGCCAAATTCCACAATTAGTTACGTTCATCAATTCTTGCTCGATTTTATCCATCTTCACTCCGTTTGCACTTGTATTCATCCAAATCATTCCTAAAATCACAAACACAATAAGTGAGCGCAACAATCACAATTATTTCGTGCAATGGGCGAATAACGTATCAAAATGTGCAGAAATATTAAGGAAGAATAGGCTAATATTGCCAAACATCACCTAATTACTCGCCAAACTTTGTTTTCATTTTTAACTATACACCCCTGTTTATTTATAGTTTTCGGGTCACTTTTTAGAATATTTTTTTGGGAAAAAACTTGTTTGTATATAATACTTGGTCAAATCTGAAATCCAAGAGTTTTTGGGAAAAAGTTCTAACTTTTTTTTGGCAAAATGGCTAAAGTACACCTTGAACTATGCTTTTTTTTCCAACATGACACTTGAACTTTGCGGGGGTCCTAATACCCCCTCAAACAACTTTGAACCAGTATTAATGCCTACTTTTGAGCCTAGGTGATATAGGAAGTGTATATCACTCTCCCTAGGAGAGTGGGAGGAACAAGAAAAAAATAAAGTCTATGTATGTCATATATTTTTGTCAAATATAATTGTTAATTCCTTTTCTTTTTATAACTCTTTTTCTTTATTCTTTTTCATTTTGTTTTCCTTTTTCTTTTGTTTGTTATCTTCTTCTTCTAAATAATCTGCCTCCTCTATAAGTCCACCAACTCCATTTCCACCCTCCCCTCTAGAACTAAGAAAAAATTGATCTCTTCATATTCAACAATAAAACAACATACTCCACAGCAAGAAATATATGGTACCAATCAATCGTATGAGTTCCTTTCCTAGACAACGTCCCTTGATTTCTTGACAAAATATCAGTTTTATTTCAATGTGGGTTCAGAACCAACAGAGCATTACAATGCCCCAAATTTTTTTTACTTAACTTCATTATGCTAGTTTATTCTGACCAAAATAATTCTTACGACTTCAAGCTTAATTTGCTTATTGACCCTAACAATAAAATCATCTGCTCTCTTGTTCAATTCATTAGGAGCTGCAGCGAATTTGAAATCCTCTGGTCCTAATTTCTCTTCCTCATTTCCACTGCATTTGTTCTTGAATTTTTCCCTTCTATCCTTCACACATTCAAGATTGACAAAGGAACCAAGTTTGAAGTTTCAATATCTGAAACAAACAGATCTGAATGCCCCTTTTTTTTTGCAGAAGATATCCTTTTTATAAATATAAAAAAATAGCCGAATGTTTTGGCGATTACTTGGTGGCTTTGAGAGATAAAATGTGAGGGAGATGGTGTATGTGTAGAGAAATGGATGAGAATTAAATGGCTGAAATATTTAGGCTTGGAGGCATTTATGTTTTAAAAATTGGAGTGTGGATACAAAAAAAGAATTTTTTTAGTTTTTTTAATCATTTGACACATGGCAAGCTTGGATTGGTACGTGTAAATCACTTACTTTGTTAAACCTGCGGTTGAGTTCAAAAGTAGGTATTAATACCAGTTCAAAGTTGTTCAAGGGGGTAAAAGGATCCCCGCAAAGTTAAAGTGTCAAGTTGAAAAAAAAGGCATAGTTCAAGGTGTACTTTAGCCATTTTGCCTTTTTTTTTTTCAAGTAAAATGTACTATGTCCAAACATAACTTCAAATTTTAAAAATTCTTTTTCAACTCAAATTCTCAAGTTTCTGTTATTTAGCTGAGGGTGAGAAGGTAAGATCAGCTACATCTCACCCTCCTCAGACCCCACCTTGGTGGGATACCACTGAGTATGTTGTTGTAAATTCTCAAATTTCAACCAAATCTATGTCCGAATGCTAGCTTAAAGTTTGTTGAGTTTAGTGATTGCTCGTACTTGTTCAAAATATAATATTCAAATTTCGATCATTAAATTTAAGTTACGCTTCGCATTGGGTGTTTACATTAAACAAATAGATGAACTATATGTGTTATATGATAAATTTATGTGATTTGGTGTGAAAATGAACTAGTACATGTTACTTTTCGTTAATGATAAATTTATGTGATTTGGTGTGAAAATGAACTAGTACATGTTACTTTTCGTTAATGATAAATTTATGTGATTTGGTGTGAAAATGAACTAGTACATGTTACTTTTCGTTAATGATATAGTATTTGTTAAAGGAATTATTATATTAAAATAATTACGAGAGGTAAGGAAATTTACATCTAATCTAAAGAAAAAATTTACCAGCTCAAAAGTAAAAAGCTTTCTGTTAAGCTGGCTTAGAGCTAAATCGTTGTATTTATGCCTCCGAGAATTGTAAGCAAAAAAGGAGAAATGGCTTCGCCCGGACTCGAACCGGAGACCTTCAGTGTGTTAGACTGACGTGATAACCAACTACACCACGAAACCCCTTTGATACCACGGTTCCTACTTACTAATTTTAACTATATCTTGGAGCTCCTGCAGCCGAGCTTTCACTTCACTTGCAATTTTGAGCGTCAATTTGCACTTACAAATTTTTTTGAGGAAGATGTAATTTGCACTTGCAATATTCAATGCTACTCTTCGAAATCCTTATTCCTAGCTCAAAATAGATTACTTATAACAAGAAGCTGAACTCTTAAAACAGGTTCGCAACCTACTCATTTTGCAGTCATTTATTTGCTTTTTGTGGTGTCCGTTGTCTTCACAAGTTCACACAATTTATTAATGCAAGGAAGGATTTGAATGAAGATATAATAACTATATTTCCACTTACTGATTTCACAAAAGTTAGTACTTGCTAATGACACTGCATGCTCGATACACTTTATATATAACGACACTGCGCATGTAAATGATTGAAAAAATATGAAAGTAAAAACTGAACATATGTTCTTTTTCAAAGAAGTGTACTAACTGCATTGATAGAGTTCATGAAGTTTAACATCAAAGTTCGCAGCTCAGTCATCATCTACATTCTACACACCCACATTCTCCAAAAAGTAAAAAGCATCTCTCCAAAAAAGAAAACAACATGAAAGTTCTTTCCTCTCTTTTCATACTAACACTCGCTTTGTCCTACTCCCACTCAGTCTCCGACCTCACACCCTCTGATTCCGGCAAGAAATTGATTGACACTCTCTCAAATTCCAGATATCCAACTATGTCTGCCTTAACTTTTATAGTCCATAGGTTTTACGTCATGGTTTTTCTACCCGATAATGGATGTTTCACTGAGTTCGTTGCAAGTGAAGATGTCACTTATGGAGTAAAAAAAACAGTGAAACATCCATTATCAGGTAGAAAATTCGGGACGTAAAACCTATGAACCATAAAATTTAAGGCAGACATAGTTGGATATCCGGAACTTGAGAGAGTGTCAATCAGTTGAATCAGAGGGTCGTAGGTCGTAGCTTGAGAGAGTGTCAGTGAGCTTCTTGCCAGAATCAGAGGGTGTGAGGTCGGAGACTGAGTGGGAGTAGGACAAAGCGAGTGTGAATATGAAAAGAGAGGAAAGAACTTTCATGTTTTCTTTTTGGAGAGATGCTTTTTACTTTTTGGAGAATGGGTGTCTGTAGAATGTAGATGATGGCTGATCTATGACCAGAAAGATAAGGTGTCTGTCCAATGAATATGCATCGAAAATGGCATTAAAGAACAGCAAATTCTAGATTAGCAACCCCACCATAACCCAACTAATCAAAAAACAGAACAGTGGCATCAAGCAGGTTGAAGTTGTTTTCTGCACTGTTGTTACCATTTGCTACAAGATCCAAAAGTATGGTGGTAGAGCTTTTACATAATTTGTAGAAATGCCACAGTTGCTTATGCCTTCTCCTTAGTTCCTGATCAAATAAATAAATGGATATGGCATTAGAGAAAACCTGTTATGACTATGCAGCTTATATAGAAAAGGCAGGTGGTTCGGTGAGAATGCCGCAATTTTGATTTTGAATAGACAATCCGAAAATTTCCAGATGCTTTTTACTTAGCATACTAATAAGAAAAAAGTTTTCCCTAATAAGTTTATCTGATTTTAATTTTAAGCATCATATATGAAACAAAATCTTATTTATATACTTCAGAACAATCCTTAGGAAGACATTTTGTGAGAGCTCTGCAGTAATAATTAGAAGAATTCTTTGAAACTAACTGCAGACCACATAAAGCATTGCCCTTGTCAGCTGCCCTCTCCATTTTTTATTAGCAAATTATATCAGCATAAGCAAGAAAGAATCCATTTAGAGAAAAAACATAGCTACAGAACATGTATAGAAAATGCACGAAAATTACTCTACTTTCTGGTTAACTATGATAGAGTTGCTCTGTGACAACTTTCAAGATTCATTCCAATCCCCTCATTGTCCAAACAGATTATCATGTAGACTGCCTTTAATTTGAAAAATTGTTTAATTCAAAGTGTTAATGGTGACTACTCACATACCTTTACATTCCACTAGACTATGGGAGCTTTAACTCTCATCTGAGTTGCCGTCTCTTTCTTGATGGTTCAGATCTACTCACTACCGAACACAAACATCCATTAGATTACATAAGCAACTGGCACGGAAAGCACTACTTACTGCAAAAATAGTAAGGAAATGTCTATTATACTTGTAACTGTTGGGTCTGAAAACTAGAAGAGGAAATTCTTCATTCCTTCACTTGAGCAATTTCTTGAAATGACACTACTCAAATTAAAATAAGGAAATTGCAATAGCACCTCTAGAGAGATTATCCTGATCCAGGTCAGCTTGTTTAATTGCTGTAACACCGCGATTCTGAAACATATTCGAGGGTAATTATAAGAAGATGAACCAAACATGAGAAATATACATCCTTAATAAGAGCAAATGAGTATACACCTGCCAGGAGATCCTAACCATTCAAAACGTTAATCAACTGGCAACTACAGAAAAAACTCGAGAGATATCACTATACTGGTGCTACAGATTCGTTTTTCCACAGGCATCTCAGGTCATTTGTATTTCCATCCCCAGCGAGTAGATTTTGTGCCTAATTTGAAGCAGATTTTCATCTTTCAAGCTTTGAAATTTCCTAATCCTGGGTTTATGGAGGAATTACCTAGAGTACCCATAGTGTCCTGGGGGACTACAGGGAAATGTTCTGTAAGCTTTCTGTTTGGCTCTTCTTGTAGGTGCTTACATGGAAGTGATGACCTACTGTGCTTCTGAAACTGTAGAACATGCATTTGAGAAGTCTCAATGCACGTTACATCCACAGCTTCTTTAGTCACTACTGTGAAATTGCTTCTTTCTAGCTGCTATATGCATTGTATTTATACCTTGGACTAAACTCATTGGGACTTGAACTCCATCACTTCAGGTCATGATTTCTTGTTTTAAGCAAACGAATTTTCAGAGAAAGACGAAACTTTACTCTAAAATATCATGCTAGAGATTTTTGCTTGTTCATGACATCTACTGTTTTAAAATATTGCTTCATTAGGGATATATTAAAAGATGCCTCTAGATTTACGGCTGATCAATAAAGCTATATAAAAAAAGTTGATGACAAACCGCATCATAGATTGCCCGTTCATTACGCCAAAATGCCATTGGCGGAAGTAGCAATCTCCCTGCAAAACCCAAATGCAGGTAAATTTTACCTTATATATACACAAAATCATGAACAAACACACAATTTTCTTCGAACCCTAGAAATTGAAGAGGCTGAGCAAATAGCCGGCTGACCAGTGTACCTGATCTGGATCTTTTAAAACTCGAAGATTCAGGAGAGAAAACTGAATCTGCCTCTTTCTCTTTCTGAGGACTTCCCTAAATAAGAAAAGGAAAATAAACAACTTAAAAATATCCAATATACAGCCAGAAATACGTGATTTAAAGATCCTATAGTCTAGCAGAATGTAGGTATGTGAATACAACAACAACAACAACATACCCATTATAATCCCACAGTGGGGTCTGGGGAGGGTAAGATAAGATGTACAAAGACCTTACCCCATCAAAGTGGAGAGGTTGTTTCCAATATACCCTCGGCTAGAGAAAACATTTTAGGAGACACGTTTGAAAACAAGTTGTTTGAAATCAAGACGGAAATAGCATGTTAAAGATGATAATGAAACTAACACATTCAGAATAAACAGAATAAACAGTAGATATAAATATGGAGCCTAAGATGGAGCTAGTCTATATAGCATATTATATCAAGGCACTCAACCATTACCTAACATTCTACCCTAATCCTCGACCTCCACTCCTTCCTATCTAGGGTCATGTCCTCGGTGATCTGGATCTGAATGTAGGTATGTGAATATCCACCATTATCAAAAAAGAGGCAATTTACACCCAAAAGTTTGTTCTGAGGATGGAATTTGATTTTACCAATGATGTACAAAAAGTACAATAGGACACGTTAAGCAGTGGTGGTAGCTATAGTACACACTATTACCAGGTATCAGTTGTTCAATTCATTAAACCATAAAACAATTATAAAAGCAGAGGAACAAGAAAAGACATACTATTCGATAACACAAACTCAAAACTGTAAAAAATCAGAAATAAAGGATCACTAAAACAGCCAAGAAAAGACAGGATTATCAGCTCTCTTTTGCGGATTAGAGATCCACTCCCAACCCAGAAAACAAGATGTAATTGCTTGGATTGTGTCACACAAGCAGATACCAAAAAACTACATTTGATAGCTTTCCTCACGTGTGTTTAAATCTCCATAGCAGCTCATATTAACTTACCTAGAAGTCTCATACTAGCAGTGCTTGTTGTGAAAATATAAGCCAGAAATAGCAAGAATTATGGGGCTATAATGGCTCATATCTGTTGTGCTTCCACTAAAATATAAATTATAACCTTGCTTATAAAATGTCAACTCCCTATTAAACCTGTAAATTGAGTGTATTTTCATGTAAAAAGAACTCATTATGTAATTAAGATAACTTTTCTACGAAAACCTACTGACATATGCTAATTTTCTCCTCGTGTTTCTTGCAGATGCACTTCCACTTTTAAAGTGAGGTGTTCTACTATCATCTGCAGTTCGCTTCTTTTCAATGCTTGTAGAAATCTTTGCAGAATTAAGCTTGTGGGATGATTTCGTTGCTTTATTTGTCTTCTTCCCTACAATAACTTCTCCATCATTCCGATTGTCCCTCCTCAAATGGTCTTCCCCTTCGTAGTCCTTTCTCCCATCATGCTCCTGTATTTCATCACCAGTAGCCTCAATGCTTGTAGAAGCCTTCGCAGAATTAGGCTTGTGGGAGGATTTCGTTGCTTTATTTGTCTTCTTCCCTACAATAACTTCACTTGCAACTTCTCCACCATTCCGATTGTCCCTCCTCGAATGGTCTTCCCCTTCGTAGTCCTTTCTCCCATCATGCTCATGTATTTCATCACCAGCAGCCTCAATGCTTGTAGAAGCCTTCGCAGAATTAGGCTTGTGGGAGGATTTCGTTGCTTTATTTGTCTTCTTCCCTATAATAACTTCACTTGCAAATTCTCCACCATTCCGATTGTCCCTCCTCAAATGGTCTTCCCCTTCGCAGTCCTTTCTCCCATCATGCTCATGTATTTCATCACCAGCAGCCTCAACGCTTGTAGAAGCCTTCGCAGAATTAGGCTTGTGGGAGGATTTCGTTGCTTTATTTGTCTTCTTCCCTACAATAACTTCACTTGCAACTTCTCCACCATTCCGATTGTCCCTCCTCAAATGGTCTTCCCCTTCGCAGTCCTTTCTCCCATCATGCTCATGTATTTCATCACCAGCAGCCTCAACGCTTGTAGAAGTCTTTGCAGAATTACGTTTGTGGGATGATTTCGTTGCTTTATTTGTCTTCTTCCCTACAATAACTTCACTTGCAACTTCTCCATCATTCCGCTTGTCCCTCCTCAAATGGTCTTCCCCTTCGTAGCCCTTTGTCCCATCATGCTCCTGTATTTCATCACCAGTAGTCTCAATGCTTGTAGAAGTCTTTGCAGAATTAGGCTTCTGGGATGATTTTGTTCCTTTATTTGTCTTCTTCCGTACAATAACTTCACTTGCAACTTCTCCATCACTCTGGTCATCCCTCCTTAAATCGACTTCCACTTCGCAGTCGTTTCTCCCATCATGCTCCTGTATTTCTTCACCAGTAGCCTCCACGTGATCCTTTTGGTCTATCTTGTTTGAATCTTTAACCTCTGCATGTTGCGGGAAAAAGTATAAACAAACCACGAGAAAAGATTAAGTTCAGACATCCAAATAGGTTCAGCTAGTGTTTTGAGCACAAAGATGGTTTTTTGAAACCAAAGGCATCACTAGCAGCAGTCTTACCTTCAGAATCTCTTCCTAAGCATCTCTGATTAAATGCCTTCCATTGAGGAGGAAAACCAAAAAGAAAATGTTTGAACACCTGCAAATAAAAGAGCCACTGTCAAGAATTCAAAGGATCACCAAGCACCAACATAATACTTCAGCATGGCTTCGGTCACCATATGATGCATGCTAAAATTACGTTAAACAAAGAAATCCCTGAATTCTGTCCTTAAAGTGTAAAAAACTGCATCTTTTTCTGGCATTTTGCAGAAGAAGGGAGGGACAATAAGGAAACTCAATTGGTGTAACATTGTTACCAATTGAGACATTGACCATCATTCACAAATTTTAAGAATTTCTGTACAGTAAACTGATTTTGTTTACAAGCAATGTCATTTGTTTCTGATAATTGGCCTTATAGACACCCTAGAATAGTTGATCTAACCTGTACTTCAAACAACAAATATTATAAGTATGAACTAAGTATTTCAGCTTTGCTACTTCTCTAAACATGCCCCTTCGTTCTTGTTTGACCTTCAAGAGAAACCACAAGGCTACAGCATTTTTTCGGAAAAGTATTTAGCATAGAGCGTCCTGCTCCTTTCCAATTCATTTACTACCTCATCCACAAAGGCCTTCTGATAGATCATAGTTAAATAAAACAGCAGAGGAGATTAGCATTGAGAAGCCTCGTTATGTATGCTAGAACAATACCTGTTATATTTATATTGAATAAGCTACTCAAGTACCTTTTGCTAGTTCTAACTGCAGTGGTTATCAGAAATCAAACAAGTAGTTTCTGTGTTATTTAAGTACAAAATGCCCTAAAAAGTTCAAAATCCTAATACATAGATGCAACTTATCAAATGAATATCTACATTAAGTCTTGAGGAATCTGGCTTATAACCACCTCTATGCTAGACAATACAGTTCCTTAATATTTTGTACTCCATCTAAGTCTTCATGGTCTCAAGTATTGAGCTAATAGTTCATTTGGAAAACTAAAGACCCCTTCAAAAACCTCAGATGTACAAAAGAACAGTGAGTCTCTTTGGGTTCTCCAAAGTTTTACCAAGACAACACAGAGATTTCTCATGAAATAGTGAGTTGGTTATTGAATTTCTCTTTATTGAGATATCTAAAAAGATTTCCCTTAACCTTGATTCTTTTGATTTGGTAAATTGCTCCACAGGTGACTCGAACTAACAACCTTAGGATTAAAGGCGGAGGTGCTTTCCAATTGAGCTGCCTCTCTTTTGGTTTCAATGTGACCCTTTGGACAATTTTTAAAGTAAACTGGCGTCATGCTCGGAAATAGCTTGTTTTCTCTTTATCTTGGTCCATACTACTTTTGATAAAAAAACTATCTTGTCCTATACTTTCTAAACTCTTGTAATTAATTCTATGTTTTATTATCAACGTGCTGTGATAGCATAAAGCTGTACCGACTATGTTCTTTAGGCTATCAGTTTATTCCTTTTCTTTTTAAAATCTAGACAAACCACAGATTCATATTGCAATAAGAGAGAGCATTCATCTCGAAGGTAGCCCTATCAAACAATACCACCACTTGGATAACATGAAACTATATCATCTACTATATTGTACCAAAAAAGAGGATTATATTATTTTGTTTTGTCCAATATTCTATTCATAATCCTTGCAATCAACAAAAAGTTTTCACGAGCAAGCAGTCCCTTGTAACATACCTCAGATGGAAAACCATTTTCCACTGTACGAGTTTTGTTTATGAAGCCTCTGAGGACAACGCATATCCCATCAACGGTCTCAAGAGTAAAAACATCAAATACCTTGAGAATTGGCGCAGAGCGAAATACTCGTAGTGCTTGATGCCTATAGAAACGTAGTAAAACGATTCAAAACAAGGATGTGAGTTCAAAACGCCACTTACTAAATAATATGCTTCAATAACAATAAACAAAGGAAAATCTACTTCTTCGTCGGGTTTCAATTAATATAATAATGTAATTAAGATTGACAAAAGTCCGGCTTCCCCAACAAAAGAAAACCACATCCTGCATTCTAAAATGCTTGACCTCCTTCTTTCAGTCAGTCCGCAAGTATTCCACTTCTTTAATACGCTGAAAAATTTCCCATTTTGACAAATTTAAACTACAAATAGTCAGGTTGAACATCATTTCTGCTTTTGAATACGACATTTTTCAACAAATTATGCTATCTGCAGGTACTTTAGTCAGTAAACCACATTGATAAGTAAATGATAACCAAATTTCAAAATGACATTCTTCTATTCATTTTCTACTCTTCAAACTACTCAGCCGATTCTAAATAACCGAGAAACCATTAGGCCAATGGTACATGGTTCGAAACTTGAGGGATAATGGGTCTGGCCCCTCTACCCTTATCAACTTAAATACCAGGCTTTTGTGTGCGTTGGAATTCAATCCCGTTACATGCGCCTAACCCACACATCACATGTTGAGATCTTACCACTAGGCCAACGCCATGGGCACAATCGGGTCAAGTATATTAGGTAAAAGGTAGTCTAGTTAACTAAATTCACCCCCAAATATTAGGTGACCTAGCAAAAACTCAAATATCTAAACAATCATACTACATTGAAAAGATAAAAAGTTTGCAAGCAAAAATAGGAAAGACACAGTTAAAAGAGCTTACTCTCTAGAAGTGAGGCCAGCAACAGCAAGGGTTCTTCCTTGAGAATCTGCCTCAACCCTAATAAGCCACCAATCTTTTAAACAAACCTGTTTATTTTTCATGAAACAAAAAAAAGAATAACGTTAAGTGGACAAAGGTAAGGGTCGAGCCCATTATTAATCGAGTTTCAAAACATGAAGCATTGGCGCTCGAGAATTTCTAGGTGGAGAAATGTAAAGGGGCAGGCACATTTTTCATCAAGTTTCGAACCACGAGCCACTACCCTTCAAGGATTTTTCAATTATCAAGAAAAGATCATAATTTAAGTGGATAATAGTAAAAAGGCAGGCCCATTTTTCATCGAGTTTCGAAACATGAGCCGCTGGTACTTGAGGATTTTTCGATTATTATGAAAAGGTCAAAATTGCAGTGAAGAACTATATATGGCCGGGCCCACGATTCATCGAGTTTCGAACCATGCGCCACTGACGTCGGGGATTACTATGAAGCAAGAAATATAACTCACAGTTGGCTGATAACCAGATTTTGCTGAGATGCTTTTGGTTTCAGAGGAATCCATTTGAGTTGAAGCCATTGTACTTGGGCGGGAACCCATTTTGTTGAGGTTATTTATAAGCTTTCTTCTTCTGTACTCGTTCTATAACATTTTAATTTGACCTTTTTACACTCCTTTTATTTTTTTTATAACATAAAAAAAGGCAGTCCGGTGCACAAAACATTCTACATTCACAAGTAGCCTGTTTGGCATTGCTTCTCCAAAGCTAAAAGTACTTTTTTAAACAAAAGTATATTTTTTTTATAGAATTTTGAGGTGTTTGGCAACTAAAAAAAGTACTTTTAGGTAGAAGCAGAAGCAGTTTTTCTGCTGTTGGGGAGAAGCTACAAATAAGAAGCAGAAGCAGTTTATTAATTTTTTTCAAGACAGAAATATCCTTACCAAGAATTCATATTTACCATATCATTCCTTATAAATTAATCATATCTCTCTCAAAATACAATTATATTTTTCTTTTTCCTATTTTTTTCTACTATGTACTTTTACAAATTTTCTTCCTCTAGGACTAACTTTTATTTCTATGTATTACTATCAACCGTATATTGGATGTCCTACTCTTTAAATTATCTTTTAGAAGCAAGTGATTACTAGAAATTCCTAATTCCGTTATCACTTTGATTTAACTATATTTTATGTTGTTCAATAGCTTAAATTTATATCTTTTACGTTATGTTTTATTTAACTAAATGAATTTTTTAATTAATATCTTTTATGATAAATATTCAAAATTATTTTTTTGTTTTTATTAATCTAAATGTAAAATGAACTTGGATGTCATTTTCGTAATTTGACACTGAAAAGTACTTTCCATAACGATTAACCAAACACAAATTATTTATCAAAAGTACTTCTCCAATGAGTTGTCCAAACGCAAACTGCTTATTATTCAAAAGTATTTATTTAAAAAGTGCTTATGCCAAAAGTACTTCTCAAAATAAGCAGTTTTTTGCAGCAATCCCAAACAGGCTAAAGGTCCGGAAAAGGGCTGTACTTTACAGAGTGTAATATACAAATCTACCCTGATGCAAGTGTCGGTGGTATTTCTACAACTTGATCCAATGACCTAGGCTATTTCAACGACTTGAACCAGTGACTTTGGTACGGAGTTTATTTTAAATTCTGTGGTCATATTCATAATACATTGATAATATTTGTGTGACTATCGAAGTTTCTTACCAGCAAGAAAAGTTTAAAAAATGTTAGAAGTATCTTTTAATGAGTGGAATTAAAATGAAAATGTTGCTGCATAGACTGAAAGAGAGTAATTTTTAAAATAGCTGGAGTTGTAGAATTAGACATATAAGTTTAATCTTCAAGTCCTATAAGATTCAACGAGAATTTATATAGTTGGAAGTGTGCAACTATAATTATCATTTGGTAAGAGTAGTGTAATGGAGTAGTATCCTGTTTGAGTTTGAATTTTGAAAGTAGGGTGTGTAGACTCTGTACGTATGGCACAACTTGTGGAGACCTTTAAACAAGTCCATACCCGTCCCACATACTTCCTCTGTCTCAATTTATGTCATTTTTTACTTTTCGAGATTCAAACTAGATGAATTTTGACCAATATGTATTTTTCCACCAAAATGATATGAAAAAAGTTGCAACTTATAGTATGTTTCAAGTAGTTTTCAAATATATAAATTTTAATGTTAAAATATTGAGTTACTTTAATCCAATTTAGCTTCAAAATTTAGTCAAATTGACTCTCAAAAAACGAAAAATGTCACATAAATTGGGACAGAAGGAGTATTTCACGGTATGTTTAGCCTATAGGGAGAAGAAAGGGCCTTCTAAGCTTCTGCTTCAACACTTGGTCACTTGGACGTAAACAAGAAACAAGAGGGACACTTTCTCCCCATGTCGCAAACATAGGCATACCAAATAGTAGCTATAAGCAGAATATATCGACAGACACAGTAATTATTATTGATGCAAAAACGTGTAAATCTTGAAATCACACATTTTAAAACAGGGCAAGAATCAAGCATTCTAACATGCACCATACAGAAAGAGGAAGTTCATGGCCTCATTTCCCCTTCATTATTGTCATCCCTTTTTCCCTTTTGTGAATGTTTGGTTGGAATGGAGGGAATGTAACTGCTATGTTTCAAATGGCATCCCTGAGATTAGCAATAGAAGTTTTTGCCTGGATTAATCATATTATATTGAACCCCAGCCACCACCTCCTGGGGTCAGAATCTGAAGTACTTCCCCAGCCTGCACCTCAATTGTGTTTTTACCACCAACATACACCTTCCTTTTATCTTTCGTGATGAGGAAATTAGAACCCCGAGCCCCATCTTTTCCACCCATCAGCCCCCTTGGCGCATGGACACGCCTCTCTGATAGGATACTCACGATGACTGGCCGCCTGAATTCTATCTCCCTGATAATGCCATCACCTCCTTTATGTTGTCCAGCACCTCCACTATTCTCTCTTATTCCGAACTTATGCAAAATAACTGGGTACCTTTGCTCAAAGATCTCTGGATCTGTCATACGAGTGTTGGTCATATGGCACTGGACTGCACTCGTCCCGTCCCATGTAGGTCCAGCTCCACTTCCACCTCCAATTGTTTCATAGTAACCAAAGGTGTTGTCCCCAAAGGTTAAATTGTTCATGCAACCCTGTGAACAAGCACAAGCTTGGAATGCAGTAAGAACGACATCAGTTATCCTTTGTGATGTAAGAACATTACCACCAACCACTGCAGACTTGTCACTTGGAGAGAGAAATGAACCGGGAGGAATATAAATCTTTACAGGAGCCAAGCAACCTTGATTAAGAGGAATATCAACATTCACCAAACAGCGTACGCAGTAAATGACAGCAGCAGCTGTCACTGCTTCTGGGGCATTCCAATTACCATAAACTTCTGGGCTGGTCCCAGAGAAATCAAAAAATGCTTCTCCCTTTCGAGAATCTATGGTAAGCTTCAAGTGTATGGTAGACCCATCATCCATGTAATCTTTCTCTTCTATAGTCACCAAGTCTCCCTCTCCGGACCTTTTTGCTTCAGAAGAAACTCTAGCGGCAACAGATTTAAGCATTTCTCTCACTGCTTCTTCAGCATTAGCCTGCACGTAATTCATATATGCCTGAACAGTTTCCAGACCATATTGCTCAATAAGCTCGTTTATAAGAATAATTCCTCTCTGATTTGCAGCTACTTGTGCATGAAGGTCAGATAAATTATCTTGAAGCCTGCGCGTTCCTGGAATGTTATGAGTTGATTCATCAGAGCTGGGATAACGAAGAAGTTTGGTGATTCCTTCCTCTTGAAAAATCCCCTTCTCAACAAGCTTGAACGTTTTTATTGCTGCTCCCTCCTCCCATATGAACTTTGAGAAGGGTGGCATACTTCCAGGAGTAATACCTCCAATTTCTGCATGATGCCCTCTACTTGCCACAAAGAATATCAATCTACCTTTGTTAAAAACAGGTGTAATAACAGTTATATCAGGTAGGTGGCTACCACCAGCAGAAGGATGATTGGTGACTAAAACATCTCCTTCATTTAGATTATCTCCCCAGTACTTCAGCTGCCATCGAACTGTGCTGGACATAGCCCCCAAGTGAACAGGAACATGGGGTGCATTTGCCACGAGCCCACCATCAGGGCCAAAAAGTGCGCAAGAAAAGTCTAGCCTCTCTTTAATGTTTGTTGATATAGAAGTCCTCTGCAAGGTGCGCCCCATCTGTTCAGCGATTCCCATAAACCGGTTGTTGAAAATTGAAAGCTGTACAACATCTGCAACTTTTTCATCTACTTTAGCAATGTTAGAAGTCGACTCAATCTCTATTTTAACGTTGCCGTATTTAGTAATGATGGCCTTGCAATTGGGTTCAACAATGACTGTGCTATTGCCATTCATGATAATTGCTGGGGCAGGAATAACATGGCCATATGCCAAATTTTCAAGCTTGAACAAAGGCGTGTCATTCCATCCATTACCAAAGTATACCTTGTAGTGACTTTCAATTTTAGGCGCACCGAGGGCAGAACCTAAGGCTCGAGGCTTCAGTATGTTAGTGACTCCAACACCACGGACCCTAACATCACATATAAGTATATTCCTGTTTTGAAGTTTAAATCCGTATTCCCGTTGGAACAACTTGACAAATTCGGCAGCATAATCACCTCCTGACCCATCATCATTTATTGGTCTCTTTACCATGATTGCGGTGTCTGTTCCCTCATACCTTAAGTTTAAGTATGTTTCGCTGGTGATACTTTCTTCTCTGAACCCTTGCTCCTGCAGCTTTTGCTTCACCTGCTTCAGCAAGATAGTTTCTCTGCGAGAGGCTTCAATCACAGAATCAGGGCCATAAACAGCTGAATAAGGCTCTTGTGCCTCTTCAACCACATCAGCTAACCCCATACCATACGCACTTAAGATACCACATAACCTATGAATAAGAACTTCCTTCATTCCAAGTGATCTAGCAATAGCACAGGCATGTTGAGGACCTGCACCACCGAAGCAAGCAAGAGCATGGTTGCTAGTTTCATGGCCCTTCATCTCTGTCAACTGTCGTATTGGACGGCACATTGTCTCATTGGCAACATTCACAAAGCCTTGTGCAATCTCCTCTACCGTCATGTCCCTTGCAGATGAATCCTGGCTTTTTCTGTAGGAATTGATTTGCCTTGCAAGTTTTTCAAACTTTTCCCTGGTAGCATCAATGTCTAATGGCTTGTCCTCATTGGGACCAAAAATAGATGGGAAAAAATCAGGAATGACATATCCTAAGATAAGATTTGCATCTGTAACAGCCAGTTGCCCTCCTTTCCGGTAACAAACTGGTCCAGGGTGTGCACCCACAGAATCCGGTCCCACCCGGAAAGAGCCAAACTGAAATTTTAACTTTGATCCACCACCAGCTGCGACCGTGTTCACATCGAGCTGAGGTGCCTGAATTATTGCACCAGCAACCTGGGTTTCTATAACTTGTTCATAGATACCAGCATATCGGCTGACATCAGTAGAGGTACCACCCATGTCAAAACCGATTAGGGCCTTCTCTGTTTCAATCCCGAAGAGTGTCTGAGAGTAACCAACTACACCACCAGCAGGACCTGACAAAATTGCTTTGTGGCCTGAAAATCTATGTTCAGGTGCAAGCCCTCCATCCGACTGCATAAACAAAACATTCAACTTCCCTAGTCCTTCGTCAAATTTGGACATAAAACCCGACAGGTATTCTTTAATAACAGGAGTCAAATATGCATCTACACTTGCTGTAAATCCTCGAGGAACAGCTCGAACCATAGGAGTCAAAGCAGATGATATAGATACATGCCGGAAGCCCAAACTAAGAGCTAACTTTTCCAGGAGCATTTCATGCTGCGGGTAAGTATAAGAGTGGAGCAAAACCACAGCCAAGCAACTAATACCCTTTTGCAGCAATGTATTCAGCAAAGGCTTCAGAGATTCCTCATCGAGTGGCTTTACAACCTTCACAAGCTCGCCTGAAACACCTTGAACAATTGATGCAGAAGAGTCCGAATCTACTTCCTCCTTATCATGAACAAGCTCAACTCTCTCATCAACCTCTACAACCTCCTCATAAAGATTTGATGGTTTTGATACAGTGAGGTCAAATATATGTGGACGAGCCTGGTTACCAATTTGGAGCAAATCCCTGAATCCTCGAGTGACACAAAGTGCAATTCTCTCCCCTTTCCTCTCCAACAATGCATTTGTTGCCACAGTTGTACCCATCCTCACCCATTCTATCTTATCAGTAGGAAGCTTTGAACTACGGGGAATTTTCTTTCCAGTATATTCCTCCAAAATCCTCCTTATTCCTTCAACTGGAGCATCATCATAATTAGAAGGATCAACTGACAACAACTTCATGACTCGGCCTTCAGATTTTCCAGGAATATCTGCATAGACATCAGTAAAAGTGCCGCCTCTGTCGATACAAAACTTGAGTTTTCCTTCACTTTGACTCCCCATTGCTCAGCTACAGGTTTTGCCAGAAATGACTGGATTAGACAGAAGAAATTGCAAGAACCTGATAAATTACCTGTAAAAGAGGAAAAAAAAAGGATTTGGTCAAAAACATGATGAGCTCAATTCCCAGAAGAGTAATAGGACCAAAACAAACTAGGCATAGTTGCAAGCTATGGACCGGAAGAAATTGCATTAAAAGGAGCATTAAACACTGTAGCAGAAGGGGAGTGATATATGGATTCAAGTGCTTCAATATTGATAATCTTGCATCTGTGAATCAATAAAATCCGCAGCCAAAAATAAAATATTGCGCAACAAAAGAGGGCATCAATCATACACCTGAAGAAAAAAGATGATGTATTGAAGTGCTTCAGTATTGATACTCTAGCATATGAGAATACTAAAAACTTGATATTTAAGTGGAGTGGGGTAGTGCATCTCATTATTCACCAAATTTCGAAGTGGCATTGGCCCTCGGGTATTTCTCAGTTATCAAAAAAATAAGAGATTACTCTAGCATCTAAGAATCAATAAAGCAAGCAATTGAGAAACAAGAAAGTGCGGACAAATAAGGAGCATAAAGCTATTAAATTTTTCAATGAAGAGCATCAAAGACTACATCTAAGCGACAGTGGCGGAGCCAGGAATTTATACAAGGGGATTCAAAAGTGTCACACCTGGGATTTGAACCTATGACCGAAAACAAATTTAAACCTCCTTTGCCACTTTATTAAAACTTTCCCTTATTCAAACGGATTCAACAGCTCACCATGTTTTCTTATTCTATTTGCACAGTATAATTTTTGAATGAAGGGGATTCAATTAAAACGCCTTTCCTACTAACGGAGGGGCAAGAGAGATATACTCAAGTGTTGGAGCATTAATATCCTTCCTTCTTAAAAGTCAAAAAAGAAAAAGCAGCCAAAACAAGAAATATACCAACACAGAGGAAAAAAAGGCATCAAATACTATAATTGAGCAGGATATATTCACACAAGTGCTTGAGTTGTGATGTTCTTGTATCTGAAAATCAATAAAGTTAGCAATACAAAACAAGGAAACAAACATCCAAAAAAAAAGGAGCAAACAAACACTATAACTGAAGCCTGAATGGAAAAGATGATATGCTCAAGTGCTTGAGTATTGATATTTTAGCATTTAAGAATCAATAAAGTAAGCAAACCAAAAACCAAGAAAGTGCAAACAATAGAAAAAGAAAGAAGAAAAAGAACATCAAAAACTATAACCTTTTCAACTAACAACATCAAACGCTGCATCTAAGGGACAAGAGATATGTCAAAATATGTTAGGACACAACTCGTAAACAAACTGTCCGGGAAATCAGTCGTCTCATATCCGCGTTACTAACCTTCCTATGGTTCAATTATGTTGTTTAGCTAAAGGTGTACTACTACGACATTTCTGGAGCACTGATATTCTTCCTTCTAATTTATTTTAAAAAAAAAAAGAAACAAGCAACCCAAAACAAGAAACTTCCTAGCCAAAAAAGAAAGAAAAACATCAAATACTATAACTGAAGGGAGAAGATACATTCACTCAAGAGCTTGAGTTTGCATAGGGTTGACTGGCGGACCCATTATCCACCAAGTTGCAAACCATGAGCCACTACCCTCGAGGATTTCTCAATTATTAAAACAAGGGATCTTTACACAAGTAGTCTGGCCAAATTCATTGTTTACGATTCCTAGTGGCACTGTTGTCAAAGGCACGCTTAAGCCCTAAAGTGAGGCGCAAAACATGTTAAGCCCTTCGCCTCGCTTAATAGGCGCTTTATCGTGAAGAGGCGACATAAAACAATTGATATTTTACTTTATATTAATCTTTTTTCAAGTTCTTTATCCATATATTTGTAATTCATGCTTAACAGTATTAGTCACTGTGTACAAATAATCTTTTTTATATATTCCTCTGTTGCAACTTTCTTCATCTCACGCTTTATTTGCCTTTGCCTTTACGCTTAAAGCCCAAAACAGACCTTAGCGCTTTTTTGGGCTTTTCGCTTTTGATAACACTGCTAGCCGGTAATACATGGATTATACATATAATATACACAAGTATACACCTAACATACATTGGTTATACATATATTATACCGTCGTCGGCTATTTTGTTTAAAATGCTAATGAGTGTTTATACAGTGTAATCAAAAATCAACAGATGGGTTTTGGATTGATTCAACTACTTGAGTATACATATTATTAAAAGCAAGAAACTGAAAACAAAAGATACAATCTTGAAATACAACAACAGCAACGTACCCAGTGATATACCACACGTGGAGTTCGGGGAGGGTGAGATGTACGCAGACCAAAGTAGAGAAATAAAAGATACAATCTTGAAATATATATCTCAAATCTCAATCATAATGAGCATGAATAAGCAAAAGGGGTACCTTAATTTTGATGAACTGAAAATGGGGGTGGTTCAAATTCAACGTTAAGCTGCTTTGTTCTTGAAATTATGAATCCATTTTGCTTAGAAAAAAATGGTACTACTATAATTAGTTTGCTGATTAGCTGATGACTAGGAAAAGTATAAGATGATAGTATTCTGTATGAAACTTCGCGGAATATCAACGACAATGTATATAATGACTAGACTTTTTTGATAAAGCACATTTTCCTCCTTACTTTTTTGTTTTTTCTTTAATTTAAATAATGTTAAGTGGAGTGGTTTATTTTATGTTCAATATTTAATTAACCAAATTTGATATTTAGTTCTGATAAATCTAATAATTTATTTATTACAAGTGGAATTTGATCCTTCATCACGTGGTGAAAAGATGAAGCTCACACAAAGTGGAGCTATCCTCAAACCCCTTATGTAGGTTAGATTCATTCAAAAGAAAAATACACAACCTAACTTATTGTTTAAGTTTTCAAAGAAACAAAAATCAGTGAGCTCCTAAGCATAAACAAAAGTTAGCTCATGTTTGCTTATAAAATTTGGAATTATTTTTTCAAATATTTTTTAAATAATGTTTGGGCATGAGTTTTATTAAACATTTTGAAAAGATTTCTTCAAAAAATCATTTTTTTGGAGTTTTTTTAGAATCAAAATTTTTCACACAATTTTTTTTAATTTTTTTTCAAGTAAAATTTACGTCCAACTACAACTTCAACTTCAAAAAATTATTTTTCAACTCAACTTTAAAAACTTATATTTTCAAGTATCGACCAAATCTATACTCAAACGCTAGCTAACGGTGGCAACCTATGGAAAGTTTAGGGGTGGGATCCCTTCATTAATTTTTTGTCCTTTATTATTTGGGACAATTACATGGAGAGACACTCCACTTATGAAAATTATCAAAAAAGACCCCTATTTTCCTTTTTTACCCGACCTAGCACCCCCCTACTTTTTTTTATTTTTTTCTTTCACTCCATAGCACTCCCCTATTTAAAGGAAAAAAAACTCAAGCCCCCATTTTTTCCCCTCTTCTCCTTCTCTCCTTTCCATTTTCTCTCTTCTCTTCCCCATTAACCCTAATGCAGCCGCCACCCTTCCTAACCCTTCCACCACTGCCCCACCGTCATCCCCTCCCCTCCAAGCCACTGACGACGTCGCCGACATGGTCACCACCACCACCACCGCCGCTGCTTCTTCTTCTTCTTCTTTTCGTTTTTATTTTATTTTTTGCTTTTTGAATAGCAATGTTGATTTTCGCTTTGTATTGCGATCCAAACTCCGGTGAGGAGTTTATTTATCAAGTTTCTGCTTTTTCTTCACTTTTATCATAAAATTCATTGAGATCTACTAGTTTTTTATTAAAACTTTTGTTTAATGTTTAGATCTAGTGTTTTTCTTGTATAAAACTGTATAGATCTGGGATGTTTGTTAAGCTTTTGTGTAAAGCTGCCCGAAGCACTGTTTAAAGTGAGATTTGCGAGTTTATACATTTTTATACAAGTTTATACAATTCTGTAAACGTGTATAAAAATGTATAAATCTGTATAAGCACGTATTGACAGTGTATAAAACACATTCTATGTATTGTAAAATTTGTATAAAGCTGTATATGCGTGTATGAATAATGAATAAAATTGTATAAATTCCAGATTTGTGCACTTTTTATGGATGTTTTGTATAAAATTTATATATTTTGTGTATAGTTTTGTATTTTTCTTATTGCATCCATAATTTTCTATGTATTTACATGTATAATTTATTATTTTGAAAGATTTAGGTGTATAAAATTATCAAAAAATAATTATTTAAACAAATCCACAAATAAAATAAGCAAATTTCTCTTGGGGGGTTTACATATACTCATAATTGTTGTTATAATGAAAATTGAGAAGGATTTTTTGATTGCGGTGGCGGCTCAGTTTATGGTGGCGGGGCAGTGGTGGGGGAGGGTGAGGGAGTGGCTCCTAGGGTTTTTAGTTTAAATGGGTGTTATGTTATGTAATTTTAAAAATAAAGGGGTGCTATGGATGAAATGTGGCCCCTCATTTGTAATTTTGTGTTGTGGGGTGCCTAGTTTTGAAAATTTCCCTTATTATTTTTCAGTTGACTCTTTGACACTATGTGTCATTACAAACGATAATTAATGGCCTGGATTAAATTCATATTCATTGTCCCTTATCCTCTCTATAGTGTTCAAATATTAGAAAATAATAGTAGCAATCAACTATAACACTCATGATTACTAACATTTTGCGGACATAGAATCGACTTTAACGATAAGGTATCTATTGTTTCCTTATGAAAAAAGAATTAAATGGCGAATGTAGCTTTTTGGTGTGTGCATATAAAACGGTGAAGGACTAAAATTGTCACTAAACTATCGAAAAAGGTCTAATTATGTCACTCGTTAAAAATATGGTGATAATATGTGATATGTTGGTATTTTGTACTTAATTGCAACTCATTCCGACTAGCTTTCATCCTTTTTAGCGATGTTATGTGAACGAATCTTATGTTATTCTTTATATTTCAGGTTATTATGAGAGTTGGATACAAAGCCGAAGAAAAATGTACAAAAGAAAAAATATAGGTGCACTTTGGCTACAAAATGAAGAATATGAAGACAGGGCAGCAGTTGGAGCGGCACCTCGCC
Source organism: Petunia secreta (assembly GCA_029990175.1). Classification (NCBI taxonomy): domain Eukaryota; kingdom Viridiplantae; phylum Streptophyta; class Magnoliopsida; order Solanales; family Solanaceae; genus Petunia; species Petunia secreta. The sequence goes on from JARKIP010000061.1 coordinate 683,059, forward strand.
AAATCTAAGGCTCAAGAGGCCAGCCATCCGCCAAAAAAAAAGGGAGAGTTCACAGCAATCAACAACACAAACGGCGACGAGACGAATGAATTGCTGAACATTATCGGCGGCTCAACAGAATGAACGGCGCACCCGCCGATGTTCACAGAAATGTCCTGAAATCTGTGAAGCATGGTCGACTGCAGTTGAATGGCGCCCTGTTGAACCTGCATAGCACAAGAAAAGGAATGTTTAGCAAAATATAAAGGCGGCGAGCCCTCAACCAATTGGGCGGTTCGCCGACTAGGCGGTGGTATGGTGGAAAACAAGAAAAAAATGGCATTTTTATAATTAATAATATAGCTTTTAAACACATGCTTATAAATAGGATCTTATGACTCCGAGAAAATAGATCCTTTTTCAGCTTAGAATATTACTTTATGCTTTTTTAATATTCTTGGAGAACAAGGAGGGTTTCTACTTGAATCTTTGTAAGGATTATATTCTTCAATCTAAATTCTTATATGATTCTTTCCATTCCATCTTACATTATGTGTGTGTTAGACCCTAGTATGAGTAGTTTTTTATTCATGAAAACTTGATTATCTTAGCTTAAATCTTGTACTCAATCTTATAAAATCAATGGGTTAACATAAATCTAGCTCTCCATCGTACTTTCTTAACTAGGGTTTAAGGCACGGCCGCACTTGAACCTAACCTTACTTTGCCTTTGTCACCCGAAAGGGGTTGAAGGCGTAGATTAATAAAGACTTGCGAGAATTTGAGTTACATTGGTTGCGACCTACTCCATTTAAAGGGGACGACCTAAAAAGGTCATCCCCGATCGGGTCTTTGGACTAGGGTTTCTAGCCATTCATTATTGACCCTAACAGGCTTGGTGAAGAAAATCCTCCCTATCCCGAGAGGGTTTTAAGGAGTACATTAGAGGTCCGACCATTGGTGTTACCCATGAGATTTGTAGGGTTAATGCAAGCATTTAGTTATGAGAATCTAGTTGGATTGGGTAAGCCCCTAGCTCATTCTCATAGTTTACATCAATTTTAATTGTCTAGTTGCTTTATAATTAGTTATAGTCGTAGTTAAACAATTTCACTTTATTACTTAGGAACACGGACAATTCCTTGAACCCGTTAATATTCATCCTATGTCTAATATATTACTTCGCTAAGCTCCCTGTGGAAATCGACCCCGGCTATTGTTGAGTACTATTACTTTTGACGACCACCCCACACCCCTTGCGGTGAGTGGATTGAGCGTGGATAAAATTTTGGCGCCGTTTCCGAGGAGCTGCGGTACATCTATTAGGTTGAATATTTTGCGTTCTAGTCTTGTTAGTTGTTCCTATATTTCACCTTGTGCTTTATTTTATCGTGTGTAGGTGAATTCAAGTATAAGAAGGAATCCGGATAGAGCTATGAGAAACCCCCTCTACAACTGTGCTAGTGAGGGAGTTCCATTTCCAAATGCTCCAATTGCCCCAAATGATTATTATGAAAAGTTCGAAGAAGATTATGATGACACTTCTCTAGTAAGGAGAGTTATGGAATTCATGGTGTCTTTGAGGAGAATGAAGACCCTCAAGTCGAAAATGAAGCCCAAAATGATGGAAATCTTCATGGCAATGCTCAAGCCAATAAGAGAGTTCGTGTTGGTAACAATGATGGTGTTGCAGGCAATGCAAATCGAAAAGGCAACAATGTTAATAGAGGAGGCCGAGGTGCAAACCGAGGAGGCCATGGTGCTTAAGCTAATAGGAGAGCCAATGCCAATCGGGTGAATGTTCGTAATGACATTAGAAACTATAGGAATGCAAGGGGTGGTCAGAATGATAATCAACATGTTCATGAATTGGAAGATTCGGAGGAGAAAGTAAATTTGGATACTTTTGCAAGTGCCATTGTGCCACCACTTATTCGTGGAAATGTGAATTTAAATACCCTACAAGTGATTCTTCATGTACTTGATCAAAATGAACTTTTTAGTGGAAGCAAGCATGATGACCCAATGGAACATTTGAGGAATTTTGTGCAAATGTGTCATCTCTACAAGTCGGCACATTGTAGGGAAGAGTCTTTGCGCCTAAGAGTCTTTCCCTATTCTCTATCGGGCAAGGCCAAGGCATGGTTGAACAAGCTACCAAAGAATTCAATTTACACTTGGGAGGAACTTGTGAAGCAATTCTTGGCAAAATTGTTGCCCAAAGGCAAGCAAGCATCAATGAGAGATAAGGTGTATATGTTCAAGCAAGATCCTACCAATTCATTATATGAGGCTTGGGAAACTTTCCAAGAGGTTTTGCTACATTACTCAACTCATGGTTTTGAAGATGATATGCTCTTACAATGTTTCTACTAAGAGCTCAACAAGAATAGCTAATCGGTCGTGAACAACTTATGTGGAGGTGCTATCGTGGACCATACTTTTCAAGATGTCAAGAAAATTCTCAACAAATGTGCCAAACAATCTCAAGATTGGCAATCAAAAGCTCAAAACCCAAGTAGTGAAGGAGGAATGAACCAAATGATGATGAAAATATTTGAAGACCAAGCGGAACAAATAGCTCAAAATCATCACCAATATTGAGCTTCTTAGAGGTGCCAAAGAAGAAAAGGAGAAAAATGTGAACAAGGCAGAAAATCTTCAAGTTACTAATACCAGACATCAAGTGGCTCCAATTGGGTATGTCAACCCTGGAGGCCAACTTCTAACCTTTCTTCAAAGAGGGCAAGAGGAGTATTTCCTAGAACAATATTTCAATGTCCATAATGAGGAAGAAGCCAACTTTGTGGCTTACCAATAAGGTGGTTATCAAAGGCCTTATCAACAAGGCCAATGGAGGCAAGATCAAGGAAGACAAAATCGGAACAACAATCAAGGTGGAAGAGGAGTTGGTGCTTCTTAAAACTTTGCACCAAGAGTTCCTTACAAGCAAGGTGAGAATGAACGAAGAAGTCAATCAAAGTTGGAAGAAATGATGGGAGAAGTTCTCAAGAATCAAGATATTTACACCGGTGATATCAAGGAGATTAAGCAAACGGTAAATTCTCATAACAGTTCCATCAAGGCCCTTGAATCTCAAATGAACACCCATTCTCACCAAGTGAATCAAAGACCTCAAGGAGCATTACCAAGTGACATAGTAGTGAATCCTAAGAGGAATGAGAAAGATCATGTGATAGCAATTATGACAAGGAGTGGAAAAATATGGGAAGATCCTAAATCAAAAGAAGATGTGGATGAAGTAGAAATGCAAAAAGAAGAGCAAAACAAAGAGGGGGAGTTACACCAAGATGAAGAAAATGATGTCGAAGTAGAGATTTCAAGGCATGAAGTTGGGCAATCCTTGAAGAACCAATCCCCGAAGTCACTACACTTTAAAAATACAAACCAAAGAAAACTCCACCACCCAAACAAAGCCTTCATAGTCCAAGCTCCATCCCCAAAATTTCACTTTCTTTCCCACAAAAGAGTATGAAACAAAAACAAGCATCTCAAGCTAAGAAAATTTTGGATAAGATAGCATCAACATCCATCAACCTCTCTTTAGTTGATACATTGAGCCAAATGCCAAATATTGCAAAGCTTGTGAAAGATCTTGTGACAAAAAAGAATTATGAGGATTATAAGCCGAGCAAGATGACTTATCAATGTAGTTCAGTTGTCTCAAAGCATATAGCAAGAAAGATAGAGGATTCCGGAGCCTTCACGGTTCCATGCACAATTGGAGGGACACATTTCCCTAAAACTCTATGTGATCTTGGAGCAAGCATCAATTTGATGTCGTTTGTGTTTTACAAGACTTTGACTACCAAGGAAGTTCCTGAGGCTACAAATATGAATTTATAAATGGCTTACCGCTCCATGAAGCAACCAATTAGAGTTGTCACCAATGTTCTAGTGAAGGTGGAGAAATTTATATTCCCGACGGACTTTGTGATACTTGATTGCCCGATGGACTTTGATGTCCCCATTATTCTTGGGCATCCATTTCTAGCTACCGGGAGAGCACTTTGTGATGTGAAGAAGGGGAACTTACATTTCATTTCAATGGTGAGAAGGTTGTGTTTCATATATGCAAAACATTGAAACAACCTATGGAGGAGGAAGCCACTTGTTCTTATGTGGACATGGTTATGGATGCAGTTGTGGAAAAAGTGAGTGTTCTAATGAGTCAAGCAGGTGAATTGGACGCGATAATTTAGAACATGGATATTGATAGTGAAGAGAGTGTTGCCGAATGTATGAAAGTATTGGAAGGACTTGGCACTAAACCCTATATTCCCAAAAAGCTTTCCCTTGATCTTGAAAACTGAACCACTCCTCCCACAAAGCCCTCAATTGAAGAACCTCTGAAACTTGAACTCATGGTACTTCCAAGCCACATGAGATACGCTTTCCTAGGCCAAAACTCCATTCTTCCCATAATCATCTCTTCCCACTTAACCAAAGAACAAGAAGATCAATTAGTTGGAGTGGTGAGAAGGAGAATTAAAGCAATTGGGTAGACTCTTGCGGACATAAGAAGAATTGACCTAGGAGTATGCACTCATAAGATTCTTCTTGAAGAAGGATGTAAACCAACGGTGTAACATCAAAGGAGGTTGAATCCTCCCATGCAAGAAGTTGCCAAAAAGAAGATCATTAAATGGTTGGATGCGGGGTGATTGTTCCACTCTCCGATAGTGAATGGGTCTCACCCGTTCAATGTGTGCCCAAAAAGGGAGGGATGACGGTAGTTCACAATGAAAAAGGGGAAGCTATATCAACTCGAACCGTGACCGGTTGGCGAGTATGCATGACTACCGTAAGCTCAACAATGCAACAAGAAAAGATCACTTCCCCTACCTTTCATTGACCAAATGCTTGATCGTTTGGTGGGCCGAGCTTACTATTGTTTTCTAGATGGATATTCGGGGTACAATCAAATCTCAATTGAAGAAAATGATCAAGATAAGACAACCTTCACATGTCCTTATAGTACTTTCACGTTCCGCAAAATGTCTTTTGGACTTTGTAATACCCCGGCTACTTTTCAAAGGTGCATGATTGCACTCTTCCATGATATGGTGGAAAATTTCTTAGAAGTGTTCATGGATGATTTCTCCATAGTGGGTGATTCTTTTGAAGATTGTTTATCTAATTTGAAGAAAGTCTTAGAGAGGTGTGAAGAAACCAAACTTGTGCTTAATTGAGAGAAATGCCACTTTATTGTTCAAGAAGGAATCGTTCTAGGGCACAAGGTGTCTAAGAAAGGAATTGAAGTAGATCATGCAAAGATTGAAGTCATTTCAAAACTCCCACCTCCTACAACCGTCAAATGAGTGAGAAGTTTCTTTAGATATGCGGGATTTTATCGTCGCTTCATCAAAGATTTCTCCAAGATTGTCAACCCATTGTGCAAGTTGTTGGAAAAAGATGCTAATTTTGAATTCAATGAGGCATGTTTGAAATCCTTTGAAGAGGTCAAATTGAGATTGACAACTGCACCGATAATAGTGAGTCCAAAATGGGATCTTCCGTTTGAGCTTATGTGTGATACTAGCGATGTTGCATTAGGAGCCGTGCTTGGCCAAAGGGTTGAGAAGATGTTTCACCCTATCTATTATGCTAGCAAGACCATGAATGGAGCTCAACAAAATTATACAGTGACGGAGAAGGAGTTTCTAGCCATTGTATTTGGCTTTGAAAGTTTTTGATCTTAATTGATTGGATCTAAGGTCATTGTGCATACCAATCATTTCACAATCCGATATTTGATGGCCAATAAAGATTTCAAAGCAAGGTTGATTAGATGAGTACTTTTGTTACAAGAATTTGATCTTGAGGTACTTGATAGAAAGAGAACCAAAAATCAAGTGGCAGACCACTTATCCTATTTGGAGGAGGAGGTGCGCCCAAAAGAAACCCTTGAGATCAATGATTCTTTCTCGGATAAGAGGTTATTAGCAGTATATTGGGAGGAAACTCCTTGGTATGTGGAGAGATCCCGGAGGATTTCTTATTCAATCAAAAGAAGAAGTTGATCAAAGATGCACGACAATACTTTTGGATGATCCCTTTCTTTTCAAAGTACGTGTCGATGGATTGATAAAAAGGTGTGTTGCTGAAGCCGAGCAAGGAGCTATTCTTGAAGGATGTCACTTCGCTCCTTTTGGAGGACATCATGGAGGTGTTAGAACGGCGGCAAAGGTACTTGAATGCGGTTTATTTTGGCCTACTTTGTACAAAGAGTCTTATGAATACACAAAGAGTTGTGATCAATGTCAAAGAACGAGGAGAATCTCAAGAAGGTATGAAATGCCCCAAAACCCCATTGTGGAAGTTGATCTCTTTGATGTATGGGGAATTGACTTCATGGGTTCTTTTCCAAGTTCTTATGGTATGAAGTACATCCTTGTGGCGGTTGATTATGCGTCTAAATGGGTTGAGGCAATGGCCTTACCGAACAATGAAGCTAGAAGTGTCACCGCCTTCCTCAAGAAAAGCATTTTCACAAGATTTGGCACCCCTCGCACCATCATAAGTGATGGGGGCACCTATTTTTGCAATCAGGCCTTTAGCTCTTTGTTATAGAAATATGGGGTAAGATACAGGGTTGCTACACCCTATCATCCCCAAACAAGTGGCCAAGTGGAAGTGTCAAATCGAGAGATCAAGCAAATTCTAGCCAAGTCGGTCCATGTTGACCGGACGGATTGGTCGAAAAAGTTGGATGATGCCTTATGGGCGTATCGCACGGCATACAAGACTCCTATTGGGATGTCACCGTTCCGGTTAGTCTTTAGCAAAGCTTGTCATCTTCTCCCGAAGTTGGAGCACAAAGTTCTTTGGGCATTGAAAAAGCTCAACATGAATTGGGAAGAAGCTTCCAACTCCCGGATAGAGAAGCTACATGAACTTGAGGAAATGAGGTTTCTTGCCTTTGAAAAGTCAAAGCTCTACAAGGAAAAGATGAAGATCATCCATGACAAGAAGATATGGAATCGAGCATTCAAAGCGGGGGATATGGCGCTATTGTTCAATTCAAGATTGCATCTATTCCCCAGAAAGTTGAAATCAAAGTGGAGTGGACCTTTCAAAGTGGTGGAAACATCACCTTATGGATGGGTTGAGGTGCAAGAGAAGGGAAGCTCTAAAACTTTCTGAGTGAATGGTCAAAGAGTAAAGCATTACTTGAGATGTGAAGTCGCGCCTAAGAAGGTCGCTTGCATCTATTTCTTGGCTCCTTGAAGGTTGAGGTAACACTGTCGTACTGCGACGTTAAATCAAGCACTTCTTGGGAGGCAGCCCAAGTTTTACTTTTAGCATTTTTAGTTTAGTAATGTAGTTAATGTAAAAATCTCATGTGAAGTTCTGTGATGAATGCATTTGATCTTGGTTGAAGTGGTATTAGTGCAGGAAAAATGCCAAGGATGGAAAGTAGAAGAATTTTAAAGAAGTTGAAAAGTGGGAAAGGATCGCCGATTGAAGTGCGAAAGCAAAAGGGCGGCCCAACTAAATGAATTGTAGGTCGTCGGTGCAAGCAGAGAGGAAAATTTTTCCGCGGAATGGAGAAATACTCAGCTGTTCATTCGGCGATACGCAACTCCATCTCCGCGACCCATACTGCTGCCTGACCCACTCATGCGCACAATGAAAGCAAAACGTCCCCCACACAATGACTTTGGTGACCCGCCGAATGAGCTTCGGGCCGCCACTTTCATGGTCCTGACAGATTTTTACCCGACTATATAAGGCCCCAAGATAAGTTTTCTTTTTACTTATCACCCCAACAAAAAATTGCACGACCCCCGATAACCGGAACCCACTATTCCAGCATCCCACTACCTTCCAGAACACTCCAAATCACTCTATTGCACTCTACTACACTGATTCACAACTACTCCCTCGCGATTTTTTGACCCGTTTCACACAGATTCGGTAATATTTTCACCCCTACTTTTTCAATTTCGTATTTTTAAGTTTGTGGTAGTTCGAACTTCATGTTGGAGTGGGGATTGGTGATTAACTTGCTATCCATGTATAGTAGTTTTAGGGTTTGTTCTTAATTTTTATTTCATGAAATTGGAACCCTAAGAGTGTTATTTTAGGTTTGTTTTGTTCTTAAATGAAGAAATGAGCAGAAGAAGAGAGTGAAAGTAAAAAAGACCAAAAATTAAACTTGAATGACACCATGAACATACCTTGTTTGCTTGAGATATTGAAAAAGTTTGAACTTTGTATGATTCTTGGTTGGCTTTTCATGAATTTTGGTTGAAATTGTGGTCTCATTCTTGAGAGAAAGTTTTAGAGAAGTGAGAAGTTGAAAAGACCACATAGAAGTGTGTTTGGGGGTGTAAGGGAAGTGAGATTGGAAAACACTTGGAATCTGTGCACTGTAGGAAAAATCGACCAAGGATTTGGCAAGCTGTCGATGAGGTAGCATGTAGTACAATAAAGTGTGGAAGACACTCTGTGTGCCTGTAAAAGAAAGTGCGAGGCCGCCAGTGTCATCAGTGAGCTCCCAAATTATGCGAGTGAGGCTTGCCCATTGCAGGTTAAAAGGCGACTTGCCGATCTATTTTGTCAAAATTTATGCGAGTCGCCGAGGTTAAAGTGCACCTCGCAAAATAAAGGGCGAAAGGAGTAGGCAGACCCTCAGTTTCAGTTGCGGGTCGCCAACTCTCACAGAAGGTTGGAATTTTCTGCGGCATGAACTAGCGTCTCGCACTTCATGTGGCGACCCGTCGATGCTTCTCAGCACTTGCTTTTGCGGGCCGCTCTTCATGTCTGTGAGCACGTCTCTTGTGCTGCTGCCCACCTTTTCAATTGCACCTTATGAACTGTTTGAATTTTTCAAGTATTCTATCCCATTCCATGAACTTCATATGTTAGTTTCATTTAGTCTTAGCTTAGTTAAGAGTAGGATAATGTAGTGATTCATTAACTAACACATGTTTTGAGCTGTTGTTGTCCAGGCGATCATGAAGAAACAAGTAGATAAGAAAGATGGAACAAAGAAGCCACACACCAAGGAACAAAAAAGGGAGGCTGAAATGAAAAATAAAATGGAGGCCAACAAAGTGAGAGCTGATCAAGAGATGAAAGAACGGAAAAAAAAGGGAAAAACATTATAGACCCAAAGCCAACCAAGCCAAAGTCTACCCCTGGCCAAGGACCCTCAAACACGGTGGAAGAGGCTGAATCTGATATAGAAGACTGGGGAGAAGAGGGAGTGCAAATACAGCTAGACTTTGACAAAGAACCCCACAGAACACAAAAGAACCTCAACCCTGATTCAACAAAAATGAAGTTGCTGAAGCAATGTTCCATGTACCAAGAACAATTAACCCAGAAAAGCAGGTGCAGAGTGAATGAGCAAAGAAATATGGTGATGAGTTCTATGAGGAGATTGAGAGAAGAAAGTGGAAATTTTTGTTAGAACCCTCTGATGAGTACAATGAAATAATGGTGAAAGAATTCTACTCAAATCTCTCACAAGAAAAAGAGAAATCATTCAAGGTGAAAGTGAGAAGAGTAGAAGTCTTCCTCAGTAATGAAGAGATCAATGAGGTCTACGGGTTGCCAACACTTGATCAATGGGAATACGAGTGCAAAGACAAGTTGTAGGGAATAGATGAAGAGGGAAGTCTGAGATTATGGCTGGCAGCCATCATTGCTGCTACTGGGATTATACCAACCTAGACCAAACCAGGATTTCAAATCAGGAAGAAAGACTTGAACTTGATTGCCAAAGGTTGTAATATAGTGATTAGTAATAAATTCCTTCCTTTACTGAATGCCACAAGAATGAAAAATAAGAAGGCAGTCCTCATAGCCTCTATCATGAGCTACTACAACATTGATGTGGGGAAAGTGATATTTGACAGAATTGACAACAAAGCTAATTAAAACTCCACTGCCTATGGTTTTCCATGTCTGCTCACTAAGCTAATGAGTCATGTACCCCTGTTGCTTGATATGGATTACATAAAGGAGGCTAAGGATATTGTGGATTTCAAAAGGATCCAAGATGATGAGGTAAAGGAGAGAGAGCAAGGAGTCAAGATGGACAAGGAAGAAATAGCAGCTGCAAATCCTCAAGGGGGAAAGCAGTCTCTAGTTAGAAAAATTTCAGCTCCTCCTCCATCAATAAAGTCAGTCTCAGCCAAGCAATTTGAACTCTTCAACATTTCCAAATCACTGAAAAAGATCAATGACAGCATTGTAGGCCTGGATACCAAGGTGAGTCTTCTAAGAGGACCATTTGTGGAGTTGGAAAGAGCTCTAAAACTAATTATTACTGCTATCAAAGAACTCACCAAGGCTATGATAGACAACACCACAAAGGTGACTGAGTTAGCTGATAGAGTGGTAGAGCTGGAACACTCAGATTTGAGAACAAGAAAAGCATTGAAGCAATTGAAGATTGATCAAGGAACAACCCAAAGAGCTGCACCAAGTAAGGCAAGCAAAGGATTACAGGTAGAGATAGATGGTGAGACAGAAGAACAAAAAGTTGCAAGGAAGAAGTAGGAAATAAAGTGAATGCACAAGCAGCAGAGGCAGAGAGGGCTAGGAGAGAACAATTAGCGAAGTTAGAAAAAGCACACAAAAAGGCATTGGCTACTAAACCTGCTGCAACATCATCATCATCAGCTCCCACGGGAAAAATCCAAAGTCCAACAAGTGAGAAGGAACCACCAACAACTCAACTTGAGGAGCACAAAGCTCCACCCCCATCTTCATGATCATTTTAGGGAGCACTCTTACCCCTTACCTGTTTAACTTTTGTGTTATTGTGTTTACTTGCTTTGGGACATAGCAACTTCTCATGTTGGGGGTGGAGTAACTTATCTTTTGTTTGAATATGTGCTAAACTATTTTCATGTTTATGTTTGTTTTTATGTTGATATGGATGTTTAACTTAGGATGTTTTATGTAGGTTGTTTTTGTGATATTTATATCTATGTTCTTGTCTTTAGTTATGTTTTAAAATTCATAGTGTAATTTTTGTTAATATCATATAAAAAAATCCAAAAACATTGAAAAATGCAAACCTAAACAAATTGAATTTTTTTGAAAAATCCCAATAATAAGAAAAAGATTCCAAAGGTACTTCCGTGAAATACACTTGGGATGTTGCCTTCTCTCCTCTAATTCGCACTTGTTGCGATACATAAACAACTCTCATGAAACTCATTTTTACTTGGGCCCAAAACAACCACCCATTGAAAATACCACGTTTGTGAATAGCCTTGAATATGTAAATAAGTTTCTTGGTTTTCTTTGACTCGGTTCTTTTCTCAAGAATGCAATTCTTTTGAACCGGGCACTTTTTAGGACTCAAATCATAGAAGTGTCATCCTTGTTTTGTGACTTGTTTGATACCAACACATTAGGAGCACACATGAGAAAGTTTATGGATTGTTTGTTGAGAGTTGCACCTGTAACCTTTAGGTTCTTGTGATGACTTTATGAATGTATAGTATAGGCTAGATCCTTACCTTAAGTATTGGAAAGTTGAGTTTCTTGTCTCCTATCCCGTATGCTAGTGAGGTGAGTTTTTATTTAAAAGCTTGTTAATTGCCTATGAATGTTAGAACTTGGCTTGTGTGTCCTTGAAAATGAATAAAGTATTAATTTAGTGGTTGGATATGATGATAGGCATTTCTTTGACCCGTTTGAGCCTTTCAAGCTACCAAATAAAATTAATCCTCCGTTAGCCAATTCTGAGCCTTAATATCCTTTCTTTTGATAGCTATGTAAATAGCCCGAGCCAATTCTAAGTGCTTAAATAGCACTAACCCTTATCTTGGTCTTACCTCCTTGAGGCATTAAAAGACGTGTAACTTAGACTAAAAGTCTAAATTTGGGGGATGGGAACGAAGAAATGAAAGCTAAGTGACTCTTCGAAAAGGAAGATGATTGTATAAAGAAAAGTTGCAAAAGAGGAAATGAGAAAATCAAGAAAAGTACAAAATAGAAAATGACAAATTGAAAAGTAAAAAAAAAAAATAGAAAGAGAAGCAAGTGAAAGAATAAGAGCCACAAAAGAAAAATCAAGAATGAAAAATGGGAATAAGAGCTAAAATATGAAAAGAAAGCTCAATGTGAAATATTTGCAAAGATGATGTAGTGCCCAAGGAGGGAATTTTGTCACTCTTTATCCAAATTATACCCTACCTTTATCCAAAAGCCTACATTACAACCTTAGAAGTCTTTTTTGATCATCCATCGATTGACATAAAAGGAAATGACATGTACACTAAGGCCAACGTATGACATTGTATGTGCTTAACTTGCATTCAATTTTTAAATGAGTGATTAAAATTGAGGGTCTCTTTTGTTTGCATTATATGAAGAGATAGGGACCCATTCTTTGTGGTGAGAGCATTAAGGGACTTGAGACTTGAAGGTACAACCAAGAAAGCCTTAGGTGACTTGAGAAAGTAATTGTGCTACACATGCTCTAGTCCCCACTAGAAGCTTTAGTAGATATAGTTGTGACTACGGCGCTTGTGGATTGATAGGTTGGATTCTCATGTGTGAAATTAAGTGTTAGTATCAACCAATGTCATGAACTTCTCTTTTGTCCCATTCCCTTGTTGAACTCAATCCTGGTGCTAAGAAAATGAAACATGAGTTGTTCTTAATGTTGCTTGAGGACAAGCAAAACTTAAGTTTGGGGGAGTTTATATGTTGGTATTTTGTGCTTAATTGCAACTCATTATAACTAGCTTTTATCCTTTTTAGCGATGTTATGTGAACTGATCTTATGTTATTCTTCATTTTTAGGTTATTATGAAAATTCGATACAAAGCCGAAGGAAAATGTGCAAAAGAGCAAATATAGGTGCACTTTGGCTAAAAAATTAAGAACATGAAGATAGGGCAGTAGTTGGAGCGGCGCCTCGCCGAATCTAAGGCTCAAGAAGTCAGCCATCCACCAAAGGAAGTGAGAGTTCACAGCAAATCAGCAACATAAATGGCGACCAGCCGAATGAATTGCTGAACATAATCAGCGGCTCAGCAGAATGAACGGCGCACCCGACGATGTTCACAGAAAGGTCCTGAAATCGGCAAAGCATGAAGTCGATCACAGTTGGAATGGCGCCCCACCGAACCTTCATAGCACAAGAAAAAGAATGCTTAGCAAAATATGAAGGCGGCGAGCCCTCAACCAATTGGGCGGCTCGCCGCCTAAGCGGTGGTATGGTGGAAAACAATGCAAAATGGTATTTTTATAATTTATAGTATAACTTTTAAACCCATGCCTATAAATAGGACCTTATGACTCCGAGAAAATGGTCATTTTTCAGCTTAGAATATTACTTTGTGCTTTTTGAATATTCTTGGAGAACAAGGAGAGTTTTTACTTGAATCTTTGTAAGGATTATATTCTTTAATCTAAATTCGTATATGATTCTTTCCATTCTATCTTACACTATGTGTGTGTTAGGCCCTAGTATGAGTAACTAAACTCATACTAGGAGTTTATTCATGAAAACTTGATTATCATAGCTTAAATCTTGTACTTAATCTTATAAAATCAATGGATTAACATAAATATAGCTCTCTATTGTACTTTCTTACCTAGGGTTTAAGGCACAATCGTACTTGAACCTAACCCTACTTTGCCTTTGTCACCCGAAAGGGGTTGAAGGCATAGGTTAATGGAGACTAGCAAGAATTTGGGTTGCATTGGTTGTGACCTACCCCATCTAAAAGGGACGACCTAAAAAGGTCATCCCCGATCGGGTCTTTGGACTAGGGTTTCTAGCCCTTCATTATTGACCTTAACGGGCTTGGTGAAGAAAATCCTCCCAATCCCGAGAGGGTTTTGAGGAGTACATAAGAGGTCCGACCATTGGTGTTACCCATGAGATTTGTAGGGTTAATGCAACCATTTAGTTATGAGAATCTAGTTGGATTGGGTAAACCCCTAGCTCATTCTCATCATTTACATCAATTTTAATTGTCTAGTTGCTTTATGATCAATTATAGTCCTAGTTAAACAATTCCACTTTATTACTTAGAAATACACGAATAATTTCTTGAACCCATTAATATTCATCCTAAGCCTAATAGATTACTTTGCTAAACTCCCTATGAAAATCGACCCCGACTCTTGTTGGTTACTATTACTTTTGACGACCACCCTACATCCCTTGCAGTGAGTGGATCGAGCGTGGATCAATATGCCACTACAGTTACACTTTTGGTTCAAAAATGCCATTATGTATAACTTTCGGCTCAAAATTGCCATGATTTCTAACGGAACCCATTTATTCTAATTTTTAATTTCTAAAAAATACTACAAGTTTCTAAAAGTGCCACATGGCCATTAAAACCCTCATCTCAAGCTAATTTTCGAACCTAGCCACCCCTACCCTATTTTTTGCTTTTACTTTTTAACACAAGCATTATTTTCATCTCCAAATTTACAAATATATTCGGAATATATATTACTAAATCAGCTCATTCCATGTGGGTGTCACGCCCTAAAATTTATTAAAAAGCAGTGACTTAGGTGTTTTAAAGGTACAAAATTATGAGATTTTCTGAGTCGCCACTTGACAAGTTAAAGGTGTTCCAAGTCACTAAGAGGTACCTTGGAACACCTATGACTCGTAAATGGTCTGCGTCAGAGTTCCGAGTAAGGATCTCGGTTGACTCTCAGGAAGGCGTAAGGCACCCTCGAGTCCTGTGTCAAGCACAATTGCTTTATTGACACTCTTCGGCTTGTGTGAATTATGTTCGTTATTTTATTGCCTTTATTTGTTACGCTTTAATTTTTTTTATTGAAACGTTTCTTGTTCATTGATGGAAAACTCTATCGAAAATTATCCACAGACACTTTGTCCGTTTGAATTCCGATATATGTGAGTTTCATGTAACATCATACCTTTATTGCTCTTTAATCTTAAGTTACAATCGCCCGTTTATGCAAATGAAAACTCGATCAGATGTAATTGTACAAGCACCTTGCTCAAGCGAAATCTTCCAACTTAATTGAGTCTCATATGAACATTTCGTTACTTGTTACATTTTAATTTTATTTAAAAGTCGTCCGTTCATTGACGTGAATTCTATTGGAGATTAACCGCGGACACGTTGTCCATTTGAATCTTCCAAGATATGTGAGCCTCCATGTAAACATTGGACATTTATTTTTTGTTAAATGAGTACACATAATGAGAGATGTGTACACATCAAATAATATGTGTATACATCCACATATATGTGTACACATCATATAAAGTTGCATCCTCATTTTTTAAACACATTAAATAATATGTGTACGCATCTGCATATATGTGTACACATAATATATTATGTGTGTAATCACCTAATTTTGGCACCAAATTAAAAATTATCCAAAATATTGTGCTAATTGGCTTAGAATTTTGCTTATTTTTTCCTATATTTATTATTATATATGTTAAGTGAAAAAATACCAAAAATTATTCTACGAATAAAATAACATTTGTTGATGTGTTTAATGTTTATTTGGTTAATTAACTACCTATCATAATTTTGTGTGAATAATTCGTTCATTAATTGAGTTTGTGTTAGTTAATTAAGGTTTGAATTTTTGATTAATTGTTGAAAGCAAGTTGCCAATAGGCCGACAAAAATTGAAAGGAATAGAGCATCCCAATCTTGTTCTTGACCCGGCCTTTCAGAAAAACTAGCTTGACTTGCAACTGATCAACTGAGAAGCAATGTGGCTGGTTTTGTTAATCTTTTTGGGCACTTGATTATTTAAGAGTTTTAATCCAAGTGCATTATTTTTCTTGTTTTGTTTGTTCCAACCCTTTTATCTTTAACTCAATAAAAAGTGAGATCGACTTCTCGTCTCAACTTTCTGTCTTTTATCTTTCCTGATTTTGTCTTCTTAGTTTTTCTCTTTTGTGCTTTATCGACCTTAATAACACGACGTGTGTGTAGAATTCATGACTTAATCTAAACACACAGTCTAACATTTATCTCAATGAACTATTAGGATCGCAAGTTGATTAGTTATATATTTGTGCAAGACATTCTCGGGTCGAGATGACAAACGCCTTTCATTTATGCTAATCAAACACTGTATCCGTTGTCAGTCCTTTGAGCCTAGTATATTTTATTTTGGCCTACCTTCCCTTGGAATCAATATATTAAACCTTTTCTCCGTAGCCTAACCAAGTCCCATGCTACGATCCAAACAAAGACTCTTCGGACCGATCACTGAGAATGTCAAGCTGAGTAGGATATCACGAGAGACGTTTTGCACGTTAAAGTCCCATTTTTATGAGTCGGTAATCGCATTTAGGAGATGTGAGCACCGGTGTCATTAAAGAAGAAATTCTCCGGTGAATTCAAATAAAGTCCGAAAATGGAAGAAAGAAAGGAAATACGGGGTCGGCAAGCAAGGAAAGATGGGAGATCAATGAGAAAAGAGCGAAAAAATAAAAGAAAATAATTTTAAAAAAAATAGAAAAATAAAAATAAAGTCTTGTCGGTGAAAACCTGAAAGGGTGCTGCAAGACAATAATGCGGTAAAAGAACAAAGAGAACGGTAAAATCGGGTATGCATATTCAAGTATGTGTACACATATTCTTATATGTGTACACCTCTTTGCAGTTGTGTGCCCATCTTTGCAGATTTTTAACGTTGGGTAATCACCGTCTAATATTATCTAACTATTCTAAAAGAGCCTATCTCAAAAGTAAAATGTAAAACACCATTTTGCCCATGTAGGACAAAAAATGAGTGATTCATTATCTCTTCCAAGAATTAATGTCTTTTCATTAAATTTACATGCATTTATAGTACCTTTTAGTTTCTATTCATCAATATCTAACTTTTCAAATTCCCATAACCAAGCGTATTGAAACCACAATCTCCAGACGCACAATGAAATGACCAGATGCAATGTTCCGCAGCTCTGGACCTTCGAATAATGACTGGAACTCATTAATATGAAGGGATGTGATCTTTGTAAATAGGTCAAAATTATAAATTTATATTTATGCCATCAAAAATTACCAATTCAATTACTCTATTCTTTTGTTCAATTGTGGGAGGCCATCTACCTCATTGTTCATACGGTGACTCAAATAGGTGAACTCTCTATCTTCTCAATCGCTCTATTTGTTTTCATATACAATTTTACTGCTATATTCTCCATTTAACTATTTGCTGCGCTTTCATTAATTAATAAGGTTCAATCAAGAATAGAAATACATTTTGCTATGTTTTTGGTAGTCTGTGATGATATGTTACATATTCATCTAGAATTATTTTACAATTTTACTTCCCATATGCAATTATAATATTTGAACTCTAACACAATTTATTGATGTATAAATATTACTTATAGGTGTACGTGATGGCTGAAGATTTGGTGCAATTTAAAATCGAAAAGGCGAGACTTGAATATTTTAGAAAAAAACAATCAACCTTGAGAAGAGAAATATATCAAGGCTCAATTAATATTGTTTTAGCTGAACGATATATAGAAGATAAAGTTTATCAAAGAGCGTTGCTTCCGACATCATCTATTGGAGCAATCAATTTTAAAAAAAGGTTGAGTAATAGTGTGCTGGCTGAAAGAACGGCAATAACGCTGATCAAAGTGTATGTCTTTTAACAATTTCTCATAAAATTTAACTGCACCTTTTATCTATTGGCATTTTCGGAAGGTTCTTATAAATGAGTTAAGGAGTCCTTCATCCTTGGTTAAATAGGATCTATTAATATTGTTTTAGCTGAAGGATATATAGAAGATAAAGTTTATCAAAGAGCGTTGCTTCCGACATCATCTATTGGAGCAATCAAATTTAAAAAAGGTTGAGTAATAGTGTGCTGGCTGAAAGAATGGAGATAACGTTGATCAAAGTGTATGTCTTTTAACAATTTCTCATGAAATTTAACTGCTCTTTTTATCTATTAGCATTTTCGGAAGGATCTTATAAATGAGTTAAAGAGTGCTTCATCCTTGGTTAAATAGGATCTATTGTAATGTTTAAAAGACAAATATGACATGTGAAAGTATTTAACGGATCCACCCTTATGTTGGATATGTTTAAATTAGCCGAGATTCGTTTGCCTTGAGGTAATCAATATTCTATATCACGTCACTTCTCTGGATGTTTTTCACATTCGGACGTAGATACAAATTATCTGTTGATTATATCAAAACTTTGTAGTAGTCAGATTTCAGAAAAATCCTCATGAAAGATGTTCATAGCATGCTGATGATTGTTACTTATTGCTAAATCTTTCTCAAGTTTAATAGAGTATAGCATTGTGGAACGAATTGAAACTATACCTTGTCTTGAACTCTGGAACTATATATTGTTACTCACACAATATTTAAAATATTTTTGGCTTGAAACTAATACCAAAAATGAACAATAGACAAGAACTACATACAAGACCAAGCTTTGAGTTAATCTTACTTTATTGCGGCATCTTCGAAGTACATCTTAAGAATAAGTTCAAGGTTCTATAGTCCTTAACTGAAATGTAATATATCAAAGACAACCTGGTTCCAAATACTATTTATTACGGCACTTTATGTGATCTCATGCACCAACTGATTCAAGGTGCTTGAGAGTAGATCTGTTGTAATTAACAGTCTCTGTATCTCATGGACTCTGAGATTGTACATTTGATAATTAAAAAAAAAAAAAAAAGAAGACATGTACATAGTATAGGACACGTGACACCGCCTGAAGCAGAATTTGCCTCTTCAGGATTTGTATTGGAGTTCTCTAAAGTCAAACTCTAAAGCACATTCACTTCTAAAATTTCATCCTCATTATGTAGAACCACACGCGCAAAGCGCGTGTCCAACACTAGTACAAATATAAACGTGAGAATCCTTAAAGTAAAAAATAAAAGACTAAAATACTTCTAAAATATTAAACTCCCATTTTTGCCTTTAAGTTTTGTATATTAAATTAAATAAGTTGCTACATAGTTACTATTGCTTTCATCTTGATTAAAAATTTTGGAATTTGAAGAGTTAGTAATTGAAAGGTCAATAAATTAAATGAACAAGAAACAACTAGGACTCCAAAATTCTCAAGATTCGATACATATAAATTCATCCATGTCATGCAACCGTTTATTAAAATTTTCTTTTTCTTTTTGCTTTAGCTGGTCTAGAAGCCAACAATATTTTATCAGTTTTTTTGTTATGTTTATGTAGATGATACCGTATACACATGTTTTAATGATGTTTATATCATTTTAAAGTTAGATATTCATGAAATATACGTGCAACACGCAATTTGTACTTATTTATAAGTACACACGCGCAACGAGCGTGTCCAAACACTAGTATAGATTAAAGGTGCTAACCATCAGAGAGATTGTTTACAACATATTCATGATGTTTACAAAAAAATTGGAGTTTGTGCAATTTAACCACAAAAATCCATAAAAGAGGAACCATAAAGAAATCATAGAATCCACTTGTTCTGGGTTTATTTGGTGCAATTAAACCACAAAAGACTCAGAAAATACACCAGAAAAAGAACTTAACTCAGAAAA
The DNA here is from genome assembly GCA_029990175.1 of Petunia secreta. Lineage (NCBI taxonomy): Eukaryota > Viridiplantae > Streptophyta > Magnoliopsida > Solanales > Solanaceae > Petunia > Petunia secreta. The sequence continues at coordinate 702,586 of JARKIP010000061.1, forward strand.
AACCCATAAAATGCACCACAAAGAACTCACATTGTTTACTTTTTAAAAGTTGAAAAATTATCTGTTATACATAAATACACTGCTTGATGTTAAAAAATATACAAGAATCGGTGATGAACAACAATAAATTTTGACGGAACCGGAGTTTCCAAGACAGATTTTGATCGATTGTTTTGAATTTTGAAAGAGAAGTGGAGAGGTTTTGCAAGTGGAGAAAAGTTGTGTCAAGCAAATTTTGATTGAAGTGCAGCAGCGAGAGTATATACATACTATAACATACTTTTTGGTTTTGGCCACAAGTTTGAAAAATTATAATCTAGCCCCTGACCCCACTTATTCCCTCACTTGATCATCCAAGCAATTAAAAGAAATGGAAAAGAAATTGGTAACCCCTCTTCTTATTTGAGAACTTGAGAGGTCCATGTAAGCATTTAAAATTTTATTGGATTTTAGAGTTTGTACAAAAACTTGGACTATATAATATATTCAAGATATATTAGTCTAGACAAACGTTGTAGGTTAACATAATTGAATTAATTATAAATACATTGGACGACCCATTTAATTGGGATACAAATGATAGGTCTACTTAGTTAGCCCAAAGTTCAAATGACTATTAGTCCATCTCAATGTCGAGGCCCATGCCACGGGTCAAGTGACGTGGAAATCCAAGTCAAGCATATGAGCCAATTAAATCATGTTATATGTCAAGAAATGTGATATGTCAATTCAAATCAATGGCCAATTAAATTGCGCCAATCATATCACACTACAAATACGTCCTACGACTATAAAAGGAGGCATTCATCAATCCAAAAGGAGACCCAAAATTTGATAACTAGAAGCAATAGAGAGCTCGTAGATCAAAAGCTATTATTTCTCTGCAAGATACCAAGCATTCAAGATAAATCCATACAACTTTAAAAGTGTTCGAAGTCAGAGAACAAAAGCATATCAAGATTCAAACACGTTCGAGCTAAAGTTCTTTGTTCATAGCGTAGAATATGAATTCATCATTCATGGCAAATCATATCAGTGTTCTTGACGAATAATTCAAATTCAAGACACCGATTCAAGAACAAGCATTTCAAGCCCTTGAATCAAGTTCTATATTAAGTTAAAATATTGTTTATATTTCTTTTGTGAAGAATCAGAGGAGAAATAGAGATTGTAACATCACTTTATACTAATATCATATATTCTTTGTGATAATATTTTTTGTCTTTATTATTATTTCCAGGATTGAAAATTTGTTGTTTACAAATTTTGGCACGCCCAGTGGGACAATATCTACCTCTCATCTCTTTATTTCAACTCTCAGAGTTCAAGATTATTGCAATCGCTCCCAAGAAGATGAACATTAAATCCAATATTGTTAGACGGGTGGTTTCAAGTTTTCATCTGAGGTGGATGGCATACTTGAAGCCATTGCAAGAAGTTCTAGGCATGTCACTAGGAATAAAGCAAATTTGCTAGACTATAAGTACTTCAAGTGTCGTCCACATCAGTTCCGGTCTTTGATTGAAGCTTCGTGATGGGGGCAAGATCTTTTCCAAATCAGTTGGAGGAAGGACTTAGTATTGCTGAAGTAGTTGAAAATGCATTAGCTCAACTCAGTCCAGCTAAGAATTTCACCACACAAAATGATGATGTTGATGATGCCCTGATCACCAGATCTGTTACTATTACTTCATATGATTTTCTCCATTCATTCAACTTACAGGAAAATCCATGCTTTTCTCAACCGCCCACAGTTGTCCAGGCAAAGGTGGCAAACACTTCAACTGTTGAAGAACAACTTGCAAGTTTGACAAAGGCAATTGACAACTTAACAAATTAGGTGAAAGATCAAGATAGCCGGATTTTCAAGCTTACAAATAGATTAGAGACCATGATGGAGGGAGATTCAAGTTGTGCACCTGGAATAAAACACAAGAAAGAGTTTTTGGAAGGCAAGTAACATCAGCTAAAGAACTGCATGTTTCCTCTGAAGGGTTACTTCCAATTGACCAATTGAAGGACTTCTTTATGGGAACCATCAAAGACAAGTATGATGCGGCTACCAAGTTTTCTGTTGCTTATGAAAAGCCATACACATCAACAATTGATAGTTTGAAGATATCGGTTGGTTATAAACCTCCCAAGTTCCAACAGTTTGATAGTAAAGGAAATCCAAAGCAATATGTTGTACACTTTGTTGTAACTTGAAATAATTCTGGAACCTACGGAGATCATCTTGTCATATAGTTTGTTTGTTCACTCACAAGGAAATGCCTTTGATTGGTATACAAACCTTGAAGCTGGCTCCATTGATATCTCAGAACAACTTGAGCATGAATTTCTCAATCGCTTCTACAGCACAAGGCGTACAGTATGGTTGAACTTACAAGCACACGTTAATGGAAGGATGAACCCATTATTGATTCCATCAACCAATGGAGAAATGCAAGTCTGAATTAGAAGGATAGGCTTAACGAAGCTTTTGGAATTGAAATGTACATTCAAGGGATGCACTGGGAACTTCGTTATATTTTTGCAAGGCATTAACCCAAAATCGTTTGAAGAATTAGCAACACGTGCACATGACATGGAGTTGAGTATTGCTTCAAGCGGAAATCAAAGTGTGCCTATTCATGATCCTCGCAAAGGGAAAGAGAAACAAGAAGTAAGAAAAGTGAACAACTTTGTGCCAAAGTTTGAAAGAAAGGACTCAATGAATGTTAACACCTCACCACTGAAGTTCACCATAAAAGTGAGCAAGAAGAAGAGTGTAAAGACAACTTCTTTGGAAGATAAGGCGCACAGAAAACTATAATTGAAGGAGATGCAAGCTAAAGAGTATCCATTCTTAGACTCTGATGTTCCTACAATTTTTTAAGAAACTTCTTTAAATGAAACTCATTGATTTTCCAGAGATGAAGATACATGATGAAGCTCGGAGAACCAATGAAGCAAATTATTGCAAGTACCATCGTTTAGTTGGTCCCCCCATTGAGAAGTGTTTTGTCTTTAAGGATAAAGTCATGCAGCTAGCTCAAGAAGGAACAATTTTGCTTGAGGATGAGAAGGAAAATTCAAATCATATCTCTGTCACTTTTGGTTCACTTGACTCGGTGGTCATTTGTAACTTGGTTGAAGTATACGATAAGGACTTAGTTGCGACACCACTAAAAATGATTGAATTTGGTGACTTTTATCCTATTGATGTAACCATATCACCACTCCTTCTTATGATGAGTAAAGTGACATTGGAGGAAAGATTTCCAAAGGAAATAAAACCTCATGTTGATCAAGACGACGATGAATGTTGGATTCTAGTGACTCGACGACGATGGTGCAGAATGAGTTCACAAAAGAAATCAGATAAACAACCAACAAGAAGCAAAATGGTGAAGAATCCTGAAAAGCAAAGGGTAGAGAAGCATGTCAAAAAAAAAATGTCCAAGCTAATCATTATCAAAAGTTACGTTGCCGGTGACATTGGAAGAATACTTGCCAAGTTGGTTTCGCATGAGGCTATCTTGCTGTGATATCAAGGCCTCATATTGCAATGTTGATGAAAATGGAGAAAAGAAGGAAGATATAACATCACTATCACCCCGGTTTCTGAACAACCTATCGAGTCTCATTCTGAAGAAGTGAACATTTGTGACGGGAAAATCACTTTCACCAAAGCTAATTTCTTGCTGGGTGAAGAATTTTGTAATCACCCCTTGTTCATGGCTGGCTTTGTGCGCAAGCAGAGGATAAATAGAATTTTGATTGATGGAGGATCTGGAGTGAACATCATCCCAATTCGCATGGCCAAGGAACTTATAATCCCAATCGATGTAACTATCGGTAAGTCGTTTGATGATTCAGGATTCAATCAAGGGCGGGATAGGGCCATAGGTGCAGTCAAGTTGGAAATCACCATAGAGATTTGAGGTCAAGCGCCTAGATGCACGTTATTGATGCTAAAACTTTATACAATATCTTGCTTGAAAGGCCATTAATACACGAGAACAAAGTGATTCCATCAACCTACCATCAATGCTTGAAATAATTTGAAGATGGAGTCGAGAAGAAGATTATAGCCGATGATAAGCCCTTTGCTGAGAAAAAAGTACATTTCGCCGATGCCAAGTTTTACTTGAAAGCTCACGTTCCAAAGGAAGTTAAAGTTGGCAATGTTGCACCAATCAAAGAAGTTGAGGTTTCAACCGAGAAAGCAGATATACCAATTGGTAAGACAAAGATTGCTATTGAGAAAATTCATAACTCTTCCAATGCGGATAAAGTCCCAAATGCAAAAGTTGCATCTTCAAGTAAGAAAGTGACTCATGTTCTTCGATACTTTTCGAAGTCAAGTAAAGTTGACAATTATTCATCTGAATTGCAAGATAACGTGTTTGCGAGCTGACTCTTCCTATCAAGCAGATTGATGAAATCAAATTGTCTTCAAAATTACTTGATGGGTTTGTCAAATCATAACAACATGATTCACTTTTGAATGAAGTAGTTCCTGCAAAGTGCACAGATGAAGGTTTTGACCCAAATGCCAATAAGTTGTTAGCAAAAATAGGATACAATTCGAAGGAGCCATCCAAGTTAGGAAAACTCCTGTCCCAGACATCTAATGGCCTTAACTCTATTCAAAAGATGATGATGGAGAAAGGGTACGCCGTGAAACAATCACGCGATGGATCGGGTTATAAAAAACACTTGCCAATTCGTATCTCTATTAAAAGGCCAAGTAGTAGCTATATTACTTTTGAAGATGATTCTACAACATCTAACAAGAGACCTTATGTATTTGATTGGCTTACAAGTCCAACTCCAAGAACTTCAGTCTTTGATAGGTTAGGACCCTTAAAGAGTAAATGCAAGCACCAAAAAAATCGTGGGAAAATAGAAGTACCCACAACTATTAGAGCTCAAGATTTGTCCAAAGATGGCTTGAGTTTGATTCCTTCCAGAATGATGCAAGAAAAAAGACTTATGGTTTCATGCGAAAAAGTCCTAAAGGCAAAGACTCATACTATAGTGCATACCAAAAAAAACGATGAAGATGAGGAAAGTGTGGGCTCTTCATATCATATCTCCATACAAGAAAAGCAAGATACTTTTACTATAGTCAAGGGCAATAGGGAGGAGGATATCTCCATGTGCTTTCATATATCGTTCAATGATAATAATCCACAAGAAAATGAGGATGCCGAAAATGCTCTGCCTAAACTTAAAGAAGGAGTGAAAGCAACTCTGGATGCATTGACTGAAGTTAATCTTGGTGATGTTGAAAACCAGTTACCCATATTTGTAAATGAGCTACTGGCCATTGATGAAGAAAGCAATATATTGAGCTACTTAAGAAGTTCAAAGATGTATTTTCTTAGAGTTACAAAGAGATACCGGGTTTGAATCCCAAAGTAGTAGTTCATCATTTGTAGTGAAACGAGGTGCTTATCCTATTAAGCAGGCCCAGCGTTCCGTTAATTGAAAATAAAATTAACAAACTCATAGAAGATGGTTTCATTTGTGAAGTTAAATATCCTATCTGGATTTGAAGCATTGTCCTAGTAAGGAAGAAGAATGGCCAACTACGAGTTTGTGTTGACTTTAGAGATCTGAACAACGCTTGTCCTCAAGATAAATTTCCTCTCCCCATTCAGAGCTTATGATTGATGCAACCACTGGATACGAAGAAATTTATTTCATAGATGGTTCATCTGGATATAATCAAATTTGTATGTCGCTAAAGGATGAGGAACTCACTGCATTTCATACTCCTAAAGGTATTTACTGTTACAGAGTAATGCCTTTTGGCTTGAAAAATGCTGGTGCCACCTATCAAAAAGCTATGCAAAATATCTTTGATGATATGCTCCATAAAAATGTGGATTGCTATGTAGATAAACTGGTGGTGAAATCAAGAAAAAAAGAGGATCACTTGCAAGATTTAAGGATAGTTTTTGAACGGCTCCGGAGATATCAATTGAGGATGAATCCGTTGAGATGTGCCTTTGGAGTAACTGTTGGAAAGTTTCTTGGCTTCATTGTTCGGCAACGAGGGATCGAAATTGATCAAGCCAAAGTGGATGTTATTTTGAAAATTCCTGACCCAAGAGATATACATGGATTAAAAAGGTTGCAAGGAAAGTGGGCATACCTGAGGAGATACATTTCAAACCTAGCAGGAAGATGTCAACCATTCAAATGCCTCATGAAGAAAGGAGTTCCAAATGGGACCAGGCTTGTACAAATGCTTTTGAAAGCATAAAATCCTATTTGATGAAACCTCCGGTGTTGGCAACACCTATACCTAGAAAACCATTGATTTTGTATATTTCAGCACAACAGAGGTTAGTAGGAGCACTACTAGCTCAACAAAATGATGAAAGAAAAGAGAACTCCCTTTATTACTTGAGTACGATGATGACATCAAATGAGCTGAAGTACTCATCTACTGATAAGTTGTGATTGGCACTAGTATTCCCAATTCAAAAGTTGAAGCATTACTTCCAAGATCATGTTGTGAGACTTGTATCAAGAGCAAATCCGTTCAAGTTTGTTATGTCTAAACCTATCCTAAGTGATCATCTTGCAAGGTGGTATCTGTTGACACCTAATTTTGTCCCAGAAGTTTAATTAAAGTTTTGTTATTTTAAATAAAAAGTCAATTAAAAAGGCCAACTGATTAAATTCAAAATGAAGGCTAAATATACAAAGCATAGACTTAATTTAAGCCTACCCACGCAATTCATCGTCTAATTACTAAATCCTAATTGGGGGGCTATATTTGTTCCTAAACCTAAAATGCGGCCTTTTTCTGCAACACATATATGCATACACGCCTAAGCATTTCCCTAATCAGATTTCCCCTTACCTGAACCCGTTATTCTGTAGCCCCAATCTCCCGCCCGATTCTTTTCCAAATCCCAGCCAAAACGCGTGCAAATCCGACACCCAACTTAAAAGTTTTGTCTTCTTCTCCGTACGAGCATGAGTTGGACGAATCCTAGACGTTTGTTCATGTGCGGGTCGATCCGAGCCTTTGATTCATCCTCAACGGGCATATTCTTGTAGATAAGGTTGGAACTTGTACAATCTTTAAGGATTGGGCAATTTCCACTCTAATCTTGGCAAGGAAATGTCTATTTTGGGTCCAGTTTTAGAGTTGGGAGAGCTAGAACATAGAGAGGCAAAGAGGTTAATATTTTAAAAGGCAGCAGCAATATACATACATATACATTTTTTTCTCAGTTGAAGGTTTCTTAAAATATATATATTGTTATTATTTTCTGGTTGGTTCCTGGCATTTCTCTTGGGTTGTCGTTTCATTGTTTGTGTCATCGCTTCACTATTCGAGTCGTCGACCTTATTTGAGTCGCTGTTCTTCGAAGCCGCGCCCCAGCACGCTGCTCGCAAAAAGGTAATGATCCTTTCATCTCTTTATTTTCAGTTTCTTCTTCTTTACTTTATTAATGTTCTTGATTGCTCAAATTAGTGTGAAAGGTGCTTCTGTGTGTATTTAAAGAGAAAAACTGAAATGAATAGTTTTCCTTAGTTAAACTATGGTATCGTATTCAAAATATTCGAGCTTTGTGTCTGTCATAATGTAAACATTTTCTAAAGGTGTTGCATAATTTCGGTGTAAATTTGTTCTGTTTTGCTATGGATTCTAAGGAGAGTTCAGGCTATTGCTATGGGGGAGGGAACCTGTTTCCTCCTCAGCTCATGTAGGTGTTAGATGATAGAATGCAGAAAGGCTGGTGGGTGTGTTTGTGCAGGTGTGAGAATAAGAGATTCAGGTGCAGGGGTGTTCAGTTATTTTAGCTAGTTGGTGCAGCAGTTGTGCTAAGGAGAAGCTGGTAGGGTTTTGTTCTTGGTTGTTAGAGGAGTTCAGGAGCTTTGAAGTCTGGTCAGGTGTTGTTCAGGTAGTAGAAGTCAGAGAGTGTGTGTATAAGTTTTGTGGTGAGAAAATACAGGTTGGCCTGCATGTATAAGCAAAGTTTAGCTCTTGGTTTGATCTGGTCTTTGAAAGGTGAATAGCAGGGGTGTTCTGTGAGTCTGCAAGTCCTGGTACTTGATGAATTGATGCAGGGTTGGGGAGGCTTTGTTTAATTTAGTTCTTGGGTTTGTGAGTTGAGGGATTTTTGCATGAGTGTTGCAGATTGTTTGGAAGTAGCCTATGGAGGTTAGTAAAGTTTCTGTGAGTTGGTAAGCAAGTGTTAGGAGTCTCTAGTTTTAGTGAGGAGAAGCAGGGGTTCCAGAGGTTTTCTTCTAGTTTCTGCAGGTGCCGTAATTAGGAGGAAGTGATTTCAGGTGTTTCGAAGTAATTATGGTAGTCTGCAGGCGGTTTAGGAGCTGGGGTGGTGCAAAGAGGATGTTCCAGGTGTTTATGTTTGTTCAGGGTGTTTGTAGGTGCAGTTTAAGCCTGTTAGGAGGCTGCTTGAAGTAAAAGGCTTGTTTGCTGGTGTTTTGTGAGAAGAGTGTGGGGTGTTTGTTTAGGTTAGCTGCTTGTGTTGTTAGAGGTCAGGTTGTCCTGGTGTTGTGTGAGGGTAGATGTAGGTAGTTGTGAGGAATTTGGGGTGTTTGCAGATTCTTTCATAGGGGTGAAAAGTTCAGGGAAGGGTGTTAGGCAGTGGGGCAAGTTGAATGTCCCTTAGCAGCTTCCGTCTATGTTAGTGAGTTTGCATAAGTTTCTAGAATGACATAAGTTGTTCAGAGAGGGGCTGTTAAAAAAGCAGCGTATGCAGAGAGTCGGCTTAGGTGCTATGTGAGATTTCAACTTAAATAGGGTATGCATGGATTGAAAATATATACCAGGCCTTTGTGTTGTTCTTATTTTTCTTATTTACGAGTTTGGATTGTCTATAATCTAGTCTGTTTAGGCCCTGCTTTAATTATCATCTTTGGTTCAGGGTGAAGGTTCAAGAATCCTGGTGTGTGTCCTGATTGTAGTTTGTTTAGCCTAGAGGTTCTGGAGGTCGTTTTTTTGGGTAAAGGAAATCTAGTTCCTTGTCTGTTAAAAAAAGTGGAGGAGCAGGCCTTAGTTCTTTGTTTTCCTGGTGAAAGGATATCAACTAGGTAGCTTAGTTTAGATTCTGAGTGATGTAATGATCCCTGTTCAATTTTAAAAATAGTGTGCCTTTCTCTCTGTATTGTGTTCAGCTGTTGAAGGGTCATTGGTCGAGTCTAGATGTATATGTTTAACCATGGAAGTGGTCAAGTGGTAAAAGCTTTCATTTTGCTCTCTTAATCTAAGCTGGTTTATTTCCCTTTGTTAAGTATTATCCATCATCGTTTAGTATTGTTTTTGTACCCGGAATGCTTGTTTTCAAGATGAATGTATGGTTACATCCCTGAGAATTATTAAGAAACATAAAATTTGAGTCTCTTTCTTAAAATGTTTGGTTGTTTTTGCCTGCATATTCATTCAATTGAAGTTCTTTGCAAACTTACTCAAGAAGTTATTTAGTGAGAATGTAGTAGCTTTTATGACCATATGGGAATCGTTGAGGCTCTCTGCTCTTTGTCTAAATCTAACTTAACATTGACTTCCTTGTAACTTAAGGAAATTAAGGAGTTGAATGGTGTATCTAAAGAAAGCGTGTTACATCTTGAAATCTCTTTGTCCTGATCTGTCAATAAGTATGGGAGAAAGTTTTGTTCATTTGTTTCTTAAGAAAGTCATTTCAATACTATTATTTTGCCACTTATCTTTGTTAATTAAGCATGAATATCATTTTCCCTGACTTGGTCTTTGAATTAGTTCTCTGGTCTAAAAGGACATAATATTAATTTTTATCTCTTTTATTTTCTTTGGCATGAATTCCCCGGGATCGAGTTGGGGTAAAACTCAAATTGGGTTTGGCTACATGCAGTCGAAGTTATTTGATCCTCTCTGCATTTTCGGGACTTGGTATCCCCGAAAATGTAAAAGAAAGAAAAAATGAAAATCACAAAGTCCAAGGCTCAATGATTGAGTTTGCGCTTCCGGGTTCTATCTTCTAAACTCTATCCTTCCCCGCTCCCTTAGAAAATGCATGTTGTATAGGACTTTCCCATAGACCGGATTAGGAGCCCTGTAGGATAGAAATGATATTTGAATTGTGAATAATTATTGTAAATTATTTAAATTATTTTTATTTGAATGCTTTGTATCATTTCTTTTCGAATCGCCAATTAATTTATGGATGTTTAGAATCATTTGTCAATTAATGAGTGCAAAATCAAATTCGACTAAAAATCGTACCCTCGTCATAATTCGCATTTGAATTGCTTCTTTATTTATTATATTAAATATTAAATTATTTATTTATCTAATCTAATTTATTTATTTAGTTAATCAATTAAATTTTAATCCTTTATTTATTTATTTATTTATTTACTTAATCTATTTTATTTAATTAATCATTTATTTAATTAATGAACTATTTATTTATTTATTTAATCAATTATTATTCATTTACCCCTTTATTTAATTAAAATTTATAAGTATTCATTTATTTAATTAAGTTATTTATTTGCTTATTTATTTATCTATTTATTCAATCAATTAATTAATCATTTATTATTATCCAATTATTTATCTAGTTTGTTTTATTTATTTATCTAACTTCATTTAATCTTTACTTATTCTATTAATTAACCAATTGATCGTTATTTCATTATCCATTTAATTAATCTTAAATTGGGTCATTTATTTATCTAAGTATCGGCATAATTACAATCTTATCTTATTTATATTATTCCTATTATCCTTATATAAAATTAGCTTTATATACTTATTATCTTTAACAAATTCGTGAAAACCGCCGGATTAACCGCTTATAGTGGATTTTCGAAATTGCTCCCGCAAGGGACTTTCTTTCGAATCTAATACAACCACTTACCTAAGAATCTCTGATTTTAATAATTTTCTTTTAAATAAGAAATAAAAATTGCACTCTTTAATTAACTTAGGTTCCTAATAATCCTTAAATTAGGTGGCGACTCCAAAGAAAACCCTTTGGAGTCCCATTTTGTTGAAGTCCAATCCCGATGCATGCTTGTATGCATTTTTTTGGGAGGGTTCAACAGTATCTTCAGTTTCAACTATTTGAAATTGTGTATATCCCTCAAAAAGCCATGAAAGAACAAATATTGGCGGACTTTCTAGCTAATCATTCTATTCCAGATGATTGGGTATTACCTGATGAGCTACCCGATGAGGATGCAATGGTTATCGAGATTCAACCTCCTTGGAAGATGTATTTTAACGATGCTGCACATCGTGAAGGAGCTTGTGCTGGTGTAGTATTTGTTACTTCTCATGGAGAGGTTTTGCCATATTCATTCACTTTGAAACAACGCTGCTCCAATAATGTTGCTGAATATCAAATATTGATACTCGGACTTGAAATGGCTATTGATATGAAATAACTACAATTGCAAGTGTTTGGAGATTCCAAATTGGTGGTCAATCAACTTTTGGGTACCTATGAAGTTAAGAAGATGGCGACACTCCCTTATCATAATTATGCTCAAAAGTCGATAATTTGGCTTGGAGATGTAACCATTCAACACGTGCCGAGGAAATAAAATAAGAAAGCTGATGTATTAGCAGCTTTGGCTTCTACTTTAACTTTGTCTGATCAAATACAAGTCATTGTTTGCCAAAAATAGGTTTTACCGCCACTAAGTGAACTTGAAGATGAAGAGAGCAAAGTAGATCATATTGTTGCTGTTTTTGAGGTTGAAATTGATGACTGGAGATAACCAACTATTGATTACCTTTGTTATAGAATTCTTCCAGAAACTCATCGAAGGAAGACGAAATCCATCGTTGGGCTTCTCGCTTTCTTTATTATAAAGATACGCTCTACCAAAGATCATTTGATGGAGTACTCATACGCTGTTTGGGGGCAGATGAATCTACCTAGCAATTTAAGAAGCACATTTTGAAGTATGTGGAGCACATCAATCTGGACCAAAAGCTTCATTTTCATGTAAAAAGAATGAGGTATTATTGGACGACTATGGTGAAAGATTGTTTGGATTATGCTCGAAGGTGTAAAGCTTGCCAGTTCCATACTAATTTCATACATAAACCACCTGAAGTATTGCACCCAACTGTTGCCTCTTGGCCCTTTGATGCTTGGGGTTTGGATGTTGTCGGACTACTGCCGAAGTCTTCTAGCAGACATCTGTACATTTTGGCTACAACTGATTACTTCTCGAAATGGGCCGTAGCTGTTATTCTTAAGGAAGTAAAGAAGGAAAATGTGGCCAATTTCATTTGAGACAATATTTTTTTATCATTTTGGCATTCCTCGATATATTTTGACGGATAATGGCAAGTCATTTGATAACAGATTAATGACCAATATCTGTGATCTATTTAGCTTTAAGCAACACCACTCTTCTATGTATTATGCTCCTGCAAATGGTTTAGCTGAGGCATTTAACAAAACGTGCAACTTGTAGAAAAAGGCTACCGCTAAGTCAAAAAGAGATTGGCATGACAGAATGGAGGAATTTCTCTGGGCATATAGGACAATGTATCGCACACCAATGCAAGATACTCCTTATTCGCTCGTTTATAGAGTCGAAGAAGTTCTCCCACTTGAACGTCAGATCCCATCATTATGACTCGCGATTCAAGAAGGACTTACGGATGAGGAAAGTGTTGAGTTGCGTCTTGCAGAACTTGAGACTCTTGATGAGAGAAGATTAGAAGCACAACAAAGTCTTGAATGTTTTCAAGCTCGTCTCTCCCGATCTTGCTACAAGAAGGTTCGTCTTCGATCTTTTCAAGTAGGTAATCAAGTGCTTGTTGTGAAAAGGCCCATTTTTAACACTCATAAAAGTGGTGGATAATTCTTCGCCAAATGGGATGGACCATATGTTGTACAAAGGTGCTTATAAACTTGTTGATCCAGAAGGCAAGCGAATTGGCCCTATCAATGAGAGGTTTATTAAGAGATATTATCCATGCAGAAAAGCAATGCTCTTTGACGCATGAGCGCAAAAGGCAAGTCATTTCTGGCACAAAAAAGTTTAAGTGTGCACAATAATTAAATAAGGAAAAAGAGCCCGCTAGGTTGAAAACCTTGAAAGAGGTGGCCTACGCAAAAATTAGGACACAAAAAAAATTCTTTATACCGAACTACGTAATGACTTGATCCTCTTTATTAAGGTACGTAGGCAGCTTAGAGATTCATTCTAAGTTCGGTCACATAAATAAAAGGGGGTTTGGCATGTCATGACTGTTTGTGACAATCTTGAACATCAATACGAAGAGCTGACTTCAGCAGATAATTGCAAAAATCGGGAAAAGATTCGTCCATGATACTTCCTGAAGTTGTTGGCCTCTGATCCTATTTCTAACGACGTGGACTGTTTGATAAGGATCAAAACTAAACGCGGAAAATAAAGATAGAGAGCGAGACACTACTCGAACTCCCTACGAAGTAACCCCGGGGAACTTGTCCCGACATACCCTCGTATCGGCGTCAAGAAGGACCTACTCTATTCAACCACCCTCGAGTCGCACCCGGGACTCGCAAGTAGAATGATCGAGTTTTCAGTTCGAGACTCAACTAGGTTCTACTAGTGAATTCAAGCAACCAAGACAAAGGGTTCTCCAAACAAGAGATAGATTCTTTTCATCATTCATAAAATTCAAGGTAAGCTAAGGTTTGAAGAGGTTTGTGAAGTATTTATAGACTTCACTTACATGTAATAAAAGCTCAAAAATACCCCTAAAGTGGGTTAAAACAATAAAGGCCTCATAGGGCTATAGTTGTCCAAAACATAGCATAAAACTAGGAATTCCCGCACCCTTCAGCATAGTAGGCGCCCCACTAGGCGCCTAGCCTTGTGGAGTAGGCGGTCAGCCTACTTGGAGTGGGCGGCCAGCCTCCTTAGAGTAGGCGGTCCGCCCGTTTTACAGAGGCGGTCCGCCTGGTGGAGATCCAGAGAGTGAGCAAAAAGTAGGCGGCCCGCCTAGTTGAGTAGGCGGTCCGCCCGTTCCTGTAGCTTCTTGATTTGCTTCCAAACGTGCTCCGGATGTCTCTTCAAGTGGCCTAAGTGATCCACCATCCACGGCACTCAAAAGCATGATCTTCAGGCTACTCTCGGACCCTTCATCCATGTCTCTCCAAATCAAGTAGAGATGGGTGTCTTGAATCAACCTTGCTTGACTTCTAGTGAACGGCCTTGAGGTATGCCCCGCATCATCCTCCCCTTCTTGGGAATGTTTCGTCCTCGAAACCATGGCTTCCTCCTCTCCGGTATCACCTTCTCCTACATCACAAGGGGTCAAGTCAGTCACATTAAAAGTATTAGACACATTGTACTTACCATGTAGATCAATCACATAGGCATTGTTGTTGATCTTGGAAAGCACTTGAAAAGGTCCATCTCCACGGGATGACAACTTCCCTTTCCTTAGATTTGGAAACCTCTCTTTTCGGAAGTGCACCCACACCCAATCTCCCTTTTTGAGCTCAAGCTTCTTCCTTCCCTTGTTCTTATTGGAAGCAACCTTTGCATAGGCCTCCTCCAAGTTCTTCTTGGCTTTAGCATGAAGTTCAACCATAGCTTTTGCTCGGCTTTTCCCTTCAAAATTAACAACCATTTCCCTTGGCAAAGGGGTTAGATAAAGGGGAATCAAGGGATTAAAACCATACACACATTCAAATGGAGTCATGCCAATCAAGCTATGCATTGTACGATTGTAGGAAAACTCTATGAGAGGAAGTTTATCAACCCACGTCCCGGCCTTACCTCGGGTCATGGCCCTTAAAAGAGCACCCAAAGTCCGGTTTACCACCTCGGTTTGCCCATCCGTTTGTGGGTGGTGGGACGTAGAGAATAAGAGCTTGGTGCCAAGGGCACCCCACAAACTTCTCCAAAAGTGGCTTAGGAACTTGGAGTCCCTATCACTTACAATGGTTTGAGGCACACCATGCAATTTCAAGACATTGTCAATGAACAAGGAGGCAACATGTTGTGCATCATCACACTTCTTGCACGGAATGAAGTGCGCCATTTTGGAGAACCTATCCACGACAACATAAATTCTATCATGGCCCCTCCTAGACCGTGGTAATCCCATCACAAAATCCATTGATATATCAACCCACAGACTAGTAGGCACGGGGAGAGGAGTATACATACCATGGGGGTTAGCTTTAGATTTCGCATGCTTGCACTCAAGGCAATTTTTGCAAAGCTTTTCAACTTGGACCCCCATCTTTGGCCAATGGAATTGTTCCATGAGAATGGCCAAGGTCTTGTTTCTCCCAAAGTGTCCCATCAAGCCCCCACAATGAGCTTCACGAATCAACAATTCCCTCCAAGAGGACTCGGGAACACACACTTTACCATTTTTAAAGATATATCCATTAATCCATTGGTATTTCTCTATCCTTTCCCCTTTTTCGAGAGCTTCATGAATGCTCTTTAGCTTAGGGTCATGAGCGTACATCAATTTAATGCTCTCAAAACCCATGAGCTTAGAGGCTAGGGTGGTGGCTAGAGCAAACTTTCTCGAAAGCGCATCCGCCACAACATTGTCTTTCCCTTTCTTGTATTGGATCACATATGGAAAAGACTCAATAAATTCAACCCACTTGGCATGTCTCTTATTGAGCTTCTCTTGGCATCTTAGATGCTTGAGTGACTCATGGTCACTCTTGATCACAAATTCTCGAGGTCAAAGATAATGTTGCCAATGGGCAAGGGCTCTCACCAAGGCGTACATCTCTTTGTCATACGTAGAGTAGTTCAAAGATGCACCCTTCAACTTCTCACTAAAGTAGGCTATGGGTTTGCCATCTTGCATTAAAACACCACCAATTCCCACCCCCGAGGCATCACATTCAACCTCAAATGCCTTTCCGAAGTCGGACAATTGCAATAGGGGGGCGGTACTCAACCTACTTTTCAACTCTTGGAAGGCCTTCTCTTGAGGCTCTCCCCAAACAAAAGGTTTGTCCTTCTTCACCAATTCGGTGAGTGGAGCGGCAAGGGAGCTAAAGTCTTTCACAAATCGCCTATAAAAGCTAGCAAGACCATGAAAGCTCCTCACTTGAGTCACGGTAGTAGGAGTAGGCCAATCACGTATGGCCTCTACCTTAGACTCATCCACTTCCACTCCTTGGGCACTCACAACAAACACAAGAAAGACTACCTTCTCAACACCAAAGGTACACTTTTTAAAATTAGCATAGAGCTTTTCGGCTCTCAACACTTCAAGCACTTGCCAAAGGTGATCAACATGGTCGTCTATTGATTTACTATAGATCAATATATTGTCAAAGTAGACGACCACAAACTTGTTGATGAATGGCTTTAGAACATGGTTCATTAGCCTCATGAAGGTACTAGGTGCATTGGAGAGCCCAAAGGGCATCACTAACCATTCATAGAGACCAAATTTGGTCTTGAATGCGGTTTTCCACTCATCTCCGGGTTTCATCCGGATTTGGTGGTAGCCGGACCTAAGGTCTATTTTGCTAAAAACACATGAACCACTTAGTTCATCTAACATATCATCAAGTCGGGGAATAGGGTGACGGTACTTTACCGTTATTTTGTTCACGGCCCGACAATCAACGCACATCCTCCAAGTGCCATCCTTTTAGGGAACAAGGATCACGGGTACGGCACAAGGACTCAAGCTTTTCCTCACCAAGCCTTTAGTGAGCAAGTCATCAACTTGCTTTTGCAATTCTTTTGTGTCTTCCGGATTGCTCCTATAGGCCGGCTTGTTTGGGATTTGGGATTTGGGATCCCGGGACAAAGTCGATTTGATGCTCAATACCCCTCAAAGGAGGTAATCCATCCGGCATCTCATCCGGGAACATGTCACCAAAATCCTTCAAAACATTCTCAAACACACTAGGCAAAGGGTTAGTAGAAAAATCAAGATCGGAGGTTAGAACCATACCTTTGTGCACTAGGCATATGAGAAGCTTGTTGCCATCATTTCCTTTTAAGACCTCGCCCGGTTGCATCATGGCACATATGCCACCGGTAGAAGTTGGTGGGATTGCCACCAAGCTTTTGGACAAAGGGCTAGTCTCAACCACCGACTTAGCCTTTGCCGCTTCTCTCAACTCCCGCATCCATTTGTAATCATCGCTCACTTGTTTGGGAGTCAAGGGTTGGAGCACAAACTTTTTCCCCTCATGCGTCACTGTATGGGTGTTGGCATGGCCATTATGAACCACACGTCGATCAAATTGCCATGGCCTCCCAAAGAGAAGGTGGCATGCTTGCATAGGCACAACATCGAACATGTGCTCATCCACATAGTTCCCAATCTTGAATTTGATCAAACATTGCTTAACCACCTTCAACTCACCACACTCACTAAGCCATTGTAGCCTATAAGGATTTGGGTATTTTAGGGTGGGTATTTTCAATTGGGCAACTAGTGTTTGACTAATAACATTAGCACAACTCCCCGAGTTAATGATCATAGAACAAAGGAGACCCATGACTCGGCATTTGGAGTGAAAAAGGTTCTCTCTTTGTAAGGTCTCAACATCCTCCACACACATGGCTCCTAGACTCCTCCTCACAACAAGGAAGGCATGGGCATCATCATCTTCTTCCATGGCAATCTCCCCATCATCTCCCTCATCATCACCCTCTACTCCCTCTTCTTCCTCGGGTTCACTATCTTGCTCATAGACCAAGTCACCCACAAGAACCATAGTTTTCCGGGTAGGGCAATCTTTAGAGAGATGACCATAACCCTTACACTTAAAGCATTGAGTAGAAGAAGAGATTGGATTACTCAAGTGAGTTCTAGAGTTACCTCCCACGTGTTGTGTCGACCTTTCAAAAGGCTTCTTCACCTCCTTGCTAGCACTTGCACCACTTGCACTTGGGAATTTGGCATTAGTTGTAGGAGATTTCCAATCCTTTGGCTTGTTCAATGGAGTAGTAGCACTACTCTTGTAACGAAGGGATTTCTCCTCTTTGAGCCACTTCTCGGCTTCAACCGCATCTTCATATAGCTTGTAGTGGTCATTATACTTGTGAAACTTCAAGAGCGACGCTATGTCTCGGTTTAAGCCCCCTTTGAAACGGATCATGGCCGTCTCATTGTCTTCCTCATCCAAGTCTAGAGTCATCCGGACTTGTTCAAACTCATTGAAGTACTCCCCAACCGTCTTGGAACCTTATTTCAATTCATAGAGATGCTTTTGTTGTTCCACTCGGTATTGGTTAGTCAAGTACTTTTCATCCATCACACGGATCAACTCATCCCAAGTAAGATTAATAACCATCCCCATCCTCCTTTTATTCCTCTTCACCGACTCCCACCATGTAGAAGCAAAGGACTCAAAGGTAGAGATAGCATACTTGGTCTTCTTCACTTCGGGCATATCATTGGTGTCAAATATACGCTCCATGGACAACTTCCAATCAAGGTATTCCGCCGGATCACTACTTCCTTTGAAAGGAGGAATAGTGATCTTCACACTATTAAGATTGTTGTTGTTGTTGTCACGACCTCCTTGGAAAGGCTCCGGTTGGCCTCCAAAGTGGTCCCCATATCCACCAAGATCCCTCATAGCATTCCCTCCATAGTGCCCATGGGGTGGCCCTCGACCTCGGCCTCGACCCCTATCCACATTCCGACCCCTAAGTTGATAATAAGCATCATACCCATCATCACCATAATTGTCCTCCTCCCCTTCTTGAGCTTGTGCAACTTGCTCAAGAGGTTGAACATTGCGGATTGGTCCAGGAAGTGGAGCATTCCTTTGGGGATCGCCCATAAAGTTTGGAATAGTCACCCGTTGGGTATTGCCCAACAATAAGTCTATGCGATCACGATCCTCCCTTACCCGTTGTTGGCGATTAAGCAACTCCGCCACTTGTTCCGGGGTAAAGGTCGGACTACTTGTGCCTTCTCCAACATCAACTTGGGCACTCGGGGCCCCTTTCTCAACTTGGACACTCGGGGTCCCTTTCTCCGAATGGATATTGGAGGTCCCTTGCTCAACTAGGGCACTTGACGTCACCCTCTCAAGGCTTTCAATCCTCAAGTGCATACTATCCAACTTGGCAAGGATAGTAGCAAGGGCATTCTTAGTGAAGTCTTCTCCTTCGGTAGACATTGTACCTACACAAGAAACAAACGTTAGCAAACAACCTCACACACTCCCTCACAAGTGTTTCACTCGGATCACTCGTTTAGTGGTGGTAGCTATTTCACTCTTACTTGAATCCAAAGCTTCACTAAGTTGAATAGTAAACCTAAACTTAATCACTCGACTCAAGAGCCCAATGCACTCCGGGGTGAGTGGAGTTGATATGACTCTATCGGAACGATAAGCTCTTTAAGTGCGGACTTGAGTCAAAAGAGACTACGAGTCTTCTTTGAATTCTAGTCTCCGGTCTAGGCTTGAGTTTTCCTAATAGCTTAGAAGGGCTAGCACAACTCAAGTAGGTACGATTACTCAAGGAAGTACTAGCTAGAAGTAATGCGATCAAAGAAATAAGAAGTCCTACGAAAAACTACCCGAAACCACGCCCAACAGAAGTAGGCGCCCCACCTGTTTGGACTAGGTGGTCCGCCTGGTTCTCTGCAGAGGAGAGTAGGCGGTCAGCCTACTCTAGTAGCCGGGGCTTTGTAAAATACAGAGAGTTCACCAAAAACAGGCGGTCCGCCCGTTTCACTAGGCGCCCCGCCTACTGCAGGTTTCAGCACAGTTTCAAACACGATTTTCTTGGTTTTGCACCCAAAAATTCATCAATTCACACGTTGTTTCAGCAATTCAAAGGTACCCCAATGTTGTTTCAAGCACAAAGAACCAACCCCAACAACTTTTATCAAACCCCAATAAAAAACAAGCAATTTACCATGTTCATCAACTTCAAGCTTAGGGTTTCAAATTTTCAAATTTGCAAGGGGGTTCAAATTTTCAATTCTTGTGTTTCTACTTCAAATTTGATGCTTAGGGTACCAAAAGAACGGGTTTCCAATAAGGAACAAACCCCAATAACAATCACGCAATGGGTCTATCAAACCAAGAATCCATGAACATATTTTTTTTGTGTTTTCTTCTTTTCTTCAAGAACAAACAAGAACCTAATATCGAAACCAACCTAGGCACGAAGAATCAAGGGTCGGGGGTTTGTAGAAACAAAACCCGAGCCTTGATCTGATACCAAGATGATAAGGATCAAAACTAAACGCGGAAAATAAAGATAGAGAGCGAGACACTACTCGAACTCCCTACGAAGTAACCCCGGGGAACTTGTCCCGAGATACCCTCGTATCGGCGTCAAGAAAGACCTACACTATGAAACCACCCTCGAGTCGCACCCGGGACTCGCAAGTAGAATGATCGGGTTTTCGGTTCAAGACTCAACTAGGTTCTACTAGTGAATTCAAGCAACCAAGACAAAGGGTTCTCCAAACAAGAGATAGATTCTTTTCATCATTCATAAAATTCAAGGTAAGCTAAGGTTTAAAGAGGTTTGTGAAGTATTTATAGACTTCACTTACATGTAATAAAAGCTCAAAAATACCCCTAAAGTGGGTTAAAACAATAAAGGCCTCATAGGGCTATAGTTGTCCAAAACATAGCATAAAACTAGGAATTCCCGCACCCATCAGCATAGTAGGCGCCCCACTAGGTGCCCAGCCTTGTGGAGTAGGCGGTCAGCCTACTTGGAGTGGGCGGCCAGCCTCCTTGGAGTAGGCGGTCCGCCCGTTTTACAGAGGCGGTCCGCCTGGTGGAGATCCAGAGAGTGAGCAAAAAGTAGGCGGCCCGCCTAGTTGAGTAGGCGGTCCGCCCGTTCCTGTAGCTTCTTGATTTGCTTCCAAACGTGCTCCGGATGTCTCTTCAAGTGGCCTAAGTGATCCACCATCCACGGCACTCAAAAGCATGATCTTCCGGCTACTCTCGGACCCTTCATCCATGTCTCTCCAAATCAAGTAGAGATGGGTGTCTTGAATCAACCTTGCTTGACTTCTAGTGAATGGCCTTGAGGTATGCCCCGCATCACTGTTTGTGATTCAAACTTCCCAAGTACAAGGTGTGAAACATTTTTTTAACGACAACGTGCAATACTATAAGTCAGCGCAATTGAAAAGGTCGTCAACTTTAAAAAAAAAGGAAGAAAAGAAGTTCATGTCAATCCTGAAGGACATTTAAGCTGGATTTCGAATATACGACAGTCTTTTGGTTGGCACGATGACATGACTTGTTCTTATCAATACATTTAAAGTTGTGAAAATTGCATAGCTAATTTTAAAATATGAATTGCATAAATGTGGAAGGAATCAGAACCTGATTCCGATATATGTTGTAGCCTCAGAAGTTAGCTTCTTGATGGTGCAGATGGCTTCTATTTCAACACTCCTATCTCCAGATATGAACTTTTCTGCGGGACTGCGCACTGCTGTCAAGTTGGCGTGACAAACATCGTAGTCAACTTTAGAAATTCATTTCAGCCAACCTGAAAAGTTTTTGAGTCTAAATTCTGGATATGCTGGATTCCTTTGATTTTTCAATCTTCAAAAAAAAAAAAAAGGCATGTCTTTTTATTCTTCTATCTCGAATTATAAATTATTTGGTGAAAAGATGTGAAGCTACAAAAACCAACATGCCATCAACCGGGCGAGATTCAGAAGTTTTCTTGAGAAAATCGGGAAACCATCTGATTATGATTTTCACATATGTTGTTGCCATGGTAGTCTAGTTTTCAGTGCCTCAAACGGTTTACGATTCAGACTTCCCAAGCACAAGATATGAACTTTCTATGACAAGCGCTCGGAACTGGCAGAACAATGCTAGGGAAGAAGGAAATTTTGGAGCAGAATTGTTGAAGCCTCAACGACCATCTCAGCGAGAAAAATTTCAATTCTCATTTTGGAGCAGAAATGTTGGAGCCTCAACTACCGTCTCAGCGAGCGACATCTCAGGTTTGGAACTATCAGTATAACAAATTTCATGGTTGACTTCAAATAATTGACTGGGATGTTCCTAAACGTTTTTTAGATCTAAATTTTTGATATGTTATACATCTTGAACCCTAGTATCAGGAAATTCAAATCTCTTGAAATTTAGAGGCTACTACGTCAAGATATGAATATTTTAGGGAGGCTGCACAGGTCTGAAACTATCAGTATGACATATTTTAAGACCGACTTCAAAATATTGTCTGAGATATATCTAAATGTGTTTAGCTCTAAATTTTTGATATGTCATAAAGCTTGAAGTCTAGTTTCAAGAAATACAAATTTCACGCATTTTAGAAGTTGCTACATCGAGATACAAATATTTTGGTGAAGCTGCCCAAGTCTGGAAACAGATTTTATGACTGACTTCAAAATATTTCTGAGACGTTTTTTAATGTGGTTAGCTCCAAATTTTGGGTATGTTATAAAGCTTGAAGTCTAGTTTCAGGAAGTTCAAATATCATGTGATTCGGAGGCTGCTGCATCAAGATATGAATATTTTGGCAAAGTCGCGCAAGTCTGAAACTATCAGTATAACATATTTATAGCTGACTTTAAATAAATGTCGAGGATATTCCTAAATGCTTTTAGATCCAAAATTTGGATATTTTATACATCTTGAAGTCTAGTTTCAGAAAATTTAAATATTTTGCAATTCAGAGGCTGCTTGTTTCAGGAAATTCAAATATCTTGCAATTCAGAGGTTGTTGTATCAAGATATTAATATTTTGGAAAAGCTATGCAAATTTGTAAGTCTGGATGTACAAGAATTGCAAGCTGACTTCAAGACTTCACTTAGAATGATCTTGGAATTTTTTATATTTAAATTTGGATATGTTATGAATACTAATGTCTAATTATTTTGAATTCAACCAGTGTGTGATTCAGACACAGAAGTATTAAGTTATGAATATTTCAACTAGGCTGAGCAAAGCTGGAAATCTGAATATAATTGCATTTTTAAAATTCATTTTGAACTATCATGAATGTTTTTAATTATGTATTTTGGATATATTGTAAATCATGAAGTCTAGTTGTCAGAAGTTCAAGGGACTCACAATTCAAATGCACCATTAAGTTATAAATATTTCGCTAGGCTGCACATATATGTAAATCTGAACGTACCAGAATCCAGAGTCGATTTCAAAAAAAAAAATCATTTAGAACTATCCTGAAGGAGTTTCATTCTAAATTTCGGATATGTTCTAAATTATGAGGTCTAGTTTTCATAAATTCAAGCGGCTCGCAATTCAGATGCACATACATCAAGTTATGACTATTTTAGCCATTGAAAATCCGAATATGGAAGAGTTGCTAGTTGAATTTACATATGCACCCGGAATGATTCTGAAAGTGTCTAATTCTGTATTTTGGATATGTTCTAGAGTTCAAAGTATAGTTTCAGAAAAGTTACACTTTTTCATGATCTGAATGTTCGTACAATAAGATGCACATTTTGTCATAAAGCCTGTTGTGCTACTAAAATGTAAACTAAAAATAAAGACACAACTAAAGGGACATAATATAAGCCAAAAACACCAGGAACATTTTATTTATGATCAGACACAATAAAACAAAGGAAATAAAAAATGCTACAACCTAATCAGAGCACATCTTGTAATTTAGTAACTCTTCGCGGCTAGCCTTCAAGCAACCCTTCTTTTCTTCCAGATTGGATGGATCATCAGCATTTAACACATCTATATCATCACAAGAAGAAATATCATCCTTAACAACTTGAATTTTGGTTTGAATCTCTTCAGTTTTCTTCTGGCCAGCTTTGATGCCAGCTTCATGTTCCTCCTTTAATTTTTGAAGCTTCTCCAATCTTGCCTCAATCTTCTTCACCTCTTCTTGACTATAGGAAACTTGCCCGAGTTGCTCGCTTTCTTCTAACTTGAATGATTGAGATGCTCCTTAGCATCAGAAAGCAGCTTTAACTTCTCTTCCTCGCTCCTCTTGTCAGTCATGTTAGAGTGATCTTGGTCATATGAAGCAGCCAACTCAAAGAAAGATTTCACCAGGCCCTTTAGTGGAGAAAGATCTACAATGCCCATTTTCTCCATTACCTTAAGCGTCGGCGTAAATTGCTTTTCGCGAGATAAAATTGAGTCAAGCGAAGTATTTAAAAATTAGTACAAGATTCCAAAGGTCAGAGATGAATGATCTTTTAGAGTTGAAGATAAAATCTCTTCCACTAAAAATGGACACATCTTCATTCTGCACAGGAATGTTTTCAGGGATGTCCTTCAAAGTAAGAGATGACTTTGCTAAGCCTTTATCTTTGGGAACAAATTATGTCTTTTGTTTACAATAAGTAGCCGAAGAAGATTTTGATTTTGACACCGATCCCATAATAGATTCATCGTTGACTTGCTTCTCATTCAGCGATACCATCACTTGCTCAACATTGTGCGGCTGCTTGAATATTATTAAAAAAATGAGATTAGTAAAGTCATTTAGCAAAGGATTAATAATCATAGTTTTAAAAAAATATATAGCTCGTTGTTATCTTTTCTTTAGAGGCCATCAATGTTCTAGAAGAACTATCAACACTCTAAACCTCAACAACTTTTACATCAACAGAATGCCTTTTTCGTTTCCAATTGCGATCGTCATTACTACTCCTGGTTGTATCTAGAGAAATTCGTTTCCCAGATTGAGAAACTTGGAGGCACTTCTCTGCAGCTTTACTTGTTGAAACATGCACCACCTTCTTTGCAATTACTTTAGTTGATTGAGTCTTTTCCCTCTGACGCTGCACAACCACTTTAGAATTTGAAACAACTACATTATCAATCTTAAGGGGTGTTGTATCAACGTCTTGAGTTTTACCCTCCAAAAGAAGTGATAAAATCCGGACCAGAAATATCCACTAAAGCTTCAAGACTGTCCTCGAGAAAACTCCCGTGCACTTTCTCCCACCAAGATGCATAATCAGTAGAGTGAATTTTCTTTATAGCAGATGCAGCCGAAGGAAACGTTGCCTTTGGCATAGTGTTGCGGGATATATAAATTCTCCAATATCTAAGCCCTTCATCAAGTGGAGTGTCACGCAGATCCTTGTCTAAATAACTAGGGATACATTGTTGAAAACAAAAATGATGACAGAAGCGGTGTGGGCTATATGGTTCAACAATAAAGTTATCTCCACTCCTAAAATTGAACATAGTTAAAACGAAGGCTCATGAAGTAATTGGATTCCAGCTCTGGCGCACTACTGTCATCTACAAAATGAGTTGGATGAGGCCTGTCAAGCATAAAGACATTCCATACAGCGCCTCTCCCCATGATGAATACACATCATTTCCTCTTGTTTATTGAAATACTTCGCAACACCTTCTCCAGAGTATGTGACCATAGGAGCATTATATGTTTGGATAGGAAATGGATAATGAGTCCTAAAATAATAAGCTAGCCAACTGTACACATAGTGGATGGGAAAACAAACTTTGATTTCATCCAGCTGTGAAGCATGTGAAATTTTATTTAGACCATTATAGATGCTTGCTAAAATAGGAACCGCGAGGCTAATTTTTCATCCGCTTGCCATTATACTTGCCATCTTGAAAGTTCCAGGCCGAATAAAATCTTCCTCTTCAGATGGAAATACAAATGCACATAACCAACATGATAAATAAGCTGCCAAATAAGTCTCGCTCTTTAAGTGCTTAACACCAAGCTTGGAAAATTCCACCTCTTCAGTATTTGACCATTGGACTGCTTCTACTATTTTTCCAGTTGGATTATGCGTCAAAGATGGACAATGAGCTTTCTTTTCTTTTCTTTCTGGAGTAGGGTTATACTTAATATTCTTCTTGCACCAATATCATATCCATTCACTAAAAGGAACTTGTGGATTATTTCATTTGCCTCTCGAAGATGACGAAATGCAACAAAAAAAATATTCATATGTCCGAGGAACAAATCTTTCCTTCTTTTCATCAACATCTATAAGTTCAACAACATCAGGTACTACTTCTTCATAAGGAAAACCTCCGATCAGCAAACCGCCAAGAATATGCAAATCCCCAAGAGATATAGATAATTCTCCGAGTGAGATCAACAACATATTAGTCGTGGACACCAAGCCTCGCAAAAGGCTTGTACAATATTCGAGGTTTGTCATAAGTAAAGAGTGAATCGAAGACAACATTATATATCTTTGCATTTCTCAAGCTGTGGTCACATCTACTAAGGATATCCTTAATCCATTCCCAATATCCCGGGATGAAATAATATTCTCCTTCAAATATTATATTATCTCCCCAGTGCAATTCTCCTTGAACCATACGTCGATCTCAACATGGAAGAACACTTGCAATATTTGTAAGCGGAGATTTGGCATCTCGAGGCACCATACTTTAGAAACTTTATTTGATTTATGGTTATACTGGAAAATCCAATCAACTATATATAGTGTTTTCCTCAAGTGAGGCCATATATCTGCATTACGACCCACTCAAGGTGTTTGAACCAACAATTTGGTCTCCAAGTCGGTGCCTTTTGTTGCAATAATAAGATATTTGAGCTTGAAAGAGGGAGAAGTGTAATCCTTGAAGTACGCCATTGTATACACTACAAGAACAAATGAAGGTTGATTAGTCATTATGTTGACGATGGACAGCTAAATTAGCATGAATAAAAAGGGTATGATTGCATCATAGTTTGAAATTTAAGAAAAAAAAATGAAATCTACATTCTCTTTCTACACATAAAAGTGCAAAGAGACAAAGAAAATGGTTCCTAACTTCAATATTCTTGAGATAAATCTAAAACACATGTTATACGGACAAAAAAGTTCTCTATATGCAATAAGTATAAAACATATGTGAAAAGAAAAGAAGCTCTCTGCATCCAATAATGAAAATGAAGAAGACCATAATATTACCTTGATTCCTAAAAGCTCCACTGGTCAAACACGGACCAATCTCTCGAACAATTTTTATCACTCTTAAAAGAACAAGTTAAGACTTTTCTCTTCTCATTGACTTACTGAAAGATATTATCTGGAAAATAAATATGGAAGGAACTGTATCAAATGGCCCCTTTTATAGATGTCGAGAAGTGCTAAGTCTTATTCCTGATATGGTTGTAACACTGAAATTGAGGAAGTTTGTTACACTCTAATTGGGAATTTGAAAAGTTTGGCTCTTCTTAAAATATTGTTACAACTTGCTATAAACATGGATTGAAAAATTCCTATCTTCAGGTATAACGGCTAGCTGGGAAATGTGAAATCGAGGAAAAAAAATAGTTCACTGGATTGATAAGGATTTTCTTTTGCCCTGCACAAGTATTAATGGAATTACTTATTGAAAAATAGCATCAGAACGCATCTATGGGGATTACATTAACGACCACTTTTGACTATTAACCATGTAAAGTTTAGCCTTTAAACTTTAGCCTGCAAAAGTGGTACCAAAAGAAGGCCATCTAAGCTGAAAACAAGTATTACTTATATGCTTCTTGTACACTGGTACCAAGTGTAAAGCTAATCAAATTCACGTTACATCCATGATATAGAAAATGATAGAATTAATTCTTGGACTCGCATAGAAATGAAATTTTCCTTCCACGAAAATTGCAACGACTTAAAATTGCTAATGCACAATTATACTTCAAATCCTGACTTTGAGGTTCGACAAATTTGCACCTGGGGCATTTGTCAACATTTGATATTTTATTGGATTTTAGAATCCGTAAAATAATTTGGACTATATAATATATTCAAGATATATTAGTCTAGATAAATTTTTTGAGCTAACATAATTGAATTAATTATAAATACATAGGACCGACCCATTTAATTGGGTTACAAATGATAGGTCCACTTAGTTGGCCCAAAGTTCAAATTGCTATTAGTCCATCTCAAAGTCGAGGCCCACACCACGTGTCAAGTGACGTGGCTTCCAAGTCAAGTATATGAGCCAATTAAATCATGTCATATGTCAAGAAACGTGACATGTCAAGTCAAATCAACGGCTAATAGAATTGCGCCAAGTGTGTCAATCATATCACAATACAACTACTTCCTACAACTATAAAAAGAGGCATTCACTAGTTCAAAAGGGGACCTGATTTTTTATAACAAAAAGCAATAGAGAGCTCGTAGATCAAAAACTATTATTTCTCTGCAAGCTACCAAGAATTCAAGACGAACTCATACAATTTTTAAAGTGTTCGAAGTCCAAGAACAAAAGCAAATCAAGATTCAAACATGTTCGAGCTAAAGTTCTTTGTTTGTAGTATAGAATCTGAATTCATCATTCGTAACAAACCATATCAGTGTTCATGACGGATAATTCAAATTCAAGACACCGATTCAAGAACAAGCTTTCCAAGCCATTGAATCAAGCTTTAAGTTAAGTTCAAATATTGCTTATATTTCTTTTGTGAAGAATCAGAGGAGAAATAGAGATTGTAACGTTATTCTATATTGAAATCAGATATTCTTTGTGGCAATATTTTTTGTCTTGATTATTATTTTCAGGATTCAAAATTTGTTGTTTGCAGTCCCTTTAAGTCTTTTTTCTCTAGTTACTTACTGGGTTCATAATAAATTATTTATATATTTTAAGTAAATTTTTTAAATAAATACGGAGTCTTGGACAACGTGTAGCCAACTCTTTAGATCCGCCTCTGGTAATCTCATATAGTATATGAGATAGATAATCCCGTATTCTGGGATATCCACCTTATCTCTCCAACCAAACATATGATTAATTATTCAAGAAATTAATTTCGGGAATATAATTCTTACTATCCTGCCAAAACGATCCCTAAAGGAAGTTTGGTACAAGAGTGAGATTTTCTCAGATTCTAATCTTTGGGATTATAATTCGCATACGTTATATGAGAGAGCAATCCCGGAATTATCCTGGTATATCACACCTTAACCTACAAACATGGGACAAAACAATCCCAAAGTTAATCTTGAAATTATAACCCCTTACCCTTCTAAATAAACAAGGGAGATTTACAAATATATGCAATCATAACACCAAAATTACAAAAAATACCAACATTACTCCATTTTAAAAAATACCAATATTTTTTTACACATTATATACAAAAATCAACAAAACTAATAAATTGGGGTTCCTCCTTCTTCCTACTGCCCCCCACTACTACCACCCCAGGCGGCGGCGCCGGCTAGTCACCGCCGGCTGCCGCCGGCCGCCTCCATCCACCACCAGTTTTTTTTTTTTTTTTATTCTAAAAAATGAAATACACATATAAACATTGATTTCTTTTTGAAATTAAAGTTGGAAAATACATATAAACAAAAATACATGTAAATACACAAAAAAATTATGTTATACATACACTAAACACACATATACATACACGAATCTACATATCTACAAACGAAACATACAAATTTATGTGTTTGACATTTATTACTTGACACACACACAAAAATACATACAAAAAATATAAATAGATGTTCGGATATACACGTTCATACAGTGATATACACGTACATACATTTGTGTGCTGAAAATTATTACATGTATATACACGAACATACAAATACATACACTTGCATATCTGAATTTGAATGTGTATATTCAAATGCAAAAAAGAAGAAGAAGAAGAAGAAGCAGATCTGAACTTGTATTAACAAAATACATGTGTATACATAAAAATACACACATATACACGTACAAAATGAAAAAAGAAAAAAGAAAAAAGAGGAGAAGATGAAAAAAGAAGAGCAGATCTGCTCCAATCGCCGTGGTGGAGCCACGCAGCGGCAGCGACGGCGGAGCAGAGGCACGGGGGAGGGGGGTGACGGCGGGAGGGTGGGGTGGAGGAGAGGAGAAAAAGAGAGAGGGAGAAGATAGGGGTTTGGGTAGAGAGGGAAGAAAGGAAATGAAAAATTGTATATTTTGTAAAATGTGAAAAAGTGTTGGTATATAGGGTAATTATTTAAAAATATCGGTATTTTTTGTAATTAAGTGGTTTAGTATATCAATTAGCGTAAAAATGTCAATAAACAATCCCCTAAGAAAAAAAAAGGATGCTATTCGTGTTAACTGAATAAGATTTATACCGTAGTTCTTACATTGGAAACCATCAAGTGGCTGTAGTTTAGTGGTGAGAATTCCACGTTGTGGCCGTGGAGACCTGGGCTCGAATCCCAGCAGCCACACACACTTTCTTTTTCAATTCCCCTTCTTACTAAAACGACGCCGTCTAATTACCTAAACACACTAGCTAGGGTTTAAATAGCTCCCAAACTCCGATCCAAAATATCATTTTAATCAAAATCAGAGATCTTCAATTTTTACACCCAAAATTCTCACTGTAAGTTTCCATAATTTTTAATTATCGAATTATATTTTATTTATCTCTCCATATATACTGCATTTTCCTGATCCTTGAATCCTTTTTTTATTTCAATATTTATTATTAAAAGTTCATCCAATTTTTTAAAAATTTATTCTAGGTTGATTTGAACTAATCCAATGTGTATGCTATGTTATCCAGCTTATTTATTTAGCTGATTTTTTGGTCGATTTATTTATTTTTTAAAAAAAATTTAGGATGATTATTTTGATATTTTGTGCTATGAATGCTTGACCTATTGATTCTTGCAGTTTGAATTGTGTTCTTTTTGAATAATTTAATTTTCTCGATCACCGGCTCCCTTATTCAATAAGGAATGATGACATATAAGTATCAGAATATGTTTGGGGTGGGGATGACACTCGAATTGTTGCTGTAGCTTTAGCATGAACCAAGTTTCCCTTAGCATGTGCGATCCCTTATAGGTCCATGGGTATGGAGAAATTTAGCTCAAAATTGGATTTCAATTTTTATTTTTAATTTCAAAGGACACGTTTTCATGTTACGTTGAAATGTTCCTAGCTTGCTGTTGAATTGAAATTTAGGAAGTGGAAGGATGGGGAGAAGTTAAGAGAATAAGGTCATTTATCTAAAAGAAAGAGCTTGCATGTGTTCATTAACGGCAGCTTTGCAAACTCTCTGGCATTTGCTGCTTGGGCACTCATTAGCCAGTAGATGGTACTCCATTAATCTAGTCATGGATATCTCTAGTCTCTTACTTTCTTAATGTTCTTGAGTTGAAATTAGTGCTCAATGTTTCGGTGTTTCTGTTTTGTCGTCGTGTTATTTGTTCTGCCTATCTCAATTTGGCTCATTCTTCTGTTGTCTTTTGCCTGTGGTAGTCTGATGAACAACTTCACTGACTGATTATCTAGTCACATATGTTGTCCTCTTGATTGTTAGAAACAGGCGTTAGTTAGAGTGCGTGGCAGGGTAAAACTTTTTAAGTATGAATGCTGGTTGGAGTAGTTAAGAGTTTTAGATGGGTAAGGTGAAAATAGGTAGTCAAAGGAAAAGAAACTCGGCAATAGTCTCAAGATGTTTAAACTTCAAGAGGAATGAACTAGATTTAGAACTGATAGTCACTCTGTATTGACCACAATTCTTTTTTCACTCGCCCTTTTTTAAGTTAATTGTTTAAAAAGCACGTTTCAATGTTTCGTTTGAAATGATCCTAACTTAGGACTACACTCAACTGTGTGATTTTGGTTTGATTTCCTATTTGATTCTTCTTAGATGTGTCCAAACAGGTGAATAGATTCAAGCTTATAATTTAGAAATTCATAAATTAAATCCCTTATAAACTAATCACGCAGGATTAAATTCCCCATCTGAATTGGCCCTGAACTTTTTCCAAACCCATAAAGTTCTGGATTAAAAGAAATGAAGATATAAGAACGGAGACCATGTGTCCACGTAGAACAAACGAAAAGAGGGAGGCGGAGGGTGAGTATTAAGTTATTGTTTTAGGATTGATTGGGAAAGAGAAGGAATCTGTAATGTGATACTAACATCTTTAATACCAATAAAAAAAATTGACAGAAACACCTTTAGTGTAGCTTGTTCATTACCTTTTAGTTTCTTCAAGCTGTAAAAACAACTTCACTAAAGGATGTTTTTGACTCCATTTGAGGAAGGAAAGAAAATCACGAACATGAGAAGAGAGGATTAAGTTTAACCTTTGCTGTTGGATTGAGTTTTAGGAAGTTAAAGAACAAGAGAAGATACGGTCATGTACCTAAAAGAAAGAGCTGGCATGTGTTCATTGACTGCAGCTGTGCAAGTCTCTGACATTTGCTGCTTGGGGCACTCATTGGTCAGTAGTGTCCATTAATCCAGTCATGGATATCCGTGGCTCCTCCTTTCTTATTGTTCTCGAGTTGGAATGAGTGCTTAGTGTGCTGGTGCTTCTGTTCTATTACCGTTGTTTTTTATTCTGCCTATACATCAATTTGGCTCTTTCTTCTGTTGCCTTTTGCGCATGGTAGAGTCTGTTGAACAGCTTGCCTCTCGGCTGACTAATGATCCAGCCGTATAATTTGTCTTCTAGAATGTTAGAAAACAGGTGTTGTTCGGCGTGTGTGGCTGCATTAAACTTGTAAGTATGGATGCTAAAGCTTGGAGAGGTTAAGAATTTAGATCGGTAAGATGCAAATGGGTAGGTAAAGGGGAAAAAGAACTCAACCAGTCTCCATGATGTTTAAACTTTAGTATGAATGAAGTAAATTTAGAACAGATGGTCACACTCTATTGACTATACTTCTTTTTTCACTTATCTTTTCTTAAAGTGTTATTGTTCACATGTATAGCGACAAAATATGGTGCTCAATTTGTCTGATATGTCGCTTCTTTTGTGCATGAATGTTACAGATGATTGACGACCAGGACCTGGGCTTCTTCGCCAACTTCCTTGGTATCTTTATATTTGTGCTGGTGATTGCTTACCATTATGTGATGGCAGACCCAAAATATGAAGGCAATTAGTTGTTTATTTAGAATTAGCTTCGGCAGCAATAGTTATGTTCTCATTTACCTTTGGCAGCTCTATATGTTAAACGAATGAATTTTGATGTGGCAAGACATTTTCTACTGAGCTTGATTTTGTATCTTGACTTCTTCTAGTCCATAGATTACTTGGCGAAACAAATGGAGTAAACAAGGCATCTTTTCCTTTTTCTACCGTTGCTTAATGTTTTAGAAGTGTTTCAGATCAAATGCAACTGAGATTGGTGTCTAGTGATGTCTCTGTGATTTACATCACTTTCATATTGCTCTCCCGTTGTATGTCATCTTGCATCTAACGATTAAATGCTAATGTCAACAACATATTTGAAACTTTCAATGTTAATCAAGATTAGTACTTACCTTACGTACTGCACTATTTTCGACCATTACCATCAAGAACGTTATAAGATTATTATTCTCCCACAGACCTTATTAAGATTATAAGAAAAAATAGAGGCTACTAACATGTTGGTTCTACTGTAGAGAAGATTCGAAATGACATGTTGCTTTTAGAATTTTAAAGGAAATTAGAGAGAGAAGGAAAAAAGAAAGCCAACTATAGATGATATACAAAATACTAAAGCCTTTACTTTAGATCTAAAGCTTTATGCTTTGTGGGCATTGCTTTTTAGTTTTGAAGTTACCAAACTTGTTTCTATAAACTATTAGGTTCACCTAAAGGATCTTCCCATCTCACCAAATCTTTTATACCTCTATTTATGTCTCTTATTTCTCCCACCAAAAGGCTCATGCAGAATCCTAAGGAACACAAACAACTAACAATCTTCCCTCTAAGCTCTATTCCTTCATTAGCCCTCACTTTATCAGTAATCTCCTTTGAGTGCTCATCGAAAGAACTAAGAATCTTGTCCATCTCCTCATCACTTGTAGAAGAAATGATACAGTCACTTGAACATGGTGAATTCCCTTCTTCAAGATCATTCAAGAGTTTTTGCTCTTGTTGTTTTGGAGAAGCTTTTAACAATCTGGTAGAAATGGTTTTCTCAAAATAGTTCACTGAAGAGTGTAAAGCTTCTTTGAGACACTCTAACCTGTTCATGTATTCTTGAAGCTCTTTTCTATCAAGAGCATAGCTATTGAATACTTGTGAAAGGAATTCGATATCATGGGCCATGAAAAACAGAATATCTGCCATTTTTGAGAAAGAATTTTGGACCTTCTGATAGTAAGAGATAGGAAAAGGAGAAAACCAGAAACTAGGCTCCAACCCTGCATCTTTAATGAACTTTCCTAAATCATGGACTTGAGATTTCAGTTTCCTTTGATTCTCAATTAACCCCTTTTGCCTTGATTCAATGACCATGTACTTGGTGCATTCCTTGAGTGTTCCTTGGATCAGATATAGATGCTTTTTGACTAAAGTATATGAACTTGTAGGTTGCAAAAGAAGTTCAACTACGACGAAACAAGCTAGTCCAATGAAGGCCTCAGTGAGTCTATAAATTGCAAATTCACTAGGAGGACCATAACTTTTTCGTCCCAGTATCAGTAATGAACCAATCACTGCTGCCGTTCCTCCAGCTTGAGTAAACATCCTACTATGCCTTAGAAATGTGGTGAATATAATCCAAGGGAGGAGTGATAAGAACCTTATTTGCGCGACTTTTTGAAAAATAGTGCAGCCAAGTACACCATAGACTGATCCTATAGCCGTTCCTTGTGCTCTAGCATTAGCTTCTGTGAAAATTGCTTGTTTTCCTGTAACAAAGCTGAGAGCTATGGTAAGACCTGCCCAATATCCATTTTCTGTATTAAATAGAAGACCAAGTAGCACGGCCAGGCCTAACGAAAATGAACACTTAAACCCGAATACCACCATTCTTTCATTGATCATTGCCACACTCCAATTGATGCAGAGTCGTTTGTAGCACGAGATGTTGCTTCTTCCCTTTGATTCTGTTGAGCCTTCAGTTATTGTGTTGGAATCATTCGTGCACATTTTTAAACAAGATAAGAAGAAAAGTGCTGGTTGATCTTGTTTGGATGCTAAAATTGGTTCATGTGGCAGCCTAGAAGACTCATTCATAAAATCCCATGCTGTAATTTCAGGAGCTGTCACTGAATGATGTGGTAAAAAGCATCTATCTTGTCCCATTTTTTGACCAAGAAGCATTTGAACATGATATGAGACATTAACAAGCTCTTCATCTATCATTCCAGTGGGAACAGAAGGGCAAGAATTTAAGGCCATTTCCATTCCTTTCATTGAAACTTCCAAGTTTTGCAAACCATGTCCTGGATCTGTGAAATAGGGATTCAAGAATCTCAGCCAAGGTTTCTCCCATTGCAAACCTTCCTGCTCAAAATATAGGAGGGTCATTTAGATTACTGAACAACAACGGTTAATTTCACATACGGTCACTGCACTTTAAAGTATAACAGTGAAGTCACAAATTTATTTTTTGTTGTCACAAGGTAGTAACTGAACTTAACCACTGTAACAGTAAAGTTACAAACCTTTTTTTTTGTCGCGTAAAACTAATTGAACTTTACCTATTTTCGTTCTAGTGGATAAAGTTTTGATGAGTTTACTATCATAGTTGGTAAAGTTTGGTGACTTTAGCATTATAGTGAGTACAGTTACGTTACTTTTACGTAATAAAAATAACTCTGTGACCTTACAGTTGTAGTGGATAAAACTTAGTGATCATACGTGAAGTTAATCCGAACAACAACAGATGAAACTAAATGAATTCAAAGCCAGAGAGCTTTTAGGATCCAATTGAGCATACCTCCAAGAATTTGATAGTCTCAAGAAGCTTAGTTCCTGTTTTAGTTAAGGGCTTGGTTTGAGATATTAGCTCCATGGCCTTCTGCTCATCATGAGTATGGATGGCTTTCAAATATAGATTTATCCTCTCTGAAGCATTTCCTGCATAAATCTGATAGAGTTTTCTCACCTGTTGTCAATGACAATTACAATGTTAGCAGTTACTCCTTGTTCTATTTTCATATTGTCTATTTAAATATGCAACACTAAAGGATGTGCACTTAATATTTCCGGTATGGTCTTAGAAAACTGCTTAGTAGTTTTGTAACTATATTACAATGTTGGAATCCTATAATAGATAAAAATCTGGTATTTAAGTGAGAGGACAGAGCGGTTAGCTCATAATTCACCAAGTTTCAAACTGTGCTCCACTGACCCTCCGGAATTTCTAAATTGTAGGCGTGATTAACATGATTTTATTTGTTGTCATTTACCTGGAAAGAATTACTCTTAAACTAATGTCTGTATGGTCTGAGACTACATATGGTCGTTCTAACTCATTTATTTGTGACTTGGAGGAGCCGTATGAAGTGAAAATCAATAGACTATTATCGTGCTTTAGTTATTTAATTGTGACATCGAGGAGCCATATGAAGTGAAAATGAAATACACTATAGGGTCCTCCCTTATTTATTTGTGACTTAGTATAACAAATAAGAACACAATTGATGTTAAGCATCTTCTATTGTCAAAGCATTGAATGAAGTAGGTAACAACTATATGAAAGGAAGGACCCCATGTACTTATTCCCAAATGGTTAGAAGGGTATTTCTACAATTAATGTGCCTCATCTCTTCCCCTATGTTTACAATTTTGTACAAACAGACTGGAGACATCTATGTGAAATTTATGGACCATATATGGAAGAGAACCATATACCAAGCAAATAATCAAATCAATTTTTATTGTCATGGGATTTAGGGCACTTCTATCTACCACAAACTAAGAGAAATGTGCATGTCAAGTTGAACATCACGAATTTTAATGTTAGTTTCATGTTATGAGTTTTTTTTTTCCTTTTATGTTGCACCATATATATAGTTGATTGATTCTCCAAAGGACCGAACTCTGGTGAAATATTATATTGAAAAATCTTATTTGATTAGTATTTCAA
The DNA here is from genome assembly GCA_029990175.1 of Petunia secreta. Taxonomy (NCBI): domain Eukaryota; kingdom Viridiplantae; phylum Streptophyta; class Magnoliopsida; order Solanales; family Solanaceae; genus Petunia; species Petunia secreta. Next base: position 739,312 of record JARKIP010000061.1, read on the forward strand.
GTAATGATTTTAATCACACAACTTTAGTATTTTCTTCACGTGAAATTCATTATTTCATCTGAACGCTATTAGGTTTCAAATACTCTTTTACAAGTTTCACCTTCAAATACTGTATAAACGAGGCTACACCAATTGAAAAACATTTGTCTTGAAGTTGAGACAACAAAATATTTTAGAACTTGAGTTTAAAAAGATTATGTGTACGTATGACATGATCTCTTCAAACAAGCTTTTGTACTTCAAATTTTCTATTTTAAGTTGAAGTTGAAAGAATTGATAAAATTATAAAACAAAACATTAGTCTGCAGGTTTGCATATGATATTTTTTAATATTTGCATATAATGTTTGTCCAAAAGCCTAATGTCAATTTCCTAGAGTATCCAAATTAATTCTACTTGATTGGTTAGTGTCATGATCAACCAAGTCTACACTGGAATATCACCTCTCGTTTTAAAATTATGAGTTTTCTTAAGAAACAAATATATTACTACTAGACAAACTAAAACCATTGAGCAAATTAAATAATTTACCTACATGACAAATTTACGGTTTAAACAAGTGCTTAACTTGACTATTCAACGGCTACAATTAAACCTCGGTTACACCGAATTATTAAGTATTAAAACAATTTGAATGGTCAAGGTGTATATATATTATTACTTGAAAATTACTAGTACTTACTAAATATCTTCAGTTTTCAACCAACCTTTTAACATTATTATTTTGTTTAAAATCAGAGTTAGCAGTTTAAAATGGTATGCAATTTAATACTTGTTGTCTAAAATCAATCTATTGGTTTTCACAAAGAAAAAGATTTTATAGCCAGTTGATACTTATTTGTTTCATTTTTATGTAACGTTCTTTCTTTTTATCAGTTAAAATAGCATTTCTCTATGTCAAGAGACAATTTAACTTTAAATATTATATTCCATTGTATTCTTAAATGACATGATTCAAAACCCACATAAATATCATAATATATTTAAAACCGAAAATTTAATAATTTCTTTTTATTTTGTGTCCAGTCAAATCCACGTAAAATAGGATGGTTACTAGATTGAATTTCATGCATACATACCTCATGATAAGCTAGCCATGGATAGGGCAGCAACAAAGCTAAGATAGAAGCCAAAGCTCCAAGACCAGTACTAGCAGCAATTCTAAGAGGGTGCATGACAGCAGAATTGGCATAAACCCCATGAATAACAACATCAACATACACTATAACAAGTTGTCCAAAAGCAATTCTCTTACACATTACGTCTGTACTCTCCGGCAACGCCACCAAAAATGCGCTTACCGCCATCATTAAGGCGGCTACTTCGGGCGAAAAGTCGTCGGTGGTGACATAGCCATGAAGCCATAGGCCTAATATGGAAAGTGGCATGACTTGAAGTGTTGCAAGAAATGCATGCCAACATCCTCTTAAGGCATGGCCTAAAGTGGCATCGGACACAATGAATATTGCTGTAACATAGGAAAATGAAGGAAATGCTAGTATTTTACCAAGAAAAGGTGAACTATAAAGTGTGACACACCCTATTATGGTGCATGCCATGGCAGTTCTTATGGCGGAGTGTAGCCTCATCCACCACATGGCTCGAGCTCGTTTTGCCACCATGGTAGTTGCCATGAGGACGTAACTAGCTAGAAGATTCACTTGCTAGCAACAAGACGACTATTTTCAGCACGCCATTAAATGGCTATATATAGTCACTTGCCAGTAACAAGACGACTACTTTCTGCACGCCAATAAGCGGGTATTAGATATATGAACATTCACCTGCCACTGCCAGTGACAAGACGACTACTTTTTGTACGCCACTAAATGGGCTATATATGGACATGCACGATGAAATTGCAAACTTCGAACTGGTGTGTATATATGTCGTAAAATGACAAGAGGAAAAGATGATGAGTTTATGTTAGCAGGCCTAGTACGTACTAGTTTTTGCAATAGAGAATGGTATTGAAATTTTAGGTTGGTGACAAATTACTGCAGTGGAGTAGTCCATCTACGCTTGAGCAGAAGTATTTATAGAAGCTACACTGTCACGCACGCTCACGTACATCTGGATCTCCAACTTTTTACCCAAGTTAAAGAGTAAAATATTTCTCAAGGAATAAATTAAAGAGACTAAAATATTTCTAAAGCGCAGTACTAAAATATTTCAGATGTTTAACCCTTGAGATGTAAGCATATGTTCCTTTTCCAAGGGGAATATTCATTTTAATTATCTCAACTACTTAGACCGTCTTTAATGAAAGGACAAAGAATATAAGATAAAGTGAAGTTAATTAAGCTTTCCTCTATTCCTTTTGTTGCGATATACTCCTCCGTCCCAAATTAGTAGACGTTTTAGCAAGATTTATTTGTCCCAAAATAGTTGACGCTTAAGAATTTTAAGACTATTTTTGTCAATTATTTCCAACTATACCCTCAATTATTAATGATATTCTCAAAAAGTATTTAATAGTCATATATTAAATAAGAGTAACATAGGAAAATGAATATCCTATTTAGTAATTTTCTTAATGGGCGTGCAATAGTTGAAAGTGTCAATTAATTTGGGACGGAGGGAGTACATTTGTTAGTGCGTGGCAAGGGTAACATGCTCACATTGAAGGTTTCAAGTCCGAATTAAATTAAACAAAAAGAAAACAGCAAGCCAAATTATCAATTTCTAATGAATCTCCTTACAATATAAACTTGAAATGAGTTATTACTCCTAACAAATTACAAAAAGAATGATGAAATGAAAATATTACTTACTATGTTGATTTGATACATATGCCAATCAGAAATTAAGTATGTAGACCATCATCAAAACTTGTGAGGCTCTTATGCCTTCCCCTTCAATGAGGGAACCTTTAAATTTTGGAGCCTCTCAACACATGGTCGGTGAAAAGAGTCCTAGAATATTGTTTACCTCGTTCTGCAGGTTGCAGCTTATTTAGACACACTCTTAATTTACATTCATTTCGGATCTACAGTATATTTTATTTTCACTAAATAATGCTTCAAGAATTAATTAACAAGTACACTTTCCAAACTCCTTTGTTTTCTTTGACACCTGTACATTGATCGGGATGAACAGTCTTAATTACAAACATGTTATAATATGTTATGTAGTACAATATTCATATGGCACCAAAAAATTGATAATACAAGAGGGGTGAATTGTTCAGATTTATAGATTTAGTTGACTTATCGATCTATTAGGCGGTTTAGGCGATAATCAAAAATACTTTACAGAATAAAGAACAATAATATAAAATCAATGGACACAATGATTTATACTAGTTCAGAACCAAATGGTTCCTAATCTAGTCCCCTTGGGTCACAAGGGAGGTTATCTCTCTTTAAGCTCTTTCAAAGATAAGAATACACTTATGGTTTGTCGTTAACCAAAAACATCCTTCACTGATGGTTTTAACTCCTCGCTCACCAACAATGATCCTATCTGATTTACAGACAATCAGACCAACTTCTGTGACACAACTATTACCTCTCTACAAGAACTCTCTTTCTTTTCTTTCGATCACTCGTAGACTCTCAAGAATACAGTGAATATAACAAGTAAAAGACTTAGAGAGAAAGTAGACTGTAAGTAGAAGCGTGAGCCATCCTTCAGTGGATCCCAAATATATAGTCTTCAGCCAGACTTGCCCGTTGCTTGATTGATATGTTGCTGATTTGATATGCATGAAATAAGGAGAATCGCTGATGAGTCCTTCGTTGATAGAAGGTTTGGATTGATCATAATTTGAGGGATAGAGAGACTGACCCAAGAGATTGATTCTTAAAAAGATATAAATATCTTTTTGAAGAATAAGGTAAGAGTTGATTTGGGACAAGTCCCCGAGAATTAGCGTACTTGGAGTCCAATCTTCCATAGTTGACTTTCCCTAAATAAGGCCGAATAACCTTCTTTCCATTTCAGATCTTCTACCAGAATCTTCCTTGATAGCCCTGCGATATACGCCATTTATTAGTGATGTATCCTTTTGTCATTATCAAAACTTAGTAAGAAACTTAAACTCAACAATCTCCCCATTTTTGATGATGACAAAAAGTAAAGGAGGATATGAGTGAGTACTTCCCTGTTTGCAAGATAGTCGACTATTGTATTTGATAGTCGGCTCCCACTGAGTATGTGCAACCTGTAGTAACAAGAAACAATAGGAGACTCTAGAGTTTCTATAGGTTAGATGACTCCCCCTGAGTATGAGCAACCATAATTACCATAATTACATAACCATAATAACATAAAAAGCTTAGGTCTTTTCTCCCCCTTTGGCATCAGCAAAAAGGAATAGGGGAGAAAGGCACAAAAATAAACTATTTTAGCAATTCAAAATATTACAGACCCAACATAATTAAACAGAGAATGTTAAACAATAGTTAGCGAGGGGCAAGGAAGTATGTTAAGGTGTTCACAACATTGTCAGTCATTCTGTCCAGCTTAGTTTGCACATCTCTAGACATAGCATCAATCCGAGCCTGAACATCAGTAGAGACTGCATCAATCCTGGCATGTACCTGTCTAATAGCAGCAGCAGAGTCAGTCACAGCAGTGTCTAACTTAAGAGTGAACCTACCAAGATCAAGTTTGAGTTCATTGAGGTCCTCGGAGGCTTTTTCACTCTTGAAGTGCAGGCTAAGCAGCAGGTCATTAAGATCACTAATGGCATCTTTAAATTTCTCAGGAGGTTCATTTACATCACAAGGAATAGCAGATTTAGAGGGACTAACATGGTCACTGACAGGTTTAGCATTCTTACTTTCCTTGCAAACCCAAAACCCTTAATACGAACATAACCCATAGAGGAAAAAGTGCGAGAATTGTAGCAGGCAGTCATAGAGCAAGTTTTCCAGGGAAATATGTTAACACGATAAAAGTGCAGAATTCGAGTAATTATTAACCCATAGGGAAGAGATGCATATTCAACAATACTTTTAAGCATGTACTAAATAATCCAAGCAGCCAAGTCTAATTTCTTCTTAGTAATCAAGCAATAGACAATTAAAGTATCACGTTGAGATAGAGAACTAAGTGAACCTGTTCAGGGTAACAAAGTGGTGCCAACAATGTGAGCAAGAACACGAATTTCAAAAGACAAATCTAAGGGCCCAAGTTGCCCTTCAGGGACTTCGCCAGACTTTTCACATAGACAGGCTTTGGCTTGTTCAAACGATACTTCAAAATCAGATGGCCAGGAATTTTTAAAAAATTCAGAGTAGCCAGAAAACTTACAGCCCAAGATGCGACACAAAATAGCTTTGGTAATAACGATTATGGTGTTAAGAATCATGGTCTCAAAACCCTCAGAAAAACATGGTCGAAGGTTTGCATAGAAGAGTCTTACCAGATCTTCAGGGATGCCAGCAGAGTCAGTAGAGAAGAAATTTGACCAGTCCTGAGCACGAAACAAAGGCTTGAGGTCACAATTTAGGGATTCCATAGCGTCCAAATCAACAAGTCTCCCATGCGCTAAGGGTTTGTCTTTGATAGCATCAAGTTTCGCATGAGCAGAAGCATCCCAGAAGTCCAGAGTATCGTCTAAATCAGCGAGATAGAATTCCTTTTTGGGTTTTTTCACACAATCAACATCATCACTGTGCATGGGTCTTTTACCAGATTTTTTGGAGGGGCTAGGGTTTTCAACAGGAGTCCTATAGTTCGACATTGTGTCTTCTAAGTGGTCAGATTCTACTTGAACATGCGTGGTGGAGTTTGTGGGTGGTTTTGATTTTGTGCGTTGACTGCGACGAGCGGAGAATGATGTTTTTCTAGCCATTTTAGTGGGGAAGATGAAAAGGGAAAGGGTGGAATGTGGAGAGTGTAAAGTCGGAGAGTGATTTAAAAGGGGTAGAGGAAGAGGGATAGTTTCGTCTGAAGTGAAGGGGTGCAGAGATGAAGAGACGTGATATGAAAAGTCGGTACAGAGCATGGGAAACTGATGCCACGCCGCCTGACATACTTTCAAACTCAAAGCAACTTGTGAGAAGTAATAACTGTGCGATGACGTGTGATGAATCTTAAATTGAAACACAGCATGCATAAAAATAGAAATTAACAATTAAGATGGATATAATTTAAATTAACAAAAGGCAAGCAATACAAATAATTAAAGCGGAAGATTTTAAAGTAAAGGGAGTAAAACAAGGATCAGGAATAATTCCTAATAAATCTCGTAAGGCACAAAATCTTTCTTCCAAGAGAGGTTTTGTAAACATATCAGCTAGTTAGAAATCAGTACTAACGAATGCTATGTCAACATCACCATCTTGAATATGATCTCTAATAAAATGATAACGAACATCTATATGTTTAGTCCTAGGGTGATCAACAGGATTATAAGACAACTCAATAGCACTAGTATTATCACATAACATGGGAATAGGCTTAAAGAATAAATCATAATCAGACAGTTGACTGGCCATCCAAAGAAGTTGTGTGCAACAATGACCCAAGGCAACATATTCCAATTCAATGGTAGATAGAGTTGTGCAATCTTGTTTCTTGCTATGCCATGAAACAAGAGATTTTCCAACAAAGAAACTTGCACCACTAGTGCTTTTACGGTCTACTCTATCACCTGCGTAATCAGCATCTAAGAATCCAATAAGATCAAAGTAATTAGTGCATGGATACCATAGCCCATAGGTCATAGTTCCAACAAGATACCGGAGAATTCTCTTAACAACAGTTAGGTGAGATACTTTAGGAGCTGACTGTAAATGATCACACTTACATACTGAGAGCATGATGTCTGTTTGACTAGCAGTTAAGTATAGTAATGATCCGATCATACCTCGATAAAGGGATGCATTGACGCTTGTACCTTTTTTATCACTTACCAGATGTGTGGTCGGGCTCATGGGAGTTTTAGCAGGGTTTGCTTCATTCATACCATACTTTAGGATTAGCTCCTTAGTATACTTAGATTGACAAACGAAGATGCTATAATTGCACTGTTTGATTTGAAGTCCTAGGAAGAATGTGAGTTCCCCTATCATGCTCATCTCAAATTCTCCATGCATTAACGCTTCAAAACTCTTGCACAAGGCAGGGTTAGTGCTGCCAAAGATAATATCATCCACATATACTTGTATGATTAAGATATCTACCGAGGATTTTTGAATAAAAAGAGTCTTGTCACTTTTTCCTCTTGAAAAACCATGTTTTAGTAAAAATGAGCTTAGTCTTTCATACCAAGCTCTGGGAGCTTGTTTGAGACCATAAAGTGCTTTTGAAAATTTGAAAACATGATGAGGAGTTTCAATATTTTCAAAACCTGGAGGCTGTTTAGCGTAAACTTCCACTTTTATAAAACCATTTAAAAAAATCACTTTTCACATCTATTTGAAACAGTTTGAACCTTTTGTAAGATGCATAGGCAAGAAGCATGCGAATAGATTCAAGTTTGGAAACAGGGGAAAATGTCTCGTCATAGTCGACTCCTTATGTCTGAGAGTATCCTGGAGCAACTAGACGAGCCTTGTTTCTTACCACTTTACCTTCTTCATTCAGTTTGTTTCGAAAGACCCATTTAGTACCAAGGGAACCAGCTTCCACACTTGATTTTTCTCAAACTGATCAAGCTCTTCTTTCATGGCATGAACCCATGATTCATCTTGAAGTGATTCATTGATTTTCTTGGGCTCAATCTGTGAGATAAAAGCAAGGTTAGATTTATGGGAATTTCTTATTTTCATACCTTCCCGTGGATCTCCATTGATGTATTTCTGAGGATAGTCGGGATCACTTCTCCATTCATTTGGTACTACCACTTCCAATTCTTTGAGATTTGTAAGTGTAGTCGACTCAGAAGAGTTTGAGACAGGAGTTGACTCTTCAGCTTCTTGTGACTCCGTCTTTGAAGGCTCAGTAGTAGTCATTGAGTTTTCTGAATCCTTCAGCTGGGTCGGGATGATCTCTTCTTCATTTGCATCACTACTTTTCTCGACACTGGTCAAAGAGTCATCAAACACCACATGCATTGATTCTTCAACAGATAATGTCCTTTTGTTAAAAACTATATATGACCCACTAGTGGTGGAATATCCTAGAAATATACCTTCATCACTACATGGGTCAAACTTGCCAAGACTGTCTTTTCCGTTATTATGGATAAAACATTTACATCCAAACGGATGGAAATAGCTTATATTAGGGCGTTTACCTTTCCAGAGTTCATAAGGAGTCTTTTGAAGTATGGGACGGATAAAGCATCTGTTTAAAGTATGACATGCAGTACTTACAGCTTCAGCCCAGAACTGATTTGGAAGGGAGTGTTCGACTAACATAGTTCTTGCCATGTCTTGGAGGGTTCGATTATTTCTTTCTACAACTCCGTTTTGTTGAGGATTTCGAGGTGAGGAGAAATTGTGAGTGAACCCTTGTGAATTGCAGTATTCCTCGAACATCTTACTTTCAAATTCTCCTCCATGATCACTTTTGATAGTAGATATGAAGTAACCCTTTTCTCTTTGAACCTTCTTGTAAAATACTTCAAAACTTTTAAATGCATCATCTTTATGAGACAAAAAGATAACCCAAGTAAAGCGAGAACTATCATCAGCTGTAACAAAAGCATATCTTTTACCTCCTATGCTAGTAGTTCTGGTTGGACCAAATTAGTCCATATGAAATAGTTCAAGCGGTTTTGAAGTGGAGACTATATCTTTTCCTTTGAAAGAGGTTCTAGTTTGTTTTCCTAACTGACATGCATCACAAATATGATCTTTTGAAAAATTAAGTTTAGGTAGTCCAATAACCAGATCATGCTTTGAAAGTTTCTCAATTAAAAATATGCTAGCATGCCCCAACTTTCTATGCCATGTCCAAGGATCATTTGTAATGGATGCAAAACACAGATGCTTACCTGAAGAGGCTTTTCCATTGTTTAGAATATAAATATTATTTTCTCTAGAGCCAGAGAGAACAACTTTAACTTTGTTATCATGAATGATACATCTGCTAGATTCAAACTTTACTTTGTACCCACCATCGCGTAGTTGACTGATACTCAGAAGATTATGTTTAAGTCCATCAACTAGAACGGCTTCTTTAATATCACAAGAAGGACTTAAGGAGATGATACCTAAACCAACTATTTTTCCTTTAGCATCTCCTCCAAATTTCACAGATCCTCCATCGATCCTTGTTACAGATTTGAATAGTTGTCTGCCACCAGTGATATGTCGGGAACATCCACTATCTAGAAATCATTTTCCCATTTTCATAGCCTTTTTGTGATGTCTCTGCAGAACAAAGATTTTAAGAGTTTTTAGGTACCCAAGCTTGCTTGGGTCCTTGCAGGTTAGCTTCAGAGGTGCTAGCCTCACTTTTGACTTTTGGTCTCCAAATCCATTTTTCAGGATTTCTCTTTTGATAGCTTCTAAAAACATGTCCAGGTTCTCCACAATGATAACATACATTCATACTTTGGGTTTTGGTGATAGATGAAGTAGATATAGACGATTTAGCGGATCTATAGAAACTGTTAGATCTGACAGAGCTATGACTAGTAGATTTTCGAAAACTATTTAGTTTGAACCTTAGTTGATTCATTTCTTCCTTTAAAAATTCATTTTCAGTTTCAACAACTTCTAACTTTATTTCCCATTCCTCTTTCTCTTTACTTAGCTTTTTAATTTTATTAAGTGCCTTTTCAAGCTCATCCAGAACTTCGTCTAGATTTCTGGAGTTTTCGATGCAGAATTCACAACGTACCTCACTTGAATCATTTGAAGGGATTCCACTGCTAGTAGAGTTATCTTAGGCCATGAAGCAAATATTTGCTGCTTCTTCTTGCTCAGTGTCGGCTACGTCCTCATCACTCCAAGCAGCATATGATCTGTTCCTTCCTTTTCTTTTTGCATCGGGGCAGTTGTTTGGAATGTGACCCTGCTTACTACATTCATAGCATCGTCCTTCACTTTTGTAATTAGACTGGTCTTTCTTAAATGGGACCTTTCCTTTTATGAATTGTCTTCTTCTGTTGACTAGGCCATTCAAGTTTCTTGACATTATAGCAAGATGTTCTTGAATATCATCTTCTTCTACTTCCTGATGATAGTCGACTTCCTCTACTGTTGTGCTGAAAACTACAATTTTCTTTTTCTCTTCATAAGTGTTGCGTTTCAAATGAGTTTTCTCAAAGGCAATCAAATCACCTCTGAGTTCATCATATGAAATCTTGTTCAAATCTCCACTTTCTATGTTTATAACCTTTGGTTTCCAAGTAATAGGGAGACTTCTCAAAATTTTTCTTATTTGTTCACCACTGGAATAGATTTTTCCAAGGGCTTTGAGTTCTCCAATGATTTTGCTGAACCTGGCAAACATATCTTCCACAGACTCTCCATCCTTCATTTGGAATAATTCATACTCATATACTAGGAGATTGATTCTGGTTTCTTTAACCTTGCTGGTTCCTTCATAAGTAACTTCTAACTTATCCCATATTTCTTTTGCAGTTTCACAGCTGGATATCTTTTCATACTCTTCACCACTGATAGCATTGTAGAGAATGTTCACAGCTTTGTAGTTCAGTTGGATGACCTATCTTTGTTCGTCAGTATAGTCGTCCATATCAAGATCACCCGGAACATTTTGAGGATTTGCTTCCTTCTTTGTTGGTTTGGTGGTGGGAATATCATAGGGTCCCTTCTTGATGACACGCCAGACCTTATAGTCAACCGATTTTTATGTATGTTTCCATACGAATCTTCCAATGACTATAATGCTTACCATTGAAGTAAGGAGGTCGGGTGGCAGAAGTTTCCTCTTGCAGAAGAGCTCCATTAACAACGTGTGAAGACATGATCTTTTCTCACTTGCTGTAAGGCAAAACAAAATATTGTGAGACCAAGCTCTGATACCAATTGATAATACAAGAGGGGGGGAGGGGTGAATTGTTCAGATTTATAGATTTAGTTGACTTATCGATCTATTAGTCGACTTAGACGATAATAAAAAATACTTTGCAGAATAAAAAACAGTAATATAAAATCAATGGACACAGTGATTTATACTGATTCAGAACCAAATGGTTCCTAATCCAGTTCCCTTGGGTCACAAGGGAAGTTATCTCTCTTTAAGCTCTTTTAAAGATAAGAATACACTTATGATTTGTCGTTAACTAAAAATGTCCTTCACAGATGGTTTTAACTCCTCGCTCACCAACAACGATCCTGCCTGATTTATAGACAATCAGACCAACGTGTGTGATACAACTATTACCTCTCTACAAGAACTCTCTTTTTTTTCTTTCGATCACTCGTAGACTCTCAAGAATACAATGAATATAACAAGTAAAAGATTTAGAGAGAAAGTAGATTGTAAATAGAAGCGTGAGCCATCCTTCAGTGGATCCCAAATATATAGTGTTCAGCCAGACTTGCCCGTTGCTTGATTGATATGTGCTGATTTGATATGCACGAAATAAGGAGAATAGCTGATGAGTCTTTCCTTGATACAAGGTTTGGATTGGTCGTAAATTGAGGGATAGAGAGATTGACCTAAGAGATTTGATTCTTAAAAATATATAAATATTTTTTTGAAGAATAAGGTAAGAGCTGATTTGGGACAAGTCCCCGAAAATTAGCGCGCTTGAAGTCCAATCTTCTATAATTGACTTTTACTAAATAAGACCGAATATCCTTCTTTCCATTTTAGATCTTTTACCAGAATCTTTCTTGATAATCCTGCGATATACGTCATTTATTAGTGATGTATCCTTTTGTCATTATCAAAACTTAGTAAGAAACTTAAACTCAACAAAAATTACTTAGGTACAATATTCAGATGGCTCCTAGATCAAGATTCAAATCGGGTAGCTATTAATATTTTAAAGATCAAACCTTTTAGTCAAATTAGGGTAACTTCAGATCATCTTTAATTGGGGTTCATCACAGATCATAACCCATAATCTTGTCACACATCATGCCAATCAAGGTCACCTAGACATTGTTAGTAGGGTGTATATGCCACTACTAAAAATAACTGAATCTGCGACCACCAAATCGGTCGCCGATCGGTCGCCAGGTCGACCGATCGGCGACCGATACGGGTAGTCAGAAAATTCATGGTAGCAAATAGCCCTGCGACCGAAAAACGGTCGATATTTCGACCACCATGCGACCGAAATTCGGTCGCACAATAGCTCACATACAGTGACCAACTATGCGACCGAAATTCGGTCGCACATCCTAGTGCGACCGAAAATCGGTCGCATACTTGGTCTCATTTGTGGGAATTAATGGTGACCTCGGTCGCACAGTATGTGCGACCGAAATTCGGTCGCATACATGGTCTCTGTTGTGACCGCTATGCGACCGAAAATCGGTCGCCAAACCTGTAAAAACCTGCAATAAAAATCCTGCAATCAGGCACATCGCAACAGCAAAAACCAGCACCTGGACAGCAATAAAACAGCAATCCAAACATTTCAAAAACATCCAATCATTTCAAAAACATCCATACACCATTAGTTATATTCTAAAATTGTTAACAATACAACTTCACAAACATTTAAAAGACTACTGGGGCTCGGGCGAGGCTGAGCTAGACCCGGACTCGGAAGAGGAAGAGGAAGAGGAGCTGCGGCGATGCTTCCTCTTATGCTTTCTTCTCGATTTCTTCTTCTCCTTTTTGGCAAGGAGCTTTCTGATCATGTCATGCGTTTCTTGGTTTACCCTCGACAGCTGTGCGATCTGCTCTCTCATTTGAGCCATCTCAGCAGGATCAACGGAGCTCGCCGGAGAAGAAGTAGCTGAAGAGCCCAAAAAGCGAGAATTATGCTTATCCGGAGCATATAGCGATCCAAGACCATAAGCATACCCCTTCTTAACCCCTCCAACAGTATCGACCCATATTTGCTTTTCTTTCTCGAACGTCAATGGAGCCGGGGTGCTGCTTCCTGCGTCCGATGCTTGGGTCGATGTCCAGTCTTCCACGGCCTTTGTAGCCTTTTCCTGAATAACATAAATATAGTAATGATGTTAATAGAAAGACTAAACGTTGAAGGATTGAGGCGACTAAAGATCGAATTTTACAAACTTACCCATGCCTCTTTTGCGCGGGGCTCGACCCACTCTCCACCGCCCTTCTTGCCACCCTTTGTATGCCTGATCTTGTGCAGCTCGAGCACAGGAATAGTGCGCTTTTCTTTCTTTTCCTACAAATTAAAAAACATAATATGTTAGACAAAAAGCAACTGTTCAAGTAAATAATCAAACAATTAAATATACTGTACCAAGCGCATCTTTTGTGTAGCCGCGCTAATTGAGCCACCGGTATGGAGCGATCCACCCTTATCCGACACTCGCGCAGCCTTTCCTTTCTCGCTCTTCGCCTCGAACTCGGGCGTGTGCCAATATTCATCCAGCTCCGCCCACTGAGGGCCTTGGAGGAAGCCGGGCCTTATACCTCTATGCCGCGCATTGTAAAGGGTTTGCTTGAATAGCGCAGCACATTTCTTTGGGAAGATGCTGCGAATGTTATAATCCAGCCCCTGATGCCAGATACATTTGCCCTGAAAGAGTATCAAAATAATTTCTTTAAACATGTTCATGGTTTAAAAAACTACAATTAGTTTTAAACCAAATGCATATGTGTCACCTCAAAATCTACCAATATCTGCTTCTTTACTTGCTGGGGCACATCGCTCCATGTTCGTCAAGGCTGGTTCCAGTGCGCTCTCATGCACGCAGTCAGTACTTTGGTGGACTCATCGCTTGGGCAAAAGCTACAAAAATAAAATTAACAAGAGTTATTCATAATACTAGCAAATAAAATAGGAACTAATCATTTAATCGACAAGAACTTAAGAAATTAGGTAGCTTACCCTTTATCCGCCTCGGGGTAAATAATCATTCTGCCTTCTAGCCGAGCGCCAGGCTCACCAATGTAATAAGGCGAATGGGGATCATACAGCATGAGCTCCTGCTGACTCGGTGGGTCGTCACAACTATCTAGGGGGAATTCAGGGGGCTGAGTCTCACTGTCATCAGCCTGGGAGGGATCGCCCTGTGTGGGAGGGACCTGTGTCTCAGTATAATCAACGGTAGGGAATGTCCATTGCCAATCAGGAGGCAACTGAGACGGGGTAATAAGTGGTACCTGATATGGGCCAGGGGGCCTGAAAAAAGCTGGATCATAGCCAGGTGGGGCATCAGTAGGCAGCGAATGCGGGACCTGTGATTGTTGACTGTCACCACCCGCAGAAGCTGAACTCTCGCCCACAGGTCTCTTGCCAGGCCTTCTGCTAAAAACTTTAGGGCAAAACTTGTCCATACCTGTTGAAACATTCAAATTAGTTGGTACCAATTTTTAATAATCCTAGCCTTTTTTTGAATATCCATTGATCCGTTTGAATTCCATATTATCTAGTAAGTTGAATGCAATACAAAACGCATACAATTTATCCGGTTTAGTCATAAGATGTTGCAAACATGAACAATCAAAACAACAATACCTAAACCCTAACTTTAAATGCATAACAAGTATTCCAATTGCCACAACCCATGACAAGTTATTATACATCACATTATAGAATAAACTAATTATAACTAACAACTAACATGTAAACAATAACAATCAAAACAACAATACCTAAACCCTAACTTTAAATGCATAACAAGTATTCCAATTGCCACAACCCATGACAAGTTATTATACATCACATTATAGAATAAACTAATTATAACTAACAACTAACATGTAAACAGTATATATAGGCTCTCCATTATTTATAAATATATATATAATTAAATTCGGATTATTAAACCAAAAAAAAAAAAAATTACCTCTACTTTGTATTGGATCCAATGGCAAGAAAGTATGAGTTACCAATGTGCTATCCACCCAATAACTACAAAAAAAAGTGAATTAAAAAGTCATTATATTAGTTTTTAAAAAAATAACACAAATTAATAAAAAATGAAATTTACCTTGGATTTGTAGGTTGAGATTGTGTTAAATGTTATGTAGGAGGTAATGGAGTAGTAATTTGAAGTTATATGGGGTTTATAATGGTGGGTTTTTGATTATGGGGTGGGGGGGGGTTCGGTTTTTAGGGATTTGGGGGGTTTTGGGATTTTTGAAATGGGGAAGAAAAGGTTTCTGCCCCGTTTTTAGTTACAGTTGTGCGACCGACATGCGACCGATTGTCGGTCGCATAGCTGTGACTAATTTTTCTGTGACAGATGTGCGACCGATTTTCGGTCGCCACCTTTTTTCGTTGAATGTGCGACCGAAAATCGGTCGCACAACTGTGGAGACCGAAAATCGGTCGCATGATGGTGGTCGCAGATTCAGCTTTTTTTAGTAGTGTGCACTTGGAGTTGGAATTGGATTATTTAATTACTATTATGCAGTGATAACGTTAACATCTTTTACATATTAATACAGTTTATCAATCGTAACAACTAACAATTAACAGATCGTTTAACATCTTTTGCGGATAACTGATTCATGTATTCTTTAGAAAGTTACTTATAGTATAACAAAAGTTTACATAGAAGTGTGTAAAGTTGAACTCAAAATGAGCGGCCACTTCTTAATATATCTTTTAGCCTTTATATATGACATGGAACTAGATATTAAATATGTTGATAGTAATCTCAATTATTCGTGAAAATCATCCTTTAATAGCAACCCTGGCTACGTATATCAACTAATTTTTTCCTTTTTTACATTTAGTTAAAGCTTAATATAATGTGCACTGGTTGGCTGACCAAATGGTGCATATAATAAGTTGTTGGCTATCTTTTATGATTGTATTCTATATTTTTTGTTTTGGTCAAAGATTGTATTTTATATTTCAACTCAATGAGTTACTTAGGTTTTTATTCAAAAGACTTTTTACACTATATACCCATGAAATTTAAAGTAGTTATAAATCATACCATTAAAAATTATACTACCAATAAAATTAAAAGTATTTATCCAACATACTCATTTATTATTGTATACCTTTGTTATATTTTATGTGTGTATACCTTTAAGGTATACTACATAAATAATAATATACAAATCTAGATATGAATGTATACCTTTAAGATATACTGCATAAATAATAGTATACAAATCTAGATGGGTAGAACATGTAATAGTTTATGGGTAGAGCTTGTAAATATGAAACTTATAGGCAGAAGTGTGTAAATATAATTTTGATGGATATTTTGGTAAACCTCTCATATTCAAAACATTTCTTAATTAGAATGGATCGTCGTCTAACTATTATGAGTCATTTAATTAAACTCCTCATTTTTTCACAAGTTTGTAGTTTGATATCGATCTGTCATTAGATCTCTATATAATTGTATGACAATCCTATACACGTATAGTTCAACCAAAATGAACTCATAATAAACAAAGTCATTTTTACCGTATTATATGAATTAAGTTGCAGTAAAGAAGAGACAATTTTTTATTTGTCTATTACATGATTACATCAATGACGATAACAGCTTTCAAAACTTGCTCAACTTTTTTTTTTTTTTAAATACCCGTTTTATTTTCTTTTTTTGTCCTCTTTCCATCTTTGGGTTGTCACTTCTAATTTTAATTAAATCCAAAAGAAACGGCCAAACACAATGGACATCGTCTGACACAGCGAAGTGTATTAAAAATTAGGAGTTTTCGTCCAAAACTCTTGGAGGATTTGTTGACAAATAACAATGCTCTAAAATATGCATAAGAGAGTAATTAAAAAGGTGTGAAGATGGCACTATTTGACCCCAAAAAAACAAAGTCATTCTCCTAATAATAGAAAATTGAACAAATAAAACCAATAAAAGACCAACTGCCACTTATTGTATTACTAGTTTTAGTGTACGTGCGTTGCACGTGCCATTTTATTTAAATACTTATAAATTTCATAAATCAAGACGATGAAAAAATATATTACTAATGTGATAATAGATGTGTTCAAAAGTTATAGAAAAATTAATTTTTATATAATTTATTAAAGATGATTTTTAAATGATAAACAACTTTTAGTAATATCAAACTCTTTGTTACAAAGTAAATTATCTTTCTAGCTTGATATGAGGTATATGTGATGAAGTTAATCCAACATACCTTAGAGACGTATTTTTAAAGAACGGTTAGAAATACTCAACAAATCAAAAGGAAACTAAGTTAGAGAAAAAGAACGTAGGAATACTTTATGAAGTTAATCCAACATACCTTGGCATGTTTTTGAATACTTTATGTTGGAAAATGTATGACAGAAAATATAAAAATATTTAAATTACGTCTAAAAATGTAAAATTAAAAATAATTGTAAAAATTTTATTGAAAAATCACCTAAAGAATACTGAAAAACTTCAAGTACCCTAACAGTAACGAAAGTGAGGGGACTCTTGAAGGATGGGGTATTAGGAAGTGTGTTTGGTCTTGACAGTCCTTTAAGGAAGATTAATTCAATAAGCTTATTATCACCCATAGCTAGTTGGTGGCTATTAATTAAGAAAAAAGTGGATCCTTCTTAAGGTATGAGATCTTTTACTATTGAAGCGAGTTGAAATTATCCTTTGATAGCGCATAGACATAGCTTCATACTTGCACGAGATTTTGTTACATTTACAATCACATATAATTCTTGTTCTCCTCATTGGACAAGCCTAATATTGTCTAAGATTACACACCCTATACCTCTTGCCCACACATAAAATAACTTCTACTCTTGACTAACACTTCATTCAATCTTGTCCTATATGACATTACTAAAGTCCTCTCCTGTAGTCAAAAAAGCTAATCACAAATGAATAACCCATCTAAAAATTACTTGCAAGAAAATTAAACTTGAATCGTAATTACATATCAAAATCCTTCTCATCTTAACTTTGTAAGTCGTTACACATTTCTCAAGTGAGATCTTAACATTTTTTAAGTTTTATTCGAATGGTTTTTAGTGTAAACTTCGTATCTAAATACAAAATTAAGACTCAACAACATTATGCATCATATCATAAGCATGCATATAAGGAGTAGAAAAAGAGACTCAATACATTAACGACGAAACAACAAATGAAATAACATACCTCATGGGTAATTGACTCATAAATATTTGTCAAAATAATGATGGGCACCCTCTGAAGCAAGAAGCTTGCCCAAAATCTCACAAACCAAAACTATTAGTTCTTTCCATCTCAATATACAATGAGATGTACTTGAAAGGTAATACATATGTATCACAACCATGATTGAAAATCTCATGTGGGAGTATACATAAGCTTACCAAAGGTTGTGTCAATTACTGCACTGCAAAGTAAATGCAAAATCCCTGTATAGAAAAGTAAATGAGCTCATCAATAAAAGGGAAGTAAAATTTCAGTATTACGTTTATGTATGTACTATTTACATGATCAACTGCAAAAACAATGAGGAATACTCCTACGGTATCGTACACTGGAGGGAGAGTATGTGGATCTTATTCAAACTAAAACTTTTTAAGTGAAATATTTCTATTTAGGGTGTGCATATATTAAAAATAAAAATAATCCATTACAAATTAAGCATAGTTGTCGAGGGAAATATGCTTATAGCGGTGGTTGAAATTCAAGTCCTAATTGATGTCAAAACAATTGAGAATTAATAATTATAAATTACTATTTTATAAAAAGAACGGAATTGTTAAATTAGAATCCTAACACTATATAGTGTACCGCGCCTAAATTTGTGAGTAATTCCCACTTTTACTTTTTGTATGCTCTCATCCAAGTTTATACCTCAAATAGTCAAATAAAAGTTTAATATAATTCAAATAATTACACAATATAGGAGTAAGATGAAAGTGGTTGGCGAAAGAGTACAATATAAGATGAAAGTGGCATGCGTAAAAACGAAAAACAAAGGTTACCGTTGACGTTGTGCTTTAGCCTCCGGTAGTTGAATACAAAAAAGTTCACTGCGAAGAAAAAGAACACGCATCTTTGCTGCAGCCTGCAGGCTAAAAGTAGTTAACCTTGTTTTTTTAGAAATGCATAAGATAGAGGATAAACTAAAAGCTCTACATCTAAATAAGAAAAGACCCAATGGATACTTCTATACAACAAAAGATAGAATTTCAAATCGATAACATATATTTATTAGATAAACAAGTATAATCTACATTCTGCAGGAAAACATGCATGCTGCCATATGTAATTGCATATGTTGATTTTTTCAGCTAGCGATCAATGCAGATAAATGTACTAAAAGTAGCTGGATGCTCCAAAGAACAGCTTTAAAATGATCGTTCATATGATAACTTATTTATTAGATAGACAAGTATCAATACAAATACAAAATTTGAAAGAAGAACATATAGCGACACTATATAAACCCAATCGGAAGAAAACGCCAAGTGTCAATCAAAAGCATACAAAATACTAAAAGCTATGGATTCTTACGAACCAAAAATATAAAGCTGGAAACCTATTAAGATTTTGCTTCTGAGAACTTTGGCATGAATTGGAGAGTTGGAAACCCAATTAAATTTATTGGATCTCAAGTTGTATAGTCCAAGTAAAATTCATATAGTATTAGAACATCAGTCTGCATGCAGTTTCCAACCCTCGCACTAACGGTTAATCCGTTTGAAAGCCAAAATTTAGTATTTTAGTTGATTTCAAATTAATAAATATTATGATTAAATCTTGGAACAATTAAAAATAATAAGTAAAATATATTAAAATGGTAAATGACAAATTTGTCTATTGTAGAATCTTTTAGTGAAGGGCAAAAAGTTCAATCAACATTTACTAAGGGCCTTCGTGCTTTTAATATAGTATAGATTTTTCATTTTGAGTTGTAAAGCCCCATTCATTCAACCTAAGAAGAAACATGGGTTTCAATTCCCAAAAAATTTCACCCCACGTACCCCTTATCCTTGGTTATGTCTTTTTGTCCCCACTTAGAAATGCTTTAGCAAAATGGCCTCCTACATATTTTTAAACATGCGAAAAGACTATTTTGCCCCTAACCATTATAATTCCCTAATTCTGTCTCTTCTTTTCTCTCCCTCTCTCCCACTTTCTCTTGCAAATTAGGGTTCTATAAGCCTTAATTCTGATGTGACGCCCCTTCTCTTCTCTCTCTATCTCCCTTTCCTTTCTCTTACGAATTAGGGTTATACGTCTTGGTTTGTTTCTTTCTCTTTTTTCTTTTAGTTTTGTTTTTTACCTTTGTTGATGTTTATTATTAATCCAATTTTTGATTCCGCCAATGTTTAAATTTTGTTGTTAATCGATAATATTTGTTTAATATGTTATATGAAATTATATTAATTAGGTAGTTTATGTAATTTTTAGCGAAGTGTTGGTGTTGCACTTTGTTTTCTTTTCCTGTAGAAACTGTTACTCTTGGCATAAATGGTATTAATTAGATAGTTAATGTAATATTTAGCAAAGTGTTGGTGTTGCACTTTATTTTCCTTTTAGTGTAGAAACTGTTGCTCATAGGCCAACAATTGACATGAGATTCGAGCATATGTTCCATTGGGTCTTGTGTTTTCCTTTTGTTGTAGAAATTGTTGCCCTGTGGGCAACAGTTGACATCATAACATTCAAGCATGAGTTCTGTTTGTAGTTAAAGTACTGCCTGTCAGGATGTGCTTTGCTTACTGTTTAGTAATAGCTATTGTCCTTTTTATTATTGTTTCTTTTTGTGATGTTGATAATGCATTTTTTGCTTGTACGAGAAAAGTTGTTAGTTTGACTTCATTATGGTGCGTCGTAATACATTTTATATATTTTTTACATTACTTTTTTATTGTTATTATTATTTTTCTGTGGTTTCAGGGTTGTGGTTTGTTTTTTCAGGTTATGGATAGTGAACCTTATGAATCGCAATCTATAGATGATCTGGAAACTTTATAGACCAACCAATGATTTATGAGGGTGTCGTTGCTAGGAAAAGGCAAAAATGTGGATTGGATGATGATTGTCGTTCCATTTGTTATGTGAGTCACAAGATGTTGTGTCAGATACACCATGTATTAATATTGAGATCAGGACATTTTGTACGGCAGAAAAGTTAGAAAAAACTTATGTTTTGATTCTATGTAGTTTTGTAATAGTACAATAGATTTTGTGATATTGTTCTTCTTTTATTTACATTTAAATTTGTATTTTGTTATGCTATATTAATGTTAGTAATTATATTTTTAGTGTTACTACATGTGTTATATATAGTTGATTTTAGTTAGATTTTAATCTTGTTGGGGGTGGAGGGACTTGTTATGTGATAAGGGGTTTAGGTAAAGTATTCCCCAGGCAATAGCTCAAGGCTATTTTTTAAGGATAATTTTATTAGTTGTTAATGTCTACGAGCTGCCTGGGCGGCAATACTCCAAAGTTATTGTCTGGGATAGATCAGGGCGTGATGAAAACAACATGCTGCCTAGGAGGCTTCACCTTAAATCTATTTGTCTAGGGGGTTTAGTTATGTGGTAAGGGTCGGGAAGTGCTGCTTCTGTGACATTATTTTCAAGCCATTGTGTTGAAAAATTTGTGACATGTTGGAGGATAAGTGCTGCCTAGGCAACACTTTATGGTTATTGGTTCTGAATTGGGTATGTTAAAAGGTATGAAAAGTGCTACTTGAGAGTCAACACTTTAGTGCTACTAGCTAGTAGAAATTGAGACGGGTGGAAAAAAGTGGTGTCCAGGCAATTATATTTTTTTTAAACCTCACTTGCACACTAGGGAAAAGTGCTTCCCTGGCAGCAGTTCATGGCAATTATTAGAAGAAGATTTTAAGGAGTTGAACCTAAAGTGCTGCCGCCCGAACAACACTTTGGGGTAGTTAGTCTGAGCGAAGGTGTGGAATGAGGTTGGTATAATTGTTGTCTATTTTCCCATAGTTCAAGGCATTTTAAGTGCAGCGGGGGTGAAAGGGTTGATGGAAAAACCGGTGCTTATTTACCACGTTTTCAATGCAAATCATGGATCAAATTTAAATTTGTGGATTGAATGTATTCATGTAACTACAATGAGAATGACAATATTTGTGACTACAATAAAAGAAAAAGTATTTGTTAACAAATTCAATGCAAGTTCATAAGAACATTCATGTCACAACTATGTTTCTGTATCTTCTTGCATGAAGATGTTGGACTAGAGTATAAAGACAACTCGTTCTATTATGTCATAATCTTTTACAGCGCGAGCATCTGATCCTACTCTTGAAACATATCTTTTTGTTTGTCTCCTTCCGAAGTGAATTTTGTAGCTGATGGATGTATTGATGAATTCCTTTATACTTTGTGGAACGTCCCACGATCTAGCACTTCATACTGGGGGAATTTCTCCTTGATAAGTTTGTGTTCAAGTGCTTCTTGTGAACTATTGTACACAATAAGTCGACTTGTTCAAATTTCTTCTATCTATTGCTGCAATGGCGTCGGTGCATGGTATCTCGTTCGTTTAAAACTGCAAGCAGTCGCATGACCTTTTTATTAAGTCTACAGTGAATTCATCAAGTCCATCTTTGACAACAAATCTTATGTCATTGATAGGATTTACCTGCGAGCAAAAGCAAGAATCAAATTAACAATAAAATCAAGAGTCTAAATGTTATTAGATTCTTTGCTTACAAAGCTAATAGTGAAATATCTTTTTGTTGAAGAAGTGTTACTTATTGTCAGAGTAGAAGTGTTACTCTTTTTCGGCCCAATGTAGATGCAATTTGTTGACATTCAAATGCTGCACGCAATGAAATGGAAATACGAGTTTAGAGTTTGACGAATAGATTAACTAGATAGAAGCAAGCATCAATATTCCTTTGTTAAGTGATACGCATGGGCGGTGGAGGTCGAGTGGTAACAAGTTGTAGAGACTTCTCTACACCAATGCTTAAAGTGTTGGCCTTCAGTGAAAACTTGTAGGAAAATTCACTACAAGTTATGGCAAGTGTATGTAGAGATTGCACCACAGGTAAAGTGTTTCCTATTAGGCAACACATGTTGAGACTTCTCTACAGGGTGTTTTGCATCAAACCTTTAACTGCTGCCCACAAGGCACCACTTACAAGGCAACACAACTTCCTGAGATAAGAAGTACTACCAATTAGGCCTCAGCTATAGAATTTCTCATCAAATGTTTGTTGCACCACAACTTCAAGTGTTGCTCACAAGCAAGTGAGTGCAGTGCGAACATTTTCCCCTGCATCAGAGCTTAAAAAGTGTTCCCTTGCAACCAAAATTCATAGAGATTATCTACAAGTTATTCCATGTTAATTTAGGGAAAAGTATTGCCATTCCAATCATAAAAGAATACTCTCAATTCTACCACTAAATTTTACAACAAATACACATGAAAATATTATTTAAAAAAAATCCAGTTCTTGACAATTAATGTAACGTTAATTGTTGGTTATCGGGCACTAGTTTCCGATCGGTATCATCAACTTGTCTACACTTTTTTACTCAAAGTGTTGTCCTTCAGCCACAATTTGTAAGGCAATTTAGTAGACAATTTAGTAGACAAGTTACAGCATGAACAACACAACTAAAGTGATGCCTATATAGAGATTTTTCTACATTTTATTTTGCATCAAACCTTCAAGTGTTGTCCACAAGGCAACACTTAAAAGGCACCTACTATGCGTTCTAAACTGCTGCCTATTAGGCAGTACATGTAGAGCTACTCTACATGTGCTGTTTTGAACTAGACCTCCAATTGTTGCCCTGTGGGCAACACTTACAAGGCACCACTCCATGCGATTAAAAGTACTGCATATTAGGCAACACATGTAGAGTTTATCTACAAGCAACTGTTTGCAGCGCACCTGCAAGTGCTCCCCACAAGGCAGTGAGTGCATTGGAAACAAATTCCCATTGAACAGATCTTAAAAAGCGTTTCCTGTTATTGACAATTTACAGATATCATCTACAAGTTATTTCAAGTTAATTTAGGGAAAAGCAACGCAGTTGCAACTAAATAAGTGTAATCGCAATTTCTATTCGTAAATTCTGCAGCAAATACAGATTCAACCTAATATATATATTTTTTTTTGCAGCAATTGAAAATCAATGTGACGTTAATTGTTGGGTATCTAGCAGTAGTTTTCAATCATTATCATCAAAATTCACAACTCACTATAGCTAATTTGTTAGTATACGAAAACTAAATAAATTCTACGAATTTAAGATGTAATTATGCAAAATTTAGTTTAAAAACTACGTATAATTAATGAAACATTGAAGAAATTACCTTTGAATCTTCTTTTTTCTCGAAATTTTGGATTCTTAGGGTTTGAAGCTTTTGTAAAAGCTTCTTTTTTGTGGGGAAATAAGCTGCAAAATTGTAAAGGAAGGGAAAGAGACAATCAGGTCTTTTTATTATTTGTTAAGGGGTAGTTTCGTCCTGAAATGTTCCACTTAAGTTAAGCAAGGTCATTCTTGCTAAACCACACTTAGTAAGGTCAATTAGGCAAACCATCGCCTTAAGTGTCATAGTTTCGTAATTTACCCTTCAATTCCTTGTATTCATTTAACTCTTCCTTTGGCAATCAGTTAATTAGTTAATGCTGGCAGAGCCAGAAAAGTTATACAAGAGATTCAAAAGAATACTAGAAATGTTGTATATAGAGTTTGCACTTATAATATAGAGTATTTTTTTAACAACCTTATCTACTTAATTAGTAGAATTTTATGTCACAGATTTTCACAGTAAAAATATATGATTTTTTTAAAAAAAGTTTTTGCTTTATTTGCATAGTGAATTTCTTGAGGAATGAGATTCAATTAAATCTGCTTTCTTCAACTTATAGCTCCACTGCTGAGTGCTGATTGTGATACGACAATTAATCACCATTGGATTAACTGTAACTAAGGTTAAAATACCAAATTCTATTAAAATTAAAATGAAGCAGGCAAACAAATCAACTATTTCATTGATTTGGAGTTCTTAGCAAATACTTAGTAAGGTGTCTCTTCTTAATTAACTAGTGACTTAAGGCCTGCGAGAGCACGGGCCCGATACACCGATAATTTACAAAAAATTTCACCCAGTGCCTTTCATAAGCACTGGTCTTACCAATTTGCCCCCACTTTTAGATATTTTAAGTAAATTCCCTTCACATCATCCCTCACTATGCGAAAGGACTATTTTGCCCCTGTCTAAACCCAATTCACATGGAACAGTCTTCTTCTCTCTTTCCTCATTCCTTTCCTTCTCTTCATCCTCCTTCCTTTCCTTTTTTCTTCTTTGTGTCCTAGAGAGATTTAGAAAATCTGTAAAAGTTTTATTTATTTACTCCCTCTGTTTCAGAATGGATGAACCTTTTCGCTTTTCGAGAGTCAAACTGAATGAACTTTGACCAACAATTTAAGATGATTTTTTTCATCATATTGATATGCGAAGAGTTGCATGTTATAGTACTTTTCGTATAGTTTTTGAATATGCAAATTTTTATTTGAAAATATTAATTTAATATAGTTTAATTTAGGTTCAAAGATTAGTCAAATCGACTTTCAAAAAGTGAAAAGGTTCATCCTTTTTGAAACGGAGGGAGTATTATTTTTCTTTAATTTGTGCTACTATAATGTAATTCTTATTTTGCCTAATCCTTTATTTGTATTTATTTTTTTCTATATTTCTTTTTGGTAAGTTTTTTCCATTTTGATTGATGATCGTTGAATTAAATTTGACGTTCTTGTGTTTTTTTTTACTTTTTATGCTTGATTAAGATGATTTTAAGGTTCTTATTGGCAATATCAATTAGATATTGTTGTTGCTCATTGCACAGAGCTTAAAGTCTTGGCTATTGCCATTAATGCAGAGACTTTCTCTGCAAGTAGCCTCTATTGTATAGAGATTAAAGTCTTGGCTATTGCTAAGACTTGAAGAGACTTTCTCTGCAAGTTGCTTATTGCATAGAGCTTACCGATACTTGCAGAGACTTTGTCTGCAGGTTGCCTATTGCACCAGATCGTAAAGTATTGGCAACTGCCAATACTTTCAGAGACTTCCCCTACAAGTTACCTCCTTCCACCCGACCTTATAGTGATGGCTATTGCCAAAAGTTGCAAAAAATTTGGTAACATCACTTGGGTGGTATTACCATTGATAAAAGAAGTTGGTTTCTTGATTTGTCCAGTGATAAGTTGACCCTTAATGACGATGTTCGTAACTTTCATTCAATCTTGTTTTTTATTTTTCTTGTGTTAGATTCCACTTTTATTTCCTAGTTAAGGTGCCCATAACATCAGAGCTTGAACTCTTGGCAATAATAAAAATTGCGGAGACTTTCTCGCAAATTACCCTATGCAACAAGGCTTGAAGTCCTGGCAATTTCCAAGAAGTTTGTGCAACGTGCCCATTGCACCAGAGCTTGAACTCTTGGCCATAGTCAATACTTGAAGAGACTTTCTCTGCAAATTACCCACTGCAACAGGGCGTGAAGTCTTGGCAATTGCCAAGAAGTCTGTGCAAGGTGCCCATTGCACCAGAGTTTGAACTCTTGGCAATAGCCAAGACTTGCAGAGATTTTCTCTACGAATTGGCCACTACAACAGGGCTTCAAGTCTTGGCAATAGCCAAGACTTGCAGAGACAAGTTGCCCATTGCAACATGACTTAAAGTTTTGGCAATTGCCAAGAAGTCTATGCAAGGTGCCCATTGCCAAGAAGTCTGTATAAGATACCGGTTTTCATAGGTTTTATCCAAATGAATGTAAGAGAGTAGGAATTTGAAGGAATCTAATCTTGAATCTTCGTTTCAATGGAGGAATCTGTAAAAGTTGTAGGTTTTTAGAGTTTAGAGATTGTTTGAATGGAGAAAAGGAAGGGGAGGATAGTGTGGGTCTTTTTATTAGTTGTGAGGGATATTTTCGTCCGGAATAAATTTCACTAAACTAATGGAGGGCAGTTTTGCTAAACCACTGTTATTGAGGGTATTTTGGCAAACTATTGCTTCCCGTGTCATATTTGTGCAATTCAGCCGATAATTTATTGAAGGAATGTTTACATGGTATAGATATTTAGAAGTGTCTTTAACATAAAATAGGTACATTATTTCTAATTTATGGTATATAGACCTTTAGCCTTATGTATTGAACTTTTATTAGCCATTACTATAAACTATCACTTGCCCAAATAAATGCCTATTTTCGTGGGATTGTTGGATTGACAGCTTTCATTTATGCATAGCTATTAATGATATCTTCCATATTTAATGTTATTCATTAGAAGTCAAATTCGTTTTCTATTTATTTGTCTTTCTTTCTAAATACAATTTCTTTTTCCAAACTATCAATTCTTCCTTTTAACACAAAATCTATTAGAGCTTGAATGTCTTCTTGTTCGAATTATTCGAGCTGTTTATCTAATATAAGATAAAGTAATCTTCTTACTTATGTTTCTTTTCAATCTTTTATTACCAAAATATCATGAAGTACATAAATGGTTCTCTTTATGTGAAATTACGTCATTGATTCATAGATTTAAAATTTTTATGTTTATACAATTTAAATCTGATATATATTTAGATAATATTAGATAAATACTTAATGTCTATTGGTGTATTTTAACATTATGACATGATGTGTATTTGAAGTTAAAACTCTGTATGCATCAAAATAGTAATTGATATATTGGATATGTAGGTATCATGATATCATATGCATAAATTGTGTGTGTGTGTGTGTGTGTGTGATATTATGAGGTATAAACTATGCATACAATGATCCTTTTTTTAATTAGTCTGAATAAAACGTGAATATTCTATGAATAAAAGATGATTTTCATGAATAAAATATGAATACTCTAAGAATATATAATGAATACCTTATGAATAGAACTTGAATACTTTATGAATAATAAAATTAATATAAAGATATTTTAAAAATAAATATTTTGTGAAAAACGAAAAGGTTAATAATGTATGAATAACTATTAGAAAAATATATGCTAGAAATATTCACATTTTTGGTATCCGTTGGGATTCTCCAAATTTTTTATTGATTCCTTTATTGATGCGCGAGTTGATTGCTCAATAATGGAGAAACGGAAATAGTGTGTTCTTTTCTAACGAATATCGCAAGATACAGATATATGTATACAAGAATTGATGGTGAAATATGATGAATATTTGCCTAATAATTAGGGATTAGTGGATATATAATAGGAAAAAAATGATAGCTATCACGTTTAGGATTCTTAAACTTACTTTAATCTGTTAAAGTCAAAGCTATTTATATGAGATAGACATTTAGAAATGTCTGTTGGGATTCTTTAATTGTGGTGTGATTGTTACCAAATGCACGCGGATTTTTAGGAAAAGGGATATGCATAAACCTATTTTGTTAGCATATTTTTGGCTAGCCTTTGTTGTATATTACTTATGTCTATTTAACTGTAGGGCCATGGTATATATTTGGTTAGATATGAAAATTTTCTTTTATTGAATTTCTTATCTTTTTTTCATTTTCTATAATACTCTTTCTTTTTTGCTTTTAAACTTTCATGTTAATTATTAATGAGTTATGTAATTCTTATAGCAATCTCAGTCTAGTTCGTAAAGGGTATTACCAAGGTCTTTCTCCTGACGAATTTAAATTCTTACTATTCGAAAAAAAGGACTCAATAAAAAACGTTACATTTAATAAATCATTAAGTCAATCAAGGACACACAATCAACACAGCTCACAGAGAGAACCTGAGCTCTCATTATGGCCGATCAAGTTGCACGACTCTAATTAAACACATCTAGTTCTCTAAAACTTTTGGGTAATGTTCATAAAAGTTTACTTTTTAGTTTTAAACTTATGACACTGTATTAGAGATTCATTTGTGTAGGTTCAAATTCCAAGAAAGTTTTAAAAGTTCATATTCAATTTATTTTAGCCGCATTTTGAAGTTGTGATCTCGTACTTATTTTGAAAATTTGTTTATATTCTAATTAAAAGTTCAAAAAGTGGCTACATAGTTAGTAAGTTATGCCTAAAGTGGCTATGCTTCAAAGGATAACACTGAAAGTGGCTACTTGGGGTCGGCATAGAGGACGAGGGGTCCTCTGACTCATCTTTATATAATACTCCCTCCGTCTCAAATTATTTGTCCTTCTTTTTAAAAATAGCAGTCCTAAAATATTTGTCCAATTAAGATTTTAAGGTAAAATTTCTCATTTTTTCCATTTTACCCATAGTAGTAAATGTCTTGAAGACCACAAAAATCTCACTTATTTAGTTAATATTATAATTGTTCAAATACCAATAAAGATTAAATAAGGGTAAAATAGTCAATGATCCCTCATTAATGATTTCTTAAAGGGCGTATAAAAGTGAAGAGGACAAATAATTTGAGACGGAAGGAGGAGTAGTAATAATAATTTAGGTACTCTAATAAATTTAATTTTCACGCTAAATATTCTTGGCATTTACAATCATGTCAAATTACTTAAGTGAAATATTAATTCCCTTTTCTGCAAGCTAAGGCACAGTAGAGTAGACGATTGTGTCGATGCGTTCAAGTTAAGTCATCAAAATTGTCGAAGAATTCTGTCTGCTCCAAGATTTGGATTATGGCATCTAGATAACTCCACAACAAGGTTTTCATTTTTTCTGTTTTCTGTCATGTTTAAGGAATCAACTACAATATCATCGTTAAACTAATGGACTTAATATTGTCCATAAGTGGAGAAAACGGAACGCAAAGTTTACTCTAATTCAATTTGGAAAGTGAGATGGTGAGTATTGAGTACACACACAGAAACGAATTACTTTTATGTATTCATTATTAGCTAGTAGTATGCAATTTCCAATAAATATCTTACTCTTACTGTTAAATTAGCTAGCTAGTTTGTAGCAACATATAGTGTATATAAGTTTATCAAATATTGTTGCTTACAAAGATGAAAATTCATATAACTCTATTTGTGGAGTTAACTCTCATCCTCACGTGCACCTTGTTTGGATGGTTGTTACCTATTGTATTACTGCTATATCGTGTTGTTACTTTATAACTAGGTTTACTAGTTTCCTCAACGCTTCTACAGAGTTATGGGATAAAACATCTAGCACTATCAACATTGAAAGTTTTGAACCACTGGCCCCAAGAATTAAATGTAGGAATTTTACAGTGAATTAACCTCCACTCAATTGTCTTCCCTCTTTGGTTGGAAATTATATTGTAACCACATAATATTGTATGATTATTTTGCTTCGTCATTTGTTTTTCTTATAGATTGTGTACTTGTCGTAACATTTATAGCTTTTGCAGCATATAGATAATACGTGGCTTCTCGAACTTTTTCTCTTGCTCAATTAAGTTTTATCCATTACATTAGTAGAGCTTCCTTTTCATTTCATCTGAATTAATGCACATCTTGTCTACGTGAGCCATCATTTTTCAAGTCGAAACTTTATTGGGGCCAAAGAATTATTTGACAGACGATAACGATATAAAACTACTCGTTTAGGAATGCACTATTATATGAGTTTGATTTGTATGCAAACGAGAGGTTCTGCTTGATGCTCAAGAAGACTAAAAATGTTAAAGGGATATCTTTTCATCTGTTTAAGCCTTGTTGGGTAGAATTGCTTGGTATCTATATTGTTTGCCGATAGTAAATACGTGATGAAATAGTTGATGCACACATAAAAAAAATGATTCGGATCATGGAGACAAAAATGCTAGTAATAAATTTCATTTCATTAGTATAAGCTTTGGTAGAGAGATAAGTGTGTGTGTGTGTGTGTGTGTGTGTGTGTGTTTGTATCATGTGAGTGGTAAATGAGAATATTAAGAGATGATGCGTACTTAAAACTTAAAAGGTTGCAGTAGGTATGATACGAAGAGATGGCTGCAGTGTCTTGTTGAGATTGTGCATATATTCCTAATACTATTCATGGCATTGCAATTAGAACAAAATCCCAACTGTTTATATGCAGATACCATTTGATTAACATCTCTAAAGAATGAGTTTTAATCGATGCAGGAGCATCTTAAAAACCTTTAGGATTTGCTTGATTGTTAAGAAATTTGTTCCACATATCTGTTTTGGATAAATTGCAGCAAATCCTGCAACTGTTTTAGAGCCTCCAAAAATGCATAAAATTAGTTAGAGCATTCGACGCACATCCGACTACAATTTTGAAGAGAATCCGAGCAACATAAATCAAAAGATTAAGGAATGATCTGTATCATGGATGACAACTACTTTTCCAATTTACTATCACGCGCGCCTGCAACAATCTAGTTACATATTAGTTGGACACGGAGTCAAGTTTTGACTACTGAAGTTGTATACAAATCAGATATAGAGCATGTTTGAGTAAGCTTAAAAGCACATATGTATTTTTTTTGAATGTTTGGTAATTTAAAAAGCAACATACTTATAAGCACTTTTGTGCTTAAAATAAGTAAAAAAAATTCTCAAAAATAGTTTATAAATAGCTTTTGACTTATAAGTTACTTATAATAAGTGACAAACGCTCAACACAAACATCTGCTTGAGGTATGAACGGTCATCGCAATACAATTTACCCAACTAGAAGTCGGGTCGAATCCACAAGGAACAAAGTGATGTGATCAAAGTAGTGGAGGAACTAAACCTATTTGACAAAGCCAAATTAGGATAACGAGGTGATAGAACGATATTAACTACTACAAACTACACAAGGAAAGCAAGTAAATGTGATCTATGGTCTTCTCGAAACCAAGGAAAGCAAGTTTTTGAGCCTAGGATACAATTATAGCACGGGATTTATATATTATGGCCGAGTCATTCTAATGTAATCCCTAGAATCCTTCCGGCCTAGAAGGGATTTACCTCAACGGCGCTCGTCAAAGTCATGGTTGAGCTTATAAAGCACTACCCATTACCCGAGGAAAGAAGACCTCTTCCGAGCGTAACTTCTTTTAGATGAGTTAGTCTATGAACTAGCCTATCAACCCAAATCCTCACTAGCTTTACTATTCTACGCTAACTAATCTCTCCCGAGTCTTTAATTAGCAAAGTAGACGGGCAACTCAAGTGTCGCGAGCACAAGAGTCAAGCAATCAAAACAATGGAAGCTAGATAATCAAAACCCAACCATATAAATTCCTAGTCATGATTCATTCATATATTCATGTCCAAAATCATACCAATTAATTATACAAATAGTCATAAAATATATTCACAAAATCAATTCTTCAATAACATCAACAACACCAAATATGTTCAATACAAAGCATGAAAGTAAGGAAATTAGTACTAAAGGTTAAGAATTTCTCAATGGTTTGCTCAAAATCTTCACTCTCTTGGTGTTCTTGTTGATGGATCCTTGTTCCAAGATTGGGAAAATAGCCAAAAGATGTCTAAAACTATGGTAAAACTATCTATTTGTAGTCCCCAAGTAATTACCATATTTTTCCCAAAATTATCCCTAGATTAAAACAAAGAACTGACTGATTTTTCGTCATATAGCCACCCTGGTACTGAAATTGACCCGCTAGCCATATTTTCACTGCTCAACTTAGTCATTGTTTCACGCATAATCACATTTCTGCTGTGTTTTTGACAGACTAGCCATCTTTTTTCTTTTTATTCAACTTGACAAAATACAAAAAAACCATGATAAATGCACTTATTTCATCAATTTAACACAACAATAGCTCAAGTACAAATATGTAATGTGTGGTATTTTAGCCACACATCAATAAGCTCACCCAAACATGCTCATATATATTGGTACTACCAAATGCATCGTGCCAATAAATGCAATAGCATTAACTGATATACCAAAGAAGGTCCAAATTAACTCTAATATCAGCAACCATGATGCTCAAGTACAAATATGTAATGTGTGGTATTTTAGCCACACATTAATAAGCTCACCCAAACATGCTCATATATATTGGTACTACCAAATGCATCGTGCCAATGAATGCAATAGCATTAACTGATATACCAAAGAAGGTCCAAATTAACTCTAATATCAGCAACCATGATTCATTTTAGGAAGATTATGATG
The DNA here is from genome assembly GCA_029990175.1 of Petunia secreta. Classification (NCBI taxonomy): domain Eukaryota; kingdom Viridiplantae; phylum Streptophyta; class Magnoliopsida; order Solanales; family Solanaceae; genus Petunia; species Petunia secreta. Next base: position 772,276 of record JARKIP010000061.1, read on the forward strand.
ATTGGAGGGAATGGGCAGGGGCAGCCAAGAAAATTTTTGTCGTAAAGCTAAGTATTAATCAGAGGCGGACCTAGGATTTCAACTCAATGGGGGTACAAGATAAAATTGAAGAAAAGAGTATAAAGGAAATTGTAGGAGCTGGGATTTGAACCCAAGTCTCTAACTTAGGAGCCAGATTTGAACCCAAGTCTCTAGCTTAAGAGCCAACTTTAAACATCTGCGTTACCAATTAACCCAATTAGCTTTTGTTCTTTTGGGTGCACATTTAAATATATATACACGTTTTATGTCATATATACATATATATACGCACAATTTTTTCTGACGCCAGCGGGTGCCGGTGCACCCACCCCTACCATGTAGGTCCGCCCCTGGTATTAACAGAAGGCCTTAAACTAAAAAATATAACTTTGTTTTTATATCATTCTATTAATTTTTGAGATACAAAGTCATTAATTATCTTTTTAACAAAATTGATATGGATAAAGTAATTCCATGAGTAATACACAAAGAACCAAGCCCTGGAAAGTATCAAAGTGCCTAATCAAGCAGCATGAATGGTGAGGAAAATCCTAGGAGCAGGGAAAGATTATGTTGCTGGACAAGCAGGATTCAAAACAAACAAGAGCATAATTAGGCAAATATACTATCAGCTGCTAGGTGATCATGGTACAGTAGAATGGAAATGTATCATGTTTAAAAATGAGGCAAGGCCTAAAGCAAAGTTCATCATGTGATTATGCCTTCAGGGAAAGCTTTGGGTCGGCCCAACCCAAGTCTCGCGGGTCTTGAATTGGACAAGCTGGGGCGGGCCGGACCGATATTTAGACAGGTCACCAAATAATGAGCCCAACCCAGCCCTACTATGGCCGCGGGCTGGGTCGGGCCGGTCGACTTTTTAATTTTTTTTTTTTTTGTATAGTTCTTTTTTACTCAAAAATTTTAACTAAAAATACAAAAAACACACTACCTCCGTCCCAATTTATGTGGCGGTATTTGACTTGGAACGGAGTTTAAGAAATAGAAATTGACTTTGTAAAAGTTCAAATTTACCCTTGAAAAAGTAAGAGAGAGAAGATTGTAGTAATCAAAAAGTTGTTTGTGGCTTTTAAGTAAGTAGGGCCCAATAGGGGTAAAATAGAGATAATGCATTAAATAGTTGACAAATAAGGAAATGTGACATTCTTTTTTGGACAGACCAAAAAGGAAAGTGTGACACATAAATTGGGACAGAGGGAGTAAAAGTTATACCAATATTATATAGTAACCAAGTTTCATATTCATAATTAAAGTATCCAACAATACATTTGTAAGATTCTTTAATATATTATCGCAGGTTGAGATGTGATATCCTATTGTAGATACTATTTGTAAGATTCTTTGATGTAGCATATCTAACTTTTGAATTGTAATATTATGTCTTGTAAAGTAGTTGGGCAGTTTAAGGAATATTTGCATATAAAAACAGAAATGTAGTTGGTTTAGATTCTCTCATACTTTGTAATTTCTTGTTATTTCTTTAAATATTTGTAATTTTGAATCAAATAATTTATTTTAATTTTATCTTAAAGCCGGCCCAGCCTCGGTCAAGCCTCACGGGCTAGTGGGCCAATTTTGGGTCGGGCTGAAAAGCCTCGGCCTTCATTGGGTTTGAAAAACCTTAGCCCAGACCTAACAAATTTACGGCTAGGTCGGGTCGGCCCACAGGCCAAAGTCCAAATTGACGGCTCTAACTGCAGATAGGCTAATAAACTGGGGCATGAATGTGGAAAAACAGTGTTGCTTCTGTGAGAACAGTGATGAAACAAGAAATCATCTGTTTGTTGAGTGCAGCTATGCCAAGGCTTTATGGAGCAGAATTGGTACATGGTTGCAATGGCAAAATTGTCAAGTTCAGAACAGGGAACAGTAGAGGCAGTGGGTTGTAAAACAGGCAAAAGAGAAATCTCCATGAGCTCTTATTGTCAGAATGACATATGAAGAAGTGATTCATGCAATCTGGATTGAAAGGAATATGAGGATTTTTTAGAAAATTGAGAGAGAAGTTGATAGTGTAGCTAAGAATATTGTTGTTGTATGTTGCTCAAGAGCCACTGGGAAGAAAGCTCAAATGCTTGATCAGTTTATTTTCTAACTAGTGTTTGTTGATGTATTAGTTAGGCTAGGTAATGTTATTCCTTGTTAAAGTATTAGTATTAAGACAGCTTTGCTGAGATTAAGCAATATGTGGTATGTAACGACCAATTTTGGTGATTAATAAAGTTATAATTACCCAAAAAAAAAAAATTAAGGTGTCAAATTATCATAAGTTTTTTCTTCTTAACTTATTTACGTACTGTAATATATTCGCAAAAGTTATTTTTTATGCGAAATGTTGGCATTCACAATCATGTCAAATTATTTAAAAGTGACATATTTGTTCCCTCTTCTGCAAGCAAAGGCACTGTTTAACCGTAATTTCGTTTATTAGGTTAATTCACAATTAAATTTATAAAGCGGAGTCACGATCAATAATCAAGATTAAATGCTTAGTGTGAAAGGATATAAATGATTACAGTAAATATAAAGAAATAAAGACACAATTAATGCGATGTAATAAATGAAGATTTAAATGAAAGGAACCGTATTCAGGCCGTATAGACTTGATCAAACTTCCTTCCTCGTACTCTTTATGATATTTAATCAATGGAACAATAAATGATATCACTTGGTTATGAGTAGTAGTAGTAAATATCGACAGAAGATAAAGAATCGGATATTAGTTAATAGTTGGAATACAAACGTATGCTCAGAGAGAAGTTAGATACAATGCTTGTGATTTAAATTACAATATATAGATAACTAAGCGTCCGTTCACGAGCAGTTGTAACTCCTTAGTCGAGCAGTTATGTTGCTTAATGATAAGACTTCTATTTTGAATTGGCTTGATGACGAGTTGCGACTATTCCGGCCGTGGTGACTGTTCATCTGTCCGTTATAGTTGTCCATCTTCGATTCTATCCGTTGCCTTCATGCCCATTCACAGCCACGTGTCGTCTATACGTCGTCCTATGTGGATGCTTAGTCACCAACTTTGGTGACGACGGATTTAACCCAATACAGATAGTCCCCGCACTACTCGGGCAGAGAATCTGGTCGAGGAGTGGAAAACGAAATTTTGAGCGGAAAGAACTTTTTGGAATTTTTCTCAACTAACACATTTGAGTCCTTGTGTTCATATTTGGATGCTGCCCGTTGAACTCCTCAAAGTTTTTCGATTGATTGACATTTTATCAGTATAAGCATTAAATGCTCCGCTAAAGACAAAACGTGCAAGTTGTCAATTCCGCTCCACTTTTTACTGAAAAAGTGACTGTCGCGTGTTCCGAGACTGCAGGAGTGATGATTGAACTGCACCTACTCACGTCTTGCACGTCCCAAAGCAAAAATCGTCATTTCGATTTTTATTCTTTTAACGGCTGGATTAATTTATCTCTTGCGCGGATGCTTGCCACGTGTAGGGGCGGGTCGGGTTTTGCGAACCCTATAAATATGATTTCTACCAGCTTGAAACCTTTTTACTTCATTCCAAATTTCACCCAGACCTTCAAAGCTTCAAAACACTTTTCCAAAAATCCCTAAAACGCAAAAAATTCTTCCAATCTTCTAGTCCGAATGTCTCCAAAAGCCAAGAGAAGTTTGAATATGGATGCTGTGGCTAGTAGTTCTTCAGCAGCAGGTGGTCAACCTACGAGTTCCCCAACTTCGGTTGCTGATGTGATTCCGAAACTTTGGGGAAGCCTTGAAAATGATTGTTCAATCAGCTCGTTCAGTCACTATGGCAATATAAGGTCGTGGCCTTCAAGCCGGTTTAAGAGTTCAATTACTCCTGACCTTTTGCCCAGGGTTAGGGCAGATTGTGGCTGGGACGATGATGTTATAGTTTCTTGCCCCTATCCAACGGAGAATATTACTTCTGTGAGAACTGGATGGACAGCCATATCTACGTATCCATTCACGATAGGTTGTACGCTCCCGTTGCATCCTGTTATAGAGGATATTTGTAAATACTATCTTATCTGCCCGGGGCAGCTGTGTCCGAGCATTTATAGAATTATTTCCCTGCTACAATGGTTTGCCGATGAGACTGGGCAGGACTTTGGATTTAAGCATTTCGTCTCTTTGTATAGCCTTCAGGTTGCGAGAGACGGATATATTAATGCCCGTATGAGAGGAAGAAAAGCTCTAGTGAGCAAATCTGAAGATACAGGGGATAGGGGTTGGATGCATAGGTATGTTTATGTGCAGTCTAAATTCCTCACACGTGGCTGCAAAACTAATCTCTGCGAGGTGTGGAACAAAACTCGTAAGTCCCCGAGTCTTTGTATTGAGTACTCTTTGAATTACGTATTTGCACCCTCTAATTTTTACTCTTTATTGGTTAGCTGACAAGATTCCTTACGACGGTCTGATCTCCGAGGAGGAATTGTCCGCTTGGGTTGAACCTATTTTGGCAGAGTTCCCTCACGAGCAGAGGCAGTGGCCTTACTATGCTTCTTTAAAAAGTTTATCGAACCCCAGCACCCATGGTAAGCTGATTATCCAAATTCCTGCTAGTTTATGCAGAACTCACCATGGTATTAATATGATTTTACTCTCAGGTTTAGGTGTTGGTGGTAGTTATTTTCCTGCTCCTCCTTCTGTGGAGGTGGCCGTTGACCCCGTGGCTGAGATCAATGAGGAGGCAGCTGCCATTCTCCAAACTGCTGCAGCTATCAAGGCCAGGGAGGGTGGTGAGGAGGTCCTCGCGAGTTTGAAGAGAAAGAAATCTGACTCTGAAAAGAGTAAACCCAAAAAAAAAAACAAGGACAGCCCGTAAGACTCCTCAACCCTCTGAAAAAACAGTTGAAACCAATGTTGCTGCTGCTGATACGCCCAAGGCTGGGGAAGAGAGTGTCAAAAGTTCGGCGGCTGCCCCTGAATCTGCTGAGCCTATGATAGTTGACATTTCAGATTCAGAGGCTCCCGATGTGAGCCTGACTTAGAGGAAGAGGGCGTCTCTTCGGGGTGATAAGAGGAAGGATGTAGAGACTTCTTCTTACGCTTTTGAGGAGAGTCCCCGAGTTGGTGATGAAGGAGATAGAGCTGAAGAAGTAGGAGAAGAAAGAATGCATGAAAGTTTTGCCTTCTTCCCCGAGGACCCAAAGCCAGATGAGCCTGAACGGGTTGGTGGTCAACAGGGTGAGCCTGAACAAGTCAGCCACAGGCAACCTGGCAAAGAGCCGATGAGAGAAGAGGATGAGGAGAAAGATGAAAAGGTTGATGAGCGGAGGAAGACTGAGGGGGAGGCTGAACCTCAGATCTTTCACTACAAGGATATGATGAACTTAGCTGGTGATGAGGTGGCACCAGTTTATCTGCAAGAGTGCGACACTCTGGACCCTGATGAGACAGGTGACATTGAGGTCTCTCGCACAAAGCTTACTAGAAGAGTATCTCTAGGAGGAAGGATTGGGGCGTACTCTGTTAAGGGTATTCGTCACAAATTTGGTCCCCAATATCCTTCTGAACAAGCGAGGGAGCCCAGGCCGTGTATGAGGGAGTGTGACTTCACCATTCCCCCGGACACAGATTTTTTGACGAAGCCTGGCCACTTGGTTAAAGTGATGTCCAACCTGATCGGTCCTCGCGAGGAGTGGAACATGCGCAGCATGAGCGACGAGCAGCTAGCTTACGCAATCGCTGAAGATACTGCTCGGGTAATGTTTCCCTCTTTACTCCTTTATTTTTATTAAGACCTTAGTTCTGATTACCTGCGTATTTTCACTTGTTGCCAGGCGAGTATGATGGCGGCCGAGATCATGTTCCGTTCTAGGTTGAACAATCAGGAACAAGTCCTTGGCTTAAAGAAAGACCTTTTGAAGGCTCTTCAGGACAAGCAGGCCTTAGAAGAGGAGAAACAAGCTCTGATTGGGGAGAAGCGGGTCCTGGAGGGGAGGCGTGGCTTCTTCGAGGATAAGATAGACAGGTTGGAGAAATCCAACACTGAGGCTAATGACAAGATAAGCACCCTCCTCGAGGAGAGGGACCGGCTTTTGGATGAGAAAGAAAGGTTTGCACTATCCTTTGAGGATCTGAAAGCCAAGATGAATGAACAAGGTAGCCAGATTTCTCAACTCGCCCATGAGCTTAATGTGAAGGAAGCCACTTTGGAAGGCATCCGTAATGCTTCCGACCTGATGTTGAGAAATATGAACAAAGCTGAAGCTGAGTCTCAGGCTGCTCGAGGAGAACTGCAAGAAGCCAAGAATTGGGTTGAGGAATCTGCGAAGATCCAAGAGCTGTTGACGATGGAATTGGCGAATCTGAGAGATCGTTTTACAATCGACTCCAAACTGGAAGCTCTTGAAGCCAAGAAGAAGTTGCTCATTCAAATGCAGCGTGGCCAAGTTAATATCGACTCAGTCCTCGATCAGACCATAGCGACTATCATCGATGTCAAGCAGGCCTTGGGCATGGAAGTAGGAGCCGACGATGATGATGATGATGAAGAGGATGATGAAGGCAGTGAGGATAATGAAGATGAAGATTTGGGTGGAGATCCGACTGATGGAGCTAGTGCATCAGGTCGAGAACCTGGCCAAAATGATGACTGACGCCTTATCTAGTCCTTTTTTATAATTTTGCAGGATGTTGTTAACTTTGGATATTGCTAACTCGTGAACGAATGTATATTTTGATTGTCTTTTGTCTGACTGGCGAGGCTTGACGACCATTTTTTATCTCAAGTCTTGCTTATATGAATGATGTTGATATTCGTTATTTAATGAGGTTTTCAGAAGTCAGAATTATGTTTCAAATCCTAGTGTCTGAGTTCCCTCTTTGGTGTTAATCTGTTAATCTGCGCAGATGTTTGGAATAAAATTTGATCATAACCAAGTTAAGTTGCCCTTAGTTAAGATGAATGAAATCAGGTCTTCTGGGCTGGACGAAACCAGGCCGTTTAGGTTGACTGAAATCTGGCCGTATAAGATGGCCTTGCGATAAACTTTGCTTATCATTTTTGACAATTGAAAGTTTTCGCAGAAAAATTTTGTTAAGGTTGAGGTTTTCACCCTGTTATTTCTATTAAAAAGAATGGGTAACCCAATGATCAAAACATAAGATTGTTTGGTCGTAAAGTTGTAGAATTTGGGCGAATACTGGCCGCAAAATGTAAGAATAACGTAGCACAAGTAAAATAGTTCTATTGAACTTACTTGATCTGCTTAGTCGTGGACTTGGCGAATGATCATGACCTTGCTCTGCTCGAAGATCACTCATGTTAGCCGGGACTTTGGCCTACTGGGGCCCTCGCCACCCCCCTGTTTTTATGTTGAAATTTCGTAATTTCAGACATAAAAAAACAATGGGTGAAACGCTGAATCAGAGAACACATATAACCAAAAGAGGAGTGTGTCCGTTGTGGGATTTGAACCCACAGCCGCGAAGCACGAGGACTTCGAGCTCTACCAGTTGAGCTAAACGGATCTGGCCTTTTGAAGACCGTTAGTACCATTTAGACAAAGATAAGAAAACAGGATAACTTAAAAGAAAACAATAGCAAGTAAGCAACAGAGAATGGATAGAAACACTAACCCATGTACTACTTAGAAGTAGTACCTCTTTAGGTGAGTCACGTTCCAACTGCTAGGTAGAAGCGATCCATCTGGTCGTGCCAAACGATATGAACCCTTACCAACGGATGCGACCACCTTGTAGGGACCTTCCCAGTTTGGACCAAGTTTGCCGACATTCGCTTCTTGCGTATTCTGGGAGACTCTACGCAATACAAAGTCCCCGACTTCAAAGTTGCGCAGCCTAAGTCCCCGATTATAATATTGTTCTATCCTTTCTTTCTGAGCTACTACTCGTATAAGTGCTAATTCTCTACGTTCCTCTAGAAAATCCAATTCCTCGGAGAGGTTGACTGAATTAGATTCTTCAGTTGCATGAGCATATCGTAGACTTGGCTCGCCGATTTCGACTGGAATCAATGCATCAGAACCATACACTAAGGAATAAGGCGTCTCCCCGGTACTCATTTTTGTGGTTGTTCTATATGCCCAAAGAACCCCGGGGAGTTCTTCCACCTAGCACCCTTTGGCCTGCTCGAGACGTTTTTTGAGAGAATCCACTATTATCTTGTTGGTTGATTCTGCCTGCCCGTTTGCCACTGGGTGATATGGGGAAGAAGTGATCCTTTTAATATGCAGATCCTCAAGGAACTTTGTGACCCTCTGACCAACGAATTGAGGACCATTATCCATGACAATCTCTTTGGGTGCTCCGAAGCGACAAACGACATAACGCCAAAGGAAATCAACTACTTCCGTTTGACGTATCTTTGAATATGCTGCGGCTTCAACCCACTTTGTAAAATAATCAGTAATAATTAACAAGAAACGTACCCCTCTAGGTGCAGTGGGTAGTGGCCCAACGATATCCATTCCCCATTTTATAAACGGCCACGGGGAGATGATTGAGTGCAAGGGTTCTGCTGGTTGATGGAGGAGATGTGCAAACCTCTGGCACTTGTCACATTTCTTGACAAACTCGTTAGTATCTTTTTCCATTTTGTCCCAATAATAGCCTGCTCGTATAAGCTTTCGTGCAAGCGCCTTGCCTCCCAAATGATTTCCACAGCAACCCTCGTGAACTTCCCTCATCACATACTCAGTTTGGCTGGGACCTAGACACTTGGCGAGTGGGCCTGCAAAAGTCTTACGATAGAGGATACCATCTATAATTGTATACCTGGCAGCTTTTATCCTCAGTTTTCGAGCAGCCTTAACGTCTGATGGTAGGGTTCCATGTAGTATATAATTGATTATCTCATTCCTCCAATCCCAAGTCAGACTGGTCGTGTTGACTTCCATTGCATCTTTATCGATTGTTGTACATAGAAGATGAGCCACGGCCACTGAACCTGTTGCTCCAATCTCTGCGACTGAACCCAAATTTGCCAAGGCATCAGCCTCGTGATTTTCTTCTCGTGGAATCTGTATGGCTTCCCAATTGTCGAATTGTGCTAGCAAACCAGTGACTCGGGCAAGATACCTCTGCATACGAGACTCCCTTGCTACGAAGCCTCCAGTTATTTGATTGACGACCAGGGCAGAGTCACTCTTAAGGTGAATTCTGTCTGCTCCATAATCTCGAGCCAACTTTAGTCCTGCAATTACGGCCTCATACTCGGCCTCATTATTTGTAATAAAGGGACATTTTATGGCCTGTCTAATGGTCTCCCCCGAGGGAGCGGTAAGAACTAAACCTAATCCTGATCCTTTTACGCTGGAGGACCCGTCAGTGTGTAAGGTCCATATCCCCGACTCCGATCTGGCGAACAGAACCGCCTCACGTTGAGCATCAGGGTACATAGTAGCACTAAAATCTGCAATAAAATCTGCTAGAGCCTGAGACTTTATGGCTACCCAGGGTTGATAAGATATATCAAACTCACTTAATTCTACTGCCCATTTTACTAACCTGCCCGAGAATTCAGGTTTGTGCAAGATATTGCGTAAGGGGAAGGTAGTAACTACAGCTATTGAGTGACTTTGAAAATAAGGTCTTAATTTACGGGCAACGATTACCAAGGCTAGTGCTAATTTCTCCAAAGGTTGATAGCGAGTTTCAGCATCTAATAAGGATTTGCTAATGTAATAAATTGGAAGTTGCTTACCTTTGTCTTCTCGAACCAGAACTGCACTTACTGCAGACTCAGACACGGCCAGGTAAAGTAATAGTTGTTCACCTGGTTGGGGCGTTGAAAGTAAAGGCGGGTTTGACAGGTATCGCTTCAAATCCTTAAGTGCTCGTTGACATTCAGGGGTCCAATCGAACTCCTTGTTCTGTTTCAGCACGTCGAAGAAGCTCTTGCATCGATCAGATGAGCGAGAAATGAATCTCCTTAGCGCTGCTACTCTCCCGGTTAGCCGCATTACATCTTTTCTATTATGAAGTACGTCGGGGATGGCTTCTATTGCTTTTATCTGGGCGGGGTTTACCTCGATCCCTCGCTGGGAAACGATGAAACCGAGAAATTTCCCTGAACCCACTCCAAATGCGCATTTCTCCGGGTTGAGTTTCATGTTGTATTGATCAAGGATTCGAAAGGCCTCCTTCAAATGTGCTAAGTGATCTTCTGCCCGTTTGGACTTGATCAGCATATCGTCGATGTAGACCTCCATGGTTTTGCCAATGTGGTCGTGAAACATCCGGTTGACTAACCGTTGGTAAGTCGCACCTGCATTTTTAAGTCCAAAAGGCATTACTTTATAGCAATACGTACCTCGGCAAGTAATGAAGGAAGTTTTCTCCTGGTTGTCGGGATCCATCAAGATTTGGTTATAGCCTGAATATGCGTCAAGGAATGTAAGTACTTCGTGCCCGGCCGTCGCATCGATTAGTTGGTCAATCTGAGGTAGTGGATAAGAATCTTTCGGGCAAGCTTTGTTCAGATCAGTGAAGTCGATGCAGACCCTCCACTTGCCATTTTTCTTTGCCACTACGACCACATTGGCCAGCCAATCTGGATACTTGACTTCTCGGACGGAGCCAATCTTGAGCAAGCGGTCAACTTCGTCATTTATGATCTGGTTCCTGAATGCTCCTTGTTGGCGCTTCTTTTGCTTTACCGGGCGATGGTACGGATCCACGTTCAACTTATGAGAAATAATCTCCGGGGAGATTCCTGTCATATCTGCATGCGACCACGCAAAGGTGGTGTGTCGCTCCTTGAGGAAGTGCAAGATATCTTTGCGTAAGTCTTTGTTTAACTCTGCTCCCAAGTATACTTTTCTTTCAGGCATGTTATCGAAAAGTTCTTCTGGTTCTAAGGCTTCTATAGTTGGCGCGTACTCTTCCCGTGCCTCCAACTTTGATATGAATTCCGGGACTCGGTAGTCTGATGCTTCGTTGTTTGACTCTGATCCCGGGTTTTTTAATTGCTATTTTGCCTCCTCGGGGAGCTTGACTGCAACTGAGTAGCAATCTCTAGCGCAACGCTGCTCTCCTCGAACTTCCCGTATTCCCCACTCTGAAGGGAATTTCATTACTTGATGATATGTTGACGGGACTGCTTGCATATCGTGTATCCATGGCCTCCCAAGGATTATGTTGTAAGCCATATCCCCATCAATGACATGAAACGTTGCTCGTCTCATAACGCCTTCGACCAGGGTTGTCAAAGTAATTTCTCCCAACGTCTTCTCGCTGGAATTGTTAAATCCTGAGAGAACACGATAAATTGGTACAATCTCATTGTATAGTTTCAACTGCTGCACGACCCGAGATAATATGATGTTCGCTGAACTGCCTGGATCAACGAGTACTCTTCTGACATCAAACTCTTCCACTCGTAATGTTATCACTAAAGCGTCCATATGAGGAAATTGCAAGCCGTCTGCATCCGTTTCTTCAAAAGTCATTGTATCCTCAAGTCGTGGTCGTTTGGTCTCCGTAATAGATACTTTGGCGTATTTCTTTGCTGTGTATGTGACTACATCAACCTCAATACCACCAGAGATGACGTTGACTGTCATTTTTGGAGATGATGCTCGGGGAGGTTCTGATTTATTTTGCTGGGCCTTTGCGTGAGTTTGCTTTCCTTTTTCTGTCAAGTACTCCTTGAGATAGCCCTGTTTCAATAAGTTAGCGACTTCGTACCTTAGAGCCTTGCAATCATCCGTTGTGTGGCCGTGATCGCGATGGAATTCGCACCACAAGTTTTTGTTGCGCTTGTTGGGGTCACCCTTCATATCCTTAGGCCATTTGACCTTTTCGCTCATTCCCTCGAGCACTGCTACAAGTTCGACTGCTCCGATATTGAAAACGGGCAGGGTTGGAAGTCCACTAGAAGTTGAAGCGGAATCATTGCCCCTTGCAAGGCCTTTGTTGTTACGACCGCGTCCATTTGAGTTGTTACGCGACCGATTGGGATATGGCTTGTGCCGTGCGTCTGGCTTATCTGTCTCGATCTTTCCCCCAGCGCCATTGGTGCGAGTTTGGCTCCGTCCCCGGGCACCTGTACCAATCAATTTACCTTCGTCTATACGTACCTTCGAATTATAACGATTGTAGACATCCGACCAGTTTGCTGCAGGATATTCTCGCAGGGATTCATACAATCGCCTGGTCGCTTCAGAACTCTTGACGTCCAAGCTGTTAGTGAATGCAATAGCCGCCCATCGATCTGGAACTTTGGGTAGCAACATACGTTCACGCTGAAAGCGATCCACATACTTCCGGAGAGACTCCCCGGGCAGTTGTTTGATTTCAAAGATGTCCTCAACTCTTGTTTCTGTTTTCTGAGCGCCTGTGTGTGCTTTGACAAATAACTCCGCCATCTCGGCAAAAGATCCTATTGAATTTGGTGGCAGCATTGAATACCATCGTAGAGCGCCATCTGCCAAGGTTTCTACGAACTTCTTCAATTGCACTGACTCGATCTCCTCGTCGGTGAGATCGCTTGCCTTTATGAAATTGCTAAACATCATCAAGTGGTCGTTGGGGTCAGTTGTTCCCCGGTATCTTGGTATGTTTGGCATTTTGAATATTTTGGGTATTGCCTTTGGTGCTGCTTCTTTCTTCCAAGGCCTTTGAGTATACTGTTGAACGTCAACTTTCTTCAAAGTGGGTGGTGCGCCAGGGATCTGATCAATCCTCTCATGAAGAGAACGCTGCAGGGCCTCCTGGCTCTCTTTGAACTGCCTGTTGAGGGCCTCCATGACCTCGCTCATTTCTGTTGGCACCGCTGATCCTGCATTCTGATTTTCAGCGCGTCTCGAGGCATGGGACGGTGAAGCATCCCTTGGACGTCCAATGGGTGGATTTCCTGCGTTTGGCAGGTTTTGTCCTCGTAGGCTGTCGATAGCTTCCCGTATTTGCCTGTTGATTTCAGCCTGTTGCCGTATGAATTCAAGGACAGCGTCTTGAGAATTCCTCGAATTTCCAGGACCATTGGGTCTCCTAGGTCCTCCAGGCCCTTGATCGAAGTTTCCTCGGCCAGGAGGGCGGCTATTTCTGCTACCCTGCTGGCTGTGCTCGTTTTCCTGTTCTGCTGGGAGCACGTTCTCGTCCTCTGCAATGGGGATTACGTCGTCGTCTGCAGGAATAACATCTTGCTGCTCGTCCCCGGCCGGATTCAAGTCTATTTGCTCCGCAGCGTTGAGGTCTTGTTGCCCGTCAATGGGAGCGTTGTTGTGTGAGTTATTATCTGCCATTTTGACAAAAAGAAAACGAGGAGAGCCAACGAGCGAGAAGAAAGCGAATAAAGGATAAAATACGATAAGCAATTAACCTACGGAAGTTATTGACCGGCTCCCACTGTGGTCGCCAAATTGTTTAACCGTAATTTCGTTTATTAGGTTAAGTCACAATTAAATTTATAAAGCGGAGTCACGATCAATAATCAAGATTAAATGCTTAGTGTGAAAGGATATAAATGATTACAGTAAATATAAAGAAATAAAGACACAATTAATGCGATGTAATAAATGAAGATTTAAATGAAAGGAACCGTATTCAGGCCGTATAGACTTGATCAAACTTCCTTCCTCGTACTCTTTATGATATTTAATCAATGGAACAATAAATGAGATCACTTGGTTATGAGTAGTAGTAGTAAATATCGACAGAAGATAAAGAATCGGATATTAGTTAATAGTTGGAATACAAACGTATGCTCAGAGAGAAGTTAGATACAATGCTTGTGATTTAAATTACAATATATAGATAACTAAGCGTCCGTTCACGAGCGAGCGTTGTAACTCCTTAGTCGAGCAGTTATGTTGCTTAAGGATAAGACTTCTATTTTGAATTGGCTTGATGACGAGTTGCGACTATTCCGGCCGTGGTGACTGTTCATCTGTCCGTTATAGTTGTCCATCTTCGATTCTATCCGTTGCCTTCATGCCCATTCACAGCCACGTGTCGTCTATACGTCGTCCTATGTGGATGCTTAGTCACCAACTTTGGTGACGACGGATTTAACCCAATACAGGCACAGTAGAGTAGACTACTATGTCGATGCATTCAAGTTAATTATGTCATTAATATTGTCGAAGAATTCTCTATCTGCTCCATGATTTTGATTATGGCATCTAGATAACACCACAACAAAGTTTTCACTTTTTTGTTATCTATCATGTTTAAGGAATCAACTTAAATATCATAGTTAATTAGACTTACTACTGTCCATAAGTGGAGAAAACGGAGAACGCACATTTTACTCTAGTTCAATTTGGAAAGTGAGATAATGACACACAAGAATGACGGAAAAAATATATTTTTGCTTAAGTGCTACATTGATGCGCGGAAAAAAGGTGCTAAATTGTGGTAATAATATATTAAAACCATGAATAAATAATTACTCATTCCAGTCCACGTTATTTGAGTTGCTAGCCTTTTTATTTAGTGAAAAAATATTGTTTTGTTCAAAATCCATGAAGCTTTTAATCGTGTTTCCCATATTTACGTCACTATATTTTTCTATAAGGGGAGATAAATGTTAATATGATTAATAATCCTTTTTATTAATGTTGCTAACCAACTTTGTTAATCTGTTTTAGAACCTTATCAAATCAATTAAAGTGGACAAGAGGGAATATGGAAAAGGTACATGTAATGTACTAACAATTAGGTGTATTACGAAGTCCAACTAAGTATATTTATTTAAGCTGGCAGATTAGCTATTACCTATACTGAGGGAATCTAATACAGATTAAATCGTACATGAGAATAATAGGATGCTTTCATACGTTCCGTACATTACATTTGTGTGTTTGTTACTTCATTTGCATCTTTTAAGGGGATCAGGATGTTTAAGTAAAAAGGGAAGAGAAGAGTTAGCCCAACTCGCATCATGTGTCTCACCAAATTCCCCCCCAACTGAGTAAATAAATACAAATCATGAATCCTTTAAATAAAACTTTATGTCTTCATCATTGTTAACTAAGATGTCATTTTACTTTAGTGTGCGACTCTTACTGTTAATTTGGTAGCAACATCAAGTATATAGGGGTAAATTTTTCTCAAGCTTCTCGAACTTTTTCTCTTGCTTAATTAAAGTTTTATCCATTACATTAGTAGAGCTTCCTTTTTCATCTCATCTGAATTACTGCACATCTTGTCTACGTGAGCCATCATTTTTCAAGTCGAAACTATAGGCCAAAGAATTATTTGACAGGCGACAACGATATAAAACTACTCGTTTAGGTCTGCACTACTATATGAGTTTGATTTGTATGCAAACGAGAGGCTCTGCTTGATGCTTAAGAACTAAAAATGTTAAGAGATTTCTTCTCATCTGCAAGCTTTGTTGGATAGAAACTTGGCATCTATACTGGTCGTAGGCAACAAATACGTGATGAAATAATCGATAAGCACGGAACAAAAAAAAGTCAGATTGTGGAGACAAATGCTAAGCAATTTCTTTTCAGTAGTCTAAGCTTGTGGTAGAGGCAGAGTAAGTGTGTGTGTGTTTTGTATCATGTGAATGGTAAATGAGAATATTAAGAGATCGCTGCGGTGTCTTGTTGAGATTGTGCATATATTCCTAATACTAATGATGGAACTGCTTATATGCAGATACCACTCAATTCCACATCCCTAAAGAATGAATTTCAATCGATGCAGGAGCATCTTTACAACCTTTTAAGATTTTGCTTTGGATATAAAGAAAGTAGTTACAAATTACAACTCTGTTTTGAAAATATTGCAGTAAAATCTGCTACTTTGGTGGAGAAGTAATAATTACCACACAACTTACTTATCACATACTTGCTATAAAAGATGCCCAAAGAGAGAAAGTTAACCAAAAAATACCTATCCATATATGCAGGTCCAAACTAAAACTTTATGCAAATGTCTACATATGCAGGTACAAAATAAAAGTAACTTTGGTACTGCCAAATACATCATGGCAAAGATGCAATAGCATTAACTGCAAAGCTAGGGTCCAAATTAACTTTAGTATCTGCAATCATGATTTGTGAACTCATCCAGAGAGTCTATTCAACTTGCATCTTGATCATTCATTGTAATATTCATATAATTAGGAAGATTATGATAGGAGGAAATGGAGCTAGGCTATTAGTAAATTCGTTACTAAAGTTAAAGACAAGAAAAAACTTGTGTCGACAATAAAAAGTATAGGCTGTGCAACTTTTTTTCTGTTTTATACTGCATAAAAAACTTCCCGAGCAGTCCAGCATTACATTTTTGGGATAGTTTAAAGGTATAGCACTGGATGTAGAAATTGTATAATGATATATCCAAGCTATAGAGGGTCAAGAGTATCAGTTTCCAAATATAGCAGGAACAGTAAAAGCACAGTTACTTCATAGTGGAAATTTCTTGTTTAGCAACACTAATACTGATATTCAACCATTAAAGGTCCCAACAAATGAATGTAAGTAATCTGGAAGATATAATCGAAAGCTATATGGAGTGGAAAAGTGCAGAGACTAGGAGAAATACTGAGCCTTTTGACAGCCAATTTCATGATAGCACTAGACCGAATTGATGAAGGCTTTTCCTTTCTGATCTTGGCGAAGTCATTTTATTGCAAAACTGCATCTACAATGCATCTTTTTAGAGTGTCCAACATGTTGAACCTGTTATAAGCAGACTGCTAACATGGCATTATAGGAAAGAAAGGCTTCAGGAATGAACTCAAATAACAAGTGCAGAAAAATGGATGTGCAAATTACAGCAAAAAACAACCAATAGATGTTGGAGGCAAGTGATTTGATAGTAATTTATGTCAGCTGTTTAAAACAAGAAAATAACTACATTGGCACAAGTTGTCCATACTCTTGATAGTTCAGTCATGTCTTCGTCATATGAGTAATGTACTTTATCCTGTACTGTCAGCAGTCTCCAAACATATAATGGATAACGTCAGAAAGCAAATAAAAAATGTTGCTAACCACAAAGCTTATCTGTGAGCATGATTCATGGGCTCATCCAGAGAGTTTATTCAACTTGCATCTTGATCATCATTGTATTATTCATATGAATAGGAAATTATGATGATTGGTGCGAATGGGGCTAGACTATTAGTAACTTCTTTACTAAAGTTACAAGAAAAAACTTGTGTTGACAAGAAAAAGGATAGTGCAACTTTTTCCTGTTTTATACCCTGGCATTCAACCATTTCCAGATCGTACAAACCGCGATCTCAATATTCAGCATATGTAGTTAAGCAATGCTAAAAGTCCCAAGTCGATAGCTTCCCAAAGCACTACAAGTTCCAAGTCTATTTAGCACTTCATTAACTGAAATAAAAATCCCAAGACTGACTAAAGGAGCAAATTCTTGATTTGAACAAGAAAATACGCTAAACTAATCTAAGCAGAATGGCCAACATGAAGCAAGCATAAAAATCTTCCAAGCAGTCAAGCACTACATTTTTGGGACAGTTAACAGTGTAGTGTAATGTTATAATCAAGTTGAACTGTTAATTATAGGGGGGTCGAGACTGTGAGTTTCCAAATATATCAGGTAAAGTAAAACCAAAGTTTCTTCATAATTGAAATTTCTAGTTAGCAACATCAATACAGATATTCCACTAGTAAAGGTTCCAACAAGATGAATGTAGGTAATCTGGATGATACAATCAATGAAATATACACATATAGAGTTGAATAATCGAAAGCGATAGAGTAGAAAAGCTGAACTCTCAAGATACAAAAGAATGCAAAGGGACGAATACTCAGCCTTTTGGTGGCCAATTTCATGAAAAGCACTAGAAGGAATGATGAACACTCTATCTTCCAGGTCTTGGAAAAGTCATGCCATTGCAATAGTGCACCTACTGCATCTTCATTATGTGGATAACATGTTGAACCTGTTATAAGATGACTAATAATATGGCATTTATAAGGAAGAAAGGCTTCAGGGATAAACTCAAATAACAAGTGCAGAAAAAATGATGTGCAAACTACTGCGATAAACCACATGTAGATGTTGGAGGCAAGTGATTTGATAGTAATTTATGTCGAGCCGTTTAGAACACAAAAATAACAACTACACTTGCACGTTTTTTCCATACTCTTTACAGTTCGGTCATGTCTTCTTCATATGAATAATGTACTTTATGCTTTACTATCAACAGTATTCAAACATATAATGGATAATGTCAGAAAGCAAATCAAAATGATGCTTATCACAAAGCTTATTTGTTGCTTATTTGTTCATATAAGATATATAGATACGAAAAATGGAAACCTACTGATTTGCTCATTATTTTCCAATAGGGTCTATGTACAGGTTTTACAACTAGAGCAAATTCATTATTTGACTGCTTTCTAGTCAAGAAACATCAACTTCAACAAGTAGAAATACTGCATCAACTCATCAGGTACATCTGATTGAATCCCCAAATCCTCCTCCCTCCTTGACACAAAATGGAATATTGACAGGAAATATAGACAGTGAGAAAGCAAGAGCCACACGAGCAAAAGAATAAAAGGAACCTCTCATCAGTTATAGCTGATTGATCTCCAATTCCTTCTCGCTGCTGATCATGAATTGATGTTCTGACCCAAAGTAGACATAAAGGAAGAAAGAACTGCACCAGCAAGAGGATTCATGGAAGTCCCGCAATAACTAAACTCCTCTTCAGCTTGCGCATCCAATATAGCTAGTTCCTGCCCTGACTAGGTTTATCCAATCATTTTGCAAGTTGCAACATAAGAGACTCGAAAGCTGAGCTTTTCAAGTACAAAAGAATGCAGAACCAATCAGACAAAGACTAAACCTTTTTGTAGCCAATTTATTGACACAGCTAGACTAATTGATGAAGGAAAGGACCAAATGATGAAGGGCTTTCCTTCCAGGTCTTGGCAAAGTCATTTGATTGCAAAAGTGCAGCTACATTTCATCTTCTTCAAGTATCTTAAAACTATAAAATGACTAATAATACTTGCTTAAAAAAAAATTATAAAATGACTAATAATATGGCATTATAGGAAAGAAAGGCGTCAAGATTGGACTCAACAAACAATTGGAGAAGAACCAATCTGCAGCAACAGCCAGAGTTGTTGGATGCCCTGATTTGATTTTTGTTTTCTTCTTCCTTTTGGAATTTCATTTGTTTATTCAACTATGCACTCTTGGATTTGACATAGCAAGGAAAGCAAGTGTTCTTGTATTGCTGAAAAAATGAAACCTCACTCTGTCTTATTATTTGTTCAAGAGATCAAAATTGATGATCAAGATACAGTGAGGACAGTCACAAGTACTGTTATTTATGCCTTTGCCTATTAGCAAATATGTGGAAACAGCCAACACGCTAGGCTGTGTACATCACGCTCCTTGGGGTTCAGTCCTTCCCTGGACCCTGCATGAATGGGAGGTGCTTTGTGCACGGGGCTGCCCTGCCCTTGTCCCAATTAGCAAATATAGAATACTTGCTGTTTTACATATTGGTCGCCTCCTGGTTCATACTGTCTTAGATACTTATTACTAAGATTTAAGCAATCAGTATAATTTGCACTAGACACGAATAATTAGAGATGTGAATAAGGTCTTCAATTCATATTGACTAGAACTTAGTTATGAAAAGAGGAAGTAATGAAGGAATATACAGCAAAGTCTGAAATCATGGAGTAGACCAAATTACTTTTGGTAATATGATGTGAAAATTTTCAGTTTCTCTTTAACACCTGTTTTTTAGCTAACAGGAAGAGGTAGAAATTCTTCTCTGCTTTTTCCAGCTTCAAAGGAAAAGATTCATGCAGATTCATGTAGTTAAGCGTCAGAATTTGTCGCATGTTTCAGAAGAAAGTATTTTTCTTTACATTCTCGTAGCTGCTACAAAACCATCATGAAAACATGCTCAAAAGAAGAGGTGAACAGAAGACCTTTTTTTCCTTATTCAACAAGGTGCAGTGGCTGTATAGCATTGACCAGTAAGCTCTACAGACACCTACCTGGGACCCTTCTAACCAATGCCCAGAAAAAAATTGAAGAAATCCAGGTTACAAAAATTAGCTTGTAATCATGTTTCTGTAAAGTAAATGACCCCTGAGACCCATTCTGAGTACTTTGATCTATATTGTTAACTTAATTGCAAAAGAGAACTAAGCTTTCTGAGAGTTTTCGTTTTCACCCTTGCTACGTAGGTGGAAAGAAACGATTGAGATTGAATGGCAGCATATAGAACTCCTCACTTCGATTATCACCTCTGAAAGTTCTGAACTTTACCCACCATGGCATACCTCGCTCTTTCTTTGATTTCTTTACTTCCTGTGCGCTATCAAGAAAGAAAGCAACTATTAGTCCCACCATTGGACGCGATATGAATATTGTGTTAACATATGCATTGAACTGCAGAAGAAACACTGACTTTGGAAACCACTTTTCAGATCTTCAAACATATTAGAACTCGCTTGCTTCCATTTATTCTGATGCTACTTATTCTGAACTTACATGATGACTTAACCTAGTCATGAATCTAATCCATTGACAGTGATATGAGTAGAAACAATTCCAGTATTACTATAATTGACGTTGCACATGATTCAAATAGTACTCACCCAACTAGCGTTCAAACAAGACCATGACGAGCTGGATGGATACCAATATTCATTGAAAATTTGTGGAATTGATATCCCAAGAAAGAGTGAAAGACCTATTAATATGAGATTCCTCATACAATTCAAGTTTGTGAACTGAAGAAATGATAATCCAACTGAGCCTGCAAAAGAGAAGCTAGCCTTAGGATCTGGAGAAAATCACTAACGAAATGATGTTGTTTGAAAATAATAGCGTATCTACAAGGCCAAACAGAACACAATATAGTGCAGCATATGTTGGGAAAGATATCGATGCAAAAACTATCCCACATTTCCCGGCATATAGCACAAAATTATTTTGTAGTCCAGTCTTAAAAACCATGGAGACCAATTGATCCCATATATAGCAAGGGAATACGTTGAGAAAACAGAGGAAAATATACCTAGATAGAAGAGTGGATATACTAACCTAGCATAGAAAAGAATATCATGAAACCAGCAGAAATTTGTACAACTCTTTAACTTCCAAAGCCAATCAATCCAAGAAGTCCAACATTTTCCCTGAAATGAATTATCATGGTTACTTCCGACCTATAAAACATCAGAAAGTGCAGAGACAGAGCTATATTTCTATTGCCTGAATTCTTACACAGAAACAGTGGAACCAATGCCTGTTCCAAAAAGTCCATCAAGCAAAACGCCTATCCCCTACAAAATGATTATTAGAACAATAAATGGTTTTAGAAATGAATTTGGTCAAAATAACTCCTACTAGTGGTATAAGAGGAACCTAATGAGAATTGTGCTTGCAGTTATAAACTACTTTTAAGGTGACCAAATATTTGAAAGAATTAGCAAAGCAGCCTTCTAAGTTGAGTTAGACTATTCTTTGTGAGTGTTACATTTGCTCCGTTAGTCAGATTTAGACAGGCAAAACACAAGAAGTAAAGAGAAGGAATTAAGAAAAGCTCACAGCCACCCAATGCCACGACTTAGTACGTAGGCAGGCAGGAGGTGGAGTGGCAATTGCCAGACGAGAAGCCGCCATATAAACTCCGGTTGACTGCACAGAATTAGAGTCAGAATATATTGGTTTCCGTTATTCTATAAGGTAGTAAAATCGTATCTTCATCAAGGCCAGATGATTACTTGGACATATGCAATAGTATTGCAGTAATCTTTGAACTACTCATTAGGATTTCCATTGAGAGAATATTAGAAAATGCAAAAAGAGTTCAGACCATCTGATCCAAAAAAAAAAAAAGTAACACTTCAAGCACAGTAAGCCAATTTGGCTAAACACTTATCAAACTATCAACTATGCCTCAATCTCAAACAAGTTTCTAAAACAGCCCTAACTGAATAAATTCTATTCAATTTGCTAAATGAAAGAATAAAAGCTGTGCAAGTGTAAAAGCAGAGTTACTTCATAATGGAAGTTTCCAGTTACCCAATACTGATCTTCAACTGTTACAGGTTCCAACAAATGTATATTAGGTAATCTGGAAGATACAATCAGTGACATACATATGCATAGAGTTAAAGGTAATTGAAAGACATAGAGTAAAAAAACCTGAGCTTTTCAAGGTACAAAAGAATGCAGAAACAATCAGACAAACATTAAACCTTTTTGTAGCCAGTTTATTGACATATCTAGACCAAATGATGAAGGCCTTTCCTTCCAGATCTTGGCAAAGTCCTTCGACAGCAAAAGTGCAGCTACATTGCACCTAGTGTCTTAAAACTATAAAATGACTAAAAATATGGCATTATAGGAAAGAAAGGCGTCAAGAATGAACTCAAAAAACAATTGGAGAAGAACCAATCTGCAGCAACAACTAGAGGTTGTTGGAGGCCCATAATTTGATAGTAATTTACGTCAAGCTGTTAAGAACAAGAGAATCATGACTACATTTGCACAGGTTTCCAATACTCTTGACAGTTTAGCCATGTGTTTGTCAAATGGGTGTACTTTATGATCTACAATCAAGAGTCTTTACTTCAGACATATATGGATATGCCGGAGATCAGATCAAAATGCTGCTAACGACAAAGCTTATTTGTTAATAATATAAGATGCAAAAGTGCAAAATTATCGATTTGCTCATTATCTGCCAATGCTATACTTACAGTTTTACAAGTAGAGAAAATTCATTATTTGACTGATTTCTAGTCAAGAAACATTACTCCAACAAGCAGAAAATAGAGCATGCACCCTTGACAAACATCTTTCGACTTTAAAAGATTTAGTTGATGCATTCTGATAACCAAAGAATTTCCTTCGTTTTCAGATTAAAAATGCAATTTGATCCCAAAAGTGTAAAAAATATGCAGCAATCATAAAAAAAGTCAAAGCAGATGCGATCTTTAAGTGTGTATTCATCATGTGAGTACAGTTCTGGCAATAATTATACGAAAAAAGTGAAAAAGGTGCACTTTTTAAAGTAAAATTTGCCAACATAATCTGCAATGCATATACAAAAAAATCGAAAAGGATCCAACTCTTGAATGTTAACCAACGAATTCTCCAATATGTTATCTACACATCAAATTCCTTCTATGCAGTCTATGTTCAACAAAAATGCAAACTCTTTCGTGGCCAAATGATTCTTCATGAAACATGGTGGTCTAATGCTAATTGATCCAATATTCCACATCACAATCCGAGGGGTGTACACCTCGACAAGTCGGGCAACTCTTGTTATCTCTGGATAACCACTTCATGAAACACCTTATATGAAAGGCATGAAAACACGGAGTAATATAAACATCCTTCAAATCCTCAAATGTTTCATGACAAACCGGACAGATCTCACCAATCAAATCATCAAACCAGCCATTCCAATTAGGCTTCACTTCCACCAAACCTCTCGGTACATCCTCATCAATACGTTCCTTCGGAGGTCTAATTCCACCTTCACCAGCATACTCCCTTAACTGATTAACATAACAAATCACATCATCAGTATAACAATGAGACGGATCATTAATTCAATCTTCTCCACTCGTACTGATCCAATATTCCTCATCCATATCCCAATCAATCTCAAATTTTCTAAAACACGGAGCCTGATCCGGGTAATAAAAACTAGGATTTTTCATCTTATCCGAAACACTAGCAAAATCAACATCACTAAAATCAATATAACGTAACTATAAAATCTCAATGCCAAAAAGAAAATGTAGGTCTAGGCAATGGTAACAACGCTTTCGAATAGTTAAATCGGTTAAAAAGTAACGAGCTTATATCGCCCGCCAAGTGTTCGATAGAATGTGGCAAAAAAACTGAAGAGTATCAGATAACAATGTAGACACTAATGAACAATCTTTGTAAACTAATTTTGATATATCAAAAGGTTTAACGATGTAATCTCGATACGTGCCCCCAACTCTAACGGGCGAAGAATTGGGCTGAATTCTCATGAATTTGCTTTGGATAGTAAAAATGCATAGGGCTTCTGATTGTGAGATTTGGTTGTGAGTTAGCTTCTCGTTCCATAAGTAAACCTGCAGTCCAGTGCATGAAGCATTTTCTGTTACTTTGGCCATTTTTTGAAAAGATAACCACAAGTTTGGAGTTTTGTATTGAATTTTCCCGCCTGGTTGTCTATTTATAGTGTTCTTCTTCGGGTCTCCTTGTTCTTACCGGTAAAGGAAAGGGATTATTGTGATTCTCAACCTTATCCACTTTTTGTAACTATATTTTGTCATTCTCTTTCTTTTTCTAGCATAATTATTAGATATAATTTGATAATATAAAATAAATATATATATGTATATATATGTATAGAAACTATATATAAAGAATATCAATCTAATTATATGTCATATTTTAATTATAAATTAAATTTTAAATATAAATATTGTGACTAGATTATGTTAGTGCTATGTGACTTGTTAAAAGGAAAATTTTCAAAAATATGCAGCCCACTACCCAAAATTACAAACAAGAGGCCATATTTTTTTCATGCATAGCACACACCTTTAAAATTACAAATTTTAGCACACCTTCATAAAAAACACTAGCAACCAAATCTCCTCCTCCCCAGCCACTAAGCCGTCGGCAGGCACCTTCTCCCGCCAGTGGTGTCGTTACTTTTTTGTATTTTACTGAATTTATGTTGTTTATTGCGTTTAAATCATTGCTTTGGACAAATTTATACACACAAATCTCCCCCCCCCCCCCAAAAAATAAATTATACATGAATATACATAGATAAATGCGTAGCAATGAGAGAAATACAAAAATATACACAAAAAAGTAAAAAATCATATAAACATCCTTAATATACATATTTATTCACTCGCATATACACACTTATACAAATTTATACAATTTTTTATATGTGTATAAATTTGTATAAAATTGTATAAACTTGCGACGACTGCTATCTCGGGAAAAGGGTGACAGCTCGGGTAAGATTCAAAAATATGGGTCATTTTTGATAATTTTCGTCTTTTGCTTGACTTCTGTGTAATTATCCCTTATTAATATGATATATAGAGAGCTATTTATGTGGAAATCTCTAAAGTGAAAGTGAAATTTTGATGTTGTGTCCCTGATGGAGCCTTTATTTAATTTTATCCCCAATGAAAGAGAATGTTACATTTGTGATTTGTAGCCTGTTATGACGATCTGGTAGGCCGTGCTACCAATTTTTTTAAATGAATTACTCGCGATTTGCCATTAAAATTTCCTTGGCCATTTGATAAAAGGGACTAAAAGTGTAATGGTTCTTTTATTTAACTAACGCTAAAAGTTAAACACTACTGCTGAAACATACCCAATGAAATAAAGTAAATTTTCTAACAGCAGCCTGTTTTACCCAGCTTTATTTAGGGCGAAGCCACTTTTTATAAAAGATTACAACGGTAGCCACTAAAATTTAGTTCAACCCATTGCTTTTTTGTCATACATTGAACCAAACTTCATAACAAAAGTAAAGAGGTCCGGTGGAAATAGCAGAATTCTTGTTTGTGCTGGTGGACCCAATACTTGTGGCCCTGGTTCGGTTCCTCATTCTTTCACTCATCCAAACTATGCCCATATGGAGAAACTGCATTGAAGTGGATGGAAAACCTAGGTCGTGAGGTTGTAGTGGTTGAAGTAGAACCAAGCAGCGATGGACTAAGCGAGTCAAATAACGCTGGTGTGAACCATGTTGGATGACGGGTGAGGGTGAGAAAGAAGTCCTGCTCTGCTGCTCTGTGTTAAGCAAAGTGAGTTTACTTCGTTGGGCATTTAATCGAAAAAATTGAATACCGAACCAGACAAAATTAGTTCTGTTCTTCGATTTTGGTACTTCGATTTAATGTTATAGAATTTAGGCAAGTATAGTATTTAGTTCAATATTTGGTTTCGAGGTTGTTAACAGAGGATAGTGAACTAACCAAACTATTTTATCCTATTAACTATATAAATATAGGATTAACTATACCAAACGACAATCTAAATAGCTAAATTACACATTATAATGATACTTTTATAACAATTACACAACATAACAACAATTTTCACTTTATTGCCCTTGATAAACTATTTTTCCCTTTCTCTAACACATAAAAGAATCTAATCTCTTCCTCTCTCTCCTTCCCCTTCTCTCTCCTCTCCTCCACCCGTTGTCGGTCACCTTGTCGCTGGCACCACTGTGTTGTGTCTCCGGGCATCACTGCTGCCGCACTCATTCTCCCAAAGGTCGAGTGGTTAGGCAACACTTCAAGTTATCAGGGAGAATGCGTTTTGTCTCCGACCATCACTTGCCCTTCTGGTGCAAGCAAACCCGAGGGTTAAGCTAAACACAAAAGAGAACGCGCAAAATAACAAGAACAAGATAGAAGCAAGACAAATCATGCTTCGATTCAAAATAACGGTGAGGAACTAGTCTCGGGCTCGATTAAATCGGAAACAAAAAATCACCTATACTAAGCAACAATCCTCAAGAAAGACAACGCTTCTTGCAAATTGAATGACCAAGAACAAAATGTTGAAACGACTCACACCGATTGACACGAGTTCTTTAAAATCCCATGTCGGGGTTCGAGCTCCATTGGAGACACTCAAATAGCAACTGTTATATCAATATTCATCAACAACTAGATACCTACAAGTGAAATGTAAAGGAGTATATATAGACTATGCTAGGGATAAAACAGTAAATGGTCACAGGCGACCAATAGGAGTAAGTCACGCAGGGCTGCATAATGAGTGTTCGGTTACTCCTTCAACCGAACACTTGAATTCGAACACTCGAGCTCGAGCTTCTTGACTTCGGTGCTCCGTTGTTTAGCTCAGCTCATTCTTGACATTGATCTCTCTTCCTTCGGTTGCTTTCTTTCACTTCGGCGTCGATGTTGAGTGTTCGGCTGGGGTTCGGTCACTCCCTTCTTCGAGCTCAAGCTTATAGATGAAGCCTTCGGTTCTTGAGCTCGGCCACTCAGCTTCGGATTAGTTGCTTTCCTTTGACCAAGCCAAGTGAATGTTAACAGCGTGCAGTAGCTTGGTTTGACTTCGTGTCATCGGCCTCGGTGGATTGAACACTTGATCAACACGTGTTCGGGCTGCATCACCTTCCAATCTTTTCCTGCATTCTCCCAGATGAGTTGAAGTGTTGTCTAACCACTTCGCTACTGCCTAAAAGGTAGCACTCGCAAAATGGTAACTTGAAGTGTTAGTTTCGGGCCATAAAAGTGTATTTTGCTAAAATATTACTCATTAAATAGAGGCGAACAAATCACTATGGATGCACATAGTGGGATTCTTTGCATTTACTTGGGCTCTCTCCTACGCTTAAGCTCCAAAAGATTTCACCAGATTTACAATTGGTGTTGTTTGTTTAATTTTTTTTGCTATTTAAGGAATTTGTTTAGAGATAGCTCAATTTTTCAAGGTTTGACGGGCGCTTCAAAAGTAGTGAGCAACATTATCACAAATTCAAATAGATCGCATAAAGTTTATTTCCTCTCAAGTTTTGGAAATTCGGCAATGATTGTGGATATTGTACTTTTGGCAGATCTTTTAAAACTTATGCGAAATTTTGGCTGGTCAGTCATGACTTAGAAAATTGGATTAGTTTTGCACAAATTTTCTGGGCAAGCAAAACTTAAATAATGCACTAAAATCATCATATTCGTACAAATATCTCTTTTGGCTCACTTATGAAAGGATCGTGCATGATAGTACTTACTTACATAATAATCAAATAGACACTTGTAGTTGTATGAGATTATGTCTCATCCTTGACTTCACAAATTTTCATCCATGTACCCATATTATAAACCCTCTCACTTGCGTGTGACTCGATCGCACTATGTGGAAATATATTGATATCCACATTGAATACCATATCATTATACTTTTAAAATTTTCAAACCGTCCATCATATTGGTTTTCATCTTTCCATCTAGACAAGACATAAAATGGCATAAGAAATCGTTCATTATACAATTATGGCTATAAAAGTGGATCCGCCTCTGGTTTTATAAATGGTGGTAGAAGTGAAAGATAATGATAGAATTGTTGATGGTTGTGGTGGAGATTGTAAAGAAAAGTCTTTAGTGGGTGTGGGTAAGGGTGTTTGAAGGCGAGAATCATAAAGGCTAATTCGTAAAAATTTCGTATAGGAGCCTGTTTGGCGCGCGCTAATTGATTTATAGCCGTCAATAATAAATTCATTGAAAAATAGCCATCTCCGGACAAGTCCCAGTATTTATACTGAAACTTTATATAAAGCTTCAACAAACTAACCAAGTATAAAATACTGGGGCTTTGAACAAGTTTTATTCAAAGCCCCATTATTTTGTTATGGGACTGAAGCTTTATATATAAAGTCCCATAACAAAATAATGGAATTTATCCCTTTGATGGGACCTTTGTTATGAGATAAATCTTATTATTTTGTTATGGACTTTCCCATAACAAATAATGAGACCTTTGAACATGTTTGTTTGTTCAAAGGTCCCATTATTTTGTTATAGGACTTTATATATAAAGCTTCAGTCCCATAACAAAACCCCAGTATTTTGTTATGAGACTAGTTTGGGGTGTTTTTTCAACGCTAATGGAGAGTAAGTGTGCGCGCGAATTTTTGGCTATTTCTCAATTAATTTTAAAACGGTGGATAAAACTCTTTGAGTGCGTCCAAAAATGGCTACGCATCAAAATTTTCCGCTAATTCTTCATTTTTTTTAATATTTCATTTTTGTTTATGTTTTCTAATTTTAATTAAAAAAAAATCATCAATTCACGCTCTTCCTATACTAGCATGTTTTTACTATGCATTTAGTCCATTTTATCTATATCAACGTCACATTAGTTAAATGCCTCTATCTGTAGTTACTTATATAAATTTAAAAGAAAGATATTGAACATATTTATATATCTTGGTTAACATTATATGAAGTTAAAAATTTGAAACACTATCTCGTCTTTTATTTTTAAGTTTTCTTATTCTCAAATAAGAAAGATTGGCCTTTGCTGGCTGAGAATTTATTAATTTTTTTTAATATTGTTGTATGTGTAGTTTACCTCATTGTATATACTAATGGTATAATGTACAAACAATGTAGATACACTGCACATAAATAAATGCAATTGGTTGTGTGTTATTTGTATATACTTTGTATGTTTAATGTATGTATATTCATACATGTAACATATCCATTGTATATAAAATGGATAAACTTACATACATTTTATTGAATTATTGTATGTAAAGTGTATACATATTGTATATCTATTGTATAACCCATTTTATATACAATGATACAGGTAGGTCAAGCCATAGACTTGAGCAAACTCGGAGCTCGGCTTAGCTCAGTTGCATTTTAGCTCGGCCTCGGCTCGTTTCAGAAAAAGATTCGACTCAGCTCGTTCTCATTCAATGTTCAGCTCGGCTCGGCTCGATCAAAGCTCATTTCCAACAATGATGCATTTTTTTTTATCTTAGAAGCTTAAAGCATGAAATTGTCAAACTCTACCAAAGCTCGGTTGAGCTTTGCTCAGGATCAGCTCGAGCTCGGTATGGTATAAAGCTCCACTCGGCTTGGCTCCATAGTATAGTAAGCTCGGTTAGTCTCGGCTCGGCTCGGTCAAAGCTCATTTCCCACAATTATATATTTTTCTGTATCTTAGAAGCTTAAAGTACGAAATTGTCAAACTCTAGGATCAACTCAGTCTCGGTATGGTATAAAGCTCCACTCTGCTCGGCTCCATAGTATAGTAAGCTCGGTTACTCTCGGCTCGGGCTTGGCTCGCTCGGTGTCCAGGCCTAGATACAAGGCCACACCAGACATACAATGGCGCCGTAAAACGGGACGTCAGAGAAGGGTTGGGGAAGTGGCTCGAGGGCGACAGAGAACAGAAGGGGACACTGGAGAAAGGGTGGGGAAGAGACGTGACAACGATGGAGAACAGAAGAAGACGTTGGAGAAGGGGCGGGGAAGGGATGCGACGACGACAAAGAACAATAAAAGGACACCAGAGAAGGTGCGGGAAGGGCGCTAATGCAGAGTTCGCTGGACAGCAGGAGGGAGAGAGAAGAGAGAAGAGTAATAAGTAAAATTAGGGTTTCCATAGTAATTTTTTAAATTATTTTTTTTATGTTTTGTAGCATTTTTTTCAAAAATATTTTCATGTTGAACAAAGTGAGAAAAATGTTTTTATATTTTTTAAGATAAAAATTAGTACTAAACTGACACATAATATAATTTTTTCTTATATATAAGCTCATGCTACTGTTATTTATAATAGAGATTTTGAACAAGTTCAGATATTTGGTTAGAATACTATAAAGTTAGAGTTTCGAAATACAATCTCACCTTTTATTTTATAATTTTCTTATTATTCTAAATATAGAAATAATTTATTGTAATTTTTTCTTGATCTATCAACATTAATTACTATTTCGTTTTATACAATTTTCAACATGCACAAAATATGTCAAATATCCTTTTCCTTTTTCCACCACAAATATCACTGGAGGACCTAATTATAACACCAAGTCAAATTTGGCCAGCAGTCCAACTCCTCTTTTAGGTTAACAGAACATTCCAGAACTATTCCCCCTACCTATAAAACCCTCCTCTTTTGTTCCCATTCCTCCTCCTTACAAACCCTAGTTCTCCAAACCCTCCCTTTTTCCGCCGCCACTTTAAACAACTCTTAGTAAAACATGGCTGGAAAAGGAGAAGGACCGGCAATAGGAATAGATCTAGGAACAACATATTCATGTGTAGGTGTATGGCAACATGACCGTGTTGAAATCATTGCTAATGATCAAGGTAACAGAACTACACCCAGTTATGTTGGATTCACTGATTCTGAAAGGCTTATTGGTGATGCTGCTAAAAATCAAGTCGCCATGAACCCTATCAACACTGTTTTCGGTAAGTTTTTGCACTTGTGATCTATTATGTTGTATACTGTTTGTTTTTAGCCTCGATTTGCTTGAATCTGTCAATCTAACTAAGTTTTAATGATAAAACCCTATCAAGTCGCTATGAACCCTATCAACACTGTTTTTGCTAACTTTTTTAAAAAGTTTTGCACATGCGATCTATTTTGCTGTATATGTTTTGTTTATAGCTTTTTGATTTGTTTGAATCTGCTAATTTAAGTAGCTTTTAATGATAAATCGGAGTTAGATTCAGAATCTGCTAACTATGTTGATCTATGTAGTGCTACATAGGACGATTTAGAGGCTACTAGTGTAATGACTTGCAGTTTCATTTATACTAAAGTAATAACTAGCCTTTGTTTTTAGTAATAGTAGATCTGATCTTTGTTAAGATTTTGATATTGAGCAAGTTGAAAGTATTGTTACTAGTTTACTAGATTCATCATTCATGTTGTATATTGTAATCACTAAAGCTTTTATGTATCGACAGTTGATTTCACTTACTATCTCTGACAAATTGTGATAATAATGTATGAATTGAGGCTATTAACTAGATCTATTTGTTTATAATTATGATTTGGATATCAAGTAGATGAAAAGTATTCATTACAAATTTCATGGTAAGTTTATAAGTATTGTTACTTTTAGTACTCTACTGGTAGATCTAGATTATTGACTTGGATAAGGTAAGCTTAGCTATTGTAGATCTTATGTTGTACTCCAGATCTTATAGAGTTAAATTGACTAGCTTTTGAGCTAAATCTGACTAGATTAATTTTGTTTTGTTAGTGAGACGTTTCAGATAAAAAGAACTTTTTAATAAGTATCATGTAGTTTATTATAATCATTAATTGCTGTATGCTGTTGTTTTGATTTTGTAGGAACACATGTTGCATGTCTAGTTTTTTTGGTCTATTACTCATCTAGATCTGCTGTAGGGAAAGCCTTGTCTTAGTTAAATTTAGCTTTAGCTTAAATCCTGAGTTTAGATCCTTAACACTTGTTACAGTGTGAGGTATGTACTGTGAATGATGCTGCTCTGATTTTTTGGAACATACATAATCTGATGGTCATTTATTGGTCAAGAATGTTAATAGTGGATGACTCTATTCTCTAGTAAATACTTGCTATGAAATTTGAATCTCAAACAATTAATAGTTGGGTGCTTAGAACGATAATTTTGTTCAATTCTAAGGCTACTTTTATGTTCTCTGTGCTAACCAAAAATTATGTAAATGCAGATGCCAAAAGGTTGATCGGTAGGAGATTCAATGATGCTTCAGTTCAGAGTGACATTAAGTTGTGGCCATTTAAGGTCACCCCTGGACCTGGTGATAAGCCAATGATTACTGTCAACTACAAGGGTGAAGAGAAGACTTTTGCAGCTGAGGAGATCTCTTCTATGGTGCTCATTAAGATGAGGGAGATTGCTGAAGCTTTCCTTGGTTCAACAGTTAAGAATGCTGTGGTCACTGTTCCAGCCTACTTTAATGATTCCCAGCGTCAGGCCACTAAGGATGCTGGTGTTATTGCTGGTCTGAATGTGCTACGTATAATCAATGAGCCTACAGCAGCTGCCATTGCTTATGGTCTGGACAAGAAAGCAACCAGTGTTGGTGAGAAGAATGTGTTGATTTTTGATCTTGGTGGTGGTACCTTTGATGTATCTCTCCTCACCATTGAGGAAGGTATCTTTGAGGTTAAGGCTACTGCTGGAGACACTCACCTTGGAGGTGAGGACTTCGACAATAGGATGGTCAACCACTTTGTTCAGGAGTTCAAGAGGAAGAACAAAAAGGATATCACTGGCAACCCTAGGGCACTTAGAAGGTTGAGAACTTCTTGTGAGAGGGCGAAGAGGACCCTTTCATCCACTGCTCAGACCACCATTGAAATTGATTCTCTCTATGAGGGTATTGATTTCTATTCTACCATTACCCGTGCCAGATTTGAAGAGCTTAACATGGATCTGTTCAGGAAGTGTATGGAACCAGTTGAGAAGTGTTTGAGAGATGCTAAGATGGACAAGAGCACTGTCCATGATGTTGTACTTGTTGGTGGCTCCACTAGAATTCCCAAGGTTCAACAACTCCTCCAGGACTTTTTCAATGGGAAGGAGCTCTGCAAGAGCATCAACCCTGATGAAGCTGTTGCCTATGGTGCTGCTGTACAAGCTGCAATATTGAGTGGTGAAGGTAATGAGAAGGTGCAAGACCTGTTGCTGTTGGATGTTACCCCTCTCTCCCTTGGTCTTGAAACAGCTGGTGGTGTCATGACTGTGTTGATTCCAAGAAACACCACTATTCCAACCAAGAAGGAGCAAGTCTTCTCAACCTACTCAGACAACCAGCCTGGTGTGTTGATCCAAGTCTATGAAGGTGAGAGAACAAGGACTAGGGACAACAACATGCTTGGTAAATTTGAGCTCTCTGGTATTCCTCCTGCTCCCAGGGGTGTTCCTCAGATCACAGTGTGCTTTGACATTGATGCCAATGGTATCTTGAATGTTTCTGCTGAGGACAAGACCACTGGTCAAAAGAACAAGATCACCATCACCAATGACAAGGGCAGACTCTCCAAGGAGGAAATTGAGAAGATGGTTCAGGAAGCCGAGAAGTACAAGTCTGAGGATGAAGAGCACAAGAAGAAGGTCGAGGCAAAGAATGCTTTGGAGAACTATGCATACAACATGAGGAACACCGTGAAGGATGAGAAGATTGCATCCAAGCTGCCTGAAGCAGACAAGAAGAAGATCGAGGATGCCATTGAGCAAGCCATCCAGTGGCTTGATGCCAACCAGCTTGCTGAGTCAGATGAGTTTGAGGACAAGATGAAGGAGTTGGAAAGCATCTGCAATCCAATTATTGCCAAGATGTACCAAGGTGCTGGTGGTGACATGGGTGGTGCTGGCATGGAGGATGATGGTCCAGCTCCTAGCGGCGGCGGTGCTGGTCCTAAGATTGAGGAGGTCGACTAAGCTATTGGTGTTCCTCTCCCGTTTTTGGTTTCATCTATTATTTTTATCTGCAAGAACTATCTTTTTATGGTTTCTCTTTTGTTAGTTAATGGCGATACTTTTGCATATTTTGACTTGTTATAAGCAAGTACAATCAATTTTCGGATTATATAATTTTGATTTTGCTAAAAGCTTGGTCTTTTTGAGCTATGTCGTATTTGTCCCCCTGTGCTATCTGCTTTCTATGACCCACTTGCGTTATTTTTCTTGGGGACAGCTTTTGGGTTGGGGTAGTCTTTCATGGCAGTAACTGAGGGACTACAGGACTATTAAGACCATCCTTGTGTAATATATCAAACTTGATATATTAACGTGCTTTCTTTTGTCTTTTGGGGTTTGTAGATTTGCTTAACGTTTTCCTTTTTCTGAAGACGATTAGGGGTAAGTTTACTTGGCATGGGTTATTATTGGTTCACAATTTTTTTGATTGGAGCGTGGATTGTATTACTTATCCCTTGAATTGGTATAAGGGATCAACGACGATTGCTGATCTGAAAGGCCAGTTTTCTATTGAGAGCTTATATGCCTGTTCAATGTGTTTTGACTCTTATTTAAGAACGCGTATCAGATCTAAACATCGTAATCCCACTTTCTCAATAGAATGTTGGAATTAGAAATCAACACGTATGATTGTCCTTTTGACAGTGGAAAAGCATCTACGAAAATATTGAAAGTGTAAATTACTTCATCTTAGAAGAAAGCTTCAAAAGTGGACAAACAAAAGTTTGTTTATAACAGTTGCCACCCTTGACCACAACGTTTGCAAGTTGTTGATGACGCGAACAAATTTTGACTCAAGTTCCACAAATTATTAAAATCACCATATGCCTCACCTAACCGTATCTTCATCCAATCTTAAGTTATACAAGATTGGCTTTCCAAAGTACTACTAAGTTTCATTTGTATTGCATGAACAACACGTATTCTACGGAGCATTTAGCAATCATTCTATCCAAACTTTTCCTCCACATATCAACTTTGATATACTTCACATTTTTTCTGTTTTCTATCTTTACTTCAACGATCATATTATGAATACAAGTATACAATCTAGGGATTGTTAAGTCTTTGTACTCTTTGTTTCTATGAATGCTAGTTGTCAAACTAGGTATATGTACCTCAACTGTTTCATTGGCACCTAATTTATCTGCTGTCTTTGCTGGTATTTGAATGGTAGTTTCCGATAATTTTCACCTGCCTTCTTGACGACTGGAACACACTTTTGAATGCGTTAAGAGTCGAGATATACTGTCGCACAATCTTTATGGGGTTGGAGCATAGGGTAGGAGTTGTGGGTGCGGTCTGAGTTTGTCTAAAATCGCCTTTACCGACAACAAAGTGTACATACAAAAAGAGGAGTCCAAAAACGCACTAAGTAGGCTTACAAGAAATCTAACATAAGCTAGACGCAAAGATCAGACAAGCTAGGAAAGAAGACAACCTTAATAGCTCCCCAAGAGCAAACCACGTATATCTCTATAAGGATAGATTACGTGTGGGTGTCATGCGCCTCTCTTTTCACATTCTTGAATACCAATATGACAAACCACTGGATAACACAACTTAGTATATCCTCATCCTCTTCCAATCTTAAAATCATGAAGTGTGACTAGCATTGTAAGCAATTCTAAAATAATGTGCTTCAATTTACTAATAAACTGAAATGTGTGATAACGATGAGAATGATATTTTTTTCATACAAAAATGGCAACCAGCTTATAACTCCGCCCATCAAAACTTAGACAAGTGGGAAAGAATCACCTAATGATTTTGTCTCTATTGGAATTTGATTTTGGACACAAGGATGTTATTAAGGGATGATCAAGTATGAATGACTGCTAACAAAGGTATCAAATTTCATAACAAATATTGTTCGCAACAGATGCTAGAGCTAGACTCAAAACCTACCAACAATATCTAGTGAGTGAAAATGGAATATAGATCATATAGGTTCATAGACCAAATTATATCAAAACTAAACAAACGAAGCACCCTCTAACAATAACCACCACTACATCTCTACTTTTTCACGTCAACATGAGGTCATTTCCACTCAGGTGAGGCCGGAGGCAGACGCGAACTTCATGTTCTTCAGGCCCTTCACATAGTTTTGGCACCAACATCTCGAGCACGGTTCCTGATTCATCATAGTATGCTTCAATTTTAGCATCTTCTGGAATTCTGGTTGACAGAGGAATTTCCCTAACAAACTCTCCTGGAGGACAGTGTTCTGAGGATGACTCGTCGAGCTTGAAAGTTCTGTTTTGTCTGTTGATGAATGGCATCCGAGACGTGCTCAAACAAGAAACCTTTATTATCCCATGAGTGAGGGTGTTCCGCCAAGAAACTTTCACCCTTTGAAGATCTACAAATGGCAAACTGAGTATGATCAAATAACCTTGTTCATCTTCATATATGCTTTTTGCAGCTGTAACAGGCCCGTAGTAGGCATCCCTCATTACCCCACTAAATTCATGTAACCAATGTGGTTCAGTTGGGTGTACTTCAAGATCTGGAGTTTGATAGGAAGGAGGATTTACTTGCAGGAAACACTCATCTTCATTTCCGTGAGGGAAGAAATCCTTTTTCCTTTTGCCATTGGCAGGTAGAAGATCCATTGCATCCCCATTGCTATGATTTGATGGCTGAGTCAACAAATTAAGCCCTGATCCATTAGCCAGTTTCTTTGAGTTGGAATGAGGATTGCTCTTAATTGGCGGGAGTGGTCTCTCAAGCTCAAATTCAGTGTTGGGGAGGTTTCTCCATGAACTGTAATCGCTTGCTTCCTGTGGCATACTGAAGTTCAGTTCCCTACCAGTGAGTTCCATCCATCTTTTGCGGTCGTCTTCATCAAGAACCATTAGATTGGGAGATGGAACAACCTCGATCCCGTGAATACACTGAGGATTTGATAGGCCCCTGTAGTGCTTTCTCTGCATTCTATGAGATCGAACGAACCCCTTGTCAACACTAAAGGGAAACAGACGCTCCCCTTGACGAGAATGCCCGTTCATGTAACTACGGAGCTGCATCTTACCAAGAGCATTCTCCGGTCTTTCCTTGAAAACCCACATATACAAATTCTCCATATCATGCTGAACCATAAATACATCAAGCTGGAGATCAGACTTATCGAAACCAGAATATCCATTACTATCTCGTACCATCTTTGCCTTGGATTTCTCATTCAACACAGGCCTAAAGTAAAAGCTAAAGAAAAACCAGGCACCCCAAATACTATCTAAGCGTTTCGCACATTTCCTCCCAACCTTAGGCGCACTAAGAGAACTTTCAGTCTCATATACCTGTGTCCCTAGCCCAACATCAAGAATATCACAGTGTTCCGAGTTCCATGGCTGCGGAGGAGGGCTACGCTCAGCTGATAAGGGCAAGTTAATATCAGGTGGACAAGTTATGACTACTTGGCGATTCATCTCGAGGTCTAATTCATCATGTGAGCTAGAAGCACTCGAATCCATGGACAAGCGCGTCGAAGGGTGATGATTCTCCATTGAAAGTAAACAACTATCCACTATCTCACAAAATTCTCCCTAGCGAATTTGAACACTTACTAATGACAACTACAATCTGACGAAAAAGACTTAACCTTTACAAACACATCAACTATACTAGTCCTATAACAACAAATCTATATAAAAAGAACTAAATTTTTTCATTAAATAGCCACTCCTAGACAAAACCAAGATGGGAAAAATCAAATATCAGCAAATTCTACAAGCCTAGGTCCTATGCTGGGTACCCATGGAACTAGTCAAGGTTTGCGCAAGCTGGCTAGGACACTACGGTTATTAAAAAGAAAGATGTTTTCTTTAATTTTGCAAAAGGAAAATAAGATTTCACACAATCCCTAATTATTATCCAACAAATGAATAAATCCCTATATATTTTTCAAGAATCAAACCATGTAAAAGTGCACAGCCTTTTTCCTAATAAAAATTGAATCTTTATCACTGCTATGGAAACTATATACTATAAAAATTCAGTCTTTTTATTTTTTAAAAATAATATGAGTGTGAATTTAGTGGATGTATGTGTAATAGTAGTGGTGGGGTAGATGCAAAATTTTAAATTTTTTTTTTTACCAATCAATGAAACCAAGGCCTAAGAAAAGGACTAAATTAGAAGTGAATTTAGAAGAATAGTACCTTTTAGGATAAGCTGCAACAACTAAGAAACCATATAAAGAAGATGAATCAATGGCCCTTAACATTCTCATGTTTTAGATTTCTTTGTTAAGATATTTTGTCATGTATATGAACAAAGGCTAGATAAAGATAGAGATAGAAAAAGATGGTTATTTTTGTGAATAGAGAGAGAGAAGCCAAATGGAGGATGGTGGAAGTTAAGGAGGAGCTTGGAAGTTGGTGTTGTTTAATGAGAAAAATACTTAATCGTACTCGGTATTTTTATATAAATTACATTAGAGTAAAAATTTATTTATATAGAATGTTTATATTTAACTAATAAATATATGTTACTTGTTTTAATATATATATATTTTTAAGTATAGTTAGTTATTATATATTTTGTTTTCATTAAATCACTTATTATGGTTTGTTGGTAACTTGGTATGATTTGATTATGAATATTCTTGGCGAGTAAGTTTTGTGCATATCAACAGTAATAAAATAAGAGAAGTATATATATAAATATATATTATATATTTATTAGTTTGATGTAAATATTGAATATTAAAAAAAAGTTTTTTGGGAGATTGAGGTTTTTGGTGTTGCAAGTAGGGGGAGAGACAGATTTGTTGGATTCTGGTGAGGTAAACTGGAAAAGGCCTGCACTGGATAACACCTAAGGCTCAGGAATTTTCCACTTATCATGTACACTAAAATTCTACATTAATATCAAAAGTACAAAAGAGAATACATAGAAACCCCTTCTAAATTATCCGCAATTTGTAAGTGTAATATTTAAATTTATGAGATATTGGTGTTACTCCTAATAGTACCATACATGTGTTTAATCCAAGTGACACCACACATGATAGTTTTTTTCATAATAAACTTCCTTAAACTTGATATCGTTTGCAACATATGCACATAAATTATAGGGTATTTCTGTTACCTCATGATCCTTAATTGTTCCTATTTGTTACGCCCTTGGATGACAATTCAAATTAAACTAAACAAAAGAAATTCAAATCCTTGACAAATAATTTATACAGATAGTCTTTTCTCCGAAAACAGAAAAATTGATTTCTTAAGGGGACCAACTATTTGATAAATTAGGGGCTGCTAGAATTTTGATTTAGGCTTATTGAAATTATTGTATGATCTAATTTTTCTCTAAGATTTTATTCAGGAATATAGTTCAAACTCAGGGCAAGTTTGAACATTGTCCTTTTCCACCATCTATTTTTCAATTGCTTTCTGCATTTTTAAAATGTGGTTATTTTCAACTACTTTGAAACACTGATTATTCTTCGTTTGTTTTTCTTTTTTGAGAAGGCTGAAAGTTAGGAGTTAATTATCTTGAAGGAATAAAATGAAAGGAAAAGAATGAATAAGAAAGTTTGGTTTCGAGCAAAGTAATCTGGGTTGCAATTATATTTCGTTAAATGTTAAGGTCCTCTTTGACAATCTTAGCATAGTTCATGTTTGAAGAACTTTTACATAACTATTTAATGTAAAATTTTCTTTTACAACCGATAAAGTTCATCAATGTCCAATGATATATCATAATAAGGGATCTAGATAAGAATACTGGACCATTGTTGTATAACTATCCATATTGGGTCAAACACTTGCAGAAGATGGAATTGATGGGTATTTCATTAAGATCAAAGAAGATGAATGAAGATTTCATACATATCCCTAACTAGCATTATGAATCCAATCACATTTACAATCTTGTCATAAGCACTATCTTAACACGTTTTGTGTGTAAATTAAAGACGCCACATAAATAGATAAAGATTACCAGCAAAAGGGTGTTCTTTCTATTCTCTTATTATTCTTCTAATACAATCCACAAACTCTTATCCAAATCTCCAATATAAAATTAGTAAGGAGATACTTCAATGTTCAAAGGTTCCATACAAGCAATAAACAAAACAATTGTTTTTTTTTATAGTTATATGAAGTTGTTACTGTATGAGCTACACTAAGTAAAGCAATAATTTTTATCTAGTTCCAAAATATTAGTCTTTGATTTTGACTTTTATACTATATATATGGAAACTAGACCGTGCATCTACCGCTATACAAATACCAACAAAAATCACAAAATTCCAACTAAGAACTTCTATATATCGACAAAAATAAAAGTCTATAAGCTCAAGCCTTACTAGACTTTCTTACAAATCTGCCAGCTATGGTTTTCATACTAGAATCAAAAGCTTATTAATTAAACCATCCTTCAATCATGGCAGAACGTCATCATAAAGAACTTGAAATCAACCCTATTTTAGTTGGTCTTTTTGGTGTCATGGCCGGAGCCATTGTTGTTGTTACTTTGCATTGTATAATAGTGAAATGGTGCAAGAATACTTCATCAGAGCAAAGCACATGGATTCCTGTAACTCTACCTGTAACTCAAAGGGAAAATGGCTCTCGTGCTAACGATCAACAAGAGACGTTTACTAGCACAAGCACGAACACAGGCACAAGCAAGGACAATTCGATAGTGCAAGTGATTGTTTTGTCGAGGTACAACAAAGATTCAAAAGACGATATGTGCTCTATATGTTTGGGTGAGTTTATGGAAGGCGATGAGGTTAGGGTACTATGTAAATGCACTCATATTTTTCATGTGACATGTATCGATACATGGCTTCATTCACATCGGAATTGCCCCCTTTGTCGTGCGGACACTAGGGCTCCTCCACAACGGCGTTTAACAGGGTTGTTGGAGGAGTCGTCCCAGAGGCAAATCTATAATCTATAGTCGGTAGCTTCAAAATAATTAAGTGCAAAATATTATAATTTTTTTGCATATGTACTTAAATGTTAAACCAAATATGATGAGTTTTGTTTTAACAATTGAACCCACTCTAAATTGGTCTCCGAGTCTGGTGGTCTTCCTCCGCAACAATTGTTACATGGTCCCTTACTTTGGTGGCTAGTGGTTTCTTCTTCACCGTATGTGAATGTTTACGTGCCTTTTGGTTTACGTTTTTTGATGGATAATTGCTTGCGAAAGCATATTGTATGCATCTTTGAATGACTAGATGGGCCTAAGAGGGATAATACTTGAAAACTTCACCCGATGTCTCCATTTTTGACTGCTTTTGAGGGGTTGTCCCTATTTTTCATAGTTTTAAATAAATGACCTCCAGCTTGTCCTGACAAGACTTCAAAACAATTTAGTTCCGCGAGGGTGTGAAGAAGTCGAGGGCAAGTATTGCCTCGCCAAGATTTTTAGGCAATTTAGTTGGGATAGGAGGTGAAGGGGTCGAGTGCAAGTATTACTTATTTGCCTAAAATCCAAGGCAATTAATTGGAGAAGTGGGAGGGGGGAGGGCAATTGCTTGCCTACCAAGACTTCAAAGGTTGCCTATTTTCGAAAACTTCAAAGGTTGCATATTTGCCAAGTTTTCAAGGCATTTTAGTTGGACGCAGGTAGAAGGGGTCGATGGTAAGTATTGCCCTGCCAAGACTTCAAGACAACTTAGTTGGACGCGGGTAAAAAAGATCGATGGTAAGTATTGCTCTACCAAAACTTCAAGGCAATTTACTTGGAGATGGAGGAAGAGAGAACAAACATCATAAGTTAGGAGTTGATAGGTAATTCTGTCGAATATTATTAGCAAAAGGCCATTTTTTGCTAAACCATCTTAAATGGAATAAAAAAGACAAACCACCGGAGTCATTGTTTTGTAAATAACCCAAATAATCCTGATCAATTAAACCAAAAGTTTCGCTGGACATTCTATTAGCGCAGTATCATTCAAGGTGCAACTATTTTTAATTTATTTTTTCAAGCGTAGTACTCTCATGAATCTGAAAGTGAGCTTAAGTTTAGTCCCAGTAACTGAATTTAATAAAGTGGTTGCGCCTTGCAAATTTAAGTTTTACCAAAAGTGACTACACCTTAAGTGATGCTTTGGAACCAAGCTATTTGTGCACTTGGTTTTCATTTATATGGTCCACAAACTCCAAGATTTTGCGCCGAATGGCACTGCCAAGTGGCGGGACGACTCGTTAATGTTTTAACCACTGCGGAAAATGTATTTGAAGTCTAGCCCTATTACCAGAACATGGAAAAACTCATAGCAATCTTTTAGTCTTTATTGGTAATCTCTTGACGGTATTCCTCGGGGTTGACCTTCCGATCCACCAAGAGTTTCCCTGTGTTCTAGCGATGAGGTAAAACTGAAACAGTTTTTTAGTGGAGGCCACTACTGGGATAGTGGCACAAAAGTGGGTAAATTTCAAAACTATGAGTTGTGATTTGCCTTATCGACCCTGTTTAAAGTTTATTTGCAAGAATGACATTTGTTAACTTTAATAACTCAATTTTAGACAGAAATACCCCTACAAAATCTTATAATAACGCTTGCATCCCGTTCTTCCTTTCTCATAAGTGCTACATCTTAGGCAACATAGGTATCACCTAACAACAATTGACTTTGACCCCCTCTTGCATAGGCAACACTAGCCATTTAATCTCTTCTCCCATTCTCCTAGATAACTTGAAGTGTTGTCTGAGCAGCACTTACCCTTGAATCTCTTACCACAGTCTTGCAGGCAATACTAGCCCGTTGATATTTTCTAAAAAGGATGCTCTTGTCGATTCATAATTTGAAGTGTTAGACTTCAAGACCATTTTGCCAAACTATTTTTAAGTAGGAACCAAAAGACTTGACAATGATAGGAGGGCACACATGCTGAAATTTATTGCACAAAAGTGTCCAGGTTCTGTAAATTTTACCACAAACTTTCCACCAGTCCAATTTATTGTGTTTTTCCCCCACACTCACGACTTTATTGATAGTATTGTACTAGTAACTTCGCATTTTTTTGGGGAAAAAAAAGTGAATCTCGTTTGGAAACTGAAAATGAAATTTTAGCTATATTAACTGATGTTTCTCATTAGCTTCAAATTTTATTCAGCTGATTACTTGCGGTAATCGTTTATGTTTATAAGAATATGTTATTTCTCTTTTTTTTTTTTTTTTTTGGTTGAAGAATATGTTATTTCTCTATCTATATGTCAAGTAATCGAAGTTTATGTTCCTTCTATCTAATTTGGTTCCTATGCGACACGGCTCTTTGTGTTAGATCATCAAGATCTTGATATATAAATGTAAGATTTTATGGACTTACACATACATTAAAAACCGGACCGAACCGGATTCGGGCCGGAAATCGGCTCGGACTGGCCCGGACCGATTGAGACCGGACCGTTGGTCCCTAACGGCCTCCGGTAGCCGGTTTCGAAACGACCTCGCCAAAAAAAAAAAAACCGGATGAACCGGTATAAAATTGGACCGGAACCGACCGGACCGAGAGGTCCAAAAAAAAGGAAAAATCTGTTTTTTCACCCCCTAGCCGTTGTCTAACGGCCAAAAACGGCCATTTTGACCCCTCTACCACCCCATAACCACCCTAACTATTTTTTCTATAAATACCCCATTATTTCATCTTATTTTTCACACAAATCTTTCAATTCTCTCAAATTTTCTACAATATTGCTATTATTCTACTTTGGCTATTTGTTAAAAATTTATAATTTGGCTACTTTATCAAGTTCTATTTGGAGTTTCTATCAAAGTTATATTTGGCTATTTGGTGAAGTTTACAAATATCAAGTATCGGGTCAATTGGAGGCGCTACGTGGTTGAAATATCAATTTGACTATTTTTGCAATTTTTCGATTATCAAGTATTCAACTAATTAATTGAAGTGGAGGCTCAAGTTTCAACTTCACCTCAATTATACGGTTATATTTGGTTGGTCGTTCCTACTTCTACTATTTTATAATATTTTTTGTCATATATATTTATTTTATTTACTATTATTATGTCTCAAAGAGATTCAATTGGAACTAGTAATGGGGGCGGGCACGTGGTCGTAGGGGAAATAAGGGTAAAGAAATTGCTGGTAGTTCTAGTCAGTTCACCCACATAGATGATTCTCAATATTATCATAATGTTAGCGCTGATAATATACTTGATCACGTAATATTAGAAACACGATATGGGAATCAAAGCGGGGTTAATTTAGAAGAAACACCTAAATTTCAAGCTAGTCCACCCGAAGTTCAGTCTGACTTGTGTTGAACCCCAAAAATTACCCTTTCTTTAAGAAAAGGATAGGTTTCGGAATATTTCAACAAAGTGGGATTCCAAAGGATTTCTTTGGAGTCGCCACCTAATTTAAGGATTATTAGGAACCTAAGTTAACTAAGGGGTGCAATTTATTCTTTAATTAAATAAAATTAAATTAAAATCAGAGATTCTTAGGTAAGCGGTTCTATTAAATTCGAAAGAAGGTCCTTATTATGGGAGCACTTTCGAAAATCCGCTAAAAGCGGTTAATCCAGCGATTTTCACGAATTTTACTTGAAATTTTGGTTTGGGATAAATTTTAAATAAAATAAATAGATAATATAAAGGAGATAAAATTGATTACGACAATACTTTGAACAAAACTTAAGATTAATTAAATGAATAATGAGATAAGGGTTGATTGATTGATTAAATAAATAAGGGCTAAGTAAATAAATTAATAAATAATTAAATAAAAATAATAATTGATTAATTAACTAATTAGATAAATAAATAAATAGATAAATATCTTAATTAGATAAATGAATATTAATATGATTCCAATTAGAAAGGGGTGAACCATAATAATTGACTAGTTAAATAAATATAATTTGATTTAAACAAATAAATAATTAATTAGAATTAATTAATTAAATAAATAAAATAGAATAAATAAATAAAATAATAAATAAATACCACTTAAATAACTTTGTAGATAAAT
Source organism: Petunia secreta (assembly GCA_029990175.1). Taxonomy (NCBI): domain Eukaryota; kingdom Viridiplantae; phylum Streptophyta; class Magnoliopsida; order Solanales; family Solanaceae; genus Petunia; species Petunia secreta. Next base: position 817,193 of record JARKIP010000061.1, read on the forward strand.
GAATAAATAAATAAATAATTAATTATAATTGATTAGATAGATAAATGATTAATGCCACTTGATTAATTTAATTAATGAATAAATAAATAAACTTAATAAATGGATAAATAATTGACTAAATATAAATAATGAATAAATAGGTACAATTTGAACTTTATTCCTTTTGCACTCGAAAATTAACTAAAGGTTTCTACTATCTTAAATCAACTGGCGATTCCCAAAGAGACGGGATATGCAATTTATAAACAAACTTAGACAAACAATAAGATAACAATTTCAATTAAAGCGGCTAACCTACCAGGCTTCTAATCATACAAAGTCCTAATTCAGTTCACAAAGTCCTAAAACATGCTTCTAAAGGGGACGGGAGAGAAGGAGTTTTAGAAAGTAGAACCCGGGATGGCGAACTCAATGCGAGCCCTGTATTTCACAAGGCTTTTCATTTATTCATTTTTCTTTTGTTTTACATTTTCGGGGATATCAAGTCCCGAAAATGCGGAGCAATTCAAGTAACTTCCAAATGCACGCCACCCCATTTGTGAGTTTTCATTCAACTCGTCCCAAGTAGTTCATGCCAAAGAGATAAAGAATAAAGGAATTAGCAAATACAGAAGGATTATATATACTTCTATAATTTAAGCAAAGAATGAAACTAAACAATTAGCTAATCCAGCTTAATAAAAGAAATAGGAACTCATCCTACTTGACAACTTCAACCAGAAAACAACGGACAAAACTATGAATTTGTCATATAGCCAAGGGTCTGCCAAAGTTAACGATATAGGCAATAGATACATTTGATTCGCCAAATTAAAAATATTTTCCATCTAAAGCACATTTAGACATAAATGAGTTTGACTAAACAGTTCTTTTACTTTACAACTTACTTAAATATAGGTTCACATGACAAACAAACTAAACATTCTCGGACTTCTTTTCTAATTCAAAATGTAGCAATGGACATGTCAAGTTTTACTTCTTTAAAGAAAATAAACTAATACCATCCATGATAAAAAAAAAAAAAAAAAAAAAAAAAAGGGTTCAGTAAACATAACAAGATAAACACAGTAGCTAAACTTAAAAGAAAGACACATGCTTTAAAAGAAAGATCATAATCCAGACTTTAACTTTGAAGAAAATGTAACAGGTACTAAACATGAACTGAACCTAAAATATATCCAAGTTTAAGTAGGAATCCAAACAAACATGAAAGAAGTGCTGATATTTCTGTCAAGAGGAAAACTTAGTCGAAAGGAAATAACTTTATACCATAATGGTTCTTTAAGAATTCCATTTTTTCTAAAATAAAGTGAGGGAACAGTTTTCTTTTGAACAAAGATCTAAACTTTAATTACTAAGATATTTAACTTAATTCTGGCAAAAGTTTCTCTGATAATTTACAGTAACAGAGGTTTGTGAAAACTAGATAACCATTAACTAAGATTTTGATCTCAGAAATAATAGACTGAACTTCTTACGAAGAGAACTCTTGAATCATTTATTATGTTTCCATATTCCATTTCTCATGAGAGTAGCCAGATTAACATTTATATCTTGACATTAAAATGGCAAAGATGCGAGCTTTAATCCACTTTATACAAAACATAGATAAACAACCTAGGAAGAACTAACAGCGAAATTCTGCATACTTAATACTCTTTTTTAACCAACCTAAGCAAGCTAACCATTAGAATCGAACAATAACGGGAAATGGTTAAGTTACTGGACTGCAGGCATACTCTCACACATTCACCAACTCCAAGAGCCAAAACAACAACAACAACAAAAGGGCTGAAATTTTGAAAAGAAATTAGCATTGCCTCTTCACAGACCCTCAAATCCTACAGCATACACTTCAAACTTCCTCCCTACATGCAATCAAACTATAAACTCAGTTCATTATGAACCTGGAACTACCAACACGACACCCCACTGCTATACCTGGAACACCCTCCTCACTGCCTCTATGTCTCTTCCTAAACAAACCCTAGGCTGGAACACTTGACAACAACCTTCAACACCTTAGAAACTACCTGCACATTCCTACACTACTTCTCAGGAATCCTAACACTCAGTTAGCAATCTTACAAACACCAAGTACAGCCCCTGCATAATGAACCAGACCACCCCACTTCATACACTGCCTATCAGAGCTAACTTACTATTCCATATCCTCCAGCCTGAACTGCTGCCCTACCAAACACTCTCCCTTAGCCCCTGCAAACAAAGAACAGACCCACAACCCACACCCTTCAACTTACTTTCAAATACCAGAGACACCCCTGCAAACAACAACATCAGGACAACCTTTCTTCAATCAGCACAGACCAACCCACCCCTCTTCCATACTCACAAACACTCCTGCATACTCAACATCTTCCAGAACAAACCAAAACAACCCCTGAACACCTGATTAGACTACCCTGCAACACCTCAAGACTCTGAACCAAGCTCACAAGAACCCCTGAGCTTCACAGAATTAAAAAAAACTACTTCACTGCTGCTCCTTAAAACTAACAATACCCAGACCTTAAGCATAAGCTAGAAAACAGAAGAATCACATCCTTATATAAACGGAATCAAGTTCAAACAGAAATCGTGTCAAGAAGTCTAATACATTGTAACTGAAAATATAAAGAGAGAGTGTTACCTGTTTTAGAGCAGGGAACGAGAGCGAAAACTGAAAAATGAACGCGACTCGACCAAGCGACGACGACGATTGGTGAAGCGACGACACAACTAATGAAGCGATGACACAAAGTTGAAAGCGATGCTCGACTCGAAACCAGAAACTAAAACACTATGAGTATATATTTTTTAAACTGAGAGAAAATTCTGAAAATAATATCAATGCTGCCGTTTTTTTTTGTGTTAAAATCCAGGACCCTGAAAAATGAAAGAATGAGGGATTAAATACCTCTAGGCTAGGGTTTCGGATCCCCTTGAATACCCCAAAGAATCCTTGCCTATTTTCGTGTATCCCTTGTAGAACAAGGGTGAATTTGGTCAAATCCCTTAGGGATTGTACCGAATTCATCCTTGTCATCAAGGATATTCCCGTTAAGATCAATCTACGGCTCAGATTGCAGCTCAAATTGAAACGAACGGACAGGATTGGTTGAGTTCTTGTACTGGGGAGAGAAAACGGAACCAATTCGTACAAATTTTGGACTGTATTGGAGAGAATCCAAGGGGAAAAAGCAACGGGTCGCGGGTGATGGGAAACGGGTCGCGGGTTGGGGAGTTGTTCTGAAAATGGGAAATGGCTTATCCGGTAATGAGGTGTATGTGTGATGTATGTATATGTTTGCGGAAATAGGCTGGATTTAAAGTGTAAAAAGCAATTTTAGCCCTCTTCTGAGAATAGACTAGGAAATTAAAGGGATTGCGCGATAGGACAGAAATTAGGATACACTTTGTAATTTTAGCCTTCTCTTGGAATGAATTAATTTACTTTAATTAAATTTAATTAATTAATTTCAATTCAAATAATTTAAATTTAAATTTTATTTTAATAATTGATTCTCATTTTAATTAATTAGCCATTAATTATGTCTCGGGACGAAATTGGGTGTCAACAGCTGCCCCTCTTTACCCGGAAAATGATGAAAGAGTTTTTAGGGTAAAGAAATTGACGAAGAGCCAATTTTGTCCCGATAAAACCAAAACTTTTGATTCCATGGACCAAAAGCCGACAATTATAGGTATGGCCGAACTCCGATTTTCGAGTTGCCTACATATCTCGGACTGAAAGAGAATCAGGCCATATGTAGTTCGACGACACTTAGACACGAAGACTCGCACGAGTGACAGGAAAGGACGCACGAATAGGAAAGAATTCAAACTAACGCCTAATCTGAAATGAAAGATTAGGTAAGACTTGCTTGTTCGAGTGCGATTCTTCAGATCCTTGTTGACGAGCCTAGCTCATATCAACAATTGCCCCAGTTCACTGCTAAGAAAAAGTTCCACGTTATGCTCCAAATGCTGCTGCGGTATTGGTAAAATTCTGTAAAGACTTAACAAACAATAAGCGAGCAACTGCTAATAAACTTTGATGACTTTTTGGAATAAGGAAGTAAATAAAATGATAATATAAAATTGTAAATGCTGGTTGTGACGCTCAATAAGTTCTTCTCTCGATCAACTGACGAGATGCTCAGCCCGGAGAACCTCTAGGCTGATCATTATTCTGAAACAGTAAAGTAAGACAATAAGTAAAGCGAAAATGAATTGTAAAATGCAAGGCTTTCATAAGATAAGTTTGACTAAAAAGACATAATGTTTCAAGCCGAAACATGTATTTCAAACACAACATGTCGATATTGTAAGACAACCGACATTGCGAAACACTCCGAAAGCGGTGTTCCAGCCGACTTGCCTTAACTATCAATCTGTTTTGAATATAAAATGCCAATATTGCAAGACAACCGACATTGCGAAACACTCCGAAAGCGGTGTTCCAGCCGACTTGTCTTAAACTATTAATAAATACCAAATATAAAATACCAATATTGCAAGACAACCGACATCGCGAAACACTCCGAAAGCGGTGTTCCAGCCGACTTGTCTTAAATTATCAATCTATTTTAAATATTAACATGCCAACATTGCAGGACAACCGACATCGTGAAACACTCCGAAAGCGGTGTTCCAGCCGACTTGTCTTAAACGATCCATAAATTTTAAATATAAAATGCCATTATTGCAAGACAACCGACATCGTGAAACACTCCGAAAGTGGTGTTCCAGCCGACTTGTCTTAGATTATCAATCTACTTGAAACATAACATGCCAATATTGCAGGACAACCGACATCGCGAAACACTCCGAAAGCGGTGTTCCAGCCGACTTGTCTTAAACGATCCATAAATTTTAAATATAAAAATGCCAATATTGTAAGACAACCGACATCGCGAAACACTCCGAAAGCGGTGTTCCAGCCGACTTGTCTTAGATTATCAATCTACTTTAAACATAACATGCCAATATTGCAGGACAACCGACATCGCGAAACACTCCGAATGCGGTGTTCCAGCTGACTTGTCTTAAACTATTAATAAATTTTAAATATAAAATGCCAATATTGCAAGACAACCGACATCGCGAAACACGCCGAAAGCGGTGCTTCAGCCGACTTGTCTTAACTATCGCGAGGTAAATTCTATCGCAATGTTAAGATTCGAGAAAAGAAAAGCGCCGCCTTTTCGGCAATAATCCAATGTAATGCTTAGATGTCAAGCCAGCCAAATCATTTGCATTGTCAAATTGATTGGTGTTGCTTGTATGGATAGTGGTGCAAAGTTTTGAATGCCCTCTTCAGTTCATATCGGATCTGATGTTCAATTCTTTGAATGCGCGTTCCATAAATTGTTCATCCATAGTGCGAATGATCTTTCCGTTGCAAGCTTTCAGGTTCCTGCTCTCAAAGAAAATTTTGTTAGTTTTGGGGAGGGGTGTTTGATTTGTGCTGATTCATCTTGAGTTTGCTGCTATCGCTTCTTTTTCTTCGTGAGACTTAGGCTTTGAAAACCATCCTTGGAAACTTGGTTTATGAACTCAATAGTACAACTCATTTTAATATAGAGGCAAAATAAAATAATTTGATAAAATAGTAAGCAAGCAATCATTGATATGCAAGTGAAAAGTTTATAATGTATGTAAAATTCCTGCTTTAACTCAAACTCATGACATATCTCGAAACAAACTGAACATCCTTTGCATTGCAACTTGTGCTAATCTTGAATACTTTTAGGACTTTGCTGCTTCATCCTTTCATAAGCAACCATTTCTTGCAAAGATCTGCCCCAGTTATGAACTTCCAAATCTTCAACTCATTTTGCAAAATTTGCCCCGGTTGATATCTTTCAAATCTTCAAATTGTCTTGCAAAATTGCCCCAGTTTCTATCTTCCGTATCTTCAAATTATCTTTGCAAAAATTGCCCCAGTTTCTATCTTCCGTATCTTCAAATTATCTTTGCAAAAATTTCCCCAGTTTCTTGCCTTAGGGGAGACTGAAAATTTTAATATTATAGAGTCGAGCCCGTTAAGAGCGCCTACGTATCCCTCCACGGGAATCAGACCGTGCGTAGTTCTGCTTACATAAAGATTTTTGGGAAAGTATGACAATCTAAGTACGAAGCCGTATCCGAATTGGAAAATCCACACATCTGCCCAGATGCATAGTTCGGCATTACATCATAAAAGATAAACAAGCCTAAAGTGTTACAATATTTTGACCGAATCCGAAAAGGATTGCCTACTTATCCTGTTGCCATTCCAGGAATCAGGTCAGAAGTAGTTCAAACTTACATAAAAGAGAAAATAGGGGAAATTCTTATATCGATGCAACCAAACTCTATGTGAGTTACTACGTATCCCGCCTTGGGAGTCAGGTCACGCGTAGTTCGCATTACATCAAAGATTACATTCAAAACCATGCTAACTTGCGATCGCCTCAAACATAGTATCTTTTGACGGCATCTGCGTTGATTGCTTTTGGCCAAACTTGACCATCCATTTCTGCCAGAATCAGTGCTCCTCCGGATAAAACCCGATGAACCACATATGGACCTTGCCAATTCGGTGCAAATTTGCCCCTTGCTTCTTCTTGATTAGGAAAGATCTTCTTTAACACTAATTGCCCCGGTTTGAAGTCTCTCACTTTAACTTTCTTGCCAAAAGACTTGATCATGCGATTTTGGTAAAGCTGCCCATGACAAATTGCATTCATTCTTTTCTCATCAATAAGCATCAATTGTTCACATCTGATCTTCACCCATTCAGCATTTTCCAATTCAGCTTCTTGAATGATTCTTAAGGAAGGAATTTCTACCTCCGCGGGTAAGACTGCTTCTGTGCCATACACCAAAAGATAGGGAGTTGCTCCAGTTGAAGTTCTAGTGGTGGTGCGGTACCCAAGAAGTGCAAAAGGCAACTTTTCATGCCAATCTCTATAATTATCAATCATCTTGCGGAGAATACGCTTGATGTTCTTATTTGCCGCCTCAACAGCTCCATTCATTTGAGGCCGGTATGCAGTAGAGTTGCGATGAGTAATCTTGAAACTCTCACAAGTTGCTCTCATCAAATCACTATTCAAGTTTGCACCATTATCAGTGATGATTGATTCAGGAACTCCGAATCTACAAATGATATTGTTGCGCACGAAATCTGACACCACTTTCTTGGTTACAGACTTGTGAGAAGTTGCTTCCACCCACTTGGTGAAGTAATCAATAGCCACCAAAATAAAGCGATGTCCATTTGAAGCGGCCGGCTCAATAGGACCAATAACATCCATTCCCCAAGCAACAAAAGGCCAGGGAGAACTCATTGCATGAAGTTCAGAAGGAGGTCTTTTGATCATATCTCCGTGAATTTGACATTGATGGCATTTTCGCACAAACTGAACACAATCAGTTTCCATAGTTAACCAAAAATAACCGGCTCTCAAGATCTTCTTTGCCAAAACAAAACCATTCATATGCGGCCCACAAACTCCCGCATGCACTTCCGTAAGCAATTTATTTGCTTCAACTGCATCAACACATCTTAAGAGTCCTAAGTCTGGGGTCCTCCTATATAGGATTTCACCGCTTAGAAAGAATTGATTTGCTAACCTCCGAATGCTCTTCCTTTGGACACTTGTTGCATTTTCGGGATAACTCCCGACCTTGAGATAATTCTTGATATCAAAATACCAAGGATGGCCATCTCGCTCTTCCTCAACTTGAAAACAATAAGCTGGCCTATCGTGTGATTCAATTTCGATAGGATCAATATAATTCTTGTCAGGATGTTGGATCATAGAAGATAAAGTTGCCAAAGCATCGGCAAATTCATTCTGAAGTCTTGGAACATGCTTAAACTCAATCTTTTCAAACCTTTTGCACAATTCCTTGACACAACGCAAATAAGGAAGAATCTTTGCGTTCTTGGTGTTCCACTCGCCCTGTACTTGGTGAATCAGCAAGTCGGAATCTCCAATCACTAGAAGTTCTTGAATATTCATATCAACTGCCAATCGAAGACCCAAAATGCATGCTTCATATTCAGCCATATTGTTAGTGCATGGAAATCTGAGCTTGGCCGAAACAGGGTAATGCTGACCCGTTTCAGAAACTAAGACAACTCCAATACCAATACCTTTGAAATTTGCTGCTCCGTCAAAGAATAGACGCCAACCATCATATTCAGAAGAGATGTCTTCACCCAGAAACAAGACCTCTTCATCGGGAAAGTAAGTTCTCAATGGTTCATAGCTGTCATCAACAGGATTTTCAGCTAAATGATCCGCCAATGCTTGTGCCTTTACCGCCTTTTGGGTGACATAAACTATGTCAAATTCACTCAACAGAATCTGCCATTTTGCTAATTTTCCCGTGGGCATCGGCTTTTGAAAGATATATTTCAAAGGATCCATCCCCGAGATAAGATAAGTTGTATATGATGACAGATAGTGCCTTAACCTTTGTGCGGTCCAAGTCAAGGCGCAACAAGTTCGCTCCAAGAGAGTGTACCTGGCTTCATAAGGGGTGAACTTCTTGCTTAGATAATAGATGGCTTGTTCTTTCTTCCCGGTCTTGTCATGTTGCCCCAAGACACATCCAAATGCATTTTCCGAGACAGACAAATATAAGATCAATGGTCTTCCGGGTTCAGGAGGAACTAACACAGGCGGATTAGATAGATACTCCTTGATCCTATCAAAAGCCTTTTGACAATCTTCTGTCCATTCAATAACAGCATCTTTCTTCAACAGCTTGATTATTGGTTCACAAATAACCGTGGATTGTGCAATGAAGCGGCTTATGTAGTTCAAGCGGCCAAGAAAGCTCATCACGTCCTTCCGGCTCTTTGGAGGAGGCAAGTCTTGGATGGTCTTGATTTTAGACGGATCCAATTCTATACCCCTCCGGCTTACAATGAAACCCAACATCTTACCGGCGGGAACACCAAATGCACATTTCGCAGGATTAAGCTTCAAGTTATACCGCCGAAGGCGGTTGAAGAACTTTCTCAAATCAGTCAAATGCTCTTCTTTCTTCTTTGACTTGATAACAACATCATCTACATAGACTTCAATCTCTTTGTGAATCATATCATGGAAAAGAGTTGTCATTGCTCTCATATATGTTGCCCCGGCATTCTTTAAACCGAAAGGCATAACTCTATAACAAAATACACCCCAAGGCGTGATGAAGGCGGTCTTTTCAGCATCATCTTCATCCATCAGGATCTGGTGATAACCGGCAAAACAATCGACAAAAGACTGAAGCTCATGTTTTGCACAGCTATCAATAAGGATATGAATATTTGGCAATGGAAAATCATCCTTTGGACTTGCTTTGTTGAGATCACGATAATCAACACAAACTCTAACCTTTCCATCTTTCTTGGGCACCGGCACAATATTTGCTAACCAAGTGGGATATTTGAGAGATCGAATTACCTTAGCGGTCAATTGCTTTTGCACTTCTTCCAGTATTTGTTTGCTTGTGGAAGTTTTGAAGTTTCTCTTCTTTTGTTTAACAGGCGGAAATGAAGGATCAGTTGGCAACTTGTGAGTGACAAGATCGGTACTCAAACCAGGCATATCCTCATAGCACCAAGCAAAGATGTCTCGGTACTCGTTCAATAGTTCAATATAAGCTCTTCTTTCTTCCGAGGTCAGATGAACACTGATTCTGGTTTCTCTAACATCTTCTGAAGTCCCCAAGTTGACTGACTCGGTTTCTTCCAAGTTAGGCTTTGGTTTGTTCTCAAATTGATCCACTTCTCTTGTTATTTCATCAGGAACGAAATCTTCATCAAACTCCCCAATACTCAATGCATCAGTGCCAGTTTGTTCAGTTGTTTCATTATATGTCACAAGCAAGGTTTCGGCAGTTTTGTTAAGTGGAAAGCTGAAACAGAAACAAACATTAATCAAAAGCGTAAAATAAAGTAAATAATTAAAGCATATCAAAATAGTAGTAGGGAGAATGCAATGCATTTTATTTGTTTCAAAATCTAGTTTAGGGAGGCATACATTAAAGTAAAACATGCAGAATGTAAACAGATTATTTTGAAAAGACATAAACGTAAACCAAAAGCGAAACACAGTTCAGGGCCTCAATCTGACTGTGACGCCAAAATAAACTGTTGAGTTCATTCACCAAGTCTCTTCCACTGGGACACAGGTCCAATTGGTCATCGGATCCTTTGCCTCAACATTTTGCACTGGTGATTCCTCAGCATAATCTTCAATAATAACATCGCATTCCAAATCATCACTCAGAAACAAATCGCCAACTCCCTCTATCAAATCCGGTACAATGACTTCTGGTGCCTTGACAAATGACTGGTACAAGGAAGGAAGGGGTTCTGGCATGGCAATAGCCGGTCTCCTTTTGGCCTTCTCAATCTCCTTTTTGGTGGGACAGTAGCCCAAGCCAAAGGTACCCAGATTCTTGGGCAAGCAGATGGGTTCAGTAATGCCGTTCAGATTTGCTCCCAATCCCGAACCAGGTTTGAAACCATTTTTCAACATTTCCACAGCAATCATCTTGGGGACTCTGGGTAGGGTACCTTTCCTCGAATCATCCTTAGATGCTCGGGTCACATTCATTAGCTCAACCGTGTGGAAAGTGGTTCCATCAAGCTCTGCGGCGTTGTCCACCATAGGAATTGTGGTGTTAGCATGTGTGGGGCTGTTTCCCTCGCCCTTGACCACTACTTCTTCATTACCCCATATAAACTTCACACTTTGATGCAAAGTGGAAGGGACGGCTCCGGCCATGTGGATCCAAGGTCTTCCTAACAGCATGTTATAGGTGGACGGGATGTCGAATACCTGAAACTCCACAGAGAAGTTCACAGGACCTATCTGCAGATCAAGATCAATCTCTCCAAAGGTGCACCTTTGAGCCCCATCAAAAGCCCTTGCTTTCACATTGCTCTGTCTAATTTTGCCAGCGTCAATTCCAAGCTCCTTCAGAGTTGCCAACGGGCATATATTGAGCCCGGAACCACCGTCGATCAGTACCCGTCCAACAAATTTATCCCTACATTTGACAACAATATGCAAGGCTTTGTTGTGTCCGAGACCCTCGGGTAGAAGCTCTTCTTTGAAGAAGGAGACCTTGTGAGGTTCTAAGATTTGGCCAACCAAGACGGCCAAGCTCTCACCCGTGGTCTCAGCGGGCACCTCTGCTTCCTTGAGCACTTTTAGCAATGCATTTCTATGCGTTTCAGAGCTCATCAGCAAAGCCATAATGGATATGCGGGAAGGAGTATTCTTTAGGTGCTCCAGAATAGAGTATTCCTTTGACTGCATTTTCCTCCAAAAGTCCTCAGCTTCGGTGTCAGTCACTCTTCTTACAACGCCCTCCTTTTCCCTAAGACCTCGACCCAACTCCTCAGGCGTATAGAATCTACCAGATCTGGTCATGCCTTGTGCAGCAGCAACAGCAACAGTTACCTTTCCACTTCTGATAGGCACTTCAGAATAGTTCCAAGGAACCCTCTTGCTATCATATTGAAGGGGTGAGGCAAGCATGACGGTGACAGTTGGCCTCGGGATACCCGCTTGCACCAGAATGGGAGCTCTAACTTGCACAGATACTTTGGCCTCGTTAGCAACCCTCACATTGCTAACGGGAACAATGGTCCCTTTCAAATCGACTCCCTCCTCAAGGGAAATGACATTGACAGCATTGTTTCCATAGGCGGGAAGAGGATTGTCTTGCACATTAGGCTGAGTTCCAGTAAGCTGGATAGTGCCTGATTTGATCAAAGCTTCCACTCTATCCTTGAAGGCATAACACCTTTCCACATCATGGCCCGCAGCCCCAGAATGATAAACACAGTGCTTATTAACATCATACCACCTTGGAGGAGGATTTGGAGTATTGTCAGGAACAGGCTGCACAACTCCGGCGCTTCTTAGTCTTTCAAATAATTGACCATAAGATTCAGCTATAGGAGTATAGGTTTTGGGTGCTCTCCTCTCATAGCTTTGGTTAGGTCCTTGCATATTTGGACGGACAGGAGCACGGGGTTGGTAATTTTGTGGGCGAGGAGGGTATTGTTGTGGTGCTGGTGCTCGTGGTGGATAATAACTGGGTTGTGCTTGATAGACAGGATATGGAGCGGGAGGAATTTGATAGTGACTAGGATAATTTGGGGGTGGTGCATTTGGGTAAGGAGAAGGAATATTTGGGTAATGAGGAGGTGCATTTGGGTAATGAGGAGGTGCATTTGGGTATGTAGGGTAGGTTGGTGGATTATCAATGTTCAACCTCCTAGCCGGGCGGCGGTCAATGTCTGCGGCAACAGCTGTGACTTCTTCCCTCTTCTCTCTTCTTCTAGCATTGTTTGAGCTGGCTTGAGCATTTTGAGCACTTGACTTCATTTCAGCAAAGCTCACAATCCGACCGGATTTGATGCCTTCTTCCACCATCTCCCCCATTGTGAGAAGTTCAGCATAAGGTGCACCCATCATAGGAAGCATATGCATGTAATAGGAATCGTCTTGAGCACGAATAAAGTACTTCACCATATGCCTCTCAGTCATCGGGGGTTGCACCCGTGCAGCCTGTTCACGCCACCTCAAGGCGTATTCCCTAAAAGATTCTGTTGGTTTCTTCTTCAAATTGGCCAAGGTTATGAGGTCAGGGACCATCGCCACATTGTATTCAAACTGCTTTGTGAAATCACCAGCTATATCATCGAATTCGTGCCATTTGCTTATGTCTTGTCTGGCAAACCATTCAGCGGCAATACCTTCCAGACTGTGGCTAAAGTAAGCCATCAGAAGTTCTTCTTTGCCTCCCGCCGCCCTCATTCTGTTGAGGTACTTGGTTAAATGAGCAAATGGGTTACCATGACCATCATACATGTCAAACTTCGGCACTTTAAAACCGGGAGGAGGAGTAATGTCCGGGAATAGATAAAGACTGCGGTATGAAGTGCTTTGCCGTTTCTTAGTCACCTGCAAGTCCTTAATAGATTGTTGCATGACTTTCATTGCTTGGATTATCTCATCTTGTTCGCTTGTCCTTCCCTGTTTTTCCACAGCTGTGGGAATTTCATTCTGTGGCGGATAGTCTGTGAAGTCCGCATTCTTCCCATTAGGGTCATGCTCATAATATAACGCCTCGGGATATCCCTGCCTTGGATCATTGGCGTTTGGAGGAGCAACGGCTACAGGAATGGGCGCTTGAGATTGTGGAGGACGGGGAGTGTCTTTAGCAGGCAAATATTGGTAGTGAGGAGGAGTGGGGTCGTTAGGATATGGATAATATGAAGGATAACCAGCGGGTTGGGCATTTTGCTGAGCGGGCGGGGTATTTTGACTAACTTGTGGGCGATTTTGTGGTGGTGGTGTTTGATTAAGTGGGTTGTTTTGGTATGTGGGTATATTGTGAACAGGATTGGCATTTAAAGGTATGTTTTGAGGGGCTTGCCCTTTAATGGCTGCTAGCTCATCGCTCAGCATCTGTATCTGTTTGGTCAGGTTCAAAATAAGGTCATCCTGAGCAAGGAGGATGTTTCCCCTCGAAGATCCAGGAGTTTCGAGAGTCTTATCATTGAGGACGGGAGGCTGATCATCATTCCCGGACATTTTGTCGAAATTCTGAAGTGTATATCAATGTGCAGAGGAAAGCCTTTGGATCAGCTCAATCAGCACAAATCAAACCTCTGTTTAGGAATAAACAAAACAAAAGAAAAATTCAAAAGGTAACTGTGTTAGTTTGCATGTTGTTAGTAAAATTTGCACGTAAGCACATAGCGCGCGTCACGTAGCGCTTTTGCATTTTAAACGGGCGATAAATTAGGCATGTGGCAACCACAAATAATGTGCGTAAAATAAAATGCGGACGCGTCCTACCCTGTAGGGTGCCTCTTTGTGCTAGAGGTGAGCCTAATCGCGCAAATAAATGATAACGAAAAATAGTCACAGCCATTTTTGAGCAATTCAAATTTAGAGTAAGATATTTCATTAAAATAGATAAAGTTGATACAAAATTGTCTTTCATAACATAACATCATACTTTCATCCTCTTCTTTCTTTCTTTCTTTCTTTTTTTTTTCTTCTTCTTTTCTTTCTCTTTTTTTCTTTTTCTTTTCTTTCTTTTCTTTCTTTTCTTTCTTCATACATAATCCTTACATAGCAAATGAAAAATACAATAAATATAAAGACATAATTGAGAATACATCAAAACTAAAATAAAAGCCGTCACTCTGCCGATCAACTGCATCATGCCGGTGTAGGTGCACTGTTGTGACTGAATTCTGCTTTCTTTGCTTCATCTTCATCATCAGGTCTGCATCATTGTAATCAACTTCTTTCATTCTTTACTGCCTTCTTTTCCCTTTTCTCTTTTTTTTTTTTTTTTTTTTTTTTTTTTTTTTTTTTTCAATACATCATCATTACATAATAAGTGAAAATACAACAGCAGAAAGCATAATAGAAAGTACATCAAAAGTAAATAAATAAACTGCCATTTGTCCAAGTTATGCATCATGTTCCCGCTTGCTTCATCTTCTTGCTTGTTGGAACGGATGTTTCATCAAGACCGGTTTCTGCCCTTGCCCGTCTCATTTTCTTTGTCATATCAGTGTCTTCATAGCCAACTCTTCCTGGAGGACTGAGACCTAAGCGCCGCTCTTCTTTGATCCAGACGAGATACTCTGGTGTGCAGCTCTGGTGCTTTGTTGACACTTCTATCGGTTGCAAACCCTTCCAATCCTCGAGGATTTCTCTTTTCCTTGGAATTGCATTCTGCAGGTTGAAAGGAGTTTCTGACTTCGACATATCCGCACAAAGGGGAATCAATTGTTCCATCCCAAATTGACGGAGGACCCTCAAAGGTGCGTACGGTTGAAGCCCCGTTAATCCCGGCAACTCGATGTAGTATCGCTTGGAAGTCCTAAGCGCAATCTCATCTTTAGGAACATAACTTAACTTCCACATTACTCTCTTATCAGTAAGGCGGGCTAAGAAATCATACCATCCCGCAAAACTTTCAGGTTTTTCACACCACCTCGTTCTTATGTTTTGGGTAGCAATAGGATTTACTAATCTCCGGCTATCTAACATTTTACAAATATCCACCATAGGGTTTCGACGGCACACTTGGTCTATCGCCCATACCTGAAGGAGAAGATTACAACCTTCGAAATACATCGACCCCCTTCTGCATTCATTCAGAGCCCGATACATTTCTGCTAGAATCATAGGAACTATGGTGGTAGATTTGTTCCCATTGATCCCTTCAAACATCACCCGAACTACGGAACCAATGCAAGTCCTAATGTGTCCATTCTTTGTTGGGAAGACCAAAGTCCCTAAGAATGCAATGATAAAAGCCCTTACACGCCGGTCTCTCCAAGTCTTCTCACCACAGTTAAATTCCTGCTCAAAATCATCAAAACCCGTTATGCGCCCAAACCTGGTGTACAGATAATCCAGATGAACCCATTTGTTTTCGATGCATCCCAAACTACCATTCCTTTCCAATCCTAGTCTCTCTTGGAATTTCTTCCCTGTTTGACTGTTTGGAAGGATTATCTCTTGGCCCAGACACTTCAATCCCGTTAGCCCAACTATTTCTCCTAAAGTGGGAGTCAACTCAAAGTCTTTGAACCTGAATACAGCTCGCGTCGGGCGCCAATATGCAATAAGAGCTTGGACTAGATCACGGTTTGGATGAACATCAATCAGCTCTACCAACCTTCCTAATTTCCCCTCAACTGTCTTTCTCTCCTCCTCACAAAAGTTACCCCACCATAATTTTAACTTCTCTGGGACCTCTACAACCATGTAGACTTTGTCAAACTGCTGTTCCATTCTTTACCCTACAAGATAATGAAAACAAAATTCTAAATTTGATTGTGCTCAAAATTCAGCTGGGACTGGAGATTCGTTATCACAAAACACATAATATGCGGGTCAATGGGTTATAAGGACCCGTTGACACAAGGGCGGATTCCTGACTATGGAGGCGGTACCAAGGACCGGGTCCAGACTAAGGTGTGAATGCATGCATGCTCCTAAAGTTCCATCAAAAGTGAGTTAACGGTTGAGGCTAACAGACGAGCGGCAGGCGGCTTCGTGGTCGAATAACTTCCACGACAATCCGCCGGTACACCAACTCGTCCAAGGGTTTTTCTAAGAGTGGGTTAACGGTTGAGGCTAACAGGTGAGTGGCAGGCGGCTTCGTGGTCGAATAACTCCCACGACAATCCGCCGGTATACCAACTCGTC
Organism: Petunia secreta; assembly: GCA_029990175.1. Lineage (NCBI taxonomy): Eukaryota > Viridiplantae > Streptophyta > Magnoliopsida > Solanales > Solanaceae > Petunia > Petunia secreta. The sequence goes on from JARKIP010000061.1 coordinate 833,449, forward strand.
AAAGGGTTCTTTAGTGGAAGAAATTGCGGGTGCGTATGCACACACCTCGCGGATATTTAAGTGAGAATGCAAGAGGTTCCCAGGAGTGGGGGAAGTATGAACGGAATGCCAGTTTATATGTGCGCAAATAGGGTGTAGTGACATGCTTTCGTGACACACATCAATCAATTAGATTAATCTAAGCATGCTCGCAAATAAACAGTAGATATAATCATGCTAATTTTCAACGATAAATAAATAAGTCACACATACTAATATCATCATACAATTCAAACAAACAAACAAAAGAAATTCGTGAAAGCCTTTTGGTTAGAACCATTTGCGTATCCCCAGCGGAGTCGCCACGCTGTTGAACCCCAAAAATTACCCTTTCTTTAAGAAAAGGATAGGTTTCGGAATATTTCAACAAAGTGGGATTCCAAAGGATTTCTTTGGAGTCGCCACCTAATTTAAGGATTATTAGGAACCTAAGTTAACTAAGGGGTGCAATTTATTCTTTAATTAAATAAAATTAAATTAAAATCAGAGATTCTTAGGTAAGCGGTTCTATTAAATTCGAAAGAAGGTCCTTATTATGGGAGCACTTTCGAAAATCCGCTAAAAGCGGTTAATCCAGCGATTTTCACGAATTTTACTTGAAATTTTGGTTTGGGATAAATTTTAAATAAAATAAATAGATAATATAAAGGAGATAAAATTGATTACGACAATACTTTGAACAAAACTTAAGATTAATTAAATGAATAATGAGATAAGGGTTGATTGATTGATTAAATAAATAAGGGCTAAGTAAATAAATTAATAAATAATTAAATAAAAATAATAATTGATTAATTAACTAATTAGATAAATAAATAAATAGATAAATATCTTAATTAGATAAATGAATATTAATATGATTCCAATTAGAAAGGGGTGAACCATAATAATTGACTAGTTAAATAAATATAATTTGATTTAAACAAATAAATAATTAATTAGAATTAATTAATTAAATAAATAAAATAGAATAAATAAATAAAATAATAAATAAATACCACTTAAATAACTTTGTAGATAAATGAATAAATAAATAAATAATTAATTATAATTGATTAGATAGATAAATGATTAATGCCACTTGATTAATTTAATTAATGAATAAATAAATAAACTTAATAAATGGATAAATAATTGATTAAATATAAATAATGAATAAATAGGTACAATTTGAACTTTATTCCTTTTGCACTCGAAAATTAACTAAAGGTTTCTACTATCTTAAATCAACTGGCGATTCCCAAAGAGACGGGATATGCAATTTATAAACAAACTTAGACAAACAATAAGATAACAATTTCAATTAAAGCGGCTAACCTACCAGGCTTCTAATCATACAAAGTCCTAATTCAGTTCACAAAGTCCTAAAACATGCTTCTAAAGGGGACGGGAGAGAAGGAGTTTTAGAAAGTAGAACCCGGGATGGCGAACTCAATGCGAGCCCTGTATTTCACAAGGCTTTTCATTTATTCATTTTTCTTTTGTTTTACATTTTCGGGGATATCAAGTCCCGAAAATGCGGAGCGATTCAAGTAACTTCCAAATGCACGCCACCCCATTTGTGAGTTTTCATTCAACTCGTCCCAAGTAGTTCATGCCAAAGAGATAAAGAATAAAGGAATTAGCAAATACAGAAGGATTATATATACTTCTATAATTTAAGCAAAGAATGAAACTAAACAATTAGCTAATCCAGCTTAATAAAAGAAATAGGAACTCATCCTACTTGACAACTTCAACCAGAAAACAACGAACAAAACTATGAATTTGTCATATAGCCAAGGGTCTGCCAAAGTTAACGATATAGGCAATAGATACATTTGATTCGCCAAATTAAAAATATTTTCCATCTAAAGCACATTTAGACATAAATGAGTTTGACTAAACAGTTCTTTTACTTTACAACTTACTTAAATATAGGTTCACATGACAAACAAACTAAACATTCTCGGACTTCTTTTCTAATTCAAAATGTAGCAATGGACATGTCAAGTTTTACTTCTTTAAAGAAAATAAACTAATACCATCCATGATAAAAAAAAAAAAAAAAAAAAAAAGGGTTCAGTAAACATAACAAGATAAACACAGTAGCTAAACTTAAAAGAAAGACACATGCTTTAAAAGAAAGATCATAATCCAGACTTTAACTTTGAAGAAAATGTAACAGGTACTAAACATGAACTGAACCTAAAATATATCCAAGTTTAAGTAGGAATCCAAACAAACATGAAAGAAGTGCTGATATTTCTGTCAAGAGGAAAACTTAGTCGAAAGGAAATAACTTTATACCATAATGGTTCTTTAAGAATTCCATTTTTTCTAAAATAAAGTGAGGGAACAGTTTTCTTTTGAACAAAGATCTAAACTTTAATTACTAAGATATTTAACTTAATTCTGGCAAAAGTTTCTCTGATAATTTACAGTAACAGAGGTTTGTGAAAACTAGATAACCATTAACTAAGATTTTGATCTCAGAAATAATAGACTGAACTTCTTACGAAGAGAACTCTTGAATCATTTATTATGTTTCCATATTCCATTTCTCATGAGAGTAGCCAGATTAACATTTATATCTTGACATTAAAATGGCAAAGATGCGAGCTTTAATCCACTTTATACAAAACATAGATAAACAACCTAGGAAGAACTAACAGCGAAATTCTGCATACTTAATACTCTTTTTTAACCAACCTAAGCAAGCTAACCATTAGAATCGAACAATAACGGGAAATGGTTAAGTTACTGGACTGCAGGCATACTCTCACACATTCACCAACTCCAAGAGCCAAAACAACAACAACAACAAAAGGGCTGAAATTTTGAAAAGAAATTAGCATTGCCTCTTCACAGACCCTCAAATCCTACAGCATACACTTCAAACTTCCTCCCTACATGCAATCAAACTATAAACTCAGTTCATTATGAACCTGGAACTACCAACACGACACCCCACTGCTATACCTGGAACACCCTCCTCACTGCCTCTATGTCTCTTCCTAAACAAACCCTAGGCTGGAACACTTGACAACAACCTTCAACACCTTAGAAACTACCTGCACATTCCTACACTACTTCTCAGGAATCCTAACACTCAGTTAGCAATCTTACAAACACCAAGTACAGCCCCTGCATAATGAACCAGACCACCCCACTTCATACACTGCCTATCAGAGCTAACTTACTATTCCATATCCTCCAGCCTGAACTGCTGCCCTACCAAACACTCTCCCTTAGCCCCTGCAAACAAAGAACAGACCCACAACCCACACCCTTCAACTTACTTTCAAATACCAGAGACACCCCTGCAAACAACAACATCAGGACAACCTTTCTTCAATCAGCACAGACCAACCCACCCCTCTTCCATACTCACAAACACTCCTGCATACTCAACATCTTCCAGAACAAACCAAAACAACCCCTGAACACCTGATTAGACTACCCTGCAACACCTCAAGACTCTGAACCAAGCTCACAAGAACCCCTGAGCTTCACAGAATAAAAAAAAACTACTTCACTGCTGCTCCTTAAAACTAACAATATCCAGACCTTAAGCATAAGCTAGAAAACAGAAGAATCACATCCTTATATAAACGGAATCAAGTTCAAACAGAAATCGTGTCAAGAAGTCTAATACATTGTAACTGAAAATATAAAGAGAGAGTGTTACCTGTTGTAGAGCAGGGAACGAGAGCGAAAACTGAAAAATGAACGCGACTCGACCAAGCGACGACGACGATTGGTGAAGCGACGACACAACTAATGAAGCGATGACACAAAGTTGAAAGCGATGCTCGACTCGAAACCAGAAACTAAAACACTATGAGTATATATTTTTTAAACTGAGAGAAAATTCTGAAAATAATATCAATGCTGCCGTTTTTTTTTGTGTTAAAATCCAGGACCCTGAAAAATGAAAGAATGAGGGATTAAATACCTCTAGGCTAGGGTTTCGGATCCCCTTGAATACCCCAAAGAATCCTTGCCTATTTTCGTGTATCCCTTGTAGAACAAGGGTGAATTTGGTCAAATCCCTTAGGGATTGTACCGAATTCATCCTTGTCATCAAGGATATTCCCGTTAAGATCAATCTACGGCTCAGATTGCAGCTCAAATTGAAACGAACGGACAGGATTGGTTGAGTTCTTGTACTGGGGAGAGAAAACGGAACCAATTCGTACAAATTTTGGACTGTATTGGAGAGAATCCAAGGGGAAAAAGCAACGGGTCGCGGGTGATGGGAAACGGGTCGCGGGTTGGGGAGTTGTTCTGAAAATGGGAAATGGCTTATCCGGTAATGAGGTGTATGTGTGATGTATGTATATGTTTGCGGAAATAGGCTGGATTTAAAGTGTAAAAAGCAATTTTAGCCCTCTTCTGAGAATAGACTAGGAAATTAAAGGGATTGCACGATAGGACAGAAATTAGGATACACTTTGTAATTTTAGCCTTCTCTTGGAATGAATTAATTTACTTTAATTAAATTTAATTAATTAATTTCAATTCAAATAATTTAAATTTAAATTTTATTTTAATAATTGATTCTCATTTTAATTAATTAGCCATTAATTATGTCTCGGGACGAAATTGGGTGTCAACAACTTGCCTCCTGAACCTCCTACTAGAATACTGGCTAAACGTAAGGATAGATCTGAGGTGTGGGAATTTGCATCAAAGAATGTTGTAGCGCAGATGGCCACATGTGGGATTTGTGATAAGGTGTGGATTTTTAGAATTGGGGGGTAATGAGGGTGGGACGGGTAAACTTAGGGCTCACTTACAAAAGAAACATCCTAAAGAATGGTCAACGCGGGCGGGTGGTATATATTTAGGGACCGAACATGGGGGAGTAGCGCATGATCAATCTTTGGGTACCCAAACAAGAATTAACCAAACAACAGGAGGGCTTCTTACTTATGATAACAAAAGGATAGGGAAGCTATTGGTAAACTAGTTGACCTCGAGGGTTTACCTTATAGTTTTCCTTCTTCTACTGGTTTTGTTCGTTATGTTCGGTCTATATATAATCCCTCTTTTCATGGTTTTCCAATAACTACTGTTAAAAATGATATTATTAAATTTAAGAACGAATATCAGGATTATTTGCGATATATGTTTGATAACTTTGACACTAGAGTATGTCTTACTACGGATATGGATCGTTCTACTAATGGATGTGATTATATTACTGTTACTGTTCATTGGATAGATCCTGATTGGGTATTTCAAAAACGTATTATTGCTTATAAAGTTGTTGATGAACCACACGCGGGAAATTATATTTGTAATATAGTTTCATCAATTTGTCGTACGTACTTTTTATCTAACAAAGTTTTTAGTATTACGGTAGATAATGCTACAAACAACACATATGCACTTAGGAACTTGATACCTATTTTGAACCCCCCTTTTGCTGAATTTTTTCATGTTAGGTGTGCATGTTATATTTACAACTTAGTAGTAAGAGATGGTGTGCAGATAGCTATTACTTATATTTTTAGAAATAAAAACCAAGAAAGAAGACGAGAATGGGAAAGAAAATGTGTAGAATTAGGAATGCTAATTAGGAGAGTCCCAAAGGAAGTTTGTACTAGGTGGAACACTTTATATGATGCATTGACTGTCGCTTATGACTATAGAGTGCCTATTTCTCAAATATATAATAAACATTTTATGGAAATCTATCACTTTAAAGATGAGGATTGGCAACTTGTTCAATATTTTCTTCAGTTTTTACAAAACTTTTATCAAGCTACTTTAGAATTTTCCGGTCAATATTATCCAACTACTCCTACCATGTTATATTATATAGCTGGAATATCGAAATTATCGAAAATGTATAAGCAATATGAAGTTTACAAACCAGCTGTAGAGAGAATGATTGAAAAATTTAAAACATATTTTTTTCCAATTCCTCCTCTTTTTTACATTGCTTCTGTGTTGCATCCTGCTTTTAAAATTAAGTTAACTGAACGACTTGTTAGAGAAGTATACGCAAATTTAGAAATTACTCCTATTGAAATTGCTACTAATGGGTATCCAAGTGTAGAAGAGGCTATTGCTAAAGTTTATGCAGATAATGTGGCTGTTTTTGCAAAGTATAGAGCTTGGGCAGACACTGCTACACCAACGGAACCAATACAATCTACCGGGCAAAGTTCTTCACATGCGGGGATGAGCACTTTTGGGGGACTTGATGAAAAGTTGCTTTCAGAACAGGACGAGTACGGGGATGAATACAACGAGTTCCAAGTATATTTAATTCAATATCCAAAGAAACTTAATAACTTTGGAACTAAGAATTTGTTGGATTATTGGAAGAATCAAGAATCGCAACTTCCAATTCTTTCAAAAATGGCCTGGGATATATCAACAATTCAAGCTTCATCAGTTGCATCGGAAAGCGCTTTTAGCCAAGGAATATTTCAAATTGGAGATCATATATATTCGTTGAAGGAGGAGGCAATGGAGACAGGAGTTTTATTCAGGGATTGGATCAGAGCAGAGCGAAGAAACTTTGGTCTACCAGAACTTACTAAGGAAAAAGGCAAAGCATATCTCGATCAAATTTTGAGCGATGGAACAAGTGAAGGGAGTCAAACCGGCAATGAAGAAGAAGAAGAAGAAGAAGAAGAAGAAGACGAAGAACCAGAAGGAGATGATGAACAAGATCAACAACGACCAGTTCCTAAAGAAAAGCCTACAACTATCCTCAAGAAACTAGCTAATGTTTAAAAGAATGTAATTTTCTAAATAAGAATTTTGAATTTACAAGTTTGAAGTTTAGCTATTGTTTGCACTACTTATGTGTTAAACAATTCAATAAAATTGCTCCAAGTCTTGGAATTCAATAACAACTATTGTCTTCATACTTTTTATTTTAAATTTATAGGTTGCGCAAAAATATTACAATTAATTACTACTAGTTTGTAAATTAGTTCAAATTTGAATTTACTAAAATTAATTCAAAGTTTGAATTTTGAACTTAACAAATTAATTCAAAAGTTTGAACTTTGAATCATCACTTCAAAAATTTCATTACTTCAAAGTTCAAAGTATAAAAAAATACTACAAGTTTTTTTAATTCTAAGTTTAAATTTTAAACATTGAAATAAACTAAACATTCCAAACATATGTACAAGTAAAAACTTAATAATATTTTGTTGTAATATTTTTCAAATTATCCACCACTTTAAATTAAACACAAAGGAAAAACAAAAAAAATAAAAAACAAAAAAATATATATTTGGCCCGAACTGCCGGACCGGACCGGCAGTTTGGGCCAACGGCTCTCTTTCAAATATAGCCGTTGGACAACGGCAAAAAATAGCTATATTTGCCTATCACCCCCTTAAACGCCCCCCATACCCCCAACCTATTTTTATCTATATATACCCTATTATTTCATCATTATATCACACAATTTAGCATTTTCTATCAATTTATCTCTCAAATTACTCTCAAAGGCTATTTTCTAAATTTCTTCTAAAGTCCAAACAAATTATTAATTATAATGGCTGGAAATCAAGCTCCCGCGAATCCCACTTCTGCTGCTCCACAACGTCCTGAACGAAGATGTCGCTATGAAATTTGGGAATTTATGGAGTATAATAGAGAAGATCACAAAGCTAAATGTAGAATTTGTGCAAGAGAGTGGAGCTTAGTGGATGGAACCTATAATCAACTTATACAACACTTAGAAAGACAACATAATTACGAATGGAGTCGTCGTGTGGGGGGCATATATCTGCGTAATAATTGTAGAAATGGTTAAGAAATTTTGTATGTCATTTCAATTATGTACATTCGAATTTCTAGTTTATTTAGTATCTTTGTAATTTTATATTTCTAGTTTGTTTTTGTCATTTGAATTATATATTTCCCGAATTTTCAATAAATTGTATGTATTTCTTTTCCAATTAACGTTTGTTTAGTGTTTATTTATTCACACATTAATAAATTTCAAAATATAATTTACATAATTATTTTGGTTCATTAAAATATATAATTTACCTAATTATTACAAATGGTATTTACATAAATTGTTAAGTTTTTCAATTTTCAACTTTATTTGCCTAAAAAAAAACTAAAAAAATTAAAAATAACCGTTAAACCGGCCGGACCGGACCGGTACCGACCGGCTTAACGGTCGCCGGAACCGGTCCCGATCCGGCACTAATTTTTTAAACCGGATAGGACCGGACTGGTAGGCCGGTAAAAGCCCGGTTTTCAAATTTTTTTGGCCCGGTTCTGGACCGGAGTCGGAATTCAGTACCGGTCCCGGACCGGACCGGGCCGTTAGCCACCCTTAACATACATATGTATCGATAGTAATTGTATGTTAACTGCTATTATTAAAGATTAAAGGTTGGCCCAATTAAAGTGATCTACATATGTTTAAAGTTGAATGAGCCTAATTAGACACCTCGTAAAGTAGGGACATTTATAAATATATACAATCCTAACACCAAAATTACAAAAAATACCAACATTATTCTATTTTACAAAAATACCAATATTTTTTTATACATTATATACAAAAATAAAAAAAACTAATAAATTAGGGTTCCTCATTCTTCCTACTTGCCCCCCCCCCCCCCACTGCTACCACCCTAGGCGGCGGCGTCGCCGGCTGCCGCCATCCACCACCGGGTTTTTTTTTTTAAATCTAAAAAATGAAATACACGTAAATACACTTATAAACATTGATTTTTAAAAAAAAAATACATATAAACAAAAATACATGTAATACACAAAAAAAATTGTGTTATACATACACTAAACACACACATACATACACGAATCTACAGATCTACAAACGAAACATACAAATTTATGTGTTTGACATTTATTACTTGACATACACAGAAAAATACATACAAAAAATACAAATAGATGTTCGGATATACACGTTCATACAGTGATATACACGTACATACACTTGTGTGCTGAAAATTATTACATGTATATACACGAACATACAGATACATACACTTGCAGATCTGAATTTGAATGTGTATATTCAAATGCAAAAAAGAAGAAGGAGAAGCAGATCTGAACTTGTATTAACAAAATACATGTGTATACATAAAAATACACATATACACACGTACAAAATGAAAAAGAAAAAGAAAAAAGAGGAGAAGATGAAAAAAGAGGAGCAAATCTGCTCCAATCGCCGTGGTGGAGCCACGCAGCGGCGGCGAGGGCGGAGCAGAGGCACGGGGGAGGGGGTGATGGCGGAAGGGTGGGGTGGGTGGGTGGAGGAGAAGAGAGAAAGAGAGAGAGAGAGAAGTTAGGGTTTTGGGTAGAGAGGGAAGAAAGGAAATGAAAAATTGTATATTTTGTAAAATGTAAAAAGTGTTGGTATATAGGGTAATTATTTAAAAATATCGGTATTTTTTGTAATTAAGTGGTTTAGTATGTCAATTAGCGTAAAAATATCCGTAAAGTATGGGGCTAATGTGTAGATACCGGATATAATTCTAGTTTAATGATGGCTGAACTAGAATCACATAAACTATATTCTACTATAAAAGGGTTATGGTCCCCAAATCAGACGTAAGTTTTATTTTACTGATATCCCATCATCAGTGAAAGAGGCAAGGCCCCGTCCAGATTTGGAAGACCAAAAACCACGGGATTCAAGGATCAAACCGGTTGCTATGGATTCAGGTACGCTTCCGCATCTAGTATTTTAATTCTTGATGATTTGATATGATAGGTCCTGGGGTAATTGTAGTTTAATCTACAATCTAGTTCTAACAGTAAATAAATATTAAATATCAAAACATCATTATTAATAGTCATCATTAGTAGTCATTTAAAAGGAAATCATAATTGTATGCTAGAACTTTTTATTGAAAAAAAAAAACTGTTTGGTGCACCTACACCGCATGAGCTTTTTACACTTCAAATTAAGTTAACCATGATAACAAATACCGTGCTAATTCTTTTAAGAGTAAATCCGATACTATAACCTAAAAAGATAATTTGAATCGCATTGATAAAATAAATTTATTTTATTCTATCAGTGCATCTAACTGATCATAAAATAAAATTATTTTGTTCTATCAGTGCATCTAATTAGATCCTTTAAATAATGCCATAAATCAGTAAGTCTATCTAACTCCTAACCAAATTATCAATTGAAAATTAATATTTGAGACTTGAGAGTCAATAATTGATGGTACGACTCCTCATTTGATACCTAAGAAAATGTTAATATCTCATCTATATGATGTTACACTATTTTGTCGTATATTTTACTCTTCAATAATTAATCTTAATAAATCCAAATAAAATATTATTAATATGTTACTACTTCCTATAATGCATGTACACTTGTCTAGAGAAAACCAAACAAAACAAAATAAATTATCTATTGTCATGCTCCATTCTTCCACCACCACACACTAACTCCCCCTCCCCCTCCTCCGGCAACATCATCCCGGAGCTCCGACATGTCCCCTTTATTTGCAGTTCTCTCTCTAGTCATACTCATAATCATACCAATACTTATATACGTGTTCATTTATGCTTTAAATTGTCCACAAAGTATTTTCCAACAAAATACAAGGGAAATTATGATGCATCAAAAAGTCAAGTTATTACACAACATATGGACTTGTTTTTGAATATTAAGTACAAGAAAGAAGTTTCAGAAGAAAGTTGCAACGAGTGTCCTGTATGTTTAACGGTGTTCGATGAAGGAGAAGAAGTTAGACAATTGAAAACATGTAAACATGTGTACCATGTTTCTTGTATTGATAAGTGGTTATGTTCTCACTCTAGTTGTCCTGTTTGTCGTGCTTCTCTTCCGATCAAACGTCCTACTAGACGGCCAACGTCCGTGAATATTGATGATGATTTCCGGCAAGGTTTGCCGGATGCTTCTTCTTTAGTTTGAAGACGGTTCTAGGACAGGTTCGATCAGCTGAACTTGTTACAGTCGATAAATGTATAGGAATACATACTTAATTATTCTGAATCTAGTGGATCTTTATTAGATTCTCTTATGTATGAGTCCATCTCTCTCTCTCTCTCTCTCTTTTTTTTTTTTTTTTTTGTGGGGGGGGGGGGGGAGGGGTGGATTGTGGCAATGGAGGTCTTAATTTCTGATGTAGTATAGTTATTGTCAAAGACTTCAACACTGTAAAGTCTAGGGGATAGGTGAGTGAATACATACATTGTTTGCAAATTACTACGACTACTATTTGAAGAAGAATTTTGCAATTTGTGACATGCTAAGTGTTGGTTATTGTCAAAGACTTCAGCACTGTAAAGTTTAGGGGATAGGTGAGTGATTACATACATTGATTGCAAATTACTTATACTACTATTTGAAGAAGAATTTTGCAATTTGTGACATGCTAAGTGTTGGTTATTGTCAAAGACTTCAGCACTGTAAAGTTTAGGGGATAGGTGAGTGATTACATACATTGATTGCAAATTACTTATACTACTATTTGAAGAAGAATTTTGCAATTTGTGACATGCTAATTGTAGGTTTATTTCTATATAGTTTTGGCAGAGCTAGTTTATAATGATGTACCTTTTCTTGGTTTTCAAACTGGTGATGCCTATATAGGGGTTTGGATTAATCCCACACTAGGTAAGACATCTATATTTTGGAAAAACACTTTATACCAGGATATTTAATGTATTTTCGTTAAAATATGGACGAAACTTGTACAAATTATTTCTATAACTTTGGAATTGCTCAACGTATCATAAAAGTGGATCCTTTAATCGAAACTGCTCACTTGTCACTTCAGAAAAAATTCTCTCTACAGTAAGCTCATCTTTAATTCAACCATTGGATAAAATAGAGAAACAATTTCAGTTTGTGCACCACAACAAAAAGAAACAAGTAGTAGCTAGAATGATTCGTTTTTAACGAATCCTACACGACATAAATATAATTAGCCAAATAAATGTTAGATACAAATTGATTATAAGAAAAGAATTTGTCAGATTAATAAAGTTCTACTCTGGCCATTTAAATTTGGCTTCTTTGGGCAAACGCAATAGAGACGTTTTGTGATTTTTCTACTGATGGGTAAAGTTTGTGATTTGATTGTTAGATAAAAAATTAGTGTCTATTGCTATAGTATGTAGAATTCAGTTGATGTAGTGTAACACCAAATGTCTGATTTTGTTGTTTTATTAAACAACTTACTTACTGTATGTGAAATTAATTCCGAAAATCTATCAAACTTAAGAGAGTAAAGGAATACAATGCAGCATGTCATGCAAAGGCAAACGACTCATCCGTACTCGAGAGCTTAATTCAACCCTTTTATTAAAAATTCACTACTAACTACAAATAATTAGTTTCGAACTCTGTTAATAAAAAAAAGTGGTGACCTGAACTAGAACCCTCTATGCTGAAATGTCGAATCCTCCTAGGAATCATGTCTAATCTAAACACTCTTAATTGACAATAAGACTATTTTGATTACCAACTCCTCGTTGTGACTTGACGTAATCAGTTAGTGAAAGAATACTTTTATATACTTAACTATTATCTCTTCAACATATTTCCTCACATGTAATATAAGCCACAGACATAAAAATTCTTATTGATAATGGGTGCACATAAGACTCGAAATCATTACTTCGTCAAATTCTGATATCAAATTAAAGTGTGATCATCTTATTAAAATATTTAAACTGATAGAGATAACACACTTTCATTACTTACTTTTTAGTTTCTCAGTCGGTTTTTGATACTTGCTTTAAGGCCTCATAAATTTAAATTCAAGTCGAGAAGTTTTACAATAAGAGGTAAAGCGCCCCCTATCAAAGACGATTTTATTCCCAAGACTTAAACTTTAGACTCCTGATTAAAGATGGAGTAATACTTACCACTCCAACACAACTTTTGATACTATTACCTAATTATTAAGTCATCAACATGTAATACCCCCGTACATTTTAATTTATGTGAACTTATTTGACAAATAATATAGCCAATATAAATAATATTTTTTGAAATTTGGATCATAAATATACCATAATGTTTGTACGATTATAAAAATTTCTCCTAATTTCAACATGTTTCCTCACGTGCAGTATGAGCCAAACAAACATACACTTTTATTCATACTAGGTGCAGGTGATACTTGAAATCATTACTCTGTCGCTCTGATACCAAATTGAAGTGTTATCATCTTATTAAACTATTTAAGCTGTTAGAAATGACACTCTCTTATTTACTATTTTTTCTTGGGTTTACACCTGAAGTCCAATGCCAGCTTTAGGGCCTGATTAATTTGGATTTACGCCGGAAACTCCTCTATAGGAGGTAAGGTGTTCCTCAACAAATGCGATTCCACTCCCAAGGCTTAAATTCGAGACTCCTGATTAAGGATGGAGCAATACTTACCACTCCACCAAAATTTTTAGCAGTAGTTACTTAATTATTTTGACATCAACACATAATACTCTATATCTTTTAATTTATGTGAACGTATTTGGCTAACAACATAATTTATATATATAAAAATGAATCATAGGCATACCCATAACATTTGTACGACTATAAAAGCTTCTCATTAACTTCACCACATTTTGCTTAGATGCAATATGAGCCAAAAATAAAAATTCTTAGTGATAATGGGTGCATGTAAAACTTAAAATCATTACTTTATCGCTCTGATATCATATTGAAGTGTATCTTCTTATTACAATATTTAATCTGTTAGACAAGACACATTTTTATCTAATTATATTTTTGATTTTTCACCCACTGTCTGATACCTGCTTTAGGGCTCGACTAATTTGGATTCACGCCGAGAAGTCTCACTATAAGTCCTCACTACCAAAGGCGATTCTATTCTCAAGGCTCCTGATTAATAATGGATGAATACTTATCATTCCACCAGAACCTTTGATAGAATTTATCCAATATTATGTCATCAACACGTAATACCCCATATATTTTAATACATGTAAACTTATTTTACAGTGACATAGTCTATATTAAGGACGTGTTTTGAAATTTGGATCATAAACATAAAATAACATTTGTACGATTATAAAAAGGCTTGTCATTAATTTCAACACATTCCCTCAAATGCAATATGAGCCAAACAAATAGAAATTCTTATTGATACTGGGTGCATGTGAGATTTGAAATCATTACTCCATCGCTCTGATACCAAATTAAAGTGTTATAATCTTATTAAAAAATTTAAGCGGTTAGAGATGACACTCTTATTTATTTGTTCCTTTTGGATTTTCATCTAGTGTCTAGTACCTGCTTTAGGGTCCAACTAATCCGGATTTACGCTGGAAAGTCCATTATAAGAGGTAAGATGTTCCCTACCAAAGACGACTACATTCCCAAGGCTTAAACTCGAGACTCCTGATTAAGGATGGAGGCAATACTTACCATTCCATCAAAACCTTTTGAACTATTTAACTAATTATTTCGACATCAACACATAATACTCCGTATCTTTTAATTTATGTGAACTTATTTGATATAGAAAGGACGACTTTTGAAGTTTGGATCATAAACATACCATAACATTTGTACGACTATAAAAGTTTCTCATTAACTTCAACACATTTTCTTACATTTATTATTATTATTACTACTAGTATAGTACCCACGCGATGCACGGGGAATTCAAAATAAATTTAGCATAGTAAAGTGTATCTGGCAAATGCGTGGAATTTTCATTATTAATTCTGAAGTCGCAACTATTCATTCATCGTAATTGTCAAAAGCTCGAACCAATAAAAGAGCCAGGAAACGTGCATGCAGAGAACAATTAATATAAACTTGACATGTCACAAAGAGTATTTTGTATTTGAAGGAAACACCCATGTAAAATTCCTTACCTAACAGCAAAAAGTTTAAACATAAACTTCTATTTTATTTTTGTCGTGTCTCCAAGATATGTTAAATATAAGTGGAAGAGCCTTTGATTGGGATTTGATCCTGCATTTATATTTGTAAAAATATATTGTAAATATAATCCATTTCATTTCTAATTTATTATAAATTAATGATTCATTACATGCCCTTTTTTGCCGAACTATCATATTAGAATTTGATGATATGAGAAGTACAAATTAACATAATCACACATAGAATTAAAGAATCTCCCAGAAAAATATGTACCTAATGAAGACATGAAGTATAACTGAAACTTTCTCCAATAATTAGGAAATATAGTTCATTTATCAACGCTTGCTAATTGGTACTGCTTAATACTTATACTGATTTAAAGGAATAAGTAAATTTTCGTACATACCATACCTTAGCCAGTGTAATCTACACTAAAATAACTCTATTGATAATGATTAACTTAAACAACTTTGACATGTTTGTTTAGTAGAAAGTGAACTTATGGATTATAGCAAAGAAGCAGTTAATCGCAAAATAGAGCAACACATAGATATAAATCCTAAAGTAAAATGCAGATAAAACTACAAATCATCCAATGCTACAGATTTTCCAAACAGCTCCCGCCGCAGACTCTATTTTCAAGAATTACTACTCCCATTCAGTAACAATCTTCTAAAGTATTTTTACTGAATTGAAGCAACAAAAAGTAGAATAACAGGATTACGTTGAAAGATAGGTGAAGCATCCAGGAAATATATCTTCATCATTCGTCGATCATTCACTTTCCCAAAATCTATGTTGCCATACTTATTTTTCTCCATTTTAGCCACTCGTTTCATGTTGTTGCTTGAGAGTTGTTCATTGAGATCATCATCACCTCTACTACACAGGATCTGCTTTTCAATGTACTTCTCTTGGCAGAGGTCTTTGCAGTAGAGATCATGTCATTATAAGCTATAAAATCCTATAAATAATATACTGATGCTGAAGCTATGCTATTGAAAAATAAATGTGCACAACGCTTAGGTGTCTACATGGACAACCTAACACTAAAAATATAGCATCCAAAAAATAAAAGGAGTGATAACAATAAAGAACAGTAGAACTTCTCTAAATATCTGCACGATCTTGCAAAATGTTTAGACTGATTTGGGACTTTACCAAAGTTGAATTCTTGAACTTCTTTAAACGCTATATAAACACTACAAAGAGATGACTACATGTATTTTTGCAGTTAGAAAGGAAGCCTCAAATAAGAAATATAAATAGGAAACAGTTGATCATTATAAATATTTTTATAAAAGTCAGCCTCCATAAGGTTTCTCTTTAAAACTTTGAGTCAAACTCACCATGGATACTTTATCTCCATCCAGAGTTTGTTCATTATTAAAGTTTGGATCCTATTAAATGAAGATATTATTTCATATAGAAGTATGTATGATAAAATAAATAAATAAACATAAATATCAAAAAGTTGAATGGTAGATTTTCAATCATGAATAGTGAAAATAGTTGTGTTTGTCTAAATAATTAGTTTATTGTTAAGTGAGTGGTTTAATTGTTGCTTGGTTGTTGAATCCACTCTTAGAATACGCAATCAATATTATAAGAATACTCTTTTCTACAGGCTTAGAAAATTATTTTATCTAGTCTTAGTTGGTGCAATTTACCGCAGTTCCTTCACATCCAGATGAAAGTAGGGGAGGAAAAAAAAGGATTCATTGCAAGCAGAAAATGTCATCAAAATAATTAATTAGAAGATCATCAGTGAGTATCGAACTTACCGTAGAATCTTTAACTCCACTTACGGCTTTTCTATTATTTATCTATTAACATCATCAAGAATTATGCACAATAAGAATATCATCTGAAAGGGAAAAGAAAAGTTAAATGTTGTGGGTATTAGTACTTACAAAGAATGTATCTTCACAGGCCGAATGATTATAGACTTTCTTAATAAGATATTCATCATCACAAAGCTTCAAAACGTTATAAAATTCATCCTATTTGATGATGTTGCTACTATTTAGCAAATCTTTGAACATGCACCTTTCGTTCAAGTAAGGAATCCAACCCTAATTGATAGGAAAAATCAACTGCAGCAGAAGTCTGAATAAGCAAAAATTAGGATGAGTAGTGTTATGAAATGCACATAAACAATTAATATGAAATAACATATATGTATTAAACCTTGTCTTAATTCGTTAGGCAATTTTTTTATGAGTTTTTTTTTTTTTTTTTGCTTCACGATCCCAAAGCAACAATCCAATAAAGCTAGAATCATCCTCTACTTGCGCATGAAATTCGTACCTGAATGGGCTTTTTGATTGAAAACTATGAAGTGACATATTTCATATAAATTAACTTTTAAGTAAACATAAATTACAATCAGACCTATGCACAATTTAAGGATCATTACAGTCATATTTTTTGCAATAAGATTTCCTCTCGACATTATCAACCTTCTTTGTGTACTTCTTGCACCCCACAAAGTGAAATTCTGTTCAACCTACATGACCAAAAACAACAACTTAATCATGTCAAAAATGTTTTAATTATATAAAATTCCTATCATGTTCATGCTCAAAGTTGACAATTTCAGAATGAGAGCCAGATGAATTTTCCTTGGAGATTTCTTTGTTTCAAATGTGATGTAGGATTGGAACTGTAGTTATTTTATATATTACTTCCGGATGAATTATTCCCGATTAGACACTTCTCAATAATAAGGAGGCTGGTTTTGCATGCTCTTATTCAAATATTTCTAAACAGAGGGTGCTGGCACTTTGCCATTATATTAAAGGTAGTACTGAATTTTTACTTCTGCACTGTACCTAAATTTCGTGAAACCAAGCAACAAAAACAAATGGTAGTCTTTTATATACATCTTCTTTCTTTTATGTTCAACAATGATGTCCTTACCACAATAGCATAAAAAAGCAATTGAAGCGAGTCATGCTTTAGTTGTCATGACCATTGAACACAGAAAAATATCCATCAAAAAAGGAAGATCTCTTGTCGAGATAAGGATGCTATCATTTTTTATTCCATCAAACGCAAATATCCCGTAGGTATATTAAGGCTAATATAATAGTTCAATATTCTGGTGTGCACTATTTTAGAACAATTTTAAAGCCTCGAGATGTACTTTTCGTGTAGAGAACTTTGTGGCGAAGAATATGTAACTTCATATAGCAAATCTACAACCACATATATCTGAGTAATTTAAAAGGGAATATCCGTACCTTTTCATCTTTTAAAATGACTTTCTATCGAAAATGGGTTCTGCATTTGTGCAATCATAAAGAATATCGCTAATAGACTTTATGCTGCTATCCAATTTAATTCCATCAACCACAGATTTGAGATATCCCATAGGTTCCTTATAATACCATCACTCCCTGCACTTGCTGGATTTCTTTTACTTTCACCCACGTTAAAATTGAAGATCATGAAATAGAACAAAGTTGTTCATAAAGAAGAAACCTGTTTGAATAGAATAACACACACCAAAAAAATAAAATAAATGTATTAGATAACATAATGTTGGAGATAAATCCGAAGCCTAGACCGAAAAATATCAAACACTGCAATTTCAGGCTTTAGCAGACATGATCTAAGTAATTAGATGATCACAATCATGTAAGCACTAAGTCTACCAAAGAACTCCAAACAGCTCCATACAGATGTTTGTTGTGCTCCCGACAATCCATTGCATGCAGTAATTAGCAAGAAACGAAATCAAACTTGAATTCACAATCAATAAACAAATTGAAACAGGAAGTAATGATATTGATCAATAAGCAGTGCTATTAAGATAGAAAGAGCAACAAATTTTACTGATATATCATTAAAATCGATTTAGAAAGATTAGAAGTTCTGTCAATAAGATTCAATCGTACAGTATACTTTTGTAAGAGAAATCAGTAGGCAGTATTATTATAGGATTAAACTCTGGAACTTGCGAAGATGAAATCAGTTTCAAACTTTTGAAACTGTCTTGGGTATATATAATTTTGGATAAATATTTCTGTAAGGAAGGAGTATAAACAAACGTGTGTTTGCACGTAGGGAAGTTAAAAAGAACGTGTGTTTTCACATAGGGGAGTTGAAGAAACTGATCTGCCTCATTCAAATTCAACAATTATATTGCAATTCGAATTAAAAATTAAATAAAAACTACTTCATCGTGGATGATTTGAAATTACAAAACTGCACAAGTTATACGGTTTTAGCCATATGTATAGCCATCATTTAAAAACCAACAACTAATAACTACTTTCCTAACTACAAATTAGTTAATTGTCCTAACCACTACCTTGCTTTTAATAATATATAGATATAGATTATTATTATTATTATTGGAGAAATTTGGAGATTTATTTGGAAAAAAATGGGAAGTTAATATTGTATCAAAATTACAAATATTTTGTAGAAACGATTGTAATGGAAGAAATTGATCAAACAAAATCAAGGGCTACAGTTTGTGCAATGTACATATTAAGATAAAACAACTCTACTTTCATATTACTCTTCCATTGGATCATTGACTTCTACTTCCACATTTTTCCTATAGCTCAAATCGAGGGTTCCTTTCCCTTCTTTAACGTTCACCACATTTTCAAATAATGCTTTTACTTTCTAGCAAGGGACAAGTCAGTAAAGCCCATAATGTGTATCTTTTTCCTACTGGCACATCCCCTTAATTGTAGAATCTATGCCTATATCCATTAAATTATTCCCCCCATGTGCATCCTTCATTAGTACGTCGTAATCAAGATTCCCATTAATTGTTGGGAATTCATTAGCTTCGCTCACAACTATGTCAACAATATTGCGCTTTGTGTCTAGATCATTATGAATAACCCCATTAATTATTGGGAATTCAGTAGCTTCGGTCATTACTGCATCAACAACTTTTGGCTCCTCAATTTTTACCATCACGAGATCATTGTCAATAGAGCCACAGATTTCATATCCCATTACTCTATCCAAATCCGTATCTATAATAAATATTCAGAAAGAAACGAGATTTATTAATATTTTGGAGTTCTTATATTAGCTATAGTTAGAGTAAAGCAGAGTATTCTTGATTTTTTCGAGTAATTGTAAATTAGCTAGTTAGACGTAAAGCAGAGTCTTTCTTGATTGCACTATAACTTGATTTTGTAATTGTAAAGTATTCTTACATGCAATATGAGCTGAAAATAAAAATTCTTATTGATAATTTCGTAGGTGAGACTTGAAATCATTACTCTATCACTCGAATACCAAATTAAAGTGTTATCATCTTATCAAAATATTAGGTCTGTTATAGAAGATGCACTTTTATTTAATTATATTTTTGATTTTCCACCCACCGTTAGATACCTGCTTTAGGGGCCTGACTTTTGCAGATTCACGTCGAAAAGTCTCATTTTAAGGGATAAAGTCCTCCCTACCAAAGACGACTCCATTCCTTGGGCTTAAAATTGGGACTCCTGATTAAAGATGGATGAGTACTTACCACTCCACCAAAACCTTTAGTAGTATTTACCTAGTTATTATTCCATCAACACGTAATACTCATTATATTTTAATTTATGTAAAATTATCTGGCTTATAAAATCGTCTATATGAAAGATAATTTTTAAAATTTGGATCATAAACATATTATGACATTTGTGCGACTATACAAACTTCTCATTAACTTCAACACATTTTCTTACATACGATGAGCCAAACAAATAATTTATTTTTATTGATAATGGGTGTTGGTGAGAGTTGCAATCATTACTCTACCATCTAATACCAAATTAAAGTGTGATCATTTTATTAAAATTATTTAATTTGTTAGAGATGATAATTTTTTTTTCACCCGGTGTCTTGTATCCCCTTCAACACTTGACTAATCCGGACTCACACCGACAGTCCCGCTATAGGGGTAAAGTGCTCATTGCCAAAGGCAATGCTATTCTCATAGCTTAAACTTAAGACCTCAGATAAGGTTTGAGGAGTAGTTACTACTCCACTAATTTTTGTGGTATTTATTTAATTAATATACCATCAACACTTACTATTCCGTATGTTTTAATTTATCTGAACTTATTTAACTAAGAATATAATTTATATAAGAAATATTTCTACAATAAGTGATCTTAAAAATACAAAAATAATGTTTATACGATCATAAAGCTTCTTGTATAGATGAATTAATAAATTAATTATTTCAAAATTAAAATCCACCATTCTTTTATGAATGAACTAATAAAGAAACAAAAGTATATTAACTAGAATAAGGTAATTTGAGAATTAATATATGTAAGTCATAGAATTTCTGACCGTACTATAAAAAATAAACCCCAAAAATATATTTGACAGGTAACAAGTCCATTTCTCCCCAAGTATATTTCACCTCAACAAACCCCATATCACTTGTCCAAACCTCAAACCTGCAACATTTCTCCTTCAAATTTTCAATCTAAACTAACAAAAACTATGCCATTTTCATCATTTTTCGATGAAAAGTAATCACATTAGATTCCACAAAAAATACTCAACACCCATTATAGTGTTCACAATTTTGATTTTAACACTAATTTCTACACGAATTTTTGCTTACCCCACGTCCTCAAGTTCAACTAGTCCAAAATCATCAACTCCACATTCAAAATTAAAATTTTTTAATACCTGAGTTGAAATCTCGCCTAGTTTACCAAAATTAGCATACTTAATTTCTGATACATTGTATCAAAAAAAAAAAAAATTGGTACTAAAAATGATGCCTTTAAGATAAAAAGACTGTTACAAGCAGTGTATCATCATAGGAGTTATTATATGTTGAATCTTGATTTAGAAGCTGATGATAATGAGAGATTAGAGTTGGCTAAGGATGTTACTCAGAGGTTGTTATTAGGGATTTTGGGAATGTTAGGGTTGTTGGAAAAGCAGATCTTGTTACTTATAAATGTTCTTCTATGTTAGCTTCTATGTTACATGCTATTGCTATTTTGTTGAAGCTGTAAAAGTTTGGGATTGGTTTATTAATCTTAGTGCTTCTGATTATCCCCTTATGACTCAAGATTGTTAGTGCTTTAATTTCTTCTGAAATTGCCTATTAAGAATTGACACGTGTATTTATTAACTTTTGTTTACAATATTTTTTTTGGCTCCAATCGAGTTTAGGAACTCCATTTGTCATGTAATCCTTTAAGACTTCGATTCTGTTAAGGGTGATTATAGGTCGTCCACAAAGTTAAGGTGTGTAACTGTATTTTTCGAATAAGTTAAGGTGCTATTTTATGTACTTTGCCATAATATACATTTATTTATTATGCCAACAACAGTTTTCTCCATTTGTTTTAATTTATATAAACTTATCTGACTAAGAACATAGTCTACATAAATTTGTGATTTCAAATATACCATAATATTTGTTTGACCATAACATTTGTTTGATCAATCAATTAGTAGTCCTATCTATCCACCTCTTCAGAAATAAAATTATTTCAAAGTTATCAAATGATCATTTCCAAAATAAAAATAAAAAAATCATTTGAATTAAAAATGAAATGTATTACATAAATTAGAACATAAGTAAATTAATTTGGGAATAAGTAAGATCATATATTAAAATATTTAAACTATTAGACACACACACTTTTATTGATATGTAATTTTGGTTTTACACCCGATGCTCGATACCTGCTTTAGGACCTGATTCACCCTCGTGAAGTCCCACTATATGGGGGTAAAGTGCTCCCTACCAAAGATGACTCTATTCCCATGGCTTAAACTAGAGACTCCTAGTTAAGGATAGATGAGATCTTACTGCACAACCACAACATTTGATAATATACACTTAATTGTTACGCCATCAGAATTTTTCTCTGTATGTGATAATTTATGTAAAGTTATTTAACTTAGAACAGAGTCTATATAAAAAAGAAAGTATTAAAATTTGTGATCTTAAACATATATATCATAACATTTGTATGATCATAAAAGATTCGCTGGTTCATATTGAACAACTAGTAATCTTATCTATCCACCTCTTCATAAATTAAATTATTTCGAAGTTAAAAAAATATCATTCCAAAAAAAGTGATTATTATTTTTTAAAAAAATTATAAAGGAAATGAATTAAATAAACTAGAACATAAGTCAATTAATCTGGGCAGAAGTAAGATTATCTATTAAAAAGAAATGAACTACATAAAATTGACGCTCTGATACCAAATTGAAGCAAGATTATCTATCAAATAATTTCAGATATAAGAGAAACAACTTTTATTTATCTGTATTTTTGGTTTCTCACCTGGTGTTCGATTCCAGCTTCAGGACCGACTAATCCGAATTTATGTCTTGAAGTCCCACTATATGAGGTAATGTGCTCCATACCAAAGTGACTATGTTCCCATGGTTTAAACTAAAGATACCAATTTGAGAATTAATTAGTTCTTACTACTCTACCACAAACTTTGATAATATATACTTGATTGTTATGCCATCAACACTTTTCTCCATAAGTGTAAATTTATTTGACTAAGAATAGAGTCTATATAAAAAGAAAGACTTTTGAACTTAGTGATCTTGCACATACCATGACATTGGTATGATCATAAAAGCTTCTCAACTCTATATCGAATAACTAGTAGTCCTATATATCCACCTTTGTAAAAAAAATAAATTATTTAGTAGTTATAAAAGATCATTCCTAGAAAAAAAATGATCATTCTTTTAAAATAAATTAAAAAAAATGAGTTACATAAACTAGAATATAAGTGAATGAATCTAGGAATAAGTAAGATCATCTATTAAAAAAATTACATAAATTGACGCTCTGATACCAAATTTAAGTGTGATTATCTATTAAAATATTTAAACTATTAGAGAAATACACCTTTATATACCTATATTTTTTGTTTTCCACACGATGTTCGATACCCGCTTGAAGACCTAACTAATCCGGATTCACACCGTGAAGTCCCACTATAAAGGGTAAAGACTCCTTGGCAAAAGTGACTTTGTTCTCATGGCTTAAACTCGAGACATCTCGTTAAGGATGGAGGAGTTCTTGCCACTCCACCCCAACCTTTGATAGTATATATTTAATTGTTATGCCATCAACACTTTTCTCTGTATGTGTAAATTTGTGTAAACTTATTTGACTAAGAACAGAGTAAATGAAAGACTTTTAAAGTTTGTGATCTTAAACATGCCACTATATTAGTATGATCATAAAAGTTTCTCTAGTTCAGATAGAACAACTAGTAGTCCTATCTATCCACCTTTGCAGAAATTAAATTATTTCAAAGTTATAAAACGATCATTCCTATAAAAAAGAAAAAAGAATGACCATTCTTTTAAAAAAGAATTAAAAAGGAAATTAATTACATAAACTAGAACATAAGCCAATTAATTTGGAAATAAGCAAGATTAACTATTAAAAAAGAAATGAATTGCATAAAATTGCCGCTGTGGTACCAAATTGAAGTGTGATCATTTATCAAATTTTTTTAGATATTAGAGAAACACACTTTTATTTACCTATATTTTTGGTTTCTCACACCATATTTGATACTCGCTTCAGGACCTGACTAATCTAGATTCATGAGAATGGTGCTGTTCGGGGCCTCCTTAAGGTCATCTGGAATCACTTTAAGGCTATTTATTAACTGTAGCAATACAATGTATCAATATAGAGGTAAAATGCTCCCCACCAGGGTGACTCTGTTACCATGGATTAAACTTGAGACCCCTGGTTAAGGATAGGAGATTTTTACCACTCCTCCATATTTTTGATAATATATACTTACTTGTTATGCTATCCACATTTTTCTCTGTATATTTTTATTTATGTAAACTTGTTTACTATGAACAAAGTCTATATAAAAACGAAAGACTTTTGAAATTTATGATCTTGAACATACCATAATATTTGTAAAACTATAGAAGCTTCTCAGGCCTATATAAAACAACTAGTAGCCTATCCACCTCTGTAGAAATTAAATTATTTCAAAGTTATGGAACAATCGTTCCTTAAAAAAAAAAAAAAACGAATATTATTTTAAAAATGAATTACATAAAGTAAAACATAAGCCAATTAATTTGGAATTAAGTAAGATCATTTATTAAAAAAGAAATGTATTATATAAATTAACGCTCTGATACCAAATTGAAGTGTGATCATCTATCAAAATATATTAAATATAATAGAAACACACTTTTATTTACCTATATTTTTCGTTTCCCACCTGGTGTTCGGTATCCGCTTCAGAATCTAACTAATTCGGATTCATATTGTGAAATCCTACTATATGGGATAAAGTGCTCCCTACTAAAAGTGACTATGTTCCCATAACTTAAACTCAATACCCCTATGTAAGGATGGATGAGTTCTTACTACACCACCACAACTTTTGATAATATATACTTAATTGTTATGACATCAACACTTTCCTCCATAAGTTTTAATTTAAGTAAACTTATTTGACCAAGAACAAAGTTTATATAAAAAAGAAAAATTTATGAAATTTGTGATCTATCACATACAATAATATTTGTATTATCATAAAAATTTCTCAGGTCCGTATCGAACAACTAGTAGTACTATCTATCCAGCTCTGCAGAAATTAAATTATTTCAAAGTTATAAAACGACATTCCCAAAAAAAAGAAAAAGAAAACGATTATTCTTTTAAGAATAATTAAAAAAGAAATGAATTACATAAACTAGAATATAAGTCAATTAATTTGGAATAAAGATCATTTATTAATTTTTTTAATACATAAATTGACACTCTGCTACCAAATTGAAGTATGATCATCTATTAAACTATTTGAGCTATTAGAGAGACACTCTTTTATTTACCTATATTTTTAGTTTCCCGCCCGATGTCCTATACCTGCTTCATAACCCGATTAATTCGAATTTACGTCGTGAAGTCCACTAGGGAGGGGGATAAAGTGTTCCCTACCAAATGTGCCTCCATTTTGATGGGTTAAACTCGAGACCCCTAGTTAGGGATGGATGAGTTCTTACCACTGCACCACAACTTTTGATAATAGATACTTAATTTTTATGTTAACAACACTTTTCTCCTTATATTTTAATTTATGTAAAAAACTTATTTGACTAAAAACAGTAAATATAGACTTTTTTTTTGATTTTACATATACAATAACCTTTGTATAATCATAAAAGCTTCTCAGGTTCAAATAGAATAACCAGTAGTCCTATATATCTACTGTTCTAGAAATTAAATTATTTAAAGTTATAAACTGATCTGTATTGGGTAAAAATCGGCTCGCGATGATTCGCCCCAGTCACGCAAGTTGACAGCGATCGAGCACGTGACAACAAGCCAGAGACCGAAGCAAATAAGTGGGTCACCGAAGTCAGGCGCCGAGGTCATCACCGAAGGCGAGCCGTAAGCTGAGCTTCGGTGATGTCTACCTGAAGCGAACAACAAGGCCACTTCACCGAGGTCACATATATGCACCTCTGTGAATCGCCTCGGTTCCAGCGGCTTTGCAGCCCACTACTTCACCCCACTAACCCTCTCCATTAATGCCAAGAACGTGGGTCAAAGCACAACTGATAGTGGAGAACGTGGGCAAGGCTCTTAGACCTATAAATAGTAGTTCATTTTGTATAACGGGCATCCAGAAATATATACTGAAACTCTGTCCAAATTTGTACTCAGAATTATATATTGAAATCAAGTCATTCTTCTGCATTTACGTCTATTTCGTGTATTTATTTAACTTTGATACGAAGATTTGCTTATATTCGAACTCAAATTCGATTTGTAATTCTAAAACTGACTTAGGCCCATACATGATCATTATAAGAAAAAAAGAAAGAAAATAAAACTATCATTTTTTTAAGAATGAATTAAAAAAGTAATGAATTACATAAACTAGAACATAAGTCATAATTTAGGAATAATAAACAATAGCCTATTAAAAAAGAAATGAATAACATAAATTGATGTTTTCATACCATTTTGAAGTGTGATCATCTATTAAAATTATACCACATTCTAAGCTCCTTCCTTAGAATCTTTTGGATTGTCATTCCATGGTAATCAGTCTCCCAATAGACTTAATTGTTGTTCCGAACTCTTCCAAAAGCTTCACCTTCATCTGAAGAAATTCAACTATATATATATCTTGCAATTCAGAAATCAGATCCTCAATAGACAATAAACAATTAAGGGCCCTTTGGTTGTTGAGACTTGAGGGTCTGGGAAATGGTCGCGTAGCTAATATTTGGCTCAAGACAGTTAAAAGAAAATTGATGTTGCTATTCAAAAACTTAATTAAATCTAATTGTATCTTTTTATATCTAATTACACATCTCAAGACATTTAAAAAATAAAATAAAAATCTCAATTCATATCTACTAATTACAAATTTAAATATACGTCTATTCACACTACTAATAAGATGCTCATTATATGGGGCGAAAGCCCCAAGAATTTTTTTAATATTTTATAAATTAGTATAATAAGAATAAATAATTAAAAAAATAAAAAAATCACCAAAAAAATGTTAAATTATAGAAAAATAATAGGAAAGAAACATATAGAACTTTTTTTTATCTTAGCAAGTTTCCTATAAAAGTTTATTATAAATAAATCAATCTTTTTTATTAGGAACGAAATGGATAATTCAATCTTTAAGCAATCAATCAAATTCTTTTCATTTCTTTTGGCTAGTAATTAGGGATTTAGAAGCATCGAAACAACTCAATAATGGATTCCAGGAGAACTAACTGTAGATGGAAAGCTACTCATCCTTTTCGAACTTTATAACAATTAGAGTGTAAAAGTGAATAATAAAATAAAATTTTGACACTAATTTGAATAAATACATTTTAGAAGTTAGTAAATAATATTTTAATTAATTTTGTAAAGTTACTAGGTTAATTTTTGGGAATTAAAGACTTTTATTTAGTATTTTTTATTTTAATTTGAAAGGTTTTCTATACACTCGGATTCGCCTCACGCTTACGCTCCAACCATGGGGCCATGGGCAGATCTACCTGTAGTGAAGGAATATCAATTGATACCTCTTTGCAGAAAAAATATACTGTGTGGATGGGTAAATTTTTTTTTTGTATGTGTAAATACTATGTGTTGAGTCCCTTTAATTTTTTTTATATGCTGACTTTTTATACTTTGATACCCCTTAACAAAAATTCTGGATCCGCCACTGCATGAGGCTAACACCTTTCGTTACCTTCGCCCGAGCAGGTCGCCTTGGGGCATTTTTTTCTACGCCCTGTCTCGACGCTAGCCCACACCTCGCCTCCCAAACGCCTTTTAAATCAGTGGTGCTCCCTATCAAAGGCAACTCCATTTTTAAACTCATAATTATGGATAAATGAGTACTTACCATTATTTTTTGTGATATTTACGTGATTATTATGCTATCAACACTTAAAACTACGTGTGTTTTTATTTATATAAACATATTGGTTAAGAACAGAGTACCTTTAAAATTTGTGACTTTCAAATGTACCATTTGTACAACTGCAGACGCTTCTCTTAAAAAATAAAACGAGAAATTAAATTATTTTAAAGATCGAAAATATCATTAATTTATGAATAAATTAAAATAGAAATATACATAAACTATTGCTTAAGACAATTAATTTGAGAATAAGTGAGATATGCTTGCTCACAGTTAGTTTAACAATTAAACATAAAATGGAAAAAATTCTGGTAGGGAGCGCTTCTCTAAAAAATGACCCTTATGTGGAATAATACAGATTAATCAGGGTTCAATAAAAATACCGAATACCCGGTGGGACTCACAAAAAAAAAAAAAACCAATTAAACTTGAAAATATTATGGACAGTTAACAAGTCCATTTATCACCTAAACAAACCTGAAACCACCATATTACTTGTCCAACCTCAAACCTGCAACATTTCCCCTTCAAAAATCTTCAATATAAACTTGTCAAAACTATCCCATTTCATCATTTTCCAGTACAAAATAACATAAACCATTATGAAAAGAAGTCACATTAGATTCATTCATTACAAAAAATACACAACACCCATTATTCTATTCACAATCTTGATCCTAATACTAATTTTAACACTAATTTTCACTAACCCCACTTCCTCAATTAGCTCAAAATCATCAACCCCACATTCAAAATCAAAAATTTTTAATACCCAAGTTGAAATCTTGCCTAATTTACCAAGATTGGCATACTTAATTTCTGGTACTAAAAATGATGCCTTTAAGATAAAAAGATTATTACAAGCAGTGTATCATCCTAGGAATTATTATATATTGAATCTTGATTTAGAAGCTGATGATAATGAGAGATTAGAATTAGCTAAGTATGTTAAATCAGAGGTTGTTATTAGGGAATTTGGGAATGTTAAGGTTGTTGGAAAAGCAGATCTTGTTACTTATAAAGGTCCTACTATGTTAGCTTCTATGTTACATGCTATTGCTATTTTGTTGAAGTTGCCTAAGACTTGGGATTGGTTTATTAATCTTAGTGCTTCTGATTATCCCCTTATGACTCAAGACGGTTAGTACTTTCATTCCTCCATGCATTTCCCTTTGTTTAATGCATTTAAGTTATATACATTGATAGTCGTGGAAACAGCCACCGATGCTTGCATTAGATTAAGCTGCGCATATCACACCCCTTGGGGTGCGGGCCGGGCCCTGCGTGAACGCGCGATGCTCTGTGCACCGCGCTGCCCTTTTACATTGATATCCGTGAATTTTAATGTGTGATAGTAGGTTAGTTTTCATTTTAACTAGGTTAGCAATTAATGCTTATGGAGAGTTTACTTATAATTGCCTTATGAGTAGCTTGAGTGTAAATTTATCCCCTTATGACTCAAGATGGTTAGTACTTTGATTCCTCCATGCATTTCCTTCGTTTAATGAATTTAAGTTGTATATATTGATAGACGTGGTAATAGCCACTGATGCTTGCATCAGATTAGGCTGCGTACATCACATCCTTGGGGTGCAGCCCTTCCACGGGCCTTGCGTGAATGTGGGATGCTTTGTGCACCGCGCTATCCTTTTACATTGATAGCTATCCGTGAATTTTAATGTGTGATAGTTGGATAGTTTTTATTTTTAATAGGTTAGCAATTAATGCTTATTGAAAATTTACCTGTAATTACCTTATGAGTTGCTTGAGTGTAAATTTATTGTACGTAGTTAGTGCTTAGAACTTAAACGCTTGTTTTGTTTTTTTAGAATTGTAATAAGTAGATGTAATTTTTTTTGAATCATAGTATCATACCAAGTTTGTTTGGCTTGAATTGTATATATAGTTAGAATTTGTTGAAATATGTGCATTTGTACTGTCTACATTCATTATCAAGATGGAGTAGTCGATATAGTGATACATTGTGCGGTTGACTTAAAAATCTCATATAGCCCTGATGATAATGAATTTGATCCAAATGCTGCTTCTCAGCAGCACATGAACTAGCATAATCTTAATTTGATTGGCTCACTCTAGAACTTAGGATGTTGTTTGGACTTGGTGTGAAGTCACTGCGCTATATCTGGTGAATGCAGGAGTAAGGAGATGTTAAGTGGTTCGGAAATAGCTTACTTAAGTTTGATTGAGTTTATAATCTTTTTAAGCTAGAACTAATGTTGTTATCTTTTTTTTTCCCTTTCCGTTTGTTTGCAACATGGGAAAGGAGTAACAGTAGTAATGAAGTTAATTTTGTAAATATTTGCACTTTTTAAGGGAAGGTTTGAAATTTTAGCTTGATTGAGTTTATTCTCTATTTAAGCTAGTACTAATGTTGTTTTCTTTTGTTTTTTCCTTTCTGTTTGTCTGGAACACGGGAAAGGAGTAGCGGTAATAATCAAATTAACTACGTAAATGTTTGCACTTTTAAGGAAAGGTTTTAATTACGTAAACGTATGCACTTTTAAGGAAAAGTTTTGAAAAAGCAATATCACATGTTTGTATAGTCTTATTATGTGATTATTGATTATTCCTGAAAGTTGCAGTTATGAGAATCTTATTATCACCAGAGTAAAGTCCTTTGAAGGAATCATCTTTCAAGCTGTCTTTAAACTTCAACTTCAAATACTCAAATTTGAAAATTCACACCTTATCATGTCCAAAAGACTCCTAACTTATATGCTAAAACAATGACTATAACGTCTCCTAAAGCCGCGTGTTCTGGAGGTTCATGTCTAGAGGTGTATGCAAGGAACGTTATACTGTACACAAGATAGAATGATTTCAATAGTTATTAGAAAATGCAGCAGAATCACATTGCATTTCCACTTGTATGGTTAAATGCTCATTTGTCTCATTTTCACTATATTAGATTCAATCCTGTTTCCCTTAAAGTACATAGTGGAGAAACCAAAAAGTCCAGACGATTCATTCTGTTTTCATCGGGTCATTTCCATTGTTTCTATTGCTTTCTAAGGTTGCTTATTGCTATTTTTTCCCCAGCTTCTTTCTTGTCTTAGCAAAAAACGATCATTGCATATTGTTTAATTTTGATGTGGTCAAATTTTTGCAGTTTCCACCTTCTAGTTATCAGCATGTTACAAATGTCTTTGTTTGTCTAATCTCTTTTCTGTTTCTTTCAGATATACTACACATTTTCTCATACTTGCCTAGGGATCTGAATTTTCTTGAGCACTCAAGTAATATTGGTTATAAAGAGTGAGCATTCTTTCCATAGTGGATTTTTCTTCTGACAGCAAGATCTTATGTATGATAATTGCTGTTGAGTAACTCTGAATCACCTATTTCAACTTCTAGGTTTTCGAGGGCGAGGCCTGTTATCATAGATCCTGGTTTATATCATCTGAAGAAATCTGGTGTGTTCTGGGCTAAGGAGAAAAGATCGATGCCTGCTTCTTTCAAGGTGTTCATGGGTACTGATCGAGTTTAGCCTCCTTTTCCAGATGCACCTATATATGTGTGTCTATGTGTGCTTTACATTGTAGTGATTCATTTACTTTTTTACTTCAATGACAGTCATTGGTTGGTTTTTATATTAGGAAACTGGGAACAATAAAATGATTAGTTCTCACTTATTCATAAGTTCTCTTAAGGTAGATGGCTCAATACCATAATAAAATTGTGCTAGTAATAAGTTTCTATTGAAAGATTGTAAAGGTAGCTTCATCTGATTAGGGTGGTAGGTGAGAGATATATCTGGGATCTTAGGGCTCTTCTGACGTTCACCTATGTTTTCTGAGCTTCAACAAAGCTCTAAGAGCATGTGTAAGCAGAGTAACTTGTTTCCTACCAGTATCCAGTGTTAAGCATAACAGACATTGGACAATGATAACTTTGACATCACTTAAACATAGAACCTCCTTCTTCTGGGGGTCGGTGAGGTGGAGGGGGTGCTGGGACTAGATTGTTTTTATTGTTATACGTTGGAATTGGTTTTCTTTTTGTGGTAATTATGAACTTTTTATTTACCAAAGGGAAAACTTGTACATGAGAACCAAAGAACCCCTAAATTTGGACATGCAACCCCAACTTTAGAATCTACACTGCTCCATTCTCACCAGTTCTACTACCTCAGAGTTTCATACAAATAACTTGGGATAAAAGTTTAGCTTGTCTAGTTGTTGAGCCAGCTTCTTATTACAAGGGCCACGACAATGGATGTCCTGAATTATCATTCTGCTAAGAACCTCAATACTTCTCTTTTTGCCTTGAAAGTTCACGTGTTCCTCTCCTGCCAAACATTGTATACACAAGCAGCCATCGCCATCCTGTAGATTACTGCTTTTGCATTTTTTCCATTTGCAAACTTAATTTTCCATTTAGCTCTTGCATCCAGTATCCACTCCATTGGTTGTCCAAGCACTCCCTGCCAGCTGAGTATTTTTGTCCACAAACTACCAGAGTAGCATCATTCAAAAAATAAATGAGCTACAGTCTCATCTGCAAGCTCTCATGGGGCACATTGCTTGATTCATCATTCCCCATTTGAGTAGTCGATTCTTAGTATATAGTCTTCCATGTGCTACCATTACCACTGTGAAAATCCACTTGGGGCACCCAGGATTATTACATACTAACCTACACCAACTTACTTTCTGGAAGGACCCTCTCATTTTCTGATATAAATTTTTGAATGAGGGGGAGTTCATGTTGATCAGGTCTTCAAAGGTGTATCCAGCTTCCTCAAAGTTCTTTCTAGTCTTCAAATTTTTCTTCACCGCTGAAGATACTTGCTTAGGGAAAACTTCCCATACCCGCTTCCGTTTTATTTAATGGGTGTGAAGTGTGAACCATTGTATCCACAACTTGTCCTTTTTCTTACATAGATTTCCAGAAATGTTGGTCACTGCTGGTTAATGACATTGAGACCACCAGCTGACTTTGGATAGCACACTCTTTCCCATGCAAGCAATGCTTTCTTTGTGACTTCATTTCCTCCTGTCCATAAAAAGCTCTTGCATATACCTTCAATCAAATGTATGATCTTTAAGGATACTAAGACATGAGCCCAAAAAGTTTGAATGGAGAAGAAGATGCACTTAATTAGCAGCAATCTCCCTGCGTAATAGAGGAATTTGGAAGTCCAGGAAGCGTCCCTACCTACCATTCTTTCATGTAGTGGCTGGCATTGTGTCAGAGATAGCCTCTTGGTACTTAGGGGAACTCCAAGGTATCTAACCGGCAATTCTCCTTTAGGGAACCCCAAAGCATTAAAGATTACGTGGTGTTTCTCCAGTCTCACTCCACCAAAGTATATGGAACTCTTGTTCTTGTTAACTGTTTATCCAGAAGCTTGGGAAAAAGTAAGAAAACACTCATATAGCAGTTTCACACTCATATAGCAGTGAAACTGAGGTCAAGTCACCCCTGGAGAGCAAGAGTATATCTTCAGCAAACCCAAGTAGACTTATTTACATTTTAGCACATGTGGGGTGGAAATGTGGGGTGGAAGTTGAAATCTGGTACTTACCTCAAGGTCTTCAGGCACCTATTTAAGTATTTTTTTGCTCTATTTTTGGTCTGAGTTGGGTAATGCCTCAGTCAATCAAAGAGAAGCTTATGAATGCTGGAGTTTTTGTGGAGTCGATAAAGCCATCAAAAGAATCTGGAAAATGATTCCTGGTACTATCTTTTGGCATCTTTGGAATAGAGGAACCGAAGATGTTTTGATGGAATTTCAACTCCAACACACATTCTGAAAGCTAGATGTCTAGTTAGTCTTTTTAGTTGGCACTTTTGAACACCTGTAAATTGCCCGTATAACTTTTTGGATTTTGTTAGCTCCCTGGTCATAGCATAGTTTTACTGTTGCTTATGGAGCTAACTTTTCATCTTCTTTTGTACTATGTTCTATTTGCATCTTCTTGATGCCTTTTAATGATACTTCTTACTTCATCAAAAAAGTAGAAACGGGGACAGAGGGTCCCCTTGTCTTAGCTCTCTCCTAGCATCAAAGGGTGTTGCTGGTTCCCCATTTATTACTAATATAGAGTAAGACACTCTCTTTACACCACACATAATCCATTTTACATGTCAGGAAATGCCATCCCATTAAGAATTTGCTGCAAGAACACCCATTCAACGGAGTCATAAGCCTTCTGCATGTGTAACTTCATCATACACTGAGAGTCCTTTCCTTCCATACCCCTTGACCAATTCATGACTAAGAATGATATTATTTGTGATAACTCTTCCTGGGACAAATGCAGAGGGACAATTATCAACCAAGTCATCCATGACACTACCAGCAGCCTCTTGGTTAGGATCTTGGAAATGATCTTATACTGAGTAGTACAGCTGGATAGGCCTGTGCTCTTTAATAGATATTGGATGCTTATCCTTCAGAGAAATACTGGAATTTGCTTTTTAATTAGCCATTTTTCATCCTTTTTTTTCATGATTCGATGACTTGTTACCTTCTCATGCAAAACACATGTAAACGTCAGGCCAAGCGAATTTGGACTTGAGGAGTAGATTGCTTTTAAGCTGATATATAACTGTTTTCGTTTAAGTGCCTATAATCAAATTTGGAGTGAATTTTATGTATCATGAGTGAAATGACTTGCTTGATGCCTTCCGAAATTCTGAGCAAAACAGTGTGACAGCAAAAAGCTGTGTAAGATAGAAGATTCATGGCCAATATTAGCTAATTAATTGACACTACTTTATGCTTTCCCTCAACATATATTGAGCATATTCTCATGTAGAATGTGTCCCTTCAATCATCATTCATTCTCAAGTCATCTAACCTATGCTGTACTTTAGTATGCTAAACTTTAGCTCTTCTTTTTAACTTTTGTTTCCGTAATTAGAATCATTTACTGTTTTGATGTCATTTCCAGGGTCTGAATGGGTGATGCTCTCAAGGTCATTCCTTGAGTTTTGTATTTGGGGCTGGGACAATCTCCCGCGTACTATTCTAATGTACTACACAAATTTCTTGTATTCTTCCGAGGGCTACTTCCACACTGTTGTCTGCAATCACAAAGACTACCAGAACACAACAGTGAACCACCACTTGCATTACATCAAATGGGACAATCCCCCGAAGCAGTATCCTATAAATTTAACACTTGAACACTTTGAGGACATGGTCCAGAGTGGTGTCCCATTTGCTCGTACATTTGCTACAGACGATCCGGTTCTTGATAAAATTGACAAGGACATCTTGAAAAGATATTCTGGCCGGTTTTCACCCGGGGCTTGGTGTGTGGGAACTTCTGGTGTAGGTAAAGATCCTTGTATAGCTTATGGTAGTCCAGATGCTGTCAAACCATCAGCAGGCTCAAGAAGCCTAGAGAAACTTGTACTAAAGCTCCTTGATGCTGAAAATTTCAGGTCAAGACAATGTAAATAAAT
This sequence comes from Petunia secreta, assembly GCA_029990175.1. Classification (NCBI taxonomy): domain Eukaryota; kingdom Viridiplantae; phylum Streptophyta; class Magnoliopsida; order Solanales; family Solanaceae; genus Petunia; species Petunia secreta. The sequence goes on from JARKIP010000061.1 coordinate 869,188, forward strand.
TATATTTCCTCTTGAAAATCTTACTTCTCTTTTTATTTTGTTTGCCTCTTTACTTTTATTTAATTTTTTAGCATGTTGAACGACGGTCGTGCTCGTCTTGGACTTGGCAGTGTCATTTTGGGCTGATCAGGCTTATGCGATGCCGGTATCATTGAGAAAAGTGCTTTTCAAAAGAAAATAATTTAGTATGTTGGGAGTAACTTGGTATGCATTGTGAAAAGATAAAAGGGACTAGTTAGGTCGAAATATTTGATCTTCCATATTATGCTCAAGATACTTTACCTTTAAAGATAAATTTCAGTCAACGTCTTAAACTAGGATCCACCTATATTTTCAATCAATATGATTTAAGTCTAAACAGTAAAAGAAAAAAAAAAAATATAATTCACCATCTCTTGCCCTTTTCCTCTTTAAAAAAATTCTGCTTTTGCTTTCTTTCTCTTATCTTCCTAGAGCATTCTATGCAAATGGGTCAAGACTGTCTTTTTCTTTTTTCTCATATTCTATGAAATATCAAATTTTCAATATCAAGTATAAAGTTGAAATAAGTAAATCGACCTATACTGAGATGCATGTGCAAGCAAGACATGTTAGTTTGGTGTTGAATGTATTATGTGTGAGTTTGTAAAACATGAGTCATGCATTCATAAGTTTGATGTAAACGTCGAGTGCAAATAACTTTTGCATCAAAGTAAGATAATTTAATTTTAAGAATTATAAATTAAACTGAGAATATATACCACTAATAAAAAATACATATACAACGCATATGTATGTCTAAACTTATTTACCCCTAAAATAGAATTGACTAACCCAGACAAAAAAAAAAAAAAAAAAAAAAAGAATTGACCAAAATGAGGAGTGAGGGTCAAAATTGTAAAAGCAGCAATGTAACAAGAAATGTACATAAAAAGATTTTCGTAAGTTAGGGAAAATAGCGGGAACAAAATTGTCTAGTCCTTTTTCCTCAAGCGCTCTACATTTTTCTGGTACTAACTAATTTCTCTTTTAGCTTCATCTATATTGTTGATCTCAACTTTCACTTTATTCACTTTTTCCCCAATTCTTGTACTTATTTACATTCTGGACCAATCTTTGTATTTTTACTTTTTTTTTTTTTTTTTGTGTGCAAAAATCAAATGTTTAGTTTATGTAATTCTCTAGTCTAAAAAGATTTGATCAATTATTTTGGGGTTTTTTCTTTAGTTATGCAATTTGATTATGTAATCTCCATTCCTTTGTTTCAAAACTGTTTTTCTTGAGCCGATGGTCTATTGGAAACAACTTCTCTACCTCAGTCGAGGTAGGGTAATGTCTGCGTACACTTCACCCTCCCCAGACGCCACTTGTGCGGTAATACTAGTAGCGTGCGGTAATTTTGTGATGCATTACTATTTCACAACTTTGATAGTGTTAGTATTTGATTGAGATGGCATTAAAGACCACCAAAAAGGTTGTGGTGCGGGTAGTAAGTACTCCTCCATCCTTGCCCATACGTCTCAGGTTCGAGCCATAGGAGTGTAGTCGTATTTGGCATTAAAGTGGGAGTTCCCGATGTGAATCCTTATTAGTCGGGCCTCAAAGTTGGTATCGGACATTGGTGGGAAACCGGAGAAAAGAATGAGGGGTTAGAGAAATTTATTGTGCAGAGGGACTTCTTGTTTTGAATTGCAAATAATTGTATTTAGGACTTAATTTGGTGATGAATGAGGGTTTAGATCATTTACCAAGCCAGTTGGGTTGACTATATATAACTATTTTGTCTCGTCATGATAAGGAGTTGTGTGATTGAATTGTTGCACTAACTTAGGGGGTGTCATGTATTTGTTTATTTTGTGACAAAAGGAGTTGTTATTTGCCTTGTCGATGATGGATGATACCTATTAGTTTAGAATATATTTTGAGGACATATTAGAACTTTTATGATAGGTCCTTTGCTTCTAGGACTGGTTTAGCGTGTCAGAGATTTATACGCTTAGAAAATGTAGAGAACTTATAGATACATGAGAACTTATAGATTTATTCGCTTAGATGAACTTATTTGTATATGCATAATATTGACATGAGATGAGTTTAAACGAAGTAACATGATTTGGTGAGCATCTATATAGCGGGCCGACCCCAATTGTTTGGGACTGAGGTGTAGTTGTAGTAGTAGTTGTTGTTGTAGATGATGGATGATAAAACCTCTGGAAACACTTTGCACGTATCCAATCAGAGATATTCCAAGGGTGAGAGTTCATCCCGGGCTGCAACAGATTATGACGGATAAACTTTGCATGTTACTCAGTGTGGTCAGACTAGGTGACATAATTAACTGATGCTTTCCTTTGTCTTTTATTTTTTCATATTGTTATGAAGTCGTTTAAAAAAGTTCTAACTCGTTAATATTTTCTGAAATTGAGAAAAGAAGTGGCACAAAGAAGATGAAGAGAGGCTCAAAAAATGTTGGTGGAGGTCTAAGACAATATAGTATAATGGGTTAGTGATAATATAAGGGATGATTAATGTTTTACATTTTACAAAGTTTTTTGGTATTTCTTTTGTTCTGTATAAGGATTTCAAGTCTTTTACTTTCAACTTCCAATTTTGCAGTTTGTAAGGTGGTGGAAGATAAGGGACGGACCACATACAGTGAGGTAACTTTCATCCTTTATTCTGCTTGACAGTATGACATTTTTCATTTCATTTCATTTCATTTCTTGTGCCGAGGGTCTTTCGAGAACAGCCTCTCTACCTCAAATCGAGGTAGAGGTAAGGTCTGCGTACATCTCACTCTCTCCAGACCTCAGTTGTGGGAATATACTGGGTTTTTGTTGTTGTTGACGGTGGTGTCTAGCCAACTTGTGTGCACCTCGACAATTCATTAAGTAACTGTTACCTCCCACTAGCACAAGAAAGTTGAATATGGAGATCTCTTGAAAAGTATTTAGTGCATTGTTAGTTCTGGATTTTGTAATTATATCCTCAAGAAGGTTCGAGATGTCTGAGCTTGTTCTATGAAATGTTGCAATACTGAACATATGTCAGGCATATAGTAATTCCATGCGAAACATTGCTTTTTCTGTACAGTAATGGTGGTATTGAATCTTAAATAAGAAGTATAACTTTGTAACACCCCTGATATTATAGGTACTTAATTTAACTATAGTTTATACTCATCCTCACAAATGTGAAAACTTCCCTTTTATCCTCTTGCTTAAATATTTCTTCTGACACCATAACTGGTATCAGCTGTGATTTAGACTGCATTGCCATGCACATGGAGATTTAAAAATGTATGCAAGTCAGCTCTAACTAAAAACATGCAGCTGAAAGTAAATTAGTTTGACTTCTCTTGATTCTTATATATTTTCCTAGTGTATGCATATGACATATATATGATCATTTTTGATATATAGGTAGCAGATGAAATCATAGCCTTGTTTAAGGCAACAGAAAGCAACTTCTCAGTTCCCCATAATGAGGTTAAGTGTAGATCTCAAGACTTCTATTCTTTCTTACTCCGTTGAGAATAATTTGGATAGAACGTCTTATAACCTTTTCAGTCAGATGAGAAGAATGCACGTAGACGAGTATATGATGCGCTCAATGTCCTTATGGCCCTTGACATTGTCGAAAGAGATAGAAAGGAGATTCGCTGGAAGGGCCTTCCTAATTCAGATTCAAGGGACATGGAGGAAACTAAGGTTAGGATGTAGCTTATGATTCATAATTTCATATTCGTTACTTCTCTCGATATTTTTGTCTGTATGCGTAAGCATTTTGGTCATGCACTGGTCTTGTGTTTGGGCTGCTTGAAAGTGGTTGCTTGTAGTTAAAGGATGAAACACTAATTGTGGCAGATGCTTCAATTACTGCATTACTCACAATAGCTGTCTACAAGTACTTTGTAACTGATCCTAGATGTATAAGAATGCTTATGTCAGTGACCTCGTTGAGAAGTGGGCCTGCGTTACGTTAGGTTCCCACATTTCTCATAGGGTTAAATGCATCTTTAGTTGCAATTGTTCTGTATTCTGCAGATGCTGCATGCAGAATTAATGGCTAAGATTGGAAAGAAAGCTGCATATCTGAAAGACTTGGAAGAACAAGTACGTTCAATATCTATGTTTTTCCTGATATTATCATAAGCTTTATAAATGAATATTGAAGAAACTCTACATCCAACTCATAACTGAATGTCAAATTACTCTGTTATTGCCATGATCTTTTACGTTCTGCGCTATTGGGAAAAGCTTGCTAGTCTACAAAATCTTAAGCTGCGGAATGAACAGTCGCGCAAATCTGCAAGTAGCCCTTCACAAGGATTCTCTTTACCATTTATACTTGTTCAGGTTAAAAGCTTTCTTTTCATTTGAAATTACTGTATCTCCTGCAATATTTGTTTCATAGACTTTGTTTAATTTCTCATTGCTTTTGATTTACTTTTTGCGTTATTAGTATTGTACGATAAATTCCTTCAAGTTTTTGACTAACAGTTCATGTTTGCAATCAATTTTAACTTATAGCTTTTGATTTGCTTTTTTCGTTTTATTAGTATTCTACGATAAGGTCCTTTAAGTCTTTGACAAACAGTTAGGTATGCGAACAATTTTATTATGTTCAGTTGGATTAGTTTGTGTTTTTCATACTGTTAATTTAGATTCTTAACATTCAAAATAATGTGTTGAATTGTCCAACTCTTTGTCAGATTTACAAAACTTACCTGGAATTCTGAAATATATAATTATCCAAACAGTTTTAGGTAAAATGCATATTGGTATTGAATATGTTTCAAGCATGTGGAGCTATTGCAAATGATATGAGTTAGACTCCCAATGTGTGAGTGTTTGAAGTTGAAACTCAGGAGTTTTCGGACCTGAAGAACCCTATTTGTTTGACACATCACTTGCAGTTCACTAAAGCTGTTGGTTATGTTTCATCCAAGTATGCGTTGGGGGTTGTATTAGGTAGATGGGTACGTAGTATCTGTATGGATATATCCAATGTTTAGCTTGTTTTAAGTATACATTGAAGGATCTGTCTGAAATAACCACATCCGTCAATACTTGTGCAACATGGTTGCGTCAAGACAATTGAAGAGTCTGTTCACCATAATTATTGGAAATATATACAACCCTGTCTAAAACTACTCTTTAGTTTCCAAAATCTGAGCATATAACATCCAATGTCCATGGAATTTCCCTTTAAATTATCAAAGAGTTCTTTGACATGGATACTAACCTTTTCTTGCTCCTTCCTCTTTGACATACTGACACAGACTGCTCCCCATGCTACGGTTGAAATTGAGATCTCGGAGGATATGCAGTTGGTCCACTTTGACTTCAATAGGTATGTAAACATCTTAATACATAGGCGAAACGATATCATTTTCTGATTAAAGTTTTGTATCCAGTAAGAATTTATTATCATCGACATACTGCTGATAAGAGATTCATCCCACGATACCAAGTAGCTTTTTATCATACTACTGTGTACTCGACTTACTTCAGTTTGCGTCTTTGTTATTGGGATCTTCAAATCTTATGTCTTTGTAATTGCAAGTTAAAATTTTCAAAACCTACAGGAGGAGTTCAAATCTTGAGAAAGATGATAATGGGAAGAGGAAGGGGATGAATCACCCCATCTTGACTATTTAAGTAAAATATCACGTACTCTTTCCCTATCCATTTGGCTGTCCCATTTGGTTTGAAGTAGATTATACTGTAAGAGTTTAACATTTTGTGATATTTAGATGAAAGTGGGTCCAAAATGAAGGTAAAGTTGACTTTTGAAGGATTTGAACATTGTTCAGGAGATATTAGAAAGATGTAAATATGGAGAAGTGTATACAATTGTGTTCCTTTTTAGGAAAGTGGACACAACTAAGGGACAATTCAAGTTGAAAAGTAGTACAACAAGATGAAAAGTAGTACGGTTAAATTCTTGTCCCATGTCCACGAATTCTTGGTTTAGCGACCATCAATAGTTAGGATTTGCATATCGTCATCATCATCATCATCATCATCATCATCAAGAATTACTTTTTTCTGTTCAATATTTCTATAATATCCATTGAATAAATGTGCAGATGCAATTTAAGGAAACTTGTTAGACTTTTCAACAGGAAATATTGCCCCCAAGTTTTATGACTCCTACAAAATGTTTTTATCCCATGTTGTTTATTTGATAGGACTAACAAGACTCTTAATCCTAACTTTTTCTCTATTTTATAAGAAAGGTTGTATTACCTTCATCTCTCTTTTTCTGGTGGAAACAAATGAAAGACAACAAGTTCAATTTAGTAGAGTGTTAATAGATTAGATTAAAAAAGATATGGATATAGATTGAATTATTGTCAGTGCATCTGTTACTTGGTAAAATGGTTCTCTGGTTCATGCTATATAGCCAAAATGAATTATCATCCCTTTTCTGTTTACTAGCTTTTATTTTATTACTGTATTTTTTTTTCTTCCAAACTTTGACATGCCTTTTCTTGTTGATACTTGGCAGCACTCCTTTCTCTCTGCATGATGATGCTTATGTCTTAAAATTGATGCGCCAGCTCTTTGAGGGTAAAAATGTGTCTCAAACTTCCTCGAAACACTCGTCTTCTACCTAGTCCCAATGTCGCTTCTGGAGGCAGCAGACGATTTAACTGGAACTCTGGTATTGACACATCCAAAAGAATTTAAACTCCAAAACTTAATTGGTAAGTTGGACAGTATTTGAGCATTAGAGAATTCATAGTCATTCATGCCATTACAGCCTATATGTAATTTAAGACTTGGTTTTATCTTTGTTGCATGTGCGACATTCAAATAGGTTGATATAATGCTCTAGTAGTTCTGTTCTTTTTGACAAATGGTTATAATTTTTGTTAAGGGAAATGCATTTACTGATACACGAGTTGTGCTTATCGTGTGGATTATGTTTCTATGATGTAAACATATGTAAATGATGGAAGATTCGTTCCAGTCCGCAAGACGGCTGCTACTGCTTTGCAGTTGTTAGTTGAGTTTTTTGAATAAACTAAAACAACTGACTTGAAGCTATAGAAAAATCAGTAGAACTTGACATGGACCAAGTTCGTGTAGGAAAATGCTGCAGGATTATTAACCTCAAAAAAAAAAAAAAAAAAAAAAAAAGCTGCAGGATTGGTCTTCTTTGAGGTATGTGCTAGTGTAGATTTACCAACGTTTGCCTTTTATTTTCTTGATAATGATGGTTTCTGGGCCAGCTTGTATGCACCTCAACTATTTCATTGTGTACGTGCTATCTCCCGTCAGCACAATTACTGGATAACTCAAGACTACTAAGGCTTAAGTATATGATGAAACCTTACTTAATGGTTTTGTGTTTGTTGGGATTTGAATCTTGATCTTCCATTGATATCACCTACTTCATAGATTGCTTGGTTGCACTCGTGGTTGCAATTTGTTATTTTACTTTCCCCTTTGTTTGAAAAGCTTTGACAATGGGCCTGCCATTGGCTAAAATAATTTGATGCAATCGACCTATGCATGTGTGCCAAAATAGTGGCAATGCATGAAATCCAGTGGTTGGTACGGGCCAAGGGGTATTTGCCAACTACTTATGTGGATCTCCTAAGCTACTTCCTTCGAATTTGGAAATTCTGTAATGCGTTTATAACCGAAAAATTCTCGAGAGCAATTGAAAATGGGTTAAACTAGTAAATGTTGGGTTAGCCTCTATATACTTTTGATCTTATCTACTTAAATACCAAGTCTCTATTTGTAGTAAGGTTTAAACCCGTGGCGCGTATCTAAACCACACATCATGCATTGCATTTTACACTAAACCAAGGCCCTAGTTAACATACGAAAGAGTTGAATTGAATTTGATTTAAGCTGTAAGTTGGATTTACAAATTTGAGTGAGACCTTTCTCTTTTTTCTTCATAATGTCGTGTACTCTCATTTTGCTTCAAAAAGTCATCTTCTTTTACTTTCGAAACTACAAGGCAGACTAATATTATCTCCTTTTCCAGAATTATAAACGATTCGATGGAAAAAAATGAGATTTGAGAGGATTACCAACTAGTGGATCAAAAAGATTTGTATGAAATGTCCTATTGTTGTCTGAGCTTTTCAATCAACCAATTCATAATGAGAGCCTGAATCCAAAATTCACAAGATTCACATGAACGAACATATATGGAGCATAGCAAAGGAACTTTTGCTTAAACTCTCGTCACCTTAGTAATCCTTCAACGGAAATTTGAATCGATAGAGAATTATAAGTTTGAATCTTAGTAGCCATATATGGAGCATAGCAAAGGAACATTGATCTCTAAATATTCAGCGTTCAAGATCATAGTACAGGATGTTTGCCATTTAGTTCTGTCTTGAAACCATCACCTGTAATTTCTTGATCCACCAACTCTTAACAATCTATTGAAATACAGGTATAAGAAGAAAACCGAATCATATAATTGGAGGACTAAGAGGCTCCCATACGTCAAAAACATCTTCATTTCTATGAAGAGCAAAAAGACGATCACCACTAATTGAAAAATCACAAATTGGGTGACCATGACTCTGTCGATGCTGTGATGTTCGAACCCAGTTAGAACCACTATAAACTAAAATGCAATCGGTCAGCGATACGAACAATTGCCCCTCATGAAATGCCAGTTTGGGAGGTCCATTGGGACGACCATGCCTAAGATTGTCTATAGACGATGGCGTCTCAATTTTTTTCGTGTTTGCAAATTTAGCAGTAGTACTCCTCAAATCACTGAACCCCAACGAACTTTGCGCATCTATTGCACAAATGGAGCTAAGGTCCTCTATCGCTATCACATCCGTAAACTTTATGTGCCTGTAAGGACCACCACCCTCCATAGCAGAAGACCATGACCAAACGACATTGTTTTCCCTGAAATCCACCAATTTGACATCATTGCTTGTAGCGACCATCAAACAGTTGGTACTATGTAACCATTGCAGCCTACTAGTAGAATATGTTGGCATGGAGAAGAAATTTATTTGCTTTCCTGTGACTTGGTCCCAAACACCAATCCCATGCTTTTTATCGCTCGCGTATTTCCATCTGTTGCTTTCATAAGTGGAGAACAACTTGTAATCTGAGCTAACACCTAGTATACCTGCTTTATAACCATTCAACCGGCTTTCATCTGTAATTTGAAAATTATACCTCAACTTCCCTGTGGTTGCACTAAATAACCCCATGCCTCCACTAGCAAGCTCTGCATCAGAGCTAATCACAATATTTTCAGAATCAACCCAACAAACATCCTTGACCATACCGTAATCAAGATAGATTCTCTCGTGCTCTTCTAGCATCCAATCGTAGACATTAACCATTCTACCATGAGCCACACAGCACCAACCATTAGGGCAAGCTCGAATGGCTCGAGTGACCTCATTGTCTCCTGTTGACCATCCCATTACGGACTGCGCCAACCGAAGCTTATTGCCATCAAACGGACCCCATTTAGCTGACCTGACGTTATCTAGAATGCCATAATACAATGCCTCTCTATATAGGAATCTTTCATTGAGGTTTGGAGGTATACAGAGCTCTCCTGTTCTGAGTAAGTCAAGAAGGACAGCAAAATAATCAGGATTTCTATCAATGAAGTGTTCAGTCGCAGTGGCTTCAGAATTCAGGTTCCAATTGTCATCAATCATGGCTCCAAAGAGTGAATTCCTTCCTGCACTTGCTAAGGTTGTGGCCGTAGTTTCAAAGATTATGCCACCAACATTGAGTTTCACCCTGTCTTTCTTGCTTTCCATTATTTGAATTTGCTTTTGTTTGCTGAAATTCAAACAAATACTAAAATAAGAGATCCTGGCAAAATAGTTGTCCCAACTTCATAAGCAGTTGAGTATTATGACATATATACTAATGTAAATACTTCATGTTGATGGTAAATTTGCATGAACAAATGATACGTAATGAACACTAAGAGCTTGTTTGGATGGTTGTTACATATCGTTTCATAGCGTATCGTATCGTATTATTTTTGTAAGTACAACATTTTGATAGATTGTATTGGTACCCGACAATCGACATTTCATAATACCACATACTATTAAATATCAATATGAAAACTTACAATATTATGAATAAGTAGGGTAGGTGTAGAGTTGCTAAAGAAAATGTAAGGTAAAGGTGCAAGGAGAGAGGAAAAGATAAGGTAATGACACGATCACATAAAATCCGATAAAATGACACTTTTTGTTGTTACGACGGATTGACAATACGATGCTATGAATACAATAATATTCAAACAATGATACCAATAAACATTAATCCATATCCGAGTTGGTCTAACTGAAGTTGTCAGCTACCTAGGGAAAGAAAAAATGCCAAATTGATGCAACTTACAATCGTTTATAAATTATGGCATTGATCCTATGGCATTTGAATACAATCAAAACAAACATTATATTTATAGTAACAATACGATAAGATTGGCAACAACCATGCAAAAGTTCCCTCATGCAATTAGTCTTTGAATATTGGAACATTCAAAAGCTTGAAAATTTAACAAAAAAGTGAGTTAAGGCATACACAGACGCAGGAAACAAAGAAAGAAAGAACAACATCTTATGATGAATGACAAATTAAAGTAGATTCACATAAACAAAATACGTACTCCTAAGCCAGAATTTCTGTTCGAAGTCAAAAGTGAAGAGTACGAAATCCAATCCGGTGCAGAAACTTATGCCATATGAATACTGTGCAGGATTTCTTTATCTATACTATATATTCCAACCAGGACTCTTATTAAGAGTTTGTAAAGAAGGGGGAAGTGCACAAAGAGCTATTTTAGGTGCGCTATTTAAGAAGTAGCAAAATTAATAATTTTTAGCAGCTAGGTTGGTGACTCGTCTAGCCTAATTCATCAGATTTTTTCATAACTACCTAATCAACAAAATTTATTTTTACCACTTACATATGGTACCACTTATTAAATTACAAATACCATACATTTCATAATCTTAATACAATACTCCTTTTCATTTTGATATATATATATATATATATATATATATATATATATATATATATATATATATATATATATATATATATATTAGTATATTATTAGTATTCTCATCACCTTTAATTTAATGTTAACATGATAATACATTAATTTCTTACTAAACCATTCTGATATACTATATGTTGGTATATGATATACTATATATTGATATATAAGAAATATAGTATATCTCTACTAAATTACTCTCTCTCTCTCTCTCTCTCTCTCTCTCTCTCTCTCTCTCTCTCTACAAATAATAGTATATCATATAACTATATTTGTTCTATGATTACTCAATGATACACCAATATTCCAATGATATACTATATATTAATACTATATAATATATATTATATAATACCAAAATTTGGGAGGGGATATGTGATGGTACATGCCATTGAAGTATTAGTGTTTCAATGAGTAATCATAGAACAATTTGGGAAAATGAGGGGAGAGGGTGGCTGGGAGACATGAATAATAATTTGGGAGGTGATATGTGATGGTTAGTTAGAAGAGAGAGAGTAGATACACTATTTTAGGAGAGAGATATTTATTATATAAAAAAATCTCTAGAAGTGGTACTATTGAAATTAAAATCCCTATATATGGTATAAAATTCAAGAAAATGATATTTCTGTTATTTAGTTTTATTGTTAGGTAAAAGTAGAAATTAAATCTTTATATATGGTGTTTTAGGTATTTTTCCCTAATTCAAACCTGAATTCAGGTTTGAGGTTAAGTATAGGCACCTTCCAACTTCAAACCTTCTTAAGTTCAATATAGGCTATAGCAGCTAAAAATATAATAGTTTTTAAAAACTGACTAAGTCTAAATAGCACGCCTAAAATAGACTCCATCGTGAAATTTTTACTGTGAACTAAATATATATATGTAGTCATTCTAGAGATTTTATTTTTTAGAAATATTTTTCCTGCATTTACTAAACATAGCAACATTTTGAAAAAGTTCAACAAAACATAGCAAAAATACAAAAATATTACTATATAAACCTTAATAGCTTCTTCCATCTCATCTCTCTTTTCTCTCTTTCCTTCACCCTACCAACTGAAGCCCCTCCCTCTTTTTTTACTGTCCAATTTTCTAGCCACTCCTTTCCCCTTCCTAGACATATGATTTCCACTAACGAAAGTGCTAGATCCGGCATGGCAATGGTGAGGAAACCCCGGTGAGGCAAATTCTTCTTCGACGAAGCAGATTCATTCTTCTCGGCAAGACATATATTTCCTCACCTTTGTTTCTCGGTGCTACCTTGTTCTTCGGTAAGGCCATTTCCTCTTGATCACGCCCAACTACGCCCTATAAAAGGGACTAAGCGGTCGCGGCAAATATAGCTCGGTATTTAAAGCCCCGAGGTCGAATCCCACAGAGAACACTCGTAATTCAGTCGTTAATCTAACTAATTTATCTAATCAACCGACTTCAAGAGTTTATATTTTAATGACGGTTTTAAAATAGAAACTAAATAACAATAAGGTAAATAGCAAAATAATAAAAAGTAATCAAGCAAGGATATTAAAAGCCTAGAATTGATTTACACCGACTCCTACCTATGTGATTGACTAATGAATCAACGAATTCAACTTGGTTCTTCCTATTGAACACTTGCTCCAAATTCACAACTAACCACTTCCGTGCACTAGCTATGACTTTCACTAACTAATCTTCCAATTTATTAATGAAGATGATTAGAACTACAAGTATGGTTCACAATCGGGCTCGGTGGTCACAACTCACCCTATTGACAACCTAAGTAATTCCTTGGTTTTAGGTTGATATATTGCTAAGCATTTAACCCTAACTCGTGAATTTATTCCTAAACGCACAAGGATAAAGGGAACAATCAATTAGGGGCCCTTCCAATCAATTAGCAAACAAAACGTAAATACTTAGATAGGAAGAATAATCAAGTTTCATTCATCAAAATCAATTAATCAATTCACATAGTATTGGAGTGGTTCAATCAACCCTAGAATGGGTAATTTAGCCACTCATGGTCATCAAAAACAAATCAAGAATGATCATGAATGAATAAACTACAAAGGAGAAGAAATAATGGAAGAAAGAACTCTAGTAGTAGTAGTGGCTAGGTTACACATATTCAAAGGCAAAATGGTAGCCATATTACCATACTTAGATAAAATATTACATGCATTAGCTGAAATAGTTCTATTATAGATAGTAGCTTCTTTATCAGAGCGAGTTGCATTGAGTACAAGCTCAAGCATGTTAGCATAGGTATACAACTGGTTTGTTGCTGGGAGTTGGAGAGCTTGTTGAGCCAAAATGTGAGCAACTCTGTTTGCTTCCCTAAAACTATGGCGAACCACTGGATTCCCCAGTCTCTGTAGTGCGTACCTGCAGTGAGTACCTGCAGTGATGAATCAAATTAGCATATAGCACATTATCATGTTCTAGTAACTGTAAGACTTCAATAGAGTCAAATGTCAATTTCAAGAGAATTAAAATCATGGTCTAATGCAATAAGAAGCCCAGTATGCAAGGCCTTTAATTCCATAAATGTATGAGAAGAGACCATTAGCTGCATGGAAAAGCCCAGTATCCATTTACCTTCATGGTCACGAAATACTCCACCTATTCCTCCCTTTTTTGTCAATGGATTAAAAGCACCATCAATATTAAGTTTTAGCAGACTAACAGGAGGTGGCATCCATGTAAAAGAAAGTGTAATTTTATTTGAAGAGATGCCACTTTTAGTAGTGGAAAAATGAAATTCTAGGGCATGCATAATAGCACGCTGAGTGGATGGATAGCAGAGGGTATTCTCATGAATGTTATGGTTCCTAGTAATCCAAAGGTGCCAAATAGTAAAGGGGAGAAAGATAGACCAACTAATATGGGGAGTTGGAAGAACATGATTTGAAAAGGTACTCCATAGAGCATGGAGCCAATGAGGCTGCTGAGGCAAGAAATGAGGGTCAATTTGGAGCTCACTTCAAAGTGAGATGGCAAGGGGGCAATATAGGAAGATATGCTCAATAGTCTCAACAGCATGACAATGGTAGCATTGCGAGTCAGCAAGAATCCGCAGATGTGATAAATAATATTTAGTAGGTAATTTCTGATGCTGAATTTGCCAGAGTAAGATTTTTATTTTAGGCAGAGTTGTTAGGTTCCAAATCCAATCAAAATTAGTTACTATAGGGGAATGCGACTGAATTAATTGATAAACAGACTTAGTGCTAAATATTCCATTGGATGTCAAGGTCCAAAATGGAGTATCCTTAGAAAGTCTGGGGAAGTAGTGAGCATGGTATTGAGCAGATTAACAATATGATATGGGAGTTCCAAGGATAGTAAGTGCCAATTCCAAGATGTTGGATTTTTCATTTGACACACTGTGTACTTCTCTTCTTCATAAGTTAAGGAGCCAGAAATAGTAGACCTAAGGAAGTTGTATTAGGTAAATTTGGAAGCCAGTTATCATACCAAAAATTGATAGAGTCACCTTGTCCCAAGTGCCAACCAAGGGCCTTGTTGCAAAGGTGCCACCCCTTTTGAATATTTTTCCAGATAAAGGAGGGTGAGGAAGGCCTTCTATTTAACTTGTATTTTTGAGTAAGTGTAGAAGCCCACAGATGTGATGGATTGAGAAACATTCTCCAGGCCAGACTTGACAGTAATACCAAATTTTTATGCTTTGCTTGTCAAAGGCCTAGACCTCCTTGATATTTAGGGAGGGTGATAGTATCCCAACCCACATAATGCATTTTCCTTTGGTTTGTCGTCGAACCCCAGATAAAATCCCTTTGAATTTTATCAATCAAGCCTAAAGTTTTTCTGGGAAGGAAATGATATTGCATGGTATGAGAAGGAATTGCATTAAGGGTGGTCTTTGCTAATGTGAGCCTGCCAGCTAGGGTTAAGAAGTTAGATTTCTAGGAAGAAAGTTTAGTCATTAAATTATCAATCATATACTAGAAATCAGTAGGCTTAGGGTTTCTGTTGATAATAGGGAACCCTAAGTATTTCCCAAAAGATGTAGAATTTGTGTAGGGGAGAATAGAGTTTATAGATTGTTTAATAGTAGATGGGCAGCTTGAGGAATATATCAACCTAGTTTTGTGAATATTGATCACGCCCAACTACGCCCTATAAAAGGGACTAAGCGGTCGCGGCAAATATAGCTCGGTATTTAAAGCCCCGAGGTCGAATCCCACAGAGAACACTCGTAATTCAGTCGTTAATCTAACTAATTTATCTAATCAACCAACTTCAAGAGTTTATATTTTAATGATGGTTTTAAAGTAGAAACTAAATAACAATAAAGTAAATAGCAGAATAATAAAAAGTAATCAAGCAAGGATATTAGAAGCCTAGAATTGATTTACACCGACTCCTACCTATGTGATTGACTAATGATTCAACGAATTCAACTTGGTTCTTCCTATTGAACACTTGCTCCAAATTCACAACTAACCACTTCCGTACACTAGCTATGACTTTCACTAACTAATCTTCCAATTAATTAATGAAGATGATTAGAACTACAAGTATGGTTCACAATCGGGCTCGGTGATCACAACTCACCTTATTGACAACCTAAGTAATTTCTTGGTTTTAGGTTGAAATATTGCTAAGCATTTAACCCTAACTCATGAATTTATTCCTAAACGCACAAGGATAAAGGGGACAGTCAATTGGGGGCCCTTCCAATCAATTAGCAAACAAAACGTAAATACTTAGATAGGAAGAATAATCAAGTTTCATTCATCAAAATCAATTAATCAATTCACATAGTATTGGAGTGGTTCAATCAACCCTAGAATGGGTAATTTAGCCACTCATGGTCATCAAAAACAAATCAAGAATGATCATGAATGAATAAACTACAAAGGAGAAGAAATAATGGAAGAAAGAACTCTTAATCTTCAAGTCTTTAATCCCAAGCCTCCTTGTGTGTTCCTTGCCTCCAAGAGTCCAAAGTGCTTCCACAATGGTGGTCTTGCTCTCCCAAGTCAAGATTGGGGCTGAAAATAGGTTAGAAAACCTTTTATACCTCGTGTGAAACTCGTGGACAAGTTTGCCCCTCGCCACTTTTCGCCAGAAAATTTGTCTCATGGCTGGATCATGGCCTTACGATGCCTGGGCCATGCACTTGCGAAATTCTGCTTTCAACTTCATGGCTGAATCATGGCTTTACGATGGCTGGGCCGTGACATTTCGTCTTCAAATTCCTTTCATGGCTAATCCACGGCCTTGGCACCTTACAACGCTGTAAATTAACTTCAATTTTGCTCCAAATCATCAAACTTTAATACTTTTTCATACCATTTGATTCCTACACATTCAAACACCCAATATAAGCACAAAATACTATTGTTCACACTAAAATAATCCACAAAAGCACCAAAATATGATGTAACTAATACTAAAATATATGCATTTTTAGCCTAACATCACAACCCCACACTTAAGATTTTGCTCGTCCTCGAGCAATCTAACTCACAATCCACTTGGTCAAATCAACCACTAATACAAGACTCCAAACGATATTACCACACACCATGCTTCATTAATGCTCAATACACAAGAGTTCTTCTTTCACATACCTTAGTCTAACTCAAAATACTAAAGCCCTCAGCAATATCAAGATCACAAACCATCAAGCACATTTGAGAACAAGATTGATGCACTAGCTTAACTCTTGCGCAAGTACCATACATTCAAGGGTCCACAGTGTGTGTGTGCTCGTTCCCCCCTACAATTTCAATAATGAAACAGCGGACCTAAGCGGCAAGTGTATAGAGAGTTCGCTCAATTCAACATATTTTTACTCATAATCACACGCTCAAATTACAACTTCCATCTCAAGCCTCAAGGGTCAACAATGGGGTATTATTCATACATTTCACAATATTTGGATGATTGGGGCCCTAGAAATTCAACCTCACTAGGGTGCCTTTGGCGTGTTCATACTCGAGGCTTTTGTATTCACCCTTAACCGAGCATAGGAACATTGCCCCCATCCTTTGTTCATCTCTACTTTTTCTTTCTTTGCACAATTTCTTTCTAAATTTTTTTTTGTCTTTCGTTCTTTTTCATAAACCCCCTTGCTTCATACCCTTTCATAGGCTCTCAAATGGTTGTTTTAAATCATTTTAGCTCACTTATCTCTCAGATTTTTTTCTTAAGCTCACTCTCTTCATCTTTGCTAATCAAAGGTCATGTTTACACTACCACCATACATAGGAGAAAACAAAGTGCTCAATAATTCCATAGTGGACACCCTAAACTTAGTCAAGCGCGCTTGAGTTAATGCTAGGAATCAGGCCCTTCTCTACTCTCCTAATGGTTCGTTTTTCCATCGTACAATGTGTCATCAGGCTTCAGACACAATGAATCAAACTAGGCAATTTATTCTTTCTTCTCTTTGTTATTACAACTAACTACTATTCAAAAATCATCAAAAGTACCCGGTTCAAAACAAAAGGCATCATCGGGAAAGAACCGTGGTCAAAAGAAAACCCAAAGATTAAGCCACTAATCTAAACAAAACCAAAAAAAAAAAAACCAAAGCTGTAAAAATACAGCTACAAATCAAGATACCCCACCCCACACTTAATATCATGCATTGCCCTCAATGCATTAAAAATAAAAACTAAGGGTGATAGAGAAACTCCCTGGGGCTCTAAGCCCGAAGAGTATCCTTGTAAGTTTCCTTAGGGCACGAGGTACTCAGACTTCCCCCATAGCAGGAATTCATCTTCAAGCATGGTGGGTTTGCAGACATCCCACACTTAGACTTCAACCCAGTTGAAACCTGCAATACAAAGAAACTCACCAAGTAACATCCTTCAAAAGATAACATAATTTTTTTTTTGTATTTTTTATTTTTTATTTTTTTTCTTTTACTTGTATACAATTACAATCACGGGTTGCCTCCCGAGAAGCGCCTTAGTTATAGTCGTGGCACGACATAACCCAGAGTCAATACTTTTTCCTCCACCTTGAGCTTATGAATCGCCTCCCCAGTTGTAAGCCAACTCTCCGATTATGCTCTTGAGGTGGCACAAGTTCTTGCATGCCAAAAACTAAGCATCTCCTTTTGTGCGTAGTCACTAACTCAGGAATATCTTCGAATTGTTGGCTATGCTCCTGACCAAGCACCAAGTATACTATTTTGTACTCTTTGGCCTTCAAACGAGGATAGTCATCGTGTCTAGATGGTAATGAAAATTCCATAATGTAAGCACCATACACCTCATCCTTCAACTCTTCCATTGGCTCAAAAGGATCAATTTCCATGTCTCCCTCTAAAACCAGTGTAGAAAAGTGTCTAGAATGCGGTGCAATCCTCTCACACTTTGATTCATCGATCTCATCCTCTTTCTGGTACGAGTTAGAGTCAACTACAATTTCAGGTTTAATTTTATTCTCTAATTCTAGTACCACATTTTCTTCATCAGCATCTTCACACACCATATGGCTAGATGATTGGCTTTCAACCCTTCTCTCATCTAATGGAAATTCACACTTTAGATCTTCTACAATAGCCATGATTTCTTCTTCTAATTCCACATCTTCTTGGCTAGTTAGTTGAATTCCCAATAGTGTAGCCAACTGATTCACTTGAGCTTCTATTTGGCTTAGTTGTGCTCTACGTCTGTCCCAAACCTTCTTTAGTTCAGCTTCGTATTCTTCCTCATCATCCTCTACTTCATTGTACCAACTGTTATCATAAGAGAAAGAAAAATCATCATAATAGGGGCTCGGGGAAGAATAAGACGTATTAGTACAACCATAATAATGATCACCTAGCCACATGTTATTTTCCGATGCCATGTTTTTTTTAATCTAAAAAAAAAAAAGAATATGTACAGAAACGAAGTTAATTGAATAAACAAATCAGCTATCCTAACAACTAAAATAACACTGTGTTCCCCGGCAACGGCGCCAAAATTTGATCACGCCCAACTACGCCCTATAAAAGGGACTAAGCGGTCGCGGCAACTATAGCTCGGTATTTAAAGCCCCGAGGTCGAATCCCACAGAGAACACTCGTAATTCAGTCGTTAATCTAACTAATTTATCTAATCAACCGACTTCAAGAGTTTATATTTTAATGACGGTTTTAAAATAGAAACTAAATAACAATAAGGTAAATAGCAAAATAATAAAAAGTAATCAAGCAAGGATATTAAAAGCCTAGAATTGATTTACACCGACTCCTACCTATGTGATTGACTAATGAATCAACGAATTCAACTTGGTTCTTCCTATTGAACACTTGCTCCAAATTCACAGCTAACCACTTCCGTGCACTAGCTATGACTTTCACTAACTAATCTTCCAATTAATTAATGAAGATGATTAGAACTACAAGTATGGTTCACAATCGGGCTCGGTGGTCACAACTCACCCTATTGACAACCTAAGTAATTCCTTGGTTTTAGGTTGAAATATTGCTAAGCATTTAACCCTAACTCGTGAATTTATTCCTAAACGCACAAGGATAAAGGGAACAATCAATTAGGGGCCCTTCCAATCAATTAGCAAACAAAACGTAAATACTTAGATAGGAAGAATAATCAAGTTTCATTCATCAAAATCAATTAATCAATTCACATAGTATTGGAGTGGTTCAATCAACCCTAGAATGGGTAATTTAGCCACTCATGGTCATCAAAAACAAATCAAGAATGATCATGAATGAATAAACTACAAAGGAGAAGAAATAATGGAAGAAAGAACTCTTAATCTTCAAGTCTTTAATCCCACGTCTCCTTGTGTGTTCCTTGCCTCCAAGAGTCCAAAGTGCTTCCACAATGGTGGTCTTGCTCTCCCAAGTCAAGATTGGGGCTGAAAATATGTTAAAAAACCTTTTATAGCTCATGTGAAACTCGTGGACAAGTTTGCCCCTCGCCACTTTTTGCCAGAAAATTTGTCTCATGGCTGGATCATGGCCTTACGATGCCTGGGCCATGCACTTGCGAAATTCTGCTTTCAACTTCATGGCTGAATCATGGCTTTACGATGGCTGGGCCGTGACATTTCGTCTTCAAATTCCTTTCATGGCTAATCCACGGCCTTGGCACCTTACAACGCTGTAAATTAACTTCAATTTTGCTCCAAATCATCAAACTTTAACAATTTTTCATACCATTTGATTCCTACACATTCAAACACCCAATATAAGCACAAAATACTATTGTTCACGCTAAAATAATCCACAAAAGCACCAAAATATGATGTAACTAATACTAAAATATATGCATTTTTAGCCTAACATCACCTCTCCGCCATTTGTATCTCATAGGTGATGTTTTCTATTTCATCATCATCTTCGGCGAGGTGTTTGAATCGTTGGTGACGATCGTGAAAATGGAATTGCCAAGGAAGCGAAGATGATCGTTTTTGTCATCTTCTTCGTGTTCCATCTCTTCTTTCCTTTTAGTTTTTCTACGATGATGTTTCAAATCTAGATCATATTGGAATTTTACTGATCTGAATGTTATCGAATTGTATGCCAATTGTATGTCAAATGTACATGAAAATTATATGTCATTTGCATTTTGCTTATATCTGAATTGTATTTCACGTGCATTAATTGTATGAATTTTATACATCTTATATTTCACTTGTATATATATGTAGATATGTTATTCTCTATCCAAAAAATCTCTGCTCTCTCTAACTTTACTTTCTCCAACAGCTATTAAAAACTGACTAAGCAAGTGTAACCATGCTTTACCATATGCAACCTCTGGGCGGCGCTGATAGAATGCGTCCAGAACATTTAAATGTTCCTCCAGAGGAGGCGAACAAGACTAACGAAAGAATTGCTCAGAATACTAGTTATGCTACAATAGTGGCAGTGGCTTCTTCATCTGCGAAAACCCCTCGACATGAATGAAAAAATATAAAATCGCTAGACATTCTACTCACAACGGGATGCCAGCTGCAATCTTCAAAGCTAAAGAATATTATGGGATAATGGCTAAGCGAAAAATTGTTGAAAGATTCTTGAAACCAAGACCACAAATTGAAAGAATTAGGTCAAGTTATAGAGAACAAATTCCTATGAAAGTATCAACAAAAATTGGTGTTTACGACAGCTACAATATTTTTATTGACTTATAAATGATGAAGATTACAAATCGGTTTGGTTCAAAAGGGTTATTGAGATCGATGGGAACCAAATATGATTGCAAAAATAGACTCCCGACTTCAAACCAGAAGAGGATCTCCCTATTGTTCCGGTATGGGTTTTTCTACCAGGTCTTCCTTACTATTTACATACTTGGAAATTTGTTAACCAAGTTTTGAGCTTAGTTGGTACACCATTAGCTCTAGATGCTGTTACTTCTTGTAAAACAAGGCCTAGCACGGCCAAAGTGCACATGAAAATTGACTTGTTAAAGCCACAACCTGATTCTATTTGGGTGGGGTTGGAAGATGAAAATTCTCCATTATGTCAAAAAACGTGAGTACGAGGGGATCCCAAAATATTGTGAATTTTGCAAAAAATTGGAACACAATATTACAAACGGTAGAGCTATGGAAAAGAAGAGAGCTAATGACATTAGAAAGGAAGAAAAGAAAGGATCTAATGAAGATAGTGACAATGCTGAAAACTCTGCTAAGGATAGTGCAAATAAGACTGTAGAACACAATCAAGAAATTAACAAGGAGCAAAACCAAATAAGAAAAGACATCAATGAGAATAAGAGAAATAATGGAGAAGTTCCTAATTTTACTATAGCGGAAACAATGAGTAAGAAGAAGAAGAAGAAGAAGAAGAAGAAGAAGAAGAAGAAGAAGAAGAAGAAGGAGGAGGAGGAGGAGGAGGAGGAGGTTAAAAAGATGCCAAAGAAAAATACCAAAGTGTTGTTTAAGCCTTTGTAGTCCTATCAAAGCGGTAAGAATAAGTCTGCTACAAATGAAAAGGATAGATCTGGGGAGAATCAATTTATGTGGTAAAAGAGAGTAATCAGAACCATGAAAACCAATGCTCTCTAGACCAAAAAGTGACAGCAACCATATGGAAAGTAATGCAGAACACAAGAATCATTTGGAGTGTAACAAACACATTACATACAGTGGAAAGCAGCATGATGATAAATATGCAGAACTACCAAAAACATGATATTAATTGTAGCTCTAGTTCTTCCAGCATTCATACTGAAATTAAACAACATCCAGGTATTCAATTAGTGTTGGACTTTGATTCAATTACTAAACCACCAGTATAAAGAATTGGTGATGATACTGCAGAAAAATTAGTATCCTCTTATGACAATATAGAAAGAGGAGAAAAGGAGGACACATATGAAAACCAAACAAAGGAAGATCAACCAAATGAAACACCAGTTGATGTAGACAGAAGAAGCAGAAGCAAAATAAGAAAAAGCACCAAGAGACAGAGAAAAAACACCTTCAGTGAGAAGGCAACAAAAGGAGGATACCACCCCTAATTGTTCTTATGATTAGTGCAATCTTCTGGAATATTAGGGGGTAAGGTCAAAAAGGCCATACATAGATTGAAGAATCTCATTACTATAATCAAATCTCGCTTTGTGGCATTAGTTGAACCTTTTGTGAGGAAAGAAAAAATTGAACGCTATAGAAAGTTTCTGGGCTTTCAAAATTGTATTGCTAACAATAATGGGCAAATATGGTGTTTCTGGAACAATATGAACCAAACAAATATTATTCCAAATGGAGATCAAGTTATTATCATTAAGTTGGACAAGGTGTTTAACAATCAAAACCTCTTCGTCACTATGGTTTATGCTAGTTGTAAAGCTGCAGGTAGACGAATTTTGTGGGATTACCTTGAACAAGATAACATTATGGCAGATGAGCCATGATGCATAGCTGGTGACTTTATTGTCTTTACGGATCCTACTGAAAAACTTGGAGGCAAGCCTCACAGTATGCATAAAGTGTGGATTTTCAAAATTGTATGGATAATTATGGTGTGACTAATATAGGCTTCACTGGACCAAAGTATACTTGGTGCAATAACAGAAGTATTGATAAAAGAATCTGGAAAAGGTTAGATAGAGCTTTTACTAATGATAGTTGGGGTCAAGCATTCCAAAACACCTCTATCAGACTCTTAGTGAGAACCGACTTTGGCCACAGACCCTTTCTAATGAAGTGTGCGGATACCAACAAAAGTTATATCAAATATTTTAGATTTCTCAATTGTTGGACCAAACAAGAAGGTTTTATGAATGCCGTAGAAGAAGTTTGGAGTTCTCAAGTTCATGGAAATCCTATATGGATTCTTCAATCTAAATTTAAGAATCTTAGTAGGAGACTGAGCCATTGGTCTAGAGAAGAGATTGGGGAGATTAATGACAATGTGATCAAATGGAAAGAAAAAATACAATTTAGAAGAGTTGGACATCGATGCAAACTCAGAGTTGGCCAGACAAGAATCCAACAAAGCTCACGCAGCATATATTAGACGGTTAGGCCTTCAGGATTCTCTTATCAGACAGAAAGTTCAAATTAGATGGTTTGAAGAAGATGACTGTAACACCAAGTACTTCCACTGCCTGTTGAGGAAAACAAGAAGGAAATTGCAAATCAATAGAATCAAGAATCGTAAGAGCAAATGGATTTGTAATGAGGAAAAGATTGCTAAGGCTGCTGTGAAATATTTTGAGTACTTGTTCAACCTACCTAAATCTGTTCTTAACCCATCTATTTTGAACCGCATTCCAACTATTATAAATGAAGATGATAACTTCTTATATGCCTAATGAAATGAAATCAAAGAAGCAGTTTTTAGTCTTAGTGCTCATAACACTACCGAACTTGATGGATACAATGGGACATTCTTTCATGTTTCTTGGGACATTATTAAGAAGGATATCATTGCATTTGTCAGGGAGTTCTTCACCGATAACAAACTCACAAATTTTATTCTCATACCTGTTGGTTTTAATTCCTAAAGTAGATACTCCTACTTTCTCAGAGTTCAGGACCATCAGTCTTCCAAATTTTACTAATAAAATTGTTTCCAAAATTCTTTCCCTGAGATTAAGCACTCTCCTTCCAAGGCTTATTTCAAATAATCAAACTGGCTATGTGAAAGAGAGATTAATCACAAAAAAATGTGCTTCTCGCTCAAAAAATTATTCATAACACCTCTTAGAGAAATCAGGGGTAATGTTGTCATTAAACTAGACATGGTAAAAGCCTATGACACGATGTCTTGGTTTTTGGACACCTCAGTTCTTAGAAAATTTGGTTTATTTGAAAGTTGGATTGACACGATTTACCTCATTTCTGGAGTCTGGTATTCAATTATTGTCAATGGTTCAAAGAAAGGTTTCTTTACTTTATCTCAAGGATTAAAATAGGGAGATCCTCTATCTCCTTCTATTTTTATTCTTGCTGCTGAAGTTTTTTTCCAAATCCCTCAACAATCTTTATCTTGATTACAATTTTGTTCCTTTTTCAATGCCACCAAAAGGTCCTCAAATTAACCACTTGGCCTATGCAAATGGCATTGTTATTTTTACAAATGGTAATAGTACCTCTATTAGTCTCATCATGAAACAAATTAAGAACTACGAGAGAAGCTCGAATCAATTGGTTAACAGAGACAAAAGTTATTTCTTAGTTCCTCCCAAAACTGGTGCTGACAGAAATAAGAAAATTAGAGATTGCATAAGTTTTATGGATAAGAGCTTTCCTTGTATTTACCTCGGTTGCCCTCTTTATATTGGAAGGAATATTTTATTTTATTTCATTTTTTTTATTTTTTATTTTACAGTATGTTACAAGGTTGTCAAAAGACTCAATAGTTGGCATGGTAAATTTCTCTCTTTTAGAGGTAAAGTTGTTTTAATCAAAAGTGCTTTACAATCTTTGCCAATTTATATTTTATTTGCTATGTGTCCTCCAAAAGGTACTTTTAGTCTCATTGAAAAATATTTTGCTAATTTCTTTTGGGGGTCTAGTGGTGATAAAAAGAACTACCATTGGAGTTCTTGGGAGAACCTTTGTAGCTCTATTGAGGAAGGGGGGTATTAGCACGAAATCTATGCATGATATTTGCCTCACTCTTAATATGAAAAGATGGTGGGTCTACATCTTCCTTGTGGGT
The DNA here is from genome assembly GCA_029990175.1 of Petunia secreta. NCBI lineage: Eukaryota > Viridiplantae > Streptophyta > Magnoliopsida > Solanales > Solanaceae > Petunia > Petunia secreta. The sequence goes on from JARKIP010000061.1 coordinate 894,314, forward strand.
ATCGTTTTTAGTTAATAAATATCGCTCTAGAGCACTTCCTGCTACTAAAGTTATCATTTTAGGTGACTCAAGTGCTTGGAAAAAAGGCTAGAAAAGAAGCAAAAATCATATATTTGGCACATTAATGCTGGTACATATAACTTCTGGCATGACAGTTGGACCACCAAAGGTCAATTAGAAAAGTTGATGCCAAATACTAGAAATAGTGCCACCTTACAGGTGAAGGAGTTCATCTTCGATGGCTCCTGGAACTAAATAAAACTCAAGGAAGTCCTCCCTGGTCATCTTGTTCAACGGATAGCTAATATTGAAGTTGGTAACCACAAAAGACCAGACCAAATCTTTTGGGACCTCACAGAGAATGGTAACTATTCTAACTAAACTGCTTGGCAGCTTATTAAAAAGAGCAAGCTAAAGCAACCTTTTATCAGTAAGATTTGACATTCTTGTATCTCTTTTAAAATTTAATTTATATGTTGGAGACTTTGGTATTAAAAACTTCCATTAGATGATGTTATTATTAGGAATGAGAAGCAAATAGTTTCCAAGTGTAACTTTTGCTCTAACCCCAACAATGAAACTGTTAAACATGTTTTTATTGAAGGGCAAGCTGATAGTTACATTGGGAACCTTATTGGTTCCCCATTAGGTTTTAACTGTCAACATAACTCTATTAGGTATTTTATTAATACTTGGTGGAAAATGAAACCTATTAATGATGCACATAATCCGGTTCTTCACATTACTCCTATTATTACTTGTTAGATTATTTGGAAGGAGAGATGCTCATGCAAGTATCGCAAGTAAAAGAAGTTCAATTACTTCAACATGAAGCAGAAAATTTGTTGGATAGTTGCAGTAGATGTAGCCAAACTCTATCCTAATTGCAAGTCACCATGGCATTGGAATCAACTTACATATGCATTAATAAAGATCCATCAAATTCTGAAAATTATAATAGTTTATGGCACCAACCAGAAGCGGGACACTACAAGTTGAACACTGATGGAAGTTTCGTTGAAGAAATATGCAAAGCAGGCATTGAAGGCGTGTCAAGAGATGACAAGGGAGATTTGAAAATAGCCTTCACATTCCCAATTAAGAGTAACAACAACAATCATGCAGATGCTATTGCAGCAAAGTTTGGACGAAGTTGGTGTATAGAAAATGGGTACACTAATAATGATACAACCCGGATCACAAGTAAACTGTTCACAAGAAGTCAAGCGAGGAAGTTGCAAGAGTTGCAAGCTGCATTCTCAAAGCTGGAATTGCTGGGGCAAATATTGGAGGTTGAAGGGCCTGTTTACAAGCTTATTGCCTCAACTCCAGAATCAACTCAGCGCGATCGGCAAGGACAAACCACTGAGCAGCGCGATGGCGAGTCCACAGACGCGATCGCACAAGTAGACGAGAAAGGATGAGGAAGCTTCCCTTCACGGATGTATGGCCTTTGGCGCGTTCGCGAAGCACTGCTGGCTTGGTCATCGCGATCACGCCCATTCTGTCGCGATAGCGCTGAGACGATAATCGGAAGCCCATTTCAAGTTAATGACTTTTTTTCAGACTACTTTAGGGGCAATTAAGGCAATGTTATGCCTTTTTTAGAAACTAGTATTTAAGCTCTCTTAGCCTCATTTATTAGTGTTAAACTTTTGATGATTAATTGTGTGAGTAAACCTTGGCTAAGCTTGTTGCTTGAGCATCTCTTCCTTGTTTGAAATTGAACATCAGTTTAATTGAGGATCAAATAGTTAGGATTTACTTTATTGGACAATTAATCACCCCTAATTTTCTTCTTTAATCTTTTCCTAATTAGAGTGGGTCTTGCTTATTATCTTGTTTAATTTCTTGTTATTTTTTCTTTCCATAGTTAGAATCATATCATTTTTTATCAGAGCTTGGATTAGTATTTGTTCCTACAAACATTACCTAGGTTTTTGTTTATCAAAATCTGAAAAAATCACAAAAAAAAATTAAAAATTCAAAAATTCCAAAAATTGAGTCATAGATGTAGGGTTACTTTGGATGAAATCTTTGTTACCAATTATTGGTAGTTGATTCTAAAAGCTGAATCTTGAAGGAATTGAACAACAAACAATGATTGGAGCATTAATTGGAAGAATTAAAATGTAGGGGTTTTCAAGTTCATCAACAAGTGATTTGGGGCTTTTGCATTTTGAGTGTTTCTTTTGAAGAATCAATTATTGGGGTTTGTTAGCGGACTAACAAGGAGCATATCTCTCAAATTTGGAGAAAAAACAAGCTGATTTGTCAAGTGAAGAAAATTGCTGGAAAAACGGGTTCTGCATAATCTCCAGGAACTCATGCGATTGCGCGCCTGCCAGCGCAATAGCGCGGAATTCTTGCTCTACGCGGTCCCATCCTATATCACGCGATCACGCGTAATTGAGAGCTCCTGTATCACGATCACGTCCCAGCTCATGCGAGCGCATGGAATATCAATTTCCGGAAAAAAAGTTTTCTCAGACATTTTGCTTCAAAAAACCCCTAAACAGTTCCCAATCACCCAAACCCCATTCTCATCTTCAAATACAGTGAGTTTTTAGATCATAAACAAAATTTCATCCAAATCCAATTCATTTCATGCCAATTCGATTCGAGCTTTTCTCTTTTCATCTCGTTGACTTTTTCTAATTCCCGTCCATTAACTTTAATTGTCCCTTCTTTGCTATAACAACTCCATTCCACCCCAAATTGGATTGAGTTTGATTGTTAAATCGGACTTGAGTGTGAAGAGCAACTTGAATTTGCCAAAAAAGGTAAAAGGCAAGTATGGTGAGAATATTCGAGCGAGTAAAAGCCAGTCACTCAAAATCAAATAGAGTGTAAACACTTAGGGAGTGAATTGGTGAGAACTCTTTTTACTAACCTTATTTGTTTTGCTTGTTTGTAAGTACTATGGATCAAAAGGAAGTTGAAGTGAACACGGAGACCAATACCTTGATTCATGCAATGATGGCCCGCTTGGATGTATTCTAGGCTCCAAGAAACGGGAAAGCAAGTAGTAGAGGCACCTCCAACCGTGGGGGTTCGTGGTGATGATCCTAGTAGGCTTTCTCGAGCTAATGATCGCTATTCTCATATGATAGCCCAAGACACCTACTCTCCAAATGACACTCCACAAGCAAAGGATATTATTCATGATCCTCCAAGCATGACCCTCCTTGAAATAAACCTCCAAGACATGAAGGTATGGTGCATCCACAAAATGGTCATCAATAGGATGAAGAATCTTACCATGCACTTGATGACTATGATGTTGATCCATATCTCTACTCGGGGGAAGCACGACAAGGGGGACTAGGGGTTGAGATGGTCGATTTGGGAGAGGTTACTAAGGGAGAGTGAATCGTGAAGTGGACTACTATGACTATGATGGTCATGGTGGAAATCAAAGGCATTATGATAAGGATTGGGGATTGAGTACCATCAAGATCAATCTTCCTACTTTCCAAGGAGGTAGTGATCCCGAAGATTATCTAGAATGGATTGTCAAAATAGAAAGAATCTTCCAAACCAACAATGTGTAAGAAGCAAGAAAAGTCAAGTATGCCATTACTCAATTTGAAGGCTATGCTTCTACTTGGTGGAAATCCAAACATAGGCAAAAAGAGACTCATAGGCTACTTGCGGAGGGTGGATGGATAGCAATGAAATAAATGATGGAATATCGATTCTTGCCCAAGAACTATGATGAAGAATTTCTCAAGAAGTTCTACAACTTGAGGCAATGAAGCAAAGGGGTCTTGGAATACTTTGATGAGTTTGAAAAAGATAAGGATAAGGGCTAACATTCAAGATGGGGACTGATTCCTCATTCCAAGGTTTTTTGGGGGCTTGAATAGAGAAATCTCTTCTCCTATGGAATTGCACCAATTTGATTCCTTGTATGATGCTTTTCAAGTGATGCATAAGGTGGAGAGAGGGCTCAAATTGGACAAGTCATACAAGTCCAAGGGCACCTCTTCCAATTGGAGCACAGGAAGGGACAATGTGAAGACCTATTCACCATGGGACAAAGCAAAGTAGCCGAAGCGAGAGTTCAAGGGCCAATTTAACAACACCAAACCCAAGGAGGAGCCAAAAGTAGAAGGTAACAAAGCTAAATCTGAAAGTTTGTTTAACATACAATGTTATAAATGCAATGGCCGGGACATATGATGAGGGATTGTCCAAATCAGAGAGACATTGTTGCTTTGAGCGATACTGGTTATCAAACAGGTGATAGTGATGTAGAGGAGGTAAATAGAGATGTTCCTTATGATGATGAATTTGATAGGGGAAGAGGAGAATGTGAGATACGAGGATGATAACGTTGTTTCTCTTGTTGTAAAGAGGATAATGTGGGTGCAAGTGAAGGAGCATTCGGATCAAAGGGACAACTTGTTTCATGCTTATTATAAGGTCCAAGGAACCATTTATTCTCTTATCATTGATAGTGGGAGTTGCATCAATGTGGCAAGTACCACTTTGATTGAACAACTCAAGCTTCCCACTAGGAGACGTCCATAATCCTATAAGCTACAATAGTTGAATAAATGTGGGAAATTAAAGATGAACAAGCAAGCTTTGATCAAATTCAAGGTGGAAAACTACCATGATGAGTTGATGTAGTTCCTATGCAAGCTTGTCACATTTTGCTTGGTAGACCTTGGAAATATGATCTCTTAGCAAAGCATGATGGCAAGACTAACAAGTATGCTTTAGAATTGGAAGGTCGAAAGTATATTCTTAATCTATTGACTCCGGCTCAAGTAAGTGAGGGATATAGAAAGATGATGGAGTTGAAGTTGAAAAGAGAGAAAGAAAAGAAATAGGGAGATGATGGGGGGAAAGAGTGGGAGTTGCTACACAAAAGAGTGAGGAAACAAAAGAGGGAGTGGGTATGTTCTTGTCAAGAAAAGAGTGCTTGAATGATTTGAAGGAGGGGATTCCCATGATTCTCCTCCTACACAAAGACCATGTTCTTCTTACTAATGAATTAACCACTTCTTTGCCTAGTGGATTGCTACCACTAAGAGGCATTGAGTACCAAATTGACCTTGTTCTAGATTCACAATTGCCCAATAAGGCTTCCTATAGAAGCAACCCATAGGCCACTAAAGAACTCCAGGGGCAAGTGGAGGAGTTGCTTGAAAGAGGACTTGCGCAAGTAAGCTTGAGCCCATGTGCGGTCCTGGTCATCTTAATGCCAAAAAAAGATGGGACTTGGCGCATGTGTGTGGATTGTAAAGCCATCAACAATATAATGGTAAAGTATCGTAATCCTATCCTTAGGTTAGATATTATTCTTGATGAGTTGTGTGGTTCTTGTGTGTTTTCTAAAATTAACTTGAGGAGTGGCTACCACCAAATCCAGACGAAACCGGGTGATGAGTGGAAGACGACCTTTAAGACCAACTTTAGTCTTTACGAGTGGGTTGTCATGCCTTTTGGCTTGTCCAGTGGTCCTTCAACCTTCATGAGGTTGATGAATCATGTGCTAAAAACTTTCATTGGGAAATTTATTGTAATGTACTTTGATGACATTCTTATCTATAGCAAATCCATTGATGAACATGCTAATTATTTGAAACAAGTGTTTGATCTCTTGATAAAGGAGCAATTATTTGCTAACTTGAAAAAGTACTCCTTTTGTGTTGATAAAGTTGTGTTTCTTAATTTTGTGGTGAGTGCAAACTGTGTGGAAGTTGATGAGGCTAAAGTGGAGGCCATTAGGGATTGGGCCACTCCTAACAGTATTGGTGATGTGAGAAGTTTCCATGGGTTTGCTAGCTTTTATAGGAGGTTTATGAAGGGATTTAGTACCATGGCCGCACCTTTGACTGAAGTGATAAGGAAGGATAAGGTGTTTGTGAGGGGGAAAGAGCAAGAAGAGGCTTTTGCAAAATTGAAATAAGTGATTAGCTCTACACCTCTTCTTCAATTACTAATTTTGATAAACTTTTGAAGTTGAGTGTGGTGCGAGTGGAGTAGGAATTGGAGCCGTGTTAATGCAAGATCAAAAACCCATTGCCTATTTTAGTGAGATAGCTTAAGGGGGCAACCACTAAATACTCCACTTATGACAAAGAATTATGTGTCTTGGTGAGGGCTTTGGCTCATTGGCAACATTATTTTTGGTCAAAAGAGTTTATCATTAGAAACGACCACTAATCATTGAAACACCTCAAATCCCAAGAGAAGTTGAATGTGAGACATGAAAAATGTGTGGAATTCCTTGAAACCTTTCCTTATATCATCCATTGCAAAAAGGGAAAAGAAAATATGGTGGCGGATGCCTTGTCAAGGAAGTTTGTGCGTCAATCAAGAAGACAAGTGTTGATGAATACTTTGGGGTCCAAGCTCATGGGTTTTGAAAGCATGAAGGAGATGTATGCCGACGATCTAGATTTTGAAGAGCTTTATGCTACTTGTGAGTTAGAGAAAGCGGAAGAAGGGTCACTAGATTATGTAGAGAGGAGGAATCAAGTGATGATGTGGAGAAGAAGAGGTTCCAAGTTTGAGGGGTTCTTGTTTAGAAATGGAAAGTTATGTGTGCCTAACTCCTCTTGGAGGGAGTTGTTTGTGAGTGAGCCGTATAATGGAGGTTTAATGGGACATTTTGGACTGGGAAAGACCTTTGAGATCCTTAAGGAGCAATTTTATTGGCCTAGGATGAAGGTGGATGTTGTGAGGGTGTGTGGCCAATGTTTGGAGTGTAGGCAAGCTAAGTCGAAACTACTTCCACATGGTTTATACTCACCTCTTCCTGTTCCTTTAGGTCCTTGGCTTGATATTTGTATGGATTTTGGGCTTGGCTTGCCTAGGACCTAAAGTGGAAAAGATAGTATCTTGCTATTTTTTGTGGTAGTTGATAGGTTTTCCAAAATGACACATTTCATTCCTTTTCATAAAAGTGATGATGCATCTCATGTTGCTAACTTGTTTGTTGAGCATGTACTTAAATTGCATGGAATTTCGAAAACTATTGTTAGTGATAGGGATTCCAAATTCCTTAGCCACTTTTGGAAGGAATTGTGGGGAAGGCTTGGCACTAAGTTGTTGTTCTCTACTTCTTGCCACCCCAAACCGATGGCCAAACTGAGGTTGTCAATAGGACTTTGGGAACCATAGTTAGGGCCTTGGTTAAAGGAAAACGTGCTTCTTGAGAAGATCATTTGCCTTTGATTGAATTTTCATACAATAGGACCATGCATACTTCAACTTGTATGACTCATTTTGAAATTGTGTATGGTTTTAACCCCCTAACCCCCTTGAATCTCACCCTTTTATCTGAAGATATGATTGTAAGCTTAGATGCTAAGACAAGAGCTTAAGAAATGAAGACACTTCATGAACAAGTGAGGAAGCAACATGAGAAGAAGAATCAAGAAGTTGCCAAAAAAAGCCAACAAAGAGAGAAAGAAGATGACCTTTGAACTGGGAGATTGGATTTGGGTTCACTTCTGGAAAGATAGATTTCCCAACAAAAGAGAACAAGAAAGTTGATGCCTAGAGGTGATGGCCTATTTCAAATCCTTGAGCGCCTCAATGACAATGCATACAAGGTTGACTTGCCGAGTGATTATCAAGTGCACAACACTTTTAATGTGTGCGACTTATCCCCTTTCATAGTCAATGATCAAACAAATTCGTGGACGAATTCTTATCAAGAAGGGGAAAATGATGCAACCCGACTTGCAAGTAAACCGTTCACAAGAAGTCAAGTGAGGGAGTTGCAAGAGTTGCAAGCTGCATTCTCAAAGCTGGAACTGCTGAGGCAAATATTGGAGGATGCAAGGCCTGTTTACTAGTTTATTGCCTTAATTCCAGAATCAACTCAGCGCGATCGCAAGTCCACAGACGCGATCGCGCAAGGACAAACCACTGAGCAGCACAATCGCGAGTCCATAGACGCAATCGTGCATGTAGACGAGAAAGGCTGAGGAAGCTTCCCTTCACGTACGCATGGCCTTTGGCGCGTTCGCGGAGCACTACTGGCTTGGTCATCGCGATCGCATCCATTCTGTCGCGATAGCGCTGAGACGATGATCAGAACTTTTTTTCCAGCCCACTATAGGGGCAATTAAGGCAATGTTATGCCATTTTTAGGAACTAGTATTTAAGCCCTCTTAGCCTAATTTGTTAGGGTTAGACTCTTGATGATTAATTGTGTGAGCAAACCTTGGCTAAGCTTGTTGCTTGAGCATCTCTTCCTTGATTTGCAATTGAACATCAGTTCAATTGAGGATTAAATAGTTAGGGTTTATTTTATTGGACAATTAATCACCCCTAATTTGCTTCTTTAATCCTTTCCTAATCAGAGTGGGTCTTGCTTGTTATCTTGTTTAATTTCGTGTTATTTTTCCTTTCCATCGTTAGGATCATATCAACTAATTTCAACCTTGAAATTGACTCTATGTTGGTTGCGAATATGCTTATGGAAAGGAAGGCAACCAATTACACCTTGAACAAGATCATAGAGGACACTAACAGAATTTTTGATGTAGCTTATGTGCAAATTAATCATTGCTATAGAGAGGCTAACCAAGTTGCAGACTGGTTAACAAAACAAGCTACTAGGATGGAGCAAGGCAAATTAGACTTCAATGTCCAACAACTACCAAAAGAAGCTACTAGTAGATATCAGCTTGATAAGAGTCAAATGCTGAGTATTAGAACAAAGTATGATAAGGCTAACTTTTTTGTTAGTTAATGGTCTTTTGCTTAGTTAGTCGAGTGGCATAGCAGGTTCTCCCCCCTTCCCCTCTTTTTTAAAGGATAGCTATTTATCCTTTCTGTTGTACATTCCAGAGGTCAGGCTATACCCCCTCTCGTTCTTATATGATGAAATACAAAACCTCACCTTAACTGGAAAAATATATTAAAATATATATATATATATATGTATATATATTTTTTTTTTTTCCTCTTCTCCTTCTTATTTTTTTCTCTTTCTTTATGTTGATTATGATGATGGTTATAGGGCCTATGGTACTCTGGTGGTGGTTTAAAGGTAGGAGGATTGTATTTTCGTTATATGTGAGGTAATACATTGTACATACAATGAACATACAAGTAATATACAGTTCAATTGTATAATTGTATATCTAATTTATAATTATACATACAATGAAATACACTAGACATACAAGTATATATACAATAGTAGAAGTGGCAATGGGGTAGGAGGGGGATCTAGGTTTTTCCTATTCTTTATATGTATTTATTATGTTTTGAAAAAAAATGTTGTTATGTTATTGCTAGTTTTATGTAAATTAAAGTTAGTTTGCATGGTTATGTATATGACCCTAAATACATGGAAATTTTTACACAAAGGTACAATTTTAAGAACTTAATTACCAAACATAGCAACATTTTAGCAAAATAACCCTATATAGAGGAAAATACAAGTTAATTACAAACATTGCAAAAACATAACAATATTTTTTCTCATAACATACCAAACCCTTACATTCTTCCTCCTATTTCCCCCACTATCACTTTTGCTCCTCCCATTTCCCCCTATTTCACTTTTCCTCATCTCATCCTTATTGTATCTCATTCTCGATATTTCTCAACTACCAACTACCTCGTATCTCGTTGTATCTTTCTGTATCTCACCGTATCTGCATTGTTCTGCACCGTATCTAATTATTTCTAAACTGTATCTAGCTTTTTTTAGACTGTTTTAGCATTTGTTTCGTCCCGTTTGTGCGTTGTTTCTCACTTTTTCTAAAATATTTCACCTTTTTTGCGTTGTTTCACATTATTTTTTTCATTTTGTTCGGACTTTTTTCACTAATTGTTTCGGACTGTTCCAGTGTTGTATCTCACTGTATCGGCACTATTTTTGCTCCGTATCAAACTGTATCTCACTGTATCTATACTGTTTCTGATCGTTTCAGCATTGTTTCAAGTGGTTTTGTACCGTATCTAACTATTTCTAAATTATATCTTGTTTCTAGACTGTTTAGCATTTGTTTCATCCCGTTTGTGCGTTGTTTCTCATTGTTTCTAAACTGTTTTAGCATTTGTTTCATCCCGTTTATGCGTTGTTTCTCATTGTTTCTAAACTATTTCACATTTTTTGTATTGTTTTACGTTATTTTTTACATTTTGTATTGGACTTTTTCACTAGCGGTTTCAGACTGTGTCAGTGTTGTATCTGTGCTATTTTTGCTCCGTATCGAACCGTATCTAACTGTTTCTGCATCGTTTCAGGTTGTGTCAGCACTATATCTTAACTGTTTCTGCACCGTTTTAGATTGTGTTCGGCATTGTACCTAACTATTTCAGCACTGTATCTAACTGTTTATGCACCGTTTCAAGACTGTTTCAACACAGTTCAAGCCGTTTCAGACTGCATCATATTGTTTCAATGCCGTTTCAGACTGTATCATATTATTCAATGTCGTTTCAGACTGTATCATATATTATTTCAATACCGTTTCAGACTGTATCATTTTGTTTCAATAGTTGTTTCAAATTATTTCAATGATGTTTCAGATTGTTTCAACGCCGGAGACAAATAAATCCTCATACTAAGAAATTTTTTATTCACTTTAAAAGTAAATCAACCTGCTACCTGCTCTTCTTTATAATCCTACACACTCCTTAACTAACCATACACACCTAGTGAAAGAACGGTACATTTTCCCTTAATTCTATCAACTACTACTCGTAGTTACACATGGACAGCGCTAGCTGAAACAATGGGAACGATGCAACAATCATCACATTCACAGTATTCAACGACTAAGATATCAGTATGGTGGAATATAGGAAATTGTCAAGTTCCTCCGTCGTATCAAACTATCCAGATTCCTTTAATATTACCAGCGACTTTCCTGTTACAGTCGGACCCGCTCTTACAGTCTGAAACCTGCATCGACGGCGGCGATTCAAGTGTAAACGTTGATGAGAAAGATCTAGTAGATGAACGACACGTCTCCGATCCAACGCTGCCGGTGGAAAAAGCAAAAATGGATGAGGAAATGGATGCGGAGATGGAGGAAATGGAGCCTCCGCCCGCAGCTGCTGCTCATAGCGCGACGTTGCACAGATCTGTTACAGATCTCCTCCGTGTTGTCGTCGTATGTTCGCCGGATCTGGGGTGGGTGTGATGGCTAGGGTGGTAGGGATTGGGGTGGGGTGGATGGGTGGCGTCAGTAGGTTTTTGGGTATGGGTGATAGGAGAGTTGGGAAGGATTTGGGGGTAGGGATTGAAGTTAGCGTTTGTTTGGAAAATGTGATTTATCTTGTTTATTGTGAAATGTGCTAAAAAAATATTGTTATGCCTTGTAATTTGAAAAATCTTGCTATTTTTTATAATTAATAGTACAAATTTGTATATTTGTGTAAAAAACCCTAAATACACTCATAACATAAAGAATTTCCAAAATTTCTTGCCAAGTATCCCTAGCGCGCACCAAGGTTAAATTTTTAGCCCTGGTGGAAGGATTGTTAAACTTTTAGCCTCTTATAGCATTCTGCCAATAATTATTTGGATTAAATTTCTGACGGTCTGCTAGAGAAGTGCTCTGAAATTTAGGGATGGGGTTAAAAATTAGATAATTTTTTAATGATTCAAGCCCTACTTATGTGATTTAATTATTTTTCATGTCACATTAAGATATATAAGTGTCCTAATAATATGTAATTTAAATTTTATTGTAGTAACCAACTTGTCTTATTTTAAAAATTACAATTCTTATTTTTTATGTAGGTTTATCAAGGGGCAAATCTGCCTTAGAAGAGGGGGTCACGGGACACTACTTCATCAAAAATTGTTATAGAGTATATATATAAATAAATAAAAACCTACAATATATTGCTACAAATAAGAAGTATGACACTGCTTGCAATAAAGAGTCATGGTGATGCAGTGGTTGCGTCCTATCTAACCTCTTAGATGATGCAACATTGAAGCCCCTTAGCTGCACTTTAATCAGTTTGCTTGTAAAAAATCTTGTGTACGGGTTTATCTATAATATAATTTAATTAAATGTCATAATAGTGTACATATTTCTTTACAAAAAGACGGTATGTAACTTAAAACTCTTTTTACTATTTCTTTTTTCCATTTAAGTCTACAATTATGTGACAATTTGTAGAAAAATGTACCCTGAACAAAGGCCAAAGTCCTCATCTTTCTTAGAATCTTTATTAGCATGTTACGTTGAACATAAACTCTTTGATAAATATACTTCTTTTGTCTCTTTATTAATAATTATTTTTTTGATTTAAAGGTTATATATACAACTCAGAGACATTTTTTTGGTGAAGAACGATTTCATGTAATGAGATGCAAAAGCAGAAGAACATTTTTTTTTTTTTGGTTTAAGAAAAGTAAACTCGTGGAAAGAGTAAAAGACCATTCAAAAATTCATAAAACAAGAACTCAAGATTTTAGTTTTTCTACCTGATATATCTTCTTAAAAGAAATTTCTGAAACTGTACTGTTCTCTTTACCACTCTGCTAAGTTGCTTAGCCCTAGAGATCTTTGAATTATATGCATATGTTACACTTAACTATCAGAATGTCGGATTCCCTATTCACTTTATTAGAATGTGAGTTGCCCCTTGTGGGGTTATGTTGCACTCTGTACCATTGCTACTTAAATCATTTAACTGTTTTTCCCTTTTTAATTTTTTATATCCATTGGTAGGTAAAGCCTACAATTTTATATGCTGCCATGCACAGTAGTTGCCCCCCCCTCACCCACCTAAAGATGGGTCAGGGTGGGGGTGGGGGAGGGGTCGAGGTAGCAGACCTGAGAATGTTTGTCTTGGGACTTTTTGTTTAATTTATTATTTTTGGCCTCGTTTTATTTTTCTTTCTTAACTGACACTATGTTTACTGTGGAATGTATTATTCATGTAAATAGTAAAATTGCTCATTTGATGTGTAGTCTTAACTGACACTATGTTTACTGTGGAAGTATTATTCATGTAAATAGTAAAATTGCTCATTTGATGTGTAGTAAGTTACGGATTCTAGCTTTAAAAGATTTATCTTACATGAATTACAAAAAGAAGGTTGGATATGGTATATATACATACACTCACTTCTCTTCTCCCAGTGGCGGTGTATAAGTTTGAATCCCCTTCATCTAAAAATTATATTGTATAAATAAGGTAGACATACTTTTTGTATATAGAGATTTTTGAATCCCATTTGACACCGTGGAAACTTTAAACAGTAGCAAGTTCAAAAGTTGTTGGTTGCATATTCAAATATTTGTAGGTGCGACTCTCATGCAATTTTCTTGAATGTTTCCCTTGTTAAGAATTTCTGGTTCCACCATTGCTCTTCCCCTATACACATTATATTACTCAAAAAACACTTTGCGCATGGGTAAGCAATGGCGACCATAAACTTTACTAAGGGTGTTCAAGATACACAAATACACAATATAAGTCTCCTCTCAAGGGAGGTAAATTACCAATTCCATCAGCGATAGCTTCGCCCTTAGGTTAAGCTCGTTACAATACTTTTATGATATAGTCTTTGGTAATCTATGCATCAAATTAAAGATTAGTGAATATAACAACATCATACCTAATGATATTCCATAAGTAGGGATGAGGAGGGTAAGATATATGCAGACTTTACCTCTACCAAAGTGGAGAGGCTGTTTACGATGAACTCTCAGCTAAAAGTAAATGAAAACATGATAGAAAAAAAATGCACGATGAGAATACTACCGCAAAGAAAATATCGACATAAAATTTAAAGATAACTGAATTAAACACAAAACATCACTAACAACAAAGACAAAGAATAAAATAACATATATATACACACACACTTTAAAATTGCACGAGTACTATCTAACCTTCCATCGTCTTTCTCCACCTCTTCGTAGACCATCAGTATCAACCTCTCACACATCTTTAGCGGAGCATCTGTGCTTTCACATGATGGAATTAGTTAATATACTAAAGTAAATTTTTACAGTTTTAAGTATGTATCTAGCTATACTTTGACAAATTCATGTAACCATGTTATGAAGCTGGCTTAATTTGCTAAGTTCCTAAATATGTAAAAGACCAGAAAGTGAATCTTAGTTAACATTATAAACTGTTGGGCAAACTCTCTCACTATATCATGTTCCAAATATCCTACTATATATAAACTATCACTACTTTTCCATGCATGCAACATGCCAGATATGACAGCCACCACATCTTGTTCTTGTATATATGAATCAGGTACTAAGGTGGGGGGAGGGGGAGGGGGTCCTGCTACTGATCAAGAAGTTTAATTTAAAAAGAAGCTTAAAGATTAAGAAAGTAAAGATATTACCCTTCTCTCGAACTCCTAAAAAGTAAAAACAAAAATGGACACAAGAGTAATAAGAACATACTAGGACCCAAGTTGTTAGGTATATATATGCTACTAACGTAAAGCTCTTCACTTTATTTTTAGCTCCATTATTCTCATATTCTCTCTTTGCTTTATCTTTCCTTGCTTTGCTTTCTTTCTCTTTCTTTTAGCAAGAAGAATACTAGTACTATCCTTTCTCCACCTTCTAGTTGATGTGATTCTCCACTAACAATATCCCCTTCCAAAAAACCCCATCTAACTTTTACAAAAGAGAATTTTAAAGCTCATTTAAGAAACTAACTATGGTTTTTTCCTCAATTCCAGCTTATCTTGATCCAGCCAACTGGCAACAGGTATGGTTTTTTTCCCCTTCATTTTATGATGCTTCTATATCCATGGTTTCTTTACCAAAAAAGTGATTAATTCATAAAAAGATAATATTCCTCTCACCTTTATTTGTGAAAAAAAATTCTTCCTTCTTTTTTCATCTTTAAATTTCTAGGATATACTACTTGATATCTCATTTGTTCCCCTTCTTTTCAGCAAGCTGGTGGAAGTATCACAAATCATCAGTTGATCACATCAACACCATCTCAATCTGCAGCACCACCGGCACTACCACTTCCACCACCACTGCAACCCCATGGCGTTGGTGGTGCAGGTTCTATCAGACCGGGCTCGATGGCTGATCGAGCCCGGTTAGCTAACATACCTATGCCTGAGACAGCCCTAAAATGCCCTAGATGTGAATCATCAAACACCAAGTTTTGCTACTTCAACAACTATAGCCTCTCGCAACCTCGACACTTTTGCAAGACCTGTAGAAGGTACAGTTGAATAAATAAGCTAGATTCATCACAACTGCATGAATTTACTCCATTCAAGTACTATCAATAAATTAATGTGAAAAAACATGTATGATTTTATTCCTTAGGGAAAAGGAGAAAATTTTAATTAAATATGATGCGTGTACTAGACCAGGTACATGTTACTATAGAATTTTAACCATTTTATGTAAGTCAAAGTTAGCAGTTGATATATTGACTAAGAATACTCCTCTCCATATTTTTCAGGTATTGGACTAGAGGTGGTGCTCTGAGAAGTGTACCCGTGGGTGGCGGTTGTCGGAGGAACAAAAGAAGCAGCAGCAAAAGCAACAACAGCAGTAATAATAATAGCTCAAAATCTCCAGCTTCTAGTACTAGTACTGATGGTCGTCAAGCTACAACTAATTCTGGTTCAACAAGTACAATTTCATCACATAGTAATAGTTTTTCTGGTCCAACATCAACATCAACAGCTAGTTTATTAGGTCTTATGACTCCTCAATTTCCACCTCTACGTTTCATGTCACCTTTGGGTCAACTTACTCATGATCAATTCACTCCGAGTAATAACATGAACTTGAATTTTTCGACAAGTGGTACCGGTGAAAGTCTATTCATGAGTAATAGTAATTTACTCGGAGGAGGAAGTGGAGTTGCATCTCTTTTATCAACCACAAATGTTGAACACTGGCGAATATTACAACAACAACAACAACAACAACAGCAACAGCAGCAGCAGCAACAACAACATATGACTCATCAATTCCCTAATTTCTTAGGCGGATTTGATCCAACTAATCCGCCTAATTCGAGTATTTTTCCTTTTCAAGGAGGTGTTGAGGGTGTACAATTTCTTGGTGAGAGTACTACAAGTCATCAAATGAGGCCGAAAATTTCGACATCAATGTTAAATCAAATGTCTTCAGTGAAGATGGAAGATCATAATAATAATAATAATCAAGATCAATCAGCTTTGTCAAGGCAGTTATTGGGAATTCCAGGAAATGAAAATTGGAATACTAATGCTAGTGCCTGGAGTGATCTTTCTGCTAGTTTTAGCTCTTCTTCCACTAGTAATGCATTATAATTAAGAAGTCGAACGAAAACCCTAGAATTGGTAGATTTTTTTTTTCTTTTTCATTTCAAGTGTTGTTGTTTAGATTTATTTGTAGTTTGCTAAGGTTGAATGTTATTAGAACATGTTTGGAGGTTGAGTGTACTTTTTAGTTCTTTGTAGTAGCTTTTATTTAGATAAGATGGTCTAATATAATTTTCAAAGTAATTGGCTCTAGGTGTAATGTAATGATCGTAAAAGTGATCATATATATAATGCTAACATTTCTAATGGTATATCATCTTCATGTATGAAATGTTGATGGAATTTCTTTATTTGGATCCCACTCTTCATTTATGATTGTGAATATTGTTAACTAGTCTACACTTATATCCATCAATGGCTAATGTTTCTTCCTTCTTTCTCATTCCTACAATAATACTTTAATGACAATTAAAGAACTCCATATTTGTCCAAAAATGAAGCTCTTGAAGACTTTACTGTGTTAGCCATATTGATGAATGCATATCTCTAGCTGCTTATCTCTAGCATTGAAATTTAACAAGTGATTAGTATGAATCGTTCGAATGTATAAATGGATTAAGAAAATGTCATGTTTGAAATGTTGTTAGACTGCGGTATTTACCAAGTATCTTGAACTTTAATAGCTTTGAGTTCATCCACTTTGGTTGTCTATTTGAAGGCCTCAACGTTTTCTCAAGATTGATCATCTGCCTAGAACTATGGTTAATGGTTTACGTTTGTGCTGCTTCAAAATTGTTTTTTAAGGAACTAAATGTTCTTTAATATCCATATATAATTATTTGTAAAATTATTTGCTTCTAGGCCAGTACACATGAGTACTATGCCAAAACGCGTCTGTCTAAGCTTTTCCACTTCATGATAATTATGCTTATATATAATTCTGGTTGATTAGTGTTGGTCACTTCATGTTATTCTGGGATTTCAATAATATTCTTTAATGGAAGTGTAGAATATGAGCTGAAATGGAAAGGAAAAAAGATTTCTAAGAAGCAACTTTCTAGAGATTCAGTTGCTTCCAGCCAGGCCAGCTACACTAGAGAATTGATATGAACATGCATAATAGTTACTATTTTAGAGATTTCATTATAAATTAATGCCTCCTAATCTCATCCACGTGCCTCATTTTTCAAATCGAAAATATTTCAATTCGAGTGTGTGGCAGCTAGGAAAAATATTGGAACATTCATTTAAAATTAGATGTTCTTTTACTAAGAAAATCAAAGATTGGTTTGGATCGGTAAAGAATCTTCATCTTCTCTTTGCGCAAGCTATGAATTGTAAAGAAAATGAAAGAACTAAGACGACCTCAAACATTGAAAATGAGAGTAATATCTCTCCTATACATTCACCAAAATTAGTAGTTTTCAATTTAAGCCCTTATCAGAATACTGATGATGATGAATGTTTTTATATCTTCACTGTATAAAACTTAAAAATCCAATTAGAAATTTGACATGTTTTAAGTCATGTGAATAAACCACATATTTATTACAATTGGGCGAACTTTTAATAAATAATCGCTTTGTTTTACATCTTTTTTTACCTTTACCCAAAAAAAAAAAGAAAAAACTTTATGACTCACTTTCGTAAATGTTACCTAGATCATATCCATTATATCTTCACTTTTCTCTTATAACATGAATCTAGTTTATGTGATATTCCTGTACCAAAAGAAAATCCTAGTTATCTCCGTTGTCTAGTTGTAGAGACGAATCTGAGATTTGAAAATTGTGAATATTGGACTCTTGGACATTAACCTCAAGTACTAATTATATCCAAGTTTTAATTTATATATATATTAACTGAGTCAAATCTATTAGGTTCTGTCGAATGCATATTTTCAAAAGTATATTCTCTCCTTTCCAGTTCTAGGGATACTGATAAAATCTACCTAGAAGATGATAATGCCATATCCGAAGAAACTTGTGTTTGTTCTTCCGATGCAATATGACTCGATCATACTATGATTCCACTAAGGATAAGTAAAATGTTAGACCATGGTCCAATATAATGAGTAAGAGAGCAACAGAAGATTCTTGGGTTTGAGTAATGATTCCATAATAATAATTCTCATAATGAGTAAAGAAGCAATGATGAGAAGCTGAGTACAGAGAGTCAAAGAGGGTAAGACAAACTGTGATATAAGAATGGGGACAATGTCGTTAAAAGACTCGAAAATATGCCCACCCAATTCCATACACACAAAATCCTTCTATTCCATTGGACTTAAGTTGGATACAAAAGTAAAGATTTGTTTTACCGTATATAAGTTGTTATACTATAGATTTATTGGTCATCGACTACATAATGTTTGTGACAATATTATTATAAATGAGATTTTTTTTTAAAAGTATTTTTATATTATTTATGCATCAAATTTAAACTCTTTTATAGAATATAAATATAATGTGCTTAGTTTTCTTTTGTTTAATCAAGTGGATTGTATATGAAAATTTTCATTACTCTAATTAATTCAAATTCAAACCGCATAGATTCTTTAATAAAAGTTTTAAACCTCTTTCCTACCAAAAAGTTTGCCCTTTAAGAAGAATGTGATATCGCTATTAGAAATTTCTACATTTCAAGACTAGAATTGATAAAGATTTTTACTTAAGGTTGGAAGCATACTGTCCCGCAATATCCTAGTGATCTTCTATTAGTTCACTATATGCTAGTACTAGACTACTACATTAAGAAGAATTCTTGATTTCTGTTCCCAATTTACCCTCAAGAATCACGCAAAAATTTAAAATAAAGATGAGTCATGAGATCATCAGAGCAGTCAAAGAGAACAAAAGAATACTGAAAGAAACGTGACAACGTTGAACAATGCAAATTTTTCTTGTTCTGATTTGTACACAAAATTCTATGAAGAATAGAACAGTAGTGCTAACTGTTTCCTTCCATTTCTTGATTCTAACGAACTTGTTTTGTTCATGCTTCTGACAAATGTAAGAAAATATGGTCTTCTGATCAGTCATGTTTTATAGACCATATCTTATACTACTAACCTAACAGAAAAACTAGAGAATGATCTATTGTAGATTCCGCTTTTGGCTTTTGACATAATTTGAGTGAAATAACAATAGTTATTTTGTAGAGGAAAAGACTAACATCCCATGTTTTTGCCAGTTTTTGTAAGTTAATTTTAGCATGTGACTATATTACTTTCCAGTATTTTTTGGTTGTTTTGTCCAAAAAGAATGTTTTGGTTATATACTAACTTCCCGACTTTTCTTGGGAATGTTCTCTCATTTTGATACTTTAACAGTTTCTCGTTTCTTTTGACTGGTTTTGGGACGTTGGGCAAAGAGGCAAGGACGCTTATTAAGCTGAAACATTGTTGTAGTAATTAATTATTGAAGTAGAGGCGATTTCATAATTTTAACTTATGACTTTTATATTTCTTAGCAATGGAATAATTGTATCTTTAAAGTTATGAGTTCAAATATATTTCACATATATATCTCGAAAATAAGGTCTAGGCAACCTAATAATTAACAATAATAATAATAATAATAAGTGAAGTTAAAGGAAATAATGTCTAAATTTTAGTAAATCTTGACAATGTTTACCTATCACCTCTCTCTCTCTCTCTATGTTTTTTTTTTATCTCTTAGGGTGATTTATACTGTAAAACTTTTTATGTGGTTAGGGGTCGTTTGATTGGCTATGTATTAAAATAATACCAGCACAAAATCCAGCACTAAGTTAGTACCATGTTAGGTTAGTTTGGAGAGATTTTAATATTTGGTATAAAATTAGTACCACGTTTGGTTGCGCTTTTGTATATTCCGTATAACTAATACCCACATAAGTTATGAGGGAATCTATATATTATTTTATGCGGGGTAGAAGGTCGAATAAGTAATGTGTGTATTAGCAATGCAGGTATTAAAATTTAAAATGAAAAAATTAACCCTCATAATAGTAAGGATATTTTTAAATTATATTTAAGGAATAACTAAATATTTTAAATTATAACATTGTATATTAATTTAATTTGTAATATATTAGTGATTCAAGAAATAATCACTACGTTATAATATATGCATAACTAATATCTACATTACTAATACTCACATTATTAATACATGTATTACGAATACCCGCATTATTAATATACACATTACTAATACACACATTGCTAATACCCGCATTAGTAATACGTACATTAATAATACTCGCATAAACTTTATCTCAACCAAACGACCCGTTACTGTATAAAGTTAAACGCTTTAGTTATTAAGGGGAAGTACTTTCAAGAGATCTCTTCTTGGATACATCAACTTTCTTAGATGATAGTGAAAAGAAAATAGACTATTTCAGTTTTCACGAATACTCAATAATCGCTTGATCAAAATTGAAATGCTTGTCCTAGCAAACCTTTTTCCTCCCTCAGTATCAAATTAAGTATTTTACTTTTTTTTGTGGTTTGTTCCAAAATGAATGTTTTTTTTTTTTTTATATTTAGTAAGATGACAATTCAAACATCCTATCTGACAGATTTAAAACTACAAATTCAAAGGATATTTTAGTATACTATACACATCTTTCATTTAGAACCACACAATTGAAAAATCTCCCTATATATTTTAAATTATGTGCCTAATCAAATTAAGATACTCAGTTTAGTAAGGAGGGAGTACCTCTATCGTTAACCATCTTAATTACACCTATAATATAGAATCTTAAGTCATACACTGAACCTTAATCACATGCATTTGAAGAAAAAAAAAAATATTCCCACTCTGTTATACATCAAAGTCTGCCAGCAGTACTGTACAGTACTGTATATACATTCTCTTGAAATAAGAAATCGTGAAGGAGAAGCTAGGAATCAAGGACAGGAATCTTTGTGTTGGTGGACTTTTTGCGAGAACCGAGGTAAAGACTACGGCGGCTTACCAACACAACCAGACAAAACTCACTATAGGTGCGCTTTTAAAAACTACTACTCGCTACATATAAAATGTATTCTCCCGTTTCATTTTACATGTCTTCGTTTAACTGTGTATGAAATTAAATTAAATTAAATTAAATTAAACCTGTGTATAACATGTCACATACTCCTTCTGTCCCATTTTGTTTGTCATACTTTCTTTATTTGTCCGTCCCAAAAAGATTGTCGTATTTCTAAATTTGGCAATAATTCAACTTTAAAGTTATTTTTTGACTCATTTATAGCCACACAAATATTCATGGCTTATTTTAGACCACAAGTTTCAAAAGTCTTCTTTACTTTATTAAACTTTGTGCCAAGTCAAACTACGACAAACAAATTGGGACGGATGGAGTATTTACTTTGTTCCACTAAAAATGGTATAGTACGTCACTAGACATTAAGTATATAAGGAAGTATCTCTCAAATCCTAATGGCGCGTCTTAAAATCGTGCAATCCCAACCTCAAAGCAACGTCATAAATTAAAACTGTGCAACCCTAGCCTCTAAGAATAAAATATTATTAAGAATAAAATAAAAAATAATTCACCCAACATTGAAAGTTAAAATTCCTGAAATGCGAAAAAAATGTTTTTTTCTCTCTAGAGGAGGCGATCCCATAGGTGACTTCTAGGCGATCAGCTCGCAGCTTCTTCTTCGCAACTCCCATGGCCGATCAGGCCATTGGGCAGCCCCCCACGGGGATTGCTCAGACTCCCCCAATCCCCTCCACAGCATCCTATGCAGCCGTGGTTGTTCCACCAACTCAAAATACTATTAACCCAGCTACTGCAGCCCCCACCTTACCCGTTCGTCACCCACATAAAATCAATGGCAGACCCACAATGTTATGGAATAAAAAAGAAGTTCAACAATCCATCGCGTCAACCTAGCTCATATACGGCATCATTGGCAAGTTTACGTATGGTTCTCCGGAGTTGAATGATTTACGTAAAGTTATCCCAACACAATGTGAGATTAAAGGGCATTGCGTTATAGGGTCCTTGGATTATCGTAGCATATTGATTAGGTGTTCGTTGTTTGAAGATTATATGAATCTACTTTCTAAAGGACACTGGCTCAATCTTGGTAGAAGCTCTTTTTTTTATGAGAACATTGAAATGGGATCCATGGTGTGATTCTAGGAAAGAAACCTCGGTTGCCATAGGGTGGATTTCCTTCCCTAACTTGTCCCCTAATTTTTTTGTCAAGGAGTGCGTGTTTTCCTTAGCTTTGGCAGTGGGTAAACCATTGCACTTGGATGCAGCGACTCTAAATCATACACGTCCAAGTTGCGCACGAGTGAAGGTAGAAATTGATTTACTTGGTGATTTGCCGCATGAGATCGACATAGTTGAAGTTGATGAAGAATCAGGAAAGAAACATTCAAAGTGTATTCAAATTGTTTATGACTACTTGCCAAAATATTGCTCTTCATGTTGTTTACAAGGGCATGACAATGAGGAGTGTCGTGTGTTACACCCGGACTTATATGAGGCGAGGAATGAGCAACGTGGAAAGCAGGATGACCAACCAGTCGCACAACCAGTTTCAAGGGTTCTGAAGAGTGGGAAAATTGTTGGGGATCCAGGCCCTAGAAATACTAAAGCTAATGACATTGTTGAAGGCAAGCAGATTAGGCATCAAGAAGTTAGAAGAAGCAATCCTACTCGTGAGTGGCAGGTTGTTAACAAAAAGAAGGGAGTGGCTATTCAGAATCAAGATGAGCGTGCACAAGTGTTTCAACGAAATTCTAATGCTTTTGCAGCGTTACAAGTTCAAGATGATGATGTTTTACAAGTTGTCGACAAGTTGGGAGCTCACACAATTGAAAAAGTGAAAGAAAACAAGCAAGACAATGGGACAATTGATTCTCGTATTAAATCTGGAGGAGCTGGGATTTTGGACAAAGATTTGCTTCGATCTAGAGGTGTTATAATTGTTGATGAGGCAGTCAAGGTGCAAGGTCTTCAAAACGAGGATTTTCTTCCAGCTGCAACTCGATGTGTAGTTCATTATGGTGGTGTGAATGTTGTTGAGGGTTGCATTAAAGATAGGGCTACTGACGTTGCAGACAAAGATTTTGTGGGAACGCGTAGTGTAGTTAAAACTGGTGGTGAGCGTATTAAAGCTGGGGGGTCCTTTAGACACAGATTTGGTTTAAAATCGTGGTGTTATTATTGTTCCTGATGGTTTCAATACGGCTGAGTTTAGTGCTTCAAGTAATTCACCAAGCATTAAAGCTGAAGGGTTGAATTTGTTGGGACAAAAAGGTGCAACTGAGGGTCATCGTATTTCAGATTTTAATGCGCAACAAAAGTACCAGGAAGTTAATGTTTCAGCAGTCAAAAAAGGTTTTCAAGCTGAGGGATTGCATTTAATGCAGTCCAATTTTAATGCTTCAGGAAATTCAATGGCCTTTGCAGCTGAGGGCACGGAGTTATTGCGTCAAATTGGATCAGGTTCTGGTGTGAATGCTTCAGGTATTAAAGTTGAGGGTGTGTGTGATTGTGCAGCAGACTTTAATGCTGCGTTGCACTTGAATGAGGATGTTATGGCTTCAGGGGGTATTAAAGCTAAGGGAGAGCCTCTTCAATGTGTGGGAGTAGAATCCATTATGGGAAATGAGGATTTAAATGCTTCTCCTAGAATGTTAGGGACTGCGTTTAATACAAGTAATAAAGCTGGGAGATTGGAGCTAATTAATGCAGAGGCACAATTATTGTTGAATAAAGCTGTGGGAACATCTTTTTCTCTTTTTTCAGATTTAATACCACTTGACACTTTAAAGAAACTCATCACAAACCCCACATTGACCCACATAAAGCCTACTGTTGATCCTTTAATCCTACTCCTATATCCATTGGAACTCTTGTCCCTTTAAATACATCAGACCAATCTGTTCCTTCTCAGCTAAACCTTGTCAACATTAATTCTAATTTGGAGCAACCTGGGAGCTTATCGAAGGATGATTTCACCAAAGATGAAAAGGAGTTGTTTAATTCTTTAGAGTTTAGTGATAGCAAAGGTATTTTGAGGAGGCAGCAACGTCATACTCCAAGTAAACAGATTGTGTTACAAAATGATGTGGGAGATGCAACTGGTTTTGATGATGAAGAGGAGGAATCCACAGCTCACAATTTCCAACAAACGGCCAAGGAAGGTGATTTGTCACCTAGATATGCACCAAAGAAAGGAGTTAGACGTAATAAGAAAGAGCCTGGGCCAATTTCCAGGATACAACCAATCCGGAGTTCTAAATCAAAAGTTTAATGATGAATAAAGTTTTGATTTGGAATATTCGATCAGTTAATACGCAGGAAGCGTTTACTAGGTTAAATACTTTGCATAGACATCATCATTTTGATTTATAGGGTTACTTGAGCCTTTGCAGGAGCCCTGTAGAGTTCAATATTATTGTATGCGACTGGATATGCATTGGTCCTTTACTAATGTCAATGGTGAAATTTGGGCTTTTATTGGGAAAGATTATGCTATGACAGTAGTGGATGATCAAGAGCAACAACTTACTTTGAAATTGCATCATATTGTATAGGCTCAGGATTTTTTTCTTACCTTGGTTTATGCTAAGTGTGATAGAATTGAAAGAATGGAGCTGTGGGATTCTTTGCAATTCTTAGCATCTACTATGGTTAAGCCGTGGATTATTGGAGATGACTTCAATGTTATTCTTTCTGAAGAAGAAAAGTATGGTGGTCTTCCAGTATTATCTCAAGAGGTGGATGATTTTGCTGCTACCATAGCTGCTTGTGGGATTACTGACTTAGGATATACAGGTACTATTTACACTTGGTGGAATGGGAGGATTGAAAATCAGTTTATCTTGAATAGGATTGATAGATGTTTTGCTAATCAGGAGTTCATGGATTTCTTCCCTAAGATTGACATTAAACACCTTGCCCGGACTGGATCTGATCATTCTCCTTTGTTGATAAAGTGTTCGACTGATTCTTCTACTATTTTTAAATCCTTCAAATTTTTGAATTTCTGGACTGAAAATGAATCCTTCTTGCAAGTTGTGAAGGATAATTGGATGTGTGATTATGTAGGGGATCCTTTTATTATTTTTCACAGAAAATTGAAGAAAGTGAAGCAGGCCTTATCAAGATGGAACAAATCTACTTTTGGCAATATTTTTTTCAGAAAATTGCTTTTTTGGAAGATATTATTAAAGCTCATGAGCTTAAGCTTGAACAATCCCCTGATGCATATCACATGGAGCAATTGAAGAAAGCTTAAGCTGAACTGAAAAAGGTGCTGCATTTAGAAGAGGAATTATGGAATTAAAAAGCAGGTTTCTAGTGATTCAAAGATGGTGATAAAAACACTAAGTTCTTTCATGCTCAGGTACAGGGCAGGAGAAAGAAGCTTAAAATTCATAGAATCCAGGATATGCTTGGAAATTGGCTTAATGCTGAAGATGATATGGCTGCTGAAGCTGTGGAGTTTTTTCAACAACAATTTGCAAATGATGGCCAGGAATTGAATTTTGATTTGCTTCTTTGTGTTCCTGAAATGGTTACTGCTGATCAGAATCTTGCTATTGAGGAAATTCCTTCCATGGAAGAGGTGAAGAATGCAGTATTTGTCCTGAATGGTGACAGTGCTTCAGGCCCTGATGGCTTTACAGGGAGGTTTTATCAAGTGTGCTGGGATGTTATTGCTGCTGATCTTACTAGTATGGTGCAAGCTTTCTTTGTGGGACATGATATTCCTAGATTTGTATCTCATACAAATTTAGTTCTCCTCCCTAAAAAGCCTAATGTTTCTACTTTCTCTGATCTTCGGCCTATTAGTTTGAGTAATTTCTCAAACAAAGTGATTTCCAGGGTCTTGCATGACAGGTTAGTTTATTTATTACCTGATTTGATATCTCCTATACAGGCTGGTTTTGTTAGGGGAAGAAGTATTGTTGAGAATGTGCTGCTGGCTCATGAGATCATTCATGATATTAGGAAAAGAGCCAAAGATGCCAATGTTGTCATCAAACTTGATATGATGGAGGCCTATGATCGTGTGTCCTGGTTGTTCTTGTCAAAAGTTCTTAGGAAGATGGGATTTGGTGAGAGATGCATTAATATGGTTTGGAGGCTCTTGTCTAACAATTGGTACTCAATTCTTTTTAATGGCCAGCTGCATGGTTTCTTTATTTCTTCCAGGGGCTTGAAGCAAGGGGATCCTTTGTCTCCTACTCTATTCATTATTTCAGTTGAGGTGTTGTCCAGGGCCCTGAATGCTTTACATGAGAATGCTATGTTCAAAGGATTTGCTATGCCTAATTGGAGTCCTCCTATCAATCACTTAGCATATGCAGATGATACTATTCTATTTTCGTCAGCAGATACTACCTCCCTGAGGCTGATTATGGGGGTGTTGGATGCCGATGAGGGTGCCAGTGGCCAGAAGATCAACAAAGAGAAGAGTGTTGTTTATTTGTATCACAGGGTGAAGCAGGAGATTGTTGATAGGGTGGAGCAGGAGATTGTTGATATGGTGGAGCATATTACTCAAATTCCAAGAGATACCTTTCCTTTTACTTACTTTGGGTGTCCGGTTACAAACAAAAGAAGAAATAAGGTGTTGTTTGATGGTCTTGTTACAAAGATTAGGCAGAAGTTGCAATTTTGGAAGTCAAAAATATTGTCTTATGGAGGTAGGGCTGTTTTGATTATGCATGTTCTTCAAAGTATGCCTATACATCTTTTGTCTGCAGTTAATCCTCTGGTTAGTGTTATTGATCAACTTCATAGGATTTTTGCTAATTTCTTTTGGAATAATTCTGAAGAGCATTCAAGGAGGCATTGGGCCTCTTGGGACACTTTGTTATAAGCCAACAGGTGAAGGAGGTGTGGGATTTAAATCTTTATATGATGTTTCAAGTGCTCTATTTGCTAAATTGTGGTGGAACTTTAGGACTAAAACTTCTCATTGGGGTACTTTTATGGCTAATAAGTATTGCAAAAAAATGCATTACTCTATTGTGCCGTATACTGATGGTTCTCCTATTTAGAAAAAGATGATGCAAGTCAGGGAGATGGTAGATCATGAGATTATTTGGCATGTTAGGCAAGGGTCTTCACACTTTTGGTATGATAATTGGTCGCGTGTTGGGGCTTTATATTTTGTTGTACCTCGCAGGTTCTACATAAGGGAGGAATTAAATGTTGTGAAGGATTTTTTTCAACTCAACAGGTTGGAACCAGCAATTACTTTTTGAAGCCTTACCACATGACTTAGCGAAGCATGTTCTTGATACTATTCAGCCGGGTAACATTACGCAAAGGAGAGATTTTGCATCGTGGGAGCTGACTTCGAATGGTCAATTCACTGTGAGCAGCGCCTATAATTATGTTAGAGGTAAAGCGAAGGTGAAAGATGAGTATAAAATGATGTGGTTTAAAGGAGTTCCTTTTAAAATTTCATTTGTACTTTGGCGCGCTTGGAAATGCAAGCTGCCTCTTGATGATGAATTGAAGCGAATTGGGTTCAATGTTCCATCGCGTTGTTGGTGTTGTATGCACCCACGAAAAGAAACTCGTGAACATTTGTTCATCACAAGCTCGTTTTCTAAAAATGTGTGGTCGTACTATGCCAATGCAGTAGGGTTTGTAATTCAGGACTGGAGGTTTCGTCAAGTTATAAATAGATAGTGGCGATTTAGGAAGCGTCCTTGGTTGAGGCTTATGTGCCAAGCGCTGCCTGCCTTTGTCGTGTGGGAATTATGGTAAAGACGCAACACTGTAGCTCATGGTGGGAAGGTTTCGTTCCAACGGGGTGTTCATGCAATCAATTGGAATCTTCACAAGTTCTTGTTGGTGAGATATCCAGGTATGTTTTCATCTCCTAATAAATGGCCAATGATGGTTAAATTCCTAGAAGAGTTTTGTCCAAAATTCAGGTACATAAAAGTGCATTGGAGCAGCCCTTCGTTGGGCAGTTTAAAGTGTAATACGGATGGTGCTATTCGTGGCAATCCTGGGTAGAGTTCATATGGATTTTGTGTGCGCAATGAGGAAGGGGATTTGTTGTTTGCAAAGGCAAAAATTATAGGGAAAGGCACGAGTGTTCGTGCGGAAGCAGTGGCGATCAAAGAGGCAATGAAGTATTGCCTGGACAATTTCACACAGCCTATCACTATTGAAACAGATTCTTTACTCCTAAAAAATATTGTTGAAGGGACTTGGGAGGTAATTTGGTCCATAGCTGAGGTTGTTGAGCATATTGTAGCCATGAAAGGGAGGGGGACGTTCAACTTTGTTCATGTATTTCGTGAAGGAAATAAGTTGGCGGATCATATGGCAAACTTGGCGTTTGAGGTTGATGATCAAGAGTTCCATAGTTTTTTGGAGTTGAATGCGATTGGTAGGACAATTTTGAATTGGGACAAAACTCAAATCCCAACGTATCGTCCCAAGATTGTGAAGAATGGAGCTACAAGGTTGTAAGAAGGAAGGGGTCACATTTTTAACTAACAATGTTTGCTTTTTGTGCAGGTTGTACACGGTGTTGGCGTTACTTTTTTGCTATAATTTTAGCTTAACTCACATCTTCTTCAGGTTACACAATTTCAAGGATGCGTTACACCCTTGGTCAAGGGTCATTTCGTTCCACACAGAAGTGAATTTCTCACAATTACACCAACTTCAAGTGCAGCGTTTTGGCGTGGTTCTTGGCATGGTTGGTGGCGCTTATAACAAGTGTTGCAAGAGGTTGTACAAGTGCTTTGCTACATCTTATGATTATTTCCATTGTTCTAAATGGACAACGTACTGGAGGAGATTCTTTTTACAGCTGTGGTGTACCATTTTTCATTGGCAAGCAATAATCAGAAAGGGTGCTTCTCGTTGTTTCAGCTTGCATGTTGTATACAACGCAAGTTCTATAGGCGCCAAGGCTGGCGTGCCGCACTGCCTAAAGCGCCGGAGAAACAGAAGGCTCAGTTTTGTTGAGCGCGGTTGGCATGCGGCGAGGGCTTCATTGCGCCAACCAGGGGGAATTTTTTTGCTCTTTAGTTTCAATTTGGTGCAGGCTATCTACTGGATGCTTTTGCTTCCTAGTCTTGTTGAATTCCCCAGGAGGAGATGCTTATTCCCCAGGGGGGTCCAGTCGACTTACGTTAAGCTTGAACGTCCTGGGTACTATTGGAAGATGTGACTTTGTGTTTCTTCTTCTATGCATTGGTTCTACAATAGTTTATTGTCTTACATTTGTTTTTACAAGTTCAAAGAATATGCAGGTACTATTACTTCATGAAGTGGACAGATTCTTCATCATTTGCCTATTCATTTGGCAATTGCAAAGTGATATACAATTTGTACCAAGAAGTGTCGTGGAACGGGTAAACCAGGAGGTGGAGCATCGGTGTGCCACCATTCATCTACCCGGTTGCCATGTTCTATTAATTGTATTTGATGCAATGGAGGCCTTCTCACTTTGGGTTTCACAACCAAATTGTTATGCATATGTTTACATAGTTTCAGTATTAGCTAGCACCTTGGTTGTTAAATGCATTGTGGTTGAAAAACATGACTCCATATTGGTGGTATTAGCATTTCTTAATACTCAACCCAATTGGAGAAATGTAATTCAATTACATGTATATAGGAAAGTGTTAGCTATACTTTATTTAGTTCCACAAATTGTTGCTTTTTACTTTATTTTCATTTCATGTAAAGACTTGGATTTTGTTTCTAGTATTAATAAAATTTGTCACTAGGCCCTGAGCTTAGTGATATTCGCTTAAAAAAATTCTGAAATGGATTAATACAAAAGTAGAATGCATAAATAAAACTAAAAATTAGCAACATACAACAAAATGGATGAGTATTACACAAATAGTCTAGTGACTTAGTGTTAGCCCATTAGACAGGTCGGTTTATGGGCAGCACAGCTATGACGACAATTTAGGATGTCGCTCCTAGTTATGGCGAAATGCGGGTGAAAATCAATATGTTGGCTTATCGTTTGTACAAGTGCGGGATGAATGTGACTTGATGAAATCAAGACACAAGTGAGCTGATTGACAAATATTTGGTGGCACAATGGCTTGGCAGCCTAGTGTCTTGTGTGTGTTAATATGGAAACCGAGCAGCTTGTCGGGTGGCAAGTAAGCTAGGTGGGATAAACGACTTTGTGGCAATGGGGTGTAAAGACTTGGTATCTTGATACTAAGGCAAGCAATGGAATGACTAAGTGTGGTGCATGGCATTTGGCTAAGTGTGAGACACATGGGCAGAAATTGGGCAATGTTGGCTTAATGACATGAGTTGAACCGGCTGGACAAAGCCACAGCCTTGGGCGCATGTACCGTGCGCGTGACAAGCAGTTCAGCGCCTAAGACATGGCCGAGAACGTGGCCGACTTGGCCTAAAACGTGGGCAGGTGGCCTGCCAAGTGTGCAAAACATCTATATTTCTTTGTAAAGCCTTATGGCTGATTTTCCCATTGTATATAAGTTGTTTTATTATCATTTTAATACTTAGATAGATTTTATTAGTTTTCTTAGGGAAGAAAGCGATTTGTCCTTGGTGGCTTTCCTTTATATTTTTGTGAATAATATAAAGGTTGGGATTGGTTCCCGTAAATATTATCTTGTTTGATTATTCCGTTTATGTTTCAGATTTGTACTGATCTTTACTAAATAATACTTCAATCTTTTGCCCCAACAAACCAAACGTTATTGCCTATTTTTTTTCTAGGTACAAATGACCCTAAAAATAAACTAAGTGTTGGAACGACTGAAGCCTTGCGGGCGGGCTGCTTGACTGCCGCACGGGGCCAACCTCGACAGGTTTGGGTGTTTAAAACCGCCCCTGTGACACTTAGCTTCGTGTGTGTGATTACACAAAAAATAAAAATTATGCATTATCTGATCGACTTAAGGCCATAGGCTAATAAGGATTAGACGCCTATCATCGGTTCTATCTTCCCAAATACTTTTACTCATGATGCGATCCGGATGAGTACTCAAAGCCATAGAGGATTCACGCTCGACATCCGAAGCTTGGAATGCTTCAAAAGGGCTTGGAAGCCAAGAATAAAGCCAAGAGACTGGCCAAACAGGCAAATGAGAGCTCACTGGAAGCTGTGTCTACGCGATCGCGAAGAAACAGGCGCGATCGTGCAGAAGAAATCTACTCCATTGCGCGATCGCGAGACACTCCACGCGATCACTAAGAAGTGTCAGCCTACAAGGTGTGATCGCAACACACAAGGCGCGATTGCGAAGAAGCGTCAGCTTACAAGGCGCGATCGTGACACTCAAGGTGCGATCGCGATGAAGGAAGTTTGGGTAGCTTGGCAGAATCAGCAATTAAGGGCTTTTTAGTCCATTCCTTCTTTGTATAGTAACTACTATAAATAGGCTAATTGAGGGATTATTCATGAGTTAGACTTTGACGATAAATAATGTAAATAAACATAGGCTAAGCGTGTTGCTTGAGCACTCTCTTTCCTTGGTTTGCAATTGAAAGTTAATAATTAAGGATTAATTAATATAGGTTCTTTTTTATTGTTGTCTTAAAGGGGTGATTAGGCCTCACCTCCTAATTTATTTCCTTAATTCCAAATCAATTCAAATTGGGTCTTGCTTATTTCATTTTATTTTCTTGTTATTGCCCTAATCCTAGTTAGGATCATATCATTTGGTATCAGAGCTGGTTTAGTATTTGTTCTTACAATCACTAACCAAATTTGTTTATCAAATCTGAAAAATCACAAAAAAATCAAAAAAATTCAAAAATCCAAAAATTGAGTCATAGGTTTAGGTTTCCTTTGGATGAAATATTTGTTACCAATTTTTGCTTGGTGATTCTAGAAGCTGATTATCGAAGGAATTGGACAATAAAAAATATTTGAGGTGTTAATTTGAAGAATCAAAATCTAGGGTTCTTCAACAAAGATTTGGGGTTTTTGCAATTTGGGTGTTGTTCTTGAAGAATTGATCATTGGGGTTTATTCACGGACATATAAGGAGCTTATATCTCAAATTTAGAGCAAAAATAAGTTGGTTTGTGAAGATTCAAGTGAAGAAAATTTTTAAAAATTCGGGTTTCAAAATCTGCATCAGACCTAGAATTTGCTCTTCACGATCACGCGAGAAGTGTCGGGATCAGTGCAGGCTTATTTATTATTGCTCTTCGCGATCGCGAAACTACAGCGCAGGGTTAATAGTTCCTCTTCGCGATTGCTCGCCTACTGTCACGATAGCGCTGAACAAAAAATCAGCCACTTTACAGATTGCTCGGAACATCCCCAAAATAGTTCAAATCACCCAAACCCCTTTCATATCACAATAAGTTTCTAGATCACACACAAAATTTCATCCAAATCCAAATTCTTTTCGTGCCAATTCGATTCAAGTCTTTCTTTCTTTCCTTTCTTTGACTTTTTCTAAATTTCGTTCATTAGCTTTAATTATCCATTTCTTGTCACAACAATTCCTTCCCATCCCGAATTGGATTGAGTTCGATTTTCAAATCGAAATTGAATGCGAAAAGCAACTTGACTTTGCCAACGAGAGGTAAAAGGCAAGAGTGGTGAGAACATTAGAGTATGGTCACAGAAGCCATTGACCTTGAGTATATACACGAGTGTAAAGAAAAGTGAGTGAACATATATCGAGTGATACACATGAGGGAGTGAATTTGTGAGGTCCTTTTGTTATTATTGTTGCAATTATATCCTCGGATGATGATTGTGGAGGTTATGACTCCTATGGAGATGATGGGGATTGCTACGATGATTGTGGAGACTATGGTTCCTATAATGATAGTGGGAGTTACCATGATGATTCGGGGAACTATGGCTCTTATGAAGATGAAGCGAGTCACTATGGTGATCATGAAGCTCGTAGAGGCTATGAGGCTTATGAGGATGAACGTGACCATGAAAACTCCCATGCTTCTAGTCTTGGAGATGATGATAGTGACGCTTCAAGGTACAATGTTCCTACTTAATCTTCTTGAGATGAACATGAAAATGTAGATAGTGACATAGAGAGAATTGATGATGAAGCTTATTATAGAGATTGTTCATTTTCATTTTCTCTTTGTGCTCCTAAAAATAAACGAGAGAGTAGTAGTGGTCTTTCTATCGGTTTGAGGAGAAGTGGTGATTACTCCATGAGAAAAAAAGAGTCTACATCTTCTAATTATGCTAAAAGGTTTAATGTCTCTAATTCTTATGTGAAAGGCAACTTGAGGCCTAGAGTGGGAAAAGGTGCTACATGTACTACAAGTGATTTGTCTTGGACTAACAATGATTTGTTTACTATGTTTAAACGGAATCATTTTGTAGACAACCATGAGTGTGATGAAGTTTGTGTGGAGCAATTTTTGGTAAAAAGAAAGAACTTCTTCCACGCAATTTGTAAGGTTGCAGGGCTTACTTGTGCTATGATTATTGATTATAAGAGTCATACTAATGTTGCAAGTGTTTCTTTGGTTGAGCAATTAAAGTTAGAAACTTGTAGTCATCTCTTCCCCTATAGGTGGCCTTGATGGGTTTGTGGTCATTACACAACAAGTGTGGGTAAAGTTCAAAATTTGTGATTATCATGATGAAGTACTATGTGATGTGATGCCTATAAAAGGTTGTCACTTGTTGTTAGGAAAACCATGGAAGCTTGCTAGAAATGCAAAGTATTGATAGAAGTTTGGAAAGAATGCTCTCACTTTACGGGACTAAAAGTTATATCTTGGCGCCACTCCTCCAATGAAAGTCAAAGAATTTTATTTTGGAATGCTAGAAAAGGGAAAAAAGACAAAGGTAAAAGGGGTGAAGAAAAGGTTGGATGAAGATTCTCAAGGAGAAAAATTGAAATATGAGGTCAAGAGTACCCCTACTCCTTCCAAAGGAATTCTTGGCACATATCCTAATTCAAATGAACTTGAGAGAGAAAAGATTGAGAGGAGTAAGGGAGTGACAAATGACAACTCAAGAGAGGAAAAATGAGCTTGAGTTGAGTGAAGTGAGTGAGTTGTCCCAAGAAAAGAGAGAAGAGTTTGAAAATAAAATGAGAGAAAAGAAAGAGGGAAAACAAAAGAGTGAGGGTGAAGATTTTTCTTATTCTAACAATTCTAACCTTTCTTGTTTCTATAGATTTTTTGTGTCTCTTGAAGGTACTCTTGAAGAAGCTAAAATTGGGAAACCTTCTTTGGAAGTGGTTCCATGGTTGGAAGAAAAAGAAGAGACCAATATGAAGTCTCCAAATGAACAAGTGAGCTTAAATTTGAAAAGCCAAGGTAAAGAAGAATCTTTAGGTATGCTACAAGGTAACAAAACTAATCCTAACTCTTGTACTTCCTTAGGTGAACTTGATAGAGACTTGAGTATGGTTGGTAACTTTACTTTTTGCAAAATTAATGATTCTTTATCTTGCATTGCTAATAGTCAAAGTGAAAGTTGTGAGCATGCACTAGTTGGGCACACTTGTGAAAAGATAATGTGTTATAGCACACCACCTTTGTTTGAAAAATGTGCCAATGAGTTGCTTGATCTTCAGATGATAGCATTTGATAGAACTCTTGATTGTGACGGTGGTTTGTGTCAAGGTTTAAACTATTTGAAAATCCATTGTTTGTTGAAAATGAGCAAGATGAAGTTTTGGAAGGTGATTTTAGTTTTAACAATCCATTATTTGCTCAAAATGATTCTTGTGACTTGCTTGAGAGTGATGATTGTGTGGGTGTTAGCAAGCTTTCTCCCAAGATGTTTGTTGAAAGATTTTCCAATGTTTGGAAGCCCTCCAAAGGTAAAGATTGCTCCTTAAAGAAGGAGGGAGGCACTAGTGATTGTAGTGGTAAAGTAATAGATACTAGTTTTAGTGTCAATTTCTTTACTTTCTCTATTCTTAGTCTTGAGCATACATTTCAGGTGGATTTTGCTAGAGCCTCCAATATTAAGAGTGATAAATTGTCAATGGAGGCTTGACATGAGTTGAATGAGTCTAAAAATGAAGATTGTTTTGTAAATGAGCTTTCTTATTGTTGCTCTTATAGCCAAGTTTTTGATATTCGGATTGGAAAAATATTCTTTATGTTTGATCTTGATACTTGGTTATATCATAAGAGTGTGCACTTTGAGCATGAGTATGTGAGTCTTGCTCCACTCTCTTTATTGTGTAGTGCTTGGAAAGTTATTGAGTTGGTACTCATTCGCATCATGATTTTGCAAGGTACAAATTCGAGGACGAATTTCTTTAAACAATGAGGGAATGATGCGATCCGAATGAGTACTGAAAGCTATGGAAGATTCACGCTCAACATCCGGAGCTTGGAATGCTTCAAAAGGGCTTGGAAGCCAAGAATCAAGCCAAGAGACTGGCCAAACAAGCAAATGAGAGCTCACTGGAAGCTGTGTCTACGCGATCGTGAAGAAACAGGCGCGATCGCGCAGAAGAAATCTACTCCATTGCGTGATCGCGAGACACTCCACGCAATCGCGAAGAAGCGTCAGCCCACAAGGCGCGATCGCGACACATAAGACGCGATCGTGAAGAAGCGTCAGCTTACAAGGCGCGATCGCGACACTCAATGTGCGATCGCGATGAAGGACGTTTGGGCAGCTTGGCAGAATCAGCAATTAAGGGCTTTTTAGTCAATTCCTTCTTTGTACAGTAACTATTATAAATAGGCTAATTGAGGGGATTATTCATGAGTTAGACTTTGATGATGAATGATGTGAGTAAACATTGGCTAAGCATGTTGCTTGAGCACTCTCTTTCCTTGGTTTGCAATTGAATGTTAATTCAATTGAGGACTAATTAGTATAGGTTCTTTTTTATTGTTGTCTTAAGGGGGTGATTAGGCATCCCCTCCTAATTTGTTTCCTTAATTCCAAATCAATTCAAATTGGGTCTTGCTTCTATCATTTTATTTTCTTGTAATTGCCCTAATCCTAGTTAGGATCATATCAACTCATCCCTTTTGAAACCCCCAATGAATCATCAAAGATTATGATGGAGTGGTAAGTACTTCACCATTCTCAATTAAAGGTCTCGGGTTTGAATCCTAAAAATAAAATCGTCTTCGGTAGGGAATATTTTACCCCAATATGGAGCTTCCTGACACAAATTTGAATTAATCAAACTCCAATATGAATATCACATAGCGGGTGGGCCAAAAAAATTCCAGTGTAGCATATTAAGTGCTAGTCAATTTAGGTGGAGGGATTTGTGTCTTGATTCCATCTTGGCTCTCTGGTGTGGATATACTAGTATTATTGTACTTGTAAATTATTCAGTGTAAATGTTCATATTATTAGAGATCTAAATTAATTATGTATAACAATTATAAAAGTGTGTGTTCATCTAACAATTAAAATTTTAGATGAAATAATCACAAAATTCTAACACATTATCATAGCAGTCATGAGTGATAATGAGTTCGAGTTTCATTGTTAAAATCAAACCCACATGTGATCGAGGGGTGTGTTGAAGATAACAATTTGAGTAAATAATAATTTGCTCTCTCTAATATATTAATCTTTTAGATGAAATAGTCACATAATTTTAAATTATATTTTAAATAGGCGTTTGGCCATAAGTTCCAAAAAAATTTGATAAAGCTAAGAGTTGTTGAAGTTAAGTTGAATACTTGTATTTAGAAGTTGAAGTTGTGTTTTGACATATATTTTATTTTTTTTAAAAAAAATTATCGCTTTATTAGTGATTTTTTTTAAACAAAATTTGTAAGGTGGCCAAAACCACTTTTTGATTTTTCCGAATCTAATCATTTTCATAAGATCTCCAAAAAGACTCACAAGTTACCACGGCCAAACAAGTTTTCCAATATTATTTTTAAGTGAAAATTTTGCATGGCCAGACGCGGCAAATTACCCCCAAGAAAGTTTTATCGGTTCTAAATTAGAAGCTTAGCCAAACAATCTTCAGTATTACTAATACTTAAAATTTGAGACTAGGTAAAATGTACCACACTAGGGTAAAATTTTCTTTCTCCATTAACTTAAAATTGGATGCCCTCTCTCTTTTTTCCTCTTGCGCGGGCTGGGCCCCTAGTTGTGCTAGGGAGGTCTACCAAAAACACCATTTGAAAAGTAAGTACGTAGCATCCTATGTAACATCTTTTTCATCTTCTAAAGGGGACTTGACCACCACATGATATATGTAGCACTTAACATTTTCCGCAACTTGTCTATTTTTTGTTACTGTCCGTGGATTTTTCTTTTCAGGTATATCCACATCTTTCCTAATATAGTACCTAACAATAGTAATAACAATAACCACAAAATTTCTTTAGCGCGGCCAATTAGTATATAAGAGTATATAATATCATTGATATAATAAAATTTTTCTATAATGATATTGTTTGTCCGAATATTTTCAACTAATATGATGATTGATGTACAGTTATAGAGAATATATATAATTTCACATAACATAAAAAATTGATTATATGGGAAATGTATCTATTATTGTAAAACTTTACTCCTGTATCAATTATTGTCTCATATACTCCATTAATTCCCCTGTTCCACACTTTTTGAATTGAGACGTCAGTCATCGAGTAGTGCAGAAATGGTTCAAGTAAATACGATAAGTCCAAGGAGAATAACATTGTGTAATT
Organism: Petunia secreta; assembly: GCA_029990175.1. Taxonomy (NCBI): domain Eukaryota; kingdom Viridiplantae; phylum Streptophyta; class Magnoliopsida; order Solanales; family Solanaceae; genus Petunia; species Petunia secreta. Next base: position 932,127 of record JARKIP010000061.1, read on the forward strand.
AAGTCTTCGGAAATTAGTTAGTCCCTGGCATTTATGGATATACATCATCCGTTTAAAAAATGATGAACTTATTTGACTTTGTACGGAGTTTAATAAAGAAGGAGATACTTTTGAAACTTATGATCTAAAATAAGTCATAGATGTTTGTGTGGCTACAAATCATTTCATTAAAAGTAAAAGTGAAAGCTTATTTCTAATTTTTTTTTGAAAAATCATTCTTTTTGAAACAGACTAAAAAGGAAATAGATTCATCTATTTTGAAACAGAGAGAGTAAGTGATTTCTGACATTATATTATTAAATTCCTATTAAATTGATGAAATTGGAAATACAATATATAACATTCACAATATTATAAATTGCCCTAATAGGACAATTTCTGCCCCCAACAATGTCGAGAGTACTCCTAGTGCATACTCCACAAGATCTTGTGGTAGTGCTTTAGTTTGTCGTTTTCTCAATGATAATTTATATGTTGTGTCTGGAAACGTACAATAAATAATTGAACCTCCTCAATAATATGTAAGTCATTCAATTGTGTGGTCAATCCATTACCAACTGGTAATATGCTTTCTGATATATAAGTGGTTAGTGGTTACGTAAGTTTGACTTGTTAAATCAAAGAAGAGTTGAACAATTGCATGATTTGCATGGAATGGAATGCTTACGTAAATCAGCACTTTAGTTTCTCTTCATTCTTATTTTAGTTGCAAAGTTCTTTGTCTTATTAAGCCACTATGATTCCCTTATCTGTTTCCCATGCACACGTTGGGAGATAAGACATTGGTGCTTCGCGAAATGTCTTTTTCTTTGTGCGTGTGTTTTAATAACGTACGATGGGAGATGCACCTGTTCACCTCGACTATGATTTTTACCAGCACGCACATACATTGGAGGCGTCACAGGGGGCGATTTTTAGCATACAAATCTACGGAAGTTTGCATCTATTAGGCAGTCAAGTCCCACTTGATTCCATCAACGTTCAATACTTAACTAAATTTCATTCCTTGACTAAGATAACTTTAGACAGCAAAAAATAAACAAGAACACAAGCAACTACGGGAAAAACTTCCCAACATTTATATTTATATAGCAACTCAAATACAAAGGATCGACTTCGTCTTCGTCCTCGTCCTAAGCCAAGAACACAAATCGTTCAATGGCTTTTCTACTTGGAATCACTTTTTACAAACCCTCACGTTTGTTTCTAAGTATTCCCACTTCTTCTCTTTCTTACAAATGACTGAAAATAATAATTATATATAAAAGGGGTTGCCTTAGGCAGTTACAAGGGGAAAGGGGCATGATTTGCACATGTTTCCCCACGTTCAGCAGCACTTGCCCTCGTTCAGCCCATGTCCCGCATTTTTCTTGGCGCTCAGCTCAATGCCACGCCTATGCATTTGCGCCGCACGTCTGCGCGCACGCGCCTGTGCTCATGGCCGTGTCTGCGCGCCCTTGACAATCAAAATGCACCCAACGCTTGGCCTTGGCGCTGCCTACGTGCGCCTATCACCAATGCCATGCCATTGCCCGTTTTTCCCTCTCATGCGCGCATGCCTTGCTGAAGGGCCATGCGCCATGCCTTTGTCAATGCCTTAGTCGTCTTGCCTTGGCCTTCATGCCTTGGCTTTGTCTAGCTGCTTGGCACCCATGCCATGCCATGGCGTGCCTTCACTTTGCCCTCCTTTGCCATGTCCCAACAGTCATGTCTAAGCCAACAAACAACGTTGCCCATCTTGATCATGCATGCTGCCACCTGCATTTAGGTTAATAGCAAGGCCATCGTGCCAAATCATTGATACCGATGTGCCATGCCAAGTTCCAAAGTCAGGCCCCTAATAGGAGGAGCTTAGTGTCTTGCAAGGGGTTCGCTGGGACCTATAATTTTGAATTAAATTTCACATTTACTTAAAAAAATTCATATTATATTTACAAATTGACAATTAGAACTTTGCAGTTTAAAAAGACCAGAATCTTGAACCTTTAAATTTCAAATTATGTTTCCAATCTATATTACTCCCTCCGTTTAAAAAAGGATGAACATTTTCACTTTTTGAAAGTCAATTTGACTAATCTTTGAACCTAAATTAAACTATATTAAATTAATATTTTCAAATAAAAATTTGCATATTCAAAAATTATACGAAAAGTACTATAACATGCAACTCTTCGCATATCAATATGATGAAAAAAATCATCTTAAATTGTTGGTCAAAGTTCATCCAGTTTGACTATCGAAAAGCGAAAAGGTTCATCAATTCTGAAACAGAGGGAGTAATAAATATGTAAACCTACCATGACATTCATGCCTATTTCATTAATAAAAAAATTACACCTTTGTTTATCTGCAAAAGTAAGCAAAGGACATAGTTAGGAGGCTACAGGCTAAAGAGATATTTCCTCTCTTTGAAGTTCTCCTTTTACAATCTTCTTAAAGTGGTTATTCATTTATACTATCTAGTACTCCCGGCGTTCTAATTTATATGACAGTATATTCTTATTAGTTTGTTCCAAAAAGAATGGCAGCGTTTTAAATTTGGTAATAAATTAACTTCAGAATTACTGTTTTACCATTAATGAAATGATTTACAACCACACAAACATCTACGTCTTATTTTAGAGACCACAAATTTCAAAAGTCTTCCTTTATTTTTTAAACTATGTGTTGAGTCAAACTATGACACATAAAGTGGAATTGAGGGAGTAGATAGCTACACAGAATCTACCGTTGATTTTAGTCTCTCTGATGTTAATTTCGTTGACTTCAGTTTTGACCTGCTGGTCAGAAGTAGAGGTGTATCACTAATTAAGCCAATCTCGTGTGGTTAAATTTTCACACTATTTCTTTTTTTTAATCATTCAATTATTATTTATTATGTATTTTTTTACACATATATACAAACTTACACCCTTATATTATAAAAAATAGCAATATTATAAAAATTACAATACATAACAATATTTTTCCTAGTACATTTTACAACAACCAAGGCAATCAGAAAAGGGGAAACTCAAAATCAAAGCCACCGAAACTCCATGTCTTCGACCTCTGCTTTCGCTGCGCCTCCCTCACCTTCTTCGATGACGCCACTTGCTCCTCCTAATTCCTCCGTCTTAATTCCACTTCATTCATCTTCGGTACTGGAACGGAGGCACGATTAGCTTTCTTATCCAGCTTCTTCATACTTCTCCAGCTCCGTCACTTCCAACTCAGCAGACCGACGAGGTGAAACAGTGCCGGCTTAAGCATCATTTGCACCGCAGCAAAGATCTAATCGGAAAGCTCAACTCTTCTTCAACCGATACAAAACTCAAAGCTCTACGTGACCTAAAAAATAAACCATCTGTAACCGTATGAAGAACCTTCCGTTTCTCAAACTTGGTGTGGTTCTTACGTCACCTCCATCCTCCCAGCCGCGGCAATGGCAGCGTCGACGACTAGTTCTGCATGTGCCAGTGATGATGTGTAGCTCAATTATTCATTGATTATTCAGTTCGTTGCTGCTTTAGGTAGCTTAGCTTGTGGATTTGATGAGGGCGTTAAAGCTGTACTTGATACTGGTGCTTTTCCTATTCTTCTTCGCCTTATTTCTTGTCCTAATGATTAGGTAATTTTCAATTTTTGCATTTATTTAGATTGTTGTGATTAACGATAATTTATATTGGCTGTTGAGAGCAAGGAATATATCGATTTTAGGCATAAACAATTTGGCACCCACCTTAGGTATTCTACGAAGGAAAAGGCGTAATCATGTTTGATGATAGTAGCAACATTCCGAAGAACATTACAGACGCATTAGATGAATCAGTGAAGGAGCCCAGTAATCCCAACATACAGCCTAAGGATCGCGTTGATCAACCAAAAGACCCTTTCCAGGAGCCAATCCATGTTGCAAGCGATGGGGAAGGCGATCAACCGCCGGAAGGTAATACTAAATTCATAGGTTTTCTTGTTAATCTCCTTAACATTGTGTCTGAAAAAGTAGAGCGGAACTCGAGCAACATGGTCGAAGGGATATCTCAGAAGTTAGAAGCGATGTTTGCTGGATTATCTCAGAGGCGAGCACCCCGAGAAGACCAGCGCCCACGAACCATTCACCAGCATCCGTCCCTAACCGCAGGCTAAACATTGATGCAACCCCTGAAGGATCATCAACAATCAACAATCAAGACCTTAAGGGAGCTCTGTTATTCAGGACCTTATAAAATAGATGAAGGTCATCCACGATCGGATTGGGAATGTGCCTGGTGCTCTACCCCAAGTTACCACGGTGGATGAGCAAAAATTTGACAAGCATGCTTACAAAGCAAGCGATGCACCGGTTCGTACACCAAAGCAGAGTAGTTCCCAGGGATCCGGATCCCAAGAAAGATGGATGGAGTCCCATAGCTTAAGACATTTTGGTTTGCGAGTCAATATTATGAAATTAGTTGCCAATCACTTCGGAAAGCTAGGTCCAAGGGTTCGATGGTCGCCTACTATAAAAGGAGCAACAGGGAGACACACAATGCCCTATTGTGATTTTAATCGCAGCGGTGGCCATATAACAATCAATTACAAGACCCTGATGATCGAAATCGAGCATCTATTGAAAGAATGACTGCTCAAAGACTTGATTAAAGAAAGACCATGACATTATGAAAACTTGAGAACTGTCAATATAATCTTCATAGCTCTGGAACCAGCCACAGCCTGGGGGACTACAGAATTGCTCAGTCCAATCCCGTTCAGCCTGGAGGAAGAAGAAGAGCACCAGAGCGACCTCGTCGTTTCCGTAGACGTGTCCAACCTTCGCATATAGTGAGCTCTGATCGATCTGGAGAGTAGCGTGAATATTATTCAGATGAAGATGTTGCAGAATACACGTCAACGCTGCCTAGTAACATCAAGTCCTTGGAACATATTCAGCTTCAATGGCTGTCGAAAAGAACCTGTCGGGGAACTAGCTTTACCAGTCCATATATCGATCGTGACGAGCATTACTCCCTTTCAGGTGCTGAATATCAACCTGTCTTACGATGTATCCTGGGATAGCCTTGGATACATAGTGTTAAAGGTATACTTTCAATGCTCCATCAAATCTTCAGATACCCGACTTGTCACGGGATTAATGACTTACGGGGTGAGCAGTCTACACTAGGAGAATATTATCCTACTTATAGCGGGGATCTTAGTGATCGGCCAGTAGCCAAAGCAAACATGACCGAAGAGGATTCCATCGAGTTCGAGGCTATGAAACGAGAAGTCAGAGAAGAGATCAGCGAACTACGTGATCAATTGGCGGTGATGGATCGGCTAGTCCCCAAAGCGACATAATTGGTATGTCAGCTCTTTGAGGTGTTGCAGAGACAAGAAGGACCCCTATGGCTGATACAGAGTTACCTAATAGTGAACCAGGCAAAGATACATCTCCTACAGCTTCAAGTGATAACCGAGCCAAAGCTAGTGAGCATCTGTTACTATATATCTCGATCTCAGAAATAGCACGGAATGCAGTCCTTGTACAAGAAGAGAACGGGAGGCAATTTCCCGTGAAGTACACCAGCAAAAAACCTTCGCGCCAAGACAGGTTTTTTGCCTTTACTCTTTCAGTTTATCGCGGCTGTGATCATAGCGACCCAGGAGAACTGCGCTTGTATTTTCTAGACCATACGGTCAGCATGGTCTCCTTTACACTGATACGGACCATATTGTCTTAACCGGACTCTCAGAGAAGATGGCAGAATGGGCTAAGAAACTGGGATATTATGACGTTATCTACCAACCCCAAATGGCCATCAAGTCACAGGAACTGCAAGGTTTTACCTCAAACTTCGTGGAGAAACTTAAGCCAAGGATGAAGGAGTCAATCATGAGCGAAGAAACGATCGAGCCTGGGCGTTGGGAGATCAGCATGGACGTAGATCTCAAAGGGGAAGAAGCCAACCTCGATCTACAGGTCCGGGCACCCACTGGGATGGTCTCCCGCAAGACGGCAAAAGCTCAAAGCGACGAAGTAAAGTAGGAAGCCATAATTCAAGCTCTTGACTTAGCCTATATACTGGGGGCCAGGGAGGTCTCAGCAGCTCCCAGCTAGCAGCTGATACGAGGCTAGATATTGCAATAATTTCTATTTTTTGCCTCGTGCTCATGCTTCGACTTGTGATATTTGTTGGTAGTTTGAAAAGAATTGCTCTTATTTGGTGTGTTTCACGTTGTAGGAATTATGTTGATGATATGAAGCGTTCGTGGAGCAAAGTTTAGTGAAAACAAGGGTTTGAAGTCTGAGTAGAAGCCCGAGACTTGACCGAGATCTAAGGCGTGGAGGAAGAACAAGGAAAAAATTGGAGAAGCGGTAATTTAACGCTGTTGCGCCGCATTAGGCGTTGCAGAGTGCGCCGCAATAGGGGGAATACTCAGAGAACTTAAGATTTTGAAATCCTGCAGAAATTTGCCTACGGCACCGCACTGCGCAATGCACTGTGCGGCGCCGTAGGCTTAAAATCCTGACATTCTCAATTCGACTTTATTTTGGATTCCCGACTTGTGTGGGTCTATAGGAACGGTATAAAAGCCCTAAAACACGTCCCAAAATAGAACTTTTGACCTACCTAACATCAAAAGGAGGCAAGAGAGAAGATCAAGATTCAAGGCTATACTTCATCCATCCATACATCCATCCATATTCTTGTGGTTTTGTATGATTTTAGTTATTTCTTGTCTTAGAACATGACTATGAGTGGCTAAATCACCCATTCTAGGGTTGATTGACCCATTCCATATACTTGTGTGATGATAATTTTTGTGTTATTAATGAACCTTGTTAATTCTTTCTATCTATATTGTTTACGAATTGTTTGCTATTAATTGGTAGGATCCCCAATTAATTGTTCCCTTTATTCTTGTGATTACTAGAAATAGATTCATGAGTTAGGGTTAAACACATAGCAGTATTTCAACCTAAAACAAAGGCATTACTTAGGTTGTCAAAACGGTGAATTAAGAATATTGATCCTTACTGTGAACCATAAGTGTAGTCCTCCTATCTTCATTAGTTAATTGGAATAGTTAACTAATGAAAGTTATGATTACTTAACGGAAGTGGGTAGTAAACTTGTAGCACTTGTTCAATAAGAAGAGTTAGAGAAAATTGATAGCACAAGTTAGGAGTTGGGGAAATCAATCCTAGGCTTTCCATCTCTTGAATCAAATCTATCTTTCTATACTTGTTACTTTTTTGTTAAGTAGTTTGTAGCAACAAACCAAACCAAAGATATACTCTTGAAGTTGATAGGGTAGGTAATTTAGCTAGATTGACTGCTAGGAGTCGTGTTCCTTGTGGGATTCGACCTCAGGACTTTAAATACCGAGCTATATTTGCCGCGACCACTTAGTCCCTTTTATAGGGCGTAGTTGGGTGTGATCGAGTAAAAGAAGTTTTTTCCCATGGAAGGCATCTGCATGCCTGATCCACGCTCAATCCACTCACTTATAAAGGTGTGGGGCGATCGTCAAAGATAGTAGTATACCTTATGGAGCTAGCTTGCAATCTATTAGTCTTAGATTGAATAGTAACGAGTTCCAAGAATTGTTCATCTATTCCTAAGTATAAATTGATAGAAATAGAATTAACTACAACTACAACTAATGATTAACACTAAAAGCATACAAATAACTCAACACTTTAAAATAGATGTAAATATGGATAATGAGCTAGGGATTTACTCATTCCGACAAGATTCCTTTAATTAAACTCTTGTTTTAACCTTACAAATCATATGGGTAACATTAATGGTCGTGCCTCGAATGTATTCTTCAAAACCCATTAGGGATAGGGAGGATTGATAAGACCCAAACCCCCTCAAGACCCTTCACTCGGAGTCAAGCCAAGTTGATCCAAGATACCCATCTTCACTTGATATGGAAGGGTATGGAAGAAGGCCTCGGGAGCGACTTGAAGACGATGCTTTGGTGCGCCATGGAGGGAGGACCTTCTAGTACACTTGACGAGGCATCCGGAGCACTTTTGGAAGCAACTCAAGAGGCCACAGCACCAGGCGGACCGCCTACTCAACTAGGCCGGTCGCCTAGTTTTTGAGCACTCTCTGGATCTCCTCTAGGCGGACCGCCTCTGTAAAACGGGCGGACCGCCTACTCCAAAGGGGCTGACCGCCCACTCCAAGTAGGCTGACCGCCTACTCTACTAGGCTGGGCGCCTACTTGGGGCGCCTAGTGAGCTGAAGATGCGGGATTCCTAGTTTATTTGCTATGTTTTGGACAACTATGGCCCTATGAGGCCCTTATTGTTTTAACCCACTTTGGGGGGTATTTTTGAGCTTTCATTACATGTAAGTGAAGTCTATAAATACTTCACAAACCTATTCAAACCTTAGTCTACCTTGAATTATATGAATGATGAAAAGAAACTATCTCTTGTTTGGAGAACCCTTTGTCTTGGTTGCTTGAATTCACTAGTGGAACCTAGTTGAGTCTTGAACCGAAAACCCGATCATTCTATTTGCGAGTCCCAAGTGTGACTCGAGGGTAGTTGCATAGTGTAGGTCCTCCTTGACACCGATACGAGGGTATTATGGAACAAGTTCTCCATAGTTACTTCGTAGGGAGTTCGAGTAGTGTCTCGCTCTTTATCTTTATTTCCGCGTTTTGTTTTTGATTCTTATCATCTTGGTATCAGAGCAAGGCTCGGGTTTTGTTTCTACAAACCCCCGACCCTTGATTCTTCGTGCCTAGGTTGGTTTCTATCTTAGGTTCTTATTTGTTGTTGAAGAAAAGAAGAAAACACAAAAAAAATAGAAAAAGTTGAAAAAAAAAAACAAAAATTTGATCATAGAATCTTGGTTTGTTGGATCCATTGCTTGATTGATATTGGGGTTTGTTCCTTGTTGGAAACCCGTTCTTTTGGTACCCTGAGCATCGAATTTGAAGTAGAAACACAAGGATTGAAAATTTGAAACCCTTGAAGAATTTGAAAATTTGAAACCCTAGCTATGAACATGGTGGAATGTTGAACTTTGATTGGGGTTTGATAAAATTGATTGGGGTTTGATCTCTGTGCTTGAAACAACATTGGGGTACCTTTGAATTGCTAAAACAACGTGTGGATTGATGAATTTTTGGGTGCAAAACCAAGAAAATCGTGTTTGAACTGTGCTGGAACTTGCAGTAGGCGGAGCGCCTGAAATTTTCTTGCTCTCTGGACTTTACAGAGGCGGACCGCCTACTTAGAGTAGGCTGACCGCCTACTTCCCTCTGCAGACACCAGGCGGACCACCTAGTCCAAACAGGTGGGGCGCCTACTTTGCTGAAAGTTGGGAATCGGGTAGTTTCTTCTAGGTTCGTTTGTTTTGTTGTTTGCATTGCTTCTAATTAGTATTATTAGAGTATAATCCTACTCGCTTAGTACTAATTACTTCAAGCTACTAGGATCATCGTGCCTTAGAACGGAGACTAGAGCTCAAAGAAGACCCGTAGTGCCTTTTGACTCAAGTCCTCACTCAAAGTGCTTAGCGTTCCAATCGAGTCCTATTAACTCCACTCACCCCGGAGTACATTTGGCTTTTGAGTCGAGTGATTAGGTTTAGGTTTGCTATTCAACTTCGAGAAGCTTTGAGTTCAAGCAAGAGTGAAATAGCCATCACCACCATACGAGTGATCCGAGTGAACACAAGTGAGGGAGTGAGTGAGGTGTTTTAACTAACTCTTGTTTCTTCTCTTTGTAGGTACAATGGCCAACGAAGGTCAAGATTTCATCAAGGAGGCCTTGGCTAGCCTTCTTGCCAAGATGGATGTTATGACTCAAAGGATTGAGTCACTTGAAAAGGGTGCCTCAAGCACCCAAGGAGACCAAGGGACCCCGAGTGTCCCAATTGAAAAGGGGACCCCGAGTGTCCAAATTGAGACCGGTGAAGGCTCGAGTAGCCCTACCTTTACCCCGGAGCAAGTTGTTGAATTGCTCAATCAACAACGGGTAAAGGAAGATCGAGAGAGAATTGAACGAACGGGCATTCCCCGTATCTTGGATAATCCCCCAAGACACAACCCATTACCAAGACCCATCTGAAACGTGCAACCTCTTGAGCAAGTCGATGAAGCTCAAGAAGGGGAGGAAGTAGATTATGGTGACGATGTGTATGGTTTTGATGATCACTTTCAACCAAGACGTGGTATGAATTGTGGTCGTAATGTGGATCGAGGTAGGGGCCGAGGTCGAGGGCCACCTATGGGATTTGTTGGAGGGAATGCAAGGAGGGAGTATGGTGTGAATGAAGACCACTATGGGGGCCAACCGGAGCCATTCCGTGGGGGTCGTGACAACAACAACAATCTTAATAGTGTGAAGATTACTATTCCTCCTTTCAAAGGGAGTAGTGATCCGGTGGAGTACATTGATTGGAAGTTGTCCATGGAACGTATATTTGACACCAATGACATGCCCGAAGTGAAGAAGACTAAGTATGCTATCTCTACCTTTGAGTCCTTTGCTTCTACATGGTGGGAGTCGGTAAAGAGGAATAGAAGGAGGATGGGGATGGTTCTTAATCTTACTTGGGATGAGTTGATCCGTGTGATGGATGAAAAGTACTTGACTAACCAATACCGAGTGGACCAACAAAAGCGTCTCTATGAATTGAAACAAGGTTCCAAGTCGGTTGGGGAGTACTTCAATGAGTTTGAACAAGTCCGGATGACTCTAGACTTGGATGAGGAAGACAATGAGACGGCCATGATCCGTTTCAAAGGGGGCTTAAACCGAGACATAGCTTCACTTTTGAAGTTTCACAAGTACAATGATCACTACAAGCTATGTGAGGATGCGGTTGAAGCCGAGAAGTGGCTCAAAGAGGAGAAATCCCTTCGCTACAAGAGTAATGCTATTACTCCATTGAACAAGCCAAAGGATTGGAAGTCTCCTACAACTAATGCCAAATTCCCAAGTGCAAGTGGTGCAAGTGCTAGCAAGGAAGTGAAAAAGCCTTTTGAAAGGTCGACACAACCCGTGGGAGGTAACTCTAGAACTCAATTGAGTAATCCAATCTCTTCTTCTACTCAATGCTTTAAGTGTAAGGGATATGGTCATCTCTCTAAAGATTGCCCTACTCGGAAAACTATGGTTCTTGTTGGTGACTTGGTCTATGAGCAAGATAGTGAGCCCGAGGAAGAAGAGGGAGTAGAGGGTGATGTGGATGAGGGAGATGAAGGGGAGGTTACTATGATCGAAGATGATGACGCCCATGCCTTCCTTGTTGTGAGGAGGAGTCTAGGAGCCATGTGTGTGGAGGATGTTGAGACCTTACAACGAGAGAATCTTTTCATTCCAAATGCCGAGTCATGGGTCTCATTTGCTCTATGATCATTGACTCGGGAAGTTGTGCTAATGTCATTAGCCAAACACTAGTTACCCAATTGAAAATGCCTACCTTGAAACACCCAAATCCTTATAAGCTTCAATGGCTTAGTGAGTGTGGTGAGTTGAGGGTAGTTAAGCAATGTTTGATCAAGTTCAAGATTGGGAACTATGTGGATGAACACATGTTCGATGTTGTGCCTATGCAAGCATGCCACCTACTCTTTGGTAGGCCTTGGCAATTTGATCGACGTGTGGTTCATAATGGTCATGCCAACACCTATACGGTGACGCATGAGGGGAAAAAGTTTGTGCTCCAACCTATGACTCCCAAACAAGTGAGCGATGATTACAAGCGGATGCGGGAGTTGAGAGAAGTGGCAAAGGCTAAGTCGGTTGTTGAGACTAGCCCTTTGTCCAAAAGCTTGGTGGCAATCCCACCTACTTCTACCGGTGGCATATGTGCCATGATGCAACCGGGCGAGGTCCTAAGAGGAAATGATGGCAACAAGCTTCTCATATGCCTAGTGCACAAAGGTATGGTTCTAAACTCTAATTGTGATTTTTCTTCTAACCCTTTGCCTAGTGTGTTTGAGAATGTTTTGAAGGATTTTGGTGACATGTTCCCGGATGAAATGCCGGATGGATTGCCTCCTTTGAGGGGCATTGAGCATCAAATAGACTTTGTCCCGGGATCCCAAATCCCAAACAAACCGGCCTATAGGAGCAACCCGGAGGATACAAGGGAGTTGCAAAGGCAAGTTGATGAATTGCTCACTAAAGGCTTGGTGAGGGAAAGCTTGAGTCCTTGTGCCGTGCCCGTGATCCTTGTTCCCAAAAAGGACGGCACTTGGAGAATGTGTGTTGATTGTCGGGCCGTGAACAAAATAACGGTAAAGTACCGTCATCCTATCTTGATGATATGTTAGATGAATTGAGCGGTTCATGTGTGTTTAGCAAAATTGACCTTAGGTCCGGCTACCATCAAATCCGGATGAAACCCGGTGATGAATGGAAAACCGCATTCAAGACCAAATTTGGTCTCTATGAATGGTTGGTGATGCCCTTTGGGCTCTCCAATGCACCTAGCACTTTCATGAGGCTAATGAACCACGTTCTAAAGCCATTCATCAACAAGTTTGTGGTCGTCTATTTTGACGATATATTGATCTATAGCAAATCAATAGACGACCATGTTGAACACCTTAGGCTAGTGCTTGAAAAGTTGAGAGCCGAAAAGCTCTATGCTAATTTTAAAAAGTGTGCCTTTGGTGTTGAGAAGGTGGTCTTCCTTGGGTTTGTTGTGAGTGCCCAAGGAGTGGAGGTGGATGAGTCTAAGGTAGAGGCCATACGTGATTGGCCTACTCCTACTACCGTGACTCAAGTGAGGAGCTTTCATGGTCTCGCAAGCTTTTATAGGCGATTTGTGAAGGACTTTAGCTCCATTGCCGCTCCACTCACCGAATTGGTGAAGAAAGACCAACCGTTTGTTTGGGGAGAGCCTCAAGAGAAGGCCTTCCTTGAGTTGAAAAGTAGGTTGAGTACCGCCCCTCTATTGCAATTGCCCGACTTCGGAAAGGCATTTGAGGTTGAATGTGATGCCTCGGGGGTGGGAATTGGTGGTGTTTTAATGCAAGATGGCAAACCCATCGCCTACTTTAGTGAAAAGTTGAAAGGGGCCTCCTTGAATTATTCTACATATGACAAGGAGTTGTATGCCCTTGTGAGAGCCCTTGCCCATTGGCAACACTATCTTTGGCCTCGCGAGTTTGTAATCAAGAGTGACCATGAGTCACTCAAGCATTTGAGAGGCCAAGAGAAGCTCAATAAGAGACATGCCAAGTGGGTTGAGTTCATTGAGTCTTTTCCCTATGTGATTCAATACAAGAAAGGGAAAGACAATGTTGTGGCGGATGCGCTCTCAAGAAAGTTTGCTTTAGCCACCACTCTCGCCTCTAAGCTCATGGGTTTTGAGAGCATTAAATTGATGTATGCTCATGACCCAAAGCTAAAGAGTGTCCATGACACTCTAGAGAAAGGGGAGAGAGTTGACAAATACCAATGGTTTGATGGTTATATCTTCAAAAATGGTAGGGTGTGCATCCCGGAGTCCTCTTGGAGAGAGTTGCTTGTGCATGAAGCACATTGCGGGGGACTCATGGGACATTTTGGCACAAGAAAGACTTTGGCCATTCTTCAAGAACAATTCCATTGGCCAAAGATGAGGGTGCATGTGGAAAAGTTTTGCGCTAATTGCCTTGAGTGCAAGCGAGCCAAATCTAAAGCCCACCCTCATGGGTTGTATACCCCTCTCCCCGTACCTACTAGTCCATGGTTGGATATCTCAATGGATTTTGTGATGGGATTACCAAGGACTAGAGGGGGCCATGATAGCATTTATGTTGTTGTGGATAGGTTTTCCAAAATGGCTCATTTCATTCCATGCAAGAAATGTGATGATGCACAACATGTGGCAACTTTGTTTATTGAAAATGTCTTGAAGTTGCATGGTGTGCCTCAAACCATAGTGAGTGATAGGGACACTAAGTTCCTAAGTCATTTTTGGAGGTGTTTATGGGGTGCTTTAGGCACCAAGCTCTTGTTTTCCACGTCCCACCACCCCCAAACTGATGGGCAAACGGAAGTGGTAAACCGAACCTTGGGTGCTCTTCTTAGAGCCATGACTCGAGGTAAGGCCGGGACTTGGATTGATCGTCTACCTCTTATGGAGTTTGCCTACAATCGCACATTGCATAGCATGATAGGCATGACTCCATTCGAGTGTGTTTATGGATTTAACCCCTTGATTCCCCTTGATCTAACCCCTTTGCCAAGGGAAATGGTTGTTAATTTTGAAGGTAAAGCTAGAGCCAAGGCTTTGGTTGAACTCCATGCAAAGGCGAAGAAGAACTTGGAGGAAGCTTATGCTAAGGTTGCCGCCAAGAAGAACAAAGGACGCAAGAAGGTGGAACTCAAGAGGGGTGACTATGTGTGGGTGCACTTCCGGAAAGAAAGGTTTCCAAACCTTAGGAAAGGGAAGTTGGCACCCCGAGGAGATGGCCCATTCCAAGTGCTCTCGAAGATAAACAACAATGCTTATGTGGTCGACTTGCCAAGTGAGTATCAAGTCTCTAATACTTTCAATGTTAGTGACTTGGTTCCTTTGAATGTAGGTACTGAAGAGGCTGTGCATAATGATGAAGAGGTCGTGGATGATGCTTCGATTTCGAGGACGAAATCTTCTCAAGAAGGGGAGGATGATAAGACCCAAACCCCCTCAAGACCCTTCACTCGGAGTCAAGCCAAGTTGATCCAAGATACCCATCTTCACTTGATATGGAAGGGTATGGAAGAAGGCCTCGGGAGCGACTTGAAGACGATGCTCTGGTGCGCCATGGAGGGAGGACCTTCTAGTACACTTGACGAGGCATCCGGAGCACTTTTGGAAGCAACTCAAGAGGCCACAGCACCAGGCGGACCGCCTACTCAACTAGGCCGGCCGCCTAGTTTTTGAGCACTCTCTGGATCTCCTCTAGGCGGACCGCCTCTGTAAAACGGGCGGACCGCCTACTCCAAAGGGGCTGACCGCCCACTCCAAGTAGGCTGACCGCCTACTCTACTAGGCTGGGCGCCTACTTGGGGCGCCTAGTGAGCTGAAGATGCGGGATTCCTAGTTTATTTGCTATGTTTTGGACAACTATGGCCCTATGAGGCCCTTATTGTTTTAACCCACTTTGGGGGGTATTTTTGAGCTTTCATTACATGTAAGTGAAGTCTATAAATACTTCACAAACCTATTCAAACCTTAGTCTACCTTGAATTATATGAATGATGAAAAGAAACTATCTCTTGTTTGGAGAACCCTTTGTCTTGGTTGCTTGAATTCACTAGTGGAACCTAGTTGAGTCTTGAACCGAAAACCCGATCATTCTATTTGCGAGTCCCAAGTGTGACTCCAGGGTAGTTGCATAGTGTAGGTCCTCCTTGACACCGATACGAGGGTATTATGGAACGAGTTCTCCATAGTTACTTCGTAGGGAGTTCGAGTAGTGTCTCGCTCTTTATCTTTATTTCCGCATTTCGTTTTTGATTCTTATCAAGGATTTACCTCATCAAGACCGTTAGGGTCAATAATGAGGCGCGAGAAACCCTAGTCCAAAGACCCGAGCGGGAATGACCTTTTTGGGTTTTTCCCTTTAGATGGGGTTGATCGTAGCTAATGTAACCCAAATTCTCGCTAGTCTCCATTAACCTACACCTTCAACCCCTCTAGGGTGATGAAAGCAAAGTAGGGTTAGGTTCAAATACGGTCGTGCCTCAAACCCTAGTAAAGAAAAGTACGATAGAGAACTAGATTCATCTTTACCTATAGATTATACAAGATGAAAAGCAAGTTCTAAGTTAAAACAATCAAGTCATCGTGAATAAACCCCGAGTATGAGTTTAACTACTCATACTAGGGTCTAACACACACATTGTAAGAGATGAAATGACAAGAATCATATGATGAATTAGATTAAGAAATGAAATCCTTACAAAAGATTCAAGTTAGAACCCTTCCTTATCCTACAAGAATATTCAAAAGTGTAATAATGTATATTCTAAGCTGAAAAAGGTATATTTTTTTCGAAGACATAACAGCCTATTTATAGGAATGGGTTTGAAAACTAGGCTAATATTTACAAAATTTCCATTTTGCTCTATTTGATGCTAGACCGATTGTCATTCGGCGGGCCTCATAATAAAGTGCGCAGCCGCCGAAGGCTAGTCTAACTCCTCTTTTATCTTGTTCTGCGGTGCAGGTCCAGTGGGATCGCAGGTTCAGTGGCGGACAACTCCATCAATCCGTAGATGTCTTTGAGCTCACTGTGAAGGTCGGCGGGACAACATCTCCTTCTACAGTGTCGCAGAATGTACTTAACAGATCTATCGGCGGTCCGCCTCTTTGCTTTGCTGGAACTTGATGAGCTCTTGAACTCGATCCTCCTTCAGCCGGTGATTCGGCGTGTCACCGATCAAGCAGGTGCCCTTTCTCCCTGTTCTTCAAAATGTAGCCAAAGTGCACTTGTTTTTGCTCTTTTCTTCATTCTTTTGGCTTTGTACATAATTCTCTTTGATACCCTGAAACATAGAGATAAATATAAGATTTACTCAAATAATAAAGCTTTTAGGACATGAAGTCTAGTCTAAAAGAGTTACAAATATACGCAAATTACCAACACATCAACGCCGGATCGGTGGGAGAGAATGAAAGCACTCTTAACAAGCTTGGGAGTTTTTCTATCGGAAAGAAAGCTCAAGCGATGGTGAAGCGTCCGATGGTTCATACAACCAGAAGATAGTGGTTGAGTTAACCCCCATGGACCTGATGAACGTTGAAGGTCCAGACACAGGATCCATTACAGGGCAGCGCCACGCGCTGATCAACTACCTAAACAAAGGAATCCTCTCCGAAGATAAATCAGAAAGCAGACAGCTGCGTAAGCAAGTCGTTCGTTATTGTTTGTTTAGCATGGAGTTATACCATCGGGTCGTCAGTGGCCCAAAGGTAACATCTCTAGGCTCAGCACCCTCAAGCAGGGAAGCCCAAGTACATGCCCCCGAACCTTCCGAGGATCGAGCATAAAATATTGATATGTTGGTATTTTGTGCTTAATTGTAACTCATTTTGACTAGCTTTTAGACCCTTTTGTGATGTTATTTAAATGAATCTTATGTTAATCTTCATATTTCAGGTTTTTAAGAGAATTTACATACAAAGCCGAAGAAAATGTACAAAAGAGCAAATACAAATGCGCTTTGGCTAACAAAAGTGAGGAACATGAAAAAAAAAAAAAAAAAAAAAAAAAAGCAGCAGCAGAAAGGGCGCTTTTCCAAAAAAGTAGCTAGAGAGGCCAGCCATCCACCAAAAGAAATAAAGTTCACAGCAGCCAGCAACTCAAAAAGGCAGCATGTCGATATTTAGGCGGAATACATCTGACGGCCCAGCAGAACGAGAGGCGACATCACCGGTTGACACAGAGAGTTGAGAAAACCTGCGATATTGAGGAGTTGGCCGCAAACAGAAGGGCGGTCCACCTAACCTGCACCGCACATGAAAATGCGAGTTAGCAAAGTGAAAGCTGTGAGCCAGCAACCAAATGGGCGGCTCGCCTAACGAGAGGCGGCCTGGCGTAAAAGCAGTGAAAATAGCATTTTCATAAATATTAGCTTATTTTTTAAATCCATGCATGTAATAAGGCTATTATGCCTCCGAGAAAACGGACTTATTTTAGCCTAGAATATCACTTTAAAGCTTTTAAATATTCTTGGAGTTGAAAGAAGAGTTTCTACTTGAATATTTGTAAGGATTACTTTCTTTAATCTAATTTCTTACATGATTCTTGCTATTTCATCTTACAATATGTGTGTGTTAGACCCTAGTATGAGTAGCTAAACTCATACTAGGGGTTTATTCATGAAGACATGATTATCTTAGCTTAAGTCTTGTATTTAATCTTATAAAATTAATGATTTAACATAAATCTAGCTCTCCATCGCACTTTCTTAACTAGGGTTTAAGGTACGGCCGTACTTGAACCTAACCCTACTTTGCTTTTATCACTAGAAAGGGGTTGAAGGCGTAGGTTAATGGAGACTAGCAATAATTTGAGTTACATTAGTTGCGACCTAGCCCATCTAAAGGGGTCGACCTAAATAGGTCAACTCCACTCGGGTCTTTGGAATAGGGTTTCTAGCGCTTCATTATTGACCCGAGAGGGCTTAATGAAGTAAACTCCTCCCTATCCCGAGAGGGTTTTGAGGAATGCTTTAGAGGTCTGACCATTAATGTTACCTATGAGATTTGTGAGATTAATATAAGTATTTAGCTAAGAGAACCATGTTGGAATGGATAAATCCCTAGCTTATTCCCATAGTTTACCCCATAATCATTATTTAGATGTTTTTATATTAATTAATCAATTTAGTTGTAGTTAACACTTTTACATTTAATCATTAGGAACATTACGAACAATGCTTAGGACCCGTAACTATTCAACCTAAGACTTATAGATTATCTTGCTAGCTCCCTGTGGAAATCGACCCCGACTCATACATTGGGTACTATTATCTTTGACGACCGCCCCATCACCCTTTGAGGTGAGTGGATTGAGCGTGGATCAAATTTTGGTGACGTTGCCGGGGAGCTACGATACATCTGTTAGGTTGAATATTTCGTGTTCTAGTCTTGTTAGTTGTTCCTACATTTTACCTCATGCTTTGCTTTACCGTGTGTAGGTGAATTAAAGTATGAGAAGGAATCCAGATAGAGCTATGAGAAACCCCCTCTACAATCATGGCAATGAGGGAGTTCTATTTCCAAATGCTCCAATTGCCCTGAATGATTATTATGATGAGTCCGAAGATGAATATGATGATACTTCTCTTAGTGAGGAGAGTTATGGAATCTATAGTGCCTTTGAATAAAATAAAGAACCTCAAGTAGAAAATGCATCCCGAAATGATGCAATTCCTTTTGGAAATGGTCAAGCCAATGAGGGAGTTCGAGTTGGTAACAATGATGGTTTTGTGGGCAATGCAAACCGAAGAGGCAACAATACTAATAGAGGAGGCCGAGGTGCAAACCGAGGAGGCCGTAGTGCTCAAGCTAATAGGAGAGCCAACGCCAATCGGGTAAATGTTCGCACTGACAATCGAAACCAAAGGAATGCAAAGGGTGGTCGAAATGATAATCAACATCTTCAAGAATTGGAAGATTCGGAGGAAGAAGTAGACTTAGAAACTTTTGCAAGTACCATTGTGCCACCACCAATTCGTGGGAATATGACTTTAAATACCCCCACAAGTGATTCTTAATGGACTTGATTAAAATAGACTTTTTTGTGGAGGAAAACAAGATGATCCAACGGAACATTTGAGGAATTTTGTGCAAACGTGTTACCTTTATAAGTCGGCACATTGTACGGAAGAGTCTTTGCGCCTAACAATCTTTCCCTATTCTCTATCGGGGAAGGCCAAGGCATGGTTGAACAAGCTACCAAAGAATTCAATTTATACTTGGGATTTTTGGTAAAGCTCTTGCCTAAAGGCAAGCAAGCATCAATGAGAGACAAGGTGTATATTTTCAAGCAAGATTTCATTGAATGAGGCATGAGAAGCTTTTCTAGAGGTTTTGCTACATTATCCAACTCATGGATTTGAAGATGATATGCTTTTGCAATGTTTCTACCAAGGACTCAACAAGAACAATCAAACGGCCATGAACAACTTATGTGGAGGTGCTATTATGGACCATACTTTTCAAGAGGTCAACGAAATTCTCAACAAAGTTGCCAAACAATGTAAAGATTGGCAATCAAGAGCTCAAAATCCAAATAGTGAAGGAGGAATGAGCCAAATGATGATGAAAAGATTTGAAGATCAAGTCAAACAAATGGCTCGAATCATGACCAACATTGAGCTCCTTAGAGGTTCCAAGGAAGAAAAGGAGAAAAATGCAAGCAAGGTAGAAAATCTTCAAGTTACAAATGCGGGCCATCAAGTGGCCCCAATTGGGTATGTCAACCCCGGAGGTCCACCTCTAACCCTTCTTCAAAGAAGGTAAGAGGAGTGTTTTCCCGAGCAATGTTTCAATGTCCAAAATGAAGAAGAAGCCAATTTTGTGGCTTATCAACAAGGTGGTTATCAAAGGCCATATCAATAAGGCCAATGGAGACAAGATCAAGGAAGACAAAATTGGAGCAACAATCAAGGTGGAAGGGGGAGTTGGTGCTTCTCAAAGCTATGCACCAAGAGCTCCTTACAAGCAAGGTGAGAATGAAGGAAGAAGTCAATCAAAATTGGAGGAAATGCTGGGAGAAGTCCTCAAAAATCAAGAAAGTTATATCGGTGATATCAAGGAGATTAAGCAAACGGTCAATGCTCATAGTACTTCCATCATAGCTCTTGAATTTCATATGAGCACTCTCTCTCATCAAGTGATTCAAGGAGCACTACCAAGTGACACGGTGGTAAATCTTAAGAGGAACGAGAAAGATCATGTAATGGCAATTATGACAAGGAGTGAAAAAATATGGAAAGATCCCAAATCAAAAGGAGATGTGGATGAAGTAGAAATACAAAAGGGAGAGCAAAACAAGGAGGATGAGTTATACCAAGACAAGGAAAATGATGTGGAAGTAGAGATTTCAAGAAATGAAGTTGATAATGAGGCAATCCCTCAAGAACAATCCCCTGAAGTCACTACCTCTCAAAAAGCCAAACCAAAAAAAAACTCCACCACCCAAAAAAAGCCCTCCTAGTCCATGCTCAATACCCAAAATTTCACTTCCTTTCCCATAAAAGAGTATGAAACAAAAACAAGCATCTCAAGCCAAGAAAATTTAGGATAAGATAGCATCAACATCCATCAACCTCTCTTTGATTGACACATTGAGCCAAATGTCAAATGTTGCAAAGCTTGTGAAAGATCTTGTGACCAAGAAAAATTATGAGGACTATGAGCCAAGCAAGGTGACTCATCAATATAGTTCAATTGTCTCAAAGCATATGGCAAGGAAGATGGAGGACCTCGGAGCCTTCACGGTTCCATGCACAATTGGAGGGAAGCATTTCCCTAAAGCTCTATGTGATCTTGCAGCTAGCATCAATTTGATGCCATACGCAGTCTACAAGACGTTGACTACCAAGGAAATTCCCAAAGCTACCAATATGAATTTGCAAATGGCCGACCGATCCAAGAAGCAACCAATTGGATTTGTCACCAATGTTCTAGTAAAGGTGGAGAAGTTTATATTCCCGGTGGATTTTGTGATCTTAGATTGTCCAGTGGATTTTGATGTCCCCATTATTCTTGCGCGACCATTTTTAGCAACCGGGAGAGCACTTTGTGATGTGGAGAAGGGGGAACTTACGTTCTGTTTCAATGGTGAGAAAGTTGTGATTCATATATGCAAAACATTGAGACAACCTATGGAGAAGGAAGCCATTTGTTCTTATGTGGACATGGTTGCGAAAGCACTTGTGGAAAAAGAGAGTGTTCTAATGAGTCAAGCGGATGAATTGGTCGCGGTGATTTGGAACATAGATATTAATAGTAAAGAGAGAGTTGCCGAATGTGTGAAAGCATTGGAATGACTTGGCACTAAACCCTATGTTCCCAAAAAGCTTTCTCTTGACCTTGAAAACTAAACAATTCCTTCCACAAAGCCCTCCATTGATGAACCTCCACAACGTGAACTCAAGGTACTCCCAAGCCACTTGAGATACACTTTCCTAGACCAAAACTCTATTCTTCCCATAATCATCTCTTCCCACTTAACCAAACAACAAGAAGATCAATTAGTTGGAGTGGTGAAAAGAAGAATTAAAGCAATTAGGTGGCCTCTTGCGGACATAAGAGTAATTGACCCGGGAGTATGCACTCACAAGATTCTCCTTGAAGAAGGATGTAAGCCAACGGTGGAACATCAAAGGAGGTTGAACCCTCCAACGCAAGACGTGGTCAAAAAGGAGACCACTTTGATGCAGGGGTGATTGTTCCACTCTCCGATAGTGAATGGGTCTCACCCGTTCAATGTGTGCCCAAAAAAGGAGGGATGACAATAGTTCATAATGAAAAAGGTGAAGCTATACCAAATCAAACCGTAACCGGTTGGCGAGTATGCATGGACTACCGTAAGCTCAACAATGCAACAAGAAAAGATCATTTTCCCCTACCCTTCATTGACCAAATGCTTGATTGTTTGGCAGGCCGAGCTTATTATTGTTTTCTTGATGGATACTCGGGGTACAATCAAATCTCAATTGAAGCAAATGATCAAGATAAGACAACCTTTACATGTCCTTATAGCACTTTTGCATTCCGCAAAATGCCTTCTGAACTTTGCAATGCCCCGGCCACTTTTCAAAGGTGTATGCTTGCACTCTTCAATGGCATGATGGAGAAGTTCTTAGAGGTGTTCATAGATGATTTCTCCGTAGTAGGTGAATCTTTTGAAGATTGTTTTTCTAATTTGGAGAAAGTCTTAGAGAGGTGTCAAAGAAGGGAATCGAAGTAGATCATGCAAAGATTGAAGTCATCTCCAAACTTCCACCTCCCACAACTGTCAAAGGAGTGCGAAGCTTCTGGGGACATGTGGGATTTTATCACCACTTCATCAAAGATTTCTCCAAGATTATTAACCTATCATGCAAGTGGTTGGTAAAAGATGCTAAGTTTGAATTCAATTAAGCATGTTTGAAGGCCTTTGAAGAAGTCAAATTGAGATTGACTACCGCACCGGTAATAGTGAGTCCAAGATGGGATCTTCCATTTGAGCTCATGTGTGATGCTAGCGATGTTGCATTGGAAGTCGTGCTTGGCCAAAGGGTTGAGAAGATGTTTCACCCTATCTATTATGCTAGCAAGACCATGAATGGAGCTCAACAAAATTACATGGTGACGGAGAAGGAGTTGTTAGCCATTGTCTTTGGCTTTGAGAAATTTCGACCTTACTTGATTAGATCTAAGGTCATTGTGTATACCGATCATTCCGCAATCTGATACTGATAGCCAAGAAGGATTCAAAAGCAAGGTTGATTAGATGGGTTCTATTGTTGCAAGAATTTGATCATGAGGTACTTGATAAAAAGGGAACCGAGAATCAAGTGGCGGACCACTTATCCCGTTTGGAGGAGGAGGGTCGCCCAAAGAAAACCCTTGAGATCAATGATTCTTTCCCGGATGAGAGACTATCGGCAGTATCTTCAGAGGAAATTTCCTGAAGGATGAGGTAACACTGTCGTACCGCGACGTTAAATCAAGCACTTCTTGGGAGGCAATCCAAGTTTTACTTTTTACAATTTTAGTTTTAAGCATGTAGTTAGTGTAAAAATTTCATGTGAAGTTCTGTCATGAATGCATTTGATCTTGGTTGGAGTGGTGTTGATGCAGGGAATAGCAAGGGATGAAAAGTGAGAAAAGTTGAAGAGAGGGAAAGGATCGTCGATTAAAGTGCGAAAGCAAAAGGGCGACCCAACCAAAGGACATGCGGGCCGCCGGTACATGCAGTGAGCAAATTTTTTCTGCGGAGTGAAGGACGATTCAGCCTCTAATTAGGCGAGCCGCCCATCAGACTCTGCGGGACAGTCGGCAGGCCAGACCCACTGGTGCAAAATTTGAGGACTTAAGTCATACTCGCCTTCATTTCGGCGACCCGTCGAATGAAGTGTGAACCGCCTCTTTCATGGGCCTGATGGGTTTTTACCCAACTATATAAGGCCCCAAGGTAAGTTTTCTTTTACTTTTCACCTCAACCGAGAAAGCACAACCACCAACCACTGGAATTTACTGTTCCGATCCACCACCACTGCAAACGACACTCCAAAATCACAACACACGCACTTGATTTCACCAACCCACTGCTAATCCCTAGACCCGATTCGAAGTTCTTCATAAATCTTGTAAGAAATACGACCCCTCGTTCTAATTTTCTGATTTTGCATGTGGGATAGTTAAAAACTTCATGTTGGGGGTGGGGTGTGGTTGATTAACTTGTTTTCCATGTTGATTTTAGGATTTTTTTCTAAATTTTCATTTCATGAAATTGAAATCCTAGAGTGTGTAGTTGTGGGTTAACTTTGCTCTTAAGTGAAGAAATGAGAAGAAGAAGAAGAAGAAGAAGAAGAAGAAGAAGAAGAAGAAGAAGAAGAGAGTGAAAGTAAAAATAACCAAAACTTGAACTTCGATGACACCATGAACGTACCTTGTTTTGTCTTGAGATCTTTAAAAAGCTTTGAACTTGGTACAAAACATGGTTGACTTTTCATGAATTTTGGTTGAAATCGTGGTCTCCTTCTTGAGAAAAAATGTAAGAGATGTGAGAAGTTGAAAAGACCACTTAGGAGTGTGTTTGGGGGTGTAAAAGGGAAGTGAGGAATGGAATAACTTGGAACCTGTGCATTGTAGAAAAATTAGGCCAAGGACTCGGCAGGCATGGTGCCGCACAATAAAGTGTGGACTACACTAGGCATGCCTGCACAAGAAAGTGCGAGGCCGCCGGTGCAAGCAGTGAGCTCGAAAAATAGGCGAGCTAAGCTTGTCCATTGCAAGAAAATTTGTGATTCGCCGACCCCTGTGGTCAAAAATTGTGTGAGTCGCCTAAGCCAAAGTGCGTCTCGCAGATGAAAGGGCGGAGTGAGTAGGCGAGCTTTCGCTTACAAGTGCGAGCCGCCGACTCCAACAGAAAGAAATTTTTTTCTACGGCTTAAGAAAAAGCCTCGCACTTGATTGGCAACCTGCCGGTGCTTCTCAGCACTTGCTTCTGCAGGCTGCCTCTTCATGTCTGCGTGCCCGCCCCTTGTTCTGCGACCCGCCTTTTCTTGTGCATCCTGTGAATTGTTTGAATTTTCCAAGTGTTCTATTCCATTACATTCCACTCCATGAATTTCACATGCAAATGAAGTATTACTTTTAGTGTGATATGTCCCAAACTATCTTTATGTTTTGTTTATGTTTATGTTTATGTTGACATGGATGTTTATGTTTAATTTAGGATGTGTTTTGTGATGTATATAATCATGTGATGTTGTTTATATTCTTGTCTTATATTATGTTTTTAAATTTTTAATGTAGTTGCGTAGTTATTGTTAATACCATATATATATATATAATATGCTCAAAACTTTGAAAATCCCAAAAAGAAAAAATGCTCAAAAGGTACTCCCGTGAACTACGCTTGGGATGTTACCTTCTTTCCTCTGATTCACACTTGTTGCGATACGTAGGCAACCCTTGTAAAACTCATTTTTACTTGAGCCTGAAATCAACCATCCATTATAAATACCACTTGTATAAATAGTTCTAACTTAGTAAATAACCTTCTTGGTTTTCTTTGACTCGGTTGTTTTCCCAAGAATGCAATTTTTTTGATCCGGGCACTTTTTAGGACTCTAATCATAGAAGTGTCATCCTTGTTTCATGACTTGTTTGATACCAAGACATTAGGAGCACACATGAGAAAGTTTGCGGATTGTTTATTGAGAGTCGCACCTATAACCTTTAGGTTCTTGTGATGACTTTATGCATGTGTAGTATAGGTTAGATCCTTACCTTGAGTGTTGGAAAGTTGATATTCTTGTCTCTTGTCCCGTATGCTAGTGAGGTGGGTTCACATTCAAAAGCTTGTTAATTGCATATGTATGTTAGAACTTGGCTTGTGTGTCCTTGAAAATGAATGAAGTGTTACTTTGATGGTTGAATATGATAATAGGCATTTCTTTGACCCGTTTGAGCCTTTCAAGCCACCAAATAAAATTAATCCTCCGGTAGCCAACTCTGAGGCTTAATATCCTTTCTTTTTGATAGCCATATTATTAGCCAAGCCAATTCCAAGCACTAACCCTTCTCTTGGCCCTACCTCCTAGAGGCATTGAAAAACATTCAACTTAGACTAAAGTATAAGTTTGGAGGAGAGGAACAAATAAATGAAAGCTATATGGCACTTAGAAAAGGAAGATGAATGTATAAAGAAAAGTTGCAAAAAAGGAAAGAAGAAAATCAAGAAAAGTACAAAAATAGCAAAAGATAAATCAAAAAGACAAAAATAGAAAGAGAAGCAAGTACAAGAATAAGAACCACAAAAGCAAAGATCAAGAATGAAAATGGGAATAAGAGCTAAAATATGAAAAGAAAGCTCAAAGTGAAAAGTTTGCAAAGATGATATAGTGCCCAAGGAGGGAATTTAGTCACTCTTTATCCAAATTATACCCTACCTTTATCCAAAAGCCTACATTACAATCTTAGAAGCCCTATTTGATTCTCCATAGATTGACATGAAAGGAAATGCCAAGTGATACCAAGGCCAAGCCTATGACATTGTATGTGCTTAACTTGCATTCATTTTGAAAGTGAGAGTTTAAATTTTGAGGGTCCCTTGTGTTTGAATTATATTGAGAGATAGGGATCCATTCTTCGTGGTGAGAGCATTAACGTACTTGAGACTTGAAGGTGCAACCAAGAAAACCTTAGGTAAGTTGAGAAAGCAATTGTGTTATGCATGCTCTAGTCCCCACTAGAAGCTTTAGTCGATATAGTTGTGACTATGGATCTTGTGGATTGATTGGCTGGATTCTTATGTGTGAAATTAAGTGTTAGTATCAACCAAAGTCATGAACTCCTCTTCTGCTCCATTCCCTTTGTGGAGTTAATCCCAGTGCTAAGAAAATGAAACATGAGCTGAATTCTTAATGTTGCTTGAGGGCAAGCAAAAGCTTAAGTTTGGGGGAGTTGATATGTTGGTATTTTATACTTAATTTTAACTCATTCCGACTAGCTTTTAGCCGTTTTTCTGATGTTATTCGAATGAATCTTATGTTAATCTTCACGTTTCAAGTTTTTAAGAGAATTTACATGCAAAGCCGAAGAAAATGAACAAAAGAGCAAATACAAGTGCGCTTTCGATAACAAAAGTGAGGAACATGAAAACAAGGCAGCAGTGGAAAGGGGGTCTCGCCAAACAAGAGGCTAGAGAGGCCGGCCATCCACCAAAAGAAGGGAAGTTCACAGTAGTCAACAACTCAAAAGGGCAGCCCGCTGATATTTATGTGGAATACATCAGACGGCCCAGCAGAACAAGAGGCGACATCGTCGGTTTATACAGAGAGTTGAGAAAACCTGCGACATTGAGGACTTAGCCGTAAACAGAAGGGTGGTCCGCCTAATCTGCACCGCACAAGAAAATGCGAGTTAGCAAAGTGAAAGCTGCGAGCCAGCAACCAAATGTGCGGCTCGCCTAACAAGAGGCGACCTGGTGTAAAAGTAGTGAAAATTGCATTTTTGTAAATATTAGCTCATTTTTGAAACCCATACCTATAAATAGGCTGTTATTCCTTCGAGAAAACAGACTTTTTTAGCCTAGAATATCACTTTAAATCTTTTGAATATTCTTGAAGTTGAAAGGATAGTTTCTACTTGAATCTTTGTAAGGATAACTTTTTTTCTTACATGATTCTTGTCATTTCATCTTACAATATGTTTGTGTTAGACCCTAGTATGAGTAGCTAAACTCATACTAGGGATTTATTCATGAAGACATAATTATCTTAGCTTAAATCTTGTATTTAATCTTATAAAATTAATTGGTTAACATAAATCTAGCTCTCCATCGCACTTTCTTAACTAAGGTTTAAGGCACGGCCGTTCTTGAACCTAACCCTACTTTGCTTTTACCACCCGAAAGGGGTTGAAGGCGTAGGTTAATGGAGACTAGGGAGAATTTGGGTTACATTGGTTGCAACCTACCCCATCTAAAGGGGTCGACCTAAATAGGTCAACCCCGCTCGGGTGTTTGGACTAAGATTTCTAGCACTTCATTATTGACCCGAGAGGGCTTGATGAAGTATTTAGCTAAGAGAACCATTAATGTTACCTATGAGAATTGTGAGATTAATATATGTATTTAGCTAAGAGAACCATGTTGGAATGGATAAACCCCTCGCTCATTCCCATAGTTTACCCCATAATCATTATTTAGTTGTTTTTACATTAATTAATCAATTTAGTTGTAGTAAATACTTTCACCTTTAATCATTAGGAACATTACGAACAATGCTTAGGACCCATAACTATTCAACCTAAGACTAATAGATTATCTTGCTAGCTCCCTGTGGAAATTGACCCCGACTAATACGTAAGGTACTATTATCTTTGACGACCGCTCCATCACCCTTTGCGGTGAGTGGATTGAGCGTGGATCAAGTATCTTTCACTTTTGTTATTAAAAAAAAGTATTTATTTTTATATTGAGTTCTTTTTAACTTTGATCTTAGTAATTTCGTACTCATGAATCATGATACGGGTTTTCGCCCACAATATCTCAGGCCTAGCACCCCTCTATCAATAAAACTACTCTTTTAGTCGGGCCGGAAACCGACTCGGACTTGCTCGGACCGGTTGAGACCGGACCATTAACCCCTTAACGGGCTCCGAGCTCGATTTCGAAACGGTGCAGGGGAAAAAAACTGGATGGACCGGTATAAAAAATGGACCGGAACCGGTCGGACCGAGTCTGACCGGACCGGACCGGACCGGCCCCAAAAAAAAAAAACCAAACTTTCAGCCATTAACTAGTCGTTGGCAACGGCTCTTTTGACCCCCTAGCCGTCATCCAACGGCCATTTTGACCCCTCTACTACCCCATAACCACCCCTAACTATTTTTTTCCTATAAATACCCCCATTATTTCATCATATTTTTCATACAAATCTTCCAATTCTCTCTAATTCTCTCAAATTTTCTAAAATATTGCTATTATTCTACTTTGGCTATTTGTTAAAAGTTTATAATTTGGCTACTTTATCAAGTTCTAATTGGAGTTGCTATCAAAGTTAGCTATTTTTTGAAGTTTACAAATATCAAGTATTGGGTCAATTGGAGGCGCTACTTGGTTGAAATATCAATTTGGCTATTTTTGCAATTTTTCGATTATCAAGTATTCAACTAATTAATTGAAGTGGAGGCTCAAGTTTCAACTTCACCTCAATTATACGGTTATATTTGGTTGGTCGTTCCTACTTCTACTCTTTTATAATTTTTTTGTCATATATTTATTTTGTTTGCTATTATTATATCTCAAAGAGGTTCAATTGGAACTAGTGGTGGGGGCGGGCACGTGGTCGTAGGAGAAATAGGGGTAAAGAAATTGCTGGTAGTTCTAGTCAGTTCACCCACATAGATGATTCTCAATATTATCATAATGTTAGCGCTGATAATATACTTGATCACGAAATGTTAGATACACGATATGGGAATCAAAGCGGGGTTAATTTAGAAGAAACACCTGAATTTCAAGCTAGTCCACCCGAAGTTCAGTCTGACGTGTCTCCTGTACCTCCTACTAGGATACCGGTTAAACGTAAGGAAAGATCTGAGGTGTGGGAATTTGCAAAAAAGAATGTTGAATCGCAGACGACCATATGTGGTATTTGTGAAAAAGTGTGGATTTTTAAAACTGGGTAATGGGGATGGGACGGGTAAACTTAGGGCCCACTTACAAAAAAAAAAAAATCCTAAAGAATGGTCAATGTGGGCGGGTGGTATATATTTAGGGACCGAACATGGGGGAGTAGCGCATGATGAATCTTCGGGTACCCAAACAAAAATTAACCAAACAACGGGAGGGCTTCTTACTTATGATTAAAAAAAAAGGATAGGGAAGCTATTACTAAACTAGTTGCCCTCGAGGGTTTACCTTATAGTTTTCCTTCTTCTACTGATTTTGTTCGTTATGTTCAGTCTATATATAATCCCTCTTTTAAAAGTTTTCCAAGAACTACTGTTAAAAATGATATTATTAAATTTAAGAACGAATATCAGGATTATTTGCGATATATGTTTGATAACTTTGACACTAGAGTATGTCTTACTACGGATATGGGTCGTTCTACTAATGGATGTGATTATATTACTGTTATTGTTCACAGGATAGATCCTGATTGGGTATTTCAAAAACGTATTATTGCTTATAAAGTTGTTGATAAACCACACACGGGAAATTATATTTGTAATAAAATTTTATCAATTTGTCGTACGTACTGTTTAACTAACAAAGTTTTTAGTATTACAGTAGATAATGCTACAAACAACACAGACGCACTTAAGAACTCGATACCTATTTTGAAACCCCCTTTTGCGGAATTTTTTCATGTTAGGTGTGCATGTCATATTTACAACTTAGTAGTAAAAGATAGTCTTGACTTGTTTAACGACATTATCAAAAAGGTGCAAATAGCTATTACTTATATTTTTAGAAATAAAAATCAAAAAAGAAGACGAGAATGGGAAAGAAAATGTGTAGAATTAGGAATGCCAATTAGGAGAGTCCCAAAGGAAGTTTGTACTAGGTGGAACACTTTATATGATGCATTGAATGTTGCTTTTGAATATAGAGTGCCTATTTCTCAAATGTATAATAAACATTTTATAGAAATCTATCACCTTAAAGATGAAGATTGACAACTTGTTCAACATCTTCTTCAGTTTTTACAAAAATTTTATCACGCTACTTTAGAATTTTCCGGTCAATACTATCCAACTACTCCTACCATGTTATATTATATAGCTGGAATATCGAAATTATTGAAATTATATAAGCAATATGCAATTTACAAACCGGCTGTAGAGAGAATGATTAAAAAATTTAGAAAATATTTTTTTCCAATTCCTCCTCTTTTTTACATGGTTTCTGTGTTGCATCTTGCTTTTAAAATTAAGTTAACTGAACGACTTGTTAGAGAAATATATGAAAATTTAGAAATTACTCCTATTGAAATTGCTACTAATGGGTATCCAAGTGTAGAACAGGCTATTGCTAAAGTTCATGCAGATACCGTGGCTGTTTTTGCAAAGTATAGAGCTTGGGCAGACACTGCTACACCAACGGAACCAATACAATCCACCGGGCAAAGTTCTTCACAGGCCGGGATGAGCACTTTTGGGGGACTTGATGAA
Organism: Petunia secreta; assembly: GCA_029990175.1. Lineage (NCBI taxonomy): Eukaryota > Viridiplantae > Streptophyta > Magnoliopsida > Solanales > Solanaceae > Petunia > Petunia secreta. The sequence continues at coordinate 962,963 of JARKIP010000061.1, forward strand.
AAGTTGCTTTCGGAACAGGACGAGTATGGGGAGGAATACAGCGAGTTCCAAGTGTATTTAATTCAATATCCAAAGAAACTTAACAACTTTGGAACTCATCATTTGTTGGATTATTGGAAGAATCAAGAATCGCAATTTTCAATTCTTTCAAAAATGGCCCAGGATATATTAACAATTCAAGATTCATCAGTTGCATCGGAAAGCGCTTTTAGCCAAGGAAGATTTCAAATTGGAGATCACAGATATTCGTTGAAGGAGGAGGCAATGGAGACAGGAGTTTTATTCAGGGATTGGATCAGAGCAGAGCGAAGAAACTTTGGTCTACCAGAACTTACTAAGCAAAAAGGCAAAGCATATCTCGATCAAATTTTGAGCGATGGAACAAGTGAAGGGAGTCAAACTGGCAATGAAGAAGAAGAAGAACCAGAAGGAGATGATGAACAAGAACAACAACGGCCAGTTCCTAAAGAAAAGCCTACAACTATCCTCAAGAAACTAGCTAATATGTTTAAAAGAATGTAATTTTCTAAATTAGAATTTTTGAAACTACAAGTTTGAAAGTTTAGCTATTGTAGTATGTATTGCACTACTTGTGTCTTAAACAATTCAATAAAATTGCTCCAAGTCTTGGAATTCAATCACAACTATTGTCTTCATACTTTTTATTTTTAATTTATAGTTTGGGCAAAAATACTACAATTAATTACTAGTTTGTAAATTAGTTCAAATTCGATTTTTCTAAAATTAATTCAAACTTTGAATTTTGAACTTAACAAATTAATTCAAAAGTTTGAACTTTGAATTATCACTTCAAAAATTTCAATACTTCAAAATTCAAAGTTTAAAAAAATACTACAAGTTTTTTAATTCTAAGTTTAAACTTTAAACATTGAAATAAACTAAACATTCCAAACATATGTACAAGTAAAAACTTGATAATATTTTGTTGTAATATTTTTCAAATTATCCACCACTTTAAATAAAACACAAAGGAAAAACAAAAAAAAAAAAAATATTTGGCCGACTGCCGGACCGACAGTTTGGGGCAACGGCTCTCTTTCAAATATAGTCGTTGGCCAACGGTAAAAAAACGGCTATATTTGCCTATCATCCCCCCACCCCCTAAACGCCCCCATACCCCCCCCCCCCCCCCAAAAACCTATTTTTATCTATATATATCCTATTATTTCATCATTATATCACACAATTTAGCACTTTCTGTCAGTTTATCTCTCAAATTACTCTCAAAGGATATTTTCTAAATTTCTTCCAAAATCCAAACAATTATAATGGCTGAAAATCAAGCTCCCGTTGCTCCCGGTCCTAGTGAAACAAGAATTGCGGAACGAAGACGTCGTTCTATAGTGTGGCAACTTATTATGAAAGATACTGAAACTCAAAAAGCTAAATGTAACAAAGAGTGGCAAATTTGCACTGGCAAGTGGCAACTACAATGGAGGGAAGTGAAAGTGTAGGCAACACTTAGAAAAACGTCACAAGACCGAATGAGATAGAATAAATGGCTTTATTTCGCGTGATTGAAAATTTGAAGAGATGGCTAAGGGAATATCTATGTCATTTCAATTATGTATTTTTGAATTTCTAGTTTATTTAGTATCTTTGTAATTTTTCAATTTCTAGTTTGTTTTGTCATTTCAATTATGTATTTCCCGAATTTTCAATAAATTATGTGTATTTCTTTTTCAATCAACGTTTGTTTAGTATTTATTTATTTACTTTACATTAATAAATTTAAAAATATAATTTACATAACTATTTTGTTTCATTAAAAAATATAATTTATATAATTATCACAAATGGTATTTACATAAATTGTTAAGTTTTTCAATTTTCAATTTTATTTGCCTAAAAAAAATTAAAAATAAAAAATAAAAAAACCGTTAAACCGGACCGGTCCGGACCGGACCGACCAGCTTAACGGTCGCCGGTCCCGGTCCCGATCCGGCTCCAATTTTTTTAACCGGATGAGACCGGACCGGTAGGCCGGTTTTTAGCCGGTTTGGAATTTTTTTTGCCCGGTTCCGGACCGGACCGGGCCGTTAGTCACCCTTACCAGGCATATTCGTACTTTGAACTCGTTAATTCAACAACTGCACCTACATACCGACTGGGACGTTTGTTCGCATAGTGCCAGAAAGTCTTAAATACTCGAGTCACTAAGCAGAGACGATCGAAGTCGGACGCAAAAGCGCCCATTTCCACACGGGCTAAAATCATCCCATTGTGGGCTCAACTTAAGCCGTCACCTATTGACGCAAATGAAGCGGTCTTCAGTGCACACACCCATCTCTTGAAGACATTAGCCCAGAACTGCTTGACTACACATTACACCACATGTAATTACACAAGTACATACAAAATTATTGATGAACGACCGTTTCATTAATAACGAACAGCCCGTAAGCTCATAATATACAATTAGTTCAACCTGAATACAACATTTGTTTATAACAATTGTTATAAAAAAAAAAAAAAAAGGAAGAATAAAAACAAAGAGCTCCTCGGGATTAACATGGCTGAAAGTCCTTCATCTGGATTGTAGCTATAAGCCGTAAGCAGTCCGAAGTTCTCCTCTATCTTGCCTACTGAACTCGAAGAAAAAACTTGAAGACTCACTCCAGAGCTTAGAAAGAGAACTTGACCTCCCGAGTCAACCTCAACTGGTCAAACCAGAGTATACAGCCCCGCAGATCTTCAAGTACAATCAGAGCTCGGCGGGGATGGAGAGGCTTGAGCTGGGAACCTACCACAAGGGAGCCTTTTCCCTCGGGTATCCCACAGTTGACAGCCGATGAAGCGTTACAATAGCGGTTCAGCTGAAGCAGATAACCAAGGCGAAGTCATGAATCACGAGGGGATCCATAGCTCAGTGACACCTTAATCACCTGACAACATAAAGTTGTATCCTCTTGCCCGCCATGGAACAGAGTCAAACAAGTATGCTTCAAACTTACTCAGTCAAAAATGGTGACCTAAGCACTAGAAAAATCCTGGCGGAGAAGCCGCATCACAGCTAAAAGGGCTAAGCGTCCTGACCCCGTATGACAAGAGAAATATCATAGCAACTGCTGTGTTAGAAGATGATCGAACCGTAATCAGTGCACAAGACATAATGAAGATATCCCAGAGGACGTTATTAGAATCCCGGTTAAACTTCATGACTCGGGGGACTTCATTCGTTCCTCCGAGGATGAAGAAAGAAAGGAAGGTAACTGCAGATGAGTTTCCTCCTATATTTCCCTCATGCATCATCCGTTCGGAACAAAGAAGATTTTCTGGGAATATCAAAGCAGGATAAAAGGCATTTAAGAAAAAGAAGTTTCTCACTGTTATAAAAATTGTTGAAGAAGAGAAGTATTTTCTGAAGAAGAGTTTGTTATCTTTGTGTTGTCACGAAGTCCATATTTATAGGCAGAAAAAAGATAAGGATGATATATGATATGATTCGGAGCAGTTAATAGCAATTCTTGGAAAGGTGCATGGAATCAGTATCAACCAATCAGATGAAAACAAGTGGAGTTCTCGAAGAAAGCAGCATCATTCTTGGTCAACGAGTTTGCGAGTCTCAAGAAGTCAGTGAGATATCTTTTCACATCTTTTTTGTACGCCGCTTTCACTTCCTGACTGCTTCCGTCAGCACTCAGCAAGTGGGGGACTGACTATATGGGCAAAAATACGCGACCTACTATTATGGGGATACGAGTCTAACTGGCGAGACTAGGGTTATCTTAAAAGTCATCGGGCACAAAGAATACACGTTGTTCTACTAGTTACGACCGTTCAAGCGGTACGGGCATAGAACGAAGGGCATACATCCTGCCGTCTTAGGGTTACAGTCTCCTAGTTAGGGTTTTGTATATACCACCGCCTTGAGTTATAGGCCCATAGCCTTATTAGTCTTTGTATTTTACCTTAATTAGGACTGGGTATCCACTACTATAAATACCCCTCCTTACATTATATTGTACAACATAGCGATTCACCACAGCATCTGACTATTCTCAAGGAATAAGACTACTTTACTTTTCTTGCTCGTTATTTCTCTCTTTTATTTACTTACTTTTCCATCGTATTTACTGTATTGCTTGTGAACTCACTCTTAATTAATTTTTTAACATAGGCGACCGATTTTAGGCATAAACAGAAGCAATGCAAGAACCCAAAAATAGTACAGATACAGCGAGATACGAGTTGGTTGATTTCTGGTATAAGTTGAGGTACATCGAGTTACAAGGTGGTTGGTTTCTGGTGTAAGCTGGGGTACAACGAGATACGATGTGGTTGGATTACCGGTGTAAATTCAGATACATCGAGATACGAGGTGGCTGGTTGTTGAGATATAGCGAGATACATCGACACACAACGAGATATGAGATGGTTGGTAGTTGAGATACACCGAGATATCGAGATACGAGGTGGTTAGGGGGAAGGAAGAAAAGTGAAACTGGGAGAAATGGGAGGAAGAATGTAAGTTTTGCTATGGTATGGTATGCTATGCTATTTTTTTGTTATGTTTTGTAATTAATTTTTTCATTTCTTATATAATGGATAATTTTGCTAAAATATTGCTATGTTTTGTAAATAACTTCTCAAAAGTGTACTTTACTGTAGGGGTGGGCGTTCGGAATTCGGTTCGGATTCGATTTTTTTAAATTCGAAATTTCGGTACTTAAATATTGATACCAAATACCAAACCAAAATTTATTCGGTTCGATTTTTTATAATTCGGTTCGGTTATTTCGGTACGGTTTCGATTTTATAATTCGGTTTTTATTTCAATTTTATATCATTCAATTCATTTCATTCCAATAAAAAACAATAGCATTTTCACGAAATTAAACAACAACGCATTGAAAAAACTGCACCAGCAGATTGCTAAAGCAAGAAATTCATTAGTTACTATCATTATAAAAGGACTTTCTTTCGTAAAACTAATATTAATAAGATGTTCTAGAAAAGTCAAGGAAAGAGAAATCTTTCAACACTGGGATTTCTAGTTCAAACTGCAAGTTTAAAGAATAAATTTTGACTTTTACTTTGAGACAAATCAAGACGCAAGTGGAATACAGCATTGGGAGCAAAGTTTTAACATTAATGCATGAGACAATAAAAGTAAAACTTTATTCATTAAACCTCCAAAGTTGTTGCTTGTATCAAAGATACACTTAGATCTAGACGTTATAATACGTAAAGTACTTTATAAAGTTCCAGGTACTTATGCTCTAGAAAATTTCATAAGAAGGAATACTAAACAGTGAGCAATGACAAGCTCAACGTATAGAAGCCAATGTTAATAATGAGTTATAACAAAGAAAAAAAGAAGTTGTGTTCATCTTCTCTACATTATGTAGTCTACAATTGTACTCTAGGCGGCAAAGACTGATAGTGATAAATGGGGATTAGGCTAAGAAGAAATGGGTATTTGGGAATTGGGCTAAGGAGAATCGTGTATTTGGCGATTGGGTTTGGGTTAAGGAATTAAGAATTGTATATTTTAAATATATATATACAAAAAAATTCAAAATTTCGGTATTCCGAAATTTGGCACTCCAAAATCGAAATACCGAAATTTTATACCGAATTAAGTACCGAATTACCGAAATACTGAATACGAAAAATCAAATTAGTTTGGTTCTGTTAGGTTCGGTTTTTCGATTTTCGGATTTTATGCCCACCCCTACTTTACTGAAAAAAATTCCTTTATTTATTGGGAAATTTACAAAACTATGACACCATAGGCAGTGGTTTGCCTTATTGCCCCCACTTAAACTAGTTTTGCAAGAATGACATCCGCTAACTTTAATGAATAAATTCCAAATGGAAATACCCCTATAAAATCTTATATTGATGCCCGCATCTCGCTCTCAAGTACTTGACCTTTTATCTCTTTCCACATTCTCCCAGATAACTTGAAGTGTTGCCCCGCCCTCCCTTTCTCGTAAGTTTTGCCTCTTAGGCAGTAATTGACAATGCTAGACTTTGACCCCCAATTTCACAGACAAGACTTGCCCTTTTATCTCTTTTCACATTCTCCTAGATAACTTGAAGTGTTTCCTCGGAAGTACTTGCCCCTTTAATCTCTACGCAGACATCACTTGTCTTTTATATTTTTCGAAGAGGTGCACTTTTCAATTAATGTTCCATCCGAGGCCATTTTTCTAAACCATTCTTGAGCGAGAACAAAAAACCATAACCAGTAATATGCGAGTACAACCAGTGAAATTTTTTATTATTTATTTCATGTCATCTAATAATCATCTTTTTGTCATATTGTGGTAACTTTGGCAATTCATCATGTATATTGTTTCGATCACTTCCATTGTTGCAACTTATAATGAACAAAGTTTATCAATAGGTCTTTAGATTGTACCTACTACAACCTTTTACAGTTTGGCTTTAAACTTTTACAGCAAGATTTATGAGAGAAGTGTAGAAATAACTATTTTTTGCCCCGCCATTAATGTTGAAGCCGTTTTTTAAAATTGTTCAGTTTTTACTCACTTTATGAACTTCGGATATTAGGGGCTGAACTTCAAACCTTTAGGTATGATGTTCAAACTTTTTATGCCTAAAGGGTTGAAGTTCAGCACAAAAGGTCTGAAGTTCAAAAAGCGGTTAAAATTTGAATGTCATGGTAAAAAGTTGCCCTTTGGCGAAATTTTTACAAGATTTATTTATAAAACGTGATTTTTACACCATGAGATAAGAAAAACACAAAAGTTACCGAAAATGGTCCTTATTTTCGATTCTTACCCAAGATGATAGGAATTACGCAAAATAGCAACCCACCGCTAGTTTACACAAGTTTATATACTTTTATAAACGTGTATAAGTGTGTATATACAATGAATAAAGTTTGTATAAATTTTCAGATTTCTGCAGTATTATGAATGTTTATATGAAGTTTCAGTTTTTTTTTTTTTTTTTTGTATATTTTGGTATTTTCCTCCTTGCCTACGCATTTATCTATATATATTCATGTATAGTAATATTTTGGGAAGATTTTTGTATAAAGTTATAAACTTGTCTAAGACAATGATATTAGATAAAATCAACAAAAATAACTTCAATAAAAAAATATAACGACGCCGGGGTGAAGAAGGTGTCTGCCAGCGAGTTATTGGCAGGGGAAGGAGGGAAGTGGAAGCTAAGGTATTTTATTTTGAAGGAGTGCATAAATTTAAAATATAAAGTATGTGCTATGTATGTAAGCAAAAAATATGACCCCTTATTTATAATTTTCTTTGTTTGGAGTGCTATTTTTAAAAAGTTCGCATTTCATTTCGCTTGAAAAAAGAAGATACGAAAAAAGTTACAACTTGGATGTACAAAAAAAAAAAAATCTAATTTCATTGTAAACTTACCATCATTGTCTTTAATTTCTTCTATGTTAATGTTGAATTAGGCGGAATAAGAAATAATCAACATTTGAATTCTTTTAGAAGAATAGCCATATTCAAGAAACATGGAAAAATTTATAGACTTCAAAATCCAAATTCTAAATGAGGTCTTTCGTGTTTTGTTTAAGCTAAGGCTATATTTTTAAAAATTTAAGTGATGGTTGTTTTTCTTTGACCGGCTTATAAACTAGCTATTTTTCAGTGTTTTACGTTAATACTACCCGAAAGATTTAACCCAATGTCCCCAAAATTGTCTAGTTCTGAGAATTGTTCTTATTTAAGATGGTTTTATCTCAAAGAACGTGGAAAGAGGTATGGAAAAGTGTTGCCTCGGCAAGAATTGGTCAACGACAAGTATTGCTTAGGCAAGAATTTCAATAGTAAGTGCTGCCTATGCAACACTTCAAATTATTTGGGATAATGTGGAAAAGGTACAAAGGCTAGTATTGCCTAAGCAAGAGGAGTTTAAGATCCTATGGTATTTTCGTTCAAAATTTATTCATTAAATCAATCAGTGTGTTTATTATTTGCTAAATTACTGTTATGGGGTAAAAAAGGCAACCAATTACTTTCTATCATAGTTTTTTAAAGGAAATATTACACCTAATGTCATTGTAGGGACTTTTTTAAAAAAACATACCAATATTTTTTCATTTTTCTAAACATGACAACATTTTCTAAAATGCTACCAAACATAGCAACAATAGGTAAAACCCTAATTTTGCTTCCCTCACTTATCTCTGATCTCTCTCCCGGCACCGTCACGCCACTTGTGGTCACTGGCACCACCCGTCTCCGCCGACGACAACTTTATTTCCTCCGTCTAATATGATTTCTCTCGCTGTTGCGGTCGTCGGCGATGCCTTATGGTTGCTCTGTCACCATTCCCAGTCTCTACTGCTGTCGCCGGCGGTGACAGTGTTGTTTCACCGTTATAGTCCCAACACATAGCAACACTGTGGCTACTCTTTGTCTGCTCGCTATCGCTGCTCGTTCTTAACTCTCCAGATTCTTTTTTTTTCTTTAATTATTTTTTATTTTGTTTTTTTGGTGACTGCTACGGTGGCTAGGGCGTGTTTTTTTGTGGATTTTGGTGGTGGTTTGGAGGCAAAGAATGTGTATGTCATGCATATACTCTATGTATGTCACTGGACATACACTAGATATACACTTTATATACAATACATAAATGAATGTTTGTTTGTTCATTATATATGATGTGTATGGTCTATGTATGCACATTCACACACTGTACATGCACTACCCATATAAAAATTACACGAAAAAACATTAACAAAAATTTTCCTGCAACCAGCGGCGGCTGGTGGAGGTAGTCGTGGGGGGAGACGGCTAGCAGAGGTAGTCGTAGGGGCGGCGGCTGGGGGGGTGATAAGATAGTGTAGGAAGGGGATCTACGCTTTTATCACCCTTTTTATATGTATTTGATATGTATTGAAAAAAGATGTTAGTTATGTTTTAAAAATATCAATAAAAATGTGATAGTATTGACATTTTTGTGTTTAAAAAAAAAAAAATTGGTATGTATAGTTATGTAAATTGTCCTATTTTAAATATCCCAATATTGAGCCATGAACTAGTAAAAGGGTATACCAGAAAAGGAGTGTCACTTAGATGTTTGTTAAAGATTGACATGAAGAAGGCTTACGACTCAGTGAATGGTGCTTCCTAGAACAAGTGTTAATTGGCTTGAACTTTCCTGATAAATTTGTGAGGTGGACAATGAGATGTGTGAATACTGTGATATACTCAATCTTAGTCAACGGTAGTTTAACTGCTCCTTTCCCTGCGAGGAAAGGTTTGAGGCAAGGGGAACCTCTCCCATCCTTCCTCTTTGTACTTGCTATGGAATACCTGACTAGGATTCTCAAGAGACTGCACAAGACCACAGATTTTAACTTCACCCAAGATGTGAGAAATTGAAGATTATACAACTCAGTTTTGCTGATAATTTGCTACTGTTCAGCAGAGGTGATCCATCTCTGTAAGATAGTTGTTTGAATGATTTAAAGAGTTTTCTGAGGTGTCTGGACTGCAAGCAAATCAAGACAAAAGCTCCATTTATTTTGGGGGTGTTCCTACTAGCACTCAAGCAAGAGATTCTGGATAATCTTGGCTTCGTAAAAAGAGAACTACCCTTCAAATACCTTGGGGTCCCACTTAGCTCCAAAAGGCTAACTATCACCCAATGCCAACTCTTGCTTGACAAAATGCTCAATAGAATTACTGCTTGGACAACAAATTCTTATGTTATGGGGGGAGGGTGCAACTGATTAGGAGTGAATCAAAACTTTCTGGTTCTAGATCTTCATGCTACTCTCGAAGGTGATCCACATGATTGAAAGAATATGCAGAAGATTCCTATGGATTGGATCGACTGACCTCTCAAGGAAAGCTCTTATAGCTTGGGAGACACTGTGCTACCCTAGAAGTGCTGGGGGACTGAATCTTTTAGACATAAAGCTGTGGAACAAAGCTGCGATAGGGAAGCTGTTATGGGCCTTAAGCAAGAAGGAAGAAAAGTTATGGGTTCAATGGGTACACTCATACTACATCAAAAAGAAAGAAGTCTGGAGTGTCAAGCCAAATACAGCCTCATGGATGCTGCAGAAGGTATTTAGCGCTCAAAGTTACCTACAAGAGGCAGGCTACACTGAAAAAGATATGAGGGGAATGAGCACATACTCAATCAAGAATGTATTCTTGAATATGAGAGGGAACTTTACCAAAGTAGTATGGAGGAAAATAATTTGCAACAACTTTAGTCTAGAAACAAGGCAATTTATTATGTTATTGGTCATCCATGGTAGATTAAGTACCAAATACAGAATTCTGAATTGGGGCATCAACATTGATCCACTATGCCCCCTATGTGAGAAGCAGAATGAGAACCATGACCATCTATTCTTTTGGTGTGATTACTCGCGTGATATCCGGGAGAACCTACTAAAATGGATTGGTATTTAGAAGCACGTTGGAATGTGGCAGGAAGAACTCCGTGGGCAACAACAAAAGGAAAAGGCAAGAGTGTTGAAGCGGAGCTTTACAGAAGGATGTTGACCGAGGCAATCTACAACATTTGGCATGAGAGAACTTTAGGGTATTCCAGTAGAAGAAGAAAAGCACAGTTCAAATAATAAAACAAGTCATTCGGGATATACACTGCAGGGGGAGTACGCGAGCTAGAGTTAGTAGAGGACTAGAACAACTAAACTTTTATCCTGTCTAGAAATAGTCAAAGTAGCAGTATGAGTAACTGCTGCAACAGGGAGTAGGGCTATTTGTCTATCCCTGTTTATATTTGTACTTATGAGCTTAATGCTTTGGTAATGAAATGATTAGTTACCAAAAAAAATATTCCAATGTTACAAATGAATTATGATGATTTTTTTTGACAAGGGTTGCTCATATGATATGCACCCTTCACTTACATTCAAGAGGTTGTGGGTTCGAGTCACCATAAAAGCAATAAGTGGAAGGGCCACTATTTGTTTCAAGAGAGGGGAAGAGGGTGGAGTTTTTTAAAAAAATGACGATTTTAGGAACAAAAAGGGCCGAAGACCTAAGCGATACTGGTCAAGTTTAGGATGGAGAGTAGTAAAAATTTCGCGTAGGGGCCTGTTTGGCACGCGCTAATTGATTTGTAGCAGTCAAAAATAAATTCGCTGAGAAATAATTTGTTCAATGCCCCAGTATTTATACTGGGAAGCTTCAGTAAACTAACCACAGTATAAAATACTGAGGCTTTGAACAAGTTTTGTTCAAAGCCCCATTATTTTATTATGGGACTTTGTATAAAGCTTCAGTCCCATAACAAAATGCTGGGGCTTTTAACAAGCTTTATATATAAAATCTTATAACAAAATAATGGGATTTATCCCTTTGATGGGACCTTTGTTATGGGATAAATCCCATTATTTTGTTATAACAAAATAATAGGATTTGTTCAAGGTCCCCCATTATTTTGTTATGGGATCATTTTGTTATGGGACTTTGTATAAAGCTTCAGTGCCATAACAAAATACTTGGTTCAAAACCCAAGTATTTTGTTATGGGACTAGTCTGGAGTGTTTTTCCAACGGTAATGGAGCGTAGGTGTGCGCGCAAATTTTTGGCTATTTCTCAATGAATTTTGAAACGGTGGATAAAACTCTTTGAGTGCGTCCAAAAATGGCTACGCATCAAAATTTCCCTGGAGTGTCTACCATATTGGGCCACATCGGAAAGTGCACCAATAGCCACTCTTAGGGATGCTATTCCTGAATTAGCCAACACTTGCAAGGTCTACAGATTTAGCCACAACTTAAAAGAAGGGGTAAGTGCACCAATAGCTACTACTGAACTTAAGAACACAATCCTCAGAAATTTAGCTAAAAAACAAAGCTCAGTACACAGTTTCTTGAAGTTTTTTGCAAACTGAACTTAAGAACGTAACCTAAAGTTTTATAACTGAAAAACAATGTTTTAAAGTTTTTAAAAAACTGAAAAAGTTAAGGATTTCGTGTTTTTTAAATTTTGAACTGAAAAACTGAACTTCAGGATCTTGAAGTTTGTACCTATTTTTATATCAATCCTAAAGAAATTTTATATAGATTATTTACCATAGAAAAAGTAAATCGATTGAAAATTGTGGCTGAACTGTATATAGCAACCCTTACAATGGCTACCTACTTTCATTTCCACCTCAAGATAAGGTCGTACTTGTAAACTCAAGACGAGATCAATCTGCAGGTACGCACAACCCTGTTGCATTGGAATGCATCATGTATGTTTGTGCGTATACCAAAAACTTTCTTTTTATTTAGTTTAATTTACTCATATATTTGTGTGAAGAATTTTCAGTGTTATGACACCATTAACGTACACTTTCTTTCTCTATCGTTGATATTAACCACATAATATTGTTCCAAAAAGCCCAATTTATGTTCATCTTATACGTCATTATTTAGCCAAATCAATTGTATCAGCCAAGATATAAAGTCAGAAATGATTCTGATGAAAAGAAATGAACAATATCCAGAGAACCAATAATAGATATGCACTATATGTTCCTTTAACCCAACCCTACTAAGCTATTCTATGCGGCAAAAGATGTCCACCTTACGTAACCACAGACGCAAACTTTCCGACACTGATAGTGATAAGCATTGGAAGCTACTTCAATGTTATTGTTAATACAATATAGTTGGCTTTAAACTTATGTGCACCATCAATCTGAAAAACATTTAAACAATTAGGTCACTTACTGTCGCACCCCACTTAAAAAGTGGTTTCCGACTTGGGTAACTCGTTTGAGTTAAAGTTTTGAAATAACTCCATCTAATAAATTTCCTTAACGTATTAGGTCATCTATTTATGTCTAATTAAATTCAAAGGAATAACTCTAGTTGGTCTACTAATCAGAGTTTCGGGTAAGTGTTTGAAATAATCTGGAAGGAAGGGGTTAGGCACCTCCTAAGTTTCACTAAATGTGGTTCCAGGACGATTTCTAATTGGATTTAAGTCAAATGTAATTTAGATGAAAGGGACAAAGTTAAATAGATTATACAAAGTAGGTCATGGTGCACAAACGGAATAAAAGTGAACTCAGTAAAAATTTAGTGTAGGAGCCTGTTTGGCGCGCGTTAATTGATTTGTAGCCGTCAAAAACAAATTCGCTGAGAAATAGCCACCTCCGGACAAATCCCAGTATAAATACTGGGACTTTGAACAAAACTTGTTCAAGGCCCCAGTATTTGTACTGGGGAAGCTTCAGTAAACTAACCCCAGTATAAATACTGGGGCTTTTGAACAAGTTTTGTTCAAGGCCCCAGCATTTTGTTATGGGACTATGTATAAAGCTTCAGTCCCATAACAAAATGCTGGGGCTGTGAACAAAACTTGTTCAAAGCCCCAGCATTATTATGGGACTGAAGCTTTATATATAAAGTCTCATAACCCATAACAAAATGCTGGGGCTGTGAACAAAACTTGTTCAAAGCCCCATCATTTTGTTATGGGACTCAGCTTTATATATAAAGTCCCATAACAAAATACTTGGGCTTTGAACAAGTTTTGTTCAAAGCCCCAGGTTTTTGTTATGGGGCTAGTCTGGGGTGTTTTTCCAACGCTAATGGAGCTTAAGTGTGCGCGCGAATTTTTGGCTATTCTTCAATGAATTTTGAAACGGTGGATAGTCCCCATTGAGCGCGTCCAAAAATGGCTAGTGATCAAAATTTCCCGTGAACTCAAAGGGGCTGCAAACTATAAAGGCATGCTAATAATCAAAGGCTAAATCTGCAATTTCAACATAAGATTGTCTAATTCCTCAAATATAACTATATTCGTAATTATCCTATATTTTATGGTTATTTCTGAAAATTCTGCAAATCAACTATTCTACGCGAAATGTGACAAGTATAAATAATCCTAACTTCAGTCATATTTTGGATATAGCCCTAAATATTTAAAAATTAACTTAAAATTAACAATTAAATAAATGGATAAAATATTTAGTATAAAAAATTGTGCGCCACTAAAGGATGGTATTGTGATATTGATGGTCATGTACCGTTAATTTTGGTGGCGACTTTAGTGTGAGGTCGCGTTTAAAATAATTTTGCTTAAAGTAAAGAGAATATATTTAAAACTATTTATTTACACATAAAGTTATACCTAATTAAACACACAATATGTTGAGCAAATATTAATGTAATGACATATATAAATTAAGTAGGAGATAGATACCAATTTAAAAAATATTACTATATAATTTAGTAAGCAAATAATGGTAGATGCTTATTAAGTAATGAATATGACATTTAAGAAATATAAATGTAATACAATTGTATTGGGTAAAAATTGACCCGCGGTGATCCGCCTCGGTCGCGCAAATCTTAACGACCGAACACGTCACGACTAAGCAACTGCCGAAGCGATTGAGCAAATCGCCGAAACCTTGAAACCGAGGATGCGTTACCGAAGGCGAGCCGCGAGCTGAGCTTCGGTGACTATCCCCTCGGTCAAGCATCAGGGCCACGCCACCGAGGTCGTTAACACTCACCTCGGTGGATCCTCCTCGGTTCGCCCGGCTTTGCAGCCCACTACTTCACCCCACTAACTCAGCCACTACACCTCAAGATCGTGGGACAACATGGCAATAGATAGTGGAGATCATGGGCAGGGACTCATATCTATAAATAGCAGTTCATTTCATGTAAAAGGGATCGAGAAATTTATACCGAAACTCTGCCCAAATTTGTACTGAACATCCATATATTGAAACCAAGTTATTTTACGCATTTTTCATCTATTTCGTGCATTATTTACTGCTTTGATACAAAGATTTGCTTATATTCGAATCCAAATTCGATTTGTGTACCTAAAAACGATTTAGGCCCATACAAATTGGCGCCGTCTGTGGGGATATAAGCAATAACGCTTTGTTCCAAAGTTCGAAATCTGTTCTTCGTCAAGAAATTTGTGATCTAACGCTATGGCTGATAACAACAATGGTGGTAATGGTGATCGGGTTGACGTTCCGACGAACCAACAACCCTTCACCCCAATGACAACCGAAGAATTTCAAATGTACGTTGTCACCACGCTAAAGCTCTCCAAAATAAGCAGGATGAGCAGGCTAGTATCAATGCCGAGTTTCGCGCCTCGCTAGAAGGGCGAAACAGCGCCGCCCCAAACGGCACCCAGCCCACGGCTCCTGGTGGAGGCACCCCGCCTTTCGTTCCTCAGGGCGCGACAACAGGGGGACCTCACAACGGAGCCACGTCTGGGGGGTCGGGGAGTAATCCATCTTCCATGCCACACTTCGGGACGGTTCCCTCCGTGGCAGAAACAACGTCATCGGTTGACGTTGAAAAAATGAGTAGAGAAATCGAGGCCCGCATCGAGGCGCGCGTCGAAAAACGCCTCGAACGCGTACCGGGGATAAACAAGGAGGAAGATGACCTCGACATCGAGCAATATAGGGAACAGCCTTATAAGCCCGAAGCAGCACCAGCTCCAACTCCTGTGGGTTTCAAACTCACATTCCTCAAAAAGTATGATGGGACAACTGATCCCAAGGAGCATGTTAGGGAATACATGTCCATGGTAAAGAGCAACGACTTGACGTCCACACAGCTTGAATCCATGTTCTTAAAGAAGTTTGGTAGTTCGTTGGAAAAGGGTGCACTTCGGTGGTATTTATGCTTGCCGCCGGGGTCGATCTCCTCGTTCAAAGAACTATCCCGCGCCTTTGTCAAAGCTCACACCGGCGCGCAAAAGATCCTCCAGAGGAAGGAGGATATATGTGAAGTGAAACAGTGGCCCGGTGAGCCACTTAAAGAGTTCCTCGAGCGATTCCATGCTGAACGTATGGAGTTGCCCCGAATGGATGATACCTTGGCTATCATGGCCTTCGAAAAAGGTATCAACGGTCGCAATTCAAGTGCTGCTGCCGAATTGCGGAAAGAGTTGCAACAATATCAGGTCCTGACGTGGGAGGACCTGCATAGAAGAGCTTACTCCAAAATCAGATTGGAGGAGGCGGAATTCAAAAATCGAGGTTACCAAAACCGAGGTGATATGTCAAATCGCGCCGAGGCGCCACGAAATAATCTGAAAGGGAGGTATGAACCTTATACTTCGCCGAGGCAACATGTTACTCAAAGGCTGGGAAACAACCCCGGTAACTCATACCCGACGTCTCACATAAGCCAAAGGCTTGGAGGGAAGGTTCAAACCAATATGAACCAAAGGAATCCCTCGAGCTCCGCTTCGGCCCCAAGAAAGGATCTTCCCCGGATCCAAGATTATAATTTCAACATATCGACCTCGGAGCTGGTCGACGTCGTTAAGGGGACAGCCGGGGTAAGAATTCCCAAAGACATGAGAACCCCGGCGGACAAAAGGGATCAGAATCTACATTGCGAGTTTCATGCGGATTATGGTCACAGAACCGAGGACTGCAAAGCTTTGCGCCTCGAGGTAGCTCACCTACTGAAAAAAGGAGTCTTGGCTCAATTCCTCACCGACAAGGGGAAAGACAATTTTTCAAAGAACCGGGGGGATGGGCAACCACCTCGGGCTCCACCCCCGGAGAGAGTAGTTAACGTCATCACCGGGGGGTCAGAAGTAAACGGCGTGAACTTCGCCGCAGCTAAAAAATTTGCTAAGCTCTCCATCACCATGGAGAAAAGGACCCGAGTTGGAGGCTCGGGCAAGGACATCGTGTTCGATGAGGATGACTGTGATGGGATGATGTTCCCCCATCACGATGCTCTAGTCATCATGCTAAGAATTAACAACGCCGACATCAGAGAGTATTGATTGACCCCGGTAGTTCGGTAAACATCATCAGCTACGGGGCGGTGAAGCAGATGTGGCTAAAAGGGGAAATCGTTCCCAAATCAACAGTGTTGGCTGGTTTTAACAACTCAACAGAGAAGACGTTGGGTGAAATCACGCTGAAGACATTCGCTGAGGGTGTCACCAAGGAGACACTGTTTCAAGTGATGCCCGAGGATCTGGCCTATAATGTAATCCTCGGGCGGCCATGGATCCACTCCATGGAAGCTGTTCCTTCCACTTTACACCAAGTGATCAAATTCCCAACGCCTTGGGGGGTTCGGTCAATTAAGGGGGAGCAGCGAGTAGCGAGGGAATGCTACTCGGTTGCACTGAAGAGTGGAGTCGCCCCGAGCGGGCCCAAAAAATAGCAACCAACGCAACCGGGATCGAGCGAGGCGAGCCTCCGAAATGAAATTGAAAAGATCCCAGCATGCGTGCAAGAGCCTCGGAAGCAAAAAGCCGAGGATTCTACCGTTGAAGAGCTGAACTCTTTCACTCTATTGAAAGAGTTCCCAGAAAGGAAAGTGTACATCGGCTCGGAGTTGGACCCGAAGTCGAAAGAGGCAATTATGGAAGTTTTAAGGTCCAACCATGACTGTTTTGCTTGGGCTCATTCAGACATGACGGGTATCGATCCGGAGATCATGACTCACAAGCTGAATGTAGATCCAAGATTCACCCCGGTGAAACAAAAGAAGAGACCTCACGCCGGGGTGAAAAAGAAGGCGATTGAAGATGAGACCACGAAGCTGCAAGAAAATGGTTTCATCAGGGAGGTGAAATATCCCGAATGGCTGGCAAATGTGGTAGTTGTGCCGAAGAAGAATGGCAAGTGGAGAATGTGTGTAGACTACACCGACCTGAATAAAGCTTGCCCCAAAGATTCTTACCCGTTGCCACAAATCGACAGGTTAATAGACTCCACGGCTGGACACAAACTATTAACTTTCTTGGATGCGTATTCGGGTTACAATCAAATCCTCATGGACCCTGAGGACGAAGAGAAAACCTCGTTCATCACTGACCGAGGTGCATTCTGTTACAAGGTCATGCCCTTCGGTCTCAAAAACGCCGGGGCGACTTACCAAAGGCTAGTATGTCGCATGTTCAAGGATTATATTGGAAAATCTATGGAAGTCTACATAGACGACATGCTCATCAAGTCGATCCAAATGGAGGATCACCTGAATCATCTGAGGGAGGCCTTTGCCGTGTTGAGACAATATGGCATGAAATTGAATCCTGAAAAGTGCGCCTTCGGCGTTGGGTCTGGCAAATTCTTGGGATTCATTGTCTCTGAACGGGGCATCGAGGCTAATCCTGACAAAATCAGAGCTATCGAAGAAATCCCCGAGAAGCTTACCGGGGTGAAAGAAGTCCAACGCTTGACTGGCCGAGTCGCTGCCTTGAGTTGTTTCATCTCAAGGTCCTCGGAGCGATGCCACAAATTCTTCTCCGTTTTGAGAAAAAACACTCACTTCGAATGGACACCGGAGTGCGAACAAGCGTTGAAAGACTTGAAACAGTATTTGGCTAACGCACCGTTGCTTGCCAAGCCAAAAGAAGGTGAAACATTGCTAGTCTATTTAGCAGTGTCCGAGGTATCAGTAAGTGCTGTGCTGGTTCGAGAAGAAGATGGCAAGCAGCAGCCCATTTACTATGTGAGCAAGACACTCCTCGACGCTGAGACCAGGTATCCACATCTGGAAAAACTAGCTCTTGCTTTACTTGTTACCGCTCGGAAATTGCGGCCCTATTTTCAATGCCATCCAATAGCCGTAGTTTCAACCTTCCCTTTGAGAAATATTTTGCATAAGCCAGAGTTATCGGGAAGATTATCAAAATGGGCGGTAGAGTTAAGTGAATATGACATCACCTATCAGCCTCGGAACGCTATTAAGTCCCAAGTCTTGGCAGACTTCGTGGCAGATTTTAGCGTTGGAATCTTACCCGAGGCTGAAAAAGAAAACGCCGAAGCTAAAGGAACAACTCCGGGCTTATGGGTACTCTATACTGATGGAGCAACTAACTCCAAAGGTTCGGGGCTGGGCATAGTCTTGAGAGCACCCACCGGGGAAAAAATCAGACACTCGGTTCGATTCAAGAAAGTAACCAACAACGAGGCAGAATATGAGGCGGCTTTAGCGGGTTTAGAGTTGGCCAAAGAAATGGGGGTTGAAAGAATCGAATTGAGATGTGACTCTCAGTTAGTGGTAAACCAAATCCTCGGTGATTACACGGCTCGTGAGCCCAGAATGCAATTATACCTAGATCGGGCACAAAGGATCTTGACCCAATTCCAAGAATGGCAAGTTAAACAAGTGCCTCGGGAGGAGAACACCGAGGCTGATGCCTTGGCGAATCTGGGTTCGGCTATTGATGAAGATCACTCGGGGACTGACTCGATGGTTCGGCTACTATCTGCACAGATGAGAGAGATGAAGCTGCAAGTCAACTCGGTAGACAACCGATGGGATTGGCGAAGTAAGTTCATCTCCTATTTCGACTCGGGGACTGTCCCCCAAGATAAGAAAGAAGCGAAGAAGCTGAGGACTCAAGTTGCCTCGTATCACATGATCGAGGGCAATCTATACAAGAGACTGTATTGCGGCCCGATGGCCAAATGTTTGGGTCCCGATGAGGCAAGATACGTGATGGCAGAAGTGCATGAAGGCGAGTGTGGCAACCACTCGGGGGCAAAATCCTTGGTACGAAAGTTATTAAGAGCCGGGTATTACTGGCCCACAATCAGCACCGATGTGAGGGATTTTGTACAAAAATGTGACAAGTGCCAACGCCATGGGCGGCTGATCCACCAACAGGCCGAGCCTCTTCATTCGGTGGTGTCACCATGGCCCTTCATGAAATGGGGAATGGACGTTGTTGGACCATTGCCCAAGGGAAAGGGTGGTGTTCGTTTCATCCTGGTATTGACTGATTACTTCACCAAATGGGTGGAAGCAGCGGCTCTCACCGAAGTTAAGCAAAAGAAAGTAATCGACTTCATCAAAAAGAACATCATCTACAGGTTCGGGGTCCCAAGAGAAATTGCTTGCGATAATGGCAAACAATTCATGGGGACTGCTATCACCAACTTCTTCAAGCAGTGGGGTATCAAGAGAATAGCTTCGACTCCCTATCATCCAAGCGCCAATGGCCAAGCCGAGTCTTCAAACAGGATCATAATTGAGAATCTCAAGAAAAGGCTCGATGAAAAAAAAAGTCCTTGGCCCGAGGAGTTGCACGGGGTTTTGTGGGCCATGCGAACGACTGAAAAGAGCAGCACCGGGGAGACTCCTTTCTCTTTGGCGTATGGCATGGACTCTCTTATTCCCGTAGAGGTGGGCGAACCAAGCCTTCGATATGCCCATACGGCCGAGGACGCAAACCAGGAAGCAATGCGCATTGAGTTGGATCTGCTCGAAGAGAAGAGGGAGTTAGCTTTGGTTCGGTTGATTGCTCAAAAGAGACAGATTGAAGCATATCTCAACAGAAAGGCTAAATTCAGGGACTTCAAGATCGGGGATTATGTGCTGAAAACCGTGAAGCAATCAACCAAAGAAGAAAACGGAGGAAAGCTCATTGCAAATTGGGAAGGACCCTACAGAGTCAAAGCAATTGTTGGAAAAGGCTCTTATCAAATCAAAAGTTTGCAAGGAGAGCCTGAACCGTTGAATTGGAATATTTCCAACTTGAAGCGATATTACTTCTAGTTGAGGTAAATATCTTCAAACTTCTTTAAATCAAACAGCCCCGAGCCGAACCCCGCTCCCATGGCATTAACAGAAAATGTACTAACATACCCCTCGTTCCGTCTTTTTGCTTGACCTTTTCAGGAAGCGAACCGAACCGATTCCAGTGCTCGGATCTTCATCAAGATTCACAACCGAACACTGGGGGGGAGTGAGAAGGGGTTGATATCGAGGTCTACATCGAGCCTCCCAACCGAAGCTTATCTATCCGACAACCGGGGACTAACGCCCGGGGACTAGATTTAGTACATTGTAAATTAGCCCGGTAGCGGCGTGTTTGTCAGTTTGCTTTTATTTCGAAATTCTACCCAAGGTCCGTTTCGGCTTGGTTTTATGTACATAGCCTTTTGGCTCGTCAATATCAATAAGAACGACTTCGATTACATTCATTTTATCTGTTTAAATCTTACATTTTGAAGCCGCGCAATGCGTCGACCCGAGGACGAGACGTCGCCCTAGGTTCGCATCGGCCAAATTCTGTCTAAATCTTGCAAGATTAAAGTAAAGTTTGCATCAAAGTGTCCGATATGCTTAAAAGGCCATTACACAGAATAAGGATGCAAATATTTCTTACTGAAAGCCCGAAGGCTGAATATATACATTCTCAAAAGACCCGAAGGTCGAAAGTACAAACTCAAAAGCCCGAAGGCTTGCAAAAGAAGTGCTAAAAGTAATTCAGGCCTCAGGAGAACCACCTCCATCCCCGGAGCCCTCTTCGGCCTCTTCATCTTCCTCATCTTCATCATCGCCGCTCGAGGCTTCACTTGAAGGAAGATCCTCGATGATAGCTTGGGCTTCGGCTGCTTTAGCTTCGGCCTTCTCAATCTCTTCATCAAGATTAAGCTCCCCGGCGCGACACCGCTTGAGCAATCTTAACCGAGACTTGATGATGGCCCACCGCTTGTCGAGCTCGGCCCTTTTCACCTTGAGTGCAGCTTTATCCTTTCGGGCCGCAATTTCATCTTTCAGGGCAACGATCTTATCATCCTTGGCTGAAAGCTTGGAAGTTTCGCCCTCTAGCTTCTTAATGTGAAGCAGATGATCTCTCAGCTACTCTTGGTGCTTTTTGGCCATATTAACCGCCTCAGTTTTGGTTCGTGACAGCTCGTCCCTCAGCCTCGCGACTTCCTCTCCCAGCCGTGAGCGTTCAGCTTCAAAGTCATCACCGAGGATCTTAATCTTAGCTTCGGAGTTCGCCTCAGCTTCGCGTAAATCGGCCTGAGACTTGGCTAAGTCAGCTTTCCGCAAAGCTATCTGAGCATTGAATTTATCTTTTTGCTGATCCCATAGGCGAGACACACGCCGAACCTCAGCGGTCCTCGAAGACTCAACCTCGACGGCTTTCAAAGAAAGGATGAAAGTCTGAGCAAAGGCCAAATAAACAGAAGTCAGATATAACCCGAAGGTAAAGATGCAAATCAAACTCTTTTGGTCTCTTAAAAGTTTTTAATATGGCAAAACTTACCCTTACTGCGTTGGAGGCCAGGGTACTGTATAACTGACCCGGGGTAAACTCTTGCATGAGCCTATCCTCGGTCGGCCCTAACAAGGGTGTAAGTCTAAGGAGATCCTCGGGGTTGCACCCAAGAAGATTTGAAGACATCGGCACCTCAAGTTTCCGGTAAGATCCCACCGAGGAAGAAATCCTCGCGGGTTCGGAATGCGCTCTCATTGACCCGGGGCCAGCCTCTCCGATGAATGCAGTATCTCCAGCTTCGGTAACTTTAGCCTTACCTTTGGCTTTTTCCGCGGCTGCATCAGGCTCGGGCTCTTGACCTTCGAGATCTACAACAGCGACATCTCCTCGAGACCAAGCCTCGTCGGCTGCCTTATCCTCGGGCTCGTCCACCAGTCCTCGGCGTTTTTCAGCCACCGCTTCGGGCTGGCGAAGTGTCTCCGCCTCGGTACGAGGAGCTACCGAGCGGGACGACTTCTTCGACGTAGCCCTCTTCCGCTTCACGCCTACGAACGAAGGAGAAATTTTAACATTGGAACAGAAAGAAAACGATGTTTAACAACGCGTGCCGAGGACAAGAATTACCTTTGGAAGTCCCTTGATCGGGGGCTCCCTTGGAGATTTTTGAAGACTTGGAAGCCTTCAATCCTTTATACTCCCCGGCCACCGCAGCCAGGTCATCGTCAGACTCGGTCTCTTCATCATTTTTCTTCTTTTCTTCCTTCTTCTTCTTACTCTTCTTGGTGTTAGCAGCACGATTTGGAAAACCTGACACCGAGGGAAGGAAAGTCAGTAAAATCCCAAAGTTAACCATTATTAAAACAATGCCAAAACTTACCATGCCTCTTGCATTGCCAACCAAATTCGGCGGCCATTTTCATCCATGTCCTCTCGGGGCGGTGACGAGCCCCGGTCATCGCTTTGACCCACTCAGTCAAGCCTGCCGGGGGCACGATGTCAACCTTGTTGGCTGAAGAAATAGCAAAGGAAAGAAATCAGTTAACACTGGCAAACTACCAAGGAGTAAAATGATAAAAGCAATGTGCTTACGAGTGTTGTTCCACCGTTCGGGGAAATCAGGCTCGGTGGATAAGACCTTGGTCTCCAGCAAGATAAACCGCTCACTCCAGCCTCGATCTCCATGATCCTCACTCTTGTGGAGGAGAGCAAATTTGCCTCGGTTGTTGAGTGCCACCACCCCGGCTTTGTGGAAATAAGGGTAGTAAAGGGAAATAAGGTGTTGAAAAGTGAAGTCTACCTTCGCCTTTTTGCTTAGCCAATCCATGCACTGGACGACTCTCCAAACACCGGGGCCAAGTTGGGCCAGACATAAATTATAAGCCCGACAAAAGTCATCGATGACTTTGTGGACAGGAAGAGTGAAGCCAATGGTGAATGGGTAAGTATAAGCAAAAGACATACCCTCAATATTGTGGCATACCCTGCTTGTCGGATCGGGGATGACAACCTTGACCTCGGGCTCAAATTGGCACTCCCTCCGAACCCGCTCAGTGTGAGCCTGAGTGATGAGGGTCGGGGTAGTATTCACGGGGACATTCCTGTGCTTCCCCTCCTGCTCAGCCGTCTGAGTTTGCAATTTCAAGTCCTTAGAATTGTCGAAATGGGAGGGAATTATTTGATGTGGTTCAAGTTCCTGCTCGAGGGGAATTACAGAGCCCGAAGATCCCCCTTCGGTAGCAGTCCCCTTCTCTCCGCCGCCCGTGGCGTTGTCGCCCTCGGCGCCTTCTCCCCCGTGTACGGTTTCTTCTTCCTCTAAGTGGACATCATCATCCCCATCGGCTATTTCATGCCTAACCCTTTGCCTCCGTCGCGCAGTAGCGCCGACGTCGGAGGTCACCTCCTCGCCGCCTTCCGCCTCCACCATCTGAAGCGGTAACACGGAGGCAACAAACTCGCCGCCAGCAGTGATAGTGGCAAGTTGATCAACTCTGGCCCTCTCGCCGGAATCACTAGAGTCCTGTCTAGAAGTTGTTGCAGACATGGTGGTGGAGCTAAAGGCTAAAATTTCACTGATTGATCGGAAACTTGGGAAAAATTAGGAAGGAGATATGAAGTTTTTTCCTTTTTTGCACTGTTGAGCTTTCAAGAAAAAGTGAAGAAGACGTTCAGCAAGCTGCCCATTTTATAGGTATGGAAGATTAAGAGGCGATGATGTCATGGTCATCATTATAACGTTGGGAGAAGCGAGAACTTCGGCGTGGAAGTTCAAGGGTCCAACGGATGAATGCCACGTGTCCACGAGAAGTGACCTGATGGGACGCGGACCGTTGACAATTTTTTAAACGCTTGGGTAAGATCTAGCCACGTCTATCTCCCGCCAGACTTCATTCCACTCCTCGGTCTCCTCAGTAGGCAACCGAGGAGTGGGGGGACTATCTGTATTGGGTAAAAATTGACCCGCGGTGATCCGCCTCGGTCGCGCAAATCTTAACGACCGAACACGTCACGACTAAGCAACTGCCGAAGCGATTGAGCAAATCGCCGAAACCTTGAAACCGAGGATGCGTTACCGAAGGCGAGCCGCGAGCTGAGCTTCGGTGACTATCCCCTCGGTCAAGCATCAGGGCCACGCCACCGAGGTCGTTAACACTCACCTCGGTGGATCCTCCTCGGTTCGCCCGGCTTTGCAGCCCACTACTTCACCCCACTAACTCAGCCACTACACCTCAAGATCGTGGGACAACATGGCAATAGATAGTGGAGATCATGGGCAGGGACTCATATCTATAAATAGCAGTTCATTTCATGTAAAAGGGATCGAGAAATTTATACCGAAACTCTGCCCAAATTTGTACTGAACATCCATATATTGAAACCAAGTTATTTTACGCATTTTTCATCTATTTCGTGCATTATTTACTGCTTTGATACAAAGATTTGCTTATATTCGAATCCAAATTCGATTTGTGTACCTAAAAACGATTTAGGCCCATACAACAATAAATAGAATTAAAAGACTAACTTACAAATTCTATACAAAAAAATAGTATAATTTTTAGGACTTGATCTCAAAAGTCCATATCCCTCGCAAGTTATTAATCAACTTAGAGAAATTTATAAAAATAATTAAGATTCTCTTAAAACGTGTTCAGACTTCAAACTTGCAGAAACAGCCTATTCTGCAGATTTAAACATTTGCGCAAATGGACCAGTTTTATAGATTTTCGTTTTTAGCCTTTACTTCACTTTCGACCTTTGGAAAAATAATTTCGTGAACCTACAGTTTTCAGAACATAAAATTTGCAAAAAGCACTTCATCTTCAATTTCAATTTCAATTTTGGACCTGCTGCAAAACTTGTGCAATTTTCGAGAAAATTAAATTGCAAAAATAGTCTAGTTTTAATATGAATTTTCAGTATATAGCAGCCCTGCAAGATTCTGGTTAGTACCAAAACTTGTACTTTGTTTAAGAACTTTTCCCTGCAAGATAAAAGTCAGTGACACCAAAGAGGAGCCTATGCAGTAACATGTGAAAAAAAGTATTTCATCATTAATTAGCAAGCAAGAAACAAGCCGAATATACCCAACTCGACATGCCCGAACACATAGCAACAAAATATTTAATAGTTCAGGAACTAACCTTTGAAAGCAAGTAGCAAAGGAAATAGCAAAAGTTGAGGGCAGAATGATTCAAAAGGTTATTTTACCTTGACAGCCAAACAAAGAAGGCTAATACTCCCTCCGTCCCATTTTAGTTGTCGCTTTAGGTTTTTTCACGCTCATTAAGAAAGATATTAAATAGGGTGTTTATTTTACTATCTTATCCCTATTTAATGTTTCAACATTAATTTTTTTTGAGAATTTTTTTAATTATCAGGGGTATAGTTGTAAAGAACTAATCAATTTAGCCTTGAAATCCTAAAGTGACAACTAATTTGGGACAAACATATTTTGCTAAAGTGACAACTAATTTGGGACGGAGGGAGTACTAAAGAAGAGTAATGTAAGTGATTAAGCCTTGATATGTAAGAAAGAGGTCCCCTTTTTGTGAGTAATATGAATTGAATTTATAGTGGCGGAATGGAGTGTTGAAAAAGGTAGGAATTATGAATAGCATAATTGTGGGATCTTGTTTAATAATTATATGGGAAGGAAGCTTAATAGGATAAAAAAGAATCCCATAACAAAGAGATGATAGCTTAAGTCATGTGAAATACTAATAAGTATAAAAATAAAGAAATTAACCAACTTTTTTCTTGGTTCTTGATATATAGTGATTCGTGGGAAAGCTTACTGTAAAGGGAGAGCTTTATAGGAAGAATACTAAGAATGGTAAAAAATCTCATTAAATAGGCCAGCGGGATATTGTATCTTGCTAAAAGATGGTAACCAAAGCAAAATAAAATAAAGAACACTAAAACAAAAAGGAAAATGTATAACTTATTGATCAAATAAAAAGGAAAAGTTGACGTGATTCTTGGAAAAATTGCATCCAGATCACGAGAGAGATGATTTGGTGATATTGCTCGGAAATGAGGAATGAACTATCTGGAACCGATAGTTAATTCTGACTGATGCTTAATTAGAAAATGGCAATAACAAACTAATTTTTTCATAAAAAGTAGTAATAGATAAATATAATTCAGTACATATTAATATAAATGGGCTCAAATATTAGTAATTAAATAAAAATAGTCACACGTAGAATATGTGTATTTTAGAAATAGTCTAAATAATGCAATTACGTAAATATAGTCACAATTAAGTAAGTATAATATATATATAGAGGATTAATAATAGTATTACGCATGTAAATGCATGCTATATAACTCAATTTTATTTGAAAATAAATATTATATTTTTTAATTAAATGTAGCCAAATTGTGAAAACGGAGAGATAAAATTGAGTGTTAACACTTACAAAGCAATTTCAAGTTAAAAATAAAATTCGTTCGTGAAGGAAAATTTTCACTAATCTACCAATAAAAATTACAATGACTTTCCAGTCCTACGCAGAGTAAACACAATTATTCTAGGTAAATTTTTAATAAGCATTAATTGACAATTTGATAAAACTTGTAACAGTATGCTTTCACAAGTTAAATGATATTGATGGTCCAAAAAATCTGCATTGAGAGTATTAGTCTGTTTGGGATTGCTGCCAAAAGTTTATTTTGAGAAGTACTTTTGACATAAGTACTTTTTAAATAAGTACTTTTGGCTAATAAGCAGTTTGTGTTTGGACAACTCATTGGAGAAGTACTTTTGATAAATAATTTGTGTTTGGTTAATCGTTACGAAAAGTACTTTTCAGTATCAAATTACGAAAAGGACATCCAAGTTCATTTTACATTTGGATTAATAAAAATAAAAAAATAATTTAGAATATTTATCATAAAAGACTTTAATTAGAAAATTTATTTAATTAAATGTAAAACATAACGTAAAAGATATAAATTTAAGCTATTGAACAACATAAATATAGTTAAATCAAAGTGATAGCGGAATTAGGAATTTCTAGTAATCACTTGCTTTTAAAAGATGATTTAAAGAGTAGGACATCCTATATACGTTTGATAGTAATACCTAGAAATAAAAATTAGTCCTAGAGGAAGAAGATTTGTAAAAGTACGTAGTAGAAAAAAATAGGAAAAAAAAATATAATTGTATTTTGAGAGAGATATGGTTAATTTATAAGGAATAATATGGTAAATATGAATTCTTGGTAAGGATATTTATGTCTTGAAAAAATTAATAAACTGCTTCTGCTTCCGCTTCTTGGAAGAAGCAGATATTTGTAGCTTCTCCCCAACAGCAGAAAAACTGCTTTTGCTTCTACCTAAAAGTACTTTTTTTAAGTTGCCAAACACCTCAAAATTCTAAAAAAAAGTACTTTTGTTGAAAAAAAGCACTTTTGGCTTTGGAGAAGCAATGCCAAACAGGCTATATATCTTCAAAGAGTTTAAATTATATATATTGTTACTTTAAATATTAATTATATTATAATATCATATTTATATATTATAGCAGCTAACATATTTTATTGTCAAGATTATAAATCACAATATTTATAAAGGTTTACTGGTAAATATTTGAATAACCTCTAATTTTTTTAAATATATATATATATATATATATATATATATATATATATATATATATATATATATATATATATATATATATATTGCTTACACTAATCGTACATATAATTTAAACTCATATTTAATTACATAATAATTTTGCCTCATCTTTGCTCTAATTATGACTTGTTGACTAGAAAAAGAAAAAGGAATCTCCTTTTCCTAAGACTATGGCCATTGATTTAGGAGTCTAAGACGCGTAAGGCTTAACAGGCAAGAAAAAACATCAACGCATGATCATCAATAAAATTCAAATACCAAAAGTAGAATTTGGTTTCATCGTTATCGAGTATAAACACAAATAAACAGGATTAGGAAAAGTAAATGGACACAATTGATTGATAACGTCAAAGCAATTCGTTCTCGAGGTAAGCAATACTAGTACGAAACGTATAAAATGTCTTGGTGGAGAAAATATGAAGTATGTTTTGAGAATATCACTAGTCTATAATGTGCATATAGATATAGTTTTAAAACATACAATGTATATTGATAATGTGCATATTTTAATTTGTTATGTACTTTAAGACGGGAGAAAACATTATATTTTTTGAATTTTAAACAATTCAGTGCAGTAATCGTTCCTTGCTAAAATAAAATATTGTATAACAAGAGAATTAAACGTGCAGAAGGGAAAGTTGATATGTTCATATCTAAGAATGAATGCCAGTGAAAGCTTTAATTAGTAGTAGTACCTAAAATTCAGTGAACCAAAGGGAAAAGGGAGTTGCATTAACTTGGAATAGTAAAAGGAGAATTTAACCGTAGTTTATCATAATAATGAGGTGTTTATCTAGGGACTATATCTATAAAAGTATTCATTAGTAAAGGTATAAGCATTTTAGATATGGAGAAAACACACTTGAAGTTGATTTTTACAATGACATTTTTAATTATCACAATAGGTGTGTGACACTTTCTTTTCTATTTCACTCGCTCATTTTCTCCTCTTTTTTCTTTCTCTACTACTATAATCCAAAATTCTACTCATAAAAGTTGCACGTTTTTTACTGAATTAATTTTTTTGTCTTGTTTATTGTGTTTACAGATCATTTATGTTTTAATGATGTGAAAGCTTACCATCCAGAGTGCCAAAGAGATGAAGACTGTAGAGGGATTGTTCTTTGTAAACCTTATTGTAATGAAGGACTACTTTGCGATTGTTATCCAGATTCTGGAACCAACGAGGATCATGGTGTCATAGACATGAACCACGATTCAGCTTTATCTCCACTGAATAATTAGTCTACAGTTTCCTTATCGTAGTAGCCGTAGAAATAAGAGTATTCTTAATTCCTTACTACACGAGCTTAAAACAATAATTATTCTTCAACAATGAAAATGAAGAAAGAGTAACTTGAGAAGTAGGAAAAGAGAAATTAGAAGTCATTGTAATATTGGTGGTTCGTTCATATGACAATAGTATTATACTACAATAAAACCATACCTCTTTTATATAATCATTTAACCTTGGACTGTTTTCATGTTTTGTTGTATTATATATTTTCTATGACGATATCATATTAAACCAAATTTTAGGATAAATAACATTATTATGAATTTGTTAGACTGTATGACTGCGATTTAAGATCATCGTTTATCTAAGAGGTACCAACTTTCGACATCATTATTGTACTTTTCTCGATTTCATTAGATTTTGTTAGTGTATGGGGATTTAATCGACAGGGGTGGAGCTACCGCCTAGAAAGGATGATCAATTAAACAATCTTCGTCAAAAAATTTGTTTAATATGAATATATAACAAAGGCTGAACAACTTTAGGACAGCAAGTACTTCTGCTACTCTAGTTTGAAATGATATAATATACCACGTGCGCTGTATCCATTCTCTTATTAAATGCATTAAATGTACATTTTACCATTTATTAGTAGTAGTGTTAGTAGTTTTATCTATTCTTTATCAATTTTTCTCTATTTTTTTCTTATATAATATAAGAATTTATTACTTTAAACTAGCAATAAATTACTTTTTTTTTTGGGTTGAAAATACAACACTTTGGATGTAAACATTTAAATAAAGATGTGCACTTTTAGATTTTGTCGGAAGCGCTAACAATAAATTAAAGAGACAATTACATGGAGAGACATCCCTGTTGAACCCTCCCGAAAATTATCCTTTCTTTAAGAAAAGACAGGTTTCGGGTATATTTCAACAAAATGGGATTCCAAAGGGTTTCTTTGGAGTCGCCACCTAATTTAAGGATTATTAGGAACCTAAGTTAACTAAAGAGTGCAATTTATTCTTTATTTAAAGGAAATTAAATTAAAATCAGAGATTCTAGGTAAGTGGTTCTATTAAATTCGAAAGAAGGTCCCTAGCGGGAGTACTTTCAAAAATCCGCTAAATGCGGTTAATCCGGCGGTTTTCACGAATTTGTTAAGGATAATAAGTATATAAAGCTAATTTTATATAAGGATAATAGGAATAATATAAATAAGATAAGATTTTAATTATACCGATATTTAGATAAATAAATGACCCAATTTAAGATTAATTGAATGGATAATGAAATAATGATCAAATTAATAGAACAAGAAAAGGTTAAATGAAGTTAGATAATTAAATAAAATAAAATAGATAAATAATTGGATAATAATAAAGGATTAATTAATTGATTGAATAAATAGATAAATAAATAAGCAATCAATAACTTAATTAAATAAATGAATACTTATCAATTTTAATTAAATAAAGGAGTAAATAAATAATAATTGATTAAATAAATAAATATTTAATTGATTAATTGAAATTAAATAAATTAGATTAAGTAAATAAATAAATGATTAAAATTTAATTTATTAACTAAATAAATAAATTAGATTAGATAAATAAATAATTGAATATTTAATATAATAAGTAAAGAAGCAATTCAAATGCGAATTATGACGATGGTAAGATTTTAGTCGAATTTTATTTGCACTCATTAATTGACAAATGATTCCAAACATCCATAAATTAATTGGCGATTCGCAAAGAAATGATACAAAGCATTCATATAAAAATAATTTAAGTAATTTACAATAATTATTCAAAATTCAAATATCATTTCTATCTTACAGAGCTCCTAATCCGGTTTATGGGAAAGTCCTATACAACATGCATTTTCTAAGGGAGCGGGGAAAGATGAGGTTTAGAAGATAGAACCCGGAAGTGCAAACTCATCATTGAGCCTTAGACTTTGTGATTTTCATTTTTCGTTTCTTACATTTTCGGGGATATCAAGTCCCAAAAATGCGGAGCGGTTCAAGTAACTTCGAATGCATGCCGTCCCCGTTTGTGAGTTTTAACTCCAACTCGTCCCAAGTGGTTTATGCAAAGAAAAGAAGGAGATAAGGATTAATATCTGTTATAAAAGAAAGCGAAACAGAGCTCGAAAGTTATTGATGGCGAGACAAAATAAAGGCACAGCCAAAACACCCAGAGCAAACATTTTCCTAACCAATATAGAAAAATTCAAGCGTTCAAAAACACTAAGGTCCAATGGTAACAAAACAAAATAACTAACTCGTTCAAAGAGGATTAATCTACATTAAATTAGAGGGAGCAATTCAACTCTGAAAAACATAACTAAAGCTTCAGACAATATTAATCCTTAATTAGAAGACACCTCCTAGAGGAATACACTTAACAAGAGATAAAGGTTACACAAAAAAAGGTAACCATAGAGCTTTCCATGCTAAAAGAAAAGGCAGGTCCAGACATTATTTTTTTTTTTTTTAAAAAAAAAAAAAACTCATCTACTCGTTCCTCTAGCAAACAGGCAGCATCAAAAGTAAGGATATGCATGTTTATGACAATTCTCATCAACTGAATAAGAAAGAAAGCGAGCCGAAAAGGCGCAATGTGTATAGCCAATTGGCTAAATGAACTGAACAGAAAAGTTCCCATATGAAAGACCAAGTCTTCGGACAACACATTATTTGAAAATGTAAGCAAATCAATAAACCAAATATGAACTAATTATGCCTTAGCTTGAACAAGATTTGATTTAACATGCCAAGCATCTAAATTAAGCCAAAGTTACTTCTAACAGTTGTACTATCCATAACATAGGCATGGCTTCCTTCCAAGGCTGCAATATAACCATAAATGTCAAGCAAACCAAAAGAATATAACAGGCAGCGAAGTTATTCCCATTAGCATTAACCAAGCAAGCAAATTATTAAGAAAGATTGAAGCTTTTAACTTGTAAGAATAGATGAACCAGAGTTTGGCTTTAACATACATGCTGAACTTCTTAAAATTAAAGACCACTTTCATAAACTAAGCAAAAATGCAACAAGTTTTCATGGAAGACAGTGAGCAGCTAAACAACTACTCTTACTAGCCATACCTCTCAGCATTCACACACTCTTCAATCCTAAACTACACTATATCAGGAAAAAACCAAACACCACCAGGGGACAAGCACTTCTAGCAGCCCCTGAACTGACTGCTCTGGATCCCACACCAAGAAACTGAAGCAACTCACATTACCTACATACTCCAAGCCTATAAACTGAACACACACACCTACAATCTGCCTAAAACCACAACAAACATTCCATGCTCTCATCTTATACCTGAAAACTAAACTCCTAACTCCCTGATCAATAGAGACAACCTCACAAACAACTCACACACACACTGCTCCCTAATCTCACAGAACCACCAGCATACATAACCTTGGACAACCTGAGAACAGCCCTCACATATAACCACCTATTCAACCCCTAGGAACACCAACCTGACTTACATCCTCAATATTCCTAGGCAACCAAGAACAAGAACACACCATCTTGAACATCTGACAAGAAGAAACAAAGAGACAGCATCCCTCAAACTTACCAAAACAAACTAAACAACCAGCATACACTCACATTCCACCTGCATCCTCTATTCCCTCACAGCTGCACAATCAAAATCAGAACAGACTACTACAAACCAGACCTCTGCCTTCTACACTCATCTCTCAACAGCCAGAAATAAGTCAGACTATCTAACTCCCTCTATGCAAGACAAACCAGACCCCAAGAATCCCTGAAAAGCCAACCATAACACCCTTACACACTCCAGACCTACTTTAGAAGCCAAGCAATATCAGAGAAGCAGCTTACCCTACTTCCTTTACTCCTAGACAACCAGAAAAGCAATCAAGGACATATCCCTAATGAACTCACCAACAAGAACCAAAGCTCCTTCATCATTTTAAAGCTAACAAAATCAGTATATGCTAATAAATCTCGACACTCAGGAATAGGCTAAAGTTTAAATCGTCACCAGTGTATGTATAGCATTTTATCGGATTACATTCAACATAAAATAAAATCGAGGCAAAGTTTACCTTTTGCGGAGCAGGAACTGAAGCGACGATATGAAGAAAACACGACTCAAACAAGTGACGACTAAAACAAGGTCGAGAACAAGGCGACGACTTAAAGATTGAAGCAACAACACAAGCTCGAAAGTGATGTTTGAATCCCCAAACAGAAACCGAAAACAGTAACGATATATGTATTTTTAAAGATCAAAATATGCTCTGCCTCATCCTCCCTAAAAAAATGAACCCCCGAAAAGAACAGAATAACAATATATACCTGCAGCTCTTAGGGTTTCAGGTACCTATCCTTATTCGAGATTTTGGAAAAAAACCCGGCCTAAAATTGACATGTCATTTGAGAAATGAGGGTCCAAATTGTCTTTTTTCATAGGATGGTACAATTTTGACTCTTATTCTCAATGAAATGCCAGCTGAATAGATGAATCGACGATCCGATTCACTTGCCTTCAAAATGGACGATGATGGTTGAAACAACGGCTATGGTACGGAGATTATGATATGGCATCTAGAGGGGGACCAGTTGAGTACAGATCCTTGGACTGACGTGGGGTTTTGGGGGGGGTGGGGGGGGGGAAATCGGGTCGTGAGAAATGGGAATCGGGTTGGGGAAAAACTGAATTGGGAATGGAGGGGATATGCGTGTGTGTGTTATGTGTTGTGTGTATGTAATGTGTGTTATATGGTTTGCACAGGTAGGCTAATTGGATGGGGGATTGCACATTTAGTCCCTTTTACTTTTAGTTAAACTAATTGCATTTATAAGCTGGATTTTAAAGTAAACAATGTAATTTAACCCTTTTCTTCTAAAATTTATTAATTTAATTTAATGAATTTTAATTTTAATAATTGATTTTTATTTAATTAATTTACTTTAATGAATTTTAATTTTAATAATTGATTTTTATTTAATTAATTAAAATTTCGGGTGAAAATTGGGTGTCAACAGCTGCCCCTCTTTACCCGAAAAGGATGAAAGAGTTTTCAGGGTAAAGAAAGTTGACGTGAAAACCAATTTCGTCACGGTAAAGCTAAGACCTCGATTCCAAGGACCGAAATGTGAGGCTTATGGACATGGCCGAACTCCGGTTTCCGAGTTGCCTACATATCTCGAGCTGAAAGAGAATCAGGCCATATGTAGTTCAATGACACTTAGATACGAAAACTCGCACAATTGATAGGAAAGAACGCACGAATAGGGAAGAATTTAAACATGACGTCCTAATCCGAAGAAAAAGATTAGGATAGAATTTGCTTGTTCGAGTGCGATTCTTCAGATCCTTGTTGACGAGTCTAGCTCATATCAACGATTGCCCCAGTTCACTGCTAAGAAAAAGTTCCACGTTATGCTCCAAATGCTGCTGCGGTGCTGCTAAAGTCCTGTAATAAACTCGACAAACGGTAAGCGAGCAACTGCTAATAAAGCATGATAATCCAAAGTAAAGAATGATCAAATATTGATGATACAAATTTGCAAGTGCGGGTTGCGATATCATTGATAAGTTGTCTTCCAAACAACTGGCGAAGCAATAAAGCAAGTGCGAAGGCATAATGCAAAGCATTTTCAACAATCTTGACAAATCAACTGGCAAGCCGGTCGGGCGTGAAGCAAGGAGGGTCTTGGGGTTGATTTTCAAACAAATCAGCTGGCGAACCGGTCCGGCACGAAGCAAGGAGGGCCTCGGGCCTGACCTGTTAACCTGTTAAGCTAAAAGTAAAGCGGTTCATAATATAAAGCAAGTGCAAAGTCACAATTGAAAGACAGTGCAAGGCAATTTAAATATCTTGACGAATCAACTGGCAAGCCGGTCGGGCACGCAGCAAGGAGGGTCTTGGAGTTGATTGTCTACAAATCAGCTGGCGGACCGGTCCGGCACGAAGCAAGGAGGGTCTCGGGGCTGACCTGTTAACCTGTTAAGCTAAAAGTAAAGCGGTTCATAATATAAAGCAAGTGCAAGGTCATAATTGAAAGCAAGTGCAAAGCAATTTGAACATCTTGACAGATCAACTGGCAAGCCGGTCGGGCACGCAGCAAGGAGGGTCTTGAAATTGATTGTCTACAAATCAGCTGGCGAACCGGTCCGGCACGAAGCAAGGAGGGTCTCGGGACTGACCTGTTAATCTGAAAAGTAAAACAAGACGTAATACAAAGAAAATGCGAAGGCATAATTTAAAGCAAGTGCGACGAAATAATTTAAAGCAAGTGCAAAGAAAAGCAATGCGGGAATGTAGAGCAATGCAAGAGCCATTTGGCGAATCAATAGGTGAGATAGTCCAACAAAGGGGATCTTCGTAGCCGATGGTCAACCTGAAAGAGTAAAGCAAGACATTAATTTTAAAGCAAGTGCGAAGACATAATTCAAAGCAAGTGCAAAGAAAAGTAGTGCGGGAATGTCGTCGGTGCGATAGCCATTGATAAATCAATTGGCGAGACAATCCGGCAAGGATGGCCTTGTGCGGATTATCATCCGAAATAAAGCGATGCCCTATTTGGCTTAGTTTTAAAAACACAAAACAAGCCTCGACTTTGTCACCTATAAGGAATGAAAGTCATAGAGGTGGAAATGCCGCCTGTTCGGCGATAACTCATGACAGAGCATAATGCTTTAAGTCATGAAAATGGCAATGCGACGCAATTTGCAAGGCAACTTTGGATGCTCGTTCAATAAATTGTTCATCCATAGTGCAAATGATCCTCTCATTGCAAGCTTTCTCGTTCCTGCTCTCAAAGAAAATTTTGTT
Source organism: Petunia secreta (assembly GCA_029990175.1). Lineage (NCBI taxonomy): Eukaryota > Viridiplantae > Streptophyta > Magnoliopsida > Solanales > Solanaceae > Petunia > Petunia secreta. Next base: position 999,122 of record JARKIP010000061.1, read on the forward strand.
AGTTTTGGGTAGGGGCGTTTGATTTGTGCTGATTCATCTTGAACTCGCTGCCATTGCTCCCTCGTTCTTCTTTAGACTTGGGCTTGTAAATTATACTCAGAGACTTGACTTATGAACTCGAAATTGAATAATATTTCAAGATAGAGGCAAAGATAAGTAATTTGATAAAATAGTAAGCAAGTAATCACTGATATGCAAATGAAAAGTTTATAATGCATTTAAAATTCCTGCTTTAACTCAAACTCATGACATATCTCGAACAAACTGAACGTCCTTTGTGTTTGCAACTCGTGCTAATCTTGAATACTTTAAAACTCTGCCACCTCATCCTTTGATAAGTAATACCAATTTTGCAAAAATCTACCCCAGTTATAATCTTTATGCCTTCGAACTCTTTTTGCAAAATTTGCCCCAGTTTCTATCTTCCATATCTTCAATTCATCTTGCAAAATTTGCCCCAGTTGCTATCTTTCAAATCTTTAAATCATCTTGCAAAATTGCCCCAGTTGCTTGCCTTAGGGGAGACTGAAAATTTTAATATTATAGAGTCGAGCCCGTTAAGAGCGCCTACGTATCCCTTCACGGGAATCAGACTGTGCGTAGTTCTGCTTACATAAAGATTTTTTGGGAAGTATGGCAATCTAAGTACGAAATCGCATCCGAATTGGAAAACATACACATCTGCCCAGATGCATAGCTCGGAATTATATCATAAAAAATAAACAAGCCTAAAGTGTTACAATATTTTGACCGAATCCGAAGGGGATTGCCTACTTATCCTGTTGCCATTCCAGGAATCAGGTCAGAAGTAGTTCAAAAATACATAAAAGAGGAAATAGGGGATTCCTGTGCTAGTGCAACCAAACTCTATATGAGTTGCCTACGTATCCCGCCTCGGGAATCAGGTTACGCGTAGTTCGCATTACATCAAAGATTACATCCAAACCAATGCTAACTTGCGGTTGCTTCAGACATAGTATCTTTGACGGCATCTGCGTTGATTACCTTTGGCCAAACTTTATTATAAATATCTGCCAGGATTAGTGTTCTTCCACATAATGACATTGCCAACTTGGCACAAATTTTTCCATTGCTTCTTCTTAGTTAGGAAAGAGATTCTTCAACACCAATTGCCCCGGTTTGGAGTAAACTATTCAAATCTTCTCTTTGTGCATTCAACATCTTCCAACTCATCTTCTTGAATGGTTTTTCAAGTAAAGGTCTTCCATTTGTATAGATAAAACGCTTCGGCTCTAATTGTCGGCAAATAAAGCTGCCCCAGTTTGAAGTTCTAACGGTAATGTAATATCCAGAGAGTGCAAGAGTAACTTTTCAATGCATCATCCTTAAATTGTTCAGTTGTTTCGTTATAAGTCACAAGCCAAGTTCAAGCAGGTTTTGTTATTTTTAATTTGAAACAATAGTAAGTATATTAATCAAAAGCAAATAATAAAGCCCATGAATAATTAAAGTATAGCAAAATAATAAGGTAGGAATGTAGTGCATTTGTTTATTCAAAACCTAATTTAGGGAGGCATACAACATAAAAGTAAACATGCAGGATTTAAAAGAGTTATTTGAAAGACATAGTCATAACATAAACAAAGTGCAAAACACAGTTCAGGGCCTCAAGCTGACTGTGATGCCAAAACAAAAATAACGAGTTCATTCATCATGTCTCTTTTGGACCACAAGTCCAATTAGCCATCACATCACTTGTTTCAGCATTCTACACATGTGACTCTTTCTCAAAATCTTCAATAGTTGCACTGCATTTCAATCCATCATTCAAGAATAGGCTGCCAATACCTTCAATCAAATTCTGCAGGGCCATTTCCGGTGCTTGGACAAATGACTGGTTCAATGGTAAAAGAGACTGTGGTATGACACTCGTCGGCCCTTTCTCAGACTCAGCCTTTTCCATCTTTCCTTCAGCGGGGTTGCCACCTAGGCCAAAAGTTCCCTCATTCTTTGGCAACAGAGTTAGTGCTTGCTTAGGTACCTTAGAAGCAATATTATCAACCTTTAGTTCATAAATAGAGACTATGGTGCCCTTCAGATTTGGCTCTTCCTCAAGAGAAATCATATTAACTGCATTGTTACCATGATTGGGAAAAGGATTATCATGCACATTTGGCTGAGTGCCGGTGAGTTGAATGGTGCCTGCTTTGATTAGACCCTCGACCTTGTCTTTGAAAGTATAACATTTCTCAATATCATAGCCGGCTGCTCCTGAGTGATAAGCACAGTGCTTATTCGGATCATACCAATTTGGACGAGGGTTTGGGGTGTTATCAGGGATAGGCTGCACAACTCCTGCTTTCCTTAATCTCTCAAAAAGCTGGCCATATGACTCAGCTATAGGAGTATAGGTTTTGGTTGCTCTCCTTTCGTAATTCTGATTAAACCCTTGCACATTGGGACGAACAGGAGGACGAGGCTGGTAATTTTGGGGTGCTTGAAAATTTGGCTGACGAGGGTATTGATTAGGTGCATGTGCTCTAGGCTGGTAGTAATTTGCTTGTGCATTATAAACCGGATAAGGAACAGGTGGCATCTAGTAGTGAGTGGGGTAATTTGGGTAGTATGGGCTTTGGTAGGTGGGAAAAGCAGACGAATTGTCAAAATTCAACTTTCCAGCCGGTCGATGCTCGATGTCTCCCACAACAGCTCCCACTTCCTCTTTCTTCTTTTTGTTAAAGCCATTACTAGACCCAGACTGGATTGCCTTACTTGCAGCTTGCAAAGCGGCCAAATTTTTTATCCTAACAGATTTCAAACCAGCTTCATACATTTTCCCCGTTTTCACTAGATTGGCAAAAGTAGAGTTAGTCATGGATACCATTCGATCATAGTAGAATTCATCCAATGTCTCGATGAAATGTCCCACGAACTCTTCCTCACTCATGGGAGGCTTAACTTTGGCAGTCTCACTCCTCCAACGTACCGCGTATTCTCTAAAAGTCTCGGTCGTCTTCTTCTTAAACCTTGCAATAGCCAACCGATCTAATGGTATTTCAGCGTAGAAACTAAAACGCTCCATGGAGTCGTGAGCCATACTCCTCCAGTTAATCCATTTTGTGGGATCCTGCTCGGAGTACCAGTCTAAAGCTTCGCCTTCAAGACTATGAATGAATAATTTCATACGGAGCTCTTCATTCTTTCCCACTCCCAAGGTTTCACAATACCTTCTCAAATGGGCTCGGGGGTTGCCTTTGCCATCAAACTTAACAAACTTTGGTACTTTGTACCCTTCTGGGTATTCAATCCCAGGATGAACACACAAGTCTTCATATTCTAAACTTTCCTTGTCCTTGCCTTTCGAGGCTTTGCTAAGAGCACTCATCACCCAACCTTGTACCTTTTTCTCCAAATCTTCACCCCCATCGACTGTTTTTTTGGCTCTTCTAACACCATTTTGAAACTTCACATAAGGAGGATTGGTGTAATCATCAATTTGCACAATAGGAACATCTTGCCTGCCAGATACCGCCACTTTGACTAATGGTGCGGATGGATTTTCAGTATAAGCTTGCAGGATGGGTTCATTTTGGTAAGTGGAGGTTTGGTATGGATATGGAGTGTTTGTCTGATAATAAGTATTGGCAGGGTGCGGGGTGTAGGATGGGTGTTGTTGATGTGATGGGTAGATGGGTGGCCGGTTAATTGTTTGGCTAGATTGAGCGTTATTTGGAGGTGGAGCTTGGACAAGTGGCAAGCTGCTTTGGTGGACTGGTGCTTTTAGAGAATTGTGGGTGTTCAAAGGTGTGTTCATATTGGCGACCCCGTCAATTGAGTTCAGAGATTGCCCCAGAGATTGCCCCATTTGACCCAGAGAGTGGGATGCATCGGGCCCACGCAGCGGCGTGTTTTTAGGAGTTTGCCCTCTTACCGCAGTCAGTTCATCTTTTAGCATCTGTAGTTCCTTAGCCATTTCAAGAATCAGATCGTCTTGAGCAATAATGACATTTCCTCTTGATGATTCAGGAGTTGCAGGATTTTTCTCGGTATTGCGAGGTTCATCATCTATTCCAGTCATTGTCAGTTGTGGAAATGTGTACCAGTATGTAGATTGGTCCTTTGCCCTTGTGTAATAGGAGTGATCAGCCAGCTTAAATCAGCACAAATCAAACCTCTGAATGGGGGATAAACAAAACAAAAGGGAAAAGTTCAAAAGTAGCCATGTTAGTTTGCATGTCATTGGCAAAATTGCACACAAACCACGTAGCGTGCATCACGTAGCGCTTTGCATTTTAAACAAGTTGACATGTGGCAAACACAAGTAGTTGAGCGTAAATGAAAATGCAAACGTTTCCTACCTTGTAAGGTGCCTCTTTGCCAGAGGTGGGTCTAAGACGCGCAAACAAGTGGTAACGAAAAATAGTTCATGCCAGTTTTGAGCAATTCAGATTTAGAGTAAGCAATAAATATAACAATAATTGATAATAATCAGCTCGCCGTCTCGACAATGCAATTCTATTATCCCAACTAACTTCCAAAAAGCTGGGGTCAACTCGAAATTCTAACGCAGCTCATGCTCTCCACAACATCTGCACCAAATTTCTAAACCCAAATGCCTAAAACCTGAAACAAACCTCTATACCTTTTGCAAACATCAACGCTCCTCCAAACACAACTCCCAATTATTTCACAACATCCAAGGGTGAGATTTCCAACTGCCTTCACAATACCAGACTACAAATCGTGAAAGGCGCCAATTGGCCTTTCAAAATAAAACCTCACTGGTCCTCGGCTTTAGACAAGCCTCTCAGCTTCCTAGGTTTTGCATGGCTCACAGACCTTGTTTATAGGGCTCCTCACTGGTCCTCGGCTTTAATCAAACCTCTCAGTTTCCTAGGTAGTCAAGACCGCACTGGCCTTCAAGGAGGGACCCCATTGGTCGTTTATAGACATAGGGGCTTCACTCTCCTAGTATGCAGCACGCATACTTCATTCCATAAGAATTTGCAGCTGGTTAGTCAACATGAGCCTGCACACACGCAAAGTCATTCATGAGAGGGACCCCACTGATCTTTTAAAGACACAAGGGGCTTCGCCTCATAGATCTCACTACACCATACCATCTCCAAAACACAAACCAATCAAATCTGCCTAACTTTCCCCAGACTGCAATTCTGTCTATGATCTCAATTCCGCTAAATTCTTCCCTTTTCTGACCTAAAAGGCAACATAGGAGACAAAATTCCAAATCTGATTTTGCTCAAAACATGGTTAGGACTGAGGATTCGTTATCACATAGCACATAATATGCATTGTCGTTGGGTTTCAAGAACCCATTGACATAAGGGCAGTTTCCTAACTATGGAGGCGGTACAAAGGACCGGGTCCAGACTAAGGTGTATATGCATGCATGTCCTAAAATCTCCTTCTAAGAGTGGACTAACGGTTGAGGCTAACAGGTGAGTGGCAGGCGGCTTCGTGGTCGAATAACTCCCACGACAATCCGCCGGTACACCAACTCGTCAAAGGGTTCTTTAGTGGAAAAAATTGCGGGTACATATGCACACACCTCGCGGATATTTAAGTGAGAATGCAAGAAGTTCCCAGGAGTAAGGGAAGTATGAACGGAATGCCAGTTTATATGCCAGTTAAATAAGATAAGATTTTAATTATGCCGATATTTAGATAAATAAATGACCCAATTTAAGATTAATTAAATGGATAATGAAATAATGATCAAATTAATAGAACAAGTAAAGGTTAAATGAAGTTAGATAATTAAATAAAATAAAATAGATAAATAATTGGATAATAATAAAGGATTAATTAATTGATTGAATAAATAGATAAATAAATAAGCAATCAATAACTTAATTAAATAAATGAATACTTATCAATTTTAATTAAATAAAGGAGTAAATAAATAATAATTGATTAAATAAATAAATATTTAATTGATTAATTGAAATTAAATAAATTAGATTAAGTAAATAAATAAATAAATGATTAAAATTTAATTGATTAACTAAATAAATAAATTAGATTAGATAAATAAATAATTGAATATTTAATATAATAAGTAAAGAAGCAATTCAAATGCGAATTATGACGATGGTAAGATTTTAGTCGAATTTTATTTGCACTCATTAATTGACAAATGATTCTAAACATCCATAAATTAATTGGCGATTCGCAAAGAAATGATACAAAGCATTCATATAAAAATAATTTAAGTAATTTACAATAATTATTCAAAATTCAAATATCATTTCTATCTTACAGAGCTCCTAATCCGGTTTATGGGAAAGTCCTATACAACATGCATTTTCTAAGGGAGCGGGGAAAGATGGAGTTTAGAAGATAGAACCCGGAAGTGCAAACTCATCATTGAGCCTTAGACTTTGTGATTTTCATTTTTCGTTTCTTACATTTTCGGGGATATCAAGTCCCGAAAATGCGGAGCGGTTCAAGTAACTTCGAATGCATACCGTCCCCGTTTGTGAGTTTTAAGACCAACTCGTCCCAAGTGGTTTATGCAAAGAAAAGAAGGAGATAAGGATTAATATCTGTTATAAAAGAAAGCGAAACAGAGCTCGAAAGTTAATGATGGCGAGACAAAACAAAGGCACAGCCAAAACACCCAGAGCAAACATTTTCCTAACCAATATAGAAAAATTCAAGCGTTCAAAAACACTAAGGTCCAATGGTAACAAAACAAGATAACTAACTCGTTCAAAGAGGATTAATCTACATTAAATTAGAGGGAGCAATTCAACTCTGAAAAACATAACTAAAGCTTCAGACAATATTAATCCTTAATTAGAAGACACCACCTAGAGGAACACACTTAACAAGAGATAAAGGTTACACAAAAAAAGGTAACCATAGAGCTTTCCATGCTAAAAGAAAAGGCAGGTCCAGACATTATTTTTTTTTTTAAAAAAAAAAAAACTCATCTACTCGTTCCTCTAGCAAACAGGCAGCAGCAAAAGTAAGGACATGCATGTTTATGACAATTCTCATCAAGTGAATAAGAAAGAAAGCGAGCCGAAAAGGTGCAATGCGTATAGCCAATTGGCTAAATGAACTGAACTGAAAATTTCCCATATGAAAGACCAAGTCTTCGGACAACACATTATTTGAAAATGTAAGCAAATCAATAAACCAAATATGAACTAATCATGCCTTAGCTTGAACAAGATTTGATTTAACATGCCAAACATCTAAATTAAGCCAAAGTTACTTCTAACAGTTGTACTATCCATAACATAGGCATGGCTTCCTTCCAAGACTGCAATATAACCATAAATATCAAGGAAACCAAAAGAATATAACAGGCAGCGAAGTTATTCCCATTAGCATTAACCAAGCAACCAAATTATTAAGAAAGATTGAAGCTTTTAACTTGTAAGAATAGATGAACCAGAGTTTGGCTTTAACATACATGCTGAACTTCTTAAAATTAAAGACCACTTTCATAAACTAAGCAAAAATGCAACAAGTTTTCATGGAAGACAGTGAGCAGCTAAACAACTACTCTTACTAGCCATACCTCTCAGCATTCACACACTCTTCAATCCTAAACTACACTATATCAGGAAAAAACCAAACACCACCAGGGGACAAGCACTTCTAGCAGCCCCTGAACTGACTGCTCTGGATCCCACACCAAGAAACTGAAGCAACTCACATTACCTACATACTCCAAGCCTATAAACTGAACACACACACCTACAATCTGCCTAAAACCACAACAAACATTTTATGCTCTCATCTTATACCTGAAAACTAAACTCCTAACTCCCTGATCAATAGAGACAACCTCACAAACAACTCACACACACACACTGCTCCCTAATCTCACAGAACCACCAGCATACACAACCTTGGACAACCTGAGAACAGCCCTCACATATAACCACCTATTCAACCCCTAGGAACACCAACCTGATTTACATCCTCAATATTCCTAGGCAACCAAGAACAAGAACACACCATCTTGAACATCTGACAAGAAGAAACAAATTAAAGAGACAGCATCCCTCAAACTTACCAAAACAAACTAAACAACCAGCATACACTCACATTCCACCTGCATCCTCTATTCCCTCACAGCTGCACAATCAAAATCAGAACAGACTACTACAAACCAGACCTCTGCCTTCTACACTCATCTCTCAACAGCCAGAAACAAGCCAGACTATCTAACTCCCTCTATGCAAGACAAACCAGACCCCAAGAATCCCTGAAAAGCCAACCATAACACCCTTACATACCACAGACCTACTTTAGAAACCAAGCAATATCAGAGAAGCAGCTTACCCTACTTCCTTTACTCCTAGACAACCAGAAAAGCAACCAAGGACATCTCCCTAATGAACTCACCAACAAGAACCAAAGCTCCCTCATTATTTTAAAGCTAACAAAATCAGTTTATGCTAATAAATCTCGACACTCAGGAATAGTTAAAAGTTTAAATCGTCACCAGTGTATGTATAGCATTTTATCGGATTACATTCAACATAAAATAAAATCGAGGCAAAGTTTATCTTTTGCGGAGCAGGAACTGAAGCGACGATATGAAGAAAACACGACTCAAACAAGCGATGACTAAAACAAGGTCGAGAACAAGGCGACGAGTTAAAGATTGAAGCGACAACACAAGCCCGAAAGTGATGTTTGAATCCCCAAACAGAAACCGAAAACAGTAACGATATATGTATTTTCAAAGATCAAAATATGCTCTGCCTCCTCCTCCCTAAAAAAATGAACCCCCTGAAAAGAACAAGAGAATAACAATATATACCTGCAGCTCTTAGGGTTTCAGGTACCTCTCCTTATTCGAGATTTTGGAGAAAAAACCCGGCCTAAAATTGACATTTCATTAGAGAAATAAGGGTCCAAATTGTCTTTTTTCAGAGGATGGTACAATTTTGACTCTTATTCTCAATGAAATGCCAGCTGAATCGATGAATCGACGATCCGATTCACTTGCCTTCAAAATGGATGATGATGATTGAAACAACGGCTATGGAACGGAGATGATGATATGGCATCTAGAGGGGGACCAGTTGAGTACAGATCCTTGGACTGACGTGGGGTTTTGGGAGGGGGGGGGGGGAATCGGGTCGTGAGAAATAGGAATCGGGTTGGGGAAAAACTGAATTGGCAATGGAGGGGATATGCACGTGTGTGTAATGTGTTGTGTGTATGTAATGTGTGTTATATGGTTTGCACAGGTAGGCTAATTGGATGGGAGATTGCACATTTAGCCCCTTTTACTTTTAGTTAAACTAATTGCATTTATAAACTGGATTTTAATGTAAACAATGTAATTTAACCCTTTTCTTCTAAAATTTATTAATTTACTTTAATGAACTTTAATTTTAATAATTGATTTTTATTTAATTAATTTACTTTAATTAATTTTAATTTTAATAATTAATTTTTATTTAATTAATTAAAATTTCGGGACGAAATTGGGTGTCAACAACCTCACTTATGAAAATTACCAAAAAAGACCCCTATTTTCCTTCTTTACCCGACCTAGCACCCCCATACTTTTTTTATTTTTTTTCTTTCACTCCATAGCACCCTATTTAAAGAAAAAAAAAACCCTAGCCTCCATTTTTTCCCCTCTTCTCCTTCTCTCCTTCCCATTTTCTCTCTTCTCTTCCCCATTAACCCTAATGCAGCCGCCACCCCCCTAACCCTTCCACCACTACCCCACCGTCATCCCCTCCCCTCCCCTCCAAGCCACTAACGACGTCCCCGCCATGGTGACCACCACCACCGCCGCCGCCGCTTCTTCTTCTTCTTCTTCTTTTCGTTTTTTTTATTTTTTGATTTTTGAATAGCAATGTTGATTTTCGTCTTGTATTGCGATCCAAACTCTGGTGAGGAATTTATTTATCAAGTTTCTTCTTTTTCTTCACTTTTATCATAAAAATTCATTGAGATCTACTAGTTTTTTATTAAAACTTTTGTTTAATGTTTAGATCTAGTATTTTTCTTGTATAAAATTGTATAGATCTGGGATGTTTGTTAAGATTTTGTGTACAAGCTGCCCGAAGCACTATTTAAAGTCAGATTTGTGAGCTTATACACTTTTATATATTTTTATACAAGTTTATACAATTCTGTAAACGTGTATAAAAATGTATAAGTACGTATTGACAGTGTATAAAACACATTCTATGTATTGTAAAATTTGTATAAAGTTGTATATGCGTGTGTGAATAATGAATAAAATTGTATAAATTTCAGATTTGTGCACTTTTTATGGATGTTTTGTACAAAATTTATATTTTTGTGTATATTTTTGTATTTTTCTGTTTGCATCCACAATTTTCTATGTATTTACATGTATAATTTATTATTTTAAAAGATTTAGGTCTATAAAATTATCAAAAAATAATTATTTAAACAAATCTACAAATAAAATAAGCAAATCCGGTGAATTTTTGGTTTTCCGGCCACCTGCCACTGCCGGCCGGCGGCGGCAGCGATGGCGGCTCAGTTTATGGCGGCGGGGCAGTGGTGGGGGAGGGTGAGGGAGTGGCTCAGGGGTTTTTAGTTTAAATGGGTGCTATGTTATGTAATTTTGAAAATAAGGGGTGCTATGTTATATAATGTAAAAATAAAGGGGTGCTATGGATGAAATGTGGCCCTCATTTGTAATTTTGTGTTGTGGGGTGCCTAGTTTTGAAAATTTCCCTAAATTAAATCGAAAAATAATTAAAGCCCAAAATATACAATTGGTAGACCGATACTTCTTTCAATTTACATGTGCGATCTATTGTTGTACAAATCTCAACTCATTCGATCGTTCAACGAGTATTTCAATTATATAGTAATCTGTGGATTTTAAAAGCTAAATGACTAAAAAGGTGAAATACACAAACTTTTTACTGCTGGATACAGATTATTGAAATCGTTCAAGTGACCTAACCAAGCTAGTATAAATCATCTCAGCTTCTCTTTAAAATATTTCATAAAATTCTGTATAGATCCTAAATCATCAATCTCTGCATGAATATGGGTTATGCTCGAGAGGCTATGAATGATTGGACCAGTCAATCGAATGAATCGTAACGCTCGTAATGATCGAGCAATAAATAGTGATTTTAGGAAAACAGATTATCTTCAGAAGCGCTTGGTTGAGCCAAATAGCAATGAAGCCACTAATCGAATATATTTTACTACTATTTACTAGTTCAAATCTTAAACACCCTTAGCTTACTAAGATTTCTGGCTACGCCACTGCCAATCGACTTGAAGCAGCCCTCGTGCCAACCTTTGATTTCTTTAATAAGAAAGATTTTCTTTCAAGCTGTATTATTTTGTCTAAACGAAGAAGTCGTTAAAGAGTTAGAGTATTAGATTTAACGAAGAAAAAATACCTGACTAAAGTGACGAACAAATGTTTGCCGCCCAGCTTTTTGGTGTTTTTCTTTTAACAAGTGAAAATTTTCTCACAAAAAGAACATTTATATGTTTCTCTTATTACAATCGGAAAACTAAACAAATACAACAGTGTAAACACAGAGAAAAAAGTCAAGTCTCTAATAAAAGTCAAGCGTTTAATCTAAAATAATTTGAAAAATCAAAGAACCCTCTTAAATTTATATAGAAAGTGATCTATAATGCTCTATCCACATACATTTCATTGCTTAAACTGTTTGCATTTGATTCACTTAGGAAAATCATGTTGTAAAACCAATCTATAATACAAACTTGTGGAAATGGAACAAATTATGGGAAATTTTATTCTATCTTATTTCATAAATTATGTCCAGTATTTATACAAAGCTACCATCATCATGTAATTAAACATCTAACCTCTAACAAACTCTAACAACCTACCTAGTCACTATTTCTAGAATTATCGATACAAGATTCCTTTCAACAATAAAAATATCTAACTATTCTATACAATGCTAACAAAGTAGTATGCTTGTTCTTCGTGTTTGGGCCAATGGGCCAATGAGTTATTTGTTGTGTAAAATATTAAATCAGTCCAGTAACTCAATGACCCAATTTAACACTGAGGCCCAATTCATTTTACTGAAGACTTGGCCCATTCCACCTTGAATTAGTCAACCTAGAACACATCAAACAACACGTTGATATGTCCGAAGTTTGACTGACCTTTCCACTTCTTTCTTCTTCATCGTTTGATTTTCTTTTGTTATTCGAAGAAACATCAAAGCTAAGACCCCCCCCCCCCCCAAGTTGGAGGAGAGGGATTCGATGCTCAACTTGCCGAGAATCCGAGTGTGAGCAGGCCCTGAAAGGGCTTTATTGCCGATTGACTATTAGAGTATACGGGAATCGGAAGCGATGAAGTGACAGATAAATCAGTGAGCAATCGTGATAACTAGGTAAGTTCTGCAACCACACATCTCATAGATCTATATTCTGCTTCAGCGGATGATAAAGAAACTGAAAGCTGTTTCTTTGATTTTCAGGAAATAGGGAAGCCTCCAAGACTGATAAAAACCCACCAATGGAGCGTCTGGAATCAACACAGGCCCATTCGGCATCGCAATAAGCAAGCAATTCAAATGAAATAGAAGAGGACAAAAGGAGTCCCTGTGAGGATTTGAGCGGAGATATCGAAGGACACAAAGAGCAACATCAAAATGAGGAAGACGAAGAGATGCCATATATTAACTCAAATGGTGAACAGCAAAGGAGAGATCGGGACGAGTATTAGTCAAAGTAGTTTAATTTACCAAGGAGGCGCCGATAAATGGTCGGATCTGAGAGAAGAACCCCTGAATCAACACTGAGTTTCTTGGAAGGATCCAAAGGAGAAGAAACAGAAGGTAAATGAGCACATTCAAATTCTTGTATTAATTCTAGAGTGTATTTGCGCTGGCAAACTATAAAACCTTGTTGTTCTCGGAGAATTTCTAGGCCAAGAAAATAGTGAAGATCCCCAAGATCTTTAATTTTAAATTCCTTGTCCAAAAATAGCTTTAGATTAGAGATCTCCTCAGAGTTGTCTCCTGTCAACAAAATGTCATCCACATATACTGCAACAATAGTAACAGTAGCACCAGTCTTTTTAAAAAAACAATGAGTAATCATTTCGAGAAGATGAAAAGCCTTTGAAAGTCAAGGCTGCTGTGAGTTTGGCAAACCATTGCCTTGAGGCCTGCTTTAGGCCATATAGAGATTTCTTGAGTTTGCAAACCTGTGTAGGATTAAGAGAAATGAAACATGCTGGAGATTTCATATAGACTTCCTCTTGGAGGTCTCCATGTAAAATGGCATTGTTTACATCTAACTGAGAGATGTCCCAGCCTTTCTTGATAGCAATGACCATGAGACATCTAATTTTTGTCATCTTGACAACTGGGGAAAAGGTTTCAGTGAAATCAATCCCCTCCTTTTGGATGTCTCCCCTAACAACCAAACGTGCCTTCAACTTTTCAATACTGCCATCAGATTTGTGCTTGACCTGGTAAACCTATTTACAAGGCAAAGTCCTTCTTCTTGGTGGAATGTCAACAATATCCAGGTCTGGTTAGAGGCCAAGGCTTCCAGTTCTTGATCCATAGCCCTTACCCAGCCTGGATGGGAAGAAACCTGAGCATAGCTAAGAGGTTCTGTAATAGAACTGATAGAGTGAATGAGCTGCTGGTTGGGAATGGTCAGAGCAACAAATGAGAAGGCTGAGGGAGTGGCAGGGGTGAGAAAGCAAGAGTTATGCAAATCAGTTAATACAACAGAATTGCAGACAAAATCTTGGAGGTAGGAAGGGGGATTGTGAGGTCTGGATGATTTTCTAAGGAGAGGAAGTTGTTGAGTGGTGATAGAGGCAAGGGATGGGGTTATTGGAGAGTTGGTTTGTGGCATGGAGAGTCTTATAGGAGAATAAAGCAGTGGGGAAGGAGATGGTGTAGTCATAGGCTTGGGCGAGGAACTGGATGATGGTGCAGATGTATAGGAAGAAGGAGAATGAGGAAAAAATATAGGAGATGATGCTGTAGTGTGGATAGGATAGTCAAAACCTAAAAGGATAGGTTGAGTAGGAAAAACAGGAGACGGTGAGTGTGTCTTGGTGGCAAAAGGTTAGATACTCTCATGAAAAATGACATCCCTTGAGATTGAAATCTGTTTGGTCTCCAAGTTCAACACCTTATAGCCCTTCTTTCCAAAAGGATGTCCCAAAAATTTACAAGGAGGTTCTAATTTGTTCCTATGCACAGATTTGGTAGAAACATAACATAGACAACCAAAGCACTTCAAAAAAGAGTATGTAGGTGGCTTGCCAAACAGTAATTCATAAGGAGTCTTATTCTTTAAGACTCTGGATGGAAATCTATTGATCAAAAATAGTAGTCAGGAGGCACTCATTCCAATACTCAATTGGAACCTTGGACTGAAATAGAAGAGCTCTACAAGTTTCCAACACATGTCTGCATTTTCTTTCTACCACTCCATTCTGCTGGGGTGTGTAAACACATGATGTTTGATGCTGAATGCCTCTTGAGGAAAAAAATTCAGAATGGATGAGACTGAAACCTAGTTCCAGGGCATTATCAGATCTTATTTTCTTCACCTTCAAACCAAATTGTCTATCAACCATTGCTAAAAATTCTTTAAGGCTGAGAATGCATTCCCTTTGGCAGATAAAAGAAAAGTCCAAGTACCTCTGCTATAGTCATCTACTATAGCCAGAAAGTACTTATATCCATTGTATGTCACAGCTGAATAAGGCCCCCAAACATCAATGTGTATTAACTCAAAAATCTGAGATGTAGAAATGTCACTAGAAGTAAAAGGCAATTTAGATTGTCTAGCAAGAGGACAAATTTGACAAGGAAATGGTAAAAGAGCCTTAGAGCAAAGTGGAAATGAAAGCCAATTTTTCATTGCTTGAAAAGGCAAATAGCCCAGTCCAGTGTGCCATAAGATTACATCTGATTCTAAGCTCATAGCTTTAGAAGCAAAAACTGAACTAATAATAGAATGAAGTACATCAGTAGAAAGTGTACTATCTTTATTACAAACACTAGGAACTTCTAAAGTTGAACTAGACTGAAATACATCATCAGCAGATGGGATTATTTTGCTAGGAAGTAGATAGGAAGCTGGACTTGAAACTTGAGAATGCAAAAGGTATAGGCCATCTCTAGATTTACCAAGAACTTGAGGCCTCTTCATTGAAGGGGCCTGCAAAAGACAAATGTGAAGAAGAGAAGATCAGTGAACAATGAAGCTGTGAGCAAAGCTTTTGAATGGATATTAAATTAAATTTGAAACTAGGGACATAAAGAACATGTTCTATAGTCAGATCAGGTAATATAGAGGCAATGCCTACATGAGTCACAATGATCTTATTGGAGTTAGGTAGATTAACAATGACATGTTTAGGTAATTGAACAATATCAGATAACAAACTTTGATCATAATTCATATGCTCAGAAGCTCCTGAGCCCAAAATCCAAGAATTGAAACTAAGGTGAGTAAAACAGGAGATACAACTAGGTGTGTCAGATGATATACCAGCAGATGCCGCTGCAACTGTTTCTGTGGGAACAACCTGGGCCTGAATGATCAACTGGGCAAGCTGGTTGAGTTGTTCATTGCTCAGAGGAGTCTGAGAAGTTTCACCAGTCTCAGAATAGAGAGAAACAGAGCTGGTATCCCCTCCTGAATGCACAACATTGCTCTGTGCATGGTTTCCCTCTTTAGATTTGGTAAATTTAAAAGTAGGAGGTAATCCAATGATCCTGTAGCATTTGTCAACAGAGTGAACAGGTTTCTTAAGTAAGAACAGATTAGGGCATTAGTCTTCCCTTCATAAGAATCTTTTCCTATAATCAGTACCAGATTTCTTGTTAGGGAATTGATTAGTTACCAAAAATGAACTTCAATCAGTAGGATATTGAGGACTAACATAAACTTCCCTTATCTTGAATGATGAGGGAATAAGCCTGACCAACACTGGGTAAGGGTGACATCATTAAGACACTGCTCTTAACAGAAGCATAAGTGTCATTTAATCCCATCAGAAATTGGATGAGCCTCTCATCCTGAATAGATTTAGTGACCTTTTATTTTCCACCACAATCACATGTACAAAAGATATTGACATGAGTATTTAAAGCATCAAGTTCATCTCATATCTTTTTTATTCTAGTAAAATAAGATGAAACACTATGGGGTCCCTGGAATAAATCATTAAGTTCTTTCTGGAGGTGGTAGAGTTTGGCACCATTAGACTGTCCAAATCTCACCTCCAGATCTATCTAAAGGTCCTTAGCTGTTTTAGAATAAATCATACTATCATATATTATCTTAGAGAGGGAGTTAAGAAGCCAAGCAAGTACCATATCATTGCACTTATTCCATGATTTATACTCATTTGAATCACATTTTGGTGCAACACAGGTACCATAAATGAACCCAAGTTTGTTTTGGGCAGAGAGTGCAATGAGAATAGATCTTTTTCAACCTCCATAGCCTCTTCCATCAAAAGAAGAGTTGACAAGAGTCATTCTAGGATAATCAAATGCATGAAGATAGAGTGGATGACTGGAATCAATGACTGTTACGGTCTTGGTAGAAGATTCATCAGCAGTGACAGTAACAGGAAGTTCTGATGGATTGGGATTTGTTTGTGAAGTAGCCATTGGAGCTTAGTGAAAAAGAAGACTAAAGAAAATTTTGACAGACGCCGAAGAGCCTTTATTGCTCTGATACCATGTGGAAATGGAACAAATTATGGGAAATTTTCTTCTATCTTATTTCATAAATTATATCCAGTATTTATACAAAGCTACCATCAACATGTAATTACACATCTAACCTCTAACAAACTCTAACAATCTGCCTAGTCACTATTTCTAGAATTATCAATACAAGATTCCTTTCAACAATAAAAAATATCTAACTATTCTATACAATGCTGACAAAGTAGTATGTTTGTTCTTCATGTTTGGGCCAATGGGCCAATGAGTTATTTGTTGTGTAAAATATTAAATCAGTCCAGTAACTCAATGACCCAATTTAACATTGAGGCCCAATTATTTTTATTGAAGACTTGGCCCATTCCACCTTGAATCAGTCAACCTAGAACAAATCAAACAATACTTTGATATGTCCGAAGTTTGACTGACCTTTCCTCTTCTTTCTTCTTCATCGTATGATTATCTTTTGTTATTCAAAGAAACATCAGTGCTAACTTCAAACAAAAAAAGCGACATAAGAGTATATAAAAGCTATTTCAATAGAAGATAGTAAATCTAAAGGGGACAACATATTCCTTCTTCCTTTTTTACAAGTACGAAACCAAATAAATGAGCGGGTTACAATGAGTGTTAAACGGATTACATGGCCTCGAATTAATTGGCCGATTCATATGAGGCCTTCTAAAGTAGTATAAGCTTAGACCATGAAGCTATATAATTTGGAGATGCGGTTCCAAAATTTAACACTTAGTGGCTATTTGGCCATAGATTTGAAAAAATATTTGAAAAATAGTTTTTGAAGTTGAGTTGAAAAATAGTATTTGGAAGTTGAAGTTGTGTTTGGACATACATTTTACTTGAAAAAAAGTAGAGTTTTGTGAGAGGGGAAAAACTTTTTATGAAAAACTTGAAAAAGTGCTCTAAACCACTTTTTGATTTTTCAAAAACTATTTCATGGACAAATATACTTTTCAATTTTTTTTGAAAAATAGCAAATCTTTTTTATGAACAAACGAGTCCTTAGATTAGTGAGCTTCGAGTTTAATGAACCAAAAAGTGAGAGTGACAAATATTGCTATATTTTAAAATAAAACAATCATTTCTATTTTTGTGTAATTCCACATATACGGTAATTTTTTCTTTATGTGTATTTGCTATGTTGTAAAAAAATATTGCTATATTTTAAATAAAAATAATCATTGCTATTTTTGTATAATTAAGATTTTAGCATTACATAATTATGTAAATAATCCTAAATTAAATGATACAAAAATTTAAAGTTGTGTATTCAATATTGAACCAGAATATACTTTGTACTATTCAGTCTAGTAAAACTAAAGTCCAAAAAGTCAAAATAAAAAATAAAGTTTCTCTAACAAATGCTCGAAAATCCACCAAACACAAAGGTGCACCTACTCGATCTTTTACCGGGCAGAAACAAACTCCAAGGTTACATTGAGCCTGTTTGAGTGGGCTTATAAGCAGCTTATTTTAGTGGCTTATAAGTCAAAAGTGACTTTTAAGTCACTTATGGCTTATAAGTCCAAAATAGTTTAAGAGCCTGTTTGGGTGGGCTTATAAGTAGCTTATTTTAAGTGCCATATAAGTCAAAAAGTGACTTAAAAGAGAAGTTAGACTCAAAATGTGGCTTTTAAGTCACTTATGACTTATAAAGCAAAAACTTTATAAGTTACCAAATATATATTAATGGACTTATAAGCTTATAAGCCACTTTTAAGGGGGAAAGTGCACGAAATGCCACTTTTGCCACTGGTCTTTGGGCACAAGCCACTAATACTAAAATATTTAGTTTGTGGCCACTTTCGCTTAAAAGATAGAACTTCAGTCTAGGGGCCGGATTGAAGTTCAGTCCTTAAAGATTGAACTTCAGTCCAGGACCATATGGATTGAAGTTCAATCCTTAAAGACAGAACTTCAGTCCAGGGCCATGTTGACTGAAGTTCAATCCATAAAGATTGAACTTCAGTCCAGGGCCATATGAATTGAAGTTCAATGCTTAAAGATAGAACTTCAATCCAGGGCCATGTTGACTGAAGTTCAGTCCAGTCCTTAAAGATGGAACTTCAGTCCAGGGCCATATGGACTGAAGTTCAATCCTTAAGGATGGAACTTCAATCCAGGGCCATATGGACTGAAGTTCAGTCCTCAAAGATGGAACTTCAGTCCAGGGGCCGTATGGACTGAACTTCAGTCAATGATCAGAACTTAAGTCAATGTTTATTTAATAAAGACCCAAAAGTGGCCTCTAGTGTAAGACCAAAAAAAATAGTGGTCTCAAACCAAATACCGGTGTTAAAAGTGGCTGTTGGACGAAATTTTCACACTTTTAAGCCCACCCAAACGGGCTCATAGTTTTACCTTTATTATCTACCTCTTGTTACACTTCCACAATAACTCACTCCTATCACCACCAAAACACCACCGTGCCCCTCCACCGTGGTGGGTCGCGTGTGACATCTACGCGGGGCACAACCTTACTATCAATGCTAGCACTGAGCTAGTAATGGGGCAGAAATTGATTTGTGGGCAACCCCATTGTGAGCATGAATCGTTATGTGCAGTACAAAATAGTGAGCTTAATAAAATTAAAGATATAATAATTAAAGAACTTGTTGGGGTTTTTGAAATGTGAAGAGTGTGAATAGAAAATGAGTGGAAAGGTGAAAAGGTTCCTTTTATAAAGGAAATACATTTTCTCCCACATTGGTAGAGGAAAAGACTTTTGTTGGGTTTAAATAGAGAAGTACTTCTTCTAACTCTTAAAAGGGTTGATAAGAAGGGGAGCCTCGCCCCATCGTTGTCGCTCGTTCGTCTTGGTTTCGGATTTGGTCAATCGATATGCTTCGGCTTCAGAATTCGATATTGGATTTGGTCAATTGATATGATTGATTAACTTAATTTTTTGTACTAACAAAAACAAAATGTATTAAATAATATTAATATTTTATTAATATTCGGTATTCCATTTTTGTAACGGTAATCTGATTTCTCTTCCATTTTTTAATTTCCTGTTACATTTTTAAAGCCAACCATTAGTGTGCTCGTTTCTGTAACAACCACATTTGAAAGGTTGTGTCTTTTCATTCCAGCCTATCCTTTGGCTATAAATACGTGCCCTTCTACAATTTTTTTCCTCAAGAAATTTTCCGATTGTCTCCTCCCTTTCTTCTGCATTACTCTAATACAAACAGTAAGTGTCGTGTGATTTGCTCCGATTCTTTGAGTTCGCCGAGTTCTACAGTTTGAAGTGCTACTACCGTAGAACTGCAATCACGTTCCATCATAGGAGGAATTAACAAGTTGACCTTGGGCAACAGTGAGGGGATTAGCTTCCTCAAGTAGACACAAGAAACTTATGGGCTCGGGATTGTCCAATATATATTGTGTATGCATTTCTGTTTTTGCATTTTCTGATATTTTTGAACGCGGGCATAACAAGCTTAAGGAATCTACTATTATTTATTTTCTGCATTTAAATAATATTTTGTTTGAGGACACTGATTAAGGAGACTAAAACCTTCGAAGTTTTCTACTCATATTTGCTGTTAATTAATTTATTTCTAGAGACTAAAGCCTTCGTGGTTTTCTACTCCTATTTTCTACTCCGACTGTTATTCAGATTTGAAGATTAAACACTTCACTGTTTAAACAGTTTGTTTGTGTTCCATTTGAAGATTTAAATACTTTACCGGTTGTTGATTGTGGTTTCTGCTTGTGTCATTTTCACAGAGAAGACATACGGAGTGGAACAAACCGTCCATGTTCTGAGTGCTACTGCTGCCACAGTTTCTGGTGTTGCAGGGTCTAGCCGTGCTGCCGCACCTGCAACGGCTATGCCACCAGCAAAAAAGTCGGGAAAATTTTCTGGTGTTGACTTTAAGAGATGGCAACAAAAGATGTTCTTTTATCTGGCCACTCTAAGCCTGCAAAGGTTTATAAAGAGGATGCTCTGATCCTGCCTGATGGAACACCTGACAACGAGCACTTCCTTGTTATTGAGGCCTGAAAGCGTTCTGACTTCCTATGCAAGAATTATATTCTAAGTGGCTTGGAAGATGACTTGTACAACGTTTATAGTAACGTTGAAACGTCAAAGGAACTGCGGAATGCACTGGAAAAGAAATATAAGACTGAAGACGATGGACTGAAAAAATTTGTGGCTGCCAAATTTCTGGATTATAAGATGGTGGATAACAAATCTGTTGTGTCCCAAGTCCAAGAACTTCAACTCATAATTCATGATCTCCTTGTTGAAGGTATGATCCTGATTAATACTTATATTAAGAGTATTAATTATATTGTTGCTTACAAACTTTTCTTTGAAAGTTTGATGATTAATGAGGCGTTTCAAGTTGCGATTATGATTGAAAATTTGCCTCCATTATGAAAGGATTTTTAAGAATTACTTGAAACATAAGCGCAAGGAGATGTCCCTTGAAACATAAGCGCTGCTCGTTCTTTATGCTCTAGATTCTTTTTTTTTCTTTTATTATTTTTTCTTTTGTTTTTCCAGTGACTGCTACGGTTTCTAGGGCGTGTGTTTTGTGGATTTTGGTGGCGGTTTGGAGGCAAAGAATGTGTATGTCATACGTATACCCCATGCATGTCACCGGACATACACTAGGTATACACTTTACATATAATACGTAAATGTATGTTTGTTTATTCATTATATACGATGTGTATGGCTTATATATGCACATGCACACACCGTACATACACTACACATACAAAAATTAACACGAAAAAATATTAACAAAATTTTTCCTGCAACCGGTGGCAACTGGCGGAGGTAGTCGTGGGGGGCGGCGGTTGGGGTCACAAGATAGTGTTGGAAGGGGAGCTACGGTTTTATCACCATTTTTATATGTATTTGTTATGTATTGAAAAAATATATTGCTATATTTTAAATGTGATAGTATTGACATTTTTATATATAAAAAAAAAAATTGATTTGTATAGTTATGTAAATTGCCTTATTTTAAATATCCCAATGTTATGAATGAATTATGACAAATTTTTTGACAAGTAAGAGTTGCTCATATAGTATGCACCCTTCAGTTGCATTCAAAAGGTTGTGGATTCGAGTCACCATAAAAGCAATAAGTGAAAGGACCACTATTTGTTTCGAGAGAGAGGAATGGGGTGGGGTTTTAAAAAAACAAAAGAAGAAAGTTTACATAAATATCCGCTCATCAACAAATATTTACTTTTAGTTGTCCATAACTTTTTCTATCCAAAGGAAAAATGGTTATGGAAAGAACAAAAAGTGGATAAAAATAGTAATTATTCTTTTCCAATAATTATGTGGCGTAACTTTTCCAAAAAAAATTATGACGATTTTAGGAACAAAAAAGGGCTGAAGACGTAACGATAAACTGGTCCAGTTTAGGATTGAGAGTTTTTGTAATTTTGATCAATAGTTATTTTTGGACGCGCTCATTGGGGACTATCCACCGTTTTAAAATTCATTGAAGACTAGCCAAAAATTCGCTCGCATACTTAAGCTCCATTAGCGTTGGAAAAACACCCCAGACTAGTCCCATAACAAAATACTGGGTTTAAAGCCCAAGTATTTTGTTATGGAACTGAAGAAGTCCCATAACAAAATAATCCATAACAAAATAATAGGACCTTTGAACTAACAAAATAATGGGACCTTTGAACTATATTAGTTCAAAGGTCCCATTATTTTGTTATGGGACTTTATCACATAACAAAATAATCCCCACAACACAATAATGGGATTTATCTATAACAAAAGTCCCATCAAAGGAATAAATTCCATTATTTTGTTATGGGACTTTATATATAAAGCTTCAGTCCCATAACAAAATGCTGGGGCTGTGAACAACTTGTTCACAGCCCCAGCATTTTGTTATGGGACTTTGATGGGACTGAAGCTTTATACAAAGTCCTATAACAAAATACTTGGGCTTTGAACAAAACTTGTTTAAAGCCCCAGTATTTTATAGAGAAAATTACGTGGCATAGACATTCACAAGGGTCATAAACAAAAAATAAACACATTCTTCCTTTATTATGATTTATAGATATTTACCCATATATCTACCACTTTTTATAGCCATCCAGTTTGATAAAACACGCACCACCTTAAATGCCTATTTTTAAGGGGAGATGATGGGTCATAACTGATTTGATGGAGTTTATCTTTCTAATTAATTTGGATATATCATAAATATCTTAACACAATCTTTAATTACATGATTTTCTCCTAATCTAACGTCAAAATCCTACAACAAGAATATAGGTAATGTAGGCATATTTTAGAATAAACAAAAATAAGTCCGACTCTAATTAGTATGGCATGCATATGAGGTGCATAAATTACCAATATGCATACATTATGCATGTTGGATGCATATTTTGTCTAATTCATACTACATATGCATTATTGTAATATATTTACAAGCGAGTTAATTAGAGGATATTGGATGCATATTGGAGTGGTATTGAATATAAATCATAATATATGTGCATATTGTATGTGTATTCTGTATATCGAATATCACAAGGGCATTGTAGCCAATACTTGGACAATAAACAAACTAAAAAAAAACGATATGCACGGAAGTAAAGTTCCAATTAAAAATATGTTGAATGATATTTAAACAATATGCCAGCAATATTGATTAAAATTTATCTTTTTAAACGTCTTTTGTTTAGGAATAGAGAAACGACAAATTGTTCTTTTTTACAAAGAATATCACAGAGTTACAAATATATGCACACGCAAATTAAAGTGAAATAGGATGAATATCTTTTGCCTAATAATCAGGGATGAGTGGATACATAATAGGAAAAAAAAAAAAAAGAGGAATACTATTAATATTAGGATTCCCAAACTTACCTTAATCTGTTATATAGTCAAAGTCATTCATGCTATTTTTAAGGAACAAACACTGCCTAGACATATTTCTATATGGTAAATATTGGCTAGCCTTTGTGCAATAGTCCTAATGTCTATCTGAAAGTAAGGCTAAATGTGTTTTTGGTTATATATGTTTTTTTTCTCTATTTTATACTGGGGTTAGTTCACTGAAGCTTCCCAATATAAGTACTGGGATTTGTCCGGAGGTGGCTAGTCTTCAAACAGTTTTGCATTGCTGGCTAGTATTCATTTAACACGGTCAAAACAGGCTACGTGACGAAATTTTTACAGAGTACACCATATTGGGCCAACATAGTAAAGTGCACCAATAGCAACTCTTAGGGATGCTATTCATGAATTAGCCAACACTTACAATGACTTTACAGATTTAGCCACAACTTTAAAGAAGGGGTAAGTACACCAATAGCTACTACTGAACTTAAGAACACAATCCTCAGAAATTTAGCTAAAAAACAAAGCTCAGTCCACAGTTTCTTGAAGTTTTTTGCAAACTGAACTTAAGAACGTAACCTAAAGTTTTATATTTGAAAAACAATGTGTTGAAGTTTTGAACAAACTGAAAAAGTTAAGGATTCCGTGTCTTGAAATTTTGAACAGAAAAACTAAACTTCAGAATCCTGAAGTTTGTACCTATTTTTATATCAATCCTAAAGAAAGTTTAAATGGAGTATTTACATAGAAAAAGTAAATCGATTGAAAATAGTGGCTGAACTGTAAATAGTAACCCTTACAATGGCTACCTACTTTCGTTTCCACCACAAGATAAGGGGTAAGTGCACGAAATGCCACTTTTGCTTCTGGTCTTTCGACACAGGTCACTAATATCAAAATATTTAGTTTGTGGCCACTTTTGCTTAACAGATAGAACTTCAGTAAAAGGGCCGTATTGAAGTTCAATCCTTAAAGATAGAATTTCAGTCCAGGATCATGTTGACTGAAGTTCAGTCCTTAAAAATGGAACTTCAGTCCAAGGGCCGTATGGACTGAACTTCAGTCAATGAT
The DNA here is from genome assembly GCA_029990175.1 of Petunia secreta. Taxonomy (NCBI): domain Eukaryota; kingdom Viridiplantae; phylum Streptophyta; class Magnoliopsida; order Solanales; family Solanaceae; genus Petunia; species Petunia secreta. The sequence continues at coordinate 1,023,725 of JARKIP010000061.1, forward strand.
CAAAACTTAAATCAATGTTTATTTAGTAATGACCCAAAAATAACCTCTAGTGTAAGACCAATGAAAATAGTGGCCTCAAACCAAATACTAGTGTTAAAACTGATCTCTGTGCGAAAGTTTTACTCAAGATAAGGTCGTACTTGTAAACTCAAGACGAGATCAATCTGTAGGTACGCACAAAGGCAAATTACCCCCCTGCGTGTACTTTAACCCTTTACCTGTTGCATGGGATGCATCATGTATGTTTGTGCGTATACCAAAAAATTCCTTTTTATTTAGTTTAATTTACTCATATATTCGTGTGAAGAATTTTCATTATTATGACACCATTAACGTATATAAGTTACACACTTTCTTTCTCTATCGTTGATATTAACCACATAATATTGTCCCAAGAAGCCCAATTTATGTTCATCTTATACGTCATTACTCAGCCAAATCAATTGTATCAGCCAAGATATAAAGTTAGAAATGATTCTGATGAAAAGAAATGAACAATATCCAGAGAACCAATAATAGATATATGTTCCTTTAACCCAACCCTACGTAGCTATTCTATGCGGCAAAAGATGTCCACCTTACGTAACCACAGGCAAACTTTTCCGAGATTGATAGTGAATTAGTGATTAGCATTGTAAGCTACTTCAATGTTATTGTTAATACAATATAGTTGGCTATGCGCAGAGTAAACACAATTATTCTAGGTAAAATTTTAAGAGTTTTTTACACAAATATACGAATTTTCATCCTTAATTACAAAAAATAGCAATATTCCACAAATTACAAGGCATAGCTGTATTTTTAATAGCACATTTCATTTTTCATTACCTTTCATCAACAAAACAATCCATTTCATTTCCTCAAAAATCCACATAATTAAATAAAAATGCGTAATCCATAACCGTGAAACTCCTCCCCACCTTCGTCGGCGCCGACGTAATAGTTTCCTTTTTCATTTCAACTATTATGTGTTTATGTTCGTACATAATCTCCGGGTACTGGAGAACAGTATCCATCAAAAACTCCGCATTTTCGGGCAACGAGGCGTAGAGTTCAGTTTTACCGGCGACATTGCCGGGGGACTTGAATAACAGAATGAAACGGTAAGATTAAATGTCACAAAAATAATAAAAGGATTAAGAAATACAACAAGAAGTTGCTGAAAAAATTCACTGGAGATTTTAATGGTGAAAGGTAACCGAGTTGAAAGCCAAAAAATTAGCAGAAGAATCTATAAACTTGCGAAACTATATTTCTCTGTCTCCAGAGATTTTCGAAACTTTTTTGATCTGAAAGGGTGAACAAGGAGTGCCTCTCCCTTTGATATTTTTTAGCATAAAACTTACTGATAAGCTTAGTAGAAAGAGAGGTACTTTTGGCTTTTACCTTTCTTTTGTCTGTTGTGTTTTTTATTTTTTATATTGAATAGTATTGTATTCTTATGTTATTTTCAAGAAAGGCACACCTACACAATATCTGCAAATTAATATCGCCATGGATTGCACAATTAGTGTGCTTTTATATAGGTGGCACGTGCGATTTAATATAAAAAATAATGCACAAACGGGATGATACAATCGAGAAATAGTTAGATACGGTGTTGAAATAATCTGAAACAGTGCTGAAACAGCGTAGATACAGTTAGATACGGTGCAGAAACTGTTAGATACAGTGCTGCAGAAACAGTTGAAACGGTGCGATAATAGTTAGATACGGTGCTGCAGAAACAGTAGAAACAATACAGAAACAGTTGAAACGGTGCAGAAACAGTTAGATACGGTGCTGTAGAAACAGTTGAAACGGTGCAGAAACAGTTGAGATACGGTGCTGTAGAAACAGTTGAAACGGTGCAGAAATAGTTAGATACGGTGCTGCAAAAACAATTGAAACGGTGCAGAAACAGTTGAGATACGGTGCTGCAGAAACAGTTGAAACGGTGCAGAAACAGGTAGATAATGTCGGGAAAATTAATCCCCACACAGAAATATTATTCACGGTATAATAGCAACAATATTAACGGAGTTCTGAAAATGCGGTAATCAACGAGAATAAAAAAAATATAACAAGGACACCAAGATTTTTACGTGGAAAACCCTTCTGAACTAAGGGAAAAACCACGGCCCGAGAGGAGCAAATAATTTCACTATAGCAAGGACTTTTACACCGTGTAGTAAATACCACTACACACTCACAAAAAAATATTCCTCTTTTGATTTTTCACCTTACTATAAAACCGCTCACACTCTCTATTTTTCCTCACAGAGTATTTTCCTACACTGTGTATTCTCTCTTACACTGTGTCTCTCTAATACTCTCTGAAAACTGGATGATCTCCAACTGAGAAAGGAACCCTCTATTTATAGAGCTAAAACGTTGTCCATGACATCATCACTTACCTAAGCATAAAAGATAATGTCAAATTTGCTGCCAAACTTGGAAGACTTTTTGCCAAACAACTCAATCTATGTTTGACAAAGCTTGGATTTGGACGGTGCAGCAAAATGAACAGCTGCAACATCAACAATCTCCTCCTCCAAAACCAAGCATTTGAAGGAGGCATTTCCAATCTCTCAGATAGAGCTCATGCTGACAAGTTCCTTGCATAACTCGAACTTGTCCGTTTGAACCACCTTGAGAGCGTCTTGCTCCCCCTGATCAATAATCTCATCAGGTTGCTCCCCCTGCTCGGCAACATCAGCTATCTTGCTTTCTTCACCTGGACAAATTTCTGCATTTGTCTTGTATAACATGTCACGAGCATCTCCTTCTGCAATCACCAATGATCCCTTGGTGAGTCTCCACCTTTGATTTGCAAAGTGATTCTCGTTCCCATCTCGGTTCAAAGCAATCCCCGAGATCAAGTTCTTCCGCAAATCAGGTACATGCCGCACGTTCTTTAAAATTAAGGTGCATCCCATATTTGTCTTGATGCACACATCACCGATCCCCACAACCTTCGAGTAACTCGTGTTACCCATCCTCACTACGCCGAAATCACCTGCTATATATCTGCAAAATAAATTTCTTACCGGTGTGATGTGGTAAGATGTTGCTGTGTCAACCACCCATTCCGACTCTTGACCTGCCAAGTGCATACATTCCTCATTCTCATTTACGATGAGAAGAGCATCTGCGCCATCATATTGCATCATGGCGGTTGTGTTAGCTTCATTATTTTGGCCACCGTATCCGCCTTTGCCCTTTTTAAGATTTGGGCAGTTCCTTTTAAAGTGACCCGGTTGATCGCAATTGTAGTAATTTCCACATGATGTTGTGGACCGGTTCCTGGACTTTCCCCAACCTCCGGATCTACCATAGTTGCTCGAACCCCTGCCTCTACCTTCTGTGCTGAGAGCCTGTCCATGACCGTCAGGCTTCTTTCTCATGTTCTCATTGAGTAGAATAGCCGATGTGACATCATTCAACCCAATAGCAGTTTTACCGTGCAGGATGGTCGTTGCCAAATTATCATACGAGGATGGCAACGAGTTCAGGAGCAAGATGGCTTTATCTTCTTCCTCGATCCGTACTCCGAGGTTGGCCAGCTGCGTGATTAGTCCATTAAACTCATTAAGATGTGACAAAAAATTCATACCTTCACCCATTTGTAGGGCATATAACTGCTTCTTCAGGTATAATTTATTTGTCAGCGTCTTCGACATATATAGACTCTCCAACCTTGTCCATATTCCACACGCAGTGTCTTCATCAGTGATGTTATTGACCACATCATCTGATAAGTGCAACCTAATTGCACTAGCCGCCTTTTCATCCATCTCCGCCCAAACCTCGAGCTTCATAGGTCCAGGCTTCTCTCCATCCAGTGCCTTCTGTAATCCTTGTTGGATGAGCAGATCCTTCATCCTTCTCTGCCACATTGAGAAACCGCCCTCTCCATTAAATTTTGCTAACTCGTACTTTACTCCTGACATATTTTCACCGAGTATAGTACCGCCTGCCGTGAACAATATTTCTGTAAATGAACAACACCTGTGCTCTGATACCACTTGTTGGGAAAATTAATCCCCACACAGAAATATTATTCACGGTATAATAGCAACAATATTAACGGAGTGCTGAAAATGCGGTAATCAACGAGAATAAAAAAAAATATAACAAGGACACCAAGATTTTTACGTGGAAAACCCTTCTGAACTAAGGGAAAAACCACGGCCTGAGAGGAGCAAATAATTTCACTATAGCAAGGACTTTTACACCGTGTAGTAAATACCACTACACACTCACAAAAAAATATTCCTCTTTTGATTTTTCACCTTACTATAAAACCGCTCACACTCTCTATTTTTCCTCACAGAGTATTTTCCTACACTGTGTATTCTCTCTTACACTGTGTCTCTCTAATACTCTCTGAAAACTGGATGATCTCCAACTGAGAAAGGAACCCTCTATTTATAGAGCTAAAACGTTGTCCATGACATCATCACTTATCTAAGCATAAAAGATAATGTCAAATTTGCTGCCAAACTTGGAAGACTTTTTGCCAAACAACTCAATCTATGTTTGACAAAGCTTGGATTTGGACGGTGCAGCAAAATGAACAGCTGCAACATCAACAGATACGGTGCTGCAGAAACAGTTGAAACGGTGCAGAAACAGTTAGATACGGTGCTGCAGAAATAATTGAAATGATGCAGAATCGGTTAGGATACGGTGAGATACAACGACATACATCGAGGATGGGATGAGGAAAAGTGAAATTGGCGGAAATGATAGGAATAAAAGTGAAATTGAGGGAAATTGTGGGAGGAAAAGTGAAATAGGGAGAAATGGGAGGAGCAAAAGTGATAGTGGAGTAAATAGGAGGAAGAATGTAAGGGTTTGGTATGTTATGGGAAAATATTGCTATGTTTTTGCTATATTTGTAATTAACTTGTATTTTCCTCTATATAGATTTATTTTGCTAAAATGTTGCTATATTTGGTAATTAAGTTCTAAAACTTGTACTTTTATTTAAAAAATCCAATTTTTAATAAGCATTAATTGACAATTTGATAAAACTTGTAACAATGTGCTTTCACAAGTTAAATGATATTGAAGGTCCAACAAATCTGCATTGAGAGTATATCTTCGAAGAGTTTAAGTTATATATACATTGTCAGTTTAAATATTAATTATATTATAATGTCATATTTATATACTATAGCAGCTAACATGTCTTATTGTCACGATTATAAATTGCAATATTTATAAAGGTTTACCAGTAAATATTCTTTGAATAACCTCTATTTTTTAAAAAAAAAAAAAAAAAATTGCTTACACTAATCTTGCATATATATAACTTAAACTCATATTTAATTACATAATAATTTTGCCTCATCTTTACTTTAATTATGACATGTTGACTAGAAAAAGAAAAAGGAATCTCCTTTTCCTAAGACTATGGCCATTGATTTAGGAGTCTAAGACGCGTAAGGCTTAATAGGCAAGAAAAAACATCTACGCATGATCATCAATAAAATTCAAATACCAAAAGTAGAATTTGGTTTCATCGTTATCGAGTATAAACACAAATAAGAAGGATTAGGAAAAGTGAATGGACACAATTGATTGAAAACGTCAAAGCAATTTGTTCTCGAGGTAAGCAATACTAGTACGAAACATATAAAATGTCTTGGTGGAGAAAATATGAAGTATGCTTTCAGAATATCACTAGTCTATAATGTGCATATAGATATATAGTTTTAAACATATACAGTGTATATTGATAATATTTATATATATTGCTATGTAACAACAAAATTTTAAGATGGGGAGAACACTATATTATATTAATAAATTATTCAGTGCAGTAACCGTTATAAAAATAAAACATTGGATAACAAGAGAATTAAATGTGAAGAAGGGAAAGTTGATATGTTCATGTCTAAGATTTAGTGAACGAAATTTAGTAGTACCAGCAGTACCTAAAATTTAGTGAACGAAAGGGAAAAGACAGTTACATTAATTTGGATTTTGGAGTACTAAAAGGAGAATTTAACCGTAGTTAATCATAAATAATGAGGTTTTTCTCTAGGGACTATTTATAAATGTATTCAACAGTGAAAAGGCAAGTATAAGCATTTTAGATATGGAGAATGTGTTAGACCCTTTGGTTTTGTGGGATTCGGCCTCGGCACGAGTTTGGGCATGTTGGCTCGGCTATTGGCAAAAACGGGTGCAATACAATATGATTGACGAACGGTTGGACAAGTGCGGGCTTAATGTGCTTGGTGGGATCAAGAACATGTGTGGGCTGATTGTCTAACGTTGATGACACGACGGCTAGGCAGCTTAGTGCTTTGTGGTTGTCTAAGTGTGGGCAATGATTGAACGACTTCGGTTGTCGGGTGGCAAACGAACAAGGCAGCAGGCAAACGACGTTGTGGGCAACGGGGTGTCATGACATGGTGTTGTGATGCCAAGGCAAGCATTGACTTGGCTAAGTGTTGGTGCATGACACTTGGCCAAAGTTGGGACGGATCGGTTGATGACATGGGCAGAACCGGCTAGACGAGATGAGCTGAGTCGGCTGGACGATGGCTGAGCAGTGGCCGCATGTGCAGGGCACATGACCGGCCGGTTGGACGCTAAAACATGGGCCAAACGTGGCCGACGTGGCCGAGAACGTGGCCTTAGTGGGCTGCCAAGTGTTAATTCGTCCCAATCCCATTTGTAAAGCCTTTTGGCTGCCCCCTTTGTATATATTAGTTGTTTTATTCATTGTAAACATAGAGAGACAAAAATGTAGCATAGAAACACATAGAATAAACATCCTCCTTAGGAAAGGAGACGTTTGGCCAAGGTTGGCCGTTCCTTTATATTTTCGGGTTAATATAAAGGTTGGGAATTGGTTTCCCGTATATCGTTGTGTTCCTACTTTACTTATCTTGTTGCCTATCTTTGTGTTAAGTACTAAAACGAAATCAAATGATCCTATAATATAAACAAAGCGTTGGGAAGGCTGGGCTTCGCAAGGGTGCGTTGCCTCCGCATGGGGCAAACCTCGGCAGGTTTTGGTTGTCAAAAACCACCCCCGTGACAACTGGTATCAGAGCGAGCAGGTTCGTTTGGTGTCTGTAACGGACTGATCAAGACATCAAGAGAGGGCTCGGGATGGCTTTGATTCAATGGGAGGTCGTCTAGTACTTGGAAATGGCGAAACAAGTAAACGTGATTTTTCTGTCAAAAGTGGGCTGATTTCGGGAAAAATCAGTTTGGTTTCTCAATGTTTGAGCATGGCAACGTGTTGGACTTGTAAAAATGAAGTTGACAAGATGAACAAATGGGAGAAACGTGTTGAATTTGTTGTGCACAATTTGGGGCTGCATTTGGAACAAATTTAACACAAGACTCAAGGTTGTTGGCTTTTGATTTCTTTGCAAGTGGCGGACACATGTGGGCTGTTTGTGGTGAACGGCTTAGTGAGGGTTAACAATAGCGTTGCAACAACTCAAAATGTGCAAAGGGAAACGGGCAAAAGACAAGCAAAGGCGTTGCACTTAAGGGCGGCGTTATGGCTTGAATTGCAATTTTCTTTGTATTTTGTGGGGGTGTTGTTGAATCTGTTCGACGGGGGCGTCGAATTCAGGTGGTACGGGTGGTTTGTTAGACCCTTGGTTTTGTGGGATTCGGCCATGGCACGAGTTTGGGCATGTTGGCTCGGCCATGGGCAAAAACAGGTGCAATACAACATGATTGACGAATGGTTGGACAAGTGTGGGCTTAATGTGCTTGGTGAGATCAAGAACATGTATGGGATGATTGTCTAACGTTGATGACACGACGGCTAGGCAGCTTAGTGCCTTGTGGTTGTCTAAGTATGAGCAATGATTGAACGACTTCGGTTGTCGGGTGGCAAACGAACGAGGCAGTGGGAAAACGACGTTGTGGGCAATGGGGTGTCATGACATGGTGTTGTGATGCCAAGACAAGCATTGGCTTGGCTAAGTGTTGGTGCATGGCACTTGGCCAAAGTTGGGACGGATCGGTTGATGACATGGGCAGAACCGGCTAGACGAGATGAGCTGAGTCGGCTGGACGAAGGCTGAGCAGTAGCCGCATGTGCAGGGCACATGGCCGACCGGTTGGACGCTGAAACATAGGCCAAACGTGGCTGACATGGCCGAGAACGTGGCCTGAGTGGGCTGCCAAGTGTTAATTCGTCCCAATCCTATTTGTAAAGCCTTTTGGCTGCCCCATTTGTATATATTAGTTGTTTTATTCATTGTAAACATAGAGAGACAGAAATGTAGTATAGAAACACATAGAATAAACGTCCTCCTTAGGGAAGGAGACGTTTGGCCAAGGTTAGCCGTTCCTTTGTATTTTTGGGTTAATATAAAGGTTGGGAATTGGTTTTCTGTATATCGTTATGTTCCTACTTTACTTATCTTGTTGCCTATCTTTGTGTTAAGTACTAAAACGAAATCAAATGATCCTATTATATAAACAAAGCGTTGGGAAGGCTGGGCTTCGCAAGGGTGCGTTGCCGCCGCACGGGGCAAACCTCGGCAGGTTTTGGTTGTCAAAAACCACCCCACGACAGAATGCATACTTGAAGTTGGTTTTCACAATGACATTTTTAATTATTGCAATAGATGTGTGACATTTTCTTTCCTATCTCACGCGCTCATTTTCCTCTTCTTTTTTCTCTACTAAGGTTTTTTGTTCTCAATGTGATCCGAAACTGTATTGGTAAAATATACATGTTTGCCATTGAATTAATTTTTTTATCTTGTTTACTGCGTTTACAGATATTTTATGTTTAAAAGACGTAGGAGCGTACTATGCAGTATGCCAAAAAGATGATGTTATAATCTATGCACCTCCCAAAGACACTAGAAGAGGGGTGGGTTGAATAGTGTCTACCGATTTTCGTTTCAAGAACCTGGTTTTTCTGAATGTAGAACCTGGTTCTACCTTCACACTTATACTGTTTCAACCACTGCAACACGCCACACTACACACCCAGAAAACACAAGGAATTTTACGTGGAAAACTCCTTGCTCAAGGGAGAAAAACCACGACCCACACTCTGGGATTTTAGAACTGAATCCACTAACACAAGAGCAAAGTTTCTGATTACAAACTCTGTAGCCAAGGGGCTACACTATAGACCCTAATCACCACACAAAGCTAAACTCTAGCTTTTCAAGTAATTACACAATAGTTCACCTAATACATATGCTTCTGCAATAAGCCAATAGGTAAAAACTATGAATGCTCAAACTAAGACAACTTACAACTCAATGAACCTAGACATAATATCTAGACTCAATACACTGCACGCACTTCAGTTGTCTTCTACAGTTTACTCACGTAGAAAGATGCTAGATCGCCTTTGTATGCTCTCAACTCTCTGTTAGTGAATAACTACTTTACGACTGTCTCAACTACTTGTATTTATACGGGTCTTGAAACCCTAGTTGAGTCCTACAAGGAATCCTTTTAATTATGGCAAGTCAGGATTCCTAGTAGTTCTTTTCCTTGTTGAAGTCCAACTCTTTTTTATACTTCGAAGACAAAGCCTGGGCACCGCCTCTTTTAGTCTGACTAGGATGCATATTCATTCACGTTCCACTACTCCTAGTTCTGCAGGGATTTGCAACCCGCACTTCTTTTCGATCAATAGTGCCCTTCATTTCAAGGACTAGGTTCGTCGTGAGAACCTCTGAGTCCTTTACGTTTGTCATTCTTCAAAACCAGCACTCAACAAATTTCCCCTTTTTGATGATGACAAACAAATGTTTCCCAAGAACCTGAATAGACAAAACCCAAAAAGCACAGAAACAAAAGTAACAAGTTCAAGAAAAAACGAAACAGATGAATTAGGTCACAAACATCCCAACATTTCCTTCTTCCCCTTTTTGGCATCATCGAAAAGATTCAAATACCTGCATGAACCTGTCAATACTATCCAGTCTAAAGCACAAGGCAACAAGTCAGTAATAAGAGCACACACAAGCAGAAATAAGGGCCCATTCAAGAACCAAATACTTAAAAGGAAACATTCACAAACATAAGAAGATTAAAAGCATTATCCAGCGTGTGATATCAACACATCCCCATCAATAAGTGCACAACTGAAAAATAAATTATTTTAAACAACCATCACATGCAACTGGAGAGAATTGGAAGGAATAGACAACAGGCAGAAAGAGGAATAGGAGGATAGGACAGGAGGACTCAAAGCTGAATGTTGAAGTGTTTGACAAGTGCCTCAAGTTGCTTCGTATTCTTGGCCCTTTCCATCACTAGCTCGGCCTCATACTTGTGACAGTCTATCTTCAAACGATCAATTTCTTGATCCTTCAACTTCAGCAGTCTGTGGAGCTCTGCATTTTCTGTATTCACCTCAACAACATGAGTCTCCAGCTCCTTCACAGCATCAATGGCCTCTTCAGGTCCATAGTCCTCACTTTCCTCAGCTAGCTTTTGCTTGGCTTGCATTGGTTTCTTAGAAGCTCTGCTTTCCTTGAAGAAGTCATAATTTTTAAGCACATTGTGCCCAAACATTTGATGAATGGTCGGCTTCTTCCCAGCTTCCAGGGGAACCCCAAAATGTTCAAGTACCTGCTGGAGGATGTAGGAATGCACAAGGGAATGTGGATTTTGATCTGTGTCAGCAATCCTCTTTATATGTCTGATTATCAGCCCATGTAAGTTGATTTTTACCCCCTGTCCAGCAGGTCCATGTATGTCAGGTCCAAAGCACTAGCTTCACAGTTCCTCTCACCTCTAGGCAGAAGGAACCTGTGCACAAACTCAAACAGCAACTGGTGTGCATGTTCCATCTCCTTTTTATCAACCTTCCTCTCCTTTCTTAGTTTGAGTTTTCCTGAGAACTTCTTGACTACATCCAGAGGAGTCACTCCATCAGTCCTCTTTGGCCATTTCAATTTTATATACCTGTAATAACCTTCAGCGGGTATGTCAAGAATCACTCCAAGCTCAGGTCTCCCAAACTCTATCTCAATTCCCTTCACTGTGGTGAACACTCTCCTGGCATTAACTTTGCAGTTGGTGTAGAATTCTATGATCTCATCAACAAACAACTTTCTCTCTTTGTTGGCAAACAAACCCAGCCAACCCTGGTTAGCAATCATTCTCAGCAGTGGCTTCATGTGAAATTCCTTCTTATCATGCAAGATGCTGCCAGGCAACACCTGATGCTTTGAGAAGAAGGCCACCCTGTCAGCTTCTTCTTCACTACCTCTCCTTCTTTTTCAATTCTCAGCTTCACTATCTATATCAGAGTCACTTGGCTCTGCATAACTTCCAGCCTCATCACTCTTATCCTGTACTTCCTCAACTTTCCTTTCTTCTTCTTCCCTTTTCTTTGCCTCTTTATCTCTTACATTTGTCATTGTTCTTTCCAATTTACCAACCTTCTCCAGCTGTTGCTTTAATGCAGACCTAGTGTCAACCCTCCTGGCAACAAGCTCATCAACAGTCTTGTCATCACTATCCCCACTAGCTTCATCAACCAATTTTGTATTCAATACTGGCTTTCCTCCTTTCACCAGTCTCCTCCTTTTTTTCAGGCTCTACTTTGTTTTCTTTGACAAACACAACCTCCTCTTCTTCTTCCTCACCTGCCATTCTCTCATCCTCTTCACCAAACTTTCTCTTTCTTTTTTATTCTTCTGCTTTCTTAGTAACCTCTTCCTTTTCAACTTTTTCTAAAACAATCTCCTCATTCTCTTCTTCTTCAGAATCTGTCCAGTTTAAGTCTGCATCATCAGCCTTAGTGGAATTTGGACAAGCAACATGCTCTTGACACAAATCCTTTGAGGCTTCAGCAAGACCAAGTCCTCCACCTACTGGACCTTTTGGCACAAATTCTTCCTCTTTCTTCTCAGTACTCCCGACATTTTTATAGGGTTCCATTTCACTTTCTCTAAGGGATTCAACAAGATCTTGTTCCCTAAGTTGTTCTTTCACTCTTTCTGCTATATCCAACTCTACACCAGTCTTTTCAACCAAAGGCACATGTAAATCTTCCCTAAGTTCATCCTGTCCACTATCTTGCTCTATTTCACATGGGTTCCCCTTATCTATTCTGTCATCATGCTCAATTCCTATAATTTTGTCTAGTCATGTTACTAGGGTTTCAGTGTCTGTAGTACCAGGGCTTTTTATATCTACTAAACCAACAGGAGTAGATGAAATAGGATCAGGGATTACCTCAGACGGTGATTGTGATGAACTTTGTGCAATGGGCGGAGTAGGTACTGCTCTTGACCTCATCTTCTTAACCAATTTCTTGTCGCCTTTTTGAAGAAATTTTGTGCGGGCCCTAGCGATTCTTTGTGCGAGAGTGGATGGGGGTGGTTTTGCAGACATGGTGAAGACTTTAATGGATTGTCACTGAGATTTCAAGAAAATTTTCTATTTTAGGTTTTGAGAGAGAACTTTGGTGTGAAGGGGGAGAAGTAGTTGGATTGAGAGGGATTCTGAGTGTATCGACAAAAAAGGGGAAGGGTTCTGGTGATTAGACAACTTCTAGGGAAGACAAAGAAATAATGATGTAAAGTAGAGAAGCAGCTTTTTGAAATTTTTGAAAATCGGGAAGAGTTAAAGATTTGATGGTTATGGACTCATTTAATATACCCTTTTTAAGTAGTGGGGTCCAAACAAGTCAAATAGAATTCTATCCAAAATAAGAATGTGTTCCTATAATTTAGGACAGTTATAAGAACATGGAGCATCTCCCTTGACACACGTATAATTGAAAATTTAATTTCAGTTATGACTTCTATCGTGCAGGGTAGTGTGAATGTACCTGGACATGATTCCTCATGCTTTAGTTGGTTCCCTCTTAGTACATAGTAGGTTCTTCATGGGATCACATTATTCTCACCTGTGCTCAAAGACTGAACAAGTGTACTTATTCAAGTACAGGGTTAGACTGGACATTAATGACAGAATTCAAACATGAACAATTGAATACTTAAGTAACCAATCATAAATGGATAACCTGCTGGGTCATCCGTGTATTTTGGTCATCCCTAATTCCAATCCGTTCCTCTCAAACTGTACCTTGTTCAATGCTTTGGTAAATATGTCAGCAATTTGATCTTCAGTCCTGCACGAATTCATAGTAATCAGATCATTTTCCATATTATCTCTCAGGAAATGGTGTCTAATATCAATGTGCTTGGTTCTTTTATGTTGGACTGGGTTCTTGGCAATATTTACTGCACTAGTGTTATCACAGAAAATTGGCACTGCTCCACACTTGATACCAAAGTCCTCCAGTTGTTGTTTGATCCACAGCAATTGTGAACAACATGATGCAGCTGCCACATACTCAGCTTCAGCAGTAGATAAAGCAACTGAGTTTTGCTTCTTTGTAGCCCAAGAGACCAAACAAGGACCTAGAAAATGTGCCATTCCTGAAGTACTTTTCCTATCCACCAAATGACCTGTATAATCTGCATCAGCAAAACCAATTAGTTCAAAAGTACCTCCTCTTGGGTACCAAAGACAAAGGTCCTGAGTTCCTTTCAAGTATCTCAGGATCCTCTTCACAGCTATCAAATGTGACTCCTTGGGCTTTGACTGAAATCTAGCACACAGTCCTACACTGTATACGATGTCACGTCGACTGGCTGTGAGATAAAGAAGTGAACCTATGATTCCTCTATATTTTGTCTCGTTTGTCGAAGGACCTAGTTCATCCAAATCCAGCTTCGTCCCAGGTGCAATGGGAGTAGTCATTTCTTCTGCTCCTTCCATGTCAAATTTTTTCAGTAGTTCCTTGACATATTTTTGCTGGTGAATCATAGTTCCTTTAGACATTTGCTTTATCTGCAACCCAAGGAAGAAATTTGGTTCGCCCATCATGCTCATTTCAAATTCACTTCCCATCAGATCAGCAAATCCTTTGCATAGCCCCTCATCAGTGGCTCCAAAGATGATATCATCGACATACACTAGAACCACCAATAAATCTTTTCCTTTCTTTTTGAGGAATAATGTGTTGTCAATCTTTTCTCTTGAGAAACCATTCTTCAGTAGAAATCCTGAGAGTCTTTCATACCAGGCTCTAGGGGCTTGCTTCAATCTATAGAGAGCCTTGTCCAGTTTGTAAACATGATCAGGGAATTCATTGTTCACAAACCCTGGTGGCTGTATCACATAGACTTCTTCATTCAGGTAGCCGTTTAAGAAAGCACTTTTTACATCCATTTGGTATAGTGTAAACTCCATATATGTAGCGAAGGCAATTAGCATCCTGATGGCCTCCATCCTTACAACTGGTGCAAAGGTTTCATCATAGTCTATTCCTTCTTCCTGACTATAACCTTGGACTACTAATCTCGCTTTTTTTTCTCGTCACTATACCATGCTCATCCAGTTTGTTCCTGAATACCCATTTTGTTCCAATTATTGATCTGTCCTTAGGCTTGGGAACTAGATGCCACACTTTGCTTCTTTCGAATTGATGTAGTTCCTCCTGCATGGCTAGAATCCAGTATGGGTCTTCTAGAGCTTCTTTTATGTTCTTTGGTTCCAGAGATGAGAGGAACACAAAGAAAGCACAGAAGTTCTTCAAGGCTGATCTGGTCATGATTCCTGTATCCAATTCCGATAGGACATTCTCCAAAGGGTGAGATCTTTGATGTTTCCATGGCCTGAGTTGAATATGACCGGAAGAACCTGCAGCGTTATCCTGGAGGGGTTCTTCCTGACTTGCTTGATCATTAGCTTCATCAGAGGTTCCCCTTGTCAAGTTGACTCCTTGTTCTGGTGTGCTTCGATTTTCACCTGATGTCTCCTTGTCTTCTGAGTCTTCAAGTTCATTTACACCTTTTTCCCTACTTAGGCCAATCACTTGATCTTCTGTCTCACTCTCCTCCAGTGCCTTATCTGATTCATCAAATACAACATGCATACTTTCTTCTACTGTTTGTGTTCTTTTGTTAAACACCTTGTATGCTTTGCTTTGAGTAGAATAACCAAGAAATATTGCCTCATCACTCATAGCATCGAACTTTCCCAAGGGTTCCTCGCCATTGTTGTGAACAAAATATTTGAAACCAAAGGGTCTTAGGTGAGCAATATTTGGTTTTCTACCTCTAAGTAGCTCATATGAGGTCTTGTCAAGAATTGCTCTGATGGAACATCTATTCAGCAAGTAGCATGCAGTATATATAGCTTCAGCCCAAAAGTTTTTTGCAAGCTCACTTGACAGTAGCATAGTCCAGGCCATATCCTCCAGAGACATGTTCTTCCTCTCAACCACCCCATTTTGTTGGGGAGTTCTTGGGGCGGAGAAGTTATGATCTATGTTGTTCTTTGCACAATACTCAGAAAATTTTGAGTTCTTAAACTCATTTCCATGATCAGATCTGACGCTGATGAGTTTAAGGCTTAACCTTTTCTGAACTGCACCAGCCCAGTCTTTAAAGCTGTCAAAAGCTTCATCTTTAGTTGCCAAGAATAGGGTCCATGTGTACCTAGAGTAGTCATCAACAATCACGAACACGAATCTCTTTCCTCCTCTACTCCTAACTCTCATAGGTCCACACAGATCCATATGCAACAGTTCCAGTGGCTTTGATGTACTTACCACCTTCTTTGATTTAAAGGATGATTTCACATGCTTTCCCTTTACACACGCATCAAACATATTTATGTTTTCAAATCTCTTGCTTGGCAATCCACGAACCAGATCCTTCAATACAAGCTTATTCAGTTGTGAGAGACTTGCATGACCCATTCTTTTGTGCCACAGCTGAGAGTCACTTTCTTGTACATTCAAGCATGTCAGGTTATTTTCAGGTAGTGACTTCAGCGATGCTTTGTATACATTATTCACCCTCTTTCCTTTCATAACAATTTCTCCACTCTGTAGGTTCTTCACAATGCATCCTACAGACGAGAAACTCACTTCGTTACCTCTGTCACATAGTTGGGAGATGCTCAGCAGATTGTGTCTGAGACCATCAACAGAATAAACATTCTCACTTGCATGACAAAAGTTCTCCCAATCTTTCCAATTCCTACTATTTGACCACTTTTTCCTCCTCCGAAGGCCACACTGCCTCCTTAAAATGCTGCGAGTGAGAGAAAGTTTCTTCTATCTCTTGTCATATGCCTTGAACAACCACTATCAAGAATCCAGCTTGGGTTGTTCTCCCTCACTCCAGCCTGCAAAACAAATTAGAGGTTAGCCTTAGGAACCCAGACAAGCTTGGGTCCCTTCTTACTAGAGAATGGATAAATCAAATCCTGTCTAGCCCATTTAGGTAGAACACTTCTTTTGTTATTAGCCTTTGCCTTGCTGATGTTTATGCACTTTTATTTGACACGTCCAGTTTCACCACAAAAGGTACATAACATGTTGCAAGGTAACGCCACATACTTGCTCTTTGGGTTATATGGAGGCAGTGGTTTCTTAAATCCTAATCCTTGTTTCCCATTGTTTTGATTTTCAAGAACCCAATTCATTGCCTCTGATGATTTATTCCATTTAGTCAATCTAGTAAGCTCAAATTTTGATTTTTCAACCTTTTGACTTAAAATCTTGTTCTTCTCAGTTTCTTGATACATAATTTCATTGGCTCTTTTCAGTTCATTTTTCAGAAAGGTTTGAACTTCACTTATTACTTGCTTACCATTTGCACTTTTTCTTAACTGATTGCATTCCAATTCTAGTTCAGTGATCTTAGAGTTTGACACCAGAGTTTGCCCTTTCAAGATAGCATTGACTTCTTCAAGTTCAATGTTCTGTTCTAGGAGACTCTTATGCTTGGTTCTAAGACTACTTAGTTCTTCAGTTAATTTATCCTTTTCAAGTTTCTCCTTTTCATAACCCTCAATTAAGGTGGCAGTGATCAAGATCAAGTTTTTAGAAGAGTATGTATGTAAAGTTTCCTTAAGTTCAGATAAACATACCTCTGCTGAATGAGCATCTTCAGTTCCATCAGTTGCCATGAGAGCAGAGTCCTTCTTTCGATTGTCATCTGTGTACGCCTCCTTCTGTCTTTCCCAGATTTCCTTGGCAGACTTGCATTCAAGTATCGTAGCAAGCACATCGTAGGTGAGTCATCTCTTCAGATACCATTCAGCTTTGGAGTTTGCCTGTAACCAATCTAGATCTTGAGGATCTAGTTCTTCTACCTTCTTTGGCGCTAAGACTCCAGTTGCAGCTCTCTTTACAGGAACATGAGGTCCTCTCTTCACAATCAGCCACAAACTATAGTCTGCTGCTTGCAAGAAAGTCTTCATCTGTTTCTTCCAGTTCTTGTAATGAGTCCCGTTGAACACAAATGGTCTTGATAGATCTCTTCCTCCCCTAAACTCTCGAGGGTCTTCTTCATCAAAACTGATGTCTGACATACCCATTAGTGCCAGTGGCGGATCATCTTCAGAATCCTTTTCATGATCGGATTCACTATCAGTTGGTCCCCATGTAGCATAGAAGGCTTCCTTCTTCTTTCTCCTTTCTGCTCTGAAGTTTGGAGGTCGTCTTAAATTCTTCTTATCTTTGTCATTTTCCTTTGGCGTCTCCTTCTCCTTTTCCTTGGATGCTCTATTTTTCATCCATTCTATTTTCCACATAGGACAATCCACGACAGAATGATCCTTTTTGAAGCACTTAAAGCATCCTGAATAATCAGGGCTGTCAACTATGTTTTTCCTGCCAGAATTCTCCTTGCCACTTCTTTTGAATCCCTTGAACCTTCCTAGATTAAGCTTTTGTCTTAGGGCACTTACCATTGCTGCTTCAACTGATTGAAGATCAACATATTCATCAGTTTCCTCAGTTGCTTCAAGCATAAGGGCCTTGTCCTTCTTTACAGCTGGTTTAGCTTTTGAGTCCTTCATCATCTCATGAGTTTTCACGCTTCCAACCAGTTCTTCAAGTTTGATGGATCTCAGAGGTTTGGATTTAATGATGGCTGTCATCTTTGGTTCCCATGCTTCAGGAAGCACATTCAGGATTTTATCAACCATCTCTATTTCAGGCAATTCCATATCCAGAGATCTCATCTCATTAGTAATGATGGTCAACCTGGTCATCATATCCTGAATTGATTCTTTCTCACCCATGGTGAATAGTTCAAATTGTCTCTTCAGCATTCTCCTTTTTGAGTCCTTCACTTCTGTGGTTCCTTCATCCGCAACCTGCAAAGCATCCCATATTTCCTTAGTCGTCTTATAAGATGAAACTCTATTGAACTCCTCAGGACCAAGACCACATATGACCAGACGTTTGGCTTTGTGATTCTTTTCAATCATCTTATAATCCGTCTCGTTGAACTCCTCTTTCAGTTTAGGTTCTTGCTTAGCAGAGGCTCCTTCACCAACTATTTCAGTGGGGATCAGGTTTCCTTCAGAAACTATCAGCCAGAGTTGATAGTCTTCGGAACATATGTAATTCTCCATTCTGTTCTT
Source organism: Petunia secreta (assembly GCA_029990175.1). Lineage (NCBI taxonomy): Eukaryota > Viridiplantae > Streptophyta > Magnoliopsida > Solanales > Solanaceae > Petunia > Petunia secreta. The sequence goes on from JARKIP010000061.1 coordinate 1,042,133, forward strand.
TCCACCACGCATAGTATTGTCCATTAAACTGTGGGGGCCTCTGAACTGACTGTCCTTCAGTGATGGTAGGTGGTGCACTCATGATTCTGATCCTTCTCAAGGTGTTAACCTCTTACGAGAAGACCTGCTCTGATACCGCTTGTTATAATCTATGCACCTCCCAAAGACACTAGAAGAGGGGGTTGAATAGTGTCTACCGATTTTCATTTCAAGAACCTTGTTCTTCTGAATATAGAACCTGGTTCTACCTTCACACTTATACTGTTTCAACCACTGCAATACGCCACACGACACACCCAGAAAATACAAGGAATTTTATGTGGAAAACTCCTTGCTCAAGGGAGAAAAACCACGACCCGCACTCTGGAATTTTAGAACTGAATCTACTAACACAAGAGCAAAGTTTCTGATTACAAACTATGTAACCAAGGGGCTACACTCTAGACCTAATCACCACAGAAAGCTAAACTCTAGCTTTTCAAGTAATTACACAATAGTTCACCTAATACATATGCTTCTGCAATAAGCCAATAGGTAAAAACTATGAATGCTCAAACTAAGACAACTTACAACTCAATGAACCTAGACAGAATATCTAGACTCAATACACTGCACGCACTTCAGTTGTCTTCTCCAGTTTACTCACGTAGAAAGATGCTAGATTGCCTTTGTATGCTCTCAACTCTCTGTTTGTGAATAACTACTTTACGACTGTCTCAACTACTTGTATTTATACGGGTCTTGAAACCCTAGTTGAGTCCTACAAGTAATCCTTTTAATTATGGCAAGTCAGGATTCCTAGTAGTTCTTTTCCTTGTTGAAGTCCAACTCCTTTTTATACTTCGAAGACACAGCCTGAGCACCGCCTCTTTTAGTCTGACTAGGATGCATATTCATTCACGCGCCACTATTCCTAGTTCTGCAGGGATTTGCAACCCGCACTTCTTTTCGATCAATCGTGCCCTTTATTTCAAGGACTAGGTTCGTCGTGAGAACCTCTGAGTCCTTTACGTTTGTCATTCTTCAAAACCAGAACTCAACGGATGAAGACGGTGGAGGGATCGTTCCCTGTAAACCTTGGTGTAATGAAGGATTCGCATGCGATTGTTATCCAGATTCCGAAACCAACGAGGATCATGGTGTCATAAACATGAACCATGATTCAGCTTTATCTCCACTTAATTATTAGTCTCCAATTTCCTTATTGTAGTAGTTGTAGAAATTTGAGTACTCCTAATTCCTTACCACATTAGCTTAGAACAATAATTATTCTTCGAGAATGAAATGAAGAAAAAGTAACTTGCTGAAGTAGGAAAAGAGAAATGAGACGCCACTGTAATTTTGGTTTGTTCATATGATAATTGTACTATACATTATAATGCAATCAGACCACTTTATATAACAGTCATTTTCCATAACGGCATTTTACTATATTAAAAGTCTAGTTAATTTTAATTTGCATTGATTTTTTTATGTTTTATTGTATTATATGTTCTCTATGATGATATTTTTTAAATCAAAATCTTTAGATAAATAACATTATTATGATGAAGTTAGACTGTATGACTGCGATTTAAGATATGCTTCGATTGTCAAATATGAATATAAGATTATCGCTTATCTAAGGGACAAACTTTCGACATCATTGTACTTTTCTCGATTTCATTAGATTTTGTTATTGCATGAGGATCCAATCGACTTGAAGCAGCCCTCATGCCAACCTTTGGTTTCTTCCATTAGAAAGATTCCCTTTGAAGCTGTATTATTTTGACTAAACGAGAAAGTGTTAAAGAATTACTAGATTTAAAGAAGAAAAAAATACCTACACTAAAACAAATGCTTGCCACTTAGCTTTTTGGTATAATTCTTTTAACAAGTGAAAATTCTCTCAAAAAGGGACATTTATACATATGTTTCTCTTCTAGGAGTATTATAATTGGAAAACTAAGCAACTATAATACCGTAAACACGGAGAAAAATATAATGTCAAGCCTCTAATAAAAGTCGATCTTTTAATCTAAATTATTTAAAAAATCTAAGAAAAGCTATTTCAATGGTTTAACACACTTATTAGTTTTATAACTCTACACATCATAATGTAACGTCAAAATGCAAAAATATCTTGTATATTTCAAAATTTAACGGTTAACTCTCATATTTCAGGAAACCACCATATATGGCATATTATTAATAGAATTTTTCGTAAAATTTTCATAATACATATGCGGTTAAGCATATAATCTGTAATAACCACAGAGTAAATAAATAAAACGAAAATTGAAATAAAAGTTGGTAAATCTAAAGGTGACAACTTCTTATCTCTTTTTTTTTTTAAAAAAAGGACGAAACTAAATAAATGAGCAGGGTTAGTCTAGTGTTATCATATATTTCATTATAGTTCTATGATTCAGAGTATCCTTTCCTATTTGATCCCTTTGAATTCCATATTTGTAGTTGCGATTGGATCTATTCATTAAAAAAAATCGATTCAATATATTTCTTATGTACCCATAGGTACTATATTGGATTTGAATCAGATTTCGGATCAATCTATATTGAGTGACTGCCTCCATTATGTTGTTGCTAGCAAATACCACTATTTTTGGTTTTAAATCTTCCAAATCATTCCCACAGGAGATCCGGACCCGTTTTTTTCTGATCCTTCGAGAAAAATTCATTCTCTTTATAAAAAATAGGAGGTAGAACCAATAAAGATTTCTACCCTCAAATTAATTGGCGGATGCATAAGAGGCCTTCTAAAGCAGTACTTGTAAGCTTAGACCATGAAGCTGTATAGGAGATGCCTAAGTTTCGAGTTTAATCAATCCAAAAAGTCAGAGTGACAAATATGTACCTTGAAAGGTTCACTTGGATTCAGGACATGGAGAAGGATAATGTTGCATGAATTTGTGTGTTTGATTTGATTATTGACCTACTAACAAACAAAAGTATCCCATGACTCATTTTCCAGCTGTCGGACTATATTTCATAACTAACGGATCGTTTGATTGAGATAGAGTTTATGCGGATATTAACAATGTACGTATTAGTAATGCGGGTATTAGTAATAGGTGTATTAATAATGCGGGTATTAGTAATGCGGGTATTAGTAATGTGGGTATTAGCTATACATATATTAGAACGTATGGATTATTTAATCACTAATATATTACAAAATAATATACAATGTTATAATTTAAAATATTTAGTTATTCTTAAATATAATTTAAAATATTTAGTTATTCTTAAATATAATTTAAAAATATCCTTACTATTATGAGGGTTAATTTTGTCATTTTAAATTTTAATACCTGTATTGCTAATATACACATTACTTATTCCACCTTCTACCCCGCATAAAATAATACATAGATTTCCTCATAACTCATGCGGGTATTAGCTATGCCGGATATACAAAAGCGCAACCAAACGTGGTACTAATTTAATACCAAACATTAAAATCTCTCCAAACTAACCAAACATGGTACTAACTTAGTGCTTGATTTTGTGCTGGTATTATTTTAATACATAGCCAACCAAACGACCCCTAAATGTATAAATATACAGAAGTCAAAGCAAAAACTAAGAACTCTTTTAATCAAAATCGTTAAGCTAACATCTCCTTATAGCACCCCTTCTACAAGCTAACTCTTTTGGTGGTGTTATTTCAAAATTAAATTAATGGAAAGGTACGCGGCTCAGTGATACAAACTTTCCATAAGAAAAAACCCATAATTTAAAGATAGAATTAGACATTTTTACGCTAATTGACATACTAAACCACTTAATTACAAAAAATACCGATATTTTTAAATAATTACCCTATATACCAACACTTTTTCACATTTTACAAAATATACAATTTTTCATTTCCTTTCTTCCCTCTCTACCCAAAACCCTAACTTCTCCCTCTCTCTTTCTCTCCTCTCCTCCACCCACCCAACCCTCCCGCCGTCACCCCCTGCCTCTGCTCCGCCGTCGCAGCCGCTGCGTGTCTCCACCATGGCCATTGGAGCAGATCTGCTCCTCTTTTCTCATCTTCTCCTTATTTTTCTTTTTCTTTTTTCATTTTGTACGTGTATATGTGTGTATTTTTATGTATACACATGTATTTTGTTAATACAAGTTCAGATCTGCTTCTCCTTCTTCTTTTTTACATTTGAATATACACATTCAAATTCAGATCTGCAAGTGTATGTATCTGTATGTTCGTGTATATACATGTAATAATTTTCAGCACAGAAGTATATGAACGTGTATGTTACTGTATGAACATGTATATCTGAGCATCTATTGTATTTTTTGTATGTGTTTTTGTGTGTATGTCAAGTGTATGTGTGACATACATAAATTTGTATGTTTAATTTGTAGATCCGTAGATCCTTGTATGTATGTGTGTGTTTAGTGTATGTAAAATATTTTTTTTTGTATATTTACATGTATTTTTTGTTTATATGTATGTTGCAAGTGTATTTTCAAAGAGAAATCAATGTTTATATGTGTATTTCATATTTTAGATACAAAAAAAAAAAAAAAAAAAATCCGGTGGGTGGCCGGCGGTGACTAGGCGCCGCCGCCGCCTGGGGTGGTGGCAGTGGGGGGGGGGCAGTAGGAAGAAGAAGGAACCCTAATTTGTTAATTTTGTTGGTTTTGTATATAATGGGTAAAGAAATGTTGGTATATTTTGTAAATTGGAATAATGTTGTTATTTTTTGTAATTTTGGTGTTAGGGTTGTATATATTTGTGATTAGCCCTATACACCAGATATAACTTTAGAGATTTTATATTTACAAAATAAAGAAACATTTTTCATACTTTGTAAAATATACATAATAGCTTTTTTAAACAAACAATAGCAAAATAAAAAAAGTATGGGTAACCATAATATGTCTTTTCTCTCTCTTTCTCTCTCCCTCCATATTGGGTCCGGTGAGGCTACTGCTTCGATGGTCTATGCATTCCTATGTTCTTATTCTTTTCCTCCTCACGCGAGTTGTTGCGCCTGAGTTTGTTGCATCCGGGTGAAGAGCGCCCGAATTTTATCGAAAGAGATAAAAAAAATAAAGATATAGAAATTAACAAAGCTCTGATGAAAAGTTGGTAGGGAGTTACCAGTACACACAGATATTGTATGTTGGAGATGGAATAGTATGAATTGGTGAATTTTTTTCTCAACTCAAGATTTTAAAATTAGTAAAGATAGAGCTAGAGAATATTCACATACATTAATTGCAACAACGGTGCAATTGAAAGGACGAACATTCCAAGAGTTAGTGGATGCAATGTTTCTATACTGTTTCAATAACCAGCGAATTGATTCGGGCATTTAGTGATTTATGTTAAAAATAATAAAATAATTAAATTATATGTGCAAGTAAAATAACTGACTGGGGTAATTTAGTAATTAAAATAATTTATTGGGTATATCAGTAATCTGACATTATATTAGGAGATTTTCATTTTTATAATAATATAATATACTTCGTATATTGATAATGTGCATATATTGCTATGTAACGACAAATCTTTTAGATGAGAGAGAACATTATATTTTTAACCAATTCAGTGCAATAATTGTTCCTTTCTAAAATTAAAAAATTGTACTCCCTCCGTTTCGGTTTATTTGTGCTCCTTATTATAAATAGTTGTCTCAAATTATTAGTCCATTTAGGAGTTCAAAGCAAAATTAACTATCTTCTTCCGACTTTACCCATAGTATTAATTGATCTTAAAAGTAGAAACAAAAGTTAATATTTATTAAAGAGATAATATGGTGAATAAAATAGTCAAAAATACTTCCTCATTAATATTTTTTTAAGGGATCTGTAAAAATAAGTGGGACAAATAAAATGAGCCGGAGGAAGTGTAACAAGAGAATTAAATGTGATGAAGAGAAAGTTGATTTGTTGATGTCCAAGAAAAAAGAAAGTGAAAGCATTTGGTTATTGGATGAAAAAAAAAAAAAAGCATTTGGTTATTAGGATCTAAATTCAGTGAACGAAAGGGAGAAAGGAGTTACATTAATTTGGAATAGTAAAAGGAGTAATGAACCGAAGTTTATCATAAATACTAAGGTTTTTGTCTAGGAACTATCTATAAATATCTATAAATGTATTCAATGGTACAAAAGTCATATAAGCATTTCAGATATGGAGAGAGCATCTTTAAAGTTGGTTTTTACAATGACATTTTTAATTATCGCAATAGGTGTGTGACACTTTCTTTCCTATCCCACTCATTCATTTTTCCTTATTTTTTTCCCACTAAGATTTCTTGTTCTCAATGTTATCCAAAACTCTAATGGTTAAAGTTACACGTTTGTCGCTTAATCATTTTTTTATCTTGTTTACTGTATTTGCAGATCTTTTATGTTTTAAAGATGTGAGTGCCGACGAATTCGAACCAATGTGCTATAAAGATGAAGACTGTATAGGATTTTTTCCTTGTAAACCTTGCTGTAATGAAGGACTAGTGTGCGAGTGTTATCCTGATTCCAGAATCAACGAGGATCATGGCGTCAAAGACATGAACCATGATTCAGCTTTATCTCCACATAATAGTTAGTCTCTAGTTTCCTTATTGTAGTAGCTGTACGTAAAATTTGAGTATTCTTAATTCCTTACCACATGAGCTTAGAACTATAATTATTCTTCGAGAATGAAAATGAAGAATAAGTAACTTGCAGAAGTAGGAAAAGAAAATAAGAAGCCATCATATTTTTGTTAGTTCATACGATAATAATATTATGTTATAATAAAATCATACCTCTTTATATAACATGCATTTTCGGTAACGATATTTTACTATATTAGCAGTAAAAGTTATTTTTGCACTAACTTGCAGAAGTAGGAAAAGAGAAATGAGAAGCTACATTATAATACAATCAGACCTAGTAGTCATTTTCTGAATGTCTCATATTTCAGGGAAATCATCTAAACCACCATATATGGTATTTTCTTAATACTAGTATTTTGGGAAACAACATTTATAATAACGATAGAGTAAATAATAAAATTGCAAATTGAAATAGAAGACAACAAATCTAAAGGGGGCAACTTCTTCATTTTTTTTAAATATTTTTTAACTAATTACCAAACCAAATAAATGAGCAGGGTTATGAGTGTTAAACGAACTTACATAACCTCAAACTAATTGGCTGATTCATAAGAGGTCTTCTAAAGTAGTACTCCCTCCGGTCCATTTTATTTGATTTTTTAGCCTAATTTTTTTGGTTCACAATATTTGATATTTTCGGAAATCAAAACACAATTTTACAATGTCATCCCTTGCTAATAAATGATTTTAAACCCAATGACAAGTAATAATAGCTTGAATAAGGCTAATATAGTCAATTATATTGCTAATTAATGTTAAAAAGGTGATTTTTTTAATATGCGTAAAAATACCTAAAAAAATAAATAATATGGACCGGAGGGAGTATAAGCTTAGATCATGAGCTTCATAATTTGGAGATGCGGTTCCAAAATTTTGATTGGGTTAATTTCGTTGGTAACATCCAACTTAGTGTCTATTTCATCAAAGTCACTCAGCTATGATTTATCACTTTAAAGTAACTCAACTTTGCCCACATCACATAAAAATCATCCTGACCAGAAAAAAGAACACAAGCCCACCGCAAAAATGACATGGCATATGTTTCTATAATTTTAAATACTGTATTTTATGCCACATCAGCTTTTATTATGCCACCTAAGATATAGAATCTATTGAATTAGCCATTTTAATAAGTACTCTATTATAATCTTTCAACGTATTGTCTTTCAAAGTTAAACTACAAACTTAGTTTACTAATGAATTATAATCATAAGGTGTTCATAGAGCAAAAACAACTTATAGCAATAGTTTAAGCAAAAGAAAGACACAATGTAATGTGTCATTTAAGACTGTATCTGTACGACAAAAAAATCAAAAGAAATTCTCCATACGTTACATCTCTCTGTTCTTAACTATCCTGGAGTTTCCCAGCATTTGTCACAAAATAAGACAGTAATTCTTTTCTTCATATTTATGCCCTTCATAGAAAGCTGTAGTGGCATAATAAAAGCTGTAGTGGTATAAAATATCATTAAAATAATGGAAACATATGCCATGTCATTATTTCGAGGGCTTGTCTCCTTTTTTTCCTATCAAGATGACTTTTATATGATGTGGGCAAAGCTGAGTTACTTTAAAGTGATAAATCAAAAATGAGTTGTTGAAATAAACACTAAGTTGGATGACCACCAGCAAAATTAACTCACATTTGATAGTAAGCTTCAAAGTTAACGAACCAAAAAGTCAAAGTGACAATATGGATGGATGATGCTGGATGGATGATGCTGGATGCATTTGTGTATTTGATTTGATTTTTGACCTAATGACAAACAAAAATATCCCAACATTAATTTTTCATATGTGGGACTATATTTCATAACAAAATGGATAAATGGAATTAAAAAAAGTAAAAAAGAAAAATCGCTAACGATGGCAGCTGGCGACACCGACAATAGATGGTAGGGAATGAGTGTGACATGAAAGTAGGAGGGGATCTAGGATTTTTTTTTTCTTTTACCTTTTACACAGTTTTGCTATGTTATAAAAAAATATAGCTATATATTGAAATGGAATAGTATTGCTAATTTTGTATATAATTTAACTTCTAGCATTATATAATCATGAAAATGACCCTAATTTTAATGATAGAAAAAATTAAAACTAAGCCTTTTCCATAAAAAGTTGAACCGAAATATACCTTGTACTATTCAATCCATAAAAGTGTAAAACCAAAACCAAAGTCCAACAAAGTCAAAAAAAAAAAAAAAAAAAAAAAAAGAGTTTTTTCTGACAACTGCCCGAAATCCACCAAACACAAATGGTCACCTGCCCGATCTCTTATCGGGCAGGAACAAACTCCGAGGTTACATCTTTTCACCTTTATTATCTCCCTATTATTACACTTGCATATTATTTTGACTCCCACCAAAGCACCACCACAACACCACCGTGCCCCTCCACCGTGGTGGGTGGCGCGTGATAACTACGCGGGGCACAACTTTTCTTTCAATGCAAGCATTGAGCTAAGTTATGGGGCAGAAATTGAGCTGTGGACAACCCCATCATGAGCATGAATTGTTAAGTGCAGTACAAAATGGCGAGCTTAAAAGAATTGAAGATATAATAAATGAAGAACCAAATGTGGTTTTTCATACTATTAGTGTTCATGGGAAGCTCACTGCATTGCATTTAGCTGCTGTTAATGGTCAGATCGAGGTTGGTTTTTCATTTTCTTGAAATAATGTGATCATTGGTTTCTTGTTAGTACTTTCTGAGGTGGGGTGTTAATGGTTCTTTATCTTTGATGAGTCGAGGTCTTTTGGAAACAGCCTCCTCGCTCGAGGTATTAGTAAGGTCTGCGTACGCCTCACCCTCCTCAGACCCAACTTGTGGATCATACTGGTTATGTTGTCGTTGTTGTTGCTTCTTGGTTTTGAATTTTCTTGAAAACAAAATGTGATCTTTGCTTCTTTTTAGCCTTTTTTTGAGGTGGGGTGTTTATGATTCTTGATCATTGATAAGCTATTTCATGATTTTATCCCATTTTGCTTGTTGGTTCTGCATTTTATTTTTTAAAAATGTGATTTTTGGTTCTTTTTAGTGTTCTTTTGAGGTGAGGTGTTAATGGTTCTTGATCTTTGATAAGTTATTTTGCATTTTTTATAATTTTGCTTCTTGGTTTTGCATTTTCTTTAAAAGATGTGATCTTTAGCCCCCAGACTTTGCTGTAGTGGTAAGAGCCTAACTTGTAACGTGTGGATCAAGCGCATATCATAAGTTTGAACCCCTTTTGCAGACATAAGCCTGGTTTTAAGTGAAGAAGGTTAGAGGGATTGTTTCATTATCGTCAAACTTGTGTGTCATTGGCCATCAAAATTACTCGTGTTTTAGAAAAATGAAGTCTTTACTTTCTTGTTAGCATTTTTTGAGGTGGGTTGTTAATGGTTCTTGATATTTGATAAGTCATTTTGAGTGTTTTTTTTCTTGCTTCTTGGTGTTACATTTTCTTGAGAAAAGTGTGATCTTTAGCCCCGATGTGTGGTCTTGTGGTAAGAATGCAATTTGTGATGTGTGGATCAAGCGCATGTCACATGTTCGAACCCCCTTTTGCTCACGTAAGCCTAGCTTTTAAGTGGAGAAGGGTAGAGGGGATGGGGGGTTCCATGAATTTCGAACTGTATGTCACTGCACATCGACACTTAGTATATTTTAAGTTGAGTTACTTGATCTTGATGATACTTTTTTTTTTTTAAAAAAAAAAATTATGTGTAGGTGTTGTCTATGCTCTTGGATCGTGGCGTTAATCCAGACATCTTGAATCGCCATAAACAGGTATGTGGTAGTAGTTGTAGTGATTGTGTTCTAGTGTATTTTGCCAATTATACGCACCAATTATGAGAAGCTTCACTTGATTGCAAGAATGTCCTTTTTTAGCATTTGACTTTTGTTTTTTCTTTTTTAATTTGTTTAATTGTGGATATTTTCAGACCCCACTAATGTTAGCTGCTATGCATGGTAATTTGCCCTGCGTGGAGAGGCTAATTGAGCGAGGTGCTAATGTATGTGAATCTCTTCTGAATTTCGTATTACAGTTTCTGAGACTGATTGAGGTGTGCAGTTAATTGGTTTATTCTTCATGTCTTTTTAGATTTTGACGTTTGATTCACTCAATGGAAGAACCTGTTTGCATTATGCTGCTTACCATGGCCACTCCAACTGCCTACAATCGATCCTTACATCCGCTCATTCGGCTGTTGCTCAATCTTGGTAAATTTCCAGTTCGTTTGACTCTGGTTGCCTCTACTTTCCATGTCAAGTGTCCAAGTCTAGTGTAGTGAGATTTACTTCTAAGGACAGGAGTTGTTTTTCATCTCTCTCTTGGAGTCCCCTTTTTGTCATCTATGTTAGCCTTACAGAGGGCTTCATGTATTCGAGTATCCGTGGTGTTACCATATTCATCGAAAATGGAAATTTGTTAACTCTATTGTTTGGATTGGAGTGCAGGGGATTTGCGAGATTTGTGAACATAAGAGATGGAAGTGGTGCAACCCCATTGCACTTAGCAGCACGTCATGGTAGGCCAGCATGTGTCCGGATTCTTCTAAGCAACGAGGCTCTTGTTTGTGCATCTAGTGGCAGCTATGGGTATTACAACTCAGCAGAGTGATTTTTAGCTTAGGTTTGCTATATGTTGACTGTCAAACTGACATGAAACATTTTGCAGCCGTCCAGGAAGTACACCACTTCATTTGGCAGCTCGAGGAGGTTCTTTGGACTCTGTTCGGGAGTTACTTGCTTGGGGTGCAGATCGACTTCAGAGAGATACTTCTGGGTGAGCCCATATGCACTTTCCTCGAGTTATTGGTTATAACCATTGCGCACCTTTTCGAGTAATGTGGATTTCTGCGGTAACCATGTGTGCAATGCAAGTGTCTTTTTTACTTGTTGATTATTTTACATTCTCGATCTCTATTATTCTATTTATGAAGATGGACATATGCAGAATATAATGTCATTGCAATGTAAATTCCCGTGGTTGAGTTTTACATTTTGCATCTCTATCGTGCTCTTTTTTAAAATAATGATAATGACAGATGGTGATAAGAAATCAGAATACACAGCCACCACAAAGTAGTTCCCCTTAAAACTTCCAATTTCCACGTTGAAGCTTTCTCTGAAGTTTTTTCGAGGTTCAGCTAAAAACAAGATGGGAGTAAGGAAAAATTGGGTTCAACTTTACATATACTGAGACCATTAGTAACCCCTAGAGTCTAGACTGACAAAATCTGTCATTGTAGAAAACTGCTTTATGCCTTTCCTTTAACTGCCATGTCATTGTTCCAAATTTTTATCCGTTCTGTTTGTAGTATTATTCAACTCCTTGCATGTAATCCATCTTCTGATGTGAAACTAATCAGTTGTAAATGGGACCTTTACAGACAGATAGCTTACATAGTTGCTATGAAGTACAAGCATGAAGCATGCGCTGCTCTCTTAAATCCATCATCTCCAGAGCCTTTGACCTGGCCATCGCCTTTGAAGTTCATTACAGAGCTTGATGCTGAGGCAAAAGCTTTACTAGAAAATGCTCTTATTGAGGCCAACAAAGACAGAGAGAAGTTGATAATGAAAAAGACAGCTGTTTCACATACGTCACCTTTGCATTGTGATTCTGGCCTTGAAAGTGAAGACTTTGAGGTAATATCTCAGGTCCAATATAAAATATGAAATAAACAATTGGAACTACTTCGGCATTGGCTGCTGAATTGTTTACCTGGACTTAAAACATACTTTAATATGTCAGATGTTTGTACATTATGCCCAAGAAGGTACACTAAGAAGTTTCCCATGGGGAATGGTGCATGTATAGGGTTATAACTTTGTTTCTTAGATGCAATACTTCCTAGAATGATATAAGATGCCTCTAAAGAACGTATGAAGCTAGTGGCTTGGAAAAATATCTCGTTAAAATGTGTAGACATTCACAGAGGAGATAAAATCGTTTCATTTTCCTTTCCTTTTTTTGTAATGTGAAAGACAATCTGCATTGTGGTAGTTGAATAAGTGCTAATGGACTGCTTTTATTCTACAGCCCTTGTTTATTAATCCATATAATATTTCCATTTTCAAAAACAGAAAGACCAAGTATGAATTTTGCATGCGATTGACTTGGTGGTTGGCTTTTGTCTTGCATCAATTTCTCGTCTGATTTAATCACAACTCCTAGAATTCAGCAAATGAAGAAAATGGAGCTCTAGTAATTAAATTTTGTTCGACCTTTTACTATGAATCTGCTTTTAACAAATCATTTATTTTTTGTTTCCAAACAGGGCAGCGATTTTGAGCTATGTTGCATCTGCTTTGAGCAGGCCTGCACAATTGAGATTCAAAAGTGTGGCCATCAGATGTGTGCTCATTGCACTCTGGCCTTGTGCTGCCACAATAAACCCAATCCTGCAAGTAACAGTGAGAAGGTTCCTGTATGCCCATTTTGCCGGAGTGGTATTACTCATTTAGTTGTGGTCCAGAATAAGACAGACAACTATGAAGCGGAAATGAGTCCCTCGAGGCCAAGAAAATCAAGAACATCCTTCAATATAACTGAAGGGTGCAGCACCAGCAGCAGCAGCAGCTTTAGAGTTTTGTCACCCTTAGCCTCATTTGGGAAGTTGGGTGGGCGCAGTTCAGGCAGAATAAGTGCTGAATGCATTGAAGTGTTTGCTAAGCCTTAAGAATCAGGTCCAATTTGACGATATTATCTATTCGTGTATTCCCTGATATCTCTGCTCAATCAGAGATTTGGACTAATGACAGTCTAAATCTATTGAAGAGTCCTGTTTCCTGTCTACTTTACATATATATATGTATATTGATACGTATAGTTTTGGGGGGGGGGGGGGGTGGTTCTTAATGAGGAATACTTTTTGAGCTGTTTCAATGGCAGCTCTACTACCCCTTTACAATTTAATGGGGTTAGATTATGAAGCTGCTGCCTATTAGCAGCATACAACTTGTAGTATGAAGAACATTTTGTAGTATTCCATCTTTAAGAGAATGTCATCAGACTTCTTTGTTCTCTGAAACAAATATTAAGACTACGTCTCAGTTGTTTGGGATCGTCTATATGGGTTCTCACTGTCCATGTTTTCATTTATATTCTTCTCAAGTAAGCTTGTGTGAGCTCACTTATATTACGGTCCTATTCCCAGGTAAAAGAGGAGAGTTGCTTAGTATTTTTTCATATAGAAGCATGGTTTGGTTTACCCGCAAGTGCAATATACTCCCTCCGTCCCAATTTACGTGGCACCATTTGATCGGGTACAGAGTTTAAGAAAATAGAGGTTTGTTCTCGTTAAGTATCAATTTTACCCTTGAAAAAGTAAAAGAGAAGATTTGATTAATAAAAAAGTTGTTGGTAGGTTTAAAAGTATGTAGGGCCCAACAAGGATAAAATAGAGATGATACATTAAATAGTTGTCAAATAAGGAAATGTGCCATTTATTTTGGGACAAACAAAAAAGGAAATGGTGCCACATAAATTGGGACGGAGGGAGTATGATATAAAATATAAGGTCAATTTTAACTTGGAACTCACTTAAAAATGAGCTTAAACACTACTCCTAAATAATTAAGACTATATTTTATCATGCGCGCACATATTAGTATAAAGATTTTCACAATATTTGTGTTGTGTTGAAACAAACGTTCCATTCCTATTAAAATTAGTTGTGTACATGTAATTCTAAGCCCCCATTTGGACATGATTTGAGATTTGAGATTTAGAATTTGGGAAGTTAAAATTTTGTTTGTACATACATTTTACTTGGAAAAAAATTTGAAGTTTGTGAGGGGGTTTCCCAAAAACTCCTAAAAATTGGTTGGGAATTTGGGATTTGGGATCCCAAAAACTATGTCCAAACGGAGGCTAAAAGTCAAACATAGAGTATTACTGTACTTATAATGAAACCATACATTTATTAAGGTTTTTAGTCAATAGGATTACTCCTTCCGTCCCATTTTAGTTGTTACTTTCAGCTTTTACATGCTCATTAAAAAAAAATTATAAATAGAGTATACATTTTACTATATGTTACCCCTATTTAATATATGGCTATTAAATTTTTTTAAAAATACCTTTAATAATTAAGGGTATACTTAAAAATAATGAGCAAAAAATGTCTTGAAATCCTAAAACGTCAACTAATTTAGAACAAATGAATCTAGCGTCAACTAATTTGGGACGGAGGGAGTAGAATACAGTGGATTCATCCTTTTGTGATGTTGTTAATATAAAATCCTCGTGTGTTTCGTGGTAGTCAGAACCAAAAAAGTACACATGCATTACAATTTTGAAACTTGGTAACGTGATCTTCTTTAATGAACGGGAAACAAGTGATGTAAGAACCGAGAAGTACAATACAAATTTAAGATAGTACTTCCAATGACAATGACAAAATGCTCAAGAATCAAGGAATCACCACCCCCTCGTGGATCAAATAAATAATCACTGATCAAGAAACCAAATGTTCCATATCAAGGAGACATCAAATATGATGCTCCCTCCGTCCCAATTTATGTGGCGGTGTTTGACTTGGTTTAAGAAATAGAAATTGACTTTATAAATGTTCAAATTTACCCTTGAAAAAGTAGGAGAGAAAAGATTGTAGTAATAAAAAAGTTATTTGTGGCTTTTAAAGTAAGTAGGGCCCAATAGGGGTAAAATAGAGATAGTGCATTAAATAGTTGACAAATAAGAAAATGTGACATTTTTTTTGGGACAGACCAAAAAGGAAAGTGTGACATATAAATTGGGACAGAGGGAATACTACACTAAGTAATATAATAGACCTTTAATTAGAGGTTTCGAAATCCAGCAATGAAGAATTATGTTGGAAAGTGTAATTTGATTGTGTCACTGAGTTCCGGATATCAAATGTTAAATACAAATACAATGAAAATTCACAGCATTAAGAAAATGATTGAAACCATTCAATGAACTAAGTGTCCACATAAGCATGAGAAAATCAAAGGACTTCGATGACCATTTTCATCTTGTTCAAATAACCCCTTGTTTGACTCATGAGGAGGAGCAATTTGGCCACCAATGAACAATGAATTATTGTTCATATTTGAATCTGATAAATGATTGAAATCATCAGGTCCATAAGTATTATTCGGGCTTTGAGTACTTCTTCTATAAATAGTGGCAGCAGCTCTTCTTTCTGCTTCAAGAAAATGGCCTAACGATGGTGTAGAATTGTTCATTGTCACTGCATCAGTACTTAGTTTAGTGCAAAGGGAAAATAACCAAACTCTTGATTTGTTAGTACTCTTCTTGTTATCCTTTATTGGTTCCACTGTTGTTCTTCTTCTTGTTGATCTTCTTGATAGCTCAAGAATGCTTGTAATTCCAATGAGGCTCCCTAGAGTTATGCTCTTTTCATGGAAGAAAGAAGCTGTAGACTGCAACAACCAAAGAAAAGAAGTTTTTAATCAATTGTGGATCATGACTTTTCAAAGGGAAGTCAGCAATAGTAAAAGTTGTCACTGTATAGTCAAAAAGTCACCGTTATATTTGATAAAATTGAGCATGATATATTCGACATGGTCTAATCCTTTCTTGAATCTCGTGCATAATAGGAGTTTAGTGCACCTAATTGTAAAAAAAATTGAAATATATATTGATCTAGTGGTTTATTACACTTGATTGTGCAATTCATATAGTTAAGATTAAATAAAAGAAAGATGTATTTTCGTCTTTAAACAATTAGAAGACCTTTTTCCTAAATTGAGTCACAATGAGAAACATAATAAGTGGAATGCCATGTGAACAGAGTAAAGTGACAAGACACTGACCCCATAGTGACAGAAGAAAACATAAGGCAAGATGACATGAAGATAGCTCCATGCATAAAAGAAAGAAAACAGGCACCACCACCAAGTAATGTGAATGGTTTGGATATATAGAATTTTTGTTAGGAAGCACTTCTAGTGACTAGTTCGATGCGAATTTAAATTAGTCAAGTTACTGAATTTTAAGAAGGCAATGGAGCTTTAACATATCTTCCTCTTTGCTCCATTATTGATTATCCTCAATCATCCACTCTCTTCAAGATTACTATATTTGTTTTTCTTCCTTGGACCACATTTTTCATCGCTCTTTTTCTATTTTTGGAAGTAGAAAATATTCTTAATTATGAGCAAAATTCTTTCATATGAACTTTACAAACCTCAGTATCAAGATCTGAAGAAGAATCAGTGGAAGATGAATGAGAACCAGTGATCAAAGTATTAAAGGAAAGTGATCCATTAAATTCACGATTTCTGACTCTCACATTCAATGGTTGCAGCCCAAGTGGCCACCCTTCTTCCTGCATTATCAAATTTCACTTTCATTATTTTACCAAATTCACTTTCAATAAATTTCCAAAACAAAATGTAACTTCAAAAGTAGAAGATGCAAATATACAAGTTAAAACATAGTCAATAAACAGCTCAAACATGAACAACAATTACTATGCCTCAGACCCAAACACGTTAAGGTAAGTTATATATAAATCCTCACGGACTTAAACTAGTTGTTCAACAAACAAGAAGACAACTCAAACATAAACAACAATAACTATGCCTCCAAACATAAAATAAGAAAATGTAAAGGATAAAGGAGTACCTGTTGAGCCATAGCTTTCTTTGACTAGTGATTTAGAGAGACTGGCTTTAATAGTGAGAGTGAGGTCACTTGAAAAAGAGAATGAAATGTCATCTCCACAGGTATACTAGTCTCATTTCCATTGACAAGAAAAAGAGAAGTATAAGCACAAGTATTATAAGAGCGTGCTGGAACTGGAAACTATTAATAGTATATCTTCGCCAAAAAAGTGCCTTGGTCTTCAACCTTCACTCGCTGTCTCATGGGTCCGAGGGCCACATGAGGAAATAATCTCAAATGACTAATTACAGTTTAAATATAATAAAAAATCTCTCTATAAAGATTTTTTTACGTTTTATTTATCGATAGCATGTTTTATATTTAATAATCTCCTATGAAAAAATTATATAACTGAAAGAACATTTATAATGCATCAAAATACCAATCTCTCTCTACCACGGTTGGTGCTAGGGGTGTCAATGATTTTCGAAAAACCGGCCTAACCGACCGAACCGTATCGAACCGAACCGATTCTTAGGTTATTTTTATCAAAATCGATGGTTTGGATATAACTGTATAATCATACCGAATAATTAGGGTAGGTTTTTTTATAAATTAAAAAGCCAAAAATTTACCGAACTGAATCGATTACACGCAATATATATATAGCAATATATATATATATATATATATATATATATATATATATATATATATATAATGTGTTAAGTCTAAAAATAGATATAAGCAAACATTTTTAGTTGAGGTCTTCGACGTTGAGGTGATGGAAACACAACATTACATATACTAATTAGCACCGAAAGTACAAACTACCAAACTCATCCGCACTCATATAATCCTGTTGAAACTAAATCAATTGGTACGACTAATAAACTTGAGCATATATCAAGCTACTAAGTGACCAAGATATCAAATATTTTTCTACTCGTTTAAGTTTCTCTTATACTTAATCTTTTATTATTCTAGTTCTTGAGTTATGTTTAATCAATCTCTGTCAACTCATGTTATTAGAATTCTTTTGTCTTTGCTTCATTGATTTTATAGTATCACTATAGAATAATGTTCTTTTGATTAATTGCCTTATAAATAAATTTTATCAAATTCATGTATATGGTATCGTGTTCTGTTGCCTACTTAATAGAGAGTGACAATCACTTGTAGCTCGATACTGGAGAACGAAAATATGTCGAGTACTTAAATATTAGTTACGACCATTTAAGAGTCATTATTTATTCAAATATTATCTTAAATCATATTTATGAGTTATATTAAATTTATAGATATAATTACATAAAAATGGCACATTCTAATAATGGTACGACTCTAACACAGAGTTCAAAAAAATTTACCGAAAATTAACCGAACCGAAACCGAAGAAAAACCGATATGAATGGGACGGTTTTGAAAAGTCTTATTTTGTTATGCACAATAGAGTAACCGAAAAATTGGTATGGTTAAATTTCATGAAAAAAGCGACCGGACCGAACCGTTGACACCCCTAGTTGGTGCAATATAGTTAGACTTTATAATTAGGGGGGTTTACAAAAATGCCCATCAAACCCTACTTATTTACATCTCCATACCCATTACATTTTTACCCACAAACTTATTTACACTGTATACCATCCTTCTGTATACCTAGCTAGTATACAGTATACTCCTATGGTATACTTGTTACACTATACTCTCAAGTCCTTCTGTATACCTATCTAGTATACAGTATACTCCTATGGTATACTTGTTACACTATACTCTCAAGTCCTTCTGTATACCTATCTAGTATACAGTATACTCTCATGGTATACTTGTTACATATTCTCAAATCCATAAAAAAAGTATACTTAATTTGGTATACTAAAAAGATATACAATATAATGCAAATAGTATACAGTTAAAATTGGGCAGGTGGGCACATAGTGTAAATAAAACAGGCCAGATGGGCATTTTTGTAAATAAAATGAGGTGCATGGGTATTCCATGTAAACTAATTTTTTTTGGGCACAAACACGTAAATAATTTATTTTTGTAGGCATGGAGTGTAAATTCCCCTTATAATTATAGATGCTACGTTAGTTGCATTTCCGATCCTTTCCCTTGTTAAAACTTCTCGGTTGAACGCTGAGTTGTTATTAAAGTTAAAGCATATAGGATGGTCATAATTAGAAAATCTTTACATTGCTGTCAAAGTATTGCAATCTTTCTTTTCTATTCGAATTTAAAACTAGTTAAGCTTTGCTAAACTCACATAGACAAAGTTAACAAAGTTACTAAAGCAAAACTTAATATTTATTCTTGTTATATATGGTCTAAGGTTAGCCACTGATAAACGGAAAAGGGTAAATAAAAAAACAACGTAGTGGTTTTAATCGTATCTTTGCATAGTATATATGAGGCCAATGTCTCAAAGAAAAGCATCCAAGAAAATAATTGCCAATCATATTATAAATAGAGAAAGGAAAAGGAGAGCTGTAACTAAAAATGCTGTGCAACAGTCACTAAAACATTATTGAAACCTTTTACCCAAAACATTTGGCTTTAAACAGAAGAATTGCCTCATTTTATCAATCAAAATTTAAATGACAGTACTAATAATACTCACAATGGCAATTAATTAAAACACACCAACCAACATTTACACTCCCAGTTAGCCCTACCTTAAAAGTATTCATTAAAATGTCATATGAATATAACATATTACCAATTCAAGTGGGACTAGCTAAACAACACTAGGTGATTTATTAACATCATTTTAAAATTTGATGGACAAAGTAGTCCATACCTATAAGGTATAGAAGATAGTTGGTATCCCATAAAATAGCCGAAGTGTCCAATCGGACACCACATATTATAAAAAATATTCAAATGGGTCATAGATTACATTCTTCAAGAACGGCGATGTCAACGGAGGGCATTAATAGAAGCATCACCAGTTCATCACCATCTCAATATTATACACAAAACTCAGAAATATACTTACTAATTTAACAAGAGCTAGTGTCGGTGTGTCAGATAAAAAATATTATTCTGCAGCAGTGCCATAGCTCCTTAGCCCATTATAGCATTCCCACTAAAGAAACAAAAAGTGACATTTTTGGTCAAAAGGTGAAGAAGGTATGGAAAAGATGTCTGCTAGCATATGATGAAGACAAGCTAACAGTCAATTTCCTGTATAAATTGCCAAACAGAAATGTCGTTTATCACAATTATCAAACTTGGAAAATAAAGCAATGTACGTAGAATTTAACAGCCCATACCGTTGCCCAGTGTATTATTGTACACGGGGTAGCAAGATCAAAAGTTGGTGTCATGTCAAGGAGAGAATAAGGTGGAAAAAAAAATATTACTACAAGTCAAAGTACAGGAATATTGGCTTTAAAGTACACTATAGTACATACAACTTTATATGGTTGTTTCACCATGGTTTTTCATACATCCCAGCTTCAAGTTTGGGCTTTGAGTGAACATTTTGTTAGATGAGACTTGTGATGAGTTATATCTTTTTGATTAATGGAAAAGGCAAATGACTCAGGTATACAGCACATTGTGGATTACGTTTTGATTGTTCTACCGATGAGCACTACTCTGGCTCACACCAGGTCGATATTCTCCAATTCCAAGCAAGTCCTGTAAATTTTTGAACTCATTGAGTTGCTTAACAAACCTAAATTACAATAGTACACAAATGATGATAATTAAGAGGAAGTAATGGTACAAACAGAAAGTGAATAGTAATAGATATGACTGGCTAGAACAAGAACAAGGGAAGTATGCCACGCACCATGCACTTTAAATATGCAGAATGCCTGTGTAATTGTGGAAAAGAACACTGATAAAAGAAATAAAAGATGCTTCTGTATTATTCATCATATCATGCACTACTTCGTGTCATCCTACCGGTTTAAGTATAGATGATTGTTCCACTTACACATAGGGAACGGATAAGTGTGTGATCCTATAGGGACATACTGTCACTCATGAGGCATGTTTAGTTCTTCTAAAGCTTGATATTGGAATAATGCTCAGAGTAAGATAAAGGTTTTGCAAGAATTTCATAGTTAGGATGAACTACAGAGAAAAGAGCCACACAGTGGAGACAACCTGAATCTAGTGCTCCGGTTAGCAAGTTAAATTTAAGTGACTTAAAGCAGCAGCGCATTGAAAAACCAGAATATATGTAAATCCATTTGCATTTCTAACAAACACAAAGAGGGAAGCTAAGAAAGACACAAACAGCCGTAAGTTTTAGGCTCTATGCATATCCAGTGTGCCACAAAATTGTGGCTAGATCAGGACTCAAAGTGACAATGTTAGGCCTTGGTAGCATCATGAGGGCCCAAAAGAAATAATAAGAAACTGAAACGAGCCCCAAATAAGCTTATTAATCTATCTGAGCTATGCACCTTATTATTCTAGCTGATCTATGCACCTTTAGGCTCTGTCCTGTGTACCACTAAGTTCTAGCTAGATCAGGACTCAAAGTTGCCATTTTAGGCCTTATTAGCATAGCGAGGATCCAAAGAACTGATATAAGTCTCAAAGCAGTTTTATTACTCTAGCTGATCTATGCTCCATACGTGGAAGAAACAACACCAGAGACCCTACTCACAAGAACAATTAATTCACCCAAAACAAAATGCAAGATGCATTTGCACGCAATTGACGACAATAAAGCCTATAAGTCATTATTGAAATTTCTCCACCTACAGAATAAGCAGTGAGGATGATCTACCAGAAGAAAAAAAAGGAGCAGTGAGCAAGCATGAGAACTAGTTAAATGAGACTTATGTACCTGGCATGCTTTATTTTTGGCTCTGGTTTCCGCTGTACTGGGAATGTCATGATTTGGTTTTAGAAATCTCTTCTCCCGCCGCTCACATGAACCCCATCCATCTGAGAACCTACCACCCCTAGGAACAAAACAAAGAAGGGCAAAATGAAAAATATGAAAAGAATCCAGCAAAGCAACAGGTTTGAATAGGAATAGTGGGTGAACCAAAGAACATACTGCATGTACGCTCGAACTATAAATTCAGCACGCAGGACATTACGGTCCTCATCAAATTCAATGGTCTTGTCTTTAATTTCATATGATAGATTGAAGTAAAAGGATATCTTCCTCCAACCTGCGCAAAAATAATGCTGTTTATGCAGTACAATTTAGCTGAGAGCTGAAGGAACCAATGAATGACCCAAGCTTGAAGACTAACCAGCTTTTTTAATGAAGGGACTTCCAGAAATCATAGTGTAGTCACTTTTCTCCAGAATCTGTAAGATGGTCAATTGCTTTAAGCCCTGACGAAATCACATTTACGTATACTCCTAAATACAAATTTATAACAAGACAACAGCAGTAGTTGCTGATAGATGTTAATAGAAATGGACATGCAATCTACTTACTTTGAAGGTGATTTTTAACAAGATATTTTAGTTAAGGTGCATATATTGCTCCGAGTGTGATCATTCATTGCTCGGATTTTAGGAGATGGTCACGTTCTGCCTAGGAATTCAAAGATTCTTCGCACGATGATTTACTGATCCAACTTAAGTACTAAATGCTGATTCCTCATCAATTCCTTGTAATTCTCTATAGTTTCTCTTGATTGATATTTCCTTAAATTATGGTTAAACGCCAATATCGTTTAAGAGGCTGAAGTACTTCCATTACCATTAATAAAATTTGATATCACAAAGTTACAGAGAACAAGAGACGCATTTCTGCAGATACCACAAGAAGTATAATGTTCAATAAGGAAATAAGACAAGTCTCTCACCAAGAAAATGAATATGGAAATATGGGAATGAAACCTTATAAATAGAACTGTAGCATACTAGTTACTAGTGTCATAAATGCAAATAGGTGAAGACGAGGATCATAAAGGAGAAGAGAGAGACGCTACGAGGCTTACTCTTCTAGTGCATTGTAAAAACTCAAAGAACTACATAGAACTAACAGAAAGCAAAGTTACTACATAGAACTACATTGAGAAAGGGACTATTATCCACTACCAAATTTTTACATGTCATGCCATAATTCTAGCTGTGCAGTTTTTAAGCAAATTGGATACATCTATATCTCCAAAAATTTTCCAAACTATGATTCATATGAATTCAAACAAATATGATAAAACTAAAGTGAAATTGATATGACAAGACCATCGAGAACGAGAGAGAACATTTCATATGATACCAAAAGAAGCACAATGTTAATGAGAAAATAAGACTAGTCTATCACCAGAACATGAAATTATCCGAAAAATGGAACAAAACCTTATAACTGTATGAATAGAATACACCTTACTCTGTATCCTAAATGCAAAATAGGTGAAGACAAGGATCATAAACAAGAAGCTAGAAACGCTAACAAAACTTTCTCTTCAAGTGTATTGTAATAGCTCCGTGAATAGAAAGCAAACTTACGACTTAAAACTTACTACTCTGAGAAAGAGGCTATTATACAACAACAACAACAACAGCCCGACTACGCCTCAGTCTCAAACAAGTTGACTGAGCTATATGAATCTTCATTGATCATGTTACTCAGTTCATCCCAACATTTTGTAGAAAGAGGCAATTAATGCATTATCAACTTTCATGGCGAAAGGGCATCCCGATGCACAAAGCATCCCCATTCACGCCCTCTGGGGTGCACCCCTACCCCGACCTTACATTATCGCAGGATACTTCGTGCATGTCCTTTACGGTGAAAATCACACTTAAATTATTCTCATATAACAACAGGTAATATAGCAAATTCATACTGAATTACAGATCGACGACATCAGATAAAGCAATTTGAATACATCTATATTTTGAAATTTGCTAAGCTATTCATATAAGCACTAAGCAGTACGACTCCGCCATGGAAAGCAATGTTACTACCTATAACTAACTACATTGAGAAAGAGGCAATTACACAACAACAACAACAACAACAACAACAAGCCATTCCTCAATCTCAAACAAGTTGCAGTCGATACGAATCCTCACTGATCATGTTACTCCATATACACCTCGTTCACGCCAACATTTTATAGAAAGAGGCTATTATGCACTATCAATTTTATTATTCTCACATTACAACAGGTAATATAGCAAAAGCAAATTTTTCATGCTTAATTTCGGATCCACGACAATGATACATACGAACTGAACAAATTTGATAACAAAAATAAAGCGAAAATTAAATAATTTACCGCCATGGCTGCATTTTGATACTCTTTGAACAGAGAAACAGTTGGAAATCTACCAGTCAAGCTATGTTCCTGACTCATCCCAGTCACCGGCGAACATTGCGAGCCAACCGGACTATTAAACTTCCTCGTCTCCGGTGACGAATAATGAGTCACAGACGGCGTGCGTTGCACGTGCTTGACTACCGCCATTTCAGGACTCATATCATTCACTGGCCTGGAGATTTTTTGCGGATGGTGATTAAGTACTTCTCCTCCGTCATGGTTGTTATGGAAGTTTCTAGAAGTTTTATTAGATTGTGGAGGAGAAGGACTTGCGATAGGAAAAGGTACAATCGGAGAGTTTTTGTGAACTAGAGGTTTGCGGTACTTGGAAACGGCGGTGGAGGAGGCGGCAGCGGCAGCAGAGTCGATAACCGCCCATAATGCGGCGTCGTCTAAATCCTTATCGTCGATGGATGGGTAAGTGATCGGAGAATTCATCTTTGTTTGAACTATAAGCTTCTACTGCTTTCAGTCAGGTTTACCGCGCTTTTGCCACAATTCAAATTTTCAAAAAAGTTGAGCAATAAATAGTGTCGACTTCAAAGTAGTTTTTGAATGTTGTGGTTGTTTTTGCAAAAATAGCAATTTGTAATGATTAGTGCCAACATTATATTTAAATTGTTCTACTGAGATTTAAACCGTCTCTCCGCCTTTGTGGATGTTAGGTCTGTGTACATTTACACCTCATCCTTCCTAAACCTCACTTATGGAATAAGGTATGTTGTTGTTGTTGTACCGAAATGTTAATGGTAAGCAAATGTGTTTATTTGGACTTTGTAATAGCTTTTCTTGGTAGGTTCCCTTAGCAGTGTCTAGAAATTTATTGTCATTGGTACTAGGATCCCGTGGTTTAGGTGGGATTTTGGGGTTGATTATAGGATTCTCAATAATAGGATTTTCGCTAATAGGATTCATTGATCAAGGAAGGTTAATTAAGATGATGAAGTAGAGTTTGAGTGGGGGGTGAGAGGAAAGAAGTAGGAGACTCTCTCTTTAGAAACTCGAAAGTATTAGCCCACCCATGCTATAACATTTCACGTAGATAGGAAGAGCAAAATGACACACATGCGTTGGTGCAATAGCTTCTAAAATATGTAACTCCTATCCCTTCCAATTTATATGACACAATTATTTCTCGAGAGTCTATAAATTAGTTTTTTTAATCATGGTTTTCTTAGAAAATTTAAAAATATTTTAAATTATAAATTATTATAACGTGTAATACTTTTCATATAATTTTATATAATTTTTATTTTCAAAAAATTGAAAAAGTCATGCCTAAATTTACAATCATAATTTAGAAAGTTTTATATAATGGAATGAAGAGAATGCTACTTTAGATTGATTCGATTCTCCTTTTGATTGATTCAAAATTGAGTTAAGTATACCTTAGGTTCTTTATTTCATATTTATCGATCATATTAAATTTAAGACATGACATCTAAAAATCATTAAATATGACACTTTTTATACATAGTCTCAATTACCCTCCTGAACTCAAAAATTCGGTGTTAAATTCCTCCCTCAAGAAGCCATCTGGCACAACAAGTGGACTCAATCAAAGTTGAGCGCGTGAAAGCTCATATAAAGTCCACCTCAGATATTGTGAATGTAAAAAATGGGAAATTAGCCACTTTTTTTTAATAAATATTTTGACCTAATCCAATAGCTAAACTGTTCCTCTTCTTACTATGTATTCTCACTCTCTCTTTACTCCATTAAAATAGAGAGCTTCTATTTGGTTGAGCTTAACCTTTAGAATTTTTTCTTTTTATCATTTTTCACTATGATTTGTTAATGTGATTATTTTAGTCTCCTTCTCATTTGTCTTCATGAAATTGAAGATGAATGTACTTTGTACATAAGGGTTTAGGATTCATTGAGAACTTCTGGACAATTGTCATTTTGCATCCAAAACTCTATGTTTTCCGCTTAAAATCACGTGAATTCTCCGGATTTAATGTCAGTAAAATATGAAATGGGTGATATATGAATGCATAAACAATTGTAAGTGTGGGAATGACATGTCCCAAAAATGAGCTAAAAACCATCTATGGAAAACAAGTGTAGAAATGAAAAGTGACGTGGCCTAATTCTGGGTGAAGTAAATGTTCTTGGGTTTATGCATGAGACAAAGATTAATATTAGCGTAGTTAAATTTTCTATATTATTGTATGAATTGTCAAATGGTAAAATATTGTGAAAGAGATAGATTAAAGAACAAGACTTGAAGTTTTCTGCAAATATGAGTACTGGTTTTGGAATTGGAGTAGGAGTGGTTCGTGGTGAGACATAAAATAAGGCTTATTCTTTAAAATTTTATTGGATACTTAATTTTTTAATATTTTTTTCTTTAATGATATGGTATCAATAATGAAATAGCTATATAATTGTCAATGTGAACAGCCACATCAGCTTTTATTCCAACGTGGAGGGCAAGTGATAACACGATAGTGAATGTGCAATTTTGAGGGAATATTTAACTCCAAATTGTTGAGTTCAAGTGGTAATTGGGAGTACGTATAATTTAAGTGTGCAACTGATAAAAAGTGTCAAGTTTAGGGAGTCTTATGTATTCTACCTAAATTTTATGAAAACATACTCTATGCACATGTTATATTCTCATTAAAATTGGCTAATGATTTCGATATCACATCAAGTACATTCTCAAAGCACGAACTAGCTAGAAAGTAAATACTCAATAAACTTTGTTGCAATAAATAATTTAACACTTACTAAATTATACAACTTACCCTTTATCTTTCCTACCAGTGTTTCTTTTCATTTCTCATTTGCTCTGCGTTTGATATGGCTTGTGTTCATTTAGGATGGAAGGAGTACAAGATTGTTAACAACATTGATTTCATAAAGTATATGTAATATTGATATGCTAATTATTTCGTGTGATTGCAAGAGAAGTTTAATTTATGGAGCACAATTTATAATCAAAATATTCACTTCACCGTGTGAAACAAATTCATCTATTATAATATATGATTCTATCTTAATTCTTAATCCTGACATTTCAATTTGTTATGCTATACAATTCTTCTCTTATTTTTTCTTTTGTATTAGAATTAAAAATTTAACATACATCTTCTTTATACTGGTACCAATTTCAAGGGTGTGGAAGTCATTTTAAGAGAAAAAATGTCTATTAGTACTTCTTTTAACCAAACACATCAACAATTTATTTTCAGTTTTAGGAATTCTATCTAAAGTAACTTTTTATATTTATAAAATGCACCAACACTTTGGTGCTTAAAAACTAGTACTTCACTAAAATTCTGTTAACCCAAACAGACTCAAAGTATTGTTTGGACAGCACTCGTCCCTTTAAATTTTTTCCTGTATTGACACTTGCTATTCAAAGTATTGTTTGGACAGCACTCGTCCCTTTAAATTTTTTCCTGTATTAACACTTGCTACTTAGCTTCTTCCTAAGAGTGAACAACTGCAAATTTAAAACTTGAAGTGTTGCCTAATGCCTTGACCAAGCGAATGTGTTTTGCTAAAACCAGGTTAAACAGGCCAAAGTCTCAGAGTCGGTCAATTTTGGGGACACTAGGTGAAATATTTTGAATAAGGATGAATCATCTCAATGAAACCATTGCACCATTCATTTTCGACTGCAGGAGCAGCAACAGTAACGAAATTTCGAGAATTAATCAGTCTGTGAAAATGGGTAAAGCCCTTTACTTTGCTGTTTTTTGGGTTATATTGCATTATCTTCAGTACATATTTTCTCAGTATTTTCACTTATAAGTTTATTTTCACTTCAATTGTCGTTATTAAAATAAAGCTTTGATTCAGTTATCACTGAACATCTCTAGTTATTGTCGTTTTCGGTAAATCGTTCAAAACTCCGTAGATAATGGGTCCGCCCTCTATCATTTTCTATTTAAATACTAGGCTTTTGTTTGCTAAGTGTTCGAAGCCGAAACATGCGCCTAACCAATACATAATATGTTGCACTCTTACCTCTAGATCAAAGTCCTGGAACAACTAGAAAAGATATATTTTCATGAGTGCATTATCTTGTGGGATCCTTTAGGAGATGCCATAAGATTCTTTTTAACTCTGTCTAATCGAGTTTAGCAAATGTATTTGGTCCCAAGCCCGATAAAGGATGATGGTGCGGTAGGTTGACAACTAGCTAAAAGTAGTATAGTGATTCATATAGTTGACCCCAACTACTATGGGATTGAATATAGTTGATTGATTCTTGATTGATCTGTTCTTAAATCGTGTATCTGCGATTTGTAACTACTAAACTGACAAATTTGTTAAAGAAAAAACAACGTTTTGCACAATGCTATGGTAAAAAATGCAAGCTTTGCACAATGCAAGTTAAAATGCTCAATTTCTTGGAACATTAAACACTGTGATCTCTAATTGGTCTTTCTAATCTAAAAGGTGACAATAGGAAAAAGTTACCTGTTTACTCATTTTACATATCAGCACTGGGAAGCCGATGGCTTTTTGCCTTTTTCAATGTAACTTGAGCTTGAATTTGGTCTTAAAACAACTAATAAGTATTGAAGAAGAAACTTTCAAGCCCAAGAACAGTATATAGGTCTCACTTTGTTGTCTCAATGGCAGAATTGTTTATGTCAGGTCTCTAAAAAGATTGGTCTGACGACTAGCTTTTAGAGGTAGTCCGAAATTTTGGTAGACCCTGATCTCACCTCCCAAACTTGCTGTCACAATTACCATGCCCCATGCTGTTGCTTGGACAGTGTTGCTGCCATTGCTGTTCCCACCATCCTGAGTCCAAGAGGAGGACCAAGAGTGTGATCGCGAGCTGCTGGACGCAGATATAGAAGGTGAATCACCATACCTAGCTGATGAAGAACCTGATACAAATGATTCACTGGGACCAACACTGGAATCTGTCCGAGAGAGTTGAGCTGAGTCTTCTTCTTCTCGATAGCTGGGATCTCTCTCTAATGGATTGTTTTTGTTGGGTAGTGGTGGCAAATGCCTTTTACTATTTCCAATGTTTTCTCTGGTAGGAGAGCCAACAGTGGGGTGCTGGGGTGGGAGGAAACGTTTTGAATGCCTTTTTGAGTGCAGCTCTACAAGTGGTGGCTCATTCTTTATACTACCTGGCCATGGGATGGCAACAGAAACATCTTTACATGGAAAGCGCTCGTGAGCCTGAACAGAGATTGAAGTTTTACGTTTAACGCTGGTGGTGGTCTTAGGTTCTTCTCTCTTCCAGATGTAGACATGAGAGTCTTCACTTGCACTTATGACATATTTCCCGTCTGAACTGAAAGAAGCTGCAATTTGGCTGCTTGTATTTCGAAAACCTGATGCTACCACAAAATAGAACCTTGGTTTAGAGAACACATCGATGTTGTTTGAACTATCCGAAAGCGTATTTTAGAGATAAATACCTCTGAACTTATAGATCATCTCGGACCCGTCAAATATTCTGATACGAGAATCAGCTGAAGTTATAAGCACTTCTGCTGGATTCCATGGGGCAAACTGGAAGTAAAGGAGTTCAGCTTGCAATAGATCTAGAGAACAAGAAGGCTGTTACATCTAAAAGGTAGGTAGCTCTAGAAAAGAGAAATACCTGGAAACCAGTGACTTTTTTGAGTTGAGAATTTTTTTTTGGTTGAATTTCAATGTTCTCTTTTTGTTCCAGTTTGCATTCTGAATAATGAAAACAGATTGGAAATCAGCAGCTGTATATTATCATATTAATAAAGATGGTATGTGATGCATTACTTACCAGAGGTAGTGTACACACGACAGCTGCCTTTATGTGAGCCTATTAAAGCACCCTTCAAGAATAGAACAAAAAAATAAAGAATATCACTGATATTGCTCAAATTTTCCCTCGAGAATTATTGGAATACCCAAGATTATACTTTGTTTCTCTTGTTTGTTTTTTCGTTGGGTTATCTCTTCTTTTTCTCCAAATTCCTTACCTCCATGTTGTGTTACATGTGCAGTGTTTGTGTGTGTGTATCGTGTGTATATATCTTTAGCTGATTCGGCTTGAAGGCGTTCTCTAATGGCACAACTACTCTAACAAGGAGCATTCAACATCAGAAGTTCATGTTAGTTTGAAAAACTATGCTAGGCACTTGGAGTCGGTTTTAGTTTAGAGTGAACTTAACCGTGCATGCTCCAATACAATTACCAGTAAATAGACATATATTTACCTGGCCATCTGGGGTGAAGCAAGTAGCAGTGACCATTTCATGAAGATCTGTCCAATCTACAACTTTCCGATCAGGTATGTTCCAAATCCGGACCTTTGCATCCAGAGAACCACTGATGAAGTAGTCATCATCCATTGGATTGACCTGTATGCAAGTTACTGCCAAACCATAAACTCATCAGATGCAAGTGAGGTGTACACATCATCATTTTTAAGTCGATATATTGACTAACTATTATGTAATTTGGCATCTCACCATAGTCATTGTGTGCAAACATTTTTAAGCAACTCTGAGTTTCAACGTCCCATAGCCTAACAGTCTTGTCTATCGAAGATGAAAGAAGCAGCTGCATCCAAGTTTCACATTGCATGTTATGTATGTTGTAAAAGTGCTTGTAGATATTAGACGCTTTGCTTGCAGTAAACATGAATTATGGGTGAGTTAATGAATGGAAAGTTTGATATATCCCTGCTATGAGTTCATGTCATGCTTAATTAGCTGAGAAATGGAAGTGGAGGAGACTGACCTGAGATCTTGACCAAGACAAGTCCAAGACATCATCCTGGTGACCTTTAAGAGTGCATACTGGTTTCTCCGAAAGGGCAAAAACAGTTTCTGGTACATTAACATACTCTGGAATTGAGTTGAGCTTTTTCTTATGGGAGACCTTCCCCTTCTTTCTTCTTTCCGATAGCATATGTGCAGTCTCTGACAGAGGAGGCCGGTCTGAATTGGTCCTGGTAATTGGATGAATAGGGGAGGTACTGACAGAGCCAGCCATCGGATGAGTGGGTGAGGTACTTGCAGTACCTGCCATGGGATGAACAGGTGTACCTCCAATTGTGTGTAGGTCATTCGTAACTTCACATTCTTGCACTTCCCATATGTGAATTAGCGTATCTTCTCCTGCAGTTGCTAGATAGTGTGCATCCGAGCTAAATTTTATGGTCCATATAGAACCCTCATGAGCATGGATTTCCTGACACAAGTGCAAAGCTGTTAATTCCTTATAGGACTTCCCATGCTGGCGGACTTTAGTCCATTTGGAGGAGTTCTTATTTGGTTTCTGCTGTTCCTCAGGCGCAGGTTGCTCTCGTTCTTTATCAATAATTTTTCCACTCATGCTATGTGCTACTCCTTTTATGTTCTTCAAAAGAGCAACTCCTCTTCTCTTGCTATTTCTGAAGCTCTTACTGAGATATGAATTTGCGTTTAGTTTCCTCTCATCATCATGATTTCTTGAACCATTTACCCGTCGCATCAATTCCTTGACAACAGGAGAATATCCCACATATTTCTCAAATTCATCCATGGTAAGCTGCTTCCCTGTCTGAAGGTCGCTTAGCTTATTCCACATTCCTTGTTCATTGGACTCTTTGACAATGAACTCCTTTCCGGTGTCCAAATTCTTTATCAAGAAGAATGATGCAAATCCCACATCAGCAGACCCATTGGACAATGTGGATGGCATATTATCACTGCTATTTGGCAATGACAACCCGTTTCTGCTCTTTTTGGGCTTCATTCTAACAGAACCAGCTACTTGGCGTATTCCTATGCTTGGTGCCAAAACACCTGAAAATGTCCTGGTGAGACGTTGCTTAGAGATGTCACCAATTAGCTCTTCTTTCCTTTTCTTTGTATTTACAGAAAAATATTGTATATCACCATCTGATCTCGACCTGGTCAGCACAATTGGCTGTGAAGCTGAAGGCTGCTGTTCTTGATTTAATTCTTTTGCAGGAGAAGAATCAGGCTTTGGTGGTTTCGAATCTTTACGTATCTCAACTTTTCTTGAAATGGCTCGGACAATTTTGGCGCTTTTGAGCGTGAGGAGGTCCTTATTGCTGGACAACCCCATGCCTTGCAGGAGGCGCTTGCGACGTTCCTTGATATCCCCAGGTTCGGCCATCCACATTCCATAGTCCATGCTGGTAAAAGAATCAGAAACTGCCTCAATCTCAACCCCTTTGAATTTCTTGATGGAGGCTGACGAAACAGTTGAAACAAAGGACAGCCGGCTGTCCTCGAATTCCTCATCATCATCATCTGATCCTGAAGATGCCAAGTCAAGGGGAATGACCGAGGAAAGCCGGTCACGAGACTCAAAGAAGCTGTCGTCATCATCATCTTCTCCAAGACCATCCCAGTTCATCGTTAGCGTCCTGCGGTCCATTGTAGCACATTGCCAAGAAGAAAAAGAAATCAGTGGAATATCAAATGAAAAATTGCATTAAAGAGAAACTTGGTTTGCCTTTCCTCTTCTTTTTTTCTTGTTCAGCTCTTGTTTGTTCTCTAAGGAATTTGGCAGAGGAAGGAGAGAGAGAGACAGAGAAGTGGAAGAGAGAAAAATAAGGAAAGAAAGACTTTTGTGATTGTTTTTTTGGTAATTGGCTGGATTGTAAAGAGGGAAAAGGAACGGCTAACGAAATGTCAATTTCCATAATTCTTATTACATCTCCTCACGTTGGCATTTAGGTTCTAATAATGTGTTTGCATTGGCAGATTTATTTATTCGTGTTGTCTTCAAAGACTTTTCTCACATTCTTTCTATTTCTTGCCAATCATCAATTATTTGTTAGTTTAATTTTGTTTTGTATGATGTGGCTAGGATATGGAGAATTTGGAGGGATCGTGCAATAAAAAAGTTTATGAAAGCTTTTTGAAATAGCTCATGTACTATAAGTCTATGACTATAACTATGGGAACAAAAATGTTGGTAGTTACATGGGCAATAATATTATTAGCTTAATATAGCTTTCAATGTCTTAAACCCACACTTTGTACCACGAAGTTTTACATTTTTTTTTATAAATTTGATGAATGGACAGGTCTATAAATCGCAATGAATAATTTACATACTCCTATTTTATAAAGTTTATTAACATGATTATAGCTTAATTATGTGGCTAAAGTTAATCCTCCAATATTATTACATGGCGTCACTGATGTTTGACATTTTATGCCAATGTTTCCTTAATATTTCCTCACGTTTGAGTACTTTATTCGCCCGTTTAATAGTTTATGAATGTGGTTTTGCACTAATTTTATGTCGTGTGTATGCAAGTTGTTATGCAGTGCAATTGGAGCTTTAAAGAGCATGATCGAGCAAGAAAAGATTGGATTTTGATCGAGGATTGGATTGAACACACGAAGGCACGACACGAAGCGAGCTGCGAAGCAAGGAAACAGGAATTTGGCCTGGCGCTGTAGGGCACGTGGCGCGCCCCCCAACGCGCCCCACTGCCTGGCGCGATTCCCAACACGCCGCGCCCCAAAAGTGTGCAGGCTTCGACGACTACTGGTTGTCTAGGCGCGGTCGTGGGCGCGGGGCGCCCCTGGAGTGAATTTTGACTTCCTATTTCGTCTAGGCTTAGGTCTAACTTATTACCAGGCCTTTGTAAACCCTATAAATACTCTTTTACTTAGTTTTTGATAGGAGTTCAGACTTTGGAGCAAGTTTTGGAGGAGAGGGGAGGAGCCCTAGATGTCTTCTAACAAGTTCTTTCTCTTTTTCTCTTATTCTTCTCCTTAATTCTATAGGTTGTTCGTTCTAGGGTTAGAGTAAATACATGAAGGTTGATGTTTGAAAGTTGATTTCTATATATTGATTTACCATTACGGATTGTTTATTCTTTCTTGATCATAATTGTTTGATTATTGAGGCCTGATAATTGAACACTATCCATGGTTTTTAGATTGAACTCGAAAGAGGGAATTTATGAACGCAATAAGAAAAAATAGGGCTTGATTGTGAACCCGGGCATCGGGGAACCAATTTGTGAGTAGGATAGACATATACTTGCTCGCCTAGTTTAACTCATTACAGAATTCGTTAATGCGTGCACGTGATTCAACTCATAGACATATAGGGATTGGAGTAGCCTGCATAGACCGTGAAGAATCGAAAGGTTTTCACGGGTACAATTAACCTGTAGTTAGCAATCTAGGAAATGAAGAAATAGAATCAACTGTAAAACTCAACTGGATTGTTCGTAACTCTGACCCGGGACCGTCATCCTTTATTGATAACAACTTAGAATTTGCTCTGTTACTTGACCACACTTCTAGCACTTTAATTACTGCGATTTAGTTATAAAAACTCTTACCATCAAAGAAAAAAATTCCTGAGTAGTTTGTTAGAAATTGTTTGTTAAGTATTAGTCTGCTTAGTCCTCGTGGGAACGATACTCGATTTATTACTTTATTACTTGTCGACCGCATATACTTGCGTGTGCGTTGGGAGCAACAGTCACCTCGAAAAGTTTCAACGAAAATATCCTTTTGGTTGGGGTGGAGTGGTGGCTATCAAGATGGTCTTCATTCTATAGGCTCGAACGGAGACCTTTAGTTAAGAGCGGAGAAATTCCAAACATCCAATCATACCCCTTAGTGGTAAAAAAAATGTAGGTAATACACAACTACTTCTACTGTGCATCAATACCAAAGTAGTTGAGTTTCAACTATATGAATTATGACTGACCCATTTACTCATTAAACTCATTTCATGCCAATATTATGCAAATATACATATAAATAGAAATTACTATATAAATTCTCTACATTTGAATGTGAGCGTAATATAATTATTGAACTTGAAAGCAATGAAATTTTCTAATGTACAACTCAAAGAAAGTTGATAGAAAGTTTCAATTGTAAAGATACATATAGTAATTATGATAATATTGTGCACAATGATTTCTTCCATATTCGAGAAATTCCTAAGTAGTACCTACATTCCTGCAAACTTTGAGTTTACTCTATTTTTGGCCACGCATTTTAACTAATTAGTACTAAAGGATAGTGTACTGTTCTATCAAGGAGTTCAAGCCATAAGATTCAACTAATTAATAATATTTGTTGTGCTATTAATTTTGGAAAAAAATTAAATTAATGTTGGAGTGTCTAGGTTCAAATGTCTTCTCACGAAACCAATAAGTCTTTTTAATGACTTATTGGTTGTTCTATCTTAAGTACTTGTATGTTTTACTCGTATATGACAGGTTAGCTTTCATTTGATTTTCTTTCCTTTTCATATGTTCTTGTGTTACGAAATGTAATTACTAGAAGGTTATACAAGGGCAGGTAATATAGCTAAGGTAAGGGCTTTGGCTTTCTCTCTAATATGCTAGATTATTTTTGAAAGGAAGGGAACGAAAGGTGGCATGAAGACAATAAAATGCCATTTCTACAATTTTGGAATATTATAAATATTTCATCATTTAAAAGGATAAGTAAATATTAGTACTTGTTACCATAAAATAAAAATAAGGGAGGAAAGTATAATATTTGCGTTTCGTTGATGAGTTGGAGCGTTAGAATGAAGAAACAGAACTAGAGGGGTTAACTTTAAAATCTGGTGAGTTTTGGAGTCAATATACCTATTCTATATAGGATTAGCTAGTAACTACATAATCTAGTAGGAATCGATAACTGACGTCGTCTCTTTAAGCTACCTTGTAGTTGTAAGAAATTCATTTCCTATTTAGTTCTGGAAAACCCATTGTCCTATATATGTGTTTGAAAACTCATTGTCGTTGTAGGTTAAAAAACACTTGGACTTAATTAATAGAGGATTGCAATTGGGAACTTTGTAATCTTCTTCTCGTTTATAGTGGAAATTCTTTTCTTCTGGAGGACGTAAACTTGGTTGAATCTCGTTAAATCCTTGTGTTATTCCAATGTTGAAAATCAGAGAAGAAGCTAACTGCACCGCAGTGCGACTCTTCTTATGGAACGAGAAACTAACAAGGAATCAAATATCAGATTCCGAAGGTTTATGCATGTGTCAAATTCGAAGTACGTACATGAAAAAGCTTCAAACTTGGAATTTTGATTACCCCAACCAAATTAAGGAGCAGATTTTGTATACAGTCATCCCCTTTGATTTATCAAAGCTACTAAACAAAGACAAGTCATTAGGTTTAATGCTTGTATCTGCGACACTTCAATTTTTACCAGACACTATCAAACAATTAGGGGACGACATCTCTTCTTACCTTTTCACTCAATTTGAATATTCTCAAGCCTTTTTGCAGCCACCACCACGACCTACTTACGTAATTGCACTTGAAATATCCCACATTCGCTTTCTTGATTTTACTGATCATATTGATCATCTTAACAATGTTACGCTGAATTTAGCAGGATTACCTCCTCCTGTCCCGTTTTATCGTCGATTTGAAATTGATTGGGACTTGAAAGAGGACCGTGTTGCGAGTATTATTGATTGGTTGAATGATCCATATAATCAAGAATGGAACGAGGGGGAGGAGCCTATTGTGAGTATTATTGATTGGTTGAATGATTCATATAATGGATATTCTAGTGACGTCCTCCAATATATCACCATTTTAAGGATGTACACTGGTGAAGGTGGGCTTTGTCCAACTAAACCACCTATCTCGGCAGATGTACCACGAGGAATTGTCGAAGTCCAGCCATCTCGTTGTTCTCGGAGTTCTTGGTGTCCGAATCCAGACAAAGATTTAACGGATGAAACTTGCGTTGTTTGTCATGAAGAGTTTCAAGACAAGGAGAATGAAGTGATTATTACTACTTATTGTTCGCACCCCTTCCATGCAATGTGCCTGCTGACATGGCTATCCAAGAAAAACACTTGTCCAACTTGTCGAGCAGTCTATCCTTTGCATTATTCGCCTGTTTTGTCTCGCCGCCAATGTGATTAGCACAATATCATAGCAAATAAAGATTTATAACACTAAAAGATAGTATGTAGTAATTTTGTTGGTTGCCTATCATGATAAGAAGGTATTGGTCGGTCCGTCTCCTTTACTCTTTAAGTATAGTTCATCTATTTTAGGTGTAAACTGCCCTTTTTTTCTGGGTTCAAAATTTAGTACATCCCACTGTTGTGTTTTGTTTTTTTTAACCCATTTAGGCGACAGACCCCAATTTCTGCTAGTTTATTGTAACATATAAAGTGATCGATTTATTTTAAGAACGAGTATCTTGTTATAGTTCATTCCATTTGTTTGCAGTTTCTCTAAGCACTTAGATAAAGTTCCTACTCTTCATAAATTTTGTTTTTATTGTATCAAATTTTGTTAAAAAACTTATTTCTTAAGTGACTAAAATAGAAAAATAGATGAACAGAAATATGCAGAATTATATGTCCAAAGCCCATAAATTTCTTGTGCGTTCTTAAAGAATCTAATCCCCTCATTGTTGCCCAAGGTTCATGGATAAATTCTTCCCAGGATAAAACGGAACGTTCAACTTAGCGGTAGCGGCACTTCAAACTACTAAGTTATTGGCGAACTCAAAATAATGGTGCAAATCACACGACTGACTTACTTTGTTTTGAAAGTAATGATGAAGAAAGAAGAGGAGATATATCAGAAAAATTCAGAGTGAAAAATTCTGAAGGAATGACTATCTATTTATAGCCAACAAAATTCTGGATGAAAGGGTGCGAAGGTGGTTGTTCACATTACAAGTGGCTATTCACGAAATGCAACCCTTTAGGTGGGTGGTTGTTCACATTGCAAGTGACTATTCATGAAAAGCAGCCCTTCAGGTGGCCGTTTCTAGAATACGCTGAAATTTTATTAAAGACAAAATGTCGTTAATATTTATAAATAATCTAATTTTGTTGGTCCAAAAAATTAAGTCAATCAATTATATCAATTGACCAAATTAAAATCCAAATCTAAATTTCGAATCCAAAGCCGAAGCCGAAGCCAAAGCCGAGCCGAACGAGCGACGACGATGCGATGCCCCTTCCTCTTAGCTCCTTTTAAGAGCTAAAGGAAGTAACCTTATATTTATACTCAACAAAATAGTTGTCTTTGACCAATGAGGGACAAAGTGCAAAAGCCAAAGTTGCCTTTTCATCTTCTTCCCCCATTTTCCATTCACACTACCACACTTCAACCCCAACAATCCCCCACATAAATGGGGAATGATGGAAACATGCATGAAAAAACTTGTGTGATTCGCAACTAAGAACTAATTACATCGGAATAAGTAGGTTTTCCTTTGAACTTTCCGTAATGAACATGTATCGGATATACTCGGTCAATCGGTAGATTTGATATCTTTGAATCATTGAGCTTTAGTGTATACCTAGACAACATATGTCACACAATTAATCCTTATCCATTTTTTTTGGTTCTCATTGCTGTGTTTGTTTCAGCTATTAACACTGCTGGTTTAATAAGTGCATAGAGAATTGGCCTTACAGAATTCTCCTTGAAGCGGCTTCCACTTCACACTTACATAGGTGATTTCTAAATGTGTAATCTCGTATATGTACGCTGTTTGATAATTCTCATATCAAACTTAGATAATCATTAAAAAGCAATGGCGCTTCATCCTTGGTATTGAACATTGTCTCATCATGAGAATGGACCAAAATAAATTTAGTTTGACAATGTTGAAACGTCACTCATAACTTTGTTTGAGCTCCTTGAACCTAGATCTTGGAATCTCTAGTCTTCTAGGTAGAGTTACCGCCATGAGTCACTAGTCCTCGACCATAGTCCCATTCCCTTTGATGACCATTCTACTGCCTCTCTAGTTAGGCCTTTTGTAAGCGGATCCGATACATTTTCTTTTGACCTTACATAGTCAATTGTCATAATTCCCTTAGAAATCAGTTGTCTAACGGTTTTATGTCTTCATCGTATATGACGATTTTTACCATTATACATGACATTCCTAGCCTTTTAGATAGCCGATTGATTATCACATTTATGCAGATTGGTATCAACAACTTTGGCCAAAATGGAATATCTTTCCAGAAATTCCAAAGCCATTCAGGTTCTTCACCGGCTTTGTCTAAAGCTACAAATTCAGCTTCCATTATGGAGCGGGCAATTAATGTCTGTTTGGACGACTTCCAAGACACAACTCCTCCACCAATTGTGAAAATGTATTCACTTGTGGATTTAGACTCAATTGAACCGGTGATCAAGTTTTCATCACAATATCACTCAATAACTGCAGGGTACTTAGTATAATGCAAAGCAAAGTCTTGGGTATATTGCAAATATTCCAAAACTCGTTTCATTGCCATCAAATGAGTTTGGTCTGGATTGTGTGTGTATCGACTCAATTTACTTATAGCACAGGCCATATCTGGTCGAGTGCAATTCATTATATACATTAAACATCCTAACACAAGTGCATAATCTAGTTGAGACGTACTTTTACCTTTGTTCTTCTTAAGAGCATAAGAGCAAGAGTTACGTCTATTGGAGTTTTTGAAACTTTGAAGTCCAAATACTTGAACTTGTCAAGTAC
Source organism: Petunia secreta (assembly GCA_029990175.1). NCBI lineage: Eukaryota > Viridiplantae > Streptophyta > Magnoliopsida > Solanales > Solanaceae > Petunia > Petunia secreta. The sequence goes on from JARKIP010000061.1 coordinate 1,082,042, forward strand.
TGATTTGATGTAATGAGATTGAGATTGAGCCAAACCATTAGGAGTTTTATGCATCTGTATACCCAAGATTACATCAGCAACTCCTAAGTCTTTCATATCAAATTTGCTAGTCAACATGCGCTTTGTAGCATTTATATTGGCAATGTCATTATTCATTATCAACATATTATCCACATAAAGGCAAACAATGACTATTTATTTTGGAGTGTTTTTAATGTAAACACATTTATCACACTCATTAATCACAAAACTATTTGACAATATTGTATGGTCAAATTTTGCATGCCATTGCTTAGGTGCTTGTTTAAGTCCATAAAGAAACTTAACAAGTCTACAAACCTTCTTTTCTTTTTCAGGAACCAAAAACCCTTCGAGTTGTTCCATATAGATTTCTTCCTCTAACTCTCCATTTAAGAAAGTTGTTTTAACATCCATCTGATGGATTTCAAGACCATACACAGCGGCTAAAGCGATTAACATCTGTATGGATGTAATCCTTGTTACCGGCGAGTATGTGTCGAAATAGTCAAGACCTTCTTTTTGTCTATACCCTTTGACAACTAGTCTTTCCTTATACTTGTCAATAGTGCCATCAGCTTTCATTTTCTTTTGAAAATCCACTTAGAACCTAACGGTTTTATTCCCAGGAGGAGGATTAACCAACTCCCAAGTATGGTTGCTCAAAATAGATTCTATTGCACTATTGACTGCCTCTTTCCAAAATGGTTATTCTGAAGAAGACATGGCTTCTTTAAATATTCGAGGCTCATTTTCCAATAAGAACGTCACAAAGTCATCTCCAAATAAAGTAGATGTCCGTTGATGCTTGTTGCATCTTGGCTCTTCTTCATTTGATGTACCCTCGTTAGTTCCTTCCCGAGGTCGTTTAGATTTCTCACCAAACGATTCATGATCCTTTTTATATGGATATATATTTTCAAAGAATTCAACATTATCTGATTCCATTACCATATTAACATGAATGTCAGGATTTTCTGATTTACAAACCAGAAAATGATATGCTCTACTATTTGTAGCATATCCTATAAAAGCGCAATCAACTATTTTTGGTCCTATCTTAACCCTTTTGGGTTTAGGAACCTGCTCTTTTGCTAAACACCCACACACTTTGAAATAATTCAAGTTGGTTTTCTTTCCTTTCCATTGTTCATATGTGGAATGGATATTGTTTTGCTATGGGGCACTCGATTGAGTATTTGATTAGCTGTAAGAATAACTTCTCCCACAAGTTCTGGGGTAAACCCGAACTTATCAATAAGACATTCATCATCTCCTTTAAAGTTCTATTCTTTCTTTTCACAATCCCATTAGATTGAGGCAAGTACGGGGCAGTTTTTTGGTGAATAATGCCATATTCCAAACATATTTCTTCAAAAGGAGATTCGTATTCATTGCCCCTATCACTTCTTATCATTTTGATCTTTTTGTTAAGTTGCGTTTCAACTCATTTTTGTATTGCTTGAATGCGGCAATTGCCTCGTCTTTACTACTAAGTAAATAAATAATGCAGTAACTAGTGCTATCATCAATAAAAATTATGAAATACTTCTTTCCACCGTGAGATTGTATTGACTTCTTGTTACAAATATCCATATGAATTAAGTCTAAGGGTTCAGAATTCCTTTCAACTGATTTGTAAGGATATTTGACATACTTAGACTCAATGCATATTTGACATTTTTATTTTTCACATTCAAATTTAGGCAATACTTCCAAATTGATCATTTTACGCAAGGTTTTAAAATTGACATGTCCCAACCGAGAATGCCATAAATTGTTTGACTCAAGCAAATAAGAAGAAGCTGAAATTTTATTCATATTGTCAACGACCATTACATTCAGCTTGAAAAGGCCCTCATTTAGGTAACCTTTTCCTACAAACAGATTATTCTTAGTTAATATAACTTTATCAGAAACAAAAACATACTTAAACCCGTTCTTGACGAGAAGTGCAGTAGAGACTAAGTTCTTCCTAATTTCAGGACCATGAAGGACGTTGTTTAGAGTCACCACCTTGTCGGAGGTCATCTTAAGAAAGACTTTTCCATATCTTTCAATCATGGCCATTGCAGAATTTCCCATAAAAATCGTTTCATCCGTTCCAATGAGAGCATAGGAGGCGAAAGCTTCTTTAACAGCACAGACATTGCGGGTGGCACCAGAATCGATCCACCATTCTTTTGGATTTCCAACCAAGTTATATTCGGAAATCACTACACATAGATCAATGTCTTGAACTCCTTGGAAAATTACGCTCTCTTTAACCATGTTGGCTTAAAGCTTCTCCTTTTTCATGTCCTTATCCTTGTCCTTCCTTGGGGCATGAAAATCAGAGAACTTATGTCCGGTCTTGCCACAGTTGTAGCAGGTACCCTTGAACTTTTTCTTGTCAGGGTAATTCTTCTTTCCGGAATACCTCTTTCTCTTATTTTGTTTTGGATTATGCTCAACAATATTTGCTCCCTCAATTGTTGAACTTCCACGAGCTTTCTTTTCAGCAGACTTGTTATCCTCTTCAATCCTTAAGCAGACAATCAAATCTTCAAGCGACATCTCCTTGCGCTTATGTCTCAAGTAACTCTTGAAGTCCTTCCAAAGTGGAGGCAGCGTTTCAATGATTGCAGCTCTTTAAAATGCTTCATTGATATTCAAACCTTTAATGTACAAGTTGTTAATAACAACACAATTAATACCTCTAATAAAAGCATTAATTTGGATTATACCTTCAGTAAGGAGATCATGAATGATCACTTAAAGTTTTTGGACTTGGGACACAACAAATTTACCATCCACCATTTTGTAGTCCAAAAACTTGGCAGCCACAAGCTTCTTCAGCCCGGCATCCTTAATTTTGCACTTCTTTTCAAGAGCATTCCACAACTCTTTGGACGTATCAATATTACTATAAACATTGTACAAATCATCTTCCAATCCGCTAAGAATATAATTTTTACAAAGGAAGTCAAAATATTTCCATGCCTCAGTAACGAGGAAACGTTCATTGTCCGGAGTTCCATCTGGTAATACATGAACTTTTTTGATGAACTTTTGCAGACTCAAAGTAGTCAGGTAAAAGAATATTTTTTGTTGCCACCTCTTAAAATCAATCCTAGAAAAATTTCCCAGGTTTTTCTGCCGGTGCTGGCACCACAACTGGCCCTGCTGGAGGACAGCTTGAACTTGCCCCCACATTAGCAGCAACTGCTACATTATTTGCAACATTATTCGTTGTCATTTCTTTCAAAATAAAATAGACAGATTCAAGTATTTAAATCTTTAACCCAGACTTAACAACACAGTGAAGAGATTATTCTTCAAACTAATTTAAACAATATAGTGAAGAGATTATTCCTCAAACTGATTTAAATAGCACAGTAAAGAGATTATTCTTCAAACTGATTTAAATAACATAGTGAAGAGATTATTCTTCAAACTGATTAGGAGTAGAAAAATCACACATATTTTTAATCTCCAACTAACAGTAATGTTAGGAGTAGAAAATCACAAAGGTTTGAGTCTCCATAGTCACTAAGAAAATCAGAACAGAAAGTATAAATAAGATTCTTTAAGCTTGTTAGAAAACTGATTTCGTAAGTGACTAAAACAGAAAAATAGATGAACAGAAACATGAAGAATTATATGTCCAGAGCCCACAAATTTCTTGTGCGTTCTTAAAAAATCTAATCCCCTCATTGTTACCCAAGGTTCACGGATAAATTTTTCCCAGGATAGAACGGAACGTTCAATTTAGCAGTAGCGGCACTTCAAACCACGAAGTTATCAGCGAACTCAAAATAATGGTGCAAATCACACGACTGACTTACTTTGAAATGATGCAGAAAGAAGAGGAGATATATGAGAAAATTTCAAAGTGAAAACTTCTGAAGGAATGACTATCTATTTATAGCCAGCAAAATTCTAGATGAAAGGGTGTGAAGGTGGCTGTTCACATTGCAACTGGCTATTCAAGAAATACAACCCTTCAGGTAGGTGGATGTTCACATTGCAAGTGAATATTCATGAAAAGCAGCCCTTCGGGTGGCCGTTTCTAGAATACGCGGGAATTTTATTAAAGACAAATTACCGTTACGAAAATAATTACATAAAATACGTAATATTTTATATTTGTTGGCCCAAAAAATTAAGTCAATCAATCATATCAATTGACGAATCCGAACGCGGGAATTTTATTAAAGACAAATTACCGTTACGAAAATAGTTACATAAAATATTAATATTTTATTTTTGTTGGTCCAAAAAATTAAGCCAATCAATCATATCAATTTCCGAATCCGAAGCCGAAGCTGAGCCGAGCGAGCGATGACGACGACGGCGCGAGGCCCTTTCCTCTTAGCTCCTTTTAAGAGCTAAAGGAAGTGACCTTATATTTATACCTAACAAAATAGTTGTCTTTAACCGACGAGGGACAAAGTGTAAAAGCTAAAGTTGTCTTTTCATCTTCTTTCCCTATTTTTCATTCACGCTACCACACTTCAACCCCAACAATTTTATCTTTTGGTGATTTATATTTGCTTGGGATTTCTCAAACTAATGTTTCCTTTCTCTTTTCGGATATTTTTTTGTTAAAGGTGGTGAAAATTAAAAGTACATCTCCACTCCCACTACTAGAAAAACAATAAAAAGCAACATAATGGCTGGCGAGGGAACTCACTCGTCAACCACTTAGCGAGCGAGTTCTCTCTCCAATCTGTGTTTTACTGTAGAAAATAATTAAAAAAAATTAAATTGAAAAAACTGGCGATGAAATTCCTTCTCCAGTCAAAAAGTTAAAAAGATGTCAGATGCTGGCTATTGATTGGAGACAGAATTTTATCTCCAAGCCTAACAAAATAATACATATCACTTTCCGCCTACTATTTACACATTTTCCCCTCCCTGTTAAAAAATCCCCTCCCTCCCTCCCTCCCTCCCTCCACCCTACTACAAAAACCACTCCCTCTACGACAACAACACCCCAAATAACAAAAGCAATTTCCCCATTCACCTTAATTTCATTTTGCCCAATCCCCGTTCGTTCCCTAATTTTTTGTACTGAATTTAACAAATTTTTATTTTTTATGTTTTTACAGGTTTTTCAGTCAACGGGAACTAATTCTTGAAGGTAAATTTTAATTTCAGTTTATTAAATTAAATTATTTATTTATTTTTATTTTTAGACATTTAATTTAAAAATGCATATATTCAAGTGCTTAGTATTTTTGTAGTAAAATAGTTAAATGTCTATTTGGTTTGAATGCCTTCATATATTCGTTTGTTGCTTCTTTCGTGAAGCAGTTTCACTTGGTAATTTCTTTTTCTGGAAAAATAATTCTCCGTCCTAATTTATGAAGGTGATTTGATTTGACTGAATTGTAGATGTATTTGAATTTGCAGCAAAATCGTGATTGGTTTGAGTTGGGATGTATTTAGATTTGCTATACCAATTTTATGTTGTCTTAAAATTAGTAGGAGAAAAGAACTGTTTGACTTGATAGTAGTATCTTTTAATTTTAAGTTTTGCATACACATCTCATTTGGTAAAACCGACTTAAACGTGGCTAAGCCTTCTTTTTTATGTGTTACAGGAGAAAAAGAGAGTATCAATTCTTGTTTCCAAGGCTGCATTTCAATTCATACAAGTTGAATTTTATTTTCTTTTTTCTATATAATTATCTCTTGATATGTTCTTTAAATTATTTTTTTTTATATTTGCAGGCATGCAACCAAGTGATTACAATGTCCCTAAGGAAGTTGAAGATGTTGGTTTTCATATTGACCCTGATGATCTAGGATCTATAGTTGAAAGCCATGATCTTAAGAGGGGGTCGAGAGCTAAGATCTGACGTTTTTGTTTAGTATGATTAATATATATAGTTAGTGAGTGAATTTCTTCGCCAACTGAAATAAAATTTTGAAAATTATTTTGTTTGGCTAGGCTATTCCCTCGCCAAACACTATCTGACACGCCAGCTTTTTGTGCATTTGGCAACGGAATACTCTCGCCAAACACTTTCTGACACGCGAGCTAATTTTTTGTTTGGCGAAAGTATACTGTCGCTGGCGTGTCAACGACGAGGCAAATTGCAGTAACAGCTTGGCGACAGAATTCTCTCTCTATACCCCATTTAGCTAGGGAATTTCGTCTCGAATCAATATCGCAAAACAATATTTTTCTAGTAGTGTCCCTTCAAAAATCACAGGTTACTTTCGAGCTCAAAATGATCAAAAGTGAAGTCATAGATGCAAACAAAGGCGTATAATATTGGGGAAAAACTCATCAAACATGATGTGATGGTGGAAACAAAAAAAAAATATATTTTTTGGTAAATCAATATTTATTCATTCAAAACTATCGAGTAGTATTACAAAATAGTCTTCCTACCTATCTTAACCATCATTGTCCTAAAAGGACCAATATGGCTTAACTACATGCACTAATTACAGTACTTGCCAAATACTTAAACAAGCTATAGCTCAGGATAAATATTTAATAACTCGAACTCTTTTCTTAACTTCTTCTGTCTGTGTCCTCTACAAACTACTTCTTGAATGATTTGCTTAACTAAACTTGGTTGATCTCTTTGTCTATGCTGAAAGATTCTCCTGTTCCTTTCTTGCCATATATAGTACACTCATGCAGCTACTAACATCCTGTAAACTTGTGCTCTCGCAGCTTTGCCTTTGCAATTCCCGATAACCCATTCAATTTCCTATGTCCAGCTGAGTGGTTGTCTGTTAATGGTCAGCCATTGCAACAACTTACTCCATATCAACATTGAGAACCTACATTCAAGGAATAAATGGTCTATGCTTTCATCCAGGTTCTGACATAGCACATACTCAAGATCAATGTTTGGTGTCCATCTACCAATCCTGTCTTTTGTTTGCAGTCTCCTGCTCAATGCCAAGTATAAAATGAACACCCACTTAGGATGCCCTAAGTTATTGCAGGTAAGCTTCTTCCATTCCACCTTCTGATACTCTCCTTGCAGCTTTAAGTAGATGTATTTTATAGTGAATTTCTCCATGCTCATCACATCTTGTTCAGTGTAACCTGCCTGCTGGAAGTATTGGTTAGCTTTCAACACTTTCTGCACTACCTATGATGCTCTCTCTGTTCTTGCTCCCCAGACTCCATATTTCCCGTAGTAAGTATGAACCCAATGCACCCACATCTTCTCTTTATGTTTACACAGGTTCTATATGTTCTTACATATTGCTGCTTTGTTCTAGTTCTGAATGTCATGAATGTTCAAGCCTCCTGCTACTTTGGGACAACAGAGTCTGTCCCATGCTATAAGTACCTTTTTGGACATTTCACTATTGCCTGTCCACATGAACCTTCTACACACTACTTCTACCATGGTGATTACCTTTTTCGGCAACACAAACACTTGAGACCAAAACACTTGAATGGTGAATAGCACACTTTTTATTAATTGGATTCTTCCTGCATAGGATAGAAATTTAGAGGTCCATGGCTGTATCAGTCCTAACATCTTGTCCAGCAAAGGTTGACACTATATTACAGACAGTCTCTTTGAGCTTAAAGGTACTCCTAAGTATCTTATTGGTAGCATTCCTCTTGTGAAGCCTAGCGCTTGAGTGCATTCCTCCTGTTCTTCCTCTTTCATACCTCCAAAGTAAATGCAGCTCTGTTCCTGGTTAGCCTTCAGTCCAGAGCATATTGAGAATTTATGAAACAGGTTCAACAGCATCTGCATAGATATAATATCTCCCCTGAAGAACAGCAGCATGTCATCATGAACAAAGCTTATCTGAATTAGTTTCACCTTCTGACATCTTAGATGGTAGTTGAAGTCTGGGTTATCCCCTAGGGTCTTAAGCAGCCTAGTGAAGTATCCCATTACTAGGACAAAAAGGAAAGAGGAAAGAGGGTCTCCTTGTCTAAGTCCCTTTCTTGCATCAAATGGCTTTGTGAGGTTCCCATTCACTATCACTGAGTAGGATACAGTGCTTATGCATTGCATAATCCACTTGACAAACACCTCAGGAAATCTCAATTCCACAAGAACTTGCTGTAGAAATGGCCATTCCACTGAATCATATGCCTTTCTCATGTCTATTTTCATCATACATCTTGGAGATATGCTTTCTCTTTCCTAACCTTTAACCAGTTCATGGCTCATTATAATATTGTCTCCTATCATCCTGCCAGGAACAAATGCATCTTGGTTATTATCCACTATCAAGTCCATCACTCTTTACATTCTTTTTGTCAGTATTTTTGAAATTATTTTGTATAAGAGAGTGCAACATGATATAGGTCTAAACTCAAAAACTCTGCTTGGGTTCTTCACTTTGGGTATTAGAGTAACAATGGTGCAGTTGATATACTTAGTCATGACATTGCTTGTGAAATACTCTTGTATTGCCTCTGCGACTTCCTCTCCTATGATACTCCATGCCTTCTTGAAGAAGTAGGCATTAAACCTATCACAGCTTGGGGATTTCAAGTCATTGATGTCTTTAAGTGCTTCCTATACCTCCTCCACACTAATAGGTTCTATTAGCTGAAGCTGATGCTGCCTTTGTAATACTATACCCCTATTCATCACTTCCCTGATAATAGCTGGTAGTGTACTAGCTGCATTACCCAAGAGCTCTTTATAAAATCCCAGTATTTCAGCCTCAATCCCTTCTGATCTCTAATCAAAGTACCCATCTCATCCATCAAGACTGTTGTTAGTGTTCAAGTCAACTCTGTTCTTCATACATGCATTGAAATATGTAGTGTCAGCCATTGCACCTTAGTTTTTTGTCTCACAATGCTCTCTTCAATAGTGAGCCACTTTTGTAGTTGCTCTTTCAGCTTCTTTTCTTCTTGCTGGTTAATTCTCTGATCACCTGCTGTTTTGATTTGCTCTTGCAGTTAAGTCAGCTCTCTCCTTGTTGCCTATATTTTTGCCTTGATCATTCTAAAATTCTTGATTTTAGGCTCTTTAACCCTTGCTTCACCTGCTTCAGTACCAAATTGCTTTCATTCCTTGTGCCTGTGTGTTACAGGACCAAGTATCCTGAACCACCTGGATGAAGTCCTGATGGTCTGCTAGGCAATTCAGGAACCTGAATGGCTTACTCTTCTTTGTATTATCCTTTGCTATCTCTACACATAGTGATGAATGATTTGAGAATCCTGAGGGCATAATTAGAGCTTCTGACTGAGGGTACTCAAGCAACAATTTGGCATTTGTTAATGCCCTAACAATTATGCTCACTACTGTGCCATTGGTCCATGTAAACTCCCTACCTACAATCTTTAGCTCTGCTGCACCTGTGACATTCAAAAAATTTCTAAAATCTCTCACCTCTATTTCTTGAATGGGTGTTCCATTTTGCTTGTCCTATGGGTGTAATACTGCATTGAAATCTCCCATTGCTAACCAGGCTTCTGTAGTACTATTGTGAATCAGTTCTAGATCTTCCCAAAGTGTCTTCCTATCCTCCACTGTGTGTAGCCCATATATTGTTGTGAATGCCACTCTCACTCCTGTTCTGATCATCTCTGTCATCCCATATATGTATTGACTAACACTACATATCACATTAAAGTGTACTGCTGCAGGGTTCCATAGGACCCAAATTCTTCTTCTAGCACTATGATTATAGTTCTCCACCCAGCTCCACTATCTCCAAGCTTCTTTATTATGTGTTTGGCTTTCCTTTCTTTAACTCTATGTTCTAATATAGCTATGATATCTACTTTATTTTCTTTCAAAAAAAACTAGTGCATCTTTTTGCTTATATGCTTTATTAAACCCCCTCACATTACATGTGATAATCTTCATCCTGTTTTGCATATTATAGGGTCTGGCTCCTTCTCTACTCCCCCCTTTTCTCCCATTTTGCCATTTCATCACTCTTTCCTGGTAAAGCATCACCTTCTCTCAGCACATTAAAGTCATTTCCTTGCTGAACATGTTCTGGAGCCATTGATTTTGTGTTTCTAGTGGCTTACTTTTCTCTAACTGGTGTCCAGTCTCTCCCTTGTGCTTCTTGATTAGGTGGAGCTTGTGAAGTTCCAGCTGGTATCAAATTACCTTGGTCCTGTCATCCCTGTTGATTATTGGTCTTTATCACCTTAGCAGGTTTCCCTCTTGGTTGCCACTGTGCCACTTTGTTCACTTGTTGCACTCTTCCTGCTTGTGGCCTTTGTTTTCTGTGTTCCCTCTCTCTTAGAGCTTCTGCAACATTGCAAGTGTGTCCAGATTGCATACAAGTGTTGCAAAATTCAGGGATCCATTCATATTCAGTAGGTTGCTCAAAGATTCTGCCATTAGGATCTTGTATTTTAACTGTTTTGGGCAGTGTCCTAGATACATCCATTTCAATTAGCACCCTTGCATAAGAAATCCTCTCCACATTAGTAGTACATGTGTCAGCATGTAGAGGTGTACCTAATACACTACTTATCCATCTTAGTGACTCCATTGTCCAGCAATTCAATGGTGAGTTATGATACTTAACCCAAATTGGAATAGTCTGCAGGATCTCTCAGGTAAAATCAAATGGAGGAGTCCACACTTTCATCATGATAGACCTATTATTCATCATGTATGGACCCGAATATAAGATTTCATCCCTATCTTCTATGTTATTACATTTCACCAAGAAGTAGCTCTCGTTATGATAATATACTCTTGGTTTAGTTATGTAGTTCCATTGTTGTGCTATGTATCTCTCTAGTGCCCCAATTGTTGGTTCAGTTCAGACCACATACATCACCAGTTCTTGTTTCCACTTCTTAGTTTCCCTTTCAACATCATCTTTTTGAAGTTAAATTATTTTTCCCCCTCACAGACACTAGGCTCTACAAAACTTAAGGTCATACCTCTTTTAGCAAGTTTGTTCTATGTGATCAGGTTTGTCCATTTGTTATACTTTTGTGAAACTGTTTCATGAGCATTTAGTGTTTGTTCCTTTATTTTCTATTCAATTGCTTCCATCTTATTCTGCATCTGCTGTTGTCCCTCTGCTCCAGATGGTGCAAGTAACACTGCAGCCATGCTGGTCTTAGCTGGTGTCTTAGCTAAGGTCTTAGCTCCTGTGGTCACAATCGTGATTCCGTTAGAGTTCGATTGATTTTGGCTTCGATTGAGAAATTCAGTATCCAATTTTTGCCGGCGAGCTGGTACTAGAGCTCCCCGCACTCATTATTGGCACCGGCGATTTCGTTGCATACTTGCTTAATTCCGGCCACTGTTCCTTTTCAATTTCCCCCTCTTCACATCGTGTTTTGGTCACTATGTTTTTGTTGCCTCGTTGATGCTTTTATATGCCTTTACTTTATTCTTCCCTTTCTTTGCGCTATTTCATGGTCTGCCTCTGGGCATTTTTCGGTGGGCGTATGATAGCAAGCACCGCTATCATGCGCCGAGAGAAAAAGCTAATTTTTATATTAGAGATAAAATTAGAGAACATTACTGAAAACAAAATATTTGTGATAGTAAGGAAGTGGCTAGGGTCAAAAGAAGATGGAAGAATAGGCAAATTGACAATTGAACTTGTAAGAAATTCTATTCCCGGCCCCTCTACTCTATGGATTCTCACATAGACACTCCAAGTCGATCAGATCATATGATTTAAACACCTCAATCATGCGTGTTGTTCAGACATGCTGATATGGACGACACATCATCATACATGTCATATTTTAATTTAACACATAACCATTTATTTTTCGACATCATCTAAAAATTTCTTAAATTTCTTTCAATATTCCACAAACTCCCCAAACTATCCAACTTCATATCATCATCACTATAATCGACCGCCATTATTTTGACGCCCCCCCCCCCCCCCAACAAAATATTCATCTTTTTGTAACAAATAATAGTCTGGGGTTGAAATAGTTCTTGAAGAGTTGAAAGTCCTATCCGCATGAAATTGAGAGAAACTTCCTTTGATAATTCTTGAGATTTCTGGGAGAATATGGGTCGAAGAAATTGGTATTTTTCTAAGTCCATGATGATTAGAAGTATAAGTGGTGTAAGTTGCAGAATTAGTAGCCATGACCACGAGTTGAAGCCTTGATTTTTTTCTTCTTTTTTTGTTTCAGTTTTATGAGATTTTTGTTTCACTAATTAGATCCGATGTGAAGAGAGGTGAGCATGGTAAGATTGAGAAGAAAATGTGGAGCAGGTATAAAAAAGGGGACTGATAGGGAGAAATTGAAAGTGAGTAACTTATTGTTATGGAAGTGGTGGTGGAAAGAAGAGGAGTGGCGACGGATATGGTGGTGGAAGAAAGACAAGAGAATGGGATATGGGGAAAAAAGGGCTGGCAAATATAACTATGAAAGTTAAGGGGAGTGGCGATGACGGTGGTGGAAGACGATGCAGTGGCGGATGGGAATCGAAAATGGGGAGAAGATAAATTGGGGGTCGGGGTGGTGAAGTTGAAGATAAGGGTGGTGAATTAGATGTTTTTTCATTTATTTTTATGTTTTTTTGTTTTCAATTTATGTTTCTGCTTCTAGCTTTCTGTGAAATATCAAAATCCACCATTGACTCTCTTTATGCGCGTGCTATACAAACATTTTGTCTAACTCAGCCTTGTCAATGCCATATAAGCTCGGTCAACGGTTTGAAGGGTCGAAAATAAGGGTTGCAGATATGTTTAGGTGTCTAGATGAAAACTCGTGGAGTTGAGGGGCCGGGAATACAATTTTGTACAAGTACGAGTGTCCATTTGCCTATTCTGCCAAGGAAGATTTGTATTCAAGTTCTTTCTTTTAGAAGGAAAAAGAAAAGAGTAACAAAACGTGGTGCATTTTATGACATGCTATTGTGTTAAACATGCATACTAAATATCAAAATAACATACTAACATACCACTCGCTAACACTACATATAGGCTGGAAACAAACTACAATGTATAGGATGAAAACAAACTAATTCTTGGATTTAATGACCAGCAAACCATTATCCACTTCAGCAGTGTAGAGTGTGTCCATTAGACCACCACAAGCTTCTCATTATACTTGATGTCCTCTAGTGCCTTAAACTCCGAACTGGCACAAGGGACATATTTATGATAGCACGTGAGTGGTTAATCTGGTGTAAATTTAGGTGTCAATATACATATTCTATGTTAGTAAACTTCATAATCATAGTAGGAATTGGATTACTGACGTCATCTTTAAGCTAAGTACATATATACTGTTGTCGTCTTGGATATTTCCTTGTAATTTTAAGATATTCATTGCCTTTGTCCTCTATGTTTAAAACTCATTGTTGTTCTAGGTTTAGGAATAAACTCATTGTTCTTATAGGTTTAGGAAACACTTGAACTTATACAGGGGTTGCAATTGGGATCTTTGTAATACTCTTCTCTTTTATAGTGGAAATTCTCTTAACAGCAATTGGGACTTAACAGGCAACCACACGGGCCGGGCCAGGTCAAGTGTTGAATATGTATATACTTCCATTGAGTTAGAGGTGTTAAAATTAAAAAAATGACACTAGAAGGACCGGCTTATTAATTATGTACAAGTTTATGTGTCAATTTATGTACAGTCAATATTATTTAGCTTTTCAGAAATACCAATCATAATAGGATTCTGATAATTGGCTTAGTATTTAAGCTATATGACTTAAAACTTAGTACTACACTCGCAAGTATATAACTTAGAACTCTAAAAAGTATGTCCTCCCAAACGTGTACTGCCGTGCAACTATTTATGGATTCAAATATCAGAATCAGAGACACCAAATTTCATTAAATTCTTGTATTATTCCAATGGAGAAGATCAGAGAAGATGCTGCCTGCACTGCAGTGCGACTTTTCTTATGGAACGAGAAACTAACAAGGAATCAAATCTCAGATTCTGAAGGCTTATGTGTGTGTCTAATTCGTAGTCATACATACGTGAAGAAGATTGAACCTTTTAATTATTCTAATTACTGCAACGCACTTGGGGAGAAGAGTTGTCGTACAGTCATTCCCTTTGATCTATCAAAACTACTAAACAAAGATTCATCATTAGGTACAATGCTTGTATCTGCGACTCTTCAATTTAAACCAGAAACTATTAAACACTTGGGGGACAATATCTCTTCTTATCTTTTCACTCAGTTTCAATATTCCCAAGCTTTCTTGCAGCCACCACCACGACCAACTTATGTAATTGCACTTGAAATATCTCATCTTCGCTTTGTTGATGATATCAAACTCAACAATGTTCCTCCCTCTATCCCGTTTTATTGTCGATTTAAAAAGGACTGGCTCGATAAAGACAAGGGGGTTGTGACTATTATTGGTTGCTTGAATGATCCATATTATCGATACCCTGGTGATGTCCTTGAGTATATAAAAATTTTAAGGACATATACTGGCGAAGGTGGGATTTGTCCAACCAAACCACCAATCTCGTTGGATGTAGCACGAGGTTTTGTCGAAGTCAAGCCATCTCCAAGATCTTGGTGTCCAGACAATAACATCAAAGATTTAACAGATGATACTTGCGCTGTTTGTCATGAAGAGTTTACAGACGAGGAGAATGAAGTGATTATTACAACTTATTGTACGCACCCCTTCCATGCAAGCTGTCTGTTGCCATGGTTATCCAAGAAAAACACATGCCCAACTTGTCGAGCAGTCTATCCTTTGCATTATTCGCCCGTTCTGGATCGTCAACGTCATTAGCACAATCATAACAATTTTTTATTTTTGACACTACAAAATATGTTAATTTTGTTGGTTGCCTTTTATTAATAAAAAGGTATTGATCGATTCGTCTTGGTTAATTTGTAAGTATAGTTCGTCGATTTTAGGTGCAACCTGCCTATTTTTGGTCAAAAAAAGTACATCCCATTGTTGTGTTTTAGTTGGGTTTGTAACCCATTTAGGCGTCGTACCCCGATTTCTGCTATTTGCCGTTTATTGTAATTGTAACTTACACATCAATCGATTTGTTGTTCAATAATTTTTTTTATTGTAACTCATTTGCTAAGCATTTGTTACTCCCTCCGTTCCACAATGAATGACATGTTTCGGATATCGAGAGTCAAACGAGTTTATCTTTGACGGTAATATTTTCATATGTCTTTTAAATATTTTGAATTATTAATTATTGTGATTTATAGTACTTTTTATGTAGTTTCAAAATATATAAATATCGTTCGAAAAAATTTAAAAATTATATGTTCAAATTCATGGTCAAAATGAACTCGTTTGACTCTCGAAATCCGAAACATGACATCTATTTTGAAACAGAGGGAGTATGTTTTAATTGTTTCCTTCGCAAAAAGAAGAAAGAAAAAAAAGAAGCAAGAGATTAGTGACACTTCTTTAATAACTTAAAGAGAAGTTGGACATAGCCCCGTTTGGGTGTGCTTATTTTAAGGAATTTTTACATGGTATAGACATTTAGAAGTGTCTTTAACATAAAATAGATACATTGTTCCTAATTTATGGTATATAGACCTTTAGCCTTATGTGTTTCACTTTTTTTAGCCATTACAATAAACTGATCACTTACCTAAATAAATGCCTATTTTCATGGGATTGTTGGGATTAACAACTTTCATTTGTGCATATCTATTAATTATTATCTGATATTATCTAATTATTCTACACAATCATTTATCTCCTAATTTTAAGTTAATATGTCAATTATAGCAGTAAACCAAAAGTTAAAAAATTTCAAAACACTAAATAATCACAAATACATCAGCCTTTCCATCTACTTCAATTTCTCTAACTTTCCATTGGAATTTTAAACCAAAAAATGCAACAGTTAAACGCAACACTTATTAATGTATATATCATATGCACTTTTAACATTACTTATATATTGTATATTGTAGGTTTTAATTTTCTAAGCATGCAGATGGCAATATATATGAGATATATATTATGCATATATTTATTATATCAGATATATACACTTGATGTTTCTTTGGTATATATGTAATATATTTTTACTGGTATCAATTTCATGAGGTATAAAGTATGCATATAACGATCCTTCTTCTAATGTACGAATAAAACGTGAATATTGTATGAATAAACACTAGTTATCGTTTGAATAAACTATGAATACTATAGAATAAAAAATTGAATACCTTATGAATACAAATTAAATATCACGTGAATAATAAAATAAATAAAAAATTTATGTGGAAAAGAATAGTTGAATAATGTATGAATATTAGAAAATGAAATACATATCGGTATGCAATTAAATTTCAAGTAAGAAGAGATTTGATTCGTCTCAAATTCTTCAAAATCTAATGTTAATTTCTTAAATGCATGTGTTTTTCTAATTTTTAGAAAGGAAATCACTTTGCAAATTTTAAGGAACAATATTAGTAGTTTGTTATCTTTAGGAACGAATCAGTTTTCTATTTTTAGGGAACGAAATCAGTTTTACTTTCAATATTTAAGGAAATTTTTTTGTTTAAACTTATTTATATTGGGTAATTTTTGGCTAGCCATTGTGCAAGATGTTCTATGGGTATTTGAATGTAGGATCATGATATATATTTGGTTAGATATGAAATTTTTCCTTTTTTTAATTAGCTTAAAAGTAAAAAGTTACTTATAAGTAAATTTTAAGAAGTTATAGAAGTTATGAAATCCTAACTTCTTAGTTTTGATTTTTTTTAAGTGTAAAAGTGCTTATAAGGAATTTGTTTTTTTAGTTTTCAAACACCCATTTTTTACTTAAAGGTACAAATATATTTTTAAGTAGCTTTTTAAGCTTACCGAAACGGGGCCTAGTTTGATTTGCTAATAAGAGCATGAATATTGTGTTTTTCTGTTTTGTTAACATGAGACTCCCCATATGGAAAAACTTGAATTTTTGTAATTTGGTATGTAAGTTAACACTTTTAACCCCCTAGAATTGAAAGTTCAGTTTGCAAATAACACTTACCCAATTTCTAAATTCTGTCACCATCCTGTTTAAATTTCACTAAAATATTGTGTATTATTTAGAAAACTTCGTTCTGGACTAAAATATTGGAAGTTCAGTTTGCTAATATGCTTTGCATGCTTAATATTCTACGAAGTTGGTAAAACAGCAATATCAGGTTAAAACTTTGAAGCTGACTAGAACACCACCATCATTTAAAATTCTAAACTTTAATAAGTTCTTCGGTAAAGGTGACAACTTTGCTTATTTACATGTATTAGGCCTTTCTATTTTTCATTTGTTAGCCCTTTTAGTTTACATGTATTTGTTAAGTGGTTGCTTTGGTTTTTTATGATGCAAATGTATATCCGGTTCGAAACTCGGATAAAGGAAGAGAGTTGTGATAAGTTGGAGTAATTTGATGGGTAGAGTAAAAATGATAATAAATTTAATGTGTCTTGGTGGACTAAGTTACCTCATACTTGTGCTGGTGGGAGGTAGCACGTACATAGTGAATGGTCGAGGTGCAGCAATGCAGGGCTGAAGACCATCGTCATGAACAATTATCTAACTTTAGTAAGAATTAGGACGTGCTCAGCTAAGTATAAGTTACGAGGATTAGATCGTGTTAAAATGACTTGAATAAAGTTACCCTTGGTACTTGTGCTGGTGGGAAGTAACATGTACCTTGTGGAACAATTGAGGTGCGTGCAAGCTGGGCTAAGCTTGCACCACTGTCAAAAAACAAAATCTAACTTTTACGAATTGGGATGTGCTCGGCCAAGCATTCAATAGATGGATTAGATAGCATTAAAATGACTTGAATAGAGCAGAATGGACATAGAGGATTCGTATAATCGATCCGGCTAAATGGGATTGAGGCGTAATTGATTGATTGATGGTGTGAAAAATACTGAAGGATAGAGAGGATATATTTCTCATTTTGAGTTTGTTGAGAAAAGTCTATATTAGAAGCTCAAGGTATCAGTATTCTCTGGGACGAAAGATTATGGGAAGGAAAAATTATTTTGCAAGGTCTGAACTCCATTTCTTTGAACCTGTCCAGACTGAATTCTGAGTTTACATGGAATATCTCTGGTGTTTATGCTTCTTCCAAAAGAATAGATAGACTTTCTTTGTGGCTGGAACTTGCAGCAGCTCGTGGCATGTCAGAGGGACCATGGGTTATCTGTAGAGACTTCAATACTGCAAGATTTCCTTGTGAAAGAAGGCACAACTCCAGTTATCGTCGAGGAATGCTGGATATCTCTAGCTTTATTGAAGACTTGGACTTGATTGATCCCCCTTTATTTGGGGGAAAATTCACTTGGTCGAAAAATAATTCTTTCTCAAGAATTGATAGATTTCTCTATTCTCTTGAAAGGGATGAGCTCTTTAGCTCCATCAAACAATCAGTCCTTCCTCGCATCTTTTCTGATCATTCTCCTCTCGTTCTTGATTGTGGACAATGGTCTCGAACTCCATCATATTTTAAGTTCGAGAACATGTAGTTAGAACATGAGGGATTTGATGATATGGTAAAGGACTGGTGGAATTCCTTCAATATTTTTGGCCGTCCAGACTTCATTTTCGCAAAGAAGCTAAAATTGTTAAACCTGAAGATTCTCCTCCCTCAGATGATCTTCAAATCTCCAGGGAAACTTATCAAATGGAGTTGGCAGAGATCATAAAATTGGAAGAGATCTCATAGCGCCAAAAATCCAGATGCCTTTGGTTGAAGCAAGGGGTTAACAACACTGGTTTTTTCCACAAAATGGCCAATGCTCACAGGAGATTCAATCAAATTGACTAACTGGAAATTAATGGCAACCTCACATAAGATAAGACTGCGATAGCTAATGAAATTCTCTCTTTCTACGAATCTTTGTATAAAGAAAATGAGAATTGGAGACCGAGCTGGATATATGTGGATGCGCCCCGTATCTCTAGGGAGGAATCCGATTGGCTGCAACGACCTTTTCAAGAAGAGGAGATTCCTGGGGTTATTAAGAATTGTGACAGTAATAAAGCACCGGGCCCAGATGGTTTCTCTATGGGTTTCTACAAACATTGTTGGTCGACCATCAAAGGTGACTTCATGCGTGCAATAAACCATTTTCATAATCTTGAGCATTTTGAGAGAAGCTTGAATGCCACTTATATTGCATTGATTCCAAAGAAGAGAAGCGCAAGAGAACTAAAGGACTACAGGCCTATTAGTTTGATAGGCAGTTTCTACAAAATCATTGTCAAAGCTCTTGTAGATAGGCTTAAGTCGGTGCTTCACAAACTAGTCAACACTTCACAGATGGCTTTTCTTAGTGATAGAAACATTACAGATGCTGCTTTGATCGCTAATAAATGTTTGGATTCCAGGATTAAATATGCAATGCTCGGATTTATTTGCAAATTAGATATTGAGAATGCTTTTGACCATGTCAATTGGAGGTTCCCGTTGGATTTATTGAGACAAATGGGCTTTAGTAAAAAGTGGATAAATTGGATTAGCTTTTGTATCTCTTCAGTGAAGTTCTCTGTTCTTATTAATTCCACACCTCATGGGTTCTTTTCTTCTCAAAGAGGACTGAGGCAAAGAGATCCCCTCTCTCATTTCTTCTTTATTCTTGTAATGGAGGGGCTCAGCAAGATGCTCTATAGTGTTGTTCAGGAAAATTGGATTGCAGGTTTTTATGCAAGTCCAAGGGGCTCAGAAGGCTTATGCATTTCTCATATTCTATATGCAGATGACATCTTGGTTTTATGTGAAGCGGAGGAACATCAATTACTACTCTTAAAATTGATCCTAACAGTTTTTGAGGCGGTCTCGGGTCTTCACATAAATTTTGCAAACAATGTTCTAACAGTGTTCCTAACATTCACAGACTTGCTAGCATCTAACAGTGCGACATTGGTTCTTTTCCCACAAAATACTTGGGACTTCCATTGGGGGGAAAACAAAAATCTATTGCTATTTGGAATGAGGTCTTGGAAAGGATGGAGAAAAAGCTGTCTAATTGGAAGCGACAATACCTCTCATTGGGAGGAAGAGTTACTCTAATCAATAGTGTCCTTGATGCTCTTCCAACTTACACCATGCCTTTGTTTCCTGCCCCAACTTCAGTCTAAAACGAATGGATAAATTGAGAAGAGAGTTTCTTTGGAATGGAAATAGACAATCAAAATCCTTTTGTCTTGTGAATTGAAAAACTGTCATCATGGATAAAAGATGTGGAGGGCTTGGCATAAAAAATCTTAAGTGTCACAATGAAAGTCTTCTGACAAAATGGCATTGGAGGTTCAGCAAGGAAGAAAATGCTCTCTGGAGAAGACTTTTAGTTGACAAGTACTCTCTGTATAGTCCTTGGCACACCAAAGCCTCGGATGCTCCTCATAGTTTTGGTGTTTGGAAACACATACAATCATATTGGTGCAAATGTGTAAGAAATGTAGTTTTACAAGTTGGATGCGGCAGAAAGATCAGGTTCTGGGAAGATGCGTGGATAGGTCACACTCCTTTGAAAAACCTTTTTCCGAACATTCACAGTATCTCCTCACTTCATAATGCCCCAATAGCTTTTTTTTTTTTAGTGCTCAGAGATGGAATTTAGTTCTTAGAAGAAACTTAAATGATTGGGCAATTGAACCATCTTGCTCTCTGTTGCATTCTCTTAGTACTATTGTCTTGGACCATCAAAAGAACGATTTTATTAAGTGGAATCACAACTCAAGTGGAATTTTCTCTATAAAGTCTTGCTACAAGTTATTGAACTCTTGCAACACTATCTCATGGCCCTGGTGGAAGATTTGGTATAACAAAGCTCCCCTAAAGATTTTTTGTGTTAATAATAATAATAATAATAATAATAATAATAATAATAATAATAATAATAATAATAATAATAATAATAATAATAATAATTTAGAATTCTCTAGATACTACTAGGTGCTTGTATCTTGTTCTTGAACTTGTTAGTCTAGAATTGTCTTTGATGATCTAGTATATGTAAAGTCTAGAATGCTCAAATTCCTAGGAGATAAATCTTATCTTGTAGAAACTCTAGAATTATCTTTTGTGTTCTCTAGGTAATAAGGTCTATCTAGAATGGTTCTATAATGCTCCATTAGCACATATAAATAGCCCCCCTTGTATTGTCATTTGCATCAACCTTCTATATTGTTCTCCCAAAATACAAAGTGTTCTTCCCTTCCTCTTCTTCTTTGTTTAGTATACAAACTTTCTTCTATATTGTTCTCTTTTCCTAACATAGTGGTATCAGAGCCATGGCAAATAATGACAATGGCCTACTTGCTTTCGAATTTCCTCGTCTTACAAAAGAGAACTACTAAAAATGGTGTATAAGGATGAAACCCATACTTGGCTCTCAAGATGCGTGGAAGATTGTAGAAGAAGGATTTGAAGAACCCGACAATAAGGAAACTTTGTCTCAAAATGAGAAGGATGCTTCGGCAAAATTAAGGAAGAAGGATCAACAAGCCCTCTCTCTTATCCATCAATGTTTGGATGATACCATGTTTGAGAAGGTGGCAGATGCAACCACATCAAAAGAAGCTTGGAAGATTTTACAAACATCTCTCCAAGGAGTTGACAAAGTGAAGAAGGTGAAGCTTCAATCTCTAAGGGCTAATTTTGAAGCTTTAAAAATGTAGGAATCCGAATCCATTTCGGATTATGGTTCAAGAGTGCGGGCTGTTGTGAACCAATTGAAAAGGTATGGAGAGAAAATTGAAGATGTTCGTGTGGTAGAAAAGATCCTTCGCTCCCTAATACCTAAATTTGATTTTGTGGTGTGTGCTATTGAGGAGTCTAAAGATTTAGACTCTATAACGGTGGAGCAACTGGAAGGTTCTTTGCAAGCCCATGAAGAAAAGATCAAAAGGAGGCAAGAGGAGCCGTTGGAGCAACTCCTTAAAACCAAGGCATCATTGAAGGATGATGGATGTGATAAGAGCTATCGAGGCCGTGGACGAGGCAGAGGACGCGGTGGCGGTCGTGGAAGAGGAAGAAGCAATGATAGAAACTCCAACAATGAAGAGAAAAATCACCAAACATATAGAGGTCGTGGCCGAGGAGGTGGAAGAGGACGTGGCTACCATCAAGAAAAAAATAAAAAGAGGTATGATGAATCTAAAGTTGAGTGCTATAATTGTCATAAATTTAGCCATTATTCCTGGGAATGTCGTAGCAATGTTGAAGAGAAGGCCAACCTTGTTGACGACAACAAGGAAGATGAAGAGTCAACATTATTGCTAGCACTCAAGCAAGAAGATAAAGATGACTGTAGTTCGTGGTATCTGGATAATGGAGTGAGCAACCACATGTGCGGATACAAAGACAAGTTTGTAGAGCTCAATAAAAGGGTGAAAGGCAATGTTTCCTTTGGCGATACTTCAAAGATCCAAATTGAAGGGATATGTACGATTCTTATCTCCTTTAAAGATGGTAGTCACAAATTGATCAAAGATGTTTACTATGTGCCAAAGTTAAAAAATAATATTTTGAGCTTGGGCCAATTTCTTGAAAAGGGATATGACATTCATATGAAAGATATGAATCTTTGGCTTAGAGATTCAAGTGGCAATCTAATTGCTAAAGTTCATATGTCAAAGAATAGATTGTTTTCTTTGAATCTTAAAACAATGGAAGCGAAGTGTTTGAATGCAAATGTGAAAGAAGAATCATGGTGTTGGCACATGAGATTTGGGCACTTGAATTTTGAGTCGCTCAAATCAATGGGAGAAAAGAATATGGTGCACGGGATGCCTTTAATAAATCATCCCAATCAGTTCTGTGAAGCATGTCTTCTTGGCAAACATGCAAGGAGGAGTTTTCCAAAGGAGGCCACATCAAGAGCAACCAAGACACTCCAACTTGTTCATACGAATGTGTGTGGACCAATCACTCCACCTTCTTTTAATAAGAGTAAATATTTCTTACTCTTTATTGATGACTTTAGTAGAAAGACCTGGGTTTATTTTTTGAAGCAAAAATTAGAAGTATTTGGTGCATTTAAAATTTTTAAAGCATTGGTGGAAAAGGAGAGTGGCTTTGAAATAAAAGTTTTAAGGTTTGATAGAGGAGGCGAATTTACTTCGAGAGAATTTAATGAATTTTGTGAATCTCATGGGATTCATCGCCCTCTAACGGTACCTTATTCACCGCAACAAAATGGAGTTGAAAAGAGAAAAAATAGAACCATTCTTAACATGGCTAGATGTATGTTAAAAGCTAAAAATATGCCCAAGGAATTTTGGGCCAAGGCTATTTCTTGTGCTATTTATTTGAGTAACAGGTCTCCCACAAAGAATGTGAAAGATCAAACTCCTCAAGAAGCGTGGAGCGGAAGAAAGCCATGTGTTAAACACTTGAGAATTTTTGGGAGCATAGCATGTGCCCATGTGCCACAACAAGGGAGAGCCAAACTTGATGATCTAAGTGTCAAGCATGTGTTCGTTGGCTATGACACAACCTCAAAAGGGTACAAGTTGTACAACTCAACAAATGAAAAAGTGGTGGTGAGCCGCGATGTTGAATTTGATGAAGAAGCAGCATGGAATTGGGAAGCTCAAGAAGAAAGGACATACGATTTTCTCCCATATTTTGAAGATGAAGAAGAACAAGAGCACATGGCACCTGTGCAAGATCCAACTCCTCCTCCTTCTCCAACTAATGTTGCATCTCCTTCCCCTGCAGAAAGCTCAAATGGAGAAAGGCCAGAGAAAACAAGAACTTTGGTGGATCTTCTTGAGAATACTGAAAGAATTACTAATTTTGATTATAGTAATTTAGTTTGTCTCTTTGTTGAAAGCGAACCAGTGAATTTTGAAGAAGCTGTCAGGGATAAATGGTGGAGACAAGCTATGGAAGAGGAGATCAAGGCAATAGAAAAGAACAATACATGGGAGCTAACAACTCTTCCCAAAGGACATCAAGCAATTGGAGTGAAATGGGTCTACAAGGCAAAGAAAAATGCACAAGGAGAGATCGAGAGATACAAGGCAAGACTTGTGGCGAAAGGCTACAAGCAAAGGCATGGAGTTGACTATGAGGAAGTTTATGCACCTGTTGCCCGCATGGAGACGATTCGCTTGCTTATTTCTTTGGCGGCACAAATGAAGTGGAAGATCTACCAGCTACATGTCAAGTCGGCTTTCTTGAATGGCTATCTTGAAGAAGAAGTCTATGTTGAGCAGCCATTGGGATTTGTCGTCAAAGGTCATGAAGACAAAGTTTTGAGGTTGAAAAGAGCAGATTGAAGCAAGCGCCACGAGCATGGAACAGCCGCATTGACAAGTATTTTCAAGAAAATAGGTTTGTTCGTTGCCCTAGTGAATATGCTCTTTATATAAAATATTCTAATGGAGATATATTACTTGTTTGTCTTTATGTTGATGATCTTATTTTCACGAAAAATAATCCAAGTTTGTTTGAAGATTTCAAGAAGGCTATGTCCCGTGAGTTCGAGATGACGGACATAGGACTCATGTCATACTACTTGGGTTTAGAAGTGAATCAAATGGAGGAAGGCATATTTATTTCCCAAGAAAGCTATGCAAAGGAGGTGTTGAAGAAGTTTAACATGCTTGATTGCAATCCCGTAAACACACCAATGGAGAGTGGATTAAAGTTGTCAAAGTTCGATGATGGAGAAAAGGTGAATCCTACTCTTTTCAAGAGTCTTGTGGGAAGTCTAAGGTACTTGACATGTACAAGGCCAGTTATACTATATGCGGTTGGAGTTGTAAGCCGCTTCATGGAAGCTCCTACTTCTACGCACTTAAAGGCTGCTAGAAGAATTCTTCGTTACCTAAAAGGTACGATTGATTTTGGCTTATTTTATTCATCTTCTAGTAACTTCAAGCTTGTGGGATTTTATGATAGTGACTTTGCGGGAGATGTTGATGATAGAAAAAGCACCACTGGATTTTTATTCTTCTTGGGTAAATGTACTATTTGTTGGAGCTCTAAGAAACAGGATATTGTTACTCTGTCGACTCGTGAAGCTGAATATGTGGCAGCAACATCATGTACATGTCATGGTATCTGACTAAGGAGATTATTGAAGGAACTCAATTTTCCACAAGATGAAGCCACAGAGATTTATATTGACAACAAATCTGCTCAAGAACTTGCTAAAAATCCGGTATACCATGAACGAAGCAAGCATATTGATACGAGGTATCACTTTATCAGGGAGAGCATTGCCAATAAAGAAGTGGAGCTCATACATGTGAAGACTCATGATCAACTTGCAGATATTTTCACAAAGCCGCTCAAGTTTGAGGATTTTCGAAGATTGAGATCAAGTCTTGGGGTGTAGAAGAAAATTAAAAATTAAGGGGGAGTGTTAATAATAATAATAATAATAATTTAGAATTCTCTAGATACTACTAGGTGCTTGTACCTTGTTCTAGAACTTGTTAGTCTAGAATTGTCTTGGATGATATAGTATATGTGAAGTCTAGAATGCTCAAATTCCTAGGAGATAAATCTTATCTTGTAGAAACTCTAGAATTATCTTTTGTGTTCTCTAGGTAATAAGGTATATCTAGAATGGTTCTAGAATGCTCCACTAGCACCTATAAATAGCCTCCCTTGTATTTCCATTTGCATCAAGTTGAATGAAAACAGCTCCTCTCCCAAAATACAAAGTGTTCTTCCCTTCCTCTTCTTCTTTGTTTAGTATACAATTTTTCTTCTATATTGTTCTCTTTTCCTAACATCTTGTTTCTCTTGGCTTGTGGCTATGGAAGCATACCTCGCTCAATCAAACCTTCAGAGAAGAGGAATGCATCTTTGCAGTAGATGCCCACTTTGCGAGGAGAGCCCCTGAAGATATTTGTCACCTTTTCTTGCATTGTAAATTCTCATATCAGATTTGGAGAATTTTTTTTGCCATTTTGGGATTGTCTTGGACAATGCCTCTCTCCATTCTTGATGTTTTGCACAGTTGGAGAAGAGATGGTCTGAACAAGAAAGCTCATAAGCTTTAGAACACTATACCTATGGTCATATGGTGGACGATTTGGACGGAAAGGAACAATAGAATTTTTGAAGGCAAACATAGTAAGTTAGTAACATACACAGCCTTAAGACTAGATGTATTTCTTTGCTAGCTTTTTGGTGCAACATGACCTTTGCTAATGATGTAGATTCTTTGTTAGATTTGGTGGAGGCTTTGAGCATATTGTAAATTATGAATGCATTATCTTTGTGCCTTTACTTCATTTATAAAAAATCTTATCATTACCTATAAAAAAAGAAAAAAAACGTTTGATCATGGTGCTTCTTGGTGGTGGTATGGAAAGTCCTCTTGCTGAATCTTTGCCAGGGGAGATTTAGAATTGAATTCGAGTTAGCATGTTCAAGTTAGAGTAAAGTAATATGTGATGCACTAATAGTGACATGCACATTGTGATGAGGGTATACATAGAGTATCTGGTTTTTGTCATGAAGATTTCATATATTATGCTTGCTTGAGTAAGTTATATATGCTTGTGATTGGCGGAAAGGTGAAACTTTTCTTAAAATCTTTAAACATTTTTTTGCAATGTATTTTGGACCATGTTTACTGGGTCGTCCCTTAGGGAAAAGATGGTCTCCCTTGCCCTGCTGTATCTGATGTTACTTTGAACAAGTAAAAGTTATATTTCAGTTCTTAGGTAGGGGAATGTCTAGTTACTAGTTAGTTGCGTCTTTTTTTTTTTTTTTTTTTTTTGGATCATTTCAATCATGAAGAGCAATTTGGTTGAAGGAGCAAATGACCTGGTTGCATTGCCTGACGCTAGCTCCTTTTATTCAGTCGTTTCGGATTCTTCTACGTTTGATGTTTTTTGCCAGTTTTAGTGATGTCTGTTTCCACTCCATTGGCAATAGTTGGAAGATAATAGGAAACTATAATCTGCATTTAGTTCATTGTTGTGATCTAATTGTATAGGACATGCTTAGCCTCTGACAAATCGATCTTGATATTTCCACTCCTTTGTTCCGAGCCAAGTGTTCAAATTCTGGTTGTTGAAATAGGACTAATTAGACTATGAACCTATAGTTTTTCAAATATGAACCGTCTAGCCACAGGGGCAGTGTACACTTTGTAAGAAATATTGAACATATATGCTTCATTTGACCAACTAACAATTTAAGATTGACCATAGCATCATCATCCTCTTTATCGTCGGTCATCATTCGGTCTCCGTATTCCCATGCCACTGCGGTATTGTTCAGCCTGACCAGATTCAAAATAAATTTTAAAAATAGAAAAGAAAAGTGGTTTTGTCAGTGCAAGAAAGTGGCTAAAATAGAAATTAGTGTTAGTAAATGCCAAAAAAAGGTGGTCGACACCTCTATCTAAAGGCCTTCATTTCTTTCTAGGTTGAAGGTTACTTCTTTTTTCTTTTGCGAATATTGTGTAGGTTACTTGGCTCACTACAGTATGCTATGGTCATGGGCAATACCCTCCCTTTGCTGCTATTGGGCATTCAGCTTCCTTTTGTTGCTGATGTAGATAATACTCTTTATCATGGCACAAAGAAAAGGAGAGAGAAACTGGAGGGTGAATTCTTTGCCGTCACCGAACTGGCAAGGAATTCTATCTGGAAAAAAAAATCGGAGAGGGCAGGGTGTGGGGGTAGAGAGTACCATAGTGAGATTTTCCAATAGGAAAACAGTGTATCTCCAGGAAGAAGAACAAATCTGTTGGTACTCTATATGTGGAATTGTGATTTCTATTTTACAAAAGGCACAGAATCATGAACGAAGACCTTTACTTTAGAGCATATGAAGATATCCTGAAAGCAATGCTACCAATGTGGTCTTAACATGGCTAATCGGCCGCACTTTAAAGCAGTTTCTATCATTTAACATATGCTATTTAGTTTAGACTGTAAGAAGACGCCTTAAAGGCAATATTCACTGTTGTTCTGTGACATGCAGTGAAATTAAAAAGCGCGCCTAAAGCCCTGAAGCGAGGCTCTCAAAAGCCTCTGCGCTTCGCTTCACCCAGGCGAGGCCCACTTTTTTGAAAAAAAGAATTGTTTTTTATCTATTTATTTTGTGAAAAAAAACTGTCAAACAGCCTTTGAGTCTGTTACGATTTCCTAAGCCTAAAAATATGGAAAGAAGTTACTTAAGGGAAGAAATCAAGAGCTGCAAAAAAAAAAAAAAAAAAAAAAAAAAAGAAGAAGAGAAGTATAAGAAGGCAGAGGCAGACGAGTAGAAGTTCTTATAAATAGAAAGATCATGAGATTGATTTTAATTAGTTAGAGGAAGAAGAGATTGTAGGCTATAATTCTAGTGATAATAGTGAGAATTACTCCATTGAGAATGATGTCTTAGATGGATATGATTATATGAGTGATTAGGAGTGGATGGTTTGACTTCTCATAGACTTCTAATTCATCATAAGTTATATATATATATATATATATATATATATATATATATATATATATATATATATATATATATATATATATAGAGAGAGAGAGAGAGAGAGAGAGAGAGAGAGAGAGAGAAGTTTCTTCATATTTCACTTTTTTCACTGAAGCCTACGCTTTTAGTGTGCTTTAAGCCCCAACGGGTCCTTATCACTTTTTTGGGCCTTTCGTTTTTCACAACACTGGTGACATGCCTAACTGGCATACCAGCTTTTGCTATCACTTGACGTATAGATATTATCTGATTATCTTAAGTAGCTTTGTAACTCTCTACACATTACATTCGTTGTTACTCTTCTTAGAATCTCAATACACTCTTGTTTAGAATCTCAACTGCTGAGACCGCACATCAACAGAGTCCAGTCTATACTTATAATTGTAAAACAATCCTGTTTGCAGAATAAGAACTGTTGGAAAATGAACATAGACACAATTCTAGTAATGTACATAGCTAAATATAGATAGTAGATCAATAGGATACATGCGTTTATTTCTTTCCTTAGTTAGCACTAAACCCCCATGCATTAATATGTCATATTCTTTTGAATGGAATATAATGAATTCTTCCAAATACCTTATTAGTTAACATGGTATCAGAGCGTTGGTGATTCTCCGGTGTACTGACCAGCGACTTCAGTGTTGCGCTTTGTTCCAGGAGACTCTCAAATTTGATTGTGTCACCTTTCGTCTCGGCAGTGCTTTTGTTGAAACTATTACCACCACAAGATACAGACAGTCCCGGTGGGAAAACCCCAGTAAACCACTCTGGCAGAGTCATTTGCACGCGCTCCCACGCACCTCCTGAAGATCCGTCTCCGGCGACGCGTCTGAATCACGCGCCGGCGCGTGCGACAGACTCCGGTCAGTTTTTAAAGCAGATTCTTTGGCGTTTGTGTTCGCCTAGCTGTTCCAACCACACAATCAAGATATTTCTGGTCATTCCGGTTGTCGTTAACCTTTTCTCGGCTAGTTTAGCATCCAGATTTGATTCCTCCGGCAAATCACGGTCAGATTTGTCTTTTTTGACCATATTTGTTCGCTATTTCTTTCGGATTATTTGGTTCTCATTTTTCACCTTGATACAGTGGATGTGGGTTCGTTGAAACCTCTCTAGTTTGTCTGTTGGTTCTTTGATATATACAGTGCTTGTTGTTTATTGATATATATAGTGGCTGTTGGTTCGTTGCTTCTCTGTTTTTCTATTAAATTTGCTAATCTGGAATTTTTGTTGGGAACTATTTTTTGTTGGCCTATTGGGATATCTTTACTGCTGGTTTATCCTTGAAATTGAATTTTGTTCGACATTGTGACTCTTCTGCTTGGAAATATGGTTGTTCAAGTTATGGAGGAATGTAGTTCGGTGACTGCCTTTGCTGAGTCAGCTAAAACATGTCTTATTTCCTCATCCAACAAATGGGTAATTGATTCCGGTGCTACAGATCATATGACAAGTAATCCTACCGTTTTTTCTAGCTTTCGACCACATAGAGCACCATTTTCTGTGACCGTAGCTGACGGTTCAACCTATAACATTGTGGGATCTGGAACTGTTGAATTAACATCCTCTATTACCCTGTCATCTGTGTTAAGCCTACCTAATCTTGCATTTAATTTAATCTCTGTGGGTAGACTTACTAAAGACCTGAATTGTTCTGTATCATTCCTTCCCGATCATTGTTTGATTCAGGATCTTGTGACGAAGAAAACTATTGGTAGGGGATATGTATCTAATGGTCTCTACATATTTGATAACTGGGTTTCTCAGTCTGTTGCTTGTTCTACAGTCACGTCTCCATTTGGGGCACTTTATCGGTTAGGACATCCCTCTCTCCCTATGTTGAAAAGGCTCTGTCCTCAGTCATGATGTTTCCTCACTGGATTGTGAGTCATGCCGATTTGCAAAACATCATCGCATCTCATTAAGTCCAAGGGTTAATAAGATAGCCGAGTCGGCTTTTGAGTTAGTTCATTCTGATGTTTGGGGACCATGTCCTATTGTTTCTAAAACTGGACATAAGTATTTTGTCACATTTGTAGATGATTTCTCTCGAATGACTTGGATATACTTTATGAAAAGTCGTTCTGAAGTGTTTACTCACTTTTGTGCCTTTTGTGCTGAAGTCAAAACACAATTCAATGCTTCTGTATGCATACTGAGGAGTGATAATGCTAAAGAGTATATGTCAGCCTCATTCCAGTCCTATATGAGACAGCACGGTATGCTCCACCAGTCGTCTTGTGTCGATACACCCTCCCAAAATGGAGTTGCTGAGAGGAAGAATAGACATCTACTTGAGACAGCTCACGCACTTTTGTTCCAAATGAAGGTTCCTAAACAGTTTTGGGCTGATGCTATCTCTACTGCTTGTTTTCTTATCAACCGGCTGCCCTCTGTTGTGCTCAATAGTGGTATACCATATAATATTTTATTTTCGAACAAGTCACTATTTCCTATAGAACCTAAGGCATTTGGAAGCACCTGTTATGTGCGTGATGTTCGACCATCTGTTACCAAGTTGGATCCCAAGGTATTGAAGTGTATTTTTCTAGGCTATTCTCGCATTTAGAAGGGGTATCGGTGTTATTCTACTGAACTTGGCAAATATCTAGTGTCAATTGATGTGACTTTTTCAGAGTCTACTCCTTTCTATTATGCAGCTCCTATTTATAAAAGTCAGAGGGAGGAAGATGAGTGGTTAGTCTATCAGGTCACTAGAGCTGATCAATCAGATGATGTTGTTCTCGGATCAGATGATGTTGTTCTCGAATCAAATGATGTTGTTCCCTTATCTCCCACTCTCTCTATTGAGCACCAATCAGCTGGTGTACCTTCAGCACCCGATCTATCAGTGGCAGCTAGACCGCCAATTGTTCAAGTAAATTCGAGGAGGCAAGTGACCGATACTCCATCTCTTGCACCGGTTCCTTCGTCATCTGATCCTCCTCCACTGGCTCACCCTGAAGATCTTGACCTCCCAGTTGCTCTTCGCAAAGGTACACGTACTTGCAAATCCACATATTCCATTGCTAATTTTGTGCCCTATGATCGTTTATCCCCTGCGTCTAGATCCTTGGTTGCCTCTCTAGACTCCATCTCTGTACCGAAAACCTTAAAAGAGGCTTTGAGTCATCCTGGTTGGCATGATGCAATGCTTGAAGAGATACAAGCATTGGAGGAAAATCACACTTGGGATTTGGTAAAGTTACCCAAGGGAAAGAAAGCAGTGGGATGCAAATGGGTCTTTACAGTCAAAGCTAATCCTGATGGGTCTGTGGCCAGACTTAAGGCTAGACTTATAGCTAAAGGTTATGCTCGGACATATGGTGTGGATTATTCAGACAGATTCTCTCCGGTGGCCAAACTCACTTCTGTTCGCCTATTTATATCATTAGCTGCTTCTCAGCGTTGACCTTTACATCAGTTGGATATCAAGAATGCATTTCTTCATGGTGATCTCCGAGTAGAAGTGTATATGGAGCAACCACCTAGTTTTGTTGCTCGGGGGGAGGGGGGGTATGGGAAGGTCTGTCATTTAAAGAAATCATTGTATGGCTTGAAGCAAAGTCCTCGGGCTTGGTTTGGCAAGTTTAGTAATGTCGTTCGTGAATTTGGGCTAAGAAAGAGTAGATGTGATCACATAGTCTTCTATAGGCAATCGAGAGCTAGCATTATCCTCCTTGTTGTATATGTTGATGACATTATCATTACAGGAAGTGATTCAACAGGGATCTCTTCACTTAAGTCCTTCTTGCAGACCAGGTTTCACACAAAAGACTTGGGCCAGCTGAAGTACTTCTTGGGTATAGAAGTATCTAGGAGCAAGAAGGGAATTTTCCTATCCCAGAGAAAGTATGTTCTTGATTTGCTGGTTGAAACTGGAAAGTTGGCGGCTAAGCCTTGCAGTGCTCCCATGGTTCCTAATATGCAGCTTATGAAAGATGATGGTGATCTTTTTGATGATCCAGAAAGATATAGGAGATTAGTTGGAAAGCTTAACTATCTCACTGTGACTCGTCCAGACATTGCATTTGCAGTGAGTGTCGTTAGTCAGTTCATGTCTGCACCCACGGTCAAATATTGGACAGCTCTAGAACAAATATTATGTTATTTGAAAGGAGCGCCTGGACTTGGCATATTGTATAGAGATAATGGATATTCTCATATTGAGTGCTTTGCAGATGCAGATTGGGTTGGATCCAAGATTGATAGAAGGTCTATTACCCGTTATTGTGTCTTTGTTGGTGGAAACTTGATATCATGGAGAAGTAAGAAACAAAATGTTGAATCGCGTTCCAGTGCAGAATCCGAGTATAGAGCTATGGCACAATCGACGTGTGAGATTATGTGGATACGTCATCTTTTAACTGAAATCGGGTTAAAGCATCATACCCCAGCAAAACTTTGGTGTGACAATCAAGCTGCCCTTCATATTGCTTTAAATCCAGTTTATCATGAAAGAACTAAGCATATTGAGGTTGACTATCATTTCATACGTGAGAAGATTGGGGAGAACATTATTTCTACTGGATATGTGAATACAAGGGAGCAACTAGCAGACTTGTTCACAAAGGCATTAAATGGACCCCGAGTTGATTACTTTCGTAACAAGCTAGGCATGATCAATATATATGCTCCAGCTTGAGGGGGAGTGTTGGAAAATGAACATAGACACAGTTCTAGTAATGTACATAGCTAAATATAGATAGTAGATCAATAGGATACATGCGTTTATTTCTTTCCTTAGTTAGCACCGAACCCCCATGTATTAATATGTCATATTCTTTTGAATGGAATACAATGAGTTCTCCCAAATACCTTATTAGTTAACAAATAAGTTATCACTCTTCCTTAAACTGAAACACAAGTTTATATCGGTTATTATTCCTTTAAGGTAGTGTTCACGTTTGTTTTTCTCTCCTATACTTTCAGGATATGTGAGCCTACATTTTCCCTTTTATAACTTAAGATGCAATGGTTGTATTGTAGGTTGTTGTGGTAGATGATCCAGATAGAACAGCTTTAACTGAATCTTAGAAATCATGGATGGAAGAACATATTGCCGCCACTAGAAAGGTACCACCTGGTAACGAGCCATGAAACTCAACATGGGTACGTCAGCCTCCAAAGAAGAAGTCTGATCTAAGGTTAACACCAGGCCGTCATGTGCAGCTGACAGTACCCTTAGAGGATCTCATTGACCGGCTTGTGAAGGAGAACAAGGTGGTCGGTTTTATTAAAGGGTCAAGAAGTGCACCACAATGTGGATTTTCATAGAGGGTGGTAGCCATTCTTGAAAGTGAAGGTGTCGATTATGAAAGTGTCGATGTCCTTGACGACGAGTACAATCACGGATTGAGGGAGACATTGAAGCAGTACAGTAGCTGGCCAACATTTTCACAAATTTTTGTCAAGGGTGAGTTGGTTGGTGGGTGTGATATCTTGACCTCCATGTATGGGAAGGGTGAACTTACCAGCTTGTTCAAAAGCTAAATGTTTAACTAGCAATAAAGAGTGTAGCTCTGTTGTAAAAGTTGACATGTAAGATTATACACATATTTGCACCATGTCTACTCATTATCAGTACCTCTGCTAATCTTAGAAATAGTGGAACAGTTTTGAAGAAGATTTCGTTGTTCTCGTGAATATACTAAGCTAGTTTTACTTCTTCCCTTTCCTAATACAAGTTTTGTATACATTGTCAGTCTAACTTTAACAAGCTATAGCAGGATATCGCTCTAGTGCTGAGGTTACAAAACTAGAGTTAGAATGAAAGTCTATGTCCGTTCAAGAAGGAAACAAAAACTCGACAAAATTAAGGG
Source organism: Petunia secreta (assembly GCA_029990175.1). Classification (NCBI taxonomy): domain Eukaryota; kingdom Viridiplantae; phylum Streptophyta; class Magnoliopsida; order Solanales; family Solanaceae; genus Petunia; species Petunia secreta. The sequence goes on from JARKIP010000061.1 coordinate 1,116,216, forward strand.
GGGAGAGAGAGACGGAGAGAATGATGGCACAAAGCACTGAAGCAAATAATATGGTCAGTCAGGATAAATATTGATGTAATTTGACATAAATGAAAAGACTGAGTGACACAAAGCACTGGAAGGTTTCATTGTACGTTGGAAAGAAATCACTTAAATTCAGATAATTTGAGAACTAAGAAGGGAAAAGATAGTCGCCAGTTACACATCAGTCCATTTGATTCCTTGTTGCATTCTCCATATTTTACCCAGATTAACTCCCCCGCTAACCAAATTTCAATCTTCAGGAACTGAAAACTCTATTTATCACAATGAAAGTCTATTGTTAAAATGGTTGTGGAGCTACAATTGTGAAGAACATACTCTCTGGAGACGAGTTATTGGATGTAAATATGAGGAAGGCTCGCAATGGTATACCAAAGCAGTCAACTCATCTTTTGGTGTGAGTAATTGGAGTTACATTAGAACTTCGTGGCCTAATTTCATTAAAAATGCAGGGTTCAGAGTTGGCAATGGATTGAAGACATCTTTCTGGAATGATGACTAGCTTGGGCATGGTCCTTTAAAAGACATATTTCCTGACCTATATAGCCTAGTACTTAATCCCGATGCTAAGATAGGAGATTTATGGACTCAGCGGGGTTGGAACTTCAACTTTAGGAGATTTTTGAATGATTGGGAGATCGATAGAGTTGCTGACCTTCTGAAACGGTTGGTACCTTTCAACGAACTTCAAATTGTGAGGATCGATTAATATGGAAAGGTAATAGTAAGAATATCTTTTTAGTAAGGTCAGCATATCAAATTCTATCAAATAGCAACCAAGGAACTTCTAACTGGCCCTGGAAGCAGATTTGGAAAGTCCAAGCACCTACCAAAGTTCTTTGTTTCTCATGGCTAGTGGCTAGAAAGGCTTGCTTAATGCATGAAAAGCTTATGGCAAGGGGATTCTAATTGTGTTCCAGATGTTATTTGTGCAATTAAGAATCAGAGGACAACATCCACTTATTCATTCACCGTGAAACAACCTCGCGACTGTGGCATTTGTTCTTAAATATGGTGGGGCTCAGGTAGACTATGCCTAAGTCCTCGGTTGATCTTATAACAAGTTGGAATCAGGTTGGGAATCCTGTCAGGAAAAAGAAATGTCGGAGTTTGATACCTGCTTGTATTTGGTGGACCACTTGGAAGGAGAGGAATCCCAGGGTGTTTGAAGGAAAAAGCAGCACACTACAAAAGATCAAGATGAATTGCTTACTGCTTTTTCATTTTTGGTGTAAAGAAAGTTATGTAAATGATGATAATTTCATACTAGACATTATAGAATCCTTGTAAGTAGAGCAAGGTAAGTTTTAGCTTCTTTTTTCCTTTTTGCTTTTCGTTCTAATCTTGTACTTGCTTACCAGCACAATCTTTGTGCTGTGGATAAATTACAAATGTTACCACTCTAAAAAAAAAGGCAGTTATCAGATTGACCGACTGTATCAAAGGCAAGGAATGACACCGTAAGGCCAAGTTATGATGATTCCACACATAAGCATATCATTTTTTCTGAGACTGAAATCTTATCTGGTCTTTTCACATTTTAAAAAAAAAAAAAAAAATTAGCAAGAAGTAATAATAGAGATAACGATTAAGTATGGTTATGGTCCATTTCGAGTAATACAAGTCAAGAGAATATTCATGTAATAGGTTCAGAAAGAGGTAATATTAGAAATAATTGTGTACCTCATATACCATCGTTCAAACGACATGAAAAAAGAGGTATAAGCTTGCCTTTTTCCAATGAACACTTCAATGGCAGGAGTTGCTAAGTGAGCTTACATTTCTAAATATTCAAGATGGGAAGCTCAGTAACGTACTATAGAATAGCTCAAAGTAGCACTCAAGATGCCAACCTACTTGCACCATGCAGATAAATAAGCAATATTAACATGTAGAAGAAGAAGTTTTCCCAGAAAATAGAGAAGGGGTGATGGTTAGCAAACACATGGATAGGTTGTACAAGCACAACTTCACTAGCTTTACTACATTTTCCATCATACCTCTAGTTCAAAAATAGTTTACCACAATGCATACTTTACCAAAAAACAAAAATGTGGTTCCTTTCTAGCATAAACAAACAAACTGTCCAGCCATATTCTTATTCGAGTCATGAACTGCATATAAGTTTCTTAGGTAGAAGTAGCTAATAGGGAAACAGATGCATTCTTATTCGAGTCATGAACTGCATATAAGTTTCTTAGGCAGAAGTAGCTAATAGAGAAACAGATGACCAAATTTGCCTCATAATGTTATTGTTTGTAGGTCAAATGCTCAAGTAGTACAGTCAGATATTTGTTAAAACTACCAACCCATTCTCATTGGATATATTTACAATTAACTACTCAGTCCCCTAGTAATTTATAAATAGATACAAAAGTAATACCAAACAGATCTTCAATAGAAGAAAGAGTAGAAAAGACAACTTTGAGGTTATAACAAGAAGTTAAAGCCATTTGAGCAGTAGGAGTAGAGTCGTGTGAGACAAAGTAAGTACCTACAAAATATACAGATCCAGTAGTTTCATCCTTAAGTGCAATTCTTGAGGTAGTAACAACAATTTAGGTTTTCCTAATGCAACATTGAGATTGGACATTGAAGGAAATAATACGACAGAGCTCTTCAAACTAAAATTTTTAACAAGACCGTCATCATAATTTAGTTTGCCACAAATTACACAACATCATTCAGGTTGTCAACCAGACTATACCATGCTAACTAAAGAGACGAAAAAACTCATAAAAAATCAACATGACAAAGTCAATAAATAAAGATGAAGTACCTAACATTTTAGTTCGTCAACACCTAACGCAGAAAAGACCCCAACAACTATAAGCAGCCTCAAGGTAGCAAGAATAGACATCAAAACCATTCTAAAGTATTTTTCCGAAATTAAAAATCTTCCCGTGTATATATACTCAATAGTTGCCGGATATTAGTCCGACGTTCTCGCTGTTTCGCCCCTCTCGAATTCCTGTCAACCCTTCTAAGCCGAGAAGGGATTTCCATCATTAAAAGTCGCAAGTCACATACGGTTAGGGGTGTCAAAATTTACCCAGGAAAGCTTGACCTACCCAACCCGCCCAAGTTTGGGCGGGTTATTGGCTTAGCATTTTGACCCGCCCAATTTAACTCATTTGAATTGTGGGTTGATTTGGGTCAAAAATTGATCTGCTAGAGAAATTGTCAAAATATTTATAAACTCATAAACTAAAGCTTGATAAGTGTTAGGCGGGTTGGGTTTTGACCCGAAGTTTAGCCCATTTTGACCCAACCCATCTCAACCTAATTAATATTTTAGCGGGTCAATAACCCGCCCAATTAATCACTCAACCCATTTTGACCCGGCTCATTCCAACCCAACCCGCCTATTTGATACCCCTACATACGGTACACACAAAACTGGAACCCGCTGCAACGTATAGAACAAACGAGACGACACTTGATGCAATTTTGAAAGCAAAGTCTTCTTTACAAGTCAAGATGCTTTTGATGATTCTCGATCCCATAATCAACACGGAAACCGACACCGTAGATAGGAAATGGACGCCATCACGATCAAACTTTGTATCCAAAGTGAGGATGGAGGCTGTAATGTCGTTGGCTTCCGTGTGAGTTTCCTTCACGGCTAAACGATCCTCCAATACAACTAATTTATTTAAATATCTAAAAAATTAGTTAGAGGTTTTGAGCAAATTGTGTGGACACTAAATAGAAAATTGTGTTAAAAAACTCTCTATATTTATGTGTCGGCATAAAATCTTACCTTATAAAAAAATAAAATTAAGTGTCAACGTAGCTTATAGTAGGTTAGTGACATTTTTTATCGTTAGAATCTATAGAATTTTGTTACAAGACCATCATTTTAATTTAATTTGCCACAAATTACACAACATTATTCAGGTTGTCAACCAGACTATACTATGCTAGATAAAATAGAGAAAAAACTCATCAAAAAACAACATGACAAAATCAATATATAAAGATGAAGTACCTAACATTTTAGTTCGTGAACACCTAACGCAGAAAGGACCCCAACACCAATAAACAGCACAAAGCAGCAAGAATAGACATAAAAACTGTTCGAAAGTATTTTCCCGGGATTAAAAATCTTACCGGTGTATGTGTCCTCAACAGTTGTCGGATATTAGTCCGACGTTCTCGCTGTTTTGCAAGGGCCGACTCAATACCATTTGGGGCCTCAAGCCAAATTCTATTAAGAGGCCCAACACTTAAAATGCATATATTTTTACTTAAAATCTATTTAATAAGATTTTTTTTAAGTGTATATTTATTTGTAATCGGTTTACTTAATAATTCTTTTCAAATTCTCGATATTTAATCGTTTTAATTTTTCTTAATGATAAAGTTCCTTTCGTGATATTAGAGTTTTCATTCTCTTTGTTCTTATAAGGATCTTATAGAGAACAATTTTTTTTATCTTAAAAGTTGTATTTCTTAATAAATGTCTATTATATATATTTTTTTTAATCTCAAAATGAGTGTTATTTTAGAAATTTAATGCAAAAAAAAATAATTCTTCCCCTATCTTAACCTTACAGTTTAAAATATAAGAAATAATTAGTTTTACTTAATTTTGGTTAGAAATATGCAAATAAAGACAAAGTGGTAATAATATACATAGATTTATAATGAAAAAATGGACTTAAAAGTTGAAAAATGGAAACTTATAATGAAATAGAGGTAGCACTTTTTTAAAAAATAACGATAGAACTTACTACTAGTATTAATAAAAAATGGGGGCCCAAAGCCACTGCTTTAGTGGCTTGGGCCTTCAACCGGCCCTGCGTTTTGCTCCCTCTCAAATTCCTGTCAATCCTTCTATGCCAAGAAAGGATTTTTATCATTAAAAGTCGCAAGTCGCATACGGACTATGGTATACACATAATTTGAAACCGCTGCTAACATATAGAACAAACGAGACGACAATTGATTCAATTTTAAAAGCAAAGTCTTCTTTATAAGTCAAGATGTTTTTGATGATTTTCGATCCCATAATCATCACGGAAACCGATATCGTAGATAAGAAATGGACGCCATCATGATCGAACTTGGTATCCAAAGTGAGGATGGAGGCTGTAATGTCGTTGGCTTCCGTGTGAGTTTCCTTCATCCTCAACAAATTTATTTAAATATCTAAAAAATTAGTTAGAGGTTTTGAGAAAATTGTGTTAAGAAACTTTTTCTTAATAGGGTTTTGATGAAACATGAACCCTATATTTATGTGTTGCCATAAAATCTTACCTTATAAAAAGATAAAATTAAGTGTCAACGTAGCTTATAGTAGGTTAGTGATATTTTTTATCGTTAGAATCTATAGAATTTTGTCACAAGACCGTCATTTTAATTTAATTTGCCACAAATTACACAACATTATTCAGGTTGTCAACCAGACTATACTATGCTAGATAAAATAGAGAAAAAACTCATCAAAAATAAACATGACAAAATCAATATTTAAAGATAAAGTACCTAACATTTTAGTTCGTGAACACCTAACGCAGAAAGGACTCCAACACCAATAAACAGCCCAAAGCAGCAAAAATAGACATAAAAACTGTTCGAAAGTATTTTCCCGGGATTAAAAATCTTACCGGTGTATGTGTCCTCAACAGTTGTCGGATATTAGTCCGACGTTCTCGCTGTTTTACAAGGGCCGACTCAATACCATTTGGGGGCCTCAAGCAAAATTCTATTAAGAAGCCCAACACTTAAAATACATATATTTTCATTTATAGTCTATTTTATAAGATTTTTTTAAGTGTATATTTATTTGTAATCGGTTTACTTAATAATTTTTTTCAAATTCTCGATATTTAATCATTTTAATTTTTGTTAATGATAAAGTTCCCTTTCGTGATATTAGAGTTTTCATTCTCTTTGGTCTTATAAGGATCTTATAGAGAACAATTTTTTTTAACTTAAAAGTTGTATTTCTTAATAAATGTCTATTTTATATTTTGTTTAAATCTCAAAATGAGTGTTATTTTAGAAATTTAATGCAAAAAAAAATAATTCTTCCCCCATCTTACCCTTACAATTAAAAATATAAAAAATAATTAGTTTTACTTAAGTTTGGTTAAAGAAATACAAATAAAGACAATGTGGTAATAGTATAAATAGATTTATGATGAAAAAATAGACTTAAAAGTTGAAAAATGGACACTTATAATGAAATAGAGGTAGCGCTTTTTTAAAAAATAACGATAGAACTTAGTACTACTGTTAATAAAAACTGGGGCCCAAAGCCACTTCCTTAGTGGCTTGGGCCTTCAACCGGCCCTGTGTTTTGCCCTCTCTCAAATTCTTGTCAACCCTTCTACGCCGAAAAAAGATTTCCATCATTTAAAGTCGCAAGTCGCATACGGACTATGGTATACAATATAATTTGAAACTACTGCAATGTATAGAACAAACGAGACGATAATTGATGCAATTTTGAAAGTAAAGTCTTCTTTATAAGTCAAGATGTTTTTGATGATTTCCGATCCCATAATCAACACGGAAACCGATATCGTAGATAAGAAATGGACGCCATCACGATCAAACTTGGTATCCAAAGTGAGGATGGAGGCTGTAATGTCGTTGGATTCCGTGTGAGTTTCCTTCACGGTTAAAAGATCCTCCAATTCAACTAATTATTGAAGGATCTAAAAAATTAGTTAGAGGTTTTGAGCAAATTGTGTGGACACTTAATAGAAAATTGTGTTAAGAAACTCTTTCTTAATAGGGTTTTGATGACACATGAACCCTATATTTATGTGTCGGCATAAAATCTTACCTTATAAAAAGATAAAATTAAGTGTCAACGTAGCTTATAGTAGGTTAGTGACATTTTTTATTGTTAGAATCTATAGAATTTTGTCACAAGACCGTCATTTTAGTTTAATTTGCCGCAAATTACACAACATTATTCAGGTTGTCAACCAGACTATACTATGCTAGATAAAATAGAGAAAAAACTCATCAAAAATAAACATGACTAAATCAATATATAAAGATGAAGTACCTAACATTTTAGTTCGTGAACACCTAACGCAGAAAGGACCCCAACACCAATAAACAGCTCCAAAGTAGAAAGAATAGACATAAAAACTGTTCGAAAGTATTTTCCCGGGATTAAAAATCTTACCGGTGTATGTGTCCTCAACAGTTGTCGGATATTAGTCCGACGTTCTCGCTGTTTTGCAAGGGCCGACTCAATACCATTTGGGGCCTCAAGCCAAATTCTATTAAGAGGCCCAACACTTAAAATGCATATATTTTTATTTAAAATCTATTTAATAAGATTTTTTTAAGTGTATATTTATTTGTAATCGGTTTACTTAATAATTCTTTTCAAATTCTCGATATTTAATCGTTTTAATTTTTCTTAATAATAAAGTTCCGTTCGTGATATTAGAGTTTTCATTCTCTTTGTTCTTATAAGGATCTTATAGAGAACAATTTTTTTTAACTTAAAAGTTGTATTTCTTAATAAATGTCTATTTTATATATATTTTTTTAATCTCAAAATGAGTGCTATTTTAGAAATCTAATGCAAAAAAAATAATTCTTCCCCCTTCTTACCCTTACAATTAAAAATATAATAAATATTAGTTTTAGTTAAGTTTGGTTAGAGATATGCAAATAAAGACAATGTGAGAATAGTATAAATAGATTTATGATGAAAAAATGGACCTAAAAGTTGAAAAATGGACACTTATAATGAAATAGAGGTAGCGCTTTTTTAAAAAATAACGATAAAACTTACTACTACTATGAATAAAAACTGGGGCCCAAAGCCACTTCTTAAGTGGCTTTGGGCCTTCAACCGGCCCTGTGTTCTGCCCCGTCTCAAATTCCATTCAACCCTTCTACGCCGAGAAAAGATTTCCATCATTAAATGTCACAATTCGCATACGGACTATAGTATACAATATAATTTGAAACCGCTGCAACTATAGAACAAACGAGACGACAATTGATACAATTTTGAAAGCAAAGTCTTCTTTATAAGTCAAGATGTTTTTTGATGATTTCCGATCCCATGATCAATTTATTTAAAGATCTAAAAAACTAGTTACAGTTTTTGAGCAAGTTGTGTGGACACTTAATAGAAAATTGTGTTAAGAAACTCTTTCTTAATAGGGTTTTGATGAAACATTAACCCTATATTTATGTGTCGGCATAAAATCTTAGCTTATAAAAAAATAAAATTAAGTGTCAACGTAGCTTATAGTAGGTTAGTGACATTTTTTATCATTAGAATCTATAGAATTTTGTCACAAGACCGTCATTTTAATTTAATTTGCCACAAATTACACAACATTATTCAGGTTGTCAACCAGACTATACTATGCTAGCTAAAATAGAGAAAAAACTCATCAAAAATCAACATGACAAAATCAATATATAAAATGAAATACCTAACATTTTAGTTCATGAACACCTAACGCAGAAAGGACCCCAACACCAATAAACAGCCCCAAAGTAGCAAGAATAGACATAAAAACTGTTCAAAAGTATTTTCCCGGGATTAAAAATCTTACCGGTATATGTGTCCTCAACAGTTGTCGGATATTAGTCCGACGTTCTCGCTGTTTTGCAAGGGCCGACTCAATACCATTTGGGGGCCTCAAGCCAAATTCTATTAAAAGGCCCAACACTTAAAATACATATATTTTTATTTAAAGTCTATTTTATAAGATTTTTTTAGGTGTATATTTATTTGTAATCGGTTTACTTAATAATTCTTTTCAAATTCTCGATATTTAATCGTTTTAATTTTTCTTAATGATAAAGTTCCTTTCGTGATATTAGAGTTTTCATTCTCTTTGTTCTTATAAGGATCTTATAGAGAACAATTTTTTTTATCTTAAAAGTTGTATTTCTTAATAAATGTCTATTTTATATATTTTTTTTAATCTCAAAATGAGTGTTATTTTAGAAATTTAATGCAAAAAAAAATAATTCTTCCCCTATCTTAACCTTACAGTTTAAAATATAAGAAATAATTAGTTTTACTTAATTTTGGTTAGAAATATGCAAATAAAGACAAAGTGGTAATAATATACATAGATTTATAATGAAAAAATGGACTTAAAAGTTGAAAAATGGAAACTTATAATGAAATAGAGGTAGCACTTTTTTAAAAAATAACGATAGAACTTACTACTAGTATTAATAAAAAATGGGGGCCCAAAGCCACTGCTTTAGTGGCTTGGGCCTTCAACCGGCCCTGCGTTTTGCTCCCTCTCAAATTCCTGTCAATCCTTCTATGCCAAGAAAGGATTTTTATCATTAAAAGTCGCAAGTCGCATACGGACTATGGTATACACATAATTTGAAACCGCTGCTAACATATAGAACAAACGAGCCGACAATTGATTCAATTTTAAAAGCAAAGTCTTCTTTATAAGTCAAGATGTTTTTGATGATTTTCGATCCCATAATCATCACGGAAACCGGTATCGTAGATAAGAAATGGACGCCATCATGATCGAACTTGGTATCCAAAGTGAGGATGGAGGCTGTAATGTCGTTGGCTTCCGTGTGAGTTTCCTTCACGGTTAAACGATCCTCCAATTCAACTAATTTATTTAAATATCTAAAAAATTAGTTAGAGGTTTTGAGAAAATTGTGTGGACACTTAATAGAAAATTGTGTTAAGAAACTCTTTCTTAATAGGATTTTGATGAAACATGAACCCTATATTTATGTGTCGGCATAAAATCTTACCTTACAAAAAAATAAAATTAAGTGTCAACATAGCTTATAGTAGGTTAGTGACATTTTTTATGTTAGAATCTATAGAATTTTGTCACAAGACCGTTATTTTAATTTAATTTGCCACAAATTACACAACATTATTCAGGTTGTCAACCAGACTATACTATGCTAGATAAAATAGAGAAAAAACTCATCAAAAATCAACATGACAAAATCAATATATAAAGATGAAGTACCTAACATTTTAGTTCGTGAACACCTAACGCAGAAAGGACCCCAACACCAATAAACAGCCCCAAAGTAGCAAGAATAGACATAAAAACTGTTCGAAAGTATTTTCCCGGGATTAAAAATCTTACCGGTGTATGTGTCCTCAACAGTTGTCGGATATTAATCCGTCGTTCTTGCTGTTTTGCTAAGGGCGGCTCAATACCATTTGGGGCCTCAAGCCAAATTTAATTAAGAGGCCTAACACTTAAAATACATATATTTTTATTTAAAGTCTGTTTTATAAATTTTTTTAGGTGTATATTTATTTGTAATCGGTTTACTTTAATAATTCTTTTCAAATTCTCGATATTTAATCATTTATTATTTTTCTTAATGACAAAGCTCCCTTTCGTAATATTAGAGTTTTCATTCTTTTTGTTCTTATAAGGATTTTATAGAGTACCATATTTTTAACCTAAAAAAAGTACTTCTTAATAAATGTCTATTTTACTTTTTTTATTTATCCCAATATAAGTGTTATTTTATAAGTTTAATGCAAAATTAATTAATCTTCCCCTATCTTACCCTTACAATTAATAATATAAGAAACAATTAGATTTAATTAAGTTTGGTTAGAGATATGCAAATAAAGGCAATGTGGTAATAATATACATAGATTTATAATGATAAAATGGACCCTTATAATGAAATTGAGGTAGCCCTTTTTTAAAAAAATAACCATAAAACTTACTACTACTATTAATAAAAAATGGGGCCCCAAAATTTGGGGGCCCAAAGCCACTGCTTTAGTGGCTTGGGCCTTCAGGCAGCCCTGTGTTTTGCCCCTCTCAAATTCCTGTCAACCCTTCTACGCCGAGAAGCGATTTCCATCATTAAACATCGCAAGTCGCATACGGACTACAGTATACACATAATTAGAAACCGCTGCAATGTATAGAACAAACGAGACGACAGTTGATGCAATTTTGAAAGCAAAGTCTTCTTTACAAGTCAAGATGCTTTTGATGATTCCCGATCCGATAATCAATACAGAAACCGACACAGTAGATAGGAAATGGACGCCATCACGATCAAACTTGGTATCCTAAGTGAGGATGGAGGCTGTAATGTCGTTGGCTTCCGTGTGAGTTTCCTTCACGGTTAAACGATCCTCCAAATCAACTAATTTATTTAAAGATCTAAAACATTAATAAGGGTTTTAAGCAAGTTTTGTGGACACCTAATAGAATGTGTTAAGAAACACTTTCTTAATAGGGTTTTGATGAAACAGGAACACTATATTTAGGTGTCAGTATAAAATCTTACTTCATAAAAAAATAAAATTAAGTGTCAACATACCTTATATTAGGTTAGTGATATTTTTTTATCGTTAGAATCTATAGAATTTTGTCATAAGACCGTCATCTTAATTTAGTTTGCTACAAAGTACACAACATCATTCAGGTTGTCAACCAGACTTTACCATGCTAACTAAAGAGGAGAAAAAACTTATCAAAAATCAACATGAAAAAATCAATATATAAAGATGAAGTACCTAACATTTTAGTTCGTGAACACCTAACACAGAAAAGACCCAACAACAATAAGCAGCCCCAAAGTAGAAAGAATAGACATCAAAACCGTTCTAAAATATTTTCCCGGGATTAAAAATCTTACCGGTGTATGTATCCTCAACAGTTGTCAGATATTACTCCGACATTCTTGCTGTTTTGCAAGGGCCGGCTCAATACCATTTGGGGCCGCAAGCCAAATTTTATTAAGAGGCCCAACACTGAAAATACCTATATTTTTATTTAAAGTCTATTTTATAAGATTTTTTTAGATGTATATTTATTTGTAATCGGTTTACTTTAATAATTCTTTGCAAATTCTCGATATTTAGTCGTTTTAATTTTTCTTAGTGACAAAGCTCCCTTTCGTGGTATTAGAGTTTTCATTCTTTTTGTTCTTATAAGGATCTTATAGAGTACCATTTTTTTCTTTACAAATTGTATCTCTTAATAAATGTGTATTTTATGTTTTTTATTTATTCCGAAATGAGTGTTATTTTAGAAATTTAACGCAAAAAAAATAATTCTTCCCCTATCTTACCCTTACAATTAAAAATATAAGAAATAATTAGTTTTATTAAGTATGGTTAGAGATATGCAAATAAAGGCAATGTGGTAATAATATAAATAGAATTGTAATGAAAAAATGGACTTAAAAGTTGAAAAATAGACACTTATAATGAAATAGAGGTAGCGCTTTTTTTAAAAATAACCATAGAACTTACTACTACTATTAATAAAAATGGGGGCCCAAAGCCACTGCTTTAGTGGCTTGGGCCTTCAACCGACCCTGTGTTTTGCCCCCTCTCAAATTCCTGTGAACCCTTCTACGCCGAGAAAGGATTTCCATCATTAAAAGTTGCAAGTCGCATACGGACTATGATATACACATTTGAAACCACTGCAACGTATAGAACAATCGAGACGACACTTATAAGTCAAGATGCTTTTGATAATTCCCGATGGAGTAAATAGAGAAATTTATCAATTCATGAGAAAGAATTATTTTTCGACCAAGTGAATTTCCCCCCAAATAAAGGGGATCAATCAAGTCCAAGTCTTCCATAAAGCTAGAGAAATCCAGCATTCCTCGACGGTAACTGGAGTCGTGCCTTCTTTCACAAGGAAATCTTGCAGTATTGAGGCCTCCGTAGATAACCCATAGTCCCTTTGACATGCCACGAGCTGCTGCAAGTTCCAGCCACAAAGAAAGTCTATCTATTCTTCTTGAAGAAGCATAAACACCAGAGATATTCCATTTAAACTCCGAATTCAGTCTGGACAGGTTCAAAGAAATGGAGTTCAGACCTTGCAAAATAATTTTTCCTTCCCATAATCTTTTGTCCCAGAGAATAATGATACCTTGAGCTTCTAATATAGACTTTTCTCAACAAACTCAAAAATGAGAAATATATCCTCTCTATACTACAGTATTTTTCACACCATCAATCAATCAATTACGCCTCAATCCCATCTAGTCGGATCGATTATACGAATCCTCTATATCCATTCCGCTCTATTCAAGTCATTTTAATGCTATCTAATCCATCTATTGAATGCTTGGCTGAGCACACCCCAATTCGTAAAAGTTAGATTTTTGTTTTTTGACAGTGGTGCAAGCTTAGCCCAGCTTGCACGCACCTCAATTGTTCCACAAGGTACATGTTATTTCCTTCCCGCACAAGTACCAAGGGTAACTTTATTCAAGTCATTCTAACACGATCTAATCCTCCTAACTTATACTTAGCTGAGCACGTCCTAATTCTTACTAAAGTTAGATAATTGTTCATGACGATGGTCTTCAGACCTGTATTGCTGCACCTCGACCATTCACCATGTATGTGCTACCTCCCACCAGCACAAGTATGAGGTAACTCAGTCCACCAAGATACATTAAAGTAATTATCATTTTTACTCTAACCATCTAATTACTCCAACTTATCACAACCCTCTTCCTTTATCCGAGATTCGAACCGGATATACATTTGCATCATAAAAAACCAAACCAACCACTTAACAAATACATGTAAACTAAAAGGGCTAACAAATGAAAAATAGAAAGGCCTAATACATGTAAATAAGCAAAGTTGTCACCTTTACCGAAGAACTTATTAAAATTTAGATTTTTAAATGATGGTGGTGTTCTAGTTAGCTTGCCACGCACCTCAACTGTCTATAGGTCAGTATATAGGCCTGATGCCAACTAGGACGACTAACTAATGTCAGATGAGCAGACTCAACTATCTGAGGCGATTATTTATTTGAATTCCATTAAGTTGAGGTGTTAAACTTAAAAAAATCAGACTCTAGCTAGATCAAGGACTGGCTTTATAATCATCATGTACTAAAACATTAGGTGTCAATTTAGGTATTCTATTATTATTTAGGTTCAGAAACCAGAATCATAGTAGGATTATGATAACTGGCTTAGCTTTTAAGCTATAGAAACTTAAATAATTTAATAAACTGACGTCTATTTAACTTAAACTCTATAAAAAGAGTATGTTCTCCAGTAGAAAAGTTTGGAACTATCAGAGAAGAAGTAAAGTGCACTGCCGTACGACTATTCTTAAGGAATCAAATATTAGAATCAAAGAAACTTGATCTCGTTAAATTCTTGTATTATTCCAATGGTGAAGATCAGAGAAGAAGCTAAATGCAATGCAGTGCGACTTTTCTAGTGGAACGAGAAGCTAATGAGGAATCAAATATCAAACTCCGAAGGCTTATGTGTGTTTCTAATATGAAGTACATACTTGAAAGTTTTTCCTGGTTTGAAAGGTTCTTGTTGTTGAACTTATATTTTTGATTTATGACAAATAAAGATTTTCAGTTGTTAATTTGTGTGTGAACTGCGGAATCCCCAATACGAAGTCAACTAAGGAAAGGATCTGCCCGTTATGTTCAAGACAGCTAATCCAAGATCATGTGCTGCCTCTTCACAAGCCTATATATTCCAGAAGAACTCGTTCTATGACTTACGCTTCTATCTTACTGTCTACTCTTCTCCATACTTTTACTTTGCACAAATACTGTAACAAGTGAGTGTATCAGTGTTAGAAAAGAAAAGGAGAGTTACTTGTAGAGATAATAGTAGTGTCAACTGAAGTTGGTTTGGTGAGCTATAAACCAAACAACACGTTGGTGGTAATCGAGTGGTAAAAACCATCTGTGATAGAGACGTTTGTGGTAAACGATAAACCATCTTTGTACCCATTGTTACTAAGAGCCTTGATAAGAGAGATACTCCCTTGTGACCCAAGGGGACTGGATTAGGAACCGTTTGGTTCTGAACCAGTATAAAATTCCTTTGTCTTCTTTCTTCCCTTACCTTTTACAGTTTGCTTAACTTTATAAATATATATATACTCTGCTTAGTCGACTATTAACTGCTTAAGTCAACTGCATCGTTAGAAAAATTACAATTCACCCCCTCTTGTACTTTTAATTGGTATCAGAGCTTGGTCTCACATTTTATTTGTTTTTCCTTACAACAAGTGAGTAAAGATCATGTCTGCACACGTTGTTAATGGTGCCCTATTGCAAGAGGGAACTTCTGTCACCCGGCCTCCCTACTTCAATTGGAAACATTACAGTCACTGGAAGATCCGCATAGAAACCTATGTCAAGTCAGTCGACTTGAAGGTCTGGCGCGTCATGAAGAAAGGTCCCTACACCATTCCAACAATTGCCACTACTAAGAAGGAAGATGAGACAGCTGAAGCTTCGGATCCCCTTGATATGGATGACTATACTGATGAACAAAGGGAAGTAATTCAACTGAATTACAAAGCTGTGAATATTCTCTACAATGCTATAAGTGGTGAGGAATGGGAAAAGGTTTCTAGTTGTGATACTGCGAAAGAGATATGGGACAAATTGGAGGTTACATATGAAGGTACCAGCAAAGTCAAGGAAACAAGAATAAATCTCCTAGTCTATGAATATGAGATGCATTCACAGGGAATGAGAACTGTGGCATGGCGAATTGTTGGCCATGAGTTGGATAGAATCGTTGCGGCGGAGGTGCCTGAATGTACCCTTGACGGTCATTGTATCTTCCATCATTTCTTCTCGGTCCAGGACCAACCATTGCCACTTCATCTTTCTTTTCTTTCTTCTTCCCAAAAGCACCTGACCCTGATTGCAATGCTTGGGTCGTGGCTCTCAAAGCTGTTTGGCTAACAATCTTGCCTGCTTTGATTCCTCTCTCGATCATCTCCCCAATTTTTACTGCTTCGCTGAATTGCTTCCCAAGGGCAGAGGCCATCGCCTGGTAGTATGTTTCGTCAAGCACTTCGATGAATTCTTCAACCATTTTATCGTCTGGGATCAAAGGGCTCACACGCGCCGCCTGCTCCTGTCACATGACTGGTGACAAACAACTTTTCAAATCAGTCACAAACTTTGATGGAGGCTCTGTACGTTTTGGAGGTGATGCTAAAGGAAAGATCATCGGAGTAGGAATCATCTCATTGAGCTCCTCATGTGACATAAAAGATGCATTTCTAGTAGAAGGACTCAAACACAATCTTCTCAGCATAAGTCAACTATGTGATGGAGGGTTCAATGTAAAATTTGAATCGAGCAGATGCATTATTCATGACAACAAAGGTAAAGTTGTTCTCTCTGGCTGAAGAGAAAATAATATCTATGTTTTGAAAAACGAAAATACCTCCTCAAGTAAGCATCTCTGCCTTGCATCTATTACAAATGATCCTTGGGTTTGGCATAGGAAATTAGGTCATGCAAGCATGTCTTTAATTGAAAAACTTTCAAAGCATGATCTAGTCATTGGTTTACCAAAACTAAATTTCTCTAAAGACTATGTATGTGATGCATGTCAATTAGGTAAACAAACTAGAACATCTTTTAAAAGTAAAGACATTGTTTCTACTTCGAAGCCACTTGAACTTCTTCACATATTGGATTTGTTTGGGCCAACTAGAACTGCTAGCATAAATGGAAAGAAGTATGCACTAGTAATTGTTGATGATTTCTCTCGATTCACTTGGGTCATGTTTTTGTCACATAAAGATGATGCGTTTGCTAGTTTTAAAGTGTTCTGCAAGAAAGTTCAAAGAAAAAAGGGATATTTCATAACCACCATTAGAAGTGATCATGGAGGAGAATTTGAAAGCAAATTTTTTGAAGATTACTGCAATACTCATGGGCTCACTCACAATTTCTCCTCTCCCCGCACTCTTCAACAAAACGGGGTTGTTGAAAGAAAGAATAGAACTCTTCAAGATATGGCAAGGACCATGCTGGTGGAACACTCCCTCCCAAATCATCTTTGGGCTGAAGCAGTAAGTACAACTTGTCATATTCTTAATAGATGTCTCATTCGTCCCATTCTCAAGAAAATTCCCTATGAGCTATGGAAAGGTAAAAGGCCAAACATAAGTTACTTTCATCCTTTTGGTTGTAAATGTTTTGTTCATAATAATGGCAAGGATAATCTTGGCAAATTCGACCCTCGCAGTGATGAATGTATTTTTCTTGGTTACTCCAACACTAGTAGGTCTTATAGAGTATTTAATAAGCGTACTTTATCTGTTGAAGAATCTATGCATGTTGTTTTTTATCATGCTTTAAAAACTGTCGAGAAAGGAGACTTTGCAGATGATGAAGATGAGATTCCATTTCACCACACATCTCAGAAAATTCGCTCAATACTAAAACTCAAAAGTAAGTCCAGACTTCAGAAGAGCCCGAGTCGACTAGTGAGGAAAATGAGTCAACTATCGATGAAGAACCAAAAAATCTCGATGTTGTTATTCCAAATGAGTGGAAGTGCGATCCCGATTATCCTCAGAAATACATCATTGGCGATCCAAGGGAAGGTATGAAAACCAGAAGAGCTCAAAGATCTAACATTGCCTTTATTTCGCAGATTGAACCCAAAAGAATTGACGAAGCTCTACAAGATAAATCATGGGTTCAAGCTATGAAAGAAGAACTTGATCAGTTTGACAAAAATGAGGTATGGAAGTTGGTTCCAAGACCCAAAAAGAAGTCTATCATAGGATCCAAGTGGGTCTTTCGGAACAAGCTTAACGAGGATGGTAGAGTGGTAAGAAACAAGGCTCGTCTAGTCGCTCAGGGATACTCCCAAACAGAGGGAGTCGACTACGATGAGACATTTGCCCCTGTAGCTAGACTTGAATCTATTCGTATGTTGCTTGCATTTGCTTCCTTCAAACAGTTCAAACTTTTTCAAATGGATGTGAAAAGTGCCTTTCTAAATGGCTTTATAAAAGAGAAAGTGTATGTTAGACAACCTCCTGGTTTTGAAAATGAAAAATTTCCTCACCATGTTTTCAAACTCTCCAAAACTCTTTATGGTCTCAAACAAGCTCCAAGAGCTTGGTATGAAAGGTTAAGCTCTTTCCTACTAAGTCACGGTTTTTCCAGAGGCAAAAGTGACAAAACTCTCTTTATTCAAAAAACCTCTAAAGACATTTTGATCATTCAAGTATATGTTGATGACATAATTTTTGGAAGTACTAACGCCCAATTATGCAAGGAATTTGAGATCTTGATGCAAGGAGAATTCGAAATGAGCATGATGGGGGAGTTGACTTACTTCCTAGGACTCCAAATCAAGCAGCATCAAGAAGGAATTTTTGTCAATCAATCCAAGTACACAAAGGAACTGCTAACAAGATTCGGAATGACAGACGCTAATGTGGCTAAAACTCCTATGAGCCCAGCCACTCATCTGGTAAGAGATGAAAAAGGTACTAGCGTAAATTCCACTATCTACAGAGGTATGATTGGCTCTCTTCTCTACTTAACTGCTAGTCGACCAGATATTATGTTTGTTGTATGCAAATGTGCTAGATTCCAGTCAGCTCCTAAGGTTTCTCATCGAACTGCAGTAAAAAGAATTATACGCTATCTTGCGGGAACTGTTTCCTATGGACTATGGTATCCTTTCAAAAATCACTTTGATCTCATTGGTTTCTCAGATGCTGACTAGGCAGGTGACAGGGTTGATCGGAAAAGCACCAGTGGTGCAAGCTTTTTCTTAGGAAAATCTCTTGTTTCCTGGCATAGCAAAAAGCAAGACTGCACTGCTCTTTCAACTACCGAGTCAGAATATGTCGCACTAGGACATTGTTGCACTCAACTTCTCTAGATGGCTACTCAACTATCTGATTATAACTTGTTCTTTAAACCTATCTCTATACTATGTGATAATACTAGTTGTTATTTCCCACGATTACACCACTTTACTGTTTTAAGGACCAGTTCCTTAAAATGTGTTCCTTTACTCTACGATATGCGGAATTAAAACTGTAAGTAATTGAACACCAGATATTAGCGTGGAAAAACCCCTAGACACGGGATCAAAAAACCACGACCTACTTAACAAGTAGGATTTCAACTTCACTATGTAAAAAGACCCACTTGGTTACAAGACTCACTCTTACTAACCTAGGACTAACTCTAATCCTTTAGTGATCTTTCTCACGATCAGTGAAGTTGCGTCAAGTCCACGACTTGCACCAGAAAGTTTACAACTCGATTTTGCTTACTACACTTGAACTAAGACTCGAACTTTTACAAGATTCAATCTAAGGAACAGGTTCTCACTTAGTTCTAATGTAGCTAACTGATTACACAAATAAGCTAATAATTCTTCTCAGCTTTTGCTCGATGCTCTCTGTATTTGTGTATATTTCTATGGCTGATAGTCTCCACGATTTATAGCTTCCAGCAGCCAAGAAGTCTTGATGAATTAGAACTCCAAAGCTCCCTTGACTTTGAGTCCTAATTGGATTCTTCTCTTGAGAATCCGGATCTCCTATCATTATCCTTTAGTTTATGCAATCTTTTCATATCCATTTAGACCTGCATAATTATCAAGATATACGTCAGTACTAGGATAAATAATAATATCTCGTTTAAACGATTTTGCATGAATTATCTATTCTGCTACAGTGATTCAAAGGAACAGGTCCTTTGAATCCGTTCCTCAGTCATCAGTCAAAATTCCAAGCTTATCCAAGCTAACAATTTCCCCCTTTTTGATGATGACAAATTCATAAGCATAGATTCATCTCCTTAATGTCCTGAAGTACAACTTAAGCTCAAAAAGACAATCAATCAGTGGAGAATTAATTTATCATTAAGGAACAGATTTTTCAATTAGGTATAACTTCATGCAAAATCAGACTTACTCTTCCCCCTTTTGACATCATTGAAAAGGTTGCAAAAAAAAAAAAAAATAGCTCAAGTGTTAGAATTAATCAGCACATGGCCATTGAGGCAACTCAGAATGCAAACATAACTTAAATTAAAGCAACTGCAAAACAATGATACTAGCCATCCAAGACAATTCATTAAATCAATCATTGAAACCAGGGGATACACGCACATACTACAGAATTATCCAAAAATTAAAGAAGAAAAAGGCTAAGGCACTAAGCTAGACTAGATCCCACTAGACAAAAGATGGCTAAAGGCTAAGGCGAAGGTGGTCAGGATGTGGAAGGACCAGGTCCCTGAGACTTGTGAAGCAGATCAAACATCTGCTTGAGCATTCCCTCATTGGTCTCCTTTGCTTTTGAGGCCTCTGCCTTCCAGTAATTCCTCTCCTCTTCCAGCCTTGCTATCTCGACAGCCTGCATAGCAACCTGTTGCCTAAGTGCCCTCACTTTGTTGTTCAGTGGCTGCCTCCCAACACCAGCCTGTGGAGGATCAGCCTGAACTGGCAAGTCACAGCTTATCAAAGTGGCACAACCAAACTTCTCCTTCTTTGTAGCCTTCACAACCCCTTCCAAGGGAATCTTCAACTTTGCAAATATATCAGTCAGAATAAAACCAAACGGCAGGGAATGCTTTCTCTTCCCAGCAATCACCCTTTTGATCAGGTGGATCATAAAGCTGGGCCAATTGATCTGCTTTTCAGTGTCCAACAGTTCCATAAGGACCAGGTCCATAAAACTGGCAACTCCTCTTTTCTCCTGCCTTGGCATCACTATTTTGTTCACAAACTCAAATAACACTTGGTGCTGTGGGTGCATCTCACTCTTCTGCACAGCCCTGGGTTTCTCTTCACCATCATTCTCAGCAAACTTCCTAGTGATCTCCAGATCAGTAGGCAAGCCTGTCAAGTCAGGCCAGACCTTCTTGACATAGCTAGCATACCCAGTAGCAGGAATTCCCAGCAGCTCACCAAGTTCCCTTGTGTCAAACATAATGACATTGTCATTGACAGAGGTAGTAAGTCTATCCTCTCTGATGGAGCAGTTCTTGTAGAACTCTTGCACCATTCCCTTCGCACACCTCCCAGAGATCTTAAGGACCATGTCCCTCCAACCCTGAGCATGCAGTTTTTGCAGCAGCCACAACATTCCTTCTTCTTGCACATCAGACATAACCCGACCTTTTAAAACCTTCCTGGTCAGCATGTCATGATGAACACAGTGCACAGACTCACCACCTTCAGCATCACTATCACTCTCATCTTCAGCAACAGACTCATCACTGTCACTAGCAGAGTCTTCAGAAACAACCACTCTTTTGGAGGACCTGGTCCTCTTAGCAACTTTCTCAGCAGCTTTAACTGAGCTTCTTGTTACTCTTCTCTCAGAAACTTTTCTTTTCTTTGACTGAGGCACCACCTCCTCAGCCTCTACCATCTCATCATCCTCAGAAAAATCAGCAAGATCAATATCATCCACTTCTTCCTCCTCAACTACCTGTTTTCCTTTCCCTTTTCTGCTCCTTTCCAAGGTAGCAGCTAGTTGTTCATCAGCAGCTTTGGCAGCACTTCTTGTCCTCCTACCCCCAGAAGCAGGGGTTGAGGCAGAAGGAACAGGTCCTTTTGCCTTAGAGGAACTCTCAACTCTCTTCCTATTTCCGGGCTTATAACTATCACCTATTTTCTTCAACTTAGCAGCAATTTCAGTAGTTACATGAGCATCAATAGGTCCCTTTCTAGCCAACTTTCTTTGCATACTCCTAATTTTGATCAAGTCTACCAAGGGCCTATCACTATCACTGATAGCCTCATCAACATCGATCACATCCTCCATGGGTACTCTAGGAGCAGCCTCTGGAGACCCCGATGACCCATGCATGGGTGCTTCCAAACTCCTAATTGGTTCCCCCTTAAGAGCAGCCCAGACCCCTCTCCCTTTTCTTCCTCGTCTATAACCACATTCAAAGGATAGGTGAAATTTACCTCATACTGATACAACACCATAGCATGTGACAAATCTTCGGCCTGTTCAGCAATTGATTCAGCCGTGGGAACTGGTCCTTCCCCCTGAATTTCAGGTATTTCTGGAATTAGTTCAGGAACTTCAGGGTTTAGGTCAGTGGTTTCCATGGGTGAGGGAGGATTAAGATTTTGTGGTTGGTCATCAATAGGTGCAGTTGAAGAGTTATCAGAAGCAAGAGACATTTTTGCAATTCGAATTAACAAATAATTTACTACTCTTTCTGAAATTTTGAAGGTTTTAATTGATGAACAATGTAAAAGAATAAGGAAGAAGAGGAAGTGTATTTATAGAGTGGAATAGGTAGTGGAGTTTGAGTGAGAAACGATCAACTTACCTCATCATCAACATGCAACGGTTAAGGACTCTTGGGAGTCTCCCGGAGAAAAAGAGCCGTTAGGCTGCAGATTACCTTTTCAGAATAGGAACTGTTCCTCCGATGAGACTCTTTTGCAATTTGGATATGGGTAGGAAACTTAGTGGGATTTTATCCTATACACAAGTTACATATAGCCTTTATACTTCTAAATTAACTGAATAATTACGAGTACATACCTGTTTTTAACACCACAATTCAGTGTCCTTCCAGTTTGCAATTTTTGATCATCTGAAATTCTAAGAGCATAAGGGTAACATCATTCAATTTTAGCAACTCTAAATAAGAGATGTGGCATGAGAGTATACATTTAAGTATGAAACCTGGACTGAATAATTCATGATGACTTGAATAAAATTCATTTTAAGAGCAATTTTCTAGCCAATTATGAAGTAAAGCATTGATGATTTTATGTGAATTTAATCATCCCTAACTCCAATCTATTTCTTTCAAAATCATCTCTACATATAGCTTTAGTAAAAATGTCAGCTATTTGCTTTTCAGTAGGACAAAATGCTATGGTGATCAAACCATTTTCATAATTGTCTCTTAGGAAATGATGTCTTATATCAATGTGTTTAGTACTTTTGTGATGCACTGGATTATTTGTCATATTAATAGCACTAGTGTTATCACAATATATAGGAACAGTTCCTACATCAACACCAAAATCCTGTAATTGTTGTTTGATCCATAACAACTGTGAACAACATGAAGCAGCTGCAACATATTCAGCCTCAGCAGTGGAAAGTGCCACTGAATTCTGTTTCTTAGTTCCCCAGGAAACCAAACACTCACCAAGAAAATGTGCCATACCTGAGGTACTTTTTCTATCAACAAGGAAACCTGCATAGTCAGCATCAGTATATCCAACAAGATTAAAACTACCACCCTTTGGATACCAAAGTCCCTAGGGACCTGTTCCTTTCAGATACCTCAATATTCTTTTAACAGCTTTCAAATGAGATTCTTTAGGATCTGATTGGAACCTAGCACACAAACCAACACTGAACACAATATCAGGTCTACTAGCAGTTAGATAAAGTAAAGAACCTATCATACCCCTATACAATTTTTGATCAACTGATATTCCATGTTCATCAAGATCCAATTTTGTGGCAGTGGCAATAGGTGTGTCAATTTCCTTAGCATTATCCATATGAAACCTTTTAAGTAATTCCTTAACATACTTTTGTTGATGGATCATTGTTCCATTTGAGGTTTGCTTAATTTGTAAACCCAAAAAGAAATTGAGTTCACCCATCATGCTCATCTCAAATTCACTCCCCATCAAGTTTGCAAATTCCTTACTTAAATTTTCACAAGTGGCACCAAAAATTATATCATCTACATAGATTTGAACAATTAAGAGATCCTTACCTTTTTCTTTTAAGAACAAAGTACTATCAATTTTACCTCTCTTGTACCCATGCTGGAGTAGAAATTTTGATAGCCTCTCATACCATGCTCTTGGTGCCTGCTTGAGCCCATACAAGGCCTTGTCCAACTTGTACACATGTTCAGGGAACTGTTCACTTTCAAAACCTGGAGGTTGCTTGACATACACTTCTTCTTTCAAGTAACCATTCAGAAACGCACTCTTAACATCCATTTGATGTAGAGTAAATTCCATGTATGTAGCAAAGGCTACAAGAAGTCTTATTGCTTCCAGTCTTGCAACTGGAGCAAAAGTCTCATCATAGTCGATACCCTCCTCTTGACTATATCCCTGAACAACTAGCCTGGCCTTGTTTCTTGTTACCATGCCATCCTCATCAAGTTTGTTTCTGAAAACCCATTTTGTTCCAATTATGGACCTGTTCCTTGGCTTGGGTTCCAGATGCCAAACTTGACTCCTTTGGAATTGATTCAGTTCTTCCTGCATAGCATTAATCCAATCTGCATCCTTCAGTGCTTCTTTCACATTTTTAGGTTCAACAAGAGATAAGAAAGCACTAAAGGCACACAGATAGTGATTCTTGACTGCTGATCTAGATTGAACTCCGGCAGTCTTATCTGAGATTATATGATCCACAGGATGTGACCTTTGATACTTGGAAGGCTTGGGTGTCAATCCATTGTCAGAAGTCCTCTGCTGAGGAACAGTTCCTGATAGAGTAGTGTTTCTAGTTTCTGAAGTGGAACCAACACTTGTTCCCCCTGTTGCAGTGCTACTCTTCTCAGTTCTGTCCTGAGTAACAGTTCCTTGCAGTTCACTTCTCATATCCAGAATCTGCATTTGTGGATTAAGTTCAAACTCTTTCAGCATTCTAATTTCTTCATCCTCCTGTACCTGTTCTTGAGTGAGACTGTCAGTTTCATCAAATTTAACATGCATGCTTTCTTCAATTTTTAATGTTTTCTTGTTAAACACCCTATAAGATTTACTATTTAAAGAATAACCAATAAATATTCCCTCATCACTTCTAGGATCAAATTTTCCTAAGGCATCCTTCCCATTGTTGTGTATGAAGCATTTGCAACCAAAAGCCCTAAGATGAGAAATATTTGGTTTTCTTCCTTTAAGCAATTCATATGGGGTCTTTTCTATTAAAGGTCTTGTCATACATCTATTTATTATGTAGCATGCAGTATTAATAGCCTCGGCCCAAAAGTTCTGTAGAAGATTTCCAGATATCAACATAGTCCTTGCCATTTCTTCTAGAGTCCTATTTTTCCTTTCCACTACACCATTTTGTTG
This sequence comes from Petunia secreta, assembly GCA_029990175.1. Lineage (NCBI taxonomy): Eukaryota > Viridiplantae > Streptophyta > Magnoliopsida > Solanales > Solanaceae > Petunia > Petunia secreta. Next base: position 1,141,080 of record JARKIP010000061.1, read on the forward strand.
TGGAGTTCTAGGTGAGGAAAAATTATGATTAATGCCATTTTCATTACAAAAATTAGAAAACATATGATTTTCAAATTCAGTTCCATGATCTGACCTAATGGCAACAATATGGTTATCTAGAGTTCTTTGAGCTTTCTTAGCAAAAATTGAAAATGCATTAAATGCTTCTTCTTTAGATGCAAGAAATATAGTCCATGTAAATCTGGAGTAATCATCCACCAATACCATAACATACTTCTTACCTCCACGACTCATTGTTCTCATAGGGCCACATAAATCCATATAGACCAGTTCCAAAGGTTTAGTGGTACTTATCTGTTTCTTCGATTTGAAGGAGGATTTTACCTGCTTCCCCCTGGCACATGCTTCACATACTTTTTCTTCATTAAACCTGATGTTAGGAAGACCTATCACAAAGTCCTTTGACACAAGTTTTTTTAATTGTGAAAGACTAGCATGTCCTAGTCTTTTGTGCCATAGGAGGGGATCATTTTGCACCACACTTAAGCAGCTCAAGCTTCCATCAGATAATGTCAGCAAGTCTACTTTGTAGATGTTTCCATGTCTGTTTCCCTGCAAAATAACCTCTCCAGAAGCTTGATTAGTCACAGTGCATCCAGTAGATGAGAAATTAACATTATTACCTTTGTCACACAATTGAGATATGCTCAATAAGCAATGCTTCAGCCCATCTACTAGAAATACATTATCTATACAGTGTGAATCAGACATACCTACCTTTCCAATTCCAATAATTTTCCCTTTCTTACCATTACCGAAGGAAACATTTCCTCCTTGGAAGGCTGAGAGTGAAAGGAACAGTTCCTTATGCCCTGTCATATGTCTTGAGCAACCACTGTCCATGTACTATTTGTGGTTTGTCTCCTTCACTCTAGCCTATAAAAGAAAACTAGGGGTTAGTTTTAAGAACCCAAACTAGTTTGGGTTCCTTTCCTTTTGAAAAAGGATGAATCAGATCTCTCCTAGCCCAGAATGGTAATGGTTTCTTTGTGTGAACATTTTCCCTTTTTACAGAATCTTGAACAGGTTTGTAGGACCTATTCTTCTGTTTCACAGGATTTTGAACAGGTTTATAGGACCTGTTCCTCTGGGCAGCCCTTTTTAAAGATTGACAATTTTCTTTCCGGTGACCAGTGTTCCCACAGTGAGTGCATAGCCAGTTTTCAAGAAATGATAAGTACTTACTCTTTGGATTCCATTTGGATGAACTCTGTGCTTTCATGAATCCAATACCTTTCCTGTTACTACTATGATTTTCCTGTAACCATTCTAGTGCTTCAGAAGACTTGTTCCATTCTACAGTTTTTCTTAATTCCATTTTTGTTTTAACCAAGTCTTCTTCTAAAGATCTTATTTTTTCATCTTTCTTACACAGTTCATCAACTGTGTCTTTCAGTTTCTCTTCAGCAATGATCTGATGAGAATTAGCAATACCTTTACCTTTTACAACTGTTTTAACATTTTCTAATTCCTGAGCAGTTGTTTCAAGTGTGAGGACCTGTTCCTCAAGCATGCTAATCTTCCTTTCTAGAAAATCATTTTTAATTATTTCCTCTTTGCATTCTGTTTCTAAACAGTCAACTTTATCATGCAATTGGTGATTATCATCCCTTAGAGTTTTAAATTCATTTAGCACAATATGGAATACTTTAACCAACTTTTCTCTAGACATGCTTTTTACATCTTCCTTGAGTTTAGAAACAAATACCTCAGGATCCTCTTCATTTTCTGAATCTCCAAGTGCCATTAGAGCAAGATCCTCATCCAGATCATCATCAGTTATTTCGTCTTCACTGTCTTGCCATCCTGCAACCAGCGCTTTGGGATTTCCACTTCTCTTATGGACCTGTTCCCTAGCCTTCTTCCTTTCATCAATGAATTTCTTCCTCCATTCTCCTTCCATAATTGGACATTTACTGATGTAGTGCTCCGAGCTTCCACATTTGTGGCATTCTCCAGCCCGTTTCATGTTAGTAGACCTACCCTGTCCACTAATTTCCCTTTTCTTATTCAAATATTTCTGAACACTTTTAGCGATAAGGACCAGTTCCTTATCATCAATGATTTTATCACCAGCAGTCAAGGCTAGGTTAGGTTCAGTTTTAACTGGTGCTCCTATGTTTTTAACCTTTTTCCTCAGTTCATAAGTCTTTAGATTGCCTATAAGCTCATCTACGGATAAAGTAGTTAAATCTTTACTTTCAATGATAGCACAAGCTTTTATCTCCCAAGAATCTGGAAGAACCCTAGTTACAATCTTTTCTACTCTATCTTCCACAGTTAAAACCCCTCCCAAAGAGATAAGTTCAGAAGCAATGGAATTAAATCTAGTGTACATTTCAGAGATTGATTCTTCTTCTTTCATTTTAAAGCTTTCATATTCAGCATAAAGAAGTGTACCTCTGGACCTTTTTACCTGACTTGTTCCTTCGCGTGCAACTTGTACAGCATCCCAAATCTCCTTTACAGTGGCATACCCTCTGATCCTAGTGCATTCGTCAGGACTAAGTCCACCAACCAGCCACTTCCTTGCCTTTGCATTCTTTTCCCATTGCTTTATGTCTTCACCGTTGCATTCCTTCCTGGTTTTGGGAACATCCTTCCCATCAGCATCCTTCTTCATTGGGATCATGGGACCTTCAGTTACTATGTCCCACAATTCGTAATCTTCTGCTTGAAGGTGATCACGCATCCTCTCTTTCCACCATGAATAGTATTTCCCATTGAAGTAAGGTGCTCTAACCATTGACTGGCCCTCACTGTTCTCTCGTGATGTACTCATCTAATCCTAGGTGTTAGCCTTTTCAAGGATAACCCGCTCTGATACCAATTGTTATTTCCCACGATTACACCACTTTACTGTTTTAAGGACCAGTTCCTTAAAATGTGTTCCTTTACTCTACGATATGTGGAAGTAAAACTGTAAGTAATTGAACACCAGATATTAGCGTGGAAAAACCCCTAGACACGGGATCAAAAAACCACAACCTACTTCACAAGTAGGATTTCAACTTCACTATGTAAAAAGACCCACTTGGTTACAAAACTCACTCTTACTAACCTAGGACTAACTCTAATCCTTTAGTGATCTTTCTCACGATCAGTGAAGTTGTGTCAAGTCCACGACTTGAACCAGAAAGTTTACAACTCGATTTTGCTTACTACACTTGAACTAAGACTCAAACTTTTACAAGATTCAATCTAAGGAACAGGTTCTCACTTAGTTCTAATGTAGCTAACTGATTACACAAATAAGCTAATAATTCTTCTCAGCTTTTGCTCGATGCTCTCTGTATTTGTGTATATTTCTATGGCTGATAGTCTCCACGATTTATAGCTTCCAGTAGCCAAGAAGTCTTGATGAATTAGAACTCCAAAGCTCCCTTGACTTTGAGTCCTAATTGGATTCTTCTCTTGAGAATCCGGATCTCCTATCATTATCCTTTAGTTTATGCAATCTTTTCATATCCATTTAGACCTGCATAATTATCAAGATATACGTCAGTACTAGGATAAATAATAATATCTCGATTAAACGATTTTGCATGAATTATCTATTCTGCTACAATGATTCAAAGGAACAGGTCCTTTGAATCTGTTCCTCAGTCATCAGTCAAAACTCCAAGCTTATCCAAGCTAATACTAGTGCTATTGAATTATCTTACAATCCTGTTGATCATCCTAGGACTAAGCATATTGATGTTCGTTATCATTTTATTCGTGATCATGTTCAACTAGGTGACATTGATATTGCATTTGTTAGTACTGATTTTCAACTAGCAGATATTTTTACAAAACCCTTGCTTGAAGACCGTTTTTGTACCCTAAGAGATCTACTTGGAATTATTTCTGATCCATGTTCAAAGGCATAATATTTTTCCTTGTATACATTCATTTCACAAAATTCAAAAACTCCAAAAATATTTTAATTTTTCATTAGCATATCATCAACCTTATTTCCTACCATGTATATGCATATTTACTTTAATTACATGTTATGTCATTATTACTTGTCATTATTACAGCCGTCAGTTTTTTTTTCCAAGTCAATGAGATAGTCACGTCGGTCTGCTTCCCTGATGCTGCAGTGCCTTTTCCCATCAGTGTCTTTTCCTCTCACGCCTTTTCATCTCACACTCACACCCTCCACCTTCCTCTTCCCTTCTCTCTCTCTAACTCCTTAAAAGACCTTTCTCCTATTCATTTCACCATCATCTTCTCAAGCCCTGTCCTCCATTCCTTCTCCCATGCTAAAAAATCCACAATCTCTGCTCGTCGTAGCCAACGTGCCAAACCTAAAACACAAAACCCTTCCACCCCGGTTCACATTGACTCCGACCACTCTGAGAATACTACTTCCAACTTTCCTACTCCTCCTCGGAATACGAAACTTGGAAAAAGGCCCATGCAAAGTGATCCTGATAATACAGAGGTTGTAAAAAGGCCTAAGAAGGAATTCTCTCTTGCCGATCTTGACGAAACCCTTGATTTTTGGGACTCGTCTGCTCACGAAAAATTGGAAGCCCTCAAGGAGAAGCCTCTTGCTCATGGACGCATTGTTGATTTGGATCTTCTGGAGTCTCTCAACTGTGATATCAAATAATTCTTTGCTGATCAAGAATGGACAAATTTCTTCTCCGCTGACCCTGTTGATGTCCCTGAAGATCTGGTAAGATTGTTCTATGCAAATCTTCGTCCTTGTTCTAGTGAAGGTATTGAAACTATGGTTCTCAACACCAGAATTGTTATTACCAAAAAGATCCTCTGTCGAATTTTGGGCTGTAAGTTCTCTGGCTACTTTTTTTCTTCAAAAACTCTTGGCCGTCTGACTTTGAAGTTACTTTGAACAAGCAAAAGCATGCCTGTGTGAAAAATCTGCTGATGTCCCTGATGGTCAATTAGGTCCTCTAGACTTGCCCTTTACTGTGCGTGTTCTTGCTCACATTGTTGGTACTACTCTGTTGCCCCGAACTGGATCCATTAGCTCTCTCTCTCTCAGCGTGACACTCTGATTGTTTATTGTCTGTTAACCAATAAAAAATTGGACCTTGGTGCTTGGATAATTGATTACATGCTAGAAAGTATTGTTGACTGTGCTTCACTATCTTATGGCCTTATCATTTCTAGAATTTTTCACTTCTATCGTGTTGATACCTCTTCTTGGAAAACTGTCTCTGTGAGTGCCTGCTACAATTCTCGTGCATTTGCTTCCATGGGTTATATTCATATTGATGAAAAATGGGTAAGAAAGGAGGCTAAGACTGTCAAGCCCTCTGGTGATCAAGCCGGTCCTTCCCGTCTAGCGAGCCCCTCGTTGCCTCCTCCTAAATATGCAGAGGATGTCAAGGACATCATTGACTTGCTACTCAGTCTGCACCTTAAGGAAGACAAAGAAGCAGAGGAGTTGAATGAAATCAAGCTGGATGTAGGGAGATTCAGCCTCAAACTGGATACTGCAGTGACAAGCTCTGATGCTGCTATTCGTAGGCTCCATGCTCGCCTTGATGCCATCTCTACCGATGTTCAGGGATGCATTGATACTCTCTCCAATGATGTTCAGGCTAAACTTGACAGGATGACAGATAATGTTGTGAACACTCTCACTTATTTCCTTGCCCCTCGCTAGACTATGTTTTAATTTGGGTCTGTACATATAAATCTCTTTTGCTACTGGTTCCTCCCCTCAGTTTTTGCTGATGCCAAAGGGGGAGAAGACAATGCTGTTATGTTTTTATGTTTTATGTCTGTTAACTGTTACTAACTAGGAGTCTGTCCTTAGCCTCTCCTAAAAATCTTTTCTGAATGCAGGTATTAGTTGACTATGCTAATAGTCTTTTAGTCAGAGGGAGTTCCCCTTGCTATACATGTGCTCCTTGTTTCTTTTTTTTTTTTCAGGATATCAGTCAGCTGTGCTCCATCTCAGTCAATCAGGGGGAGTCGACTTAAAATGAGTCGACTTAAAACCTACACCAACTATTTGTCATCATAAAAAAGGGGGAGATTGTTGAACTTATGTTTTTGATTTATGACAAATAAAGATTTTCAGTTGTTAATTTGTGTGTGAACTGCAGGATCCCCAATACGAAGTCAACTAAGGAAAGGATCTGCCCGTTATGTTTAAGACAATTGATTATGGAAGGCCATCCCTTGAATTAAGGAATTGATTCCTTCAGGCTCGACCTTATTCTTGGAAGGTATTTATACCTCTCCAAGAATCAAATCTCTTGGGTCCAAATCTCTCAGGATCTCACCTCCTAGGATAGCATCCTGTGATCTGCGCAATCAGTGATTCCCTCTCTATCCAAGATCATGTGCTGCCTCTTCACAAACCTATATATTCCAGAAGAACTCGTTCTATGACTTACGCTTCTATCTTATTGTCTACTCTTCTCCATACTTTTACTTTGCACAAATACTGTAACAAGTGAGTGTATCAGTGTTAGAAAAGAAAAGAAGGAGAGTTACTTGTAGAGATAATAGTAGTGCCAACTGAAGTTGGTTTGGTGAGCTATAAACCAAACAATACGTTGGTGGTAACCGAGTGGTAAAAACCATCTGTGATAGAGACGTTTGTAGTGAACGATAAACCATCTTTGTACCCATTGTTACTAAGAGCCTTGATAAGAGAGATACTCCCTTGTGACCCAAGGGGACTGGATTAGGAACCGTTTGGTTCTGAACCAATATAAAATTCCTTTGTCTTCTTTCTTCCCTTACCTTTTACAGTTTGCTTAACTTTATAAATATATATATATACTCTGCTTAGTCGACTATAAACTTCTTAAGTCAACTGCATCGTTAGAAAAATTACAATTCACCCCCCTCTTGTACTTTCACTTGTGCCAATAGAGTTGGTGGTAATTTCGTCCGCATGGTTATTCCCTTTGATTTGTCAAAGTTATTGAACAAGGATGCATCATTAGGTTCAATGCTTGTATTTGCGACTCTTCAATTTCTACCCGAAACTATCAAACACTTGGGGGAACACATCTCTTCTTACCTTTTCACTAAGTTTCACTATACCATGCAGTCGCCACCACGACCTACGTACGTGATTGCCCTTGAAATCTCCCACATTCGGTTTCTTGATTTTACCAAAATTGACTTTAGTGTCTTGCCGAAGGATTTCCAATGGTTGCCTCCGAGGGCACGGTCCTGTAATCGTTTTAAGAGGGACTGGATGAGGAAAAGGAGAAAGTTACCACATATGGTGTGAGTAGTACTGATTGCTGGAATGATCCGTATAATGGATACTCTGGAGATGTCCTCGAGTACATAAAGAATTTAAGGAAATATACGGGTGAAGGTGGAACTTGTCCAACCAAACCACCTATATCGGCGGATGTACCACGAGGTTTTGTTGAAGTCCAGCCATCAGCTCAGAGATCTTGCTGTCGAAGTGATTCAACCATTAGTCTTAAAGATCTCATAGATGAAACTTCCGCGGTTTTTCATGAAGAGTTTAAAGACGAGGTGGAGAATGAAGTGATTATTACAACTTATTGTTCGCACTCCTTTCATGCAAGGTGTCTCTTACCATGGCTATCCAGGAAAGACATGTTAGGAAAAGAGAACAATATAGAAGAAAGGTTGTATACTAAACAAAGAAGAAGAAGAAGGAAAGAACACTTTGTATTTTGGGAGAGGAGTTGTTTTCATTCAACTTGACTTACTCCAAATGTCTAGGAATACATGGCTATTTATAGAAGAATTCTTTCATGTATCTAGCCTACACTACATGTAGACACATTAACTTAGTCCACACTTTACCTCTCCCAAGATACATGGATGACACTAATACATAGATGAATTCACACTCTAATACATGTACTAACTTAATATTCTAGTTCATGAACTAATGTAAATACATGTAGACAAATGTAAACTAATGTGAACTAATGAGAACAAGTTTATTATTTTCACATTTCAACATCCCCTCTTAAACTTGTTTCATCACACCAACTGCCATCCTTAGCTTTTGAAAAAGCTCAATCTTCAACGGCTTGGTAAAAATATCTGCAATTTGATCTTGCGACTTCACAAATATGAGCTCCACTTCTTTATTGGCAACCCTCTCCCTGATAAAGTGATATCTTGTATCAATATGCTTGCTTCGTTCATGGTACACCGGATTCTTGGTAAGTTTTTGCGCAGATTTGTTGTCAATATAAATCTCTGTGGCTTTATCTTGTGGCAAATTGAGCTCCTTCAATAATCTTCTTAGCCAGATACCATGACATGTACATAATGTTGCAGCCCCATATTCAGCTTCACAAGTCGACAGAGTAACAATATCCTGTTTCTTAGAGCTACAACAAATAGCACATTTACCCAAGAAGAATAAAAATCCGGTGGTGCTTTTTCTATCATCAACGTCTCCCGCAAAGTCACTATCACAAAATCCCACAAGCTTGAAGTTGCTAGAAGATGAATAAAATAAGCCAAAATCAATCGTACCTTTTAGGTAACGAAGAATTCTTCTAGCAGCCTTTAAGTGGGTAGAAGTAGGAGCTTCCATGAAGCGGCTTACAACTCCAACCGCATATAGTATATCTGGCCTTGTACATGTCAAGTACCTTAGGCTTCCCATAAGACTCTTGAAAAGAGTAGGATTTACCTTTTCTCCATTATCAAACTTTGACAACTTTAATCCAATTGGTGTATTCACAGGATGCAATCAAGCATGTTAAACTTCTTCAAAACTTCCTTTACATAGCTTTCTTGAGAGATAAATATGCCTTCCTCCATTTGCTTCACTTCTAAACCCAAGTAGTATGACATGAGACCTATGTCCGTCATCTCGAACTCACGGGGCATAGCCTTCTTGAAATCCATTTTCTTGAAAATACTTGTCAATGCGGCTGTTCCATGCCCGTGGTGCTTGCTTCAATCCATATAATGCTCTTTTCAGCCTCAAAACTTTATCTTCATGACCTTTGACGACAAAGCCCAACGGTTGCTCAACGTAGACTTCTTCTTCAAGATAGCCGTTCAGAAAAGCCGACTTGACATCCAGCTGATAGATCTTCCACTTCATTTGTGCCGCTAAAGAAATAAATAAGCAAATCGTCTCCATGCGGGCAACGGGTGCATAGACTTTCTCATAGCCCACTCCATGCCTTTGCTTGTAGCCTTTCGCCACAAGTCTTGCCTTGTATCTCTCGACCTCTCCCTGTGCATTTTTCTTTGCCTTATAGACCCATTTCACTCCAACTGCTTGATGTCCTTTGGGAAGAGTTGTTAGCTCCTATGTGTTGTTCTTTTCTATTGCCTTGATCTCCTCTTCCATGGCTTGTCTCCACCAATTGTCTCTGACAGCTTCTTCAAAATTCACTGGTTCACTTTCAACAAAGAGACAAACTAAATTACTATAATCAAAATTAGTAATTCTTTTGGTATTCTCAAGAAGATCGACCAAAGTTCTCGTTTTCTCTGGCCTTTCTCCATTTGAGCTTTCTGCAGGGGAAGGAGATGCAACATTAGTTGGAGAAGGAGGAGGAGTTGGATCTTGCACAGGTGCCATGTGCTCTTGTTCTTCTTCATCTTCAAAATATGGGAGAAAATCGTATGTCCTTTCTTCTTGAGCTTCCCAATTCCATGCTGCTTCTTCATCAAATTCAACATCGCGGCTCACCACCACTTTTTCATTTGTTGGGTTGTACAACTTGTACCCTTTTGAGCTTGTGTCATAACCAACGAACACATGCTCGACACTTCGATCATCAAGTTTAGCTCTCCCTTGTTGTGGCACATGGGCATAGGCTAAGCTCCCAAAAATTCTCAAGTGTTTGACATATGGTTTTCTTCCACTCCATGCTTCTTGAGGAGTTTGATCTTTCACATTCTTTGTGGGAGACCTGTTACTCAAATAAACAGCACAAGAAACAGCCTCGGCCCAAAATTCCTTAGGCATATTTTTAGCTTTCAACATACATCTAGCCATGTTAAGAATGGTTCTATTTTTTCTCTCTGCAACTCCACTTTGTTGCGGTGAATAAGGTACCGTTAGAGGGCGATGAATTCCATGAGATTCACAAAATTCATTAAATTCTCTCGAAGTAAATTCGCCTCCTCTATCGGACCTTAAAGCTTTTATTTCAAAGCCACTTTCTTTTTCCACCGGTGCTTTAAAATTTTCAAATGCACCAAACACTTCTGATTTTTTCTTTAAAAAATAAACCCAGGTCTTTCTACTGAAGTCATCAATAAAGAGTAAGAAATATTTACTCTTACCAAAAGAAGGTGGAGTAATTGGCCCACACACATCGGTATGAACAAGTTGGAGTGGCTTGGTTGCTCTTGATGTGGCCTCCTTAGGAAAACTCCTCCTTGCATGTTTTCTAAGAAGACAGGCTTCGCACAACTGATTGGGATGATTTATTAAAGGCATCCCATGCACCATCTTCTTTTCTCCCATTGATTTGAGCGACTCAAAATTCAAGTGACCAAATCTCATGTGCCAACACCATGATTCTTCTTTCACATTTGCATTCAAACACTTTACTTCAATTGTTTTAAGATTCAAAGAAAACAATCTATTCTTTGACATATGAACTTTAGCAATTATAGTGACACTTGAATCTCTAAGCCAAAGGTTCCATATCCCTTTTCAAAAAATTGGCCCAAGCTCAAAATATTATTTTTTAACTTTGGCACATAGTAAACATCTTTGATCATTTTGTGACTACCATCTTTAGAGGAGATAAGAATCGTACATATCCCTTCAATTTGGATCTTTGAAGTATCTCCAAAAGATGCATTGCCTTTCACCCTTTTGTTGAACTCCACAAACTTGTCTTTGTATCCGCACATGTGGTTGCTCGCTCCATTATCCAAATACCACGAACCACAATCATCTTTGTCTTCTTGCTTGAGTGCTAGCAATAATGTTGACTCTTCATCTTCCTTGTTGTCGTCAACAAGGTTGGCCTTTTCTTCAACATTGCTACGACATTCCCAGAATGTAGTTTTTACATAGAAAATCAGAATGCTTCCATGCCTCAATAACAACGAAACGTTCATTTTCAGGAGTATCATCTGCCGGGACAGGAACATCCTCCTTAATGAATCGTTGCAAACTCAGCGTGGTCAAATAAAAGAACATCTTTTGCTGCCACCTTTTGAAGTCAATCCCGCCAAATTTTCCCGGCTTTTCAGCCGGTGCTGGCACTGGGGCCGGTGCAGATGCAGGGCGGCTGGTGCTTGCACCAATAGAAGCATTTGGTGTACCAGAAACACCGTTGTTATTTTCTGTGTTCGTCATTATTCTGTAAAAATAAAATAACGCAGTCAGATTCAAACAATCTGATTTATTGTACAGTGAAGATTTTTTATCTTCAAACTGATTTAATGTACAGTGAAGTTTTTATATCTTCAAACTGCAAATAATAATATAAATATTTTAATAATCCGAAAGTTTTTAATCTTCTGAACGGATTAAACACACAATAATTTTAATAATCCGTTGAAGTATTTAAATCTTCAAAAATGGAATATTAAATTTGGAGTAGAAAATCTTTTCAGATTTTAGTCTCCACAACAGTTTGGAGTAGTAAATCTTTTCAGATTTTAGTCTCCACAAACAGCCTATTATCGATTAGCAGACCAAAATACAAATTAGATTTCTTAAGATTGTTATATGTCTGCACTTTTGATAATGACCAAAACAGAAATAAGATGAAGTAGAAAAATTTCAAGCCAACAGTATACAATCCCTGTCCTTAAGAAATCTAATCCCCTCACAGTTACCCAAGGTTTGTGGATTAATTTCTCCCAGGATAGAATGGAATTATCCTCACTGTGATAGCAGTAATTCAAATCACAGTGAACACTCGAACTCAAATAATGGTAGCAAATCACACTGACTCAGAACTTACTTTTGTTTTGAAAACAAATGCAAAAGGTAATGAGAGAGAGAGTATTTGAAATTTTTGGATGATTAAAATGAGGCAAAATGCCTCTCTATTTATAGCCACAAGATTTGGAGTGAAAAGGCATGAAGGTGTCTTTTGGTGAAATGGCTGTTCATGAAAGGCAGCCTTCAAGGTGGCTGTTCAATGAAAAGGCACCTTTTCATTGGTGAAGTAGCTGTTCATGAAAGGCAGCCTTCAAGGTGGCTGTTCAATGAAAAGCACCATTTCCAAATGAAATGAATAACGTTTCAGCAGCCATTTCCTTTGGAATATTTGCATAACTAATCCACTTTATAATTTCGTTACGAAACCGGCTCCATATCAAATATTAATATAAAATATTAATATTTATTTTATTTCCCATTCACACCACTTTACCTTCCTTCCAAACCCAAATCCCCCACATGAATGGGGAATGGCTATATGAAGAAAACATGCAGAAAACTATGTGATTTGCAAGTAAGAATTAATTGCATCTGGATAAGTGGGTTTCCCTTTGAACTTTCCGTAGTGAACATATATCGGATATACTCGGTCAATCGGTAGATTTGATATCTTTGAACCGTCGAACTTTGGTGTATACCTAGACAACATATGTCACACAATTAATCCTTGACCATTTTTGGTTCTCATTGTTGTGTTCGTTTCAGCCATGAACATCGCCTGGTCCATGAGTGCGTAGAGAATTGGCCTTACAGAATTCTCCTTGAAGCGGCTTCCACTTCACACTCACATAGGTGATTTCTAAACATGTAATCCCGTAGATCTACACTGTTTGACAAACCCCGTATCAAACTTAGATAATCATTAAAAAACGTCTTTAACGTTCTATCCTTGGTACTAAACATTGTCTTATTAAGAGGATGGGTTGAGTTGTTTGACAATGTTGGAGCGGTCGTACACAACTTTGTTTGAGCTCCTTGAACCTAGATCTTGGGATCTCCAGTCTTCTAGGTAGAGTTACCGCCATGACGACTTGTCCTCGGCCATAGTCCCATTCCTCTTGATGATCTCTCAACATCATCTCTAGTTAAACCTTTAGTAAGTGGATCCGATACATTATCCTTTGACTTAACATAGTCAATTGCGATAATTCCTCTAGAGATAAGTTGTCTAATGGTTTTATGTCTTCGTCGTATATGACGATTTTTACCATTATACATAAGGCTCCCAGCCCTCGATATTGCCGATTGACTATCGCAATGTATACATATAGGTGTCAACGGCCTAGGCCAAAATGGAATGTCTTCCAAGAAGTTTCGGAGCCATTCAGCTTCTTCACCGGCTTTGTCCAAAGCTATGAACTCAGCCTCCATTGTAGAGCGAGCAAGCAAGGTTTGTTTGGATGATTTCCAAGTTACCGCTCCTCCACCTATTGTGAAAATATATCCACTTGTGGATTTTGATTCTTTTGAGCCGGTGATCCAATTTGCATCACAATATCCTTCTATAACAGCGGGATACTTATCATAGTGCAAAGCATAGTCTTGGGTGTACTCCAAATAACCCAAAACTCGTTTCATAGCCATCCAGTGATTTTGTCCAGGATTACTTGTGTATCGACTCAGTTTACTTATAGCACAAGCTATATCTGGTCGTGTACAATTCATGATGTACATTAGACTTCCCAACACTCTAGCGTAGTCTCGTTGAGACGTGCTTTGTCCTTTATTCTTTGTAAAGGCAAGATTAACATCAATTGGAGTCTTTGAAGTTTTGAAGTCTAAATACTTGAATTTTTCCAGGACATTTCTGATGTAATGAGTTTGAGATAATGCCAAACCTTGAGGAGTTTTGTGAATTTTAATACCCAAGATTAAATCCGCAACTCACAAGTCTTTCATATCAAACTTGCTAGTTAGCATACGCTTAGTAGCATTGATGTTAGCAATATCTTTACTCATTATTAACATGTCATCCACATATAGACAAACAATGACTATATGATTTGGAGTGTTCTTAATGTAAACACATTTATCACACTCATTAATTTGGAAGCCATTTGACAACATTGTACTGTCAAATTTCGCATGCCATTGTTTAGGTGCTTGTTTTAGTCCATAAAGAGACTTAACAAGTCGACATACCTTCTTTTCTTTCCCAGGAACCACGAACCCTTCAGGTTGTTCCATGTAGATTTCTTCCTCCAAATTTCCATTTAAGAAGGCTGTCTTTACATCCATTTGATGGATTTGAAGATCATACACGGCGGCCAAAGCTATTAGCATCCGTATGGATGTAATTCTGCTTACCGGAGAGTATGTATCAAAGTAATCAAGGCCCTCTTTTTATCTATAACCTTTAACGACCAGTCTAGCCTTGTATTTGTCAATAGTACCATCAGCTTTCATTTTCCTTTTGAAAATCCATTTGTAACCTAAAGGTTTGTTCCCAGGAGGAAGATCAACCAACTCACATGTATGGTTGCTTAAAATGGATTCAATCTCACTATTGACTGCCTCTTTCCAATATGGAGACTCTGAAGAAGCCATTGCTTCTTTATAAGTTTGAGGCTCATTTTCCAATAGGAAAGTCGTAAAATCTAGTCCAAAAGAAGTAGACGTCCTTTAACGTTTACTACGTCTTGGATTATCATTATTTGGCATACTTCCTTTTGTACCTTCTCTTGGTCGTTTCGTGCTGACACTTGACGATTCATATTCACTTTTATACGGATATATATTTTCAAAGAATTCAACATTATCTGATTCCATAACCGTATTAATATGAATGTCAGGATTTTCTGATTTATAAACCAGAAAACGATATGCCTTACTATTCTTGGCATATCCTATGAAAACACAATCAACGGTTTTTGGTCCTATCTTTTCCCTTTTAGGTTTAGGAACTTGTACCTTTGCCAAACACCCCCACACTTTGAGGTAATTCAAGCTTGGCTTTCTTCCCTTCCACTTTTCATATGGAATGGATTGTGTTTTGCTGTGGGGTACACGATTAAGTATTCGACTAGCTGTAAGAATAGCTTCCCCCCATAAGTTTTGGGGTAAACCCGAACTTATCAGCAAGGCATTCATCATCTCCTTTAAAGTTCTATTTTTCCTTTCCGCAATCCCATTAGATTGTGGCGTGTAAGGGGCAGTAGTTTGGTGAATAATGCCATATTCCAAACATATTTGTTCAAAAGGAGATTCGTATTCACCGCCCCTATCACTTCTTATCATTTTTATTCTTTTGTTAAGTTGTGTTTCAACTTCAATTTTGTATTGCTTGAATGCATCTATAGCCTCGTCTTTACTACTAAGTAAATAAACGTAGCAGTAACGAGTGCTGTCGTCAATAAAAGTTATGAAATACTTCTTTCCACCGCGAGATGGTATTGACTTCATATCACAAATATCCGTATGAATTAAGTCTAAAGGTTCGGAATTCCTTTCAAGTGATTTGTAAGGATGTTTCGCAAATTTAGACTCAACACATATTTGACATTTTGATTTATCACATTCAAATTTAGGCAATACTTCCATATTTATCATTTTCCGCAAGGTTTTATAATTAACATGTCCCAAACGTACATGCCATAATTCATTTGACTCAAGTAAGTAAGAAGAAGCTTGAACTTTATTATTGATAGAAACAGTCATTACATTCAGCTTGAAAAGGCCCTCACATAGGTAACCTTTTCCTACAAAACTGTCATTCTTAGTTAATACAACCTTGTCAGCAACAAAAACACACTTAAACCCGTTCTTGACGAGAAGTGAAGCTGACACTAAGTTCTTACGTATTTCTGGAACGTGAAGAACATTGTTGAGAGTCACAACCTTGCCCGAGGTCATTTTTAGGCCTATCTTGCCATAACCTTCAATCTTTGCTGTTGCAGAATTTCCCATGAAGAGTGTCTCATTAGGTCCAGTGGGAGCATAGCTAGTAAACGCATCCTTATTTGCACAAACATGGCGGGTGGCTCCAGAATCAATCCACTATTCTTTCGAATTTTCTACCAGGTTACACTCAGAAATCATTGCACAAAGATCTATCTCTTGCACTCCTTGGGAAATAGTATCTTCTACCATGTTTTCTTGACCTTTATTATTTTTGGCATTCTTTGGGGCACGACAGTCTACAGCCTTGTGTCCATATTTGCCACAGTTGCGGCAATTGCCCTTGAATTTCTTCTTTTTCGGCTGATTGTTTGGTCCAGAAGGTTTCTTTCTTTTGTTGTTCTTTGGTGCATCATTTGTCTCAACGATATTTGCTCCCATTACTGTTGAACTTCCACGAGCAACCTTCTTCTCCGCAATCTTGTTGTCTTCCTCGATCCTCAAACGAACAATGAGATCTTCGAGTGACATCTCCTTGCGCTTGTGTTTCAAGTAATTCTTAAAGTCTTTCCACAAAGGTGGTAACTTTTCAATTACCGCAGCCACTTGAAACGCCTCATTGATGACCAAACCTTCAATGAGAAATTTATTATTAATAGGATAATTAATACTTCTAATATGAGCATTAATTTGGATCATACATTCAGCAATGAGATCATGAATGATCACTTGCAACTCTTGGACTTGACTTATGATAGTTTTACTGTCCACCATCTTAAAGTCCAGAAATTTGGCGGCTACAAATTACTTCATCCCAGCATCTTAAGTTTTGTACTTCATTTCAAGAGCAAGCCAAAGCTCCTTCGAAGTTGCAGCAGTACTGTAGACATTGTATAAGTCGTCCTCCAGTCCATTCAGAATGTAGTTTTTACATAGAAAATCAGAATGCTTCCATGCCTCAATAACAATGAAACGTTCATTTTCAGGAGTATCGTCTGCCGGGACAGGAACATCCTCCTTAATGAATCGTTGCAAACTCAGCGTGGTCAAATAAAATAACATCTTTTGCTGCCACCTTTTGAAGTCAATCCCGCCAAACTTTCCCGGCTTTTCAGCCGGTGCTGGCACTGGGGCCGGTGCAGATGCAGGGCGGCTGGTGCTTGCACCAATAGAAGCATTTGGTGTACCAGAAACACCGTTGTTATTTTCTGTGTTCGTCATTATTCTGTAAAAACAAAATAACGCAGTCAGATTCAAACAATCTGATTTATTGTACAGTGAAGATTTTTTATCTTCAAACTGATTTAATGTACAGTGAAGTTTTTATATCTTCAAACTGCAAATAATAATATAAATATTTTAATAATCTGGAAGTTTTTAATCTTCTGAACGGATTAAACACACAATAATTTTAATAATCCGTTGAAGTATTTAAATCTTCAAAAACGGAATATTAAATTTGGAGTAGAAAATCTTTTAAGATTTTAGTCTCCACAACAGTTTGGAGTAGAAAATCTTTTCAGATTTTAGTCTCCACAAACAGCCTATTATCGATTAGCAGACCAAAATACAAATTATATTTCTTAAGATTGTTATATGTCTGCGCTTTCGATAATGACCAAAACAGAAATAAGATGAATCAGAAAAATTCCAAGCCAACAGTATACAATCCCTGTCCTTAAGAAATCTAATCCCCTCACAGTTACCCAAGGTTTGTGGATTAATTTCTCCCAGGATAGAATGGAATTATCCTCACTGTGATAGCGGTAATTCAAATCACAGTGAACAGCGAACTCAAATAATGGTAGCAAATCACACTGACTCAGAACTTACTTTTGTTTTGAAAACAAATGCAAAAGGTAATGAGAGAGAAAGTATTTGAAATTTTTGGATGATTAAAATGAGGCAAAATGCCTCTCTATTTATAGCCACAAGATTTGGAGTGAAAAGGCATGAAGGTGTCTTTTGGTGAAATGGCTGTTCATGAAAGGCAGCCTTCAAGGTGGCTGTTCAATGAAAAGGCACCTTTTCATTGGTGAAGTAGCTGTTCATGAAAGGCAGCCTTCAAGGTGGCTGTTCAATGAAAAGCACCATTTCCAAATGAAATGAATAACGTTTCAGCAGCCATTTCCTTTGGAATATTTGCATAACTAATCCACTTTATAATTTCGTTACGAAACCGGCTCCATATCAAATATTAATATAAAATATTAATATTTATTTCATTTCCCATTCACACCACTTTACCTTCCTTCCAAACCCAACAAAAATCGAATTTAGGTGTTAGGGAGCGAAGGATCTTTTCTACCACACGGACATCTTCAATTTTCTCTCTGTACCTTTTAAATTGTTTCACAACAGCCCGCACTCTTGAACCATAATCCGAAATGGATTCGGATTCCTTCATTTTTAAAGCTTCAAAATCAGCCTTTAGAGATTGAAGCTTCACCTTCTTCACTTTGTCAACTCCTTGGAGAGATATTTGTAAAATCTTCCAAGCTTCTTTTGAGGTAGTTGCATCAGCCACCTTCTCAAACATGGTATCATCCAAACATTGATGGATAAGAGAGAGGGCTTGTTGATCCTTCTTCCTTAACTTTGCCAAAGCATCCTTCTCATTTTGAGGCAAAGTTTCGTTATTGTCGGGTTCTTCAAACCCTTCTTCTACAATCTTCCATGCATCTTGAGAGCCAAGTATGGCTTTCATCCTTATACACCATTTTTGATAGTTCTCTTTTGTAAGACGAGGAAATTGGAAAGCAAGTAGGCCATTGCCATTGTTTGCCATGGCTCTGATACCACTATGTTAGGAAAAGAGAACAATATAGAAGAAAGGTTGTATACTAAACAAAGAAGAAGAAGAAGAAGAAGAAGAAGAAGAAGAAGAAGAAGAAGAAGAAGGAAAGAACACTTTCTATTTTGGGAGAGGAGTTGTTTTCATTCAACTTGACTTACTCCAAATGTCTAGGAATACATGGCTATTTATAGAAGAATTCTTTCATGTATCTAGCCTACACTACATGTAGACACATTAACTTAGTCCACATTTTACCTCTCCCAAGATACATAGATGACACTAATACATAGATGAATTCACACTCTAATACATGTACTAACTTAATATCCTAGTTCATGAACTAATGTAAATACATGTAGACAAATATAAATTAATGTGAACTAATGAGAACAAGTTTATTATTTTCACATTTCAACCGGACAATTGCCCAACTTGTCGAGAAATCTATCCTTTGCATTATTCGCCCTTGTTGAACCGTTATCGTCATTAGTGCAATCTTAACATAACATATTGGAGGAAAAATTGTACAATGTTTTTTACAATTTTCTTGTATGATTAGTAGTGCAGATTCTTTATTCATTTTTTTGGTATGATGTTGAAACGAAGGGATTTTTCATGTGCCAAATAACATATTGAAGAATGTGTTGGTGACGTTTAGAAATTATTTTCCTTTTCAATTTTCATGTGTTATGGAGTATAATATTTGCAGATTGTGTTTGCGCCAACGTTTAAAAATTGCATCCTTTACAATTTTCTTGTACTAATAATAATTACAAACTTTTTGTTCTTTTGGTATCAAATGACAAATTTAATTTTGTGAAGGAAGTACTAATTTTTCATTTGCTAGAGTTCATTCAGTTGCTGGCTGTTTTGTTTCTTTCAGATTCTTAACTAGAGTTGATTCAGTTGCTGATTTATTTGTATATATTCATATTTCTCGATGTTCAATAAACCATGTCATTAATCTATAATGATGTCCATTGAGGGATTAGTTTAAGGTTGATGCGGAAGGAGTTTACTTTTGGGTTATTCCTATGTTTCTGCAGAAGTTGTGAATACTCAAATGTTGAGTTGCCCAGAATTATATTGAATCAAGATTTTTTGGCTCAACTTTATCCCAATTTTGATGAGGAAACAATTATAATTTTTCATCTTGAATTGGTCAAGATATGTGTTATTTCTTGTTTTTCTTGAGTATCTACTATACCACCATTTAATTTTAATTGTGTAAGTAAATTCAAGGATAATAGTAAATTAATTATTTTTAAGTATATATGACATTCTAATGATGCAACAAGTGACCACTGTCATGAGAAAGAAGAACTTAGACCAAAAGTACACCATAACTGTCGTAGATCCGTTGTCGCCACCAAAAGAAGTGAAACAGAAGCGCTAGCCCATTGACGACTAGATCTGTCCCAGCCTCGTCGCCACTCGAGAAACTAAAAAAAAAACAAAGGAAACAGAAGCACCAGCCTGCTGGCGACCAGATCTGTCCAACATGGAGACCCGATTCGTCTCTGATGGAGGACGACAGAGGGGACCGGATTTGCCCTCCGAAAAGAAATTGAAAAGAAAGCTCGCCGGGGAAAGGGCAACAATGATTAGTTTGGGGGGAGGGGAAGGAGGGACGGTGACGGTTGGGGTCGGGGGGAGAGGACAATGACGGAGGAAAGAATGGCTGTGAGGCAGACAACACATTGAAGAAAGGTTTAGGAAAGGGGAGAGAGAAGATAGGGAAGGAGAATTAGGATTCAATAACAAATTTTCGTATTTTTTGCTATGTTTGATAGCATATGTCCAAAATATTGCTAAGTTTGGTAAATTAGGAAAATGTCTCGATGTGTTAAAAAAAAAATCCTACAATAATACAGAGTGTAATTTATCCATTTTTTTTAATCTAACATACATATTAGGTCTTTAATGGAAACTTAGACAATGAACAAACACAACATAAATACAAAGATGAGAATAAAATTGCAAAAAGATTAAAGAATAAGCACCTGTTAAAAGCTAAAATTAAACCATCAACCAAACGACTTTAGATTATTAGCAATTAATGATTTAATGTTATATTGTATAAATAAACCATCAACCAAACGACTTCTTTAGAGTTGTAAATTTCAATACTGATAAACTATTGGTAAATTTCAATAGTGTTTGTGTATTGGGTAAAAATCAACCCACGGCAATTTGCCCCGGTTACGCAAATTTCAACGATCGAACACGACACGACTGAGCAATCGCCGAAGCGGTTGAGCGAGGCGCCGAAGCCTTGGATCCGAAGGCGCGTTACCGAAGGCGAGCCGTGAGCTGAGCTTCGTTGACTATCTCCTCGGTCAAGCAACAGGGCCAAGCCACCGAGGTTGTAAATTCTCACCTCGGTGGATCCCCCTCGGTTCGTCCGGCTTTGCAGCCCACTACTTCACCCCACTAACTCAGCCACTACACCTCAAGATCGTGGGACAACATGGCAACAGATAGTGGAGATCATGGGCAGAGACTTACATCTATAAATAGCAGTTCATTCCATGTAATAGGGATCGAGAAATATATACCGAAACTCTACCCAAATTTGTATTGAACATCTATATATTGAAAGCAAGTTACTTTTACGCATTTTTCATCTATTTTGTGCATCGTTTATTGCTTTGATACAAAGATTTGCTTATATTCGAATCCAAATTCGATTTGTGTACCTAAAAACGATTTAGGCCCATACAAATTGGCGCCGTCTGTGGGGATATAAGCAATAACGCTTTGTTCCAAAGTTCAAAATCCGTTTTTCATCAAGAAATTTGTGACCCAACGTCATGGCTGATAACAACAACGGTGGCAACGGTGATCGGGTTGACGTTCCGACGAACCAACAATCCTTCACCCCAATGACAACCGAAGAATTTCAAATGTATGTCGTCACCACACTAAAAGCTCTCCAAAGTAAGCAGGATGAGCAGGCTAGTATCAACGCCGAGTTTCGTGCTTCGTTGGAAGCGAAAAATAGCGCCGCCCCAAACGGCACCCAGCTTTCGGCTCCTGGTGGAGGCACCCCGCCTTTCGTTCCTCAGGGCGCGACAACAGGGGGACCTCACAATGGAGCCACGTCTGGGGGCTCGGGGAATAACCCAACGGCATCGCCACACTTCGGGACGTTTCCCACCACGGCTGAAACAACGTCCTCGGTTGACGTTGAAAGAATGAGTAGAGAGATCGAAGCGCGTATCGAGGCGCGCGTGGAAAAGCGTCTTGATTGCGTACCAGGGATAAGCAAAGAGGAAGATGACCTCGACATCGAGCAGTATAGGGAGCAGCCCTACAAGCCCGAGGCTGCCCCAGCTCCAACACCTGTGGGTTTCAAACTCACTTTCCTTAAAAAATATGATGGGACAACTGATCCCAAGGAACACATTAGGGAATACATGTCCATGGTAAAGAGCAACGACTTGACATCTACACAGCTCGAGTCGATGTTCTTAAAGAAGTTTGGAAGTTCTTTAGAAAAAGGTGCTCTTCGGTGGTATTTATGCTTACCAGCGGGGTCAATCTCCTCGTTTAAAGAGCTATCCAGCGCCTTTGTCAAAGCTCACACCGGCGCGCAAAAGATCCTCCAGAGGAAGGAGGATATATGTGAAGTGAAGCAGCGCTCCGGTGAGCCACTTAAAGAGTTCCTCGAGCGATTCCATGCCGAGCGCATGGAGTTGCCTCGAATGGATGATACCTTGGCTATCATGGCCTTCGAAAAAGGTATCAATAGTCGCAACTCAGGCGCTGCAGCTGAATTGCGCAAAGAGTTGCAACAGTATCAGGTCCTAACGTGGGAGGATCTACATAGAAGAGCTTACTCCAAAATCAGACTTGAGGAGGCGGAGTTCAAGAACCGAAGTTATCAAAACCGAGGTGATACTTCAAATCGCGCCGAGGCGCCGAAATAATTCGAAGGGAAGGTATGAGCCTTACACTTCGCCGAGGCAACATGTTAGCCAGAGGTTGGGCAACAACCTCGGCAATTCATACACAACATCTCATATCAGCCAAAGGCTTGGAGGGAAGGTTCAAACCAATGTGAACCAAAGGAACCCCTCGAGCTCTGCTTCGGTCCCAAGAAAGGATCTTCCTCGGATCCAAGATTATAATTTCAACATATCGACCTCGGAGCTGGTCGACGTCGTAAAGGGGACAGCTGGGGTAAGAGTCCCCAAAGATATGAGAACCCCGGCGGACAAAAGGGACCAGAATCTGCATTGTGAATTTCACGCGGATTATGGCCACAGAACCAAGGACTGCAAGGCCCTGCGCCTCGAGGTGGCTCACCTACTGAAGAAAGGAGTCTTAGCAGAATTCCTCACTGATAAGGGAAAAGACAACTTCTCTAAGAACCGAGGTGACGGGCAACCACCTCGGGCTCCACCCCCTGAAAGAGTAGTCAATGTCATCACTGGGGGGTCCGAAGTGAACGGCGTGAACTTCGCCGCTGCCAAAAAGTTCGCTAAGCTCTCCATCACCATGGAGAAAAGGACTCGAGTTGGAGGCTCGGGCAAAGAAATTGTTTTCGATGACGATGATTGTGATGGGATGATGTTCCCCCACCACGACGCACTAGTCATCATGCTGAGGATCAATGACTCCGATATCAAAAGAGTCTTGATCGACCCCGGTAGCTCTGTTAACATAATTAGCTACGGGGCCGTTAAGAAGATGTGGTTGAAGGGTGAAGTTGTTCCCAAGTCAACAGTGTTAGCTGGCTTCAACAACTCCACGGAGAAGACCTTGGGTGAGATCACACTCAAAACATTCGCCGAGGGGGTTACCAAGGAGACACTGTTTCAAGTTATGCCCGAGGATCTAGCCTACAATGTGATCCTCGGAAGGCCATGGATCCACTCCATGGAAGCTGTTCCCTCCACTTTACATCAAGTGATCAAGTTCCCAACGCCTTGGGGGGTTAGATCGATCAAAGGGGAGCAGCGAGTAGCAAGAGAATGCTATTCAGTTTCACTTAAAAGTGGAGTCGCCCCGGTTGGGCCAAAACAATAGCAACTACAGGGTTCGGGGTCAAGCGGGGAGGACGCCCGAGGAGAAGATGAAAAGCTCCCAGCTTGCGTTCAAGAGCCTCGGAAGCAAAAGGCCGAGGACTTAACTATTGAAGAGTTGGAGTCTTTCACTCTATCGAAAGATTTCCCCGATAGGAAGATATTTGTCGGCTCGGAGTTGGACACGGAGTCGAAAAAAGCGATAATACAAGTTTTGAAGTCCAACCACGATTGTTTTGCTTGGTCGCACTCAGACATGACGGGTATCGATCCGGAGATCATGACCCACAAGCTGACTGTAGACCCAAAGTTTACCCCGGTGAAACAGAAGAAAAGGCCTCACGCCGGGGTCAAGAAGAAGGCAATCGAAGACGAAACCACGAAACTACAAGAAAATGGTTTCATCAGAGAAGTGAAGTACCCTGAGTGGTTGGCCAATGTCGTGGTAGTACCAAAGAAAAATGGCAAGTGGAGAATGTGCGTGGATTACACTGACCTGAACAAAGCTTGCCCCAAAGATTCATATCCACTACCACAAATTGACAGGTTAATAGACTCCACGGCTGGACATAAACTATTAACTTTTCTAAATGCATACTCGGGGTACAACCAAATTCTCATGGACCCGAAGGATGAAGAGAAAGCCTCGTTCATCACAGACCGAGGCACCTTCTGTTACAAAGTGATGCCCTTCGGTCTAAAGAACGCCGGGGCGACATACCAAAGGTTGGTGTGTCGCATGTTTAAAGAGTACATCGGGAAGTCTATGGAGGTCTACATAGACGACATGCTCATCAAATCGATCCAAATCGAGGATCATTTGAATCATCTGAGGGAAGCTTTTGCTGTACTGAGACAATATAGTATGAAATTGAATCCTGAGAAGTGCGCCTTCGGCGTAGGATCTGGGAAATTCTTGGGCTTTATTGTCTCCGAGCGTGGAATCGAAGCTAACCCAGATAAAATCAGAGCCATTGAAGAAATCCCCGAAGAGTTAACCGGGGTAAAGGAGGTTCAACGCTTAACTGGCCGAGTCGCTGCCTTGAGTCGATTCATCTCAAGATCCTCGGAGCGATGCCACAATTTTTTATCCGTTCTGAGGAAGAACAATCACTTCGAATGGACACCGGAGTGTAAACAGGCGTTGAAAGATCTGAAACAATACTTGGCTAACGCGCCTCTGCTCGCCAAGCCGAAGGAAGGAGAGACATTGCTGGTATATTTAGCAGTGTCCGAGGTATCAGTCAGTGCGGTGCTGGTTCGAGAGAAAGACGGCAAACAACAGCCCATCTATTATGTAAGCAAGACACTCCTCGATGCTGAAACCAGGTATCCACACTTGGAAAAATTAGCTCTTGCCTTACTAATTACTGCTCGAAAACTGCGCCCCTACTTTCAATGCCATCCAATAGCAGTAGTTTCAACTTTCTCCTTGAGAAACATATTGCATAAGCCAGAATTGTCGGGGAGATTGTCTAAATAGGCGGTTGAGTTAAGTGAATATGACATCACTTATCAACCCCGAACAGCCATTAAATCCCAAGTCATGGCGGATTTCGTGGCTGATTTTAGCATTGGAATTCTGCCCGAGGCGGAAAAAGAGAACTCGATGACGAAGGGGCACCCTTCGGGATTGTGGGTGCTGCATACCGATGGGGCAACAAATTCAAAAGGTTCGGGGCTAGGCATTGTATTGAGGGCGCCCACCGGGGAGAAAATCAGGCATTCGGTTCGGTTCAAAAAAGTAACCAACAACGAAGCAGAGTATGAAGCAGCTCTAGCGGGCTTAGAGCTAGCTAAAGACATGGGAGTTGAAAGAATTGAACTAAGGTGCGATTCACAATTGGTGGTCAACCAAGTCCTCGGTGATTATACGGCTCGAGAGCCCAGAATGCAGCTATACTTGGATCGAGCACAAAGGATTTTATCACAATTCCAAGAATGGCAGATTAAGCAAATACCTCGAGAGGAGAACACCGAGGCTGATGCCTTGGCAAATCTAGGTTCGGCAATCGATGAAGCCCACTCGGGGACTGACTCGGTGGTTCGATTGCTATCAGCTCAAATGAGGGAGATAAAACTACAAGTTAACTCCGTGGATAACCGTTGGGATTGGCGAAGCAAATTCATCTCCTATTTTGACTCGGGGACTGTCCCCCAAAATAAAAAAGAAGCAAGGAAGCTGCGAACTCAGGCGGCTTCGTATCACTTAATCGAGGGCAATCTGTACAAACGACTGTATTGCGGCCCGATGGCCAAATGTTTGGGCCCCGACGAGGCTAGGTATGTGATGGCCGAAGTGCACGAAGGCGAGTGCGGCAACCATTCGGGGGGAAAGTCCTTGGTGCGTAAATTGCTAAGAGCTGGATATTATTGGCCCACAATAAGTGCCGATGTGAAAGCCTTCGTGCAAAAATGCGATAAATGCCAACGCCACGGACCGATGATTCACCAACAGGCCGAGCCTCTTCATTCGGTGGTGTCACCGTGGCCCTTCATGAAATGGGGAATGGATGTCGTGGGACCATTGCCCAAAGGAAAAGGTGGTGTTCGGTTCATCCTAGTGTTGACCGATTACTTTACAAAATGGGTGGAAGCGGCAGCTCTCACCGAAGTGAAGCAGAAGCAAGTAATCGACTTCATTAGAAAGAACATCATCTATAGGTTCGGCGTCCCAAAAGAGATCGCTTGTGACAATGGCAAGCAATTCATGGGGGCTGCTATCACTGACTTTTTTAAAAAGTGGGGAATCAAAAGGATAGCCTCGACTCCGTACCACCCAAGTGCTAATGGCCAAGCTGAGTCTTCAAACAGGATCATAATTGAAAATTTGAAGAAACGACTTGATGAGAAGAAAGGCCCTTGGCCCGAGGAGTTGCATGGAGTGTTATGGGCCATGCGTACAACGGAGAAGAACAGCACCGGTGAGACCCCTTTTTCATTAGCCTATGGCATGGATTCTCTCATCCCGGTAGAAGTGGGCGAGCCAAGCCTTCGGTATGCTCATACAACCGAAGACGCCAACCAAGAGGCGATGCGCATTGAGCTAGATTTGCTCGAAGAAAAGAGGGAATTAGCTTTGGTTCGGCTTGCTGCCCAAAAAAGACAGATCGAGGCTTACCTCAACCGGAAAGCTAAATTCAGGGACTTCAAGGTGGGAGATTACGTGTTGAAAACTGTGAATCAATCAACGAAGGAGGACAACGGGGGAAAACTCATTGCAAATTGGGAAGGACCTTACAGGGTCAAAGCAATCGTTGGAAAAGGCTCTTACCAAATTGAATCTCTGCAAGGCAAACCCGAACCTCTGAATTGGAATGTCTCCCACCTAAAGCGATATTACTTTTAGCCGAGGTAAATATATTTCGATTCTTATTTAATTTAAACAGCCCCGAGCCGAACAGCGCTCCCATGGCATTGAAAAACAATGTACTAACTTACTCCTCATTCCATCTTCTGCTTAACCTTTTCAGGAAGCGAACCGAACCGACTACAGTGCTCGGATCTTCATCAAGATTCACAACCGAACACTGGGGGGGGAGTGAGAAGTGGTTGATAGCGGGGTCGACATCGAGCCTCCCAACCAAAGCTTATCTATCCAAGAACCGGGGACTGATGCCCGAGGATTAGATTTAGTGCATTGTACTTAGCCCGATAGCGGCATTTTCGTATTTTCATGAAAGGTTTTTTACCTTTTTCACCCAAGGTCCGCTTCGACTTGGTTCTTTGTACATAGCCTTTGGCTCGCTGATATCAATAAAATGCCATGGCTTACACTCATCTTAACTTCGCTTATGTTCATTTTATCTGTATGAATTTTGCATTTTAAAACTGCGCAATGCACCGACTCGAGGGCGAGACGTCGTCCAAAGTTCGCATCGGTCAAATTCTGCTCAAGTCTTGCAAGCAAGCATTTAAACTTTTACATCAAAGTGTTCGGTATATGTAAAGAACCATCACACGAAATAAAAATGCAAAAACTTTCATTAAAGGCCCGAAGGCTAAACATTTACATACAAAAACGACCCGAAGGTCGAAAAGTCTAAACTTAAGAGCCCGAAGGCTTACAAAGAAGTGCTATAAGCAATTTATGCGATTCATGCCTCGAGAGAATCACCTCCATCCTCGGAGCCCCCTTCGGCATCTTCTTCATCCTCTTCCTCCTCACCGCCGCTCGAGGCCTCACTTGAAGGAAGTTCGTCGATGATAGCTTGAGCTTCAGCCGCCTTCACCTCGGCTTTGGCAATCTCTTCTTCCAGATCAATCTCCCCGGCGCGCATCGCTTGAGCAGCCTTAGCCGAGACTTGATAATGGCCCATCGCTTATCCAGTTCGGCCCTTTTTACCTTAAGCGCAGCCCTATCTTTTCGATCGGCAATTTCATCCTTCAGGGCCGCAATCTGGGCATCCTTAACTGAAAGTTTGAGAGCTTCGCCCTCAAGTTTCTTGATATGAAGCAGATGATCTTTCAGCTGCTCATGGTGCTTCTTAGCCAGATTCACAGCCTCATTTTTGGTTCGCGACAACTCGTCATCCAACCTCGCAACTTCTTCAGCCAACCTCGAGCGTTCGGCTTGAAAATCGTCGCTCAGGACCTTGATCTTGGCCTCGGAATTTGCCTCAACTTCGCGTAGATCAGCCTGAGACTTGGATAAATCAGCTTTCAGCGAAGCAATTTGGGCTTTGAATTTATCCCTTTGCTGATCCCATAGGCGAGATACGCGTCGAACCTCGGCAGTCCTCGAGGATTCGACCTCGATCGCCTTCAGTGAAAGGATAAATCTCTGAGCAAAAATCAAGTTTACCAAGGTTAGAAATAGCCCGAAGGTAAAGATGACAAAATTCTTTGGTTTCAAGATTGGGGACTTACCCTCACTGCGTTGGAGGCCATGGTGCTGTATAGCTGGCCCGGAGTAAACTCCTGCATAACCTTGTCCTCGGTCGGCCCCAGCAAAGGCGTGAGGCTAAAAAGATCCTCGGGGCTGCAGCCTAGCAAATTTGAAGAGACTGGCACCTCGATTTTCCGGTAAGCTCCCACCGAGGAAGAAATTCTTGCAGGATCGGAGTGCGCTCTCACTGACCCGGTACCAGCCTCTCCGCGGAACGCAGTTGATCCAGCTCCGGTGACTTTAGCCTTGCCCTTGGCTTTTTCCGCAGCTACATCGGGCACAAGTTCTTGACCTTCGAGATCAATGACATCGACGTCTCCTCGAGCCAAAACCTTGGCGGCTACATCATCCTCGGGCTCGTCCACTAATCCTCGGCGCTTTTCAGCCACAGCTTCGGGCTGGGGAGGAATCTCCGCCTCGGTGCGAGGAGTCACCGAGCGGGACGACTTCTTCGACGTAGCCCTCTTCCGCTTCACGCCTGCGAACGGAGAAGAAATCAGAAAACATTGAAACAAAAAGGGAACGAAACTTAACAACGTGAGCCAAGGACAAGAATTACCTTTGGAAGTCCCTTGATCGGGGGCTCCCTTGGAAGTTTTAGAAGACTTGGAAGCCTTCAATCCTTTGTACTCCCCGGCTACCGCGGCCAGATCATCGTCAGACTCGGTCTCTTCATCATCTTTCTTCTTTTCTTCCTTCTTCTTCTTCTTATTCTTCTTGGTGTTGATGGCACGGTTCGGAAAACCTAATACCGAGGGAAAGAAAATCAGTAAAGCAAAGTCCAAATCTCAAAACAGCTCACCTGTCAAAACACTATCAAAACTCACCGTGCCTCTTGCACTGCCAACCAAATTCGGCGGCCATATTCATTCATGTCCTCTCGGGGCGGACACGAGCCCCTGTCATCGCCTTAACCCATGCTGTCAGACCTGCCGGGGGCACGATGTCTACCTTGTTGGCTGAAAAAATAGCAAAGGAACAAAATCAATAAAGTATGGGTAAACCTCCGAGGAGTAAAACATGGAAGGCAGTGTAACTTACGCGTGTTGTTCCACCGCTCGGGGAAATTGGGTTCGGCAGATAAGACCTTGGTCTCCAGCAAGATGAACCGCTCACTCCAGCCTCGGTCTCCGTGATCTTCGCTCTTGTGAAGGAGAGCAAATTTCCCCCGGTTGTTGAGCGCCACCACCCCGGCCTTATGAAAATAGGGGTAGTAGAGCGAAATGAGATGTTGGAAGGTGAAGTCCACTTTAGCCTTTTTGCTTAACCAATCCATACATTGGACCACTCTCCAAACGCCGGGGCCAAGTTGAGCCAGGCATAAGTTGTAAGCCCGGCAGAAATCATCAATCACCCTGTGAACTGGGAGAGAAAAGCCGAGGGTAAAGGGGTAGGTGCAAGCGAAGGACATCCCCTCGATATTGTGGCACACCCTACTTGTGGGATCGGGGATGATAACCTTCACCTCGGGCCCAAAGCCACACTCCCTCCGAACCCGCTCAATGTGAGCTTGAGTTATGCGGGTCGATGTGGTATTAATTGGGATATTTCTGTTCTTCTCCTCTTGATCGGCCGTTTGGGCCTGCAGCTTTAAATCCTTGGAGTTGTCAAAATGAGAGGGAATTATCTGGTGGGGCTCGAGCTCCTGCTCGAGGGGAATAGATGGTCCCGTGGATCCCTCCTCGGCAATGTCTCCACCCTCGGCACCTCTGCCCTCGGCATCGCTGCCCTCGGTGCCAACATCCTCACCATCCCCTCCATCATCGTCGTCTCTAAGGAGAGCATCACTGAAACTGCGTAGCGCGGCGTCGTCCAGCACGGCGTCGTCATCACCTGAAGCGACCTCCTCCTCCACCGCCAGCTGGCGCATTGCTCTCATTTTACGGCGCTTCACGCCCCCAACACCAGACGACACCTCACCTCCTTCAACCACAGCTGTGACACTCACTGCTGCTGCGGCGGCGGCGTCGCCGCTAGCAACGGCTGCGACTAAAGGTGGAACTCGCACCCTCTCACCCGAATCACTGGAATCTTGCCTAGAGATTGTGGTAGACATGATAACAATATCGAAAAGGGAAGCTTTTTATGAAATCAGAAAGTTGAAAGAGTTTGGAAGAGTTCTTAAGCTTTTGGCATTGTTGATCGCTAAAAGGTAAATGGGAAAGAGTTTGATGAAATGCTCCTTTTATAGGTATGGAATACGAAGAGACGATGACGTCAGCGTCATCATTATAACGTTGGAGAAAACAAAATTTGCGGCGCGACAGTTCGGTCAACCCACGGATGAATGCCACGTGTCCACGAGAGGTGACCTGATGGGACGCGAACCGCTGGCAAATTTTGAAACGCTTGGATGGGATCGAGCCACGTCGCTTCCCGCTAAAACATCATTCCACTCCTCGGTCAACTCGGTAGTCAACCGAGGAGTGGGGGGACTATCTGTATTGGGTAAAAATCAACCCACGGCAATTTGCCCCGGTTATGCAAATTTCAACGATCGAACACGACGCGACTGAGCAATCGCCGAAGCGGTTGAGCGAGTCGCCGAAGCCTTGGATCCGAAGGCGCGTTACCGAAGGCGAGCCGTGAGCTGAGCTTCGTTGACTATCTCCTCGGTCAAGCAACAGGGCCAAGCCACCGAGGTTGTAAATTCTTACCTCGGTGGATCCCCCTCGGTTCGTCCGGCTTTGCAGCCCACTACTTCACCCCACTAACTCAGCCACTACACCTCAAGATCGTGGGACAACATGGCAACAGATAGTGGAGATCATGGGCAGAGACTTACATCTATAAATAGCAGTTCATTCCATGTAATAGGGATCGAGAAATATATACCGAAACTCTGCCCAAATTTGTATTGAACATCTATATATTGAAAGCAAGTTACTTTTACGCATTTTTCATCTATTTTGTGCATCGTTTATTGCTTTGATACAAAAATTTGCTTATATTCGAATCCAAATTCGATTTGTGTACCTAAAAACGATTTTGGCCCATACAGTTTGCAGGGCAGACTTCTTATCTAAAGGTGGAACTGCGTGGAATATTGGTACTGGGGAGTCTATCAACCATTGGTTCGACAACTGAATCTCTGGAAATACCAATCTTTGAACCCTTACTCAGGGTCCTTTGAATAGGTTGGAGGACAAACCTCTCTATCTAAGATATTCAAAAATAATTCTCGGTCATTTACTAGCATCTCATTTGTCTTACCTCCAGACATTATGCGCCAAATCCATAGCACCTTTGTTGGTGATTGCAACTATTATACTAATAAACCTTTTTAGGAATTTGTGCTGATAGAATTTTTACTATCAAATCAGCATATGCACTATATCTTTCCCTTTGTGAAAATATCTTTGATATTGCGGATCATCTTAATAGTAATTGGGTGTGGTTTGCCTGCACTCTAAACATGATTAAGTATTTTCTTTGGCTTCTCTATGGTAATAAGCTCCCTATAGGAGAGATTCTTTTTAATAGACATATTAAGCCGACTAGTAATTGTACTCATTGTTCTGCTTCTGTTGAGAGTCTCCAGCTTCTCTTTATTGAGTGCACTCATGTTACCCATATTTGGACCACCCTTAACATTCATCTTGATGCGCATAATTTTAGCCTAGCTGTTAAGAAAGCTTGCTCAATAACCAACACCAGCTCCATCATGGTGATGGGCATCTTATTTCCCACTAACATTCTCATTCCATTCCTCCTTTGGAACATATGGATCAATAGAAACGATGAATATTTTTAATCGTACCACAAATTTCGTCTCAATCAACCATATCATCAGGAAAGCTTCCAAACTCCTTTTCCTTACAAATGGTGTAACCTCAACTCCTCAAACCACCATAATTTTAGTCAAGTGGCAAAAGCTTCCTGATGATGTGATTAAGTTAAATGTTGACGATGCTTACGATAATATCACTAGAAAAGTGGTATAGGAGGTGTATTTAGAAATAATACAGGTAATTGGATAATTAGTTTTTCCAAACACCTCACTTCTACCTCTATTATCAAAGCAAAACTCCTTGCATTACTTTATGATTTAGAACTGGCTCAGGAACTAACATCATATCCTTGCTCTATGCTCAATGGAGTAAATGATAAGTATTCACATATTCTTACCAAATGCAGGATTTTACTTGATGAACTTGGAGGGCCTCCTGTGCAACAAATCTTCAGAGAAGCCGATACGGTGGCAGACATTCTATCTAAATATGGTTGTAACAACAATGCTACTACAGATCTATTACGTTTTATTTCACCGCCTCCTTTTGTAAATGACTGTTATATTAATGATTCTTCGACTCAAGCTTTGAGGAAAAGGATCACTCTCAGTAATACTTAGTTTATATTATATGTCTTCTTAAGCAGAGAAAGAAAAAAAAAAAAAGAATATGAGCGTGTATGCAGGTGCTTTAATTATTTGATGATGAAACCCATTGTGCTCCATTTGCCGGCCCCCTACCCTTTTTGTACCCGAGCTTGACTTATCGTGATTCTATCGTTCTCGTGCTAAGTTTAGTAAACATTTGTCTCTTCTAAATAAATGAGATATTGCCTACTAACTCTCAAGAAGTAATTTGGGAAGGTCTACCAAATCATAACCTGTTCCATTTCACGGCAGAATCCTATGCTTTTATTTCAAAAACATCATAAAGTATACGGATGAAATGAAAGCTATTTAAGGGCAAAGTTTTTTCTTTCTTTCTATTTTATAAGAAACTTTTCATGCTTAAATTACTCCTTAGAATTTAATTTGAAAAGCTTATTTTAAGTGATTAGTGACTGTTTAATTCTTGTCTAAATTGGACACTTCATCCAAATCCTACCAACTACCTATGCAATCCCATTGGGTATGTTTTTTTTTTTTTTTTTTTATACTAATTGTTTTTTTAAACTCCATCCCTTCTCCTCTCTCGAAACAAATAGTGGCCCTCCCACTTTTTGCTCATGTGGTGACTCGAACCCACAACTTCTTGAATATAGGTGAAGGGTGCTTACCATCTGAGCAATCCTCACTTACCATTGCGTATGTTTTTGTTTGTGGATTAAAAAGTTTATTTTATATCAATCACTCTGTTCCAAAAATGATAAATTTTAAAATTTGTTGGTCTAAAATAAATCATAAATATTTGTCTTGCTATACATCATCTCATTAAAGTATAATAAGAAGTTTAAAGTTAAATTATTTGTAAATTTACAATTGTGTTATTATTTTTGAGATGTATTGATAAGGAAATTGAGCCATCTCTTTTTAAATGGAGAGAATATGTCTGAAGTCATCGTTTCTTTCTTAAGTCGGAAAAGGGATTATGTGTAAATAGTACTTTCAGTCCTAGTTTATGGGCAATGTTTGACTGGGCATCAAATTTATATTTTTTATAAGATTTTAATAGTAATCATTCAGAACTTATGAATAAATGAACTTTCGATGTATCCGACAAAACACATAATAAGATTGTTCACAGATCGGTCAAAACGTGAAATTGAGGCCATATATTCTTGCACAAAATTTTGAAAATGAGGACAAAACTTAGAGTATGCAAAAGTGCCTATATGTGCAAATCGCCCTTAGTATTTTAATGGGATTTTTACACTCTATACCCATAAAATTTAAAGTACTTACAAGCCATACCTATTACAAATTATACTACCCATAAAACTAAAAGTATTTATCCAACCTATCCATTTATTATTGTATACCTTTGTTATGCCTTATAGGTGTATACCTTTAAAGTATACTGCATAAATTATGGTATACAAGTCTGGAGGGACATTTATTACTGTATACCTTTGTTATGCCTTATAGGTATATATATACCTTTATGGTATATTGCATAAACTATGGTATACAAGTCTGGGTGGGTAGAGTGGGTAAATAATTTAGTGGGTAGGTCGGGTAATATTTGAAAATAGTGGGTAGTGGCTGTAATTATTTTAGGTTTTGTGGGTATTTTTGTAAGTATCCCTATTTTAATCAGTTGGAAAAACGGCTATTTAGGTTATTCTCTAGGTTATGTCTTCGTCATTGGGGAAAAAAAAAAAGAGTAACCACCATAAGCGAAAAAAAAAAAATTAGAAGAGTAAACCCTACTCATAACAGAAAGCCCGAAACAGATCTTCCTTATCGTTAATTATGTGCAAATTAGGTACACGTTGTCTCTCATTTTCACAGTAGGTGAAATTTTTTAATGACAGCTAAGACTGGTGGGTAACATGCACGATTCAAAGGTATATGTAATTTCTTTTAGTCCTTTAATTTTTAAGAAAAAGGGAGATCATATAAGTACCATCAATCGATGCGATGAGATGGTTGAGAATTCATTTCTATGCCTTTAGTTCGAGCCAGCCGTTATAAATTCAAATTAGTTAGATCATTTTGAATACGTGATAATTTAAAAGAAAGGAGATCATACAGGGATAGCAGATGCCAAATAAGATGAATTATAAAGGATGTTGCAATTAAAAATCAAGCATTTTATGCATTAATTTCTATTTAATATGTTCAATTTCCAGTTCAAACATATTTTCTGTTGAGCCAGTTTCTGTTCAATTCTACGAGTTCAATAAGGAGGCCTGGAATTATAAAAGGTGTCTGGCTCAAAACAAATTAATCTTCCCATGAATAATGAGAAAACGTAATAAGCATATAAAAGGTACGCACCCAGCTGATTGTGAAGTAATTTGTCAGATCGTCATTTTTCTCTTTAAAATTGATTTACAATTTAATTTAAGTACATTTGGGTACTTTTTCTAAATACATTATTAATGACTTGAAGGTATTTAGGTCCATAATAGCTAACCACTTTACACCAAGTACTATCATTAACAGCACAAACTTTGAGGAGCAAAGTCATAAACTTTAAGCGAATTAAATTAGTTTACTCAAGTAAGTACGAATTAAATAGATAGTCTCACCAAATCTACTTTGATATACACATAGAGAGTGTTGTACCTTGAATTATATAAAATGGTGATATCGTATATACTGTCATTACATGATAATTTTATTTAGCTTTGATATTATCATATGCATCATGAAAGTTAATTTGAGTATCTAACTGTGATTCATCATATATCTTCATATCTCGATTCATCATACAACTTTCAGTAATGGTCATATGCATCGATATATGAAGATATATGATGAATCACAGTTAGATACTCTTAATTCAGCTTACTCATGAAAGTTAATTTGAGTATCTAGCTTTGATATTATCATATGCATCATGAAAGTTAATTTTATTTAGCTTTGATATTATCATATGGTCGTATACTCTTAATTCAGCTTACTCAACACTCCCCCTCAAGCTAGGTGAGGCAAAGATGTTAAGAACTTCTAGTTTAGACATTAAGTGAGTATGTTGAACTCTGTTTAGATCCTTAGTTAACAAATCAGCTAGCTGGCTCTTGGTAGAAATAGTTTAAGTTTGAGTCGGTCCTTTTTGTATCTTCTCTCGTATAAAATGGAAGTCAATTTATTTGTGTTTTTTCCTCTCATTAAAGACTGGTTTAGTTGCAATCTGCATAGTAGCTTTACTGTCACTGAACACCTTAATTGGAGAATCAAATTCTACTCCAATTTCCCTTATCAATCCCACTAGCCAAGTTAATTTAGCGGTTATTAAAGCCAAACTCATGTATTTTACTTCAACTGAATTTCTGGATATGGTTGTCTGCTTCTTGGACTTCCAGGACACTAGAGATTTTCCTAGTTTTACTAAGAAACATGTGATAGATCTTATAGAAAAGGGACATACTACCCAGTCAACATTACAGAAGGTAGTAAGCATTGCTGGATAATAGAACTCCTTGTCCTAGATGACTCTGGATATACTTAACAACTCTTAAGGCTAAATCCAAGTGAGATTGCTTAGGTTCTTGAAGAAACTGACTTAGTATTTGAACACTATAAGCAATATCCGGTCTTGTAACAGTCAGATACAATAGCTTGCCTATAAGTCTTTGGTAAACTGCTAGATTAGCTAGTAGTCTATCATTGTCGGCTCTAATTATTTTTCTTTTCACAAAACTATCATACTCCTTAGTAGTGAGCTTTGTGTTAAGATCAATAGAAGTAGTTGTAGGTCTTGCACCACTTGGACCAGCTTCTAAGATCAGCTCAAATACATATTTTTTTTTTATGCATCAGAATACCCTTATGTGATCTAGCAAACTCATTCCCAGAAAGTACATCAGTTCTCATAGATATTTCATCTTAAATGTTTGCTGCAATCAGTTTGACTCTGGAATTCCACTAGTGGTCTTCAATTAGTTTTAGATTATCATCAGTCATTAACATATCATCAACATACACTAAGACAACTGGAATTCCACTAGTGGTCTTCCTGATAAACAATGAGTGATCTAATTGACTATGAATAAACTCAAACTTTAGTAATGCTTCTGTTAATTTTGCATTCCATTGTCTTGGTTACTGCTTAAGTCCATACAAGGATTTGATGAGCCTACATACTTGATTCTTTCCTGGCTTTTGAATCCTTGTGGCAGATCTATATAGATCTCATCAAACAAATCCCCTTGAAAAAAGGCATTATAAATATTCATTTGATTTATGTGCCATTATTTTGCCGCTGCTATGAAAAGCATTATCCTCACGTTCACAATCTTGGCTATAGAGAAAAGGTGATATGATCTAACTATGAAATGGTAAAATAACAAGAAATCGAAGAGATAAAAGTAAGACCCAATTGGAATTGATTTGGAATTAAAGAAATAAATTAGGAGGTGAGGCCTAATCACCCCCTTAAGACAAAAATCATATGAACCTACACTATTTGATACTCAATTGAATTGGAATTCAATTGCAAATCAAGGAAGAAAAGTGCTCAAGCAACATGCTTAGCCAATGTTTACTCTCAATAATTATCATCCAAAAACTACCCTAGAATAATGAGATAAGAAAGCTTATATAGTATCTACTAATAATGGCATAACATTGATAAGTAGGTTCCTGACTGTCGTCAAACCAAAAATAGGTTCCTGACTGTCGTCACTGTGTTGTCGCGCCCATGTCCACCCATTCGCGTCCATCGAGCAGCCAATGCTTCGCGATCGCGGCTATGGTCACGCGATCGCGAAGAACAACTTTTTTATCATCATTTTTCAGCTGCGCGATCGCGTCTATAGCTTCGCGATCGTGCTGAACAGTTTCTCAGTCTTGCGCGATCGCGTCTGTGCACTCGCGATCGCAATGAATAGATCCTGTGACTGATGCAGTGAGCTTGGAAACAGGCTTTGCAGTTTCCAGTATTTGTCCCAGTTGCTTCACTTGTTCACTTTGGTCATCTTTTGCCTTGATTCTTGGCTTCCAAGCTCTTTTGAAGCACTCCAAGCTTTTGATGTTAAGTCTAAATCCGCCAATGTCATTAGCGCTAATCCGGTTTGCATCAAAAGGTCTCTTGATAGCCAATACCCTCCTTTGATTATATCCTTTTGCAACCAGACTTGCCTTGAACCTTTCTATTTCACCAGAAGCTTTATACTTGATTTTGTAGATCCACTTACACCCTATAGGCTTCTTTCCTTTAAACAGTGTAACTATTTCCCAAGTGTGATTTATTTTAGTGCTTCTATCTCAAATTTCATTACCTCTATCTTCTTTGGATCTTTAGCAGTCCCAAAATAAAATGAAGGTCTAGTTGTAGAGGAGAAAGCTGTTAGGTAGGCTTGGTATTTAAGAGAAATGTCATCATATGATAAGTATTTATCTGAGGCATAAGGTTGATTTTGGTGAAGATTAAGTAAGACTAAGTCCTTCATCCATACTGGAGGACTGGTATGTCTTCTTGATCTGGTTTTGTTTTCTTGTATAGGAGTTACATTTTCATGAATCTGTGGTTCCTCAGCAGGTGAAGCTTCATCTTCAGCTCCATTTTGACCCTCTTCCTACTGGTCAATGGGGTTATCAGCTTCACCAGCTTGGTTTTCTATATTAAAATCCAACTCCACTTCTTGTCTAGCTTGCCCTATGTCATCATGTAATTCAATATCAAGGAAATTTTCTAATTGATCATTGTCACAGGATATATTGACTGGATTGTGTAGGAAAATAGGAGTTATTGGTTTTTTCATTTTGAAAGGAAAGATATCCTCTCTGAAGGATACATATTAGTGGGAAAAGAACTTTTTTATTCTCCATGTCATATAAGAGATACCCCTTATGTGTGTCTAAATACCCCATATGCACAGCTTCTTTGCTTCTAGACTTTACTTTGTTTGTCTCTTGCACTATTTTAGCATAACAAAGGCACCCCAGAACCGTGAGATATTGTAGTGATGGCTTCTTGCTATATAACTTCTCATAAGGAGACAGATTACTCAACACAGATGTAGGCATTCTGTTGATCACATATACTGCAACTAAGATGCACTGACCCCAAAACCTAGTGGGAATGTTTCCTTGAAACCTCACTGCTCTTGTTACTTCTAGTATATGTCTATGCTTCCTCTAAGCAACTCCATTTTGCTGTGGAGTGTAGGCACGAGATCTTTGATAAACCATGCCCATTTTTTTAAACAGATCATTACATACTAAATTTAATAATTCAGCTCTATTATTAGTTCTAATAATCTTGACATTTCTATCAAATTGGTTTTTGACATAGTTAAAAAGTTGTTGAGGAGCCACACCTACATTTGACTTTATTTTCAACAAGTATATCCAAGTCATTCTGATCATATCATCCACAAGAGTTAAGAAATACTTGTAACCATCCACAGTTGGAACCTTTTAAGGCCCCCAGACATCAGCATGAAGCAATTCAAAACGGTGCACACTTTTGATACTACTAGAAGGAAAAGATGTCTTACCTGCTTTACACAGGGACACACAACACATTTGGCTATTTCAGATTTAATAGAAAATAGTCTTCTAAGTACACCAGAGGACACATGTCCTAATCTTTTATGCCACATATTAATGTCTATTTTATCTAGATGACTCATAGTAAGGCTGACTTCTTCACTTTTCTAAGGAACATTCTTTACCAACAGATACAGTTCATTCTTCTCTTTACCAATCTCATTCACCTTTCCAATGTAGAGATCCTGAAACACACAAAAGTTGGCATAAAAGATGACTGAGCATCCTAATTTCTTTGTGATCTTTGACACTGACAAAAAAATTATATTTTAATTGTGGTATATGAAATACATTATCTAAAGTGCTTTTGTTAGAAATTGAACTTGCACCGATATGTGTAACATGTGACACATCACCATTAGGTAAGAACACTCTTTTTGGATTGACGCTTTTAACAATAGTGGACTGATCTAATAAACACAATCACACACCATATGGTTTGTGGCTCCACTGTCTATAATCCTTTCTTGCAGATTATTAGTAACTAACAAAGCAATGTTGGTACCTGTTATATTTGCTGGAAAGGCTGGTGCATAGTTGTTCAACATCTGTAAAATCTACTCATATTGTTCTAGTGAAAAAGTGCATGACTTCAGCTGACCCATAGTGCTATTACTAGAATCTTGAGCGGAATGTTGTGTTGATCATACTTGATGTTGAGAAAACTGAGAACCTCCTTGTCCACCTGCATTATCACTTACTACATTGTATGCAGTGGATCCAAGATTATTTCTCTTTCTTTTTGCCCTATAACTAGGAGGACAACCAATTTCTTTCTGGAACCCCTCTCTATTATGCCTTTTTATCTTGCAGAGGTCACAGTATGTGTTATTCACATTCTTCTTGAACCTAGGGTTACCTCCAACCCTATTGTTAGCGTACATAGCCAGAGGATCTATATTGCCTGACCTGGTGCAAACCCTAACACACCTGGATTATTCACAATCCTTCTTTGACTTTAATCACTTACAATTATATTATAAGCTTGATTAACCGTAGGCAAAGGACTTACCAGAATTTGACTCTTAGTTTCAAGATAGAAATTATTTAGTCCCATTAAGAATTAATCTAGTTTTGTCTTCATACGTACAACATAAAATCCTTAGAGTTTTCACAGTCACAACCTGAAGAAGGTACTAGAGCCTAAAATTTATCTCATAGATCTTTTAACTTTGAATAGTAGACATTCACTAAATTGGTCCCATGAGTTAAACAGGAAATTTCTTTATGTAGATTAAGTGTTCTTGAATTATTCACTTCATTAAATCTTTCCACACAGCTTGTGCATTTGTAGCATACCCTATTCCTCCAAGTAAGCTAGTAGAAACATAGTTCATTGGCCAAGAAAGAACTATGTCATTGCACCTCTCTTACTGTGTCCACATATTTTGTTCATACATTTTTTTCTTACATGTACCATCTGCTAGCCTAACTCGATTCTCCTCAACAAGGCTATTCTCATAGATCTACTCCACACAGAGTAGTTTTCAGATCCAAGAAGTTGAATAGAGATTAAGAAAATTCCACTTACATCAGTCGAGTACAAATATAATAGATGATCCATAGCTTGATTATTTTGTGGTTGTGCCCCTCCATTTTTAACTTGATCAGCCATTTTCAGGATTATACAGCTTAAACAATAAGTTCTTGAATAAAGAAGAACAAAACAAAAAAAGTGAGAAAAAGATGAAGACCACGAATGTTGATTTTGATTTTAGTACCAGATTAACCAACCAACATAGCCAAGTTCTGATACGATGATATTGTTTGTATAGAAGCAGTTTATTGATGAGGAAGCAGAGATAATGAGAGGATAATGTAATTCATTATATCATATTGATGTAAAATTAAAGAGATACAAAATAGCTCCTTAAGTAGATAGTTCCAACTAACTTTCAAACCTATAGTTCCAACTAACTTTCAAACCTTAACTAACTAACTAATTTCCGGAACTTACAAAATAAGTAAACTACCCTTGATTAGTTTACTACCTCACTTAACTTCTAATTCAGCTTACTCAACAGAGATGCCCACAAGTTGACCTATAGACATTGTAAAAATGCCAGTCCTCCTTAATGGTTACACTTACTTAACGTGTAGACGTCGTACTAAAAAAAATGCAAGTCCTCCATAATGGTTACGCTTACTTGATCGAGCCTATCAGGTACTTCTCTGCACGACCTTGGGGCAAAAGGTAAGTGTAACATTTCGGTA
Source organism: Petunia secreta (assembly GCA_029990175.1). NCBI lineage: Eukaryota > Viridiplantae > Streptophyta > Magnoliopsida > Solanales > Solanaceae > Petunia > Petunia secreta. The sequence goes on from JARKIP010000061.1 coordinate 1,182,615, forward strand.
ACCCAAAATGCTGAACCCAATAGTTTTAGCTAAAACTCTTTAGATGAGTTAAGAAATTTAATAAATATATATAAATATTAAATTTTGAAGCCAGTTATTAACACTTGAAATTATATTGTTTCATAATTTAGGACCCAAAGAGTTCAAAATCTTAGCTCCGCTTATGATTCGAAAACTCTACCCATGAAGGATGAACCAAGACTCAACACTAACGAAAAATTATGTTTATCAGATTAAATAACATTTCCCTAACTATATTACCTGATCTTTAAGGAAAAGGAAGTAGCTCATAGCCTCGTACGTCTGTGTTTCAATCCCAAAATAACAGCTAGGTACTAGTTAATACTCATAAAGATCAAATATATATTGCAATGAAAAGTTACTTTGTAACTCATGAACCCCATTAATACCACCATAAAGTGGACTAAAGATTATTACTCAAAAATGACGTTATAGATAGAAATAACTCATTACATAATTTAAAAATAAATTTATGGTGAATAACTAATGAATAGTATGTACGTTGCCATTTTAGAAATATTTTCAGGGAACACTCTTTTAGCTCAAATCAGTTGTTGACACCCAATTTTGTCCCGAAACATTTTAACCAGCGTCTAATTATTTTAAATAAATTCAATTTTAAAAGAAAGGAGTTAAAATCATAATGTGCAGCCTTAAATTCAATCTACCCACGCAATTCTTAAATTTCCTAATCCATTCTAAAATAGGTTAAATGTGCAAACCCAGCCTTAATTTTAGCTTATCCTTGCAATTCCTCCACTTACCTTTATAGTTAAATCCAATGGGGCTAAAATCGTTCCTTATCAGCAAAATTGGCCTATGTATGTAAACAATATATATATCTATACATACACCCCTTTCTTCTCAGATTAACCCACCCACCCTTAAAACCAAATTCAAACCCTAATCAGAAATTAACCCGCACTGTCACACCAAATCCCTCTCACGTAAACCTTAATCGCCCTAAAACGCCAAATCTGCTATCATCATCCGTGGTCCCGCAACCCTTTTCTCCTGCATACGGCGTCGGATTATACCCTTTCCTCTAATTTCCCAATACAATCGCTTTTGTGCTGGACAAATGAGAAGAGAGGAGTACAATCCACTCTTTTCATCCATCCAGATTAGAAGTCGATTCGTTTTCTACCGTTAGATCGAGTGTATGAGGTAATTTTTCACTTTTCTTTCTTTCAATTCACAGCTGGTAACACTTTTGATCCCACATCGAAATCCAAGTGTTTTACACTCCTTAGAACCCCTATAAATACCCCTCTGCACCGTAAGAATGGGGGTTGGAAAATTGAGGAATGTGAGAGGGGTTTTTCATAAGCAAGAACCCCCAGATAGTGCCCTTTGGCGTTCCTCGAATTTCCATAGTCTTTTTTTTACTTTAATATTTGTTTTGCGCTTGTTCGTGTTGGTTCGTTCCCTCAGATACGCGCTTCATTTCACTGCTCATAAATAGGTCAGTTGCCTTGCTCTTTTCCTTGTTTGATATGGTGTGTTTATGATTAGCTTGATGGTAGTTTAAGCAATTAAGTGTTAATGACAGTCTCATAGCTGTTTCTCCAGATTAGTATCCGCTTAGGTTTAAATTAAAATAAATGATCAGCAAGTCAGTTTTAGTAAGTTAAGATGTTTGTATGTTTAGCTTATGCAAGAAAACACAAAGAAGCTCTCATTTAGCTTTAAAACCTGGAAAACTGTTAAAATGGTGATAAGTTTGAAATTCTTAAGTAACCTTTAACCGCTTAAAAGAAACAAGTCATCTAAAATTAGTCTTCCTTCAGTTTCAGATCTTTCTTTTAAAATGCAAAGGCCTGTAGAAAATCATGTTAAGCTTGATCCTTTTTCAATGCTATATTAGTCTGTCTATGTCCATTGATGTTGCTATCTGGTTTGTGAGAAGAAGAAGTGGATTGAGGGTGTTCTGTTGGCTCTTGTTTCTGGCTGACTGTGAATGTAAAGGGAGTGGTCTGTTCTGGTGAGTTCCTGATGGTCTTGATAGGTTCAGGTATCAAAGTAGTGTATGCAGGTGTGAGAAGTTGTTTTAGGAGTCTTTGATTAGTTATGGGTTCAGGAGAAGAAGCTCAGGTGTCTGTGAGGATGTGCAATTGTAGGTTTGTGTGCTATGAAAGTATGCAGGGTATTTAAGGAGGTTATGGGGCTGGTTTTAGGTGGTTTGTAAAGGGTATATGTGTGCAGGGTAGTGGAAGTGGTCTAGCAGGTCTATAGGATTTTGTCTAAAGGGTCTGCAATTAGTGTAAGGGTCCATGGAAGTGTGGTGTGAAGGCTTAGTGATTTTGCAGGTGTAGGAGCTGTGGTGTTTTCTAGTCTTGTTTCCAGGCAGCAGGGTGTTATTTGTGTGAGTTGAGGGAGTCCAGGTTATAGGAGGTGAGGTTGTTCTTGGTCTGTAGATGTAATGACAGATTAATTATGAGTAAGAGTTTGGAAAATGTTCAGATTGGAGGGGATGGTTGTTCAGGACAGTGTGAGTGCCTGATTGTGTGTCTGTTTCCACCTATGTGTGTCTGCTTGTAGGTGTAGATATCTGCTTATGTGTGGGTGTGAGTTGGTATGCAGGCTTTGCCCTGTTTGTGTAAGTGTTTCAGGGGGTAGGGGTTTGGCCAAGAGTTTGTTCAGAGTTGGTTTGGTTAAGTGAGGGGTTGCCTGATGAGAATTCAGGGAGTTTTAGTTGTTAGCAAGGTGCTCGGGTGGTTTCAAGTGCATGATTGTTTCTGCGAGGGAATAGTTCAGGGTGGTTGCAGGTCTTGGTTTAGTTCAAATGGAGTCAGTTTCATTTGTTTCCCTCTTAAGTTTAAAATTGAAAGTGGTGTTTAGTTAATAAATTTTGCTGATTATTTGAAGCAATAGAGGTCTGCGTATCCTGGTTTGTGCTATAAAATCTGACTTGAATCTGGTATGGTTAAGCTCAAGGTTGTAGGTCTGATTCTAGTTTGCTTGTTTCTGGTAACCTGATGCTTGGGGTCTGCATATCTTCTTTAATTCTCTGGAATCTGAATTTACCAAGTCTGCATGCTTTCCTGAAAGTTTAGCATCCTGATAGGTTTTAGTTGAGAGTCATTCTCTATTACTTAGATTGCTTCCTGTATGTGTTCGCTTATTTTCTGTCATTATTGTTATACTATTAGCGGTTGCTAATCCTTTATTTCTTCTTTCTTTGGGCATGAAAACACTTTTTGGGACGAGTTCGAGTTGGGTAAAACTCGCAAATTGGCATAGTCTTCGGGATGAGGTCACATTGGAGTCAACTCGCATTTTAAACTCCAGTTCAAGTCAAGAAAGAAGGACTTTAAAAAATGCTTTGTTGAGCCGCTAAATATAACTTAGGCTCATGGGCATAATGTAAAAAATAAAAGTAGTCATTCAGTCCGCAATCTCCGGGTTCTACCTTCTAAACTCCCGATTTTCCGTTCCCATTAGAAAGCATGTTTTAGGAAACCCTGAAACCGGAGTAGGATTTGCATATTAGAAACTTGGTAGGATAGTTGCTTTACTGAATTGTTAACTTATTGCATGTTTAGAATGGTTATATAATTGCCTATCCCGTTTCTTTGGGACTCGCCAATTAGTTTAAGTTAATAGTAATCTACGGTTAATTATCAAGTGCAAAAGAAATTAAAATTTGATTAAATTATACATCTCCATTTATCATTTATATTTACTTATCCATTTATTAAATACTTATTTATCTATCCACTCATTTATTCATTTAATCGGATTAATTATGCGATATTTATTTATTAAATTATTTATTTAATTAATCTTATTTATTTAATTTAATTTAATTAATCATTTATTTATTTAATTAATTAATAATTATTTATTTATTTAATCAATTATATTCATTTATTCTTATTTAATTGAATTAATATAAATGTTAATTTATTTAATTAAGTTATCTATTTATTTATTTATCCATTTACTTAAGCGATCAATTAATCAATCATTTATCTAATTATTTACTTAGAGTGTTGTATTTTATTTTATTATTTATTTAATTTATTTATCCTTTATTTATTTAATTAACTAATCAAGCAACCATGTTGTAATTTATCCATTTAATTAATCTTAAGATTTTAATCATTTATCTATCTAAGTATCGGCGTAACCAAAACTTTATCTGTTTTATATTATCTTAGTTAAATTAATTCTATTATCCTTAACAAATTCGTGAAAACCGCCGGATTAACCGCATTTAGCGGATTTTCGAAAGTGCTCCCGCAAGGGACCTTCTTTCGAATTTAATAGAACCACTTACTCGGAATCTCTGATTTTAATTTAATTTTATTTAATTAAAGAATAAATTGCACTCATTCGTTAACCTTAGGTTCCTAATAATCCTTAAATTAGGTGGTGACTCCAAAGAAACCCTTTGGAGTCCCATTTTTTTGAAAATACATCCCGGTGCATACTTGTTATGCAAATTTTTTGGGAGGGTTCAACAGCATGGCGACTCCGTTGGAGATAGCAAATGGTTCTAACCATAAGGCTTTCATGAATTTGTTTGTTTGTATTGTTTGAAATCGTATGTTGATACTAGTATGTGTAGCTTATTTTGTTATTGTGTTTGTATGTTGAAACTAGTATGATTATATCTATTGTTTATTTGCAAGCATGCCTAGTTAATTTAGTTGATTGTTTGTATATCACAAAAGCATGTCATCACACTTTATCTGCGCACATATTAAACCGGCATTTCGTTCATATTTTCCACACTCCTGGGAGCTTCTTCATGGTTACTTATATCCGCGAGGTGTATGCATATACACGCGAAATTCACAAAAAACCCTTTGAGAAAGACTGCGCGTACCTGCGGGGTGAGCGGATAGTTTTACTACCGCGTGACCGCTTGCCACTCAGAACAACCTTGTGTCTAGTGAACCCACTCTAGAGTTTCCATTAGGAACATGCATGCATAAACCATAGTTTGGACCCGGTCCTTGGTACCGCCTCCATAGTTAGGAAAATTGCCCTTTTTCGTTGACGGGTTTTAATACCCAACAGCGGTGCATATTATGTGTTTATATGATAACGAAATTCACAGTCCAAACCAAGTTTTGCAATGAATGGGGTTTAGAACATTTTTCCATTGGCTTTGTAGGTCAAAAGATGTCAGAATTCAAGAATGTCCAAATGGTTGTTAAGGTTCCTGAGAAATTGAAAGAATGGTGGAGGAACATGAAACAAGATGACAAACGAGAGGCGGGATGGGTTGAGAAGAAGTTGGGGAATTTGATCCATTTGTTAGAGATTCCATCTGATCGTTACTTGATTCAGGCACTCTTGCCTTTCTGGAGCTATTCGAGGGCCGTTTTTCGATTTAAGGATTTTGAGCTTACACCGACCTTAGAGGAAATGGCCGACCTTACCGGGCTGCCTTTGAAGGGTTGGGAGATGATCATTCCAAGGAAACAAGGAGGGAGGCATTTCTTAGATGATTTTGGGTTACATAACAACAAGAAGTTGGGATGCTTTGCAAATGAATGGGTTTCTTTAGACTATCTTTATGAGAGGTTTGCATTTGGGGACAGTCACGCCGTCCATATTCGGGAATTTGCTTGTTCTTTGGATACCTAGAAGAAAAGGCACTTCACAGCCTTTGTCATTTCCTTCTTTGGAACTCTGATCTTTCCGCGGGAAGAAGGGGAGATTAGCACCAGCATTGGTTCAGTGGTCCGTATTTTGTTTGAAGGGATTGATAACAAAGAAGTCACTGTGGTCCCGATGATTCTGGCAGAAATGCTTAGAGCTCTAACTAACTGCAGAAAAAAGGTTAAGAGGTATTTTGAGGGCTCAAATCTACTTCTTCAATTGTGGGCCATTGAGCACCTTTTTAATCGAAAACTCATGGTGGACATAGTCTTATGTGGGGGCAACCCAATCAGAAGCTATCAAGAACGGGTACTTGAAAAGTTTGTTGCACCAGTGGGCCTTGATGATTAGTTTCGATACTTAGCCCAGCTTGAAGAAGACCATATTTTGTGGAAAGTGTGGTGGCTTGCAACTAAGGAGGGTGCTTATCTTAGATCTAAGGAGAAGTACTACATCGAGCTCATCGGGTTGACGGGCCTTCATCACTATGCACCTTTAAGAGTCCTTCATCAGTCTGGGATAGAACAAGTCATACCCTTCACGGCATATACGAGATCCTATGAAATTGAATTTGGCAAGGAAGTAAAAGTTCCAAGGGTCGGAGAAATTTTCAAAGATTGGGATAGAATGGTGAACCAACGCGCTAGTTTTCATCTGGCAGCCCGGACTCCTGAATACTATGCCTGGATCAAAGAAGACATTGCCATTACTCCTAGTCCAGCAGGAAAAGAAGGTTTAGAAGATGTAGATTTGACCTATGGGATGAAGGTCAAGCTTAGCTCCATCACTTTCACTCCTTGTGAGTGGAGCTTCATGAAATAAGTTGTAGAGACTGTGAAAAGAGCCAGAATTGATCCAAACCATGCTAGCACTTCAGCTTCAGCACTTCTTCCAGTTTGATGCAGTGTAGCTATAGCAGTTATTTAAATTTTCAAAATATTGTACTCAGACTATGTTTTAATTTATGTATTTACTTTCTAGCACTTTTCATTCTCCATGTAATGATGATGATGTACTGAAAGCAAGTTATTATCAATGAATGACTATTATTATTACTATTGTTGTTATCGCTTACTCTAAAATCGATTATTGCAAAACAGGTGTGGACTACTTTTCGTTATCATTTATTTGCGTGATTAGGCTTACCTCTAGCACAAAGAGGCACCCTACAGGGTAGGACGCGTCCGCATTTTTATTTTACACACATTACTTGTGATTGCCACATGCCTTAATTTATCGCTCGTTTAAAATGCAAAAGCGCTACATGACGCGCGCTATGTGATTATATGCAAATTTTACCAACAACATGCAAACTAACACAGTTACCTTTTTATTTTTCTTTTCTTTTGTTTTGTTTATTCCTAAACAGAAGTTTGATTTGTGCTGATTGAGCTGATCTAAAGACTTCTCTGCACATAGATATCCACTTAGGAATTCGACAAATGTCTGATATCGAGGATCAGCCTCACGTTCTCAATGATAAGACTCTCGAAACTCCCGGATCTTCGAGGGGAAACATCCTCCTTGCTCAGGATGACCTTATTTTGAATCTGACTAAACTGATACAGATACTGAGTGATGAGCTAGCAACAATCAAAGGGCAAGCCCCTCAAAACGTACCTTCAAATGCCAATCCTGTTCACAATGTACCCACATACCAAAACAACCCACTTAATCAAACACCACCACCACTAAACCGCCCATAAGTTAGTCAAAATACCCCGTCCGCTCAGCAAAATACCCAACCCGCTGGTTATCCTTCATATTATCCATATCCTAACGAACCCACTCCTCCTCACTACTAATATTTGCCTGCTAAAGACACTCGCCGTTCTCCACAATCTCAAGCGCCCATTCCTGTAGTCGTTGCTCCTCCAAACGCCAATGATCCAAGACATGGGTATCCCGAGGCGTTGTATTATGAGCATGACCCTAATGGCAAGAATGTGGACTTCACAGACTATCCGCCACAGAATGAGGCGCCCATAACTTTGGAAAAACAGGGAAAGAAAAGTGAACAAGAGGAGATAATCAAAGCAATGAAAATCATGCAGCAATCTATTAAAGATCTGCAGGTGACTAAGAAATGTCAAGGCACCTCCTACCGTAGTGTTTATCTATTCCGGGACATTACTCCTCCTCCCGGGTTTAAAGTCCCGAAATTTGACATGTATGATGGTCATGGTGACCCATTTGCTCATTTAACCAAGTACCTCAACAGAATGAGGGTTGCGGGAGGCAAAGAGGAACTTTTTATGGCTTACTTCAGCCATAGTCTGGAAGGTATTGCTGCTGAATGGTTTGCCAGACAAGACATAAGCAAGTGGCATGAGTTCGATGATATAGCTGGTGATTTCACAAAGCAGTTTGAATACAATGTGGCGATGGTCCCTGACCTCATAACCCTGGCCAATTTGAAGAAGAAACCGACAGAAACTTTTAGAGAATACTCCCTGAGGTGGCGTGAACAGGCTGTACAGGTGCAACCCCCGATGACCGAGAAGGATATGGTGAAGTACTTTATTCGTGCTCAAGACGACTCCTATTACATGCATATGCTTCTTATGATGGGTGCACCTTATGCTAAACTTCTTACAATGGGGGAGATGGTGGAAGAATGCATCAAATCCGGTCGGATTGTGAGCTTTGCTGAAATGAAGTCAAGTGCTCAAAATGCTCAAGCCAGCCCAAACAACTCTAGAAGCCAAGAGAAGAGGGAAGAAGTCACAGCTGTTGTCGCAGACATTGACCGCCGCCCAGCTAGAAGGTTGAACTTTGATAACCCACCCGCCTACCCTACTTACCAAATTGCCCCTCCTCATTACCCAAATGCACCCGCTCCTTACCCAAATATTCCTCTTCCTTACCCAAATGCACCACTCCCAAATTACCCTAGTCACTATCGAATTCCTCCCGTTCCATATCCTGTCTACCAAGCACAACCCAGTTATTATCCACCACGAGCACCAGCACCACAATAATACCCTCCTCGCCAACAAAATTACCAACCCCGTGCTCCTATCCGTCCAAATGTTCAAGGACCTAACCAAAGCTATGAAAGGAGAGCACCCAAAACCTGTACTCCTATAGCTGAATCCTACGGTCAATTGTTTGAAAGACTGAGAAGTGCCGGAGTTGTGCAGCCTGTTTCAAACAACACTCCAAATCCTCCTCCAAAGTGGTATGATGTTAACAAGCATTGTGTTTATCATTCTGGGGCTGCGGGCCATGATGTGGAAAGATGTTATGCCTTCAAGGATAAAGTTGATGCTTTGATCAAATCAGACACTATCCAGCTTACTGGAACTCAACCAACTGTGCAAGATAATCCTCTTCCCGCCTATGGAAACAATGTTGTCAATGTCATTTCCCTTGATGAGGGGTTCGATTTGAAAGGAACCATTGTTCTCGTTAGCAATGTGAGGGTTGCTAACGAGACCAAAATATCTGTGCAAGTTAGAGCTCCCATTCTGGTGCAAGCTGGTATCCCAAGGCGAACTGTCACTGTTATGCTTGCCTCCTCCCTTCAATATGATAGCAAGAGGGTTCCTTGGAATTATTCTGAAGTACCTATCGGAAGTGGAAAGGTAACTGTTGCTGTTGCTGCTGCACAAGGCATGACCAGATACGGTAGATGCTATACGCCTTAGAAGTTGGGTCAAGGCCTTGGGAAAAAGGAGGGTATTGTAAGGAAAGTGACTGACACTGAGGCTGAGGACTTCTGGAGGAAAATGCAGTCAAAAGACTACTCTATTCTGGAGCATTTAAAGAATACTCCTTCCCGGATATCCATCATGGCTTTACTGATGAGCTCTGAAACACATAGAAATGCATTGCTGAAAGTGCTCAAGGAAGCAGAGGTGACTGCTGAGACCACGGGTGAGAGCTTGGCCTTCTTGGTTGGCCAAATCTTAGAATCTCACAATGTGTCTTTCTTCAAAGAAGAGCTTCTACCCGAGGGTCTTGGACACAACAAAGCCTTGCATATTGTTGTCAAATGTAGGGACAAATTTGTCGGGCGGGTGTTGATCGATGGTGGTTCTGGGCTCAACATATGTCCATTAGCAACCCTGAAGGAAATCGGAATTGACACTGGCAAAATCAGACAAAGCAATGTGAAAGCAAGGGCTTTTGATGGGGCTCAAAGGTTCACCCTAAGAGAGGTTGACCTTGATCTGCAAATAGGTCCTGTGAACTTCTCTGTAGAGTTTCAGGTGTTCGACATCCCGTCTACCTATAATATGCTACTGGGAAGACCTTGGATCCACATGGCTGGAGCCGTCCCTTCCACTTTGCATCAAAGCGTGAAATTCATATGGGATAACGAAGAAATAGTAGTTAAGGGCGAGGGAAACAGCCCCATGCATGCTAGCACCACAATTCCTATGGTAGACAATGCCACTGAGCTTGATGGGACTACTTTTCACACTGTTGAGTTAATGAATGTGACTCGAGCATCTAATGATAATTCGAAGAGAGGTACCCTACCCAGAGTCCCCAAGATGATTGTTGTGGAAATGTTAAAAAACGGCTTCAAACCTGGTTCGGGATTGGGAGCAAATTTGAACGGCATTACTGAACCCATCTGCTTGCCCAAGAATCTGGGTACTTTTGGCTTGGGTTACTGTCCTACCAAAAAGGAGATTGAAAAGGCCAAAAGGAAACCGGCCATTGTTATGCCAGAACCTCTTCCTTCCTTATACCAGTCATTTATCAAGGCACCAGAAGTCATTATGCCAGATCTGGTTGAAGGAGTTGGTAATTTGTTTCTGAGTGATGATTGGGAATGCGGTGTTATTATTGAAGACTATGTTGAGGAATCACCAGTGCAGAATGTTGAGGCAAAGGATCTGATGGCCAATTGGATCTGTGTCCCAGTGGACGAGATTGGTGAATGAACTCACTAGTTTATTTTGGCGTCACAGTCAGATTGAGGCCCTGAACTGTGTTTCGCCTTTGGTTTATGTTTATGTCTTTTCAAAAATAACCTGTTTACATTCTGCATGTTTTACTTTAATGTATTGCCTCCCTAAACTAGACTTTTGAAACAAATAAAATGCACTGCATCCCCCCTACTATTATTTTGCTATGCTTTAATTATTTTCTTTATTTTACGCTTTTGATTAATGTTTGTTTCTGTTTCAGCTTTCCACTTAGCAAAACTGCCGAAACTTTGCTTGTGACATATAATGAAACAACTGAACAAACTGGTACTGATGCATTGAGTATTGGGGAATTTGATGAAGATTTTGTTCCTGATGAAATAACAAGAGAAGTGGATCAATTTGAGAACAAACCAAAGCCTAACTTGGATGAAACCGAGCCAATCAACTTGGGAACTTCAGAAGATGTTAGAGAAACCAGAATCACTGTTCATTTGACCTCGGAAGAAAGAAGAGCTTATATTGAACTATTGAACGAGTATCGAGACATCTTTGCTTGGTCTTATGATGATATGTACGGTTTGAGTACCGACCTTGTCACTCACAAGTTGCCTACTGATCCTTCATTTCCGCCTGTTAAGCAAAAGAAGAGAAACTTCAAAACTTCCACAAGCAAACAAATATTGGAAGAAGTGAAAAAGCAATTGACCGCTAAGGTGATTCGATCTCTCAAATATCCCACTTGGTTAGCGAATATTGTGCCGGTGCCCAAGAAAGACAGCAAAGTTAGAGTTTGTGTTGATTATCGTGATCTCAACAAAGCAAGTCCAAAGGATGATTTTCCATTGCCAAATATTCATATCATTATTGATAGTTGTTCAAAACATGAGCTTCAATCTTTTGTCGATTGTTTTGCTGGTTATCACCAGATCTTAATGGATGAAGATGATGCTGAAAAGACCGCTTTCATCACGCCTTGGGGTGTGTTTTGTTATAAAGTTATGCCTTTCTGCTTGAAGAATGCCGGGTTAACATATATGAGAGCGATGACAACTCTTTTCCATGATATGATTCACAAAGAGATTGAAGTCTATGTAGATGATGTTGTTATCAAGTCAAAGAAGAAAGAAGAGCATTTGACTAATTTGAGAAAATTCTTCAACCGCCTTCGGCGGTATAACTTGAAGCTTAATCTTGCGAAATGTGCATTTGGTGTTCCCGCCGGTAAGATGTTGGGTTTCATTGTAAGCCGGAGGGGTATAGAATTGGATCCGTCTAAAATCAAGACTATCCAAGACTTGCCTCATCCAAAGAGCCGGAAGGATGTGATGAGCTTTCTTGGCCGCTTGAACTACATAAGCCGCTTCATTGCACAATCCACGGTTATTTGTGAACCAATAATCAAGTTGTTGAAGAAAGATGATGTTATTGAGTGGACGGAAGATTGTCAAAAGGCTTTTAATAGGATCAAGGAGTATTTATCTAATCTGCATGTGTTAGTTCCTCCGGAACCTGGAAGACCATTGATCTTATATTTGTCCGTCTCGAAAAATGCATTTGGATGTGTCTTAGGGCAACATGACAAGACCGGGAAGAAAGAACAAGCCATTTACTATCTAAGCAAGAAGTTCACCCCTTATGAAGCCAGGTATACTCTATTGGAGCGAACTTGTTGCGCCTTGACTTGGACCGCACAAAGGTTAAGGCACTATCTTTCATCATATACAACCTATCTTATCTCGAGGATGGATCCTTTGAAGTACATCTTCCAAAAGCCGATGCCCACGGGAAAATTAGCAAAATGGCAGATTCTGTTAAGTGAATTTGACATAGTTTATGTCACCCAAAAGGCGGTAAAGGCACAAGCATTGACCGATCATTTAGCTGAAAATCCTGTTGATGACAATTATGAACCATTGAGAACTTACTTTCCCGATGAAGAGGTCTTGTTTCTGGGTGAAGACATCTCTTTTGAATATGATGGTTGGCGTCTTTTCTTTGACGGAACAGCAAATTTCAAAGGTGTTGGTATTGGAGCAGTCTTAATTTCTAAAATGGGTCAACATTATCCTGTTTCAGCCAAGCTCAGATTTCCATGCACTAACAATATGGCTGAATATGAAGCATGCATTTTGGGTCTTCGATTGGCAGTTGATATGAATATTCAAGAACTTTTAGTGATCGGGGATTCTGACTTGCTGATTCACCAAGTACAAGGCGAGTGGAACACCAAGAATGCAAAGATTCTTCCTTATTTGCGTTGTATCAAGGAATTGTGCAAAAGGTTCGCAAAGATTGAGTTCAAGCATGTTCCAAGACTTCAAAATGAGTTTGCCGATGCTTTGGCAACTTTATCTTCTATGATCCAACATCCTGACAAGAATTATATTGATCCCATCAAAATTGAATTGCATGATAGGCCAGCTTATTGTTTTCAAGTTGAGGAAGAGCGAGATGGCCATCCTTGGTATTTTGATATCAAGAATTATCTCAAGGTTGGGAGTTATCCTGAAAATGCAACAAGTGTTCAAAAGAAGAGCATTCGGAGGTTAGCAAATCAATTCTTTCTAAGCGGTGAAATCCTATATAGGAGGACCCCAGATTTAGGACTCTTAAGATATGTTGATGCCATTGAAGCAAATAAATTGCTTATGGAAGTGCATGCGGGAGTTTGTGGACCGCACATGAATGGTTTTGTCTTGGCAAAGAAGATCTTGAGAGCCGGTTATTTTTGGCTAACTATGGAAACTGATTGTGTTCAGTTTGTATGGAAATGCCATCAATATCAAATCCACAGAGATATGATCAAAAGACCTCCTTCTGAACTTCATGCAATTAGTTCTCCCTGGCCTTTTGTTGCTTGGGGAATGGATGTTATTGGTCCTATTGAGCCGGCTACTTCAAATGGACATCGCTTTATTTTGGTGGCTATTGATTACTTCACCAAGTGGGTGGAATCAACTTCTCACAAGTCTGTAACCAAGAAAGTGGTGTCGGATTTTGTGCGCAACAATATCATTTGTCGATTCGGAGTTCCTGAATCAATCATTACTGATAATGGTGCAAACTTAAATAGTGATTTAATGAGAGCAACTTGTGAAACCTTCAAGATTACTCATTGCAACTCTACTGCATACCGTCCTTAAATGAATGGAGCTGTTGAAGCGGCAAATAAGAACATAAAGCGTATTCTTCGCAAGATGATTGATAATTACAGAGATTGGCATGAAAAGTTGTCTTTTACACTTCTTGGGTACCGCACCACCACTAGAACTTCAACTGGGGCAACTCCCTATCTTTTGGTGTATGGCACAGAAGCAGTCTTACCCACGGAGGTAGAAATTCCCTCCTTGAGAATCATTCAAGAAGCTGAATAAGAAAATGCTGAATGGGTGAAGATCAGATGTGAACAGTTGATGCTTATTGATGAGAAAAGAATGAATGCAATTTGTCATGGGCAACTTTATCAAAATCGCATGATCAAGTCTTTTGGTAAGAAAGTGAGAGTGAGAGACTTTAAACTGGGGCAGTTGGTGTTAAAGAAGATCTTTACTAATCAAGAAGAAGCAAGGGGCAAATTTGCACCAAATTGGCAAGGTCCATATGTGGTTCATCGGGTTTTATCCGGAGGAGCACTGATTCTGCCAGAAATGGATGGTCAAGTTTGGCCAAAAGCAATCAACGCAGATGCTGTCGATACTATGTCTGAAGCAATCACAAGTTAGCATGATTTTGAATGTAATCTTTGATGTAATGCGAACTACGCGTGACATGAATCCCAAGGCGGGATACGTAGTAACTCACATAGAGTTTGGTTGCATTGATATAAGAATTTCCCCTGTTTTCTCTTTTATGTAAGTTTGAACTACTTCTGACCTGATTCCTGGAATGGCAACAGGATAAGTAGGCAATCCCCTTCAGATTCGGTCAAAATATTGTAACACTTGAGGTTTGTTTATCTTTTATGATGTAATGCCGAACTATGCATCTGGGCAGATGTGTGGATTTTCCAATTCGGATGCGGCTTCGTACTTAGATTGCCATATTTTCCCCAAAAAATCTTTATCTAAGCAGAACTACGCACGGTCTGATTCCCGTGGAGGGATACGTAGGCGCTCTTAACGGGCTCGACTCTATAATATTAAAATTTTCAGTCTCCCCTAAGGCAAGCAACTGGGACAATTTTTGCAAAGATAATTTGAAGATATGGAAGATAGAAACTGGGGCAAATTTTACAAAAAGAGTTCGGAGGCATGAAGATTATAACTGGGGCAGATTTTTGAAAATTGGTTTGCTTATCGAAGGATGAAGCGGCAAAGTTCTAAAAGTATTCAAGATTAGCACAAGTTGCAAATACAAAGGACGTTCAGTTTGTTTCGAGATATGTCATGAGTTTGAGTTAAAGCAGGAATTTTAAATGCATTATAACTTTTCATTTGCATATCAGTGATTACTTGCTCGCTATTTTATCAAATTACTTTATTTTGCCTCTATCTTAAGATGAGTTATACTACTGAGTTCATAAAACAAGTTTCCAAGGATGCTTTTCAAAGCCCAAGTCTCACGAAGAAGAGGCAGAGATAGCAGCGAATTCAAGATGAATCAGCACAAATCAAACACCCCTCCCCAAAACTAACAAATTTTTCTTTGAGAGCAGGAACATGAAAGCTTGCAATGGAAGGACCATTCACACTATGGATGAACAATTTATTGAACACGCATTCAAAGTTGCCTTGCAGACTGCGTTGCATTGCCTTTCCATGGTTTAAAGTGTTATGCTTCGCCATGAGTTATTCCCGAACAGGAATTGAACATCAGATTCAATATGAACTGAAGAGAGCATTCAAAACTTTGCACTTATCAATACAAGCAACACCAATCAAGTTGACGATGCATATGATTTGGCTTGACAGATCATTCAAATTTATTCTTGCGGCATCTAAGCATTACATTTGATTATTGCCGAAAAGGCGGCACTTTTCTTTTCTCAAAATCTTAACATTGTTATAGAATTTACCTTGCGATATCGATAGACAAGTTGGCTGAAGCACCGCTTTCGGAGTGTTTCGCGATGTCGGTTGACTTGCAATATTGGCATTTATTGATAGTTTAAGACAAGTCGGCTGGAGCACCGCTTTCGGAGTGTTTCGCGATGTCGGTTGTCTTACAACATTGGCATTCTATATTTAAAATAGATTGATAGTTTAAGACAAGTCGGCTAAAGCACCGCTTTCGGAGTGTTTCGCGATGTCGGTTGTCTTGCAATATTGGCATTTATTGATGGTTTAAGACAAGTCGGCTGAAGCACCGCTTTCGGAGTGTTTCGCGATGTCGGTTGTCTTTCAACATTGGCATTCTCTATTTAAAATAGATTGATAGTTTAAGACAAGTCGGCTGAAGCACCTCTTTCGGAGTGTTTCGCGATGTCGGATGTCTTGCAATATTGGCATTTATTGATAGTTTAAGACAAGTCGGCTGGAGCACTGCTTTCGGAGTGTTTCGCGATGTCGGTTGTCTTGCAACATTGGCATTCTATATTTAAAATAGATTGATTGTTTAAGACAAGACGGCTGGAGCACTGCTTTCGGAGTGCTTCGCGTTGTCGGTTGTCTTGCAATATCGGCATGGTTATATTTGAAGTATATGATTCGACTTGGGACACCATGTCTTCTTAGTCAGCTTATCTTATGAAAGCCTTGCATTTTACAAATTCGTTCTCACTTTACTTATTGTTTCACTTTACTGTTTCAGAATAATAATCAGCCTAGAGGTTCCCTGGGTGGAGCACCTCGTCAGTTGATCAAAAGAAGAACTTATTGATGATATCACAACCCGCATTTACAACTTTATGTTATCACTTTTTATTTCTCATTCCAATTATTATAGTTTATTAGCAGTTGCTCGCATACCGTTTGTCAAGTTTATTACAGGATTTTGACAGTACCGCAGCAGCATTTGGAGCATAACGTGGAACTCTTCCATAGCAGTGAACTAGGCAATCGTTGATATGAGCTAGACTCGTGAACGAGGATCTGAAGAATCGCACTCGAACAAGCGAATTCTATCCTAATCTTCTGTTTCTGATTAGGAAGTCAGTCTGAATTCCTTCATATTAGTGTGTCCTTTTCTGTCAATCGTGCGAGTTTTCGTGTCTAAGTGCCGTTGAACTACACAAGGCCTGATTCTCTTTTATCCCGAGATATGTAGGCAACTCAGAAATCGGAGTTCGGTCATAAGCCTCGTCTTTTGGTTCTTGGAATCAAAAGTCTTTGGCTTAATCGTGACAAAATTAGCTTTTCCGTCAACTTCTTTACCCTGAAAACTCTTTCATCCTTTTCGGGTAAAGAGGGGCAGCTGTTAACACCCAATTTTGTCCCAAAACATTTTAACCAGCGTCTAATTATTTTAAATAAATTCAATTTTAAAAGAAAGGGGTTAAAATCATAATGTGCAGCCTTAAATTCAATCTACACACGCAATTCTTAAATTCCCTAATCCATTCTAAAATAGGTTAAATGTGCAAACCCAGCCTTAATTTTAGCTTACCCTTGCAATTCCTCCACTTGCCTTTATAGTTAAATCCAATGGGGCTAAAATCGTTCCTTATCAGCAAAATTGGCCTATGTATGTAAACAATATATATATATATATCTATACATACACCCCTTTCTTCTCAGATTAACCCACCCACCCTTAAAACCAAATTCAAACCCTAATCAGAAATTAACCCGCACTGTCACACCAAATCCCTCTCACGTAAACCTTAATCGCCCTAAAACGCCAAATCTGCTATCATCATCCGTGGTCCCGCGACCCTTTTCTCCTGCATACGGCGTCGGATTATACCCTTTCCTCTAATTTCCCAATACAATCGCTTTTGTGCTGGACAAATGAGAAGAGAGGAGTACAATCCACTCTTTTCATCCATCCAGATTAGAAGTCGATTCGTTTTCTACCGTTAGATCGAGTGTATGAGGTAATTTTTCACTTTTCTTTCTTTCAATTCACAGCTGGTAACACTTTTGATCCCACATCGAAATCCAAGTGTTTTACACTCCTTAGAACCCCTATAAATACCCCTCTGCACCGTAAGAATGGGGGTTGGAAAATTGAGGAATGTGAGAGGGGTTTTTCATAAGCAAGAACCCCCAGATAGTGCCCTTTGGCGTTCCTCGAATTTCCATAGTCTTTTTTTTACTTTAATATTTGTCTTGCGCTTGTTCGTGTTGGTTCGTTCCCTCAGATACGCGCTTCATTTCACTGCTCATAAATAGGTCAGTTGCCTTGCTCTTTTCCTTGTTTGATATGGTGTGTTTATGATTAGCTTGATGGTAGTTTAAGCAATTAAGTGTTAATGACAGTCTCATAGCTGTTTCTCCAGATTAGTATCCGCTTAGGTTTAAATTAAAATAAATGATCAGCAAGTCAGTTTTAGTAAGTTAAGATGTTTGTATGTTTAGCTTATGCAAGAAAACACAAAGAAGCTCTCATTTAGCTTTAAAACCTGGAAAACTGTTAAAATGGTGATAAGTTTGAAATTCTTAAGTAACCTTTAACCGCTTAAAAGAAACAAGTCATCTAAAATTAGTCTTCCTTCAGTTTCAGATCTTTCTTTTAAAATGCAAAGGCCTGTAGAAAATCATGTTAAGCTTGATCCTTTTTCAATGCTATATTAGTCTGTCTATGTCCATTGATGTTGCTATCTGGTTTGTGAGAAGAAGAAGTGGATTGAGGGTGTTCTGTTGGCTCTTGTTTCTGGCTGACTGTGAATGTAAAGGGAGTGGTCTGTTCTGGTGAGTTCCTGATGGTCTTGATAGGTTCAGGTATCAAAGTAGTGTATGCAGGTGTGAGAAGTTGTTTTAGGAGTCTTTGATTAGTTATGGGTTCAGGAGAAGAAGCTCAGGTGTCTGTGAGGATGTGCAATTGCAGGTTTGTGTGCTATGAAAGTATGCAGGGTATTTAAGGAGGTTATGGGCTGGTTTTAGGTGGTTTGTAAAGGGTATATGTGTGCAGGGTAGTGGAAGTGGTCTAGCAGGTCTATGGGATTTTGTCTAAAGGGTCTGCAATTCGTGTAAGGGTCCATGGAAGTGTAGTGTGAAGGCTTAGTGAGTTTGCAGGTGTAGGAGCTGTGGGGTTTTCTAGTCTTGTTTCCAGGCAGTAGGGTGTTATTTGTGTGAGTTGAGGGAGTCCAGGTTATAGGAGGTGAGGTTGTTCTTGGTCTGTAGATGTAATGACAGATTAATTATGAGTAAGAGTTTGGAAAATGTTCAGATTGGAGGGGATGGTTGTCCAGGGCAGTGTGAGTGCCTGATTGTGTGTCTGTTTCCACCTATGTGTGTCTGCTTGTAGGTGTAGATATCTGCTTATGTGTGGGTGTGAGTTGGTATGCAGGCTTTGCCCTGTTTGTGTAAGTGTTTCAGGGGGTAGGGGTTTGGCCAAGAGTTTGTTCAGAGTTGGTTTGGTTAAGTGAGGGGTTGCCTGATGAGAATTCAGGGAGTCTTAGTTGATAGCAAGGTGCTCGGATGGTTTCAAGTGCATGATTGTTTCTGCGATGGAATAGTTCAGGGTGGTTGCAGGTCTTGGTTTAGTTCAAATGGAGTTAGTTTCATTTGTTTCCTTCTTAAGTTTAAAATTGAAAGTGGTGTTTAGTTAATAAATTCTGTTGATTATTTAAAGCAATAGAGGTCTGCGTATTCTGGTTTGTGCTATAAAATCTTACTCCATTTGAATCTGACTTGAATCTTGTATGGTTAAGCTCAAGGTTGTAGGTCTGATTCTAGTTTGCTTGTTTCTGGTAACCTGATGCTTGGGGTCTGCATATCTTCTTTAATTCTCTGGAATCTGAATTTACCAAGTCTGCATGCTTTCCTGAAAGTTTAGCATCCTGATAGGTTCTAGTTGAGAGTCATTCTCTATTACCTAGATTGCTTCCTGTATGTGTTCGCTTATTTTCTGTCATTATTATTATACTATTAGCGGTTGCTAATCCTTTATTTCTTCTTTCTTTGGGCATGAAAACACTCTTTGGGACGAGTTTGAGTTGGGTAAAACTCGAAAATTGGGATGGTCTTCGGGATGAGGTCGCATTGGAGTCAACTCGCATTTTAAACTCAAGTTCAAGTCAAGAAAAAAGAACTTTAAAAAATGCTTTGTTGAGCCGCTTAATATAACTTAGGCTCATGGGCATAATGTAAAAAATAAAAATAGTCATTCAGTCTGCAATCTCCGGGTTCTACCTTCTAAATTCCCGCTTTCCCGTTCCCTTTAGAAAGCATGTTTTAGGAAGCCCTGAAACCGGACTAGGATTTGCATATTAGAAATTTGGTAGGATAGTTGCTTTACTGAATTGTTAACTTATTGCATGTTTAGAATGGTTATATAATTGCCTATTCCGTTTCTTTGGGACTCGCCTTAGTTTAAGTTAATAGTAATCTACGGTTAATTATCAAGTGCAAAAGAAATTAAAATTTGATTAAATTATACATCTCCATTTATCATTTATATTTACTTATCTATTTATTAAATACTTATTTATCTATCCACTCATTTATTCATTTAATCGGATTAATTATGCGATATTTATTTATTAAATTATTTATTTAATTAATTTAATTTAATTAATCATTATTTAATTAATTAATTAATTAATAATTATTTATTTATTTATTTAATCAATTATATTCATCTATTCTTATTTAATTGAATTAATATAAATGTTAATTTATTTAATTAAGTTATCTATTTATTTATTTGTCCATTTACTTAAGCGATCAATTAATCAATCATTTATCTAATTATTTACTTAGAGTGTTGTATTTTATTTTATTATTTATTTAATTTATTTATCCTTTATTTATTTAATTAACTAATCAAGCAACCATGTTGTAATTTATCCATTTAATTAATCTTAAGATTTCAATCATTTATCTATCTAAGTATCGGCGTAACCAAAACTTTATCTTGTTTATATTATCCTTAGTTAAAATTAATTCTATTATCCTTAACAAATTCGTGAAAACCGCCGGATTAACCGCATTTAGCGAATTTTCGAAAGTGCTCCCGCAAGGGACCTTCTTTCAAATTTAATAGAACCACTTACTCGGAATCTCTGATTTAAATTTAATTTTATTTAATTAAAGAATAAATTGCACTCATTCGTTAACCTTAGGTTCCTAATAATCCTTAAATTAGGTGGCGACACATTCGTAAAGAAACCCTTTGGAGTCCCATTTTGTTAAAAATACATCCCGGTGCATACTTGTTATGCAATTTTTTGGGAGGGTTCAACATCAGTATCATTTTATTGTGCTGTAAAACATTTTTATAAGCTATGTAGCCTTTCTTCTTGACGGGTGTTTAAAGAATACATTTCTTTTTTATTTTAGAAAGAAAATTGGAAGCACAATGTATCAATTCAAATGAGAAATTAATGGGTTGATATATACTCCTTTCCTCTCAAATTATTTGTCCTCTTCACTTTTGCACGTCCCTTAAAAAATCATTAATGAGGAAGGACTATTGACTATTTTACCCTCTTATTATTCTCTTTTCAATAAATGTTATCCCTAGTTGTATTTTCAAGAACAATAATTACTAAGGGTAAAATGGAAAAAAATATGAAAATATTTTTCTTGAACTCCTAACTAGACAAAAATACCCACAAAATCTAAAATAATTACAGTCGTTACCCGCTACTTTCAACTATTACCCGACCTACCCACTAAACTATTTACACACTCTACCCATCCAGACTTGTATATCATAATTTATGCAGTATACCATAAAGGTATACACATATAAGGTATAATAAAGATATACAATAATAAATGGCCCTCCAGACTTTTATACCATAATTTATGCAGTATACCGTAAAGGTATACACCTATAAGTTATAACAAAAGTATACAATAATAAATGGGTAGGTTGGGTAAATACTTTTAATTTTATGGGTGGTATAATTTTTAATGTGTATGATTTGTAAATACTTTAAATTTCATGGGTATAGAATGTAAAAATCTCATTATTTTAAGACGATCATTTTTAGTAAGAATGACAAATATTTTGAGACGGGAAGTATAATATCACGAAAAGTTAGAAAACTAAAAAGACAGTCTTACACATTGAGAAAGATGGGGTTGGTCCCCGGCGTAGCAAAATTCACGTGGCTGGTTGCATCAAAGTGCGTAACAAAGCAGAAAACGAAAGGAAAGCTACCCGTCTCTCATCACAACAGTGAGTCAGTGACGCATGCAGCTGTTAGACACCGGTTTTTGCTGAATTCAAGTGTTTTCACAAAACATACACTTATAAGATTTGTTCCATCTCAATTTATGAGATATTTGTTCGAATTTAAAATTATTATTTGGTCATATAATTTAAAAATCGAATTTATATGTATAAAAGCTACATAAACAGTAATATCACAATAATTAATAACTTAAAATTTAAAAGTAATTTCAGTATTGAAGAATTTTTTTAAAAAATGTGAAGTACATCATATAGATTGGGATGTAGGCGGTCAGGGTGTATTAGATTTAAAGCATAATTTTAAAATTAATTATTTCAGTACTAAAAATTTTAAGGGTCGAACTCATTAGTTTAAATTTTAAATTATGGGTCTATCTATGTCTCTCACCCACCAAACTCCTCTTTGTTTAAAAAAAGAAGACATTAAAAAAAAAAAAAAAAAAGAAGGAAAAGAGAAAAAAATATAACTCCTACGATTACTAAGTTATTTATGGCCTACCCTAGTAAATAATGATGATGTTAGGATCCTTTAAAGGACACTGAAAGAGAGAAGAAAAAGAAGAATTTTGTGAGAGTTTGTGTGCATTGGATCCTTCACCAAACTTCAAACATACCTTAATGTAATAAGGCTTCTTTTTTTTCCACTTTTCCCTTTCCTCTTCCAACTTGTGAAACGAAATCCTTGGAACCTCAAAGAACAAAAAGAGATCATGACTTTGATATTTATTAGTAGTCCGATTCTTCTTCCTCTTCCTAATTCTAATGGAACTACTATTCCTATTCTTCTTCTTATATATTAACAGAAACCCCTATTTTAATTCTTTCACTTTTTCTCTCTTTTCCTCTCTCTCCTATAAGCTCCCCACGACCCTTTCTTGTTCAAGATTTGGTCTTTCATTATGGATACATCAAATTCCAAAGAGATCATCAAGTCTAGTGATTCTCAACCACTAGCCACTTTCGAAGATCCAAAAGTGTGTCAAGATGTTGCAACAAATCATCAACAAGATGATGATATCAAGAAAATAGTTTTATTGCACCAAGAACCTAAAGGGTGTCAAGATATTGCAAAAAACCATCAAAAAGATATCAAGAAAGAAGTTTTATTGCATCAAGATCCTAAAAAGTGTCAATATGTTGCACGAGATCATCAAGAAGAAGATGGGGTTATCAAGAAAACTGTAATATTGCACCAAGATCCTAAAGGGAGTACAAGTAATACTGCACAAGATCATTTAAAAGATGACCTTATCAAAACTTGTCCTCGTGAAAGACCTGAAAGATTGGTTGTGAGAAGATTTGAAGAAGTGGTACCAGAAGATGATGATGATGGATTCAAGACTCCAACTTCTTTGGAATCAAAAATCCCAGTCATAACAACATGTCCACCTGCACCTAAGAGACCAAGTGGTATTAAAAGAAAAGCTTCACAACAAAGAAGCATAAGAATTATACGGATTACAAGATATTGACCTCAAACTGTCAAGAAACAATATTTACTACTAGTAATTGCTAGAGGAGGTGAGAGTTAAGGTCCTTTATTTGTACAAAATTAATCTCTAGTTACTTAAAAAATTTATGTTATCGTTTACTAGATATACTTATCAATAGACAATATGGTATATCTTGCTTTTGTTTTTTTTTTTTTAGTTATTTATTGATAGAGAAGAAAATTTTAGTATAGTATAAGACATCGAATTTTGATTTAATTTTGAATTCTGATATATTGATTTTCACTTATGATGTTAACTTTTTTGATACTAAAGTTCGCAAAAGAGATGTATGAGGGGGTGAAGTACAGACCAAGAAACTATAAAGAGGTAGACATAGACATATAACTTTATTGCATTGCACCTATCTACTTTTGTAATCAAGGTGTTTTGCTGTTTCAGAGAAAGAAAAGATTCCCAAAATTATACAGGCTCATTACCCTTTTCTCTTTCCATTATTTTGTTTCAAGTTTTCTAAGTGAAGTAGGTTTAAACGTGTTGCATGTTATTTCAAAAACTTGTGAGTGTCAAAAGATATATTTGCTGGTGGTTTCTTTCTTTATGATGCATGTTGTTTCAAGTACTTGTGTTTACCAAGAAGGGCAAACATCCTTCATGATGGATCCTTCCCTGTAGCTTTTCCTGTAGCTTTTAAAACAGATAATTTCCAATGATTTTTTCTGGGAAATACAAACCCGTACTGTGTTCTCAAGGGTGTTTTGTAATACTAATATTCTTACACAGTATGATATACTCCATATGTTTCGATGTATGCAGCAATCTCTGAATTTAAGGAAAAAATTTTGCCGGAACATGACATGAAATTTGGGTGAATATAAAAAAATATGAGGTTAAAAATAAAATAGAAAGTATAAAGTTAGGTTATTTCATATAAAAAAAGGGTCATCTTTTTTTAAATAAACTAACAATGAAAGAGCGTGATAAAAAATGTAACGAATGAAGTAATTAATTCAAAATTCATAATGTGCTACCGTTTTTGGTGATGGTTGTCAATAGCTAGTTGAGTTTAACTGCAAGTTTAACTGCAATATAATGCACATACAATGTATGGAGTAATTTTTTTTCAAGTCTTCTCCCATTATATAATCGCCATTTATTTTGTATATATTGGACGAGACACAGATAAAATGGAACAAGGATCAAGAGAGTTCACAATACTTTTTATGTGACTATATTTGACTTGATACGGAATTTAAGAAAGAAATAATACTTTTAATATTTGTGGTCTAATAAAAAAGTGGCATTTTTTTAGACCGATTAAAAAAAGAATAATATCACATAAATTTGGACAAAAAGAATATTAAACTTTTATTTTAACCACTACCGAATATTTTAAGTTGAAGGCTAGCGAGACTACCATGCGGGCATGCATGATGATGATATTTCGTCTGACAGCTATTGAAGGAGAAGTAATTAACTCTGGAAATAGTCAACCCAAAAAGAATAAAGAAAAACAAAAAAGAGCTATATAGATGGTATACAACAAGAGTTAATGTGAGATATTTCTGGCTATAGTTTGTCTTTAGAGTCGCTCTGGGTAGCTCTAATCGTGTGATTATAAAGTTTAGCCACAAAAAATGGCATAGAAAATTGCATGCTCTAGGCATATAAGAGCCTGTTTGACCAAGCTGTTAAAATCAGCTTATTTTGAGAAGTATTTTTTTTTATCAAAAGTGCTTTGCGAGATAACCAATATATGTTTGGCCAAATTTTAGAGAAGTGTTTTTGTTATTAATTTGTATTTGCCCAATATTTGAAAAAATTACCAAATTATGAAAATGGATATATAATAATATTAACTTGATTAAATATGAAAGTTTGATATGGGTATTTTTGTCCCAAATAATCAAAAGCACTTATTTTTTCAACAAACTACTTTTTTCAGCTTCTTCGCAATAGCAGAAAAACAGCTTCTGATGCCACTCAAAAGTACTTATTTTTCCTTAGAAACTTGACCAAACACCACAAAGTTTTAAAATAAGCACTTTTGGCTCTCCAGAAGCTTGGCCAAACAAGCTCTAAGGGGTCGTTTGGTTCCCCTCATTAAACATTAATAGCCGCGCAAAACTCTGCGTTAATTTAGCGCAGCGTTTGGTTGATTTTCTGTGAAAATTTAATACCCGCATAAAATTAGTGCAACGTTTGGTTGCGTTTTTATATATTCCGCATTATTAATACCCGCATTATTAATGCGGGAATCTATGTATTATTTTATGCGGGGTAGAAGGTGGTTTAATAATGTGGGTATTAATAATGCAGGTATTAAAATTTAAAATGATAAAATTAACCCCCGTAATAATAAGGATATTTTAAAATTTTATTTAAGGAATAAATAAATATTTTAAATAATAATATTTTTTGTTAATTTGTAATTCATCAGTGATTCAACAAATAATCCCTACGTTATAATATATGCGTGGCTAATACTCATATTATTAAACCCCACATAACTAATACCCGCATTATCAATACCCACATTATTAATACACACATTATTAATGCCCACATTACTAATACCCGCATTAATAGTTAATACCCGCATAAAAGCAAAGCCAAACCAAACGACCCCTGAGTGCATCTTCTCAACCGTAAAATAGGCATACTTTTCTATGTAGCTATGAGGTTATCTTTTATTTGTTAATATATCTTATTTTTAAGATTATAAATTTCACTTTTTATTGAAAATTAAATGTTAATATTTTTTGGATGACCTAATATAGTGTCCAAAAAAAAAACTAATAGTATACAAAACTTAAATCCTTTTTACTTACTCCGTTCATTCAGTTTATATGACACAATTTTATTATTAATATGTTAAAAAAATAATGATATATTTTTATATTTAGAAAGAAATTAACATAAATTTGCCATTTATCTTTGATGAAAAGTTCTTCTAGCCATACAAATATGGCATTATGCGTGTTATATTTAATATCACAAATGTAAAAGTGTTTATTTTCTTTCTTAAATTCCGTATCAAGATTGGAGTAACATTCAGCCGGTTGGCTTGGCAATTACTGCTCGTACTTTGAATTACGTAGAATTCTAAGTTCATAATTAGTCACAACATGCACGGGTGAGATGGACAAATGAAGGAGGGACATATACTCGTTTAGCAAATCAATTTTTAAAACATATATAGAATGTACTGAATACAATCTGCAAATTGTTCAAACTTTGAAATTAAGATGAATCTATTTGTTCTTCCAGTCATTTAAAGCATATTGACCCTTTGTCCTTGATGATTAATAATGACAGCACTAAGGAGACCCCCCTCTAGAATCTAGTATATAGTATCTTAACGATTATCATTCAAATTTTTATTCTACGATTCTTTACATGATATTAGTATTTCATATTTATTGTCTCATTTCCATTAGTAAACTTGAGCTTATAAGTTAGTGAGTTGACATGAACAATGAATATTCGAACCTCTATACAATTAATCATTCACCAAGATTTTACCTTTTTATGGTTAAAAATTTATGTGTAAGAGTAAAATTTTATAAAAATGAACAAACATTAAACTTTGTTGGTCAGAAAACAATATATATATATATATATATATATATATATATATATATATATATATATATATATATATATATATATATATATATATATATATATATTCACACACACACACACTAGTACATTCAGTGGCATATCATATATAATATATAATTTAATATATTTTTTACTCATTAAATAGTTGTAATTCAGCTATTATGAGAGTTAATTTTGTCATTATAAAATTTTAATATATGTATTGCTAATACCCGCATTATTATTCCACCTTCTATCCCGCACAAAATAATACATATATAAATTTCTGCATAATTAATGCAGGTATTATTAATGCCAACAAGGTAAAAGGCTATCAAACATGGTATAGCTAATGTGGAATTTTATGCATGGGACAAGGAAGGAACCAAAAAAAGTACTAATTTAATGTTGGATTCTATGTAGATATTAATTTTTAACGCGGCGTACCAGACGACTCCTAAGGATGAAGATCATATTAACCGTGTTTCGCAAATGAAGAAGCATCTATATATTGATCATTAAGAGAAAATATGTTAACAGGCCATGGATTAAACACAAAGCTCAGAAATGTTAAAATGGAAAAGGAACTTATTTGGGTTTTTTTTAATAAAGATGTCTCAGAAAAGTACTTGCTATTATCCAAGATAGAAGGAAAGTATATATTAACTCTTCTTAGGAAATAGACAATGCATATGCGATAGGATAGAGAAACAAAGGATGTATGTACAACGTGTGGTCCCATAGTCTTCCGTTTAGATGTTAATACTGCTTCTTCATGTCAAACATTTTTTATTTTGTTTTTCACATTCCATCTAAAAGAAAAATATCTTCTGTTAAAAGTAAGACAGTTTGACTTGATGAATCATGGGTTAAGGTATCCAAGGTGAAGGAATGATCTAAAGTCCTTCTAGGCTATGTTTCCATTAAGTGTTGGCCATTGCTCAAAAAGGGAAAAAGTTGAAGCTAGTAATAAATAAAGTCAATGCCACACTTTCACTAAGCACCCTCCATGACCCTCCCCCCCCCCCCCCCCCCAAAAAAAAAAAAAAAAAAAAGCTCCACAACCCACTCTCAAAAACTTTGACGAACAGAACAAAGTTAAGTGAAAGCTTCCAAACTAATATGGTCAATGTGTATTGAACAAGTGGAATGAAAGATCAACTTGTAGGAATAAATGCTTCATATTAAGAGCTTATCTATTATATTAATATCAAGGATCGAAATTTCTGATTAGATGTGTAGAAATCTTATCTGGCATATCACACCATTTGGTTTACGTGGTTATGCTCTCAGCATGATCCAAGTAAAATGAGTACGTGAGCAACCTCTGAAATGTTGGATAAAGAAATTAAATAAACACAGCAATTAATGCAGTGCAAATGACTTATAACTTAGTAAACGAATCTAGAGACATGATTTTGACTCTAACGATATGATTGTTATGCCCAATTCAAGCATTAGTTGAACTAGTTTCAAAGGCCTTAGAGAATCCTATATTCCTGCTCCTATTATTCATCTCACGAAGTACTTATCTTGATTCACTTGTTGACCTAATATATAGTAGTATCTTTTTGTTAGTTGCAAACATATTAATTTCTCTAATCTTTCTTTCTCTCTATCGCCACATTGGCTCTACCCACCCGTAATTATGGAAATAAAAGGTCAGTTGGCCCAAGTAAGATAAGTCCAAAGAGGCAATGGGCGCTAGAGGATATGTTACCTCCTTCAGATACGGCCGCTCGAAAGGCACGGCGCAGAACTGATACACTTACTTCTATTGCTAGCTGCCTTAGGGTTAGTTCTACTCCTGTCTAGGGTGAAATCAGTAAACCGCCTCTAGTAATGAGCCAAAGGCCTCACATAAAAGTGTTGTGTAAGGACTAGAATTGGGGTAAAGTTTAACCTATAAATACTACATACTCTCTGTTGTTTCCCTACATTGAGATTCAACTAGATTCCTACTTCTTTCTTCAATACTCAAGCAAACAAGTATTTTACTTGTTTTCTTCGATATTCCATTATTGTTTTACCTATTGAGAAAGTTTGAGTTATAAACAGTTTGGTGCCCATAGTGGGGATCACATAATTCCTAGTTATTCTAAAAAATGAATCCAGCCATGTTGCAAGACAACGACAGACTACCACATGTTGTTGCCTTGGCAGCAGTCGAGGCAGCCAGGGACTTCAACGGAAAAGAAGCTAATCAAGTCGTGGATGCAGTAAATCTGGAGGTGGATGACGACTAAAGCGACTCTAAGTCGAAGTCTCAGGAGCAAGACCCTACTCAAAGGATAAGCATAAGTAAATCTAAAGACATGTTCGAGAGGGCGTTCGAGAAACTCATCAAGGTGCAACAGCAACAATCAATGCTAATGCTTGACATGTTGTCCAAGTACCTGGAGGAAGCCCTCAGGAAAATAGCGCCGCTGCCAGAATACCTGTGACGATCAAGGCCAACGGGATTTGTTGCACGGCAGTAAACCTCAACGCAATTCCAAGAATTTCTAACACCACAACCGTCCAAGTAACACAAGGTCCTCTTTCGAGGAAGATATACTCCGCCAGCTGAAGGAACAAAGCAAACGAACAGATCAAATACAGAGGGGCTCACATGTGCTGAAGAAGGTCGACAAGGACAAGTTCGCCCAACAACCCTAAAAACCTAGTGTCGCACCGCTCTTAGTTCTAAAGAAATTTTTCCTGCTCAACATACCCAAGTATAATGGCACCACAAACCTGTGTGATCACGTGGATGTTTACGTCATATCAGTCAAGAGCAACGACTTGACAAATGAGGAAATCTAGTTAGTACTGGTGAAAATTTTGGCTCTACCTTAACCAAATATGCTTTGACATAGTACACTCAGCTATCCGGAGGATCCATCGAGTCATTCACCCAGATGCATGACCAGTTCGTGAAAATGCATTCTGGTGCCTAAATGCAGGAGAAAAGAATGGAGGATGCTTTTGAGATTAAGCGAGAGAAAAACTAGTTGTTGAAAGAATAAATGGAAAAGTTCCAGAAAGAACGTATGACTCTCCCACTGGTGCTAGATAATATCGCAACATTGTCTTTCATTAAGAGTCTGAAGTATCCCAAGGGTTCGACAGCCACATGAGAGCTGCTAAGAGGTTTACAGAAGCACCTGGCCAAGACATGGAACGAGCTACACCATCAGTATAACCATAAACTTAGGGTCGAAACTGATTCGATTAGATCGTTCGAGAGAGCCGAGAGCAGGAGTTGTGTGATTTATCAAAACATGACTAGTCCAACAACCACAGAAATAAAAGTAGAAGTGGATATCATCCATATGCATCAGGATTTGTGGTTAGGCATGGTGACGCCTAAAAAAAAGGTTCTCAAGAAGGTGAAGACCCGTTATAACCTAGGGGAGGATCTGAGCCTCAATGATTCAAAAGTTTTCCAGTGGAATTAGTAAGGGATTATTTCAAAAGGTTAGGACAGCAGGTCCATTGGCCCCCAGATATAAGGAATAATCTAGACTAGAAGGACTCATTAGCTTAATGTGAATTTGACAGTGACAATAGTCATGAAACCATCAATTGCAGAGCTCACATGCTAGAAGTAGCACAATTTCTTAATGAGGGACACCTAAAATGGCTGATGTCTGAAAAGGGGAAGTAGGTGTACGTCGTGAAGGTAGAGAGAGAGGACAACTCCTGTCATTATAAGAAGTTCAGAAGTTAGTCAGCATGGTATATAGTGGAGCTCACAAAGAAGAAAAGAATAGGCCACATATCGATATGATGTTGTTTGATAAAAGTGACACAAAGGGTCTCTTTGTTTGCACTATAATGCCCTTGCCATCACCCTAAGCTTCGGTGATTCACAAGTAAAATACATGCTCATAGATATTGGGAGTGTCGTGAACATTATCAGATGAGATTGGACCAGATAGTCCCGAACTTCTACACACTGACTAGCTTCAGCAACTCTAATGAGACGTAGGTCGGCGAGATCGTCTTACCGGTCCTTGCGCCATAAATGACCAAGCTAACATTGTTTTAAGTCATGGCATGTTACATCTCATATAATTCCATCATGGGGAGGACGTGGGTACACGAGATGGGTGAGGTACCCTCAACACTCCACCCATATATTATGTATCTGACCCAGTGGGGTGTAACAGAAATTCGGAGAGAACAAAGATTGTCAATGAGCTGCTACTTACCATTATCGCGCATGCGGCCAAGGTAGAAACTAAAAATTGGCAGAGAAAATTAGGACCACATTTAGTGGCTGATATATCTATTGAACCCAAAGAGCCGAAAGAGACAGACCCATATGAAACACTTGATGTCATTTGCGACCCGGACGAAGAAAAGGTCTTTAAAGCTACCGTAGATTATATGTAGTTGTTCATTTTCGATGAAAATACTGTTGAAGTTTTATATGTGTTCAAAATTAGCAGTCGAAGCCCGAGTCGAATTCACCAACCTCATTTGTTCTCGGACGGCTACCTTTTCTTGGACATATACGGATATACTGGAATTTCCACCCAAGTGATCACACATAAGCTAATTGTGGACCTAACCTTTAAAGCGAAAAAACAAAATAGATTATTGATTAGTCTAAAAAAGAATCAATCAGTCCACGAGGAAGTGGAAACATTACTAAACAATGGATCTATACGGGCTGTCTATTATCCAAATTGGCTCTCTAACATGGTAGTGGTTCCAAAGAAGAACGAAAAGTGGAGAATGTGCATAGACTTCACTAACCTGAACAAGACGTGTCCAAAAGATTCCTTCCCCTTGACGAACATTGATCAACTCATAGAATCTACGTCAGGGCACGAGATGCTTAGTTTCATGTATGCTTATTCAGGGTATAATTAGATCCCCATGGATCTTGACGGTCAAGAGAAGACGTGGTTTATCATCGGCTGAGGGAATTTTTACTATCGGGTAATGCCATTTGGATTAAAAAAATATCTGGGACACCTATCAGCAGCTTGTCAACCTAATGTTCAAGGATCAGATTGGGAAGATAATGGAAGTGTACACTGATCACATGCTGGTAAAGTCAGAGTTCGCAAAGAATAAAGTATCTTGAAATAGCAT
This sequence comes from Petunia secreta, assembly GCA_029990175.1. Classification (NCBI taxonomy): domain Eukaryota; kingdom Viridiplantae; phylum Streptophyta; class Magnoliopsida; order Solanales; family Solanaceae; genus Petunia; species Petunia secreta. Next base: position 1,214,527 of record JARKIP010000061.1, read on the forward strand.
TTGAAATAATGGACAAGTTTGAAATGAAACTTAATCCCGAAAAATGTGCATTCGGAGTGTCGTCGGGGATGTTTCTCAGGCTTATCTTTTCAAACTGAGGGATCGAAGCTAACCGTGTTAAGATAAAAGTGATCAAAGGGATATTAGAAGTTCCAAAAAGTGAGGTAAAGGTGAAAAACTCAACGGGCAAATAGCCACACTAAAAAGGTTCATCTCCCAATCCTCCGAACATTTCCATCAATTCTTTAACATCCTAAAGAAACATAAGAGCTTCCAATTGACATATCAATGTTGATAGACGGTTGAGGATTTGAAGGAACATATGTCAAACCCGCCGCTACATGCCAAGTCACGTGAAGGGGAACGACTCTTGTTATATAGGCGGTATCTGAAGTAGCCATAAGTGTCGTACTTGCACACTAGGAGAAAGGAGTGCAATATTCCATATACCACACCACCCTTCCCTATAAGATGATGATACTCGCTATCAGATATTGGAGAAGCTCGTCTTGGCTCCGGTCACAATCGCTCGCAAGCTATGCCCATATTTTCAAAGCCTTGCGATAATCTTCGTGTCGCCCGCTAAAGATCATTTTGCACAAACTTAAGCTCTCAGGACACCTAACAGAGTGCGCCGCCAAGCTCAATGAGTATGACACCATCTATCAGCCGCATATGATCCTAAAATCTCAAGTTCTGGCAGAATTTATTACTGACTTCAATACTGACATGCTGCTGAAGAAGAACTACAAGCTATGGGAGGCGTGGCACTTGGAGTCTGGATGATCTATATAGATGGGGTGTCAAATGTCAAGGGATCTACACTAGGCCCTGTGATGATCACTCATTCTAATAAATAAGCCAAAAAGTAATAAGTTGCCAATTTGTCACAAACAATGAGGCAGAGTATGAGGCTGTCATCAAAGGCCTCGAGTTGGCCTACGCTTTAGGGACAAGAGAATTCAATCTCAAAAGCAACTTGCAACGGGTGGTAAATCAGGCAAAAGATGTGTTCGCAGTAAATGATGCATGTATGGAAAGGTATTTAGCTAGAGTAGAGGCACTCTTAAAATAGTTCTAGAAGTGGGAGATCGCACAAGTACCAATAAAAAAGAACACGAAAGAATATGCATTGGCCAGTTTAGCTGCAGTCACAGATATGAGCCATAATAACCCAAATATAGTAGTACAGCTGACGCATTCAGCCCTTGGATATCAATAAGTCAACACACCGGCTTTTATTTAGGACTGGCGCAATCTACTAGTAGATTACCTCGAAAAAAAGGCACTTCCCGATGACAAAAAAAGCGAGCAGAAGATTGAGGGTACAAGTAGCCTGGTTTTGCTTGATCTACAGAGAATTATACGGAAGGATGTTCAGTGGACCGCTAGCCAAATGCGTAGGCCTGTCTCGGGCCGATTATGTGTTAAGGGAGATCCATGAAGGCATTGTGGAAATCACTCGGGATGAAGGGCTTTAGCCTATAAGGTGATTAGAGCAGGTTATTATTTTCCTCAGATGGAAAGAGACGGGGATAGATTAGTTAAACAGAGCAAAAAGGTGCCAGTGGTTTGCTTACATGATGCATCAGTCGGCGGAGCAATTGTATTCAGTAACAGCTCCATGGATGGCCTTTCATGATATGGGGAATGGATATCATAAGGGTGTTGTCCAAGGCACCCGGAGGTGTCAAGTTCTTACTTATGTTAATTGGAAATTTCATTCAATGGTTACAAGCGGCATCTTACGCGAAGATAAGAGAGAAATAGGTGGTTTAATTCATATGGAGAAATATATGATGCTGGTTCAGAGTCCCCATCGATATTACCTGTGATAACGGGCCTCAATCATAGTGACGAAGATCACAAAGTTCATGAAAGAATGGAAAATCAAAAGTATAACCTCGTCGGCATATCACCAAATAGTGAATGGGCAGGCGGAGTCTTTAAATAAGATGCTCATAGATTTCTTAAATAAACGGCTGGAAGAAACCAAAGGCAAGTAGCTAAAGGAATTACCAGGAGTACTATAGGCATACCGAACTACACCTAAGCCAAGCACCGAGGGAACCCTTTTTTTATTGGTATATGGTATGGAAGCCATGAACCAGTCGAGATAGGCGAACCTAGTTTATGCAGGATGTATGCCGATGAAGAATCTAACAATGAAGCCCTATGAATCGGACTTGATCTCACGGACGAACACTGAGAGCTTGCAACTGTACAGTTGGCTGCTCAAAATCTACGAGTGGAGCAATACTATAATAGAAAGATGGGCTTACATTCATTTGAAATAGGGGATATAGTCCTTAGGAAAGTATCAAAAAGCACAAAGAAAGTCAACGCAACAAGCTAGCATTGAATTAGAAAGGTCCCTACGAAATCTAATAGATCACAGGTAAATGAGCTTATGCCCTTAAAGACATGGAAAACACTACCACTCCAAATAACTGCAACATTACATGGCTCATGTATTACTCACGAAGCTTTAGAAAAAAGGCATCCAAGCCAGTTTACAAATGGACTCGGATGCCGATGAGGGATGGAAAGACCTGATAGGCTCATTTAAAAATTTAGGACATCTCATCTTTAGTGAATTGTGTTAAGTTCATTTAACCTCGTTGTTGTCTTATTTTTGGACCCTAAGTCCCCTGTAATATCAAAAGTGATGCCTATAAAGAAGATGGAGTTATGATTTAAAATCCATAGTAAAAAATCATTTATAAAGTGAGTTGTGTCCGTCTAACCATGATCCTTTGCCTTCCATGTTTGGTAGAATGAAATATACTTCCAAGTCTTCTATTTGTTGTTTGTTTTTGCTAGATACTAACTTACCCACCCATCAATATCAGTGATCAGATTGATATGAACTCTATTGGATGTGAACGATATTGATGGTGAGAAATCGAAGACAGTAAGGAAAAAATCAAAGAAATGTTGCAATTACTTACATTTGGTGTTACATTTTTTTCGGAAGTAGTGAGCTTCCAGGGGATGTCAGTTGTTGAGTGGGGATGAGTATGCAGCTCTAATCCCAATTTCGAAGTTCATCATCATTCTTCGAGATCAGCCCTTTCCTCCCACACTTTTTAGAGTAAAATCGCTCGCCTTGTATATTTTGGGGGCGTAGAGGTGTAGCATATTGATAGAAAAAGTTTGCTAGGTTCCATCCATCAAATTTCAGATAATTTCCACCACGAAAAAATCTCGCCAATACACACGCCGTATGCGCGACATATTGTCTCGATAATGGGGTCGACAGAAAGAGTGAAGCTGATCGTGAATGAATAAGTCAGTACTGCAGAGTAACACTCCACATGGTCTGCAAGGTTGGAGCCAGGCTCCGGGCACATAACCTCTATCTCATCCCCCTATCCAAAATCTTTTCGAATTTAGGAGAGGTGCTTCGACTTAACGATGCATATAACATTAGTCACGACAATGTTTAATATCTTTCCCTTGCGGCCCTTTGTCTAGGCACTAACTTTATAGTCCTATTTGGTGTACAAATTCAAAGGCACAATCTTATGGAATACCTTCTCCGCGCCAAAACCCTTTGAATTCTGCTTCTTGGCTTTAGGTTTTGACGGCCATTCCACTTCTACTACAGCCCGTGGTAGAGCAATAGCAGCGATAGTGGTGGGTAAATTGAAAGCGTTACCTTTTGTTTACTAGGGTGACATAATTCTCGGATGCTATTGGGAGATCGGGGTTTCACAAAAAAATTTGGCAAAATACATAAAATGCCCCCTAAAGTTGTCACGAAACGCCTGTTACAACCTTTAACTTTACGGGGGTCCGATTACCCCTTGAACACATTTCAAAATAAATTAATACCCCATTACTCGGTCAGCCCCAGCTATAACAAAGAAAGTAAATACTTTACATGTACCATGCTTAGCTTGACACGTGTCTGTTAAAGAAAAAACAATGTTCTTTCATTTTTCATTTGAATAATTTATATATTTTTATATTTTAATTTTTTTATTTTTGCTTTCTCTTCCTTGTTTTTAACACCAATACTAGAGCAATCCAGATAACCGTCCACCACCCCACTCTCGCTTGTTGTCTACATTCCCCACTTTGTGATGGCGAAACTTGGACTATTGCTGTTGTGATGAGGATAAATCGACGACTGGATGAGTAGGCCGGAATCGAACCATGATATATCTTCCTCGGACGGGCGGTGGAGAAACAGCCACCGTCGCCGGATTCAAGCCAGAAACTACATCGATGATGGTCCCCTATTTTTCTATTCTTCTTAACTACTACTAATAAAAAAGAGGACAAAAAGGGTTGGGGTGGCAGTGACGCCTTCAAGCAACTCAATGTTTCGTTAATTGATTCTTGCTTAAGATGGGACTGTTCCATTATTTGGTTCTTTCGGGAGATGATTCATTCTTTTATTATCTCTATGGCCTTGTTAAGGTTATTAATTAACAAACTGTTAAACTTGTGATTATTAGAAAAACTTGTGTGTTAAGTGTATAGGACAATTTTTTGATATGTGTTAAATTTATAGGAAGATCTGTTATGGAGGAGGAGGAGGAGGAGAAGAAGAAGAAGAAGAAGAAGAAGAAGAAGAAGAAGAAAGGGAATGAAGAGAAAGAAAAAAAAAACAAAAATTATAGTTATAGTTAATTTTGTGGTGGCCGGACATATTTTTCAATGACCAGATATATCTGTTATGGGGTGATGTGTATAAGACAAAGATAACAAATTAAGAGTTAGAAAAGATAAAGGAAAAAACAAAATGAAAAAAAAAATCTATGAAAATAGCTCATCTCACTCTCCTAATGAGAGTGTAATACACTCTCTTTGCCACCTGAAGCAAAAAGAGGGTATTAATTCGTTTTGAAATGTGTTCATATGCGTAATAGGACCCTCACAAAATTCAAGGTTGTAATTGGCATTTCGTGACAATTTTAGGGGGACTTTTTATCTATTTTGCCAAAAATTTTGACAAAATTTTGGTGTAAAACATGGCGGTGATGAAGCGAAATTTTCTCTAAGAAGTTTTAAGAGATTTTGATAGCTAAAATTTTGAAAGTGTGAGGAATTAAGAAGCCAAGCATAGCCTTTTATAGTCGAATAAGTCATAATGATCTCGGTTACTAGTTAGGAATCTCGATCGATCACAAGCACGCACATGGAGACGATGGAATGTTGAAGTGACATGTAACTTTTCAAAATGCATGGTGTAGACGCGATCTTGTCTCTTTTTCGCTTAAAAGTTTACACTTTCTGAGTTTATCCGGCGATTCACCCTGGAAGTGGGTGACTATTTATATTGGTAAAAATTAGATTCAACATATTGCAGCCAAGTATCCGATAACATGGCACTGATGGAGGAAAAAGTGGACACAGCAAGTCCTCAAACGACACGAATGCTGGACATTGGTCACATGACGAAGCTGACTTCTTTAAAAAGAAGTCGGACACTCATAACATCGGAAGAAAACAGACGGAAACTCAAGCAGATAAGAGCCTCATCCCAAAAGATCTCGCTATCTTCGGGACCATTTTTATCACATCTTAACGGCATGATCTGATCATGGAGAGACGTGGGAGAGTGCGAATTTTACCTAATCTAAGACTCTTTGCCTATATATAGCCCCTTCCTCTGTAGCTCATTTTTATCCCTTAGCTACTCTAGACATACAATTATATTGTTGCTCTATTGACTTGTGCTCTCTTCAGTCACCGCTACAGCCATCATTATCATTATCATTGCTCTTGGCTGGATTGCTATCAAGATTGAAGCACTTCATAAGCCTTATTTATAAGATTCATCTTTCACTTGCTTTACTCTTGTTTTAGCTTTACAATTATCATCGTTTGCTCATTATTCTTTATCGATTGATCATTTATTATTTACCTATCAATTAAACGACCTAATAATGCTTATATTGATATTAATTAAGCCTAAAATCTTGATACAAGAGATTGTCTTGTTGCCTAAAATTACAAATTCAATTTGTATCCTAAAAGCATAATTTATAGCATACAACTATAAAGTTATGAGTTAAGAAATAGCCAGGTTTTCGTGTGCTGTTTCAAGAAACTAGCAACTTGACATTTAAAGTTCCAAGATGGTATAAAATTCCAAGTTGAGAAAAAGTAACGTGTTTGGGTGCTTAAATTTTTCTTTTATCACTATTTTGTTAGGATAATATTTTTATGTATTGGATTGACTGTCTAGATCACTTTTAAGCAACTGATCCACATTGAGGTTTGGATTGACAAATTAATGCTCCTACAGACCCATAATTTCGGGTAAAGTGGACGAATAGCTACTTTTACCAGTGGTCTTAGATTTGAGGTCATTTTTTTAGTAGTTTTATATGAGAGGCCACTTTTTAGATCTTCAATTCTTGTGGGCTGAAATTCAAATCTTGTGGGATGAAGTTCAATCACTGTGGGTTAAACTTCATGCCTAAGGTATAAAGTTTGATTTGAACCCGCAAAGGCTGAAATTTTAGGCATAGATGCGTAAATTTCAACCCTTATGGGCTGAAGTTCCAAAAAGTAGTCTCTCATGCAAAACCAATAAAAAAGTGACCTCAAAGCAAAGACCAGTAGCAAAACTGGTCTCTGAGCGAAATTTTTACCACAATTTCTATCCAATGGGCCTACTTTAGATTTTCTCGATATGTTTGGCATTGCATAAATATGACACCATAAACAATTGTTTGCCTTTTTTCTGTGCTTGACAGAGTTTTGCAAAAATACCCCATGAAGTTTATAAAAAAAAAATGAATGGAAACACCCATTTTATTATCTTGGCATGGGGCTATGATTTACCTTTGACCCCTCTCTATTTGCCAATATTTGCACCTTGAAGTGTTGGCAAAACGCAAAACTTGCCAGCACTTGGTCGTAAGTGTTGGCAAAAGGCAAAACTTGACTTTCAAATCTCTTCCTGCATTCTCACCATATAACTTGAAGTATTGGCAAGATAACACTTGCCCTTGAAGTTTTGGCCTCGTACCAATACTTATAAATTTATGCCTTGAAGTCTAGACCCTGTGCCAACATAAGGGTATTTTGCTAAAATATTGTTAAACGGGGGCAATCTTGCAAAACCAATTCCTATGGAGGGCACGGGTGAAACTTTTTGGAATTTTATGTCCCAGTTGTCCAATTTTATGGGGTAAGTGCAGAAATGGCTCCTTTTTTGCTCGCCTTTACAATTTAAGCTACTTTTTAAAAACTATTAAATCTTTAGTTACTTTTTGAACTTCATACCTTGGGCTTGAACTTCAGACCTTGTGGGCTAAACTTCAAACTTTCAAGTATGAATTTCAACTTCAAACCTTCAAGTATGAAGCTTAATTTCAATGTCTAAACTTCAAACCTTGGGGCTGAAGGTATGAAGTTCGGCCCCCACAGACTAAAGTTTGAAAATAGCTAAAAATTAAATAACTTTTAAAAAATGGCTACAATCTAAATGGCACTGGGAAAAGTACTACATATATTATAACTTTATTAATCACATAATCATGGTAAGCTTTCAAGTATAAAGATGGTAATACAGTAACACTACTTACATAAAACCTTATATACACGACTAGCCACGTTCCCCTTTTTCTAATTCATTATCGCTGTTTCGTTGCGCTTTTTTTTGTTATGAATTATGATTTATATTAGTTTTACTTGTGTTAGAGGTATTATTAGTCGTCTTAAAGGACTAATTTATCGAGTAATGGAATGTAACACGTTGAATTGAGTATTAGAACTACTAAATCCTAATAAATGCAAGAAAATAGTATGTGTATTTGTGGGAGGTAGCAGGTACCTGTTGAATTGTTTTATCAATTTCGTTGCATTTTATGGTTATGAATTGTGAGTTATATCACTTTTTCTAGTGTTGAAAGTATTATAAGTTGTTTTAGAAGATGATTTTATCAACTAATGGAATGTAACACGTCGAATATAGTATCAGAATTACTAAATTCCAACGGATGTTGGTGGGAGGTAGCAGGTATCTAGTGAAATTATCTCAGATGACAAAATTATCCAAAAATAAAAGAATTTTGATTCTTTAATGAATATGTCGTTTGCTCCTGGTCTAATGATAAAGAGCTCAGCTTCTTCCGATGTGTGGATTAGGTGCATGAGCCTTGCAACAGGGTAAAACCAGGTATTTAAGTGGAGAGAGTAGAGAGGCGCGCCCATTTATACACTGAATTATGAGTCGTGCACCCTTGGACGTTTGATTATTAAAAAAAGGATGTCGAGTAGAGTGGAATGGATTTAATCATACATGAAGGGGACTACAAGTTAGTTTGGTATTGGATTGGAGCTGTTGTTTGTTGAGTTATAATTTACAAATGCTGCTTTCTGCTGATATAGAAATCTTTATCTGTTGTTTTGCCTTATTTAAACGGGGATGTGTGATTGACAATTTTCCTTCTTGGAAACTACAAGAGTCCACATTTTCAATTTGTTAATGACCTGTTGTCGTGGTAAGAGTTATATTTGTGACAAAAGGTCACAGGTTCGGACGTTGTTATAGACAAAAGTTTTGCTTTGTATTTAAGTAGAGAAAGGTGGAGAGGTGGGCCCAGGACCCATTAACCACTAGGTTTTGAATTGTTCCCACTGGCCTCTCGAATTTCTCAGTTGTCAAAAATAAAAATAAAAATTGTTAATGAACCTGTTCTCTATGTTAAAGTATGTTTGATTAGTTTTTTCCGATAACTGCGTCTTCATCTTTTTCTTTTTTTGAAAGGTTAACAGTATATTCATCAACATTAAGGCAATGTTGGCCACCATATATACAAGCTCCTTGAGCAAAATCAGAAATACAAAAAGACTCTCTGATCGTGACTACAAGGATTATAATAAGTCTAAAAGTGCATCAGTTTCTTCTACATAACTTTTCTTGCACCAAAAGTATAAAAGCATAACACAATTGGACTTGATCTTTTGGATAGGACTTTCCTTGTTTTCAAAGCATCTTCCATTTCTTTCTACCCTTATAGTTCACCAAATACACTGTGGAACTGACCTCCAGTGTTTCTTCTGCAATTTGTTTCCCCCCGATCTATGCCAGTGTATATGTTGTTTCTGGTGTGATTTCCAATTTTTTTGTTTGTTTTGCTTTGGGAGCAACTTATTCATTTGGTAGGGTGACACAAAGGGATCGGCAAAGCCTGCTGAGGGGTCTGTCAAAAGAGAAGGGATGCAACCTAGTCATGGTTCGCAGGTAGTGTTTGTGTTCTCGGTTCTTATTATGTTTTTTTCTGGTTTGGTTCAAATTACAAAGGTCAGTGTCCATAACAACATCCATTAATTTGCTACTTCATGTGTTGGGATATACTAATAACCATGCGGTTTTAGTTAGATTATTCCTAGTTTAACAATTGATTATTCATTTACTAAAGATAATGAATTATTATTTATTTAGATCAATTGTGTCATATGTATCCTATTATTTATATAGTAGTTGATTTAGTGTGTAGAGCCAAGCTTATGCACGGAAGATTAAATCATCGGTTCTTACAAATAATAAAGTGATGTTCACAATCTAAGATGGAAATTGGACAAAACCATCAGTATAATTGTAGTACAAGATTATATATAATTTATCTTGATTATAGGAACGGCATAGTTCCAACTTCTTGTGCTAGTACGCTTTGTGTGTATTGAACAGACCAAGTTGAGATAAGTGTTTTTATACTGACTATATAAAACAAACTCTCTAGCTCATCAAATGTGCTTATACTATTAATCTTGATATAGCTATTATTAGTGGTGTATATTATTCATTGTCTTGATTTATCAATAGGTGAGGTCCATGATATTTGGGTCAAATAATTCCTGATAAGTTGGACAATGATAATATGCATTTGCGAAGTAATAGCTACTTGATAGAATCTATGTCTAGTTATAGAGATTGATGACACCCCTTTATGAAAGCTTATAAGTTTCTATGTATAAATATGGCTAGTGGATTTTGTATCCGGCACATGAAATAAGTTAAGCGGAAGTCTAAAGGATATTTATTTAGTCAATATATTAAATTGACAGTAATTTGATATTATTGATTAGTGTCTGTAATCTTAATGTGGGGAGTTAAATAAGATTTGATGGAAGAATTCGAAATTCAACTGAGGAGTGCAATTACGAATTTCTAGTGGAAATAATCTGTAATTTACTATGGAAAGGTTAATTCTAGAGAAAGATGATTAATTTCATAATTGGAAGCCTCATTAATTAATTATGTGGTCCCTGTTGTGACCGAATTCAATTAGGACTAGGGGAGGGGTTTCTTGGTGGAAAAGAATCCTAGATAGTTTTTGAAAAGGATTTTAACCTAAAACTATATAAGGAGGATTCTTGGCCAAAAGGAAAGACACACAAAAATCTTAAATAGTTTTTCTCTCTCTGAAACACTTGTTCCACCCAAGTGATTATTAGTCTGGTATTGTTCGGGCACACGACAGAAGATCATGGAACTGGAGGACGACCCGTAGATGATCTTGCTCGTGATTGAAGATTCGTTTCAAGGTTGAAGTCACGCTTCAAGAGGTATTTCATTTTATGTTTATGTAAAATTTAATAGCCTGCTAGTTTGTCTAGATTACATGTGAGTTCTTGATCCTGGAATTGCTTCCGCTGTGTTTATACTCCTTCATCATGATCTTATTACAGCTCGCACATCAAGGTTCATTCTCGCGAGGAATAAACTATGGAAACTGTTATACTTTATGCACCTCCTAGAGACACTAGAAGAGGGGGGTTGAATAGTGTCCTCCGATTTTCGTTGCAAGAACCTTGTTTTTCAGTAGTAGAACAGGGTTCTTCAGTTCGTTGTTATGCAGCCTTCTACCTTAGAACACACCTCCAAACACTCACCAAAGACACAAGGATTTTACGTGGAAAACTCCTTGCTCAAGGGAGAAAAACCACGACCCACACTCTGGGATTTTAACACTGAATCCACTAACACAAGAGCAATGTTTCTGATTACAAACTCTGTAACCAAGGGGCTACACTCTAGACCCTAATCACTAAATAAAGCTAAACTCTAGCTTTTCCTAGTTATCACAAAGTAGTTTGCCTAATACATATGCTTCTGAGATAAGCTAATAGACAAAACAATGAATACTTGTAACCGAGACAACTTACAACTCGATAGACCTAGACAAGAGTTCTAGACTCAAATACTCTGCATGCAATCAGTTGTCTTCTTCAGTTTTCCCACGTAGACAGTTCTTCAGATCGCCTTTATATGCTCTCAACTCTCTGTGTGGAAAAACCAACTTCGGCTGTCTCTTCTACTTCCTTTTATACGAGTTTTGCAACCCTAGTTGAGTCCTACTGGGAATCCTCTTTAATTATGGTAATTGAAGATTCGCAGTAATTCTTTTCCATGTTGAAGTATAACTCTTGTTCATACTTCAAAGACACAGCCTGGACACCGCCTCTTTTAGTCTGACTAGGATATGTCTTCAACCACGCGCCACTACTCCTAGTTCCACAGGGATTTGCAACCCGTAATCTTTTCGATCAAGCGTGCCCTTCAACTCAAGGACTAGGTTCTTCTCATGAACCTCAGTGTCCTTCCTGTTTGTCATACTTCAAAACCAGCTCTCAACAAATTCCCCCTTTTTGATGATGACAAACAAATGTTGCTCAAGAACCTGAATAGACATAAACCAAGAAAAACAAAACTAACAGAACAATAAAAACAGATGAGTTAGGTCACAAACACCCCAACACTCTTTCTTCCCCCTTTTGGCATCATCGAAAAGATTCAAAGACCTGCAGGAACCTGTCAGATTTATCTAGTCTAGAGCACAAGGCAACTCATCAGTGTCAAGAACATAGATATATCAAAATAAGGGCCCAACAAGAAACCAAGTACTTAAACAAGAAACAGTCACAAACATAAGAAATTTAAAATCAACATCCAGAGAGTGACAGCAGCACCACTCTATTTAGTTACACAACCAAAAAAATTTGTCTTAAACATCCAAATCATGCAATCAAGGGAGAGTAGGAAAGGGTAAAGATCAGGTGGGGTAGGAAGAGATAAAGATAGGAGGACAGGACTGGAAGAATCACAGCTGAAGGTTGAAGTGCTTAACGAGTGCCTCAAGTTGCTTCGTATTCTTGGCCCTCTCCATCACCAGCTCGGCCTCATACTTGTGGCAATCAATCTTCAAGCGATCAATTTCTTGATCCTTCACCTTCAACTGTCTGTGCAGTTCTGCATTTTCTTCATTAACTTCAAGAACCATCTCCAGTTCCTGCACAACACCAATGGCCTCATCAGGTCCATATTCTTCACTGTCCTCTGACTGCTCCTGCTTGACCTGCATTGGCCTTTTGGAAACCCTGCTTTCTTGGAAGAAGTCACAGTTTCTCAGCACATTAACCCCAAACTTCTGATGGATGGTAGGCTTCTTTCCTGCTTCCAAGGGCACTCCAAAACGCTCAAGAATCTGATGGATGATGTAAGAATGCACAAGAGAGTGTGGCTTCTGATCAGTATCACAAATTCTCTTAATGTGCCTAATAATGAGCCCAGGCAAATTAATTTTCAAACCTCTGTCCATCAGATCCATATATGTCAGGTCAAGAGCACTAGCCTCACAATTTCTTTCTCCCCTAGGTAGAAGAAACCTATGCACAAATTCAAACAACAGCTGATGTGCAGGCTCCATCTCCTTCTTCTCAACCTTCCTCTCCTTCCTCAATCTGGGTTTCCCTGAGAACTTTCTCACAACATCTAAGGGAGTGACTCTATCTGTTCTCTTTGGCCATTTTAGCTTGACATACCTGCAATACCCTTCAGCAGGTACATCCAGAATTAATCCCAATTCAGGTCTCCCAAATTCAATCTCCACTCCTTTCACAGTGGTAAACACCCTCCTAGCTACCACCCTGCAATTTGTATAAAACTCCCTGACTTCATCCACAAACAGCTTCCTGTCTTTGTTGACAAACAAACTCAGCCAACCCTGATTTCCTATCATCCTCAACAAGGGTTTCATATGAAACTCCTTTTCATCATCCAGAATGCTGCCTGGCAGCACCTGATGTTTAGAGAAAAAGGCTTCCCTATCCACTTCTTTTCTTTTCTTCTTACTCTCAATCTCACTGTCAGTGTCAGAATCACTGGGTTCCACATAACTCCCAGCCTCACTCTCCTGCTCTTCTTCACTAGCACCCTTCTCCTCTTCTTCTTTCTTCTTCTCTTCTTCCCTTATCTTCACATTTGTTATTGTCCTTCCCAGCTTTTCAACCTTCTCCATCTGCGTCTTCAAAGCAAACCTAGTACCCATTCTTCTAACAACAGGCTCCCTAGCCTCTTTGTCACCTCCTTCTTCACTATCTTCATCTACCAACCTAGTTTTCAACACAGGCTTACCATCTCTCACCAACCTTCTTCTTTTTTCAGGCTCTATTCTATTTTCTTTTACAAACACCACCTCATCTTCTTCTTCCTCACCAGTCACCTTCTCATCCTCTGCCCCAAACTTTCTTTTTCTTCTTGATTTTTCTTCTTTCTTGTCACCCTCTTGCTTTTCAACAACAACTTCCTTGTTCATATTTTTGCTGGTGTATCATAGTTCCTTCCGGTGTCTGCTTTATCTGCAACCCAAGGAAGAAATTCAATTCACCCATCATGCTCATCTCAAACTCACTTCCCATCAAGTCAGCAAAACCTTTGCTCAGCTCCTCATCAGTGGCTCCAAAGATGATATCATCGACATACACTTGAACTACCAGTAGATCCTTTCCTTGCTTCTTGAGAAATAGTGTGTTGTCAATTTTACCTCTTGAAAAGCCATTTTTCATCAAGAATCCTGAGAGTCTTTCATACCAGGCTCTAGGAGCTTGCTTCAAACCATACAGAGCCTTGTCCAGTTTGTACACATGATCAGGGAATTCATTGCTCACAAAACCTGGAGGCTGCACTACATAAACTTCTTCATTCAGGTACCCATTCAAAAAGGCACTCTTCACATCCATCTGATACAGTGTGAATTCCACGTATGTAGCAAAAGCAATCAGCATTCTAATGGCTTCCATTCGTGCCACTGGTGCAAAGGTTTCATCATAATCTATTCCTTCTTCTTGACTGTAGCCTTGAACAACCAACCTTGCCTTGTTTCTTGTAACTATGCCGTGTTCATCCAGCTTATTTCTGAACACCCATTTAGTTCCAATTATGGATCTGTCCTTTGGCTTAGGAACTAGGTGCCACACCTTGCTTCTTTCAAATTGATGAAGTTCCTCCTGCATAGCCATAATCCAGTCTGGATCTTCTAGTGCTTCTTTGACATTCTTTGGTTCCAAGGCTGAGAGGAAAGCAAAGAATGCACAAAAGTTCTTTAATGCTGACCTGGTCATAATTCCTGTATCCAGTTCAGATAGAACGTTCTCCAAAGGGTGAGAACTTTGATGTTTCCATGGCTTGATCTGAATCTGATTAGAAGAACCTGCGGCATCGTCTTGAGTAGATTCTTCTTGACTTTCTTGATCTTCAGCTTCATCAGAAGTTCCCCCTGTCAAGTTGACTCCTTCATCTGACATAACTTTGCTCTCCTTTTCATCCGAGTCCTCCAGTTCATCTATGCTTTCTTCTCTTCTTAAGCCAATCACCTGATCATCTTCTCCTATTTCCTTATCTGATTCATCGAACACAACATGCATACTTTCTTCTACTACTTGTGTCCTTCTGTTGAGTACCTTGTATGCCTTACTTTGAGTAGAGTATCCCAAGAATATTGCCTCATCACTCCTAGCATCAAACTTTCCCAAGGGTTCCTTGCCATTATTGTGAACAAAGCATTTGCACCCAAAAGGCCTTAGGTGGGCAATACTTGGCTTTCTGCCTCTGAGTAACTCATATGGAGTTTTGTCAAGGATAGCTCTGATGGAACACCTATTTAGCAAGTAACATGCAGTGTTTACAGCTTCAGCCCAGAAGTTTCTTGCTAGTCCACTTGGCAGCAACATGGTTCTAGCCATATCCTCCAACGACCTGTTCTTCCTCTCAACCACCCCGTTTTGTTGGGGAGTTCTTGGTGCAGAAAAGTTGTGATCTATGTTGTTCCCTGCACAGTACTCAGAAAATTTTGAGTTTTCAAACTCAGTTCCATGATCCGATCGAATACTGATGAGTTCAAGACTTAGCCTTTTCTGAACCACACCAGCCCAGTCTTTAAAATTCTCAAAAGCTTCATCCTTAGAGGCCAAGAACAAGGTCCATGTATACCTTGAGTAGTCGTCAACAATCACGAACACAAACCTCTTTCCTCCTCTGCTCTTTACTCTCATAGGTCCACACAAATCCATATGTACCAGCTCCAGTGGCTTAGATGTGCTGACCACTTTCTTTGACTTGAACGACGTTCTTACATGCTTTCCCTTTACACAGGCATCACACATTTTTATGTTTTCAAACTTCTTTCTTGGCAATCCACGAACTAGTTCCTTTGAGGCCAGCTTGTTTAATTGAGTGAGACTTGCATGGCCCAGTCTTTTGTGCCACAGCTGAGAGTCACTATCTTGCACATTCAAGCATGTCAGATTGTTTTCAGGTAAGGACTTCAGTGACGCCTTGTACACGTTGTTCACCCTTTTTCCTTCCATCACCACTTCTCCACTCTGTAGGTTCTTCACGATGCACCCTAAAGAGGAGAAGCTCACTTCGTTTCCTCTGTCACATAGTTGAGAGATGCTTAGTAAATTGTGTCTAAGACCATCCACACAATAAACATTTTCAATTGCATGCTCCAGAGATCTCCCAATCTTCCCAATGCCTACTATCTGACCACTTTTTCCTCCTCCGAAGGCAACACTGCCTCCTTGGAATGCTGCGAGTGAGAGAAAATTTCTTCTATCTCCTGTCATGTGCCTGGAACAACCGCTATCAAGAATCCAGCTTGAGTTGTTCTCCCTCACTCCAGTCTGCAAGACAATTAGAGGTTAGCCTTAGGAACCCAGACAAGCTTGGGTCCCTTCTTATGAGAGAATGGATAAATCAAATCTTGTTTGGCCCATTTGGGTAAAACACATTTCTTATTTTTGGCTCTTGCCTTGACAATATTAATACACTTTTGTTTAGTATGACCAGTTTTACCACAAAAAGTGCATAACATGTTACAAGGTAATCCTACATATTTGCTTTTAGGATTATATGAAGGCAGGGGCTTCTTGAATCCTAAACCTTGTTTTCCTTTGTTTTGATTTTCAAGAACCCAATTCATTGCCTCTGAAGATTTATTCTATTTTGTAAGTCTGGTGAGTTCAAGTTTTGAGTTTTCAACCTTTTGATCTAACATCCTGTTTTTCTCAATTTCTTGATACAAAATCTCATTTGTTCTTTTCAATTCATCTTCCAGAAAGGTTTGAACTTCACTCATAACTTGCTTACCATTCTTACTCTCCCTCAACTGACTACATTCCAATTCAAGCTCAGTGATCTTGGAGTTTGACACAAGAGTCTGCCCTTTCAAGACGGCATTAGTTTCTTCAAGTTCAATGTTCTGTTCTAGGAGACTCTTGTGCTTAGTTCTAAGATCACCAAGTTCTTCAATTAATTTATCTTTTTCAAGCTTTTCTTTTTCTTATCCTTCAATCAATGAGGCTGTGATTAGAATTAAGTTATCAGAAGAGTATGTGTGTAAAGTTTCCTTTAGATCAGATAAACATACCTCTGCTGAACAACCAGCTTCCTCTCCATCAGTTGCCATGAGAGCAGAGTCCTTCTTGGTGTTGTCAGCTATGTACAACTCCTTCAGTTTCTTCCATATCTCCTTGGCTGATTTACATTCCAGTATCCGTCCGAGCACATCATCTGTAAGTCCTCTTCTTAGATAGCCCTCAGCCTTGGAGTTTGCTTGTAGCCAGTCCAGATCTTGTGGATCTAGTTCTTCCACTTTCTTGGGTACCAAGACTCCATTTGCTGCTCTTTTCACTGGAACATGAGGTCCTCTTTTCACAATTAGCCACAGACTATAATCAGTTGCCTGCAAGAAATTCTTCATTTGTTTCTTCCAGTAATTGTAATGAGTCCCATCGAACATTGGTGGCTTTGATGGATCTCTTCCCCATCTGACTTCTTGAGGATTTTCTTCATTAGAACTAACATCTGTCATCCCTGCTAGTGCTAGTGGTGAGTCATCATCAGCTTCCTTCTCATGATCAGACTCACTATCAGTTGGTCCCCATGTGGCATAGAAGGCTTCTTTTCTTTTCCTTCGTTCCGCTCTAAAGTTTGGAGGCCGTCTTGACTTTTTCTTGTCTGCATCAAAATCCTTTGTGGCTTCCTTTTCCTTTTCCTTAGCAGCTCTGTTCTTCATCCATTCTATTTCCCACATCGGGCAATCCATAACAGCATGATCCTTCTTGAAGCATTTGAAACATCCAGAGTAGTCAGGACTGTCAACTATGTTCTTCCTGCTAGAGCTCTCCTTGTTTCCTCGTTTAAATCCTTTAAACCTTCCCAGATTGAGTTTTTGTCTTAATGCACTTACCATTGCAGCTTCCACTGATTGAAGATCAACATAGTCATCAGTTTCTTATGTTGCTTCCAGTGCAAGGGTCTTTTCCTTCTTTGCTGCAGGTTTAGCCTTTGAGTCTTTCATCATCTCATGCGTCTTCAGACTTCCAACCAATTCTTCAAGCTTAATGGATTTCAAGGGCTTTGATTCAATGATGGCTGTCATTTTTGGTTCCCACGCTTCAGGCAGCACATTTAGGATTTTGTCAACCATCTCTACTTCAGGTAATTCCATCTCCAACGATCTCATTTCGTTTGTGATCATGGTCAGCCTGGTCATCATATCCTGAATTGACTCCTTTTCACCCATTGTAAACAATTCAAATTGTCTCTTCAACATTCTTCTTTTTTAGTCTTTTACTTCTGTGGTTCCTTCGTGTGCAACTTGCAAGGCATCCCATATCTCCTTAGCCGTCTTATACGATGATACTCGATTGAACTCTTCTGGACCAAGACCACATATGACCAACCGCTTGGCCTTGTGATTCTTTTCGATCATCTTATAGTCCGTCTCATCAAACTCTTCTTTCAGTTTGGGTTCTTTTGTAGCAGTGGTTCCTTCACCGACTATTTTGGTGGGAATCAGATTTCCTTCTGAGACTATCAGCCAGAGTTGATAATCTTCAGCACAAATGTAATTCTCCATCCTATTCTTCCACCATGCGTAGTATTGCCCATTGAACTGTGGAGGCCTCAGAACCGACTGTCCTTCAGTAATAGTAGGTGGTGCACTCATTCTGATCCTTCTCAAGGTGTTAGCCTTACACGAGAAGACCTGCTCTGATACCACTTGTTATACTTTATGCACCTCCTAGAGACACTAGAAGGGGGGGTTGAATTGTGTCCTCCGATTTTCGTTGCAAGAACCTTGTTCTTCAGTAGTAGAACAGGGTTCTTCAGTTCGTTGTTATGCAGCCTTCTACCTTAGAACACACCTCCAAACACTCACCAAAGACACAAGGATTTTACGTGGAAAACTCCTTGCTCAAGGGAGAAAAACCACGACCCACACTCTGGGATTTTAACACTGAATCCACTAACACAAGAGCAATGTTTCTGATTACAAACTCTGTAACCAAGGGGCTACACTCTAGACCCTAATCACTAAATAAAGCTAAACTCTAGCTTTTCCTAGTTATCACAAAGTAGTTTGCCTAATACATATGCTTCTGAGATAAGCTAATAGACAAAACAATGAATACTTGTAACCGAGACAACTTACAACTCGATAGACCTAGACAAGAGTTCTAGACTCAAATACTCTGCATGCAATCAGTTGTCTTCTTCAGTTTTCCCACGTAGACAGTTCTTCAGATCGCCTTTATATGCTCTCAACTCTCTGTGTGGAAAAACCAACTTCGGCTGTCTCTTCTACTTCCTTTTATACGAGTTTTGCAACCCTAGTTGAGTCCTACTGGGAATCCTCTTTAATTATGGTAATTGAAGATTCGCAGTAATTCTTTTCCATGTTGAAGTATAACTCTTGTTCATACTTCAAAGACACAGCCTGGACACCGCCTCTTTTAGTCTGACTAGGATATGTCTTCAACCACGCGCCACTACTCCTAGTTCCACAGGGATTTGCAACCCGTAATCTTTTCGATCAAGCGTGCCCTTCAACTCAAGGACTAGGTTCTTCTCATGAACCTCAGTGTCCTTCCTGTTTGTCATACTTCAAAACCAGCTCTCAACAGAAACTCTCAAGTAACATTCATGAAGTTTAACTGCTGCATCTCATCTTTCAAAATGCTTTACTATGTACTATGTATCAAAGTCTCAATCTTAATGGAAAAGATGCTTTCTTCTTAACCTCAAAAGTGTTGAGCAGAAGTGTCTCTCGTTGCTCTTTTTTTTTTTTTTTTTAATCGGTAAAATAAATAATTTTATTGATGTAAACAAGCAAAAAGAAAAAGTCAGTTACAGGTACATCCAAAAGAAGTTGTGCTCACAAATTGTGAATATGACTAAGAAAATCTACCATGACTTCAGCTTCTAACAAACTAGCTGAGTACATGTTGGACTAATAGCTAAGCAAAATTATACAATTGTTTTTAAGCTTTACAAGGTTATCATTTTTGTTCTCAAAAATCCTAGTATTTCTTTCTTTCCAAAGAACCCACTAAACAACTGCTGGGATAGAGTACCATATTCCAAGTGTTTTGTCATCCCTTCCCTTCTCCAAGCTAGTAACAATTCCATAGTAGAACGTGGCATACACCAATTCACACCCATAAGGTTAAGGAAAAAGTTCCAGATTTCTTGGAACAATTTACAGTGGAGAAAAAGATGGTTAACATTTTCTTCATCTTCCACGCAAAGAGAGCAACGGTTGCATAAAGAAAGACCTCTCTTTTGTAAGTTGTCAATGGTTAAGCACTTGCCTTTCGCTACTATCCATGAAAAGCATTTGATTTTGTATGGAAATTTACTTTTCCAAATTACTTTCCATGGCCACGAAGTATGAGGTGAGGTGGCTGTAAAAAGGGAATAGCAACTTCTAACAGAGAAGGTCCCGGAGGTCCCGGATGAATGAGGAATCCATTTCAAGCAGTCTGGTTTTTCAATCAGTGGAGGAGCATTTTGGGGTAGAAGGATCAGAGAAGAATATTTATCAAGCTCCCAATCATTAAAAGGTCTTCTTAAAGGAATGAACCAGTCTAGTCCCTGTTTGGTGTAACATGGCTAGAATCAATGTTGATGATGTAGACGCCGTGTTAGATTTTATTTAGTAATCCGCATTGTTTGTAATTGGATCGTTTATTCCAACCAGCATCTACTTTATGCTGGTTTTTCTAATATATTACTACTATTACTTATCAGAAGAAAAAAAACAAAAGTGGGGATTTCATGCCTCGGCTTTTAGTTAGTTTCTAGCCTCATCAATATCCAAATATTGGTCAGATTTTGCTTGATGTCACAAACCATCCCCATTTGTGGAATGGGCACTAAAATATCGTTCTACTTGTAAAGTAGATGATCTTCATTCATCTACTGTTTCTCCTAGATCTTTTTGAATTTAAGAGTTTGAGTGTCTTAACTATTGTGAGATTTGTATGAGTGTATGACTTATGTTATATTGTGACGTACTGAATCTTAGCCCAAGCTAATAAAGGGGAGAACTTTTGTGTGCTGCAATGGACTCCCTATACCTTGAATTTTTGCAATAGGTGTAGCAATAATTCAACTGAGCAATAATAGAATGCAACAGACATAATAAAAATAAGGTCCATCACATATTAACATTTGATGATGCTCTAGAATTGTGATTTGTTCATTGTTATACATACGCATTTAACAGTTCCATTCAGCTGAAAATTTTATTACATGGTCCTCTAGAAGTGGTATTAGAAAGAAAGAACAAATATAGAAATACGATTTGATCTTTTGATACAATTGATAAAAAGTAAATGACTAAAGAAAAACTCCGAGGATCAATAACTCCCTAAAAGATTGCTATCCAGATATCAAACCAGAAGAAGAGGGTCATCGCCATCACAAACTCAAGTCTTGAACCAAATTCAACTGCCTTTATAATTTGTTCTGATTAGAAGCACTTCCTATGCACAATGGAGGGGCCAGACTCATCATACTCTGTCTTAGCAATCCACATCTACATTCCAAAGAGCGATAAGTTGGTTATCGTCATCAACATAAAGATAAATGAGTCAATTAGTTGAAAACAAGAACACATATATGATAATAGCGGACCCAGCAGGGACAAAAACTAGGTGATTTCTTTCTATCTGCTTAAGATATGGTGGGTGGTGGCAATGGCAAAGTTATCTAGTAC
The DNA here is from genome assembly GCA_029990175.1 of Petunia secreta. Taxonomy (NCBI): domain Eukaryota; kingdom Viridiplantae; phylum Streptophyta; class Magnoliopsida; order Solanales; family Solanaceae; genus Petunia; species Petunia secreta. The sequence goes on from JARKIP010000061.1 coordinate 1,235,844, forward strand.
TTGTGTTGGTGAAAGATAGCATGTATCTGGTAGTGCTCAAGTTGGCCAAGACATCACTGTTATCACTGCAAAGAAACACACACACACACACAATGAAGGAAAATGCTAACCTGCTGGAAGGTACTGAGGGATGCCAAAATGGAACCTCCTATCCAGACACTATACTTCCTCTCAGGGGGAGCAACCACTTTAATTTTCATGCTGCTTGGTGCTAATGCTGTGATCTCCTTGCTCATTCTGTCAGCAATGCCAGGAAACATAGTTGAGCCACCACTGAGTACAATGTTCCCGTAGAGATCCTTTCTAATATCGACGTCACACTTCATAATAGAATTGTAAGTTGTCTCATGAATTCCAGCAGCTTCCATTCCAATCAAGGAAGGCTGATAAAGAACTTCAGGACATCGGAAACGCTCATTTCCAATAGTAATCACTTGGCCATCAGGCAGTTCATAGTTTTTCTCAACAGAGGAGCTAGTCTTGGACGTCTCCAGTTCCTGCTCAAAATCAAGTGCAAGGTATGCCAGTTTTTCCTTCATGTCCCTCACAATTTCCTTCTCAGCACTGGTAGTGAAGGAGTATCCACGTTCAGTGAGAATTTTTGCCATGTACTCCGTGAGGTCACGACCAGCAAGATCGAGACGTAGGATGGCATGAGGAAGTGCATAACCTTCATAAATTGGAACAGTGTGGCTGACACCATCTCCAGAATCCAGGACAATACCTGCAAGAAACATCATAAATTCTCAAGAACGTGACTCATATTGGACTATAATTCACTTCATGTTTACCATCTAAGCCATTTGAAAAATCACAATCATTGCCACCAATTCACCAATAAGATCACTTGGAATGCCTTAGTTATAGTCTATTAGTGTTGGTTCTCCACAAATTTGGTTATGGAAGTCCAGACAAAGTTCAACAAAAATCTAGCAAAAGACTCTTCACATATTTTCCAACATCTCCTATCGACATTCATGAGAATTCGGATCACTCTACCAGAGAAGTCATTAAAATTTATTCTTGAAAAAGCATATCACATCTTGACTTCAGATTTATCATGATACTATGTTTACATCATTGACTAGAACTGCTTGTGTGGATTTATTTAGTACAGACACAAAGCACACAATTAACAGTCAAATGAAAGATAGTAAATGTCTTACCAGTTGTACGTCCACTAGCATACAAAGACAGAACAGCTTGAATTGCAACATACATGGCAGGAGCATTGAATGTCTCAAACATTATCTGAGTCATTTTCTCACGATTGGCCTTTGGGTTGAGAGGTGCTTCAGTGAGCAACACAGGATGTTCTTCTGGAGCAACTCGAAGTTCATTGTAGAATGTATGATGCCAAATTTTTTCCATGTCATCCCAGTTACTCACAATACCATGTTCAATAGGATACTTGAGTGTAAGAATACCACGTTTCGACTGAGCTTCATCCCCAACATATGCATCCTTTTGTCCCATGCCAACCATGACTCCAGTGTGACGAGGACGACCAACTATGCTAGGAAAAACAGCCCTTGGTGCATCATCTCCAGCAAACCCAGCCTGCAAGAAATAAAGATACCACTCAATAATGGAATATCAAATAGTGTAACTAGCCTAAACTAGGATTGATGAGGAAACAAAAAGAAACTGCTAACAACTGGAAGTAATTCATTACCTTGACCATTCCAGTTCCATTGTCACAAACAAGTGGTTGAATGTCCTCAACTTCAGCCATTTTCTAGAACTTTTAAACAAGTAAAAGAAATTATTAACAAATGAAAAACAAGACCGATAACACATGAATTTTAAACCTTTTACAATCCACAGCTTAGTAAATAAAAGATACACACATTGGCAAGTGTAGTGTAATGAAATTCCAACAAACACATTTCAGAAAGAATATGAAATAAATATGTTACTCTAATTAACTCTAAATCAGGTTTAGAATTCAAATATGCAACAATTAAGCTTTTCAAGTTTCCTTAGATCTCCTTGTCTGTTTTGCATAGTTCAATAGTACATAAAAGACATGGAAGGAAAACAATGAGCTAGTTTATTTCTAGTCACTTAGAAATAAAGATACCACTTATTTTTTGGAAAACAAATAAAACTGAAATGCTTGATTTTGGAACTTATGACATTAGTTATTTTACAAGCAGGTGCAGATAATCCCAAATATAACTCAATCATTCATCCTTCACATCATATTTTGCAATACATTTTACATTTTCACCTTGTTTCCAAATGAACCTAAACTATTCAATTTCGCCCGAATGCATACAATCATGTTGCCCTTTCATTGTTTCTTTCTTTCTTTTTCCTTTCTTTGATAATGATCGGCTCATGCACACATGCTTATACTACTACGCGAGCTGAATTTGAATTCGTTAAAAAGTCGGTATAAACGACCAAGACACTAATACTATCACAACAAAATAAACATGCAAAATGAGAAATAACATACAGTAGAATAGTCAAGTTGTGTACGAGCTGAGTGTCCACTATACTTATGAAAAAGAAAAGGCCTAAAATAGAACGAAACTATTTACGTTGCCTATATATTCCTACTATAACTTGATCCAACTTAATTCTAATTCCATAACCGTACACCAGAAAATCAAAAACTTAATAACATGAACATAAACACGTAAATGCATGCCAATAAAAAAAAGATAAATAATCATTCTTACCTTTGCTTTCCTTTTAAAAGTTTAGAGATTGAAATAGACAGAGAAAATGTGATGTATTACGTATAGTAAAGTTTCACAATAGGCTCTACGTGAGTACGTAGGAAATGGGAGATATAAGAACATAAGAACAGAAAACCGATAGACACGCATTGTACACTAATGACTCGATCCTTTCGCCTTGTTTTTCGATTATTTGTACATACTTCCTTTTATTTTTCTTAGCCTTAGAGAAATAATTTTCCATTTCAAAGGCCGTTATTAATTTTCGGAAAAAGGTCAAATTTGTATGTATACTATCTAAAAGGTTAGAACAGAATTTTTAGTCAAATGAAATTGATTTTTACTTTTGTTTTCTACAAGTTGTCTAAGAAAATTTATGTTACAGTTATTTTAATTATCATAATTAATGGACACGCAACCTTGATTATATATTTATATTAGGACATACGACTATGAAGTGCTCTCGCGCTTGATTCAATTAGGACATACAGCTAATTAGAAATGCGGGAGTTAATATCTTAAATGGTCACTCAACTTCGAGAAATTAACCACTAAAGTCACTTTGCTTTGGTTGGTCCCAAAAAGGTCACTCAACTTAGATAAAATATCTCCAAAAGTAATTCTTGTCAGTTTTTGCACCGTCACCCATCAAAAATCTGATGTGGCTTTTTAAAATAGTTTTATATAATCGTAGGTATCACTTTCTTTGCCATATAGAACTTTTTTAATAGTTACTTACTAGTTTTATGACAAGTGCAATGCACGTATATTCCTAATAACTAGTACAAAAATTATGAATATTGTGTAATAAGCGTGTATCGTTGCTAGTAAATTAAAGGAAAAAATATAAATTTAAAGTACTGATATATTGAATCCTTTCTGTTCGATATTTTTTGTTATCTTAATACATAATCATACTCCCATTACTATTGTACGAAGGCCAGTAATTAATATTTGAACGATTATAATCATGCAAAGTTTATAATATATCAAGTTCGAACGCCAAATAATTATTTATTGTACTCCTAATTCCTAGTGCATAATAACAGTTTGCCATTAGCATGAAAAAATAAAAACCAAGAAAATGTATTGATATCAAGCTAAATACTTGATATTGTAAAATTTGCATGACTAAAATTGTTCAAATATTAATTATTGGCCTTCGTACAATAGTAATGTTTAATTAGTATGATTATGTATTAAGAAAATAAAAAATATCAATTGTAAATAATTTGATATATAAATACTTTAAATATTTTTTTTTTAATTTACTAGCAAATATGCACGTTTATTAGTAAATATTTATAATTTTTGTACTAGTTATTAGGAATACACGTGCATTGCACTTGTCAGTAACTAGTAACTATTAAAAAAGTCCTACATGGCAAAGAAAGTGAGACATACGGTTATATAAAAATATTTTATAAAGCCACGTCAGATTTTCGGTGGGCGACGGTGCAAAAACCGGCAAAAATTACTTTTGGAAATATTTTTCCTAAGTTGAGTGACATTTTTGGGACCAACCAAAGCAAAAGTGATTTTGTTGGTTAATTTCTCAAATTGAGTGACCATTTGAGATTTTAACTCGAAATGCAGCTACTAGTCAGATGAACGAGATTCTTATAGATGCCTCTGATGGAAGTTGGAGAAGCTCATGGTTGGTAGCGAGTGTTTTCCATTAATTGACTAGTCAAAACATTAATTGACTAGTCGAGATGTGAATTCGAATCGGTTAGGCTAATAGTTTTTCAGACATCGATTGGTTAAATGCAAAATTATATCCGGACAAATAGTGATATCTCCTGAGTCCCAATTGATTTATGATCTTTTTAACTTTTCTAAATTGTTTCACATCATTAATGAGGAGTAGAGAATACACGAGTAGACAACAGTAAATGTATCACAATTTAAATCGCGGAGTCATTGTTGTTCTTTAGATTACCATACAAATGTTTGAACAAATCTAAAAAATTTCACCGGCTGCTCTCCATTATTAGAAATGGTTTTGCAAGATTGCCGCTGTTTAACAATAGTTTAGTAAAATATATACTGTTATGTTGGCTCGGGACCAAGAGTTTAAGGAACAAATTTGCAAGTGTTGGCACGGGGCCAAAACTTCATGGGCAAGTGTTGTCTTGCCAACACTTCAAGTTATTATATGGGGAGAATGCAAGAAGAGATTGGAAGGGGCAAGTGTTACCTTTACTACAAGGGGCAAGTGTTGGCAAACTGAGAGGAGTCAAGGGCAAGTCTTGGCCCCGTGTCAAGAAATTGACAAATGTGTTTCCGTCCAAAAAATTTTCATTAAACTTAACGGAAGCATTTTTGCAAAATCCTGTTAAGCGGGAGCAAAAAGGCAAACCATTACTTATGGCGTTCTGCAAAAAGCCCGAATAAATCCATAAAATTGGGCTTGAGAATATGTTGCATAATTGGGCAAGATTTAAAGCAAATAACGATTTTGACCATTTTCTTTTTAAAATCACGAACTAACTTTTATTTGAAAATTGACCTTAATTAGACGTTAATTGAAAATTTCGGGATAAAATTGGGTGTCAACAACACACACACTCTCTCAAAGAGATGCCGATATGGGCTTGGTGCGGTGGACTGACCCAGCCTAAACCATAATTTGATAAGGCTGGGCTATGATTCTAGAGATTTTTACCCCACATAACCATTCCCAACTCTTATACACTTTTTGTAACCATATTTTGTCCTTTCTTTCTTTTCCTAGCATATTTATTAAATATAATTTGATGATATAAATATTTAAAAAATATAGGACAAATATATATGTGTATAGAAGGTATATATACAAAATATCAATCTATTATATTTGATATTTTAATTATAAATTAAATTTTAAATATAAATATTGTGGCTATATTATGTTGGTGCTAAATGACTTGTTAATATGAAATATTGTGGGCTATTTACGTGAAAATTCCATGATTCTATTAGCCCTTAAAATACATTGGCTTTTTAACCCGGCCCACCCAAGCCCACGCCCCGTGAGGCTTGACTGAGGCCGAGTTGTTCTAGCTCATATGCTTAATTAAATAAAATAATTTATAAATACTACAAAAATGTTTGACCTAAAAATATAACAAAAATAGACCCAACTCAAAGTCAAAAACTTAAATACTGTACTGCTTGGCTAATCAGACACCAGTACCATTCATTCTGGCAAAACTTACACTAGTGGTACCTTTTTATATTTTGTTTTGATGTTATTTGGTAATAGAATATCAAATGTATGTAGTGAATTGATCAAAGTTTGTAGTTTTTTTTTCTTATTATCTTGTGTGGGGAATAATTGTGATATCTTAAGTTGCTTCAAGTACTTTTGAAATTAGATTATGCTTGACAATTAAAATGAGTTTAAAATTAGGTAGTGGTTGAGATTAAAGTTTGTATTTTTTTCTTTGATAACATTGTTAGTTCGTGATTTTAACTTCTTTAGTACCTTCTTTATTGTTGATCCTATAACTTCTTTAGTACCTTTACTAATATTGTTGAGTTTTATAAACTGAAAAGAGAGCAACGTTTGGTGTTCTTCAAGTACAGAAGGTTATCAACAATTCAAAACAAAAATTCATATTATTTAAAGAATTTAAAAATAAAATTAAATAATTGTGTGCTGGCCCAGCCCAATTGTGGCCCACATAGGGCTGGGCTAATGTTTGAATGGACCATATAAATTGTGGGCCGACCTAATCCAAACTGCCAAATTGCAGAGCCTCCATAGGCTGGCTAGGCAGCCCATATTGACAGCACTACTTGACCACATAAACGGGTAGCTGAATTTTTTAAAGAAAATAAAGAGAAGGGACTCACTTGTTTAGCAAGCGTTGAGTCAAAGTCAAGAAAGATGAAGCAAAACATAGAGAATGAGCACTAACATATTTATCATGATCATAAAATGGGTAAACGTCATGGCTAGAACTAGCTACCCGATGGCCAACTAAGCAGGGTGATTCAATAATATGGGAGGCCCAAAGCCAAAATTAATAAAATATCATACTTCTATTATAATATTCATCTATATTTTAACTCGAGTTCATTTTTTTAATTCGTTGAAGTGAAAATCTATAAATTAATTTTGTTAATTATTTTTTGAATATTTATAATACGAATAAATAGACACGATTAATTCAGATAATCGATTCTATAGTCATGACATTGGTAACATAGTATATTCTTTCCAAGGTTATTTAAGTTTTTTTCCCTTTTAAAGTATTTTAGAATTAAATTAAACTCATGGAGGATATGTCTATAAGATCTTTTGCAACCAAAACCAATGTAATGTATTGAAATAAATGACTAATATTTTATTCATTGAGAAAAATCCTATTAATATAAATAAATATAACTAATAATAAATAATTGTAGCATTGCAAGATTAAAAGGATCATAGGCCAACAAGTGTAGTATTTCTTCAAGTCACCTAAACAAATTAGTAAACTACATAGAAGAATATCATAATCATCAGCTCAACAAAGAGCTAACTCTTAGAAGGTATTGCAAAAAATCATTACTTCCTAATGAATGAATCATGGTGCTGAAGCAGGTTGGTGAGGTGGTGGAGCAGGCTGGTGACATCCGTGTAGTTGTGAAACAACAACAAACACGGAAAATGTTGCAACAATAGCATACAACATGAGAGTATCCACAGTAGACAGCACCACTTTTAAGCGATATTTTCCAGATTTTAGCACGCTTAACAGGGCTATCATATTGTTATGACGGTATGAGCACCACGACCGGCTACAAATGTTCTATTAATGACTTCAAGCCGATAGATTATCCCCTTCAACAATGGTCGAATCGACCATACACGTGTCATATAATTCCATATTGCTCCACAATACAGAAGAAATGAGGCGATCATGAACACAATCTTGAAAATAGCCTCATTTTGACATGTCAAGAGGCCTGTCCTGACAATTCACCTTCCGACAATTATTATGCAAGCTGAAGCGCCAGTAAGAAAATGAACCCCAAGTGATCAAAGTCAGCGTCAAAACATAAGATATGTGACTCGACTTCTTTAGCTTCTTTAAAAGGGTCATCCACCATTGAACCATTCTCTAAATCAGGAGGATCAGATTCAGCAGTAAAGTAATACATATTTGATTAGAAGTATTATCACGAGCGCCATTGTTATCAGCAGAACGACCAGTATTATCACGTGCTCCAGGAGGTGCACCATTAACAGAACCACTAGCAGTAAGAGTAATACCTATTTGATTAGAAGTATTCTCGGCTAAACCACGAACATCAGTAGTAGTAGAGTATGGGGATGTTTTTTGTTTGCGTTACCAGTAAGCCATTTTTATTAACCGTTTTTGTGATAGAGTCATAGTGCAGGAAGTTGTTGCAGTGTTGAGTACACAGTAAACTTGTCTTTTCCTTTCATTTCATTTCCTTTCACCTTTTTTCCTTTTTCGCCTACTTTCTAATGATCTCTCCTTCTCCCTGATTTTTTCTTTTTGATTTTGTTGTTTTTTTTCTTTTTTGGTTTGTTTGTACCATTATTATTTTTTTGGTAAAAAATTTATAGTCATGGACTCAACTTTTTGATAAAATGGTTAAAGGTTAGTAAATAAATTTTTTACAGAGATTTAACTTACAGTTTGGTAGTTATAAACACTCCCTATCAAAGTTCCGAGAGATGAATCAAGAAATCAAACACAAGAAGAGGAAGGAAAATACAAAGAAATTATCATAAAGAGGCATCATGAATGTGCCAATTCATTTTCAGTAACTACAAAGATCTCATTTTTTTAAAATATAGTACTTTGAGTTTAACTTTAATATATTGATTTTCTACGCTATCAAATCACCTTACGAGTTATCTCGTTCCATCATGATCTCATGTTCTCTCAATATTCACGACTGGACAGAATGACACTGCAGTAACACTTTTGTCCTCAATAAGAAAGCTCTTCCATTTTTAGCCTTCCCGACTCCCAAGTCCTACAACTAGTAAGAACTGGCGATCTCCAATAAATTTTCCAGACGGGGGCTAAAAATAAAAAAAAAATTTAAAGGGGTCAAAGCTGTGACGTGATACCAGAGATGTCCTAGTTTTGTAAATTTTCCTAGAATTTTCTACAATTGCATGTATTTTTTTTATAGTTTGTCATTTAATTTTTTCCTATCTTTAAGAATTGCCCAAAATATTGTATTCTTTTGTTGCATTTTATTCATTTACAAAACTACCCCTGATACTAAATAATTTACCTGTCCATACCCACTTCTTTACTATTTACTTGGCATACCAATTTTGGATCCGTTTGCTTAATGAAGCCCATGAGTTGTTCTCTTTGTAAAAATTTTGCTCAGATGCCAGTTTTAACCGTGGTATTTAGTTTGAGGCCACTATTTTCGTTGGTCTTACACTAGAGGTCACTTTTGGGCCTTTACTAAATAAGCATTCACTTAAGTTCTGATCATTGACTAAACTTCAGTTCATATGGCCCTGGACTGAAGTTCCATCTTTAAGGACTGAACTTCAGTCCATATGGCCCTGGACTGAAGTTCTATCTTTAAGGATTGAACTTCAATCCGGGCCCTGGACTGAAGTTCTATCTGTTAAGAGAAAGTGGCCACAAACTAAATATTTTGGTATTAGTGGACTGTGCCAAAAAACCAGTGGCAAAAGTGGCCTTTCGTGCACTTACCTCAGAGGCCAGTTTTAACACTGGTAATTGGTTTGAGGCCACTATTTTCGTTGGTCTTACACTAGAGGCCACTTTTGGGCCTTTACTAAATAACATTGACTTAAGTTCTGATCATTGACTGAAGTTCAGTCCATACGGTCCCTGGGCTGAAGTTCCATCTTTAAGGACTGAACTTCAGTCCATATGGCCCTGGGCTGAAGTTCCATCTTTAAGGACGGAACTTCAATCCGGGCCCTGGACTGAAGTTATATCTGTTAAGCGAAAGTGGCCACAAACTAAATGTTTTGATATTAATGGCATGTGCCCAAAGACCAGTGACAAAAGTGGCCTTTCGTGCACTTACCCCTTTCTAGTTAGGTTATGTTTCTTTTCGTTCTTTCTGTTCTTATCTTTCTCTTTTTATTTTGTGTATCTTTTCTTCTTGGCGGAATACATTGGCAGCCCCCTAAAGTTGACAGCATTTTCCTCCCAGCCCCCTTTACTATGCCTCTTCCCATCTGGCTACCTAAACACACTATATTTTGTGCCACCTTAGCACAACCCGCTTACTTGGCTTAAAAATTTAAGAGCGTGAAAACAGTCGCCACTGACGTGTAAATAATACCCAATCAAAAAATTCCTCGTCATTTCCACGTCAAAAGGGCCCAAGGTTAAATTTTATTACCTTTCATTTTACGTTTAACCTAATTTCTACTCTCCCAAAATTCACTTTTCCCCAAATTCCCAAACCCGATCATCTCCCCCAAACTTTAACCCGATCCTTGCTCTTCAAATTTTCCACCGATTTGAATCAAAAATGGAATCAATGTTGCTCTAAGATGTCATCTTTGGATGCGAGGAACTTGTTCCATCATTCGTGGTTCGTATTTACGGTATGTTGAAGAATTCTTTTCCGTTATGCGATTCTCGTTGAATCTTCTAAATTGGTGGATAAAAAAAGAAGATTAGTTACATATAAATCTTATTTGAGACATCAATTGTTACTTTTAAGTAATTTTGAAATTTGGTACAAATTTAGGGTTTCTGGTTGCATGTGACGATTTGTAAGCTTCTGGTTGTTTTCTTCTGTTAATTTGTTAATGGAGGAAATAATAGTGACTCATATTCACCATGGGGGTGTGTTTATTGAAGAACCTGTCCCAAAATATGTAGGGGAGAGTGAAGTCAGGGGTTTCTTTATCGATAAAGACCACTTTTCCTTATTTGAACTCCTCCACTACGCTAATGAAATGGGGTATGATGAAGTGGGTCCATTCTTTAGCTTTGACCCGACTAGTTGCAAATTTGTCCAAATTAAAACTGACATGCAATTGTTGGATTTAATTAGACCTTTAAAACATGGTGATATTTTTGAGTTGTATATTCAACATATTGTTTCTTTGGATGAACCTGTTGATGGGGGACCTGTTCCTCTACTTCCTGGGCCCACAGGTATTGAAAATGATTCCTTTAAGCCTCCTGACCCCACAGTTGGGGAAAATAGCTCCTTTAATGTCTTTGGGCCCACAGTTGGGTCCGCTTCAACAACGAATGAGCCTTCCAATATAAATACACAAGCTGTAAATGAGGAAACCCTAGAAGGGGAAGACTTAGTGGGTGAAGGGGCTGCTGAGAGTGACTTAGAAGGGGGAGGTGCTGCTGGGAGTGACTTAGAGAGGGAAGGTTCTGATGAGAGTGACTTAGAGGGGGAACTTTCAGATTTTGAGAGTAGTGAATCTGATGGAGATGCTATTCCTCCAGAGGATGGATCAGACATTGATGATGAATTAAGGGGATTTAGGGAAAGTAGGAGAGCTAAGTTAGCTGCTAAACCTGTTAAAAAAATAAAAAGAAAGCTGCTCCTTTAGAAGAAGTTGTTGTAGGGGAAGGTGGGATAGATAAAGGGTTTGAGGATATTGAGAGGGACAAAGCTGCAAGGTATGCTGGTAAATTAGGTGGAGATGAGGAATATTTGGATAGTGATGACTGTTGGAGTGATGATAGTAGGGAAGAATTAGATCCATATGCTGAAGTTAGGGCAGATTTACCTGCTAGAAGGAGGAGCAACAAAGTGAGGTATGATCCTAAATGCAAGGTAAGTGTATTTGAACTAGGAATGGTTTTTGAAAATGCTATTGAATTTAGGAAGGCAGTGACTGACTATGCCATTCAAAATAAAAGGAAGGTTAAGTTGAGACCAAATGATAGGCACAAAATTAGAGTGAAATGTAGAGGTGGGAAAAACTGTAAGTGGTTGTTATTTGCTAGTCTTGATAGGGATTCTGGTGACTTTATTGTCAAGAACTACCACCCTGTCCATAAATGTTCAAAGTTTAACCACAACAAGATGTGCAACTCAAACTTCATTGCTGATAAATTCAAGGATAGGATTGTTTCTCAACCAGAAATCAAAATTCATGAGATACAAGAAGAAGCAGAAAGAAGTTAGGCTTATATGTGGGCAGAACAGTCTGTTATAGGGCTAAGTGTAAGATTCTTCAAAATTTTATGGGTGATTTGAAGCTGGAGTTCTCAAGGCTATGTGATTATGCTGAAATGATTAAACAGACAAATCCTGGTAGCTCTGTTTGGATCAAAACAGATAGAGAAACAGTTCCAGGAAAGAATCTCTTCCATTATTTCTATGTCTGTTTTGATGCAATGAAGAAGGGTTGGCTAGGAGGTTGTAGGAGGATAATTGGTTTTGATGGGTGCTTCTTGAAAGGTGCTTGTAAAGGTGAACTGTTAGTGGTTGTTAGCAAAAATGGGAACAATCAAATGTATCCCATAGCTTGGGCTCTTGTTGACCAAGAGACAAAACTGTCTTGGACTTGGTTTATTACCCATCTTATTGAAGACTTGGAGCTTGGCAATGGAGAACGATTAACAGTAATGTCAGACATGCAGAAGGTACTAATTGTTTTAGTTCATTACTTGAATTATGTCTTTCTTTGTTAAAGTTTGATTTTTTAACTGCATTGTTCGTCTTTTTTGTAGGGACTTGTTCCAAGCATCAGGGAGCTGCTACCTCAGTGTGAACAGAGAATGTGTGCAAGACACATCTGGTCCAACTGGGCAAAGAACTTCAGAGGGGAAGAAAGGAGGATACAATTCTAGAGATGTGCAAAGGCATCATTTGAAGTCTTGCTGCAGGATGAGTTTGATGCTTTGGATCTGCTTGGTGATGAAATTTGTGAGTCTTTATTATGTTATAATAAAGATTTTGGTGTAGGGCATTGTTTAAAGAATTTTCTAAGTGTGATGTTGTAGAAAATAATATGTGTGAAACTTTCAATTCTTGGATTTTGGGTGCTAGACATAAGTCTGTGATTAGCATGTTTGAAGAAATTAAACACAAAATGATGAGTAGGCATGTAGACATGAGAAACTTTTCTGAAACTTGGATTTCTGATATAACACCAATGGCAAGGTTAACATTAGATGAGAATAAGGAAAAAGCCCAAGAGTGTGATGTTAAATGGAATGGAGATGTAGGGTTTGAGGTTGATGAACCTATAAAAAAAATGGGGAGGTGTTTACTCACACTGTAAACATAAGGAGCAGAACATGCTCTTGTAGGCTTTGGGAATTGAGAGGGATTCCTTGTCAACATGCAGTGTGTGCTTTGTATCACATTGGTCTTGAACCTGAACATTATGTAGAAGATTGGTATAAAAAGGACAAGTTTCTAGAGGCTTACAATTATTACATTCAGCCAATTCCAAGTATGCAAATGTGGCCTGATTTTAAGAACACCCCAATTGAACCACCTGCACCCAAAGTAATGCCTGGAAGACCTAAGAGGTGTAGAAGGAAGGATAGGGATGAACCTAAGAAGAAATATGGCAAGTGGTCCAAAAAGGGAGTTAAGATGACCTGTTCAATATGCCATCAACCAGGGCATGACAAGTCTGCTTGTCCTGCAAAGGTATTGAATTCTTTTTCTTTCTTTGTTCTTTTTGTCCTGGAAATCTACTTTGTATACTTACATGTCATGTGTCTTGTTTGAATAGAGTTCTAGAGGAGGACAGTCCAGTCAACAAGGAGCAACAATAGGTGGCAAGGGAAGGGGTGGATTAGTAGGTGGCAGGGGAAGGGGTGGATCAGTGGGTAGGGGTACAGCTGTACCTAGAACTGGACAGGGGAATTCAAGCCAAGCAAGTTCTGTAGGAGGTTGTTCTACATTAGGTGGTAGAGAAATGGGTGCAGCAGTAGGTGGCCAATAAGGTGCAAGTAGTCAAGCAAGTTATGTAGGAGGTAGGGGTGGATCAGTAGCTCATAGAGGCAAGGGTGCAGCAGTAGGTGGAAGGGGCAATGGCACATCACTAGGAGGAAGAGGAAGGGGTGCAGCAGATGGTGGAAAGGGTCCTTGCATTCCAGTTAGAAGAGAGAGAGAGAGAGGAAACAACTGTTAGAGGAGGGTTGAATGCTTCAAAAAGAGGAAGAGGAAGTGCCACTGGATATGGTATATACATTGACCCAACAACATCAAGAACAATCCTTAATGTAAGTCCTACTTCCACATTTTTTTGTTAGTGCTTAATGTTGCAATACAGTAGCTTAATGAGCCTTAATGTTTTAGCCTGGAACAAGATCTGAAAAGGTGGTAGATGGTGGCATAAGAAAAAGGAGTGCAGTTGGGAAAAATCTGGACTTTGGCTATCAACCACATGGACTGAAATGGCAAGGAAAAAAGGCAGTCACTACTGGGCAGCTTCAAAGAATGACTTCTGAGCGTAGAAAACAAATAGGAACTGCTGGACCATCTTCAAAAGCTCAGTCCAATTTCCAGCAAAATC